>CM060916.1:479998208-481289874 GCA_030737875.1 Allium sativum | reverse complement strand
GAGTCCGAGTTTTCGAAAATCGGAGTCCGTATGAGGGAGATATGACCCTCCGAAGTTTCAGAAATTTTCAGAATCAAAAACAGCTCGAAAATTCTAATTCAAATTCGAATTCAAAACCCAGAACAGGCTGGGCGGGAAATTTCCCGCCCAGGACCAAGTCGACCTGGGGGTCGACCATAGTGTCGACCTCCCAGGGACCAGGTCGACCATAGTGTTGACCTGGGGGTCGACCTGCCTCCCGAACCCAGTTTTTAAACCTGATGCATTCTGATGTATTTAGACTCGTTTCGTGACCAGATTCATCCGCCTAATCCTATATAAGCAACCTCCTAGCCTCGTTCTCTTTACACCATTCTTCTCTAACCTTATGCTGCACAAATTCTTGATAGACATGGCTTCTTCTTCCTCCTCTAAATTAAAATAAATTAAAACGCGAAGATTATTTCTTGAAGACTACGGCTAGGAATTTCACATTGGGGATTTGCTTCTACAATCAAAACAAGATTCAACGATTCAACAATTCAACGACTAGTTTCTAGACTTTACTTCTGCATCTCAATTTCTTAGACCACGATCTGTAAGTTCAAGTTACTTTTAGATAAAAACTATAAACTTAATATGGACATGTTATAAACTGGAATTGGATCTATGTATGATTCATATCTATTTTTGTTCATCTTGGATCTTGACTTTTGGGAATATTGCTATGAAATCAGTTTGAGCCCATTCATGTTGTAAATCAGACTCTTTCGTGTCCATAACATTATTATGCCTATGATGTTGAAACTATTGTTAATGGCCTAAGACTATGACGGTGAACATAAGACTATGCCTATGCCTATGACTGTGAACATAAGACTATGCCTATGACTGTGAGCATAAGACTATGCCTATGCCTATGACTGTGAACATAAGACTATGCCTATGCCTATGACTGTGAACATAAGACTATTGCCTATGACTATGACAAGGACAATTCTGGCTAATCACCTATGATTCATGACCATGAGGTTATTGTCTAGGATTATGACTATGAAATTGGATCTAAGCTTGATTTTCTATTCAGACCTATTTTCTTTATTTGTCCTTGGATCTTGATTTTGGGGATTTTTCAATTTAAGTTAGATCTATCCATGTTCTTGAACCTAGACTATTATTCAAACCTTTTCATGTTCACAATGTTATCAGATCTATATGCCTGCGATGTTTTACTCAATTTATTCAGTTATGTTATGCCTTGGAAATAAATTGATAATAGAACAATGTTTATTATGTTATATGTGAAATTGAATAATTTTATTATCATGTTGAATTGGGAATTAATGAATAAGTCTATTCATATGTATATTGGAGTATAACATGTTATGACAGTTGTGTAGTTTATCATGTTATGCAAGTTTTAGGTTGTAAAATCATATCACATATGCGACCAAATGTTAGATCTACATGTTTATGTATATATTAAACCTATTTCATATTTCAAGTTCACACTTATTCATATGCTCGTGATTGATTTGCAAGTTCACATATATGTAAGTTGATTTAGTCTATGTTGCAAATTCACATATATGTATGTTGATTTAGTCTATGTTGCAAGATCACACCTATGATATTCATGTTGACTATTTTGCAAGTACACACCTATGGTGTTCATATTGACTATGCCGAGAATGCCAAGTTTACGCCTATGTCATGTTTATGTTAATGAATTTCTTTATGCAAATTTTGTGTACGTTAAATTAGGCTAAGTTTTTAGCCTAATATTATATGTCAAAAATCATGCGAACGGAAAATTAGGCTAAGATTGTTAGCCTAATATTTAGATGGCGTAACGTTGGGAAAAATTGGTAATTATAGGAAACTTGGCATGAAACTCGCCATGAAACTTGACACGTACTTGACATGAATCTTGAACATGGACATGACACTATAATGAACTTGAAAATGGCCAACTCGAGGTTGGGTTGGGTTTGCAGTGTAATTCTGCCCGGAACCGCCCGACAAATCCAGTAACTGCAAACAATAGGATCCAATGTGGGTAGTTGGTTATATCGCACTTGAAAACCCAAGGTCAGACTGAGTTATGGTGTAAATCTGCCCGGAACCGCCCGGCATATCCAGTGACCACAACAACAGGTCTGATGTGAGAGGTTGGGGTGCATTAATGAATTAATGCCACATGATAGGGTTAAGTCATGAACATGAAAGACAACACTTAACCAACTTGATACATGATTCGTAGGGCTAAGTCATGAACTTGAACGACAACACTTAGTCAAATTTGACATGACACATAGGCGGGTTAAGTCACGAACTTGAATGACAACACTTAACCAACTTGACATGCTAGACTGATAAGGGTTAAGTCACGAATTTAAATGACAACACTTAACCTATTGGATGAAAACCCTAGTTACGCGGTCCATTTTTGCAGTAACCCACTAGATGTATCATGGTACCCTGGAACTAGGCAGGGTGGGGCACGATTACTGGGCTGATTGTAAGCGACCAGAACGACGGCTGTGTTGGTGCGTCAATGTAGGTTCAGGCGGGCTATGGTCGTGCACGTGGTCCGGAGTTGAAAAAGCAGGCATTGGGCATCAGTAGGCTCACCTATGCATGCTTGATTCGTGTCGGTGGTTGGCACCCTAGGGCTTGATACACCCTATGGTGGACCTAGCATAGGTGACTACATCCGTGATAGGGCCGTATGACATAGTCGCACAACGAGCTAGAACTTGTAGGGAGCCGATCGATTAGTGGATCGTTCCGTTGGACCTAGTAATGGGTCATTTCATGAGGTTGGGCCAAGGGATCATTTCATGGTTAATAAGACATGGGTTTGGGATTCCAGTACAGTCGATGCAGAGAATCTTGAATATGCGATGTTATACTTGATTTACACTTGATTCATCATGTTATCTTAGTCTATCTGGCCCATCTTGTCATCATCCTTATGTTTACTTTCAGTTTGTACATGTCATGTTATCTTTACCTGTTTTTAAGCTAAAAGTCACTAGGACTTACCAGTCTTTATGACTGACCCGTTTTCTTTCGCCTCTTTTCCTTTCGTCCCCCCCAGGATCTCAGGGAGGAAACTCTAGCACTTAGCTTGGATTTCGCTTGCTTTCGGTTCAGCTCATGTACGGTTTGATCTTAAGCTATGCTATAGCTGCATTTCTGCTATCTTAGGGGAATTAAGCTACTTTTGTTGTTTTAAGATTATGCGTCTTTATTTATGCAAGACAGAATTTGTTGTAATGGAAAATAATGACCTTGGCTATTTGATGTAAAAGGTTTTGATTCTTTTTGAAAGTAATGAAATTTAACATTTGATTCTTCCGCTGTTTTATCTATGTTCTGTCTTGAAATATTTCTTTGTTTGTTTACCTCGATAACGCTCCTCTCAAACTAGTGCATTTCCTTTGTGAGTGACCCTAGCGGAGGTGGGATGTTATAATACTTCTCTGTATATTTCATCGAAGATGCTAAGATAATCAATTGTATCTTCATTATTTTGTGCCATCATGCAATTCTCTGCTTAAAGTATTTGCAAGAAAGTTAGTTTTTCCCGAAATATGTTCAATTTCAAAATAAAATTCAGAAAACCATGAATGCCATATTATTAGTCTTTTATTAGGCCCTATGTCAGGGATTTTGTTTTTTATTCTGGATTTTGCAGTAATGGAGTCAGTACGAATTTTAAAGGGTTTGTTTAAATATAAATAAAAGGCTTTAATACTGTTTTTAATAGCTAAAATTTCTTTATCATTGGAGTGATAATTTGATTCACTCTGCTTAAATGTTCCAGATTTATATCTACATAATTTTTCTTGGTTATTTCTATTTGCTACTAAAACTGCTCCCAAATATGAATCTGAAGCATCAGTATATATAATTAATTCATCTGTTTCTAATGGTAAAGATAATCTGGGCATATATTCACATACCTTTTTAATATGCTGAATATATCTCATGTCATCTTCTATCCATTGCCATTTATAATTCTTTTTAAGTTTTTGCTGTAAAGAGGCTCTTAATTTTGCTAATTTGTTAATAAATATATCAGCATAATTAAGACGTCCTAGAAATCTTTGTAATTGTTTCATATCTTCTAATTGATCAAGGAATTCTTTAATTTTTGTAAGCATATGCGGTTGAAATTTTATGTCTCCATCATCTATGGTTATGCCTAAAAAATCTATTTTTTGTACACCAATAATTGCCTTTTTAGCAGAAAGAGTTATTCCTCTTTTTGTACATGTGTCTATAACTAAATTAAAATGTTTAATATGGTCTTTTAAATTATCAGAAAATATCAAAATATCATCAACATATACAATACAATGATCGTCATGTTGTTTTAATACTTCATCCATTCTTCTTTGAAATATTTGTGGAGCTTTTTTAATCCAAAGGGCATAACTAACCATTCATATTGTCCTTGTGGGCAACTGAATGCAGTATATGGTATAGATTCTTCTGTTAATTTTATTTGCCAAAATCCACTTTTACAATCCATCTTTGTAAACCATTTCTTATTTTGTATTTTGTTTATTAATACTTCTTTATTTGGTAAATAGTATCCATCAAAGACTGTAGCATCATTTAAAGCTTTATAATTAAAAACTATTCTAGCTTTACCTCTAACAATTTCACTATGTTTTCTAACTATAAATGCAGGAGAACTATGTGGGTTGTTAGACGGTCTGATTACTTTTAATTCTAAAAGTTCCTTAATTTGTACCTTAAATTCTTCTAAATCTTCTAAAGAAGATTTCATAGGTTTTACTCTTATTATTTTATTGGGGTCTTTTAATTTTATTGTTGCTAATGTTTTATCTTTATCCCAAGCTGCTAAAGGATTTTCATTATATGTTTCTTTGAATCTTTCTTTAATATTTTCAAGAGTATCTATGCTTTCATGTTTTAATAATGTTATTTTCTCAATTTTAGGAATATCACCACGCTGTGCTGGTATAGGTTGGTAACTTGGATCAATATCATATGCTTGTTCAAGTCTAGGTGCTAAAATGGGTGTTCTGCATGGTGTAGTAAATATAACATGATCTGTTAACTGGGTCATGGGTTGATATTGTAGACATAAATCATTTCTTAATAATATGTCTGGGTCTTGGACATTACTGGCCCATAATTTTGGTATTTTAATTTTAATATTTTCTATGGTGAAAGGAACATTAACTGCATAATCTTTATAACTAATTTCTTTTTCTTGTATATCTAAAGCAATTATAGAAGATCTATCTTGAATCCACCATTTCTGTGGTAAAATATATTTTTTACACAAAGATATTCCAGAACCCGCATCAACATATGCATTTAGTTTTATTTGTTGGTAATAAGGTATTTCTATATTTCCTTCAATATATGTGGAATATGGCGAAGTAACTACTGCCTTTTTCATATGTTGTTTATCAATTCTTGGAAATTCATATTGATCTAACTGTATAAATGAATCTTTTAAGCTAAAAGTATATTTTGTAATGAAATTCATTCCTAATAATATTTCATTTTTTGCTAATTTATCATCTACTAACATTTCCATTTGTATTTGTAGGACCTTCCCACTTCTGTCTATGACTGATAGTCTAGCTTCTACACTTTTATTTAATACATGTATTTGTCCAAAATAGTCAATGTATCTATAAGGATTTTGTATATTATTGTATGTGTATGTTTGGACAAGAAAGGAATTAATATGATAGGATGTTGCTCCTGTATCTAAGAGCACATTTACGTCTTTATTATCTAAAAATCATTATATATATAATTGTTTGTTTGAATCTATTAGATTTAATTTTTCTATTAATTCTAAATCTTTTCTCTGGGAAGATATATTTATATCTCTTAATTGATCAGAAGTCGATGCTTCATTTCATAGCTTATTCTAAAAGAATTTCTGCTATGTGGTTTTACAGTTGGTTGAGTTCTATATCTGGTTTTCCTTTGAAGAATTAATTCTTGTGGAAAATCTAACTCTTCATGTTTTAATTCTCTGGGAGGTATGACTTCACATATATCAGAAAATGGTTTAGCTATATTGATGTTTTCTTCTTTGAATTTCTTTGTAGTGATATGATGTCTAGTTGAGTAAGCATATACCATACAGGCTGTAATACTACACACTTTACTTTCTGGAGGCATCCTAAGTCTTTCAATTTTATGATACATTGTAAGTCCAAGTTCTATATTTTGGTCTAATAATGAAATTGCAAAATTAGGAAATATTCTCATTTTTATTGTTTGATATGCAAAATTTCCTCTAATTACTCCTAACAAGGCGTCCTTTGCATCATGAAGTATCCTATCATCAGATATCCAAAATGTACAGGGAACATTCATCCCTCTTCTGCATGCGCATTTTATTATAAGTTCTATTCCTCCTAAGTGCAACCATTTTATTTGTTTATTAAATTATTTTGAAAAGTTTTTCCTATCATCTTTTATTGCCTTTGTGTAAGTAATTTTAAAGTAATTTCTCCTTCCATGGTAAAAACATCTATTGGTTGTTCAAACGTTTTAATAACATATTTTTCTTTAGACATGTATCTTATTAATGGCATTTCATAGCATTCTTCTCTTGAAAGTGTATGTTTTATTTTTTCTATTTTATTATGTTTTTCTTCTGACATTTGTATGGTTTGTTCATATCCAGTTTCATCATCTTTGGTTTCTAAGATTTCTGAAGATTCTGATGTTGAAATTAGATTTGTTTCCATAAAAGGTTGTTGTTCTATATTAGATTCTTCATTCATTAACTCTTGAAATTCTTTCTCAATTTCTTCTGAGTTTTCAGACATAATGCTTTCACTATTTGTAGATGAGATTTCAGAAATAATTTCTTTTGGTTCTCTTTCTTTTACTATGGTTATTTTTCTTAATGCATCCATATAAGTTTGGACACTATACTTTTCTCTGTCAAAGATCTGTATTTTTCCATTATTTTTCTTACTTACTATTACATTTTGTCTGGTTTTTATAACACTGTATATTTCATGATCAAAAATGTGTTCACATGGAATGAATTTTTTATGTTTAGGTCTTTGTTTTATATTTTTCTTTTCCAGTGGTTCCTTAAATTCTAAAATATCATATGGTACAGGTTTCTTGACTAGTTTTTCAAAATTTTCATTATATTATTGTACAAAGTTCTATGAACTTGTTCTTAACATTTTAATAGACAACCGCATGCATAATCTAGAATCAATTAAACAATATGAAGGAGAAGAAATATATAATGAATATGTATTTCCAAAAAAGGAAAAACCATATAAAACATACTCTGAATTATATAAACCAAAAATAAAAAAATTACAAGAATGTTATTCAACTAGTTGACGCATGGGCTGGAGATTTACAAAGCAAATTTTTATGAAGATCAAAGATTACTAATATGAAATTCTAAAAACGATTTCAATTAAAAAAATTTGTTCTTAATTAGTTTATTATTCAGAATATAGGATTTGATACAGTTTTTGTTATACTGAAATTTTTTCGGATTTGTACTTTTTTTTAATCTAATGCAAAAGTTTAAAACTAAGTTAAACTACTGTAAAAAGTTTCTAAATAATGAGAAATAAAACCGGTAATCTCTAGTTGTTACCTGTTTGGGCCCAGCATGCTTCCAATCCTTACGATTCTCCTGTTCTTCTACGGCTTCACGGCACACTCTGCTAAACGCCAATGAACACTGGATACTAATCAGGACTCTAGGAAATTGCTGAACGATTCCAAGCAGTAAACTAACTTACAAGCTTTTGTTTATGATTTTCAGAACTCAGAAATTTTTAAACAGCTAGTTTCACTTAGAACAAACTTTTTTTAATTTATGATTGAGGAAAATACAAACTTAATACAATGCTCACAACTTCACACTAATTTTCAAACTATGAATATATTTGCTTTTTTCTAAGTTCGGATGCCTTCTCTGAATGCCTTCAGGTGCTTTTATATTTGCTTTCTACTGCCTTAGTCATTTTCAGAATGGCACATTACTCGATGCTTCTTTGCTTTATTTAATGGGTTCTTCTTTTTACGATGCCTTTTTATCTTGTCTGGACAAGTCTTCATTATTCAGCAAAATCCGAGTCTCCTCCATAATTCTCTTCAACCTTGTCTTTTACTTGCGAATCTCTTTTCTTAGAGGGTCCCACCATGTCTTGATCTTGATTATTGTATCCATACTGTTGTGTCTCCCATTTTATTCCATGTAATATTAATTTCTTTTTCATCTCTTCTGTTAAATTTTTAAGGAAATACTTGTATGCATTTTTATGTATGTTCCATTTTAAAATACTTTCTATAAACTGAATTATATTCTCTTTTGCCCCAGCCTTTGAAATTTTGCTTACTATCAAAATTAGCTCATTAGGTTCAGATTCACACGTCCATATGTTATTTGACAGGGCTTCAAGAGTTCTTAATATTAGACTTGCTAATTGCTTTGCTCTTGTTGCTGATATTACATCTTCTTCAACCAAGAACATATTTTGTAATAACCCGGAAATCTGGGCCAATTTAAAAAATTTATTTTGGCGATTTTAGCGAATTTTGATTATTTAAAATGAATTATTTTAAATAATATTGACGAGAAATTTATTTTTAATATAATTAGAACGTATATATTATATACGTCGTCGTTAGAATATAAATAATTATATATAATTATAAATAGAATTGAAAATGGCACGGTAGTTCGATAATTCGATTTCAAACTTCAATTGAATGTACCGGGTGCAAAACAATCCGGATTTTAGTGAAACCAAAAATATTTGAATCTAATTGAAAATATCTTTCCAACATATCCGAAAAATCAAAATTTCATAGCGGGAATCAAAAGTTATGTCCAAATGAATTTTCAGAATAGTCGCTATGGAATTCTGGCCCTTAAAAATAGCCATTTTGCAAACGACCTCGGATTTTGACGAAAACACTTTTGTTGGATCCGGGATGTCTAGTTATTGCTAGGTTTCAAATTTCATAATTTTTCGAATCAATATGTGAGCGTGGCAAAGGAAAACGCGTTTGACCAGTTTTAGTTGATTTTAATCGACTGGAAAATGGCCATTTTTCAAACGGTCTCAGAATTCGACGAAACTAGTTTTGTTAGGACCGTATCGTCAATACGAAGCTAGAAAATATTTTTCTAGAATTTTTAGAGTTCGTATGTGACCCCGGTAAATTGAAATGCGTGTTCAAATTCAATATATAGAGTTATATGTTGATTTGGACGAAAACTGATCGAAATGATCGAATCAATCTACGATATATACCCCATTGTGTTCGGAATGGGGGTAATTAGCTATGGACAACAGGCGGTGGGCCTCGTTTAGAGGTCGTATGTAAAAGTCAACTTTTTTTGAAAAATAAAATGAATTAAATATAAAATATATATAGCCCCCCCTTTTGTTCTCCCCCAAATCAATTCAGAAGGAAAAATAAAAAACCTAAACTGCCGACCGAAGACCCCCCCTTCCCCTGCGCCACCGTACGACCCCCCCTCCCCCTGCGCCACCGCACGACCCCCCCCTCCCCCTGCGCCACCGCACGACCCCCCTCCCCCTGCGCCACCGCACGACCCCCCCTCCTCCTCTGCCTCGACCGCAGCCCCCCCATCCTCTGCCGAGACACCCGACGCCCCCCCTCCAGCTCAAATCGATCAGCGCGCAACCCTCCCCATGTCCCGACAGCCTCTCTCCTTCCTCTTCCCTTCTGATTCAAGTGAGACCATCCCCAGGCCGACGCTCCTCAATTCGATGCAGTGAGGATGCAGACCCTCCCCTCTTCGTGTGGTAAGATTAGTTGATTTTCATTTAGTATTTTATTTTATTTCAGTTTTAAAATATAAAAACCGTGTAGTAAAAATCCGATCTTTATGTGTTTGACTAGAAAAAAATTCGATTTTTATAAAGTAGTAATAAAAATATAATTTTTTATATAGGCAAGCTTGTAAAAATACCATCTTTATAAATATAGCAAAATAAAAATCTGATTTTTATTGTATATATGTTGAAATAAAGAGGTGATTTTTATAGTGATGAAATAAAAATTAAATCTTCATATTTGAAAAGGCGAGATTTTTATATATTGAATAGCAAGGTAAAAATTCGATTTTTATATATTGAATAGCGAAGTAAAAATTCGATTTTTATATATTGAATAGCGAAGTAAAAATTCGATTTTTATATATTGAATAGCAAAGTAAAAATGTGATTTTTAAATATGTAGAGAATACAGGCAGTGAAAAGTGACAAGAGGCAAGAACGACGAAGATTTCTACCTAAGAAGAGTCGTGGGATTGGATTAGCAATTCTGTGAGAATTTCTCACTCTTTGATTTAATTTTCTAGTTATATATATATACTAGGATGCAGACGGTGTTTACTAGCACCCGACACCCGTCGTCCACAGACCATGGACGGCTTGTTTGTTTGTTTGTTTGATTTTGATGTGTAGTTGATTGTGTGATGTGATGTGAAATGAAATAAAATATTTATATAGTTAAAAATATTTTATAGTTGAAAATAGAATTTTTAACGTGCATATGAAGTGAAATAAATTAATATAAACGAATCGGACGATTTGTTTATATACACACATTTGACTGATATTGATTGGGACGATAAATTTTACACATCGCCCAACTGCACAAATAAAATATGTGTTTGATTGTTTGAAAACCCCACACGGGTATTGGGGTGATATATGACATACACTAATCCCAATAGTTAGTTATATGTCGATCGTTTGATTGACAAACTGTTATAAGCGTTGAATATTCATATTTGATGCTTATACAGTGTAGAACACACTTTGGATGATGGTTGATGATTTATCGTTGCTGTTATATACATGTGGTAGAAAATCCATATAATTAACGTTGTATGGTAATTGATTGGGCCTCATTCCAGTTTTGAAATAGAAATATTTGAAATAGAAATATTTGAAATAGAAATATTTGAAATAGAATATTTGAAAATAAAAATATATGAAGCCGTGTTGATTAGATTGACGCCATTTTGACGTGAACGATATTTGAATTGATTTTATTCATTTTATAATGAATATCGAAAGTGAATTCAAAATCTGATATTTTGAAAAGAATTGAGATTCGAACTGAAACTGAATAGAAATGAATTCTACTCGAAATCGAATATAAATGAATTCGAATTGGAATTGAATTGAATTGAAAACAAACTGAAATTGAATTAGAAATCAATTGAATTGAAATCGATTTGAAATGAATTTAAAACGAATTTATATTGGAATATTCAATTTTGATTTGAAATTGAATATGAAGTTGAAACCGTTTTGAAAATGAATTTAATACGATTTATAAAGCACGTTTTGAATGGAAATCGACGAAATATATATTATATATATAATATAATGGCCTGAATAGAATGCGCCGCGCCGCGGCAGTTCGCGAATTTCGACCATTGACTTCGAACGGACATTACGGGAGATCCGACCGTCGGATTCTCCTAAAACTGGAACCGTTGGGTTCGTATCGAAAAGAGCTTTCTGACGAATATTAGAAATTTGAAATCTAACGGTTGGATTTGGAGATACGTCCAAATCAAATTTGGAAAAGGTCGCCGTAAGTGCAGTTCGATGGCCGTTGATGGAAATCGACTGTACGGGCCTTGATAAAATTATTAAAAATAGTAATAATTTGTGTAAAATCATAAGAAATGATTTGGGGAAAATTGGGATGAAAAACTCCATATTTGAAAAGATAAATATAGATTTTTATCGAAATGAACTAGTTTTGAACTAGAATTATAATTCTATTTATTTATAAATAAATAAATTGGATTTGAAATGGTTTTGAAAATAACCAGAATTTCCAATAATCATATTGGAATGGATTTGAATCGAAATTGTCTTCGGAATAATTCGATGTTGTATTTCGTGATGATACAGATATTGTTATGGGAATTTGAAAGATATATATATATATATATCGTTATTTCCAATACGATATTTGTTGGTCGTAGAATTTGATATTGAATATAAGCCGGTATATTTTCTATTTAGAGCCTTGTATTTAATGTCAAATGTGATTTGGGTTTGTCGTGAATGGTGTCTTTATTAACATTGTTCTTGAACCCAATTGAGAAAAGATTAAATCTTTTTATTTAGATTTAATGAAGTGTACCAATTAAATAATATTTAATTGGAGTCGAATTGGTATTGATTTTTGGGTTTATCGTGAACAGTGTTTTAAATAACACTTGTTCTTTAACCCGATAATTAATGGAATGTGATTTTGGGTTGTCGTGAACGGTATCTTCAATAATACTGTTCTTAGACTTAAAGAAGTTAAGAAAACCATAAATTAACTGGAGATTAGTTAAGTTGAATGGTTTCAGAGGTATTGATCTGATTTTGGTTTCGGCCTTCGGGGTTAATACTTAGGGAATTGCTCACTTGCTAATTTATGGTTAAGGACTGATTGAAATGCGATGTGATCTTGGGGTTTATCATGAACAGTGTTTTTAAATGACACTGATTCTTTAACCCCGTTAAAGATTAAAACTAAGTGGAGTTTTAATGAATCTTTAATTAGATTGAAATGATCGAGAATGGAGTATCACCAGTTTTGCTCCAGGCGATAGTTAAATCTTTAATTAGATTTGAACGTGAAATGGTAATTGAATTTACCGATAACACTGTGGTGTTAGATATGAAGTATTACCAGTTTTACTTCATGGGATGAATAGGTTGGGATTGGGAAATTAAAACAAATGATTACTTCGGTAAGGTTCGTTAATCCCGACTAGTTGAATCGAAATTCAAAAGGATAGATTAAAGAATAAATATAAAGAATTTATCTTTGATAAAATTAATGGGAACCTTTCCCTATGAATATGAAATTTAGAAACTAACTGTCGGTTAGCTAAGCAGAATGGTTTCCTGGATATTGATCTGATGTTGGTTTCGGCCTTCGGGGTTAATATTTGGGGAATTATTCTCTTGATTAATTTACGGTTAGTGACTGATGAATTGGAATGAGGCGTATGTTGTGTTTGTGTAACACTTATTTAAAATATACGCGAGTTATTCGGGAAGACCGGGTTTATCCCATTCTGAATAACTGATACGACGATAAGTCGAAGATGAAGACGATGGTCGAAGACCGGAGGTCTTCACGTCGTTTGGGTGATTACTGATGATCTTGATTGGGATGTACACCCAAGAAGATGGAAACAGTTGGTGATCGTCCAGACGTACTTGGAGATCGATGGATATGCGGGGTACTAGGTGCCTCCGGTTTCGTTCAGACCCAGAACGGACTTGTAAATGGACTGTGTGTCTGACATTGGATTTTAGTCTGTGTGATTGATTTCTATTAAATATATATCTGTTTGGCGGCGGAGAATTTATTCTCTTGCTTAACGCCCTTCTCTGAGACGTACGAGCTCAGGGGTTATATATTGATGGATATCAATCGCATGGAGTGAATTGCCTGTGTGGCATGCCTAAGTGGCAATTGATCAAGGCTTCTGTTGAAAAGAAAAGTCTTGTGGATGATGATCAAAGCAAGGCCTGTGTGGCATAGCTTTGTGTAGCGTTGATTCGCGAGCCTCACACCCCGGTTGTGAACCAAAAACGGGAGAAGGACTTCAGGGAGGGCATGCGTTTCTTTCTAGCTAGGGTGGTGTCAGTGACCTACCAGCCCTGACATTTATATACTTTTCACCTGTTTGGTTGTTGCTGTTGCGAGGCGGTTAGATCGGACGATCCGGGTCCGATGGAGCCATTCGTTGTCTCATTTACGCCCCAAAGGGCAGGGAAACGCAGTGTTCAGGCATTTTAATCCACATCGGTGGACCGGCCCTGTCGCTCCAAGGGCCCACCTGAGTCTGGGTCCTGAGGCTCGGGCTAGAGAGTCTCGAATCGGTTGAGGACTATCTTTTGCCTCGGTTCATAGATGGAAATACAATTTCCAAATACGTGACATTTGCGGTTTTATTTGTAGAGCCTAGTATGGCGACATGATATATGGTACCCATGCCGTCTATGATTGATATTTATGATTGAAATTGTTTTAAACACTATACACTTATTATAGTATCAAATGATTTGTTTTAAACGTATCAAGCATTCTTTGGCTGTTATAAGGGAAAACCCTATCCCCGGCTTGCGTTGCATTGTGTGATAGGACCTGGGTCTTATAACAGCTTCATTTTTCTTTATTTAGCATTGCGCTGTTGTTTTATGCACTAGTGTTCTTGGGAGGAAACCCGTTCCGCGTTAGCGGCGTGACCCCTTGATTTACCTAACTTCAAAAATAAAGATTAATAACTTTTTTAGTTCTCACACCAGTCACATGACTGACCTGGAGTTTATTGTTTTAACCTAAACTCTGGGTGCCCTTATTTTGACACGGGCAGCTAGTAGTTTTGGTTTTGCAGATTTATATTCACAGGATCCTGGTTTACAGCTGGAATGATATCCGGAAAGCTTTGTATTCGTATATCTCTTCTAGTTGTGTATTGTATTATTTTCCGCTGCTATGTATTTAAATGTAATTTAAATCTCTGATATTTCTATGTAATATTCATTTATACTCTGTATATTCTTGTAATCTGATGGTATTGTTGTAATATACAATGAAATGTTCTCCCGTCTGCGTTCTATTTTGTCTTGTTCTCAAAACAATTCGTTCTTTCTCATCTCTTCGGAGACCGGGGAAGTTCGGGTCGTTTCAACGTGGTATCAGAGCTTTGGTTTACAAAGCTCAGAGAACAAGATACATTAGAACCATACGAAAGAATTCATCAGATATTGGATTAGTAATATCCAATGGGAATGACTCGTTAGAGATGGGATCAGTAGTATCCTAGAACGAGTGTGAAGAGTATATTTTTAAAGTGAAAACAAATTTTGTTTTGAAAATTTAAAATCAATTATTTGTATTTGATTATTTATTTCATATTGATTTGGACAATCCAATATATAGGGATTTTGTATATATGTCTTGCAAACGTGTATTCAAATTTTTAATATACTGGATAGTTATAGAATCATACTCTAGTTGCCCGGGGATAATTCTGGTGATGGGGCACCGTCGCCAGTATTTATTTTCGAGTTTCGAAAGTGAGATTTCTATATATTTCCTATTGACTAGTGTGAGAACCGAAACTAGATAGGGCTTATCGTTGTGAATTGGCATCAATAACATGATTTTCTGTATATGTAAATGTATCAAAATTATGAATTTGAAACGTTAATCCACTAATCGATTGATGTTTGTGTTGTTCGTTTATTTGTTGATAATTTTGAACCATTACGCCTAATTGTATCAAATATTGAATTGTATTGAAAATTAGTCGCATTTGCTTGCATATACATGTACTTACATTGAACAGGTCATAGCAAGGAGGCTAGAGCAGAAGAATAAAATTGTTTGCCCGACAAATAGGTACATGTTTATCATAATTTACTGTTTTGTTTGGGTGATGATGATTTTATGAGCCGATTGGCTTTTTCTTTTTCTTTTTTGAGATCAGAAGGCCTGTATGGCAATTTCGGGATTTTCCCGTGGCTCCCGGTGCAGGGGAGGTTATGGCGAAATTTTTCGAAAATTTAGAGTGTTAGCCAAATTTTTGAAAAATTTGAAAAGTTCTTAGAAACTGAAAAGTTGAAGAACTTAAGCCGTAATCAAAATAATGAAAGTTGAGTTGATTTGTGAAACAACTTTCGGCTTTGTTCCTTTTCGGGGACAAAAAGTTTTAAGTGGGGGAGATTGTAATAACCCGGAAATCTGGGCCAATTTAAAATTTTTATTTTGGAGATTTTAGCGAATTTTGATTATTTAAAATGAATTATTTTAAATAATATCGACGAGAAATTTATTTTGAATATAATTAGAACGTATATATTATATATGTCGTCGTTAGAATATAAATAATTATAAATAGAATAGAAAATGGCGCGGTAGTTCGATAATTCGATTTCAAACTTCAATTGAATGTACCGGGTGCAAAACAATCCGGATTTTAGTGAAACCAAAAATATTTGAATCTAATTGAAAATATCTTTCCAACGAATCCAAAAAATCAAAATTTCATAGCGGGAATCAAAAGTTATGTCCAAATGAATTTTCAGAATAGTCGCTATGGAATTCTGACCCTTAAAAATAGCCATTTTGCAAACGACCTCGGATTTTGACGAAACCACTTTTGTTGGATCCGGGATGTCTAGTTATTGCTAGGTTTCAAATTTCATAATTTTTCGAATCAATATGTGAGCGTGGCAAAGGAAAACGCGTTTGACCAGTTTTAGTTGATTTTAATCGACTGGAAAATGGCCATTTTTCAAACGGTCTCAGAATTCGACGAAACTAGTTTTGTTAGGAATGTATCGTCAATACGAAGCTAGAAAATATTTTTCTAGAATTTTTAGAGTTCGTATGTGACCCCGGTAAATTGAAATGCGTGTTCAAATTCAATATATAGAGTTATATGTTGATTTTGACGAAAACTGATCGAAATGATCGAATCAATCTACGATATATATCCCATTGTGTTCGGAATGGGGGTAAATAGCTATGGACGACAGGCGGTGGGCCTCGTTTAGAGGTCGTATGTAAAAGTCAACTTTTTTTGAAAAATAAAATGAATTAAATATAAAATATATATAGGCCCCCCCTTTTGTTCTCCCCCAAATCAATTCAGAAGGAAAAAAAAACCTAAATTGCCGACCGAAGACCCTCCCCTCCCCCTGCGCCACCGCACGACCACCCCCCCCTCCCCGTGCGCCACCGCACGACCCCCCTCCCCCTACGCCACCGCATGACCCCCCTCCCCCTACGCCACCGCACGACCCCCCTCCCCCTGCGCCACCGCACGACCCCCCCCTCCTCCTCTGCCTCGACCGCAGCCCCCCCATCCTCTGCCGAGACACCCGACGCCCCCCCCCCCCTCCAGCTCAAATCGATCAGCGCGCAACCCTCCCCATGTCCCGACAGCCTCTCTCCTTCCTCTTCCCTTCTGATTCGAGTGAGACCATCCCCATGCCGACGCTCCTCAATTCGATGCAGTGAGGATGCAGACCCTCCCCTCTTTGTGTGGTAAGATTAGTTGATTTTCATTTAGTATTTTATTTTATTTCAGTTTTAAAATATAAAAACCGTGTAGTAAAAATCCGATCTTTATGCGTTTGACTAGAAAAAAATTCGATTTTTATAAAGTAGAAGTAATAAAAATATAATTTTTTATATAGGCAAGCTTGTAAAAATACCATCTTTATAAATATAGCAAAATAAAAATCTGATTTTTATTGTATATATGTTGAAATAAAGAGGTGATTTTTATAGTGATGAAATAAAAATTAAATCTTCATATTTGAAAAGGCGAGATTTTTATATATTGAATAGCAAGGTAAAAATTCGATTTTTATATATTGAATAGCGAAGTAAAAAATCGATTTTTATATATTGAATAGCGAAGTAAAAATTCGATTTTTATATATTGAATAGCAAAGTAAAAATGTGATTTTTAAATATGTAGAGAATACGGGCAGTGAAAAGTGACAAGAGGCAAGAACGACGAAGATTTCTACCTAAGAAGAGTCGTGGGATTGGATTAGCAATTCTGTGAGAATTTCTCACTCTTTGATTTAATTTTCTAGCTATATATATATACTAGGATGCAGACGATGTTTAGTAGCACCCTACATCCGTCGTCCACAGACCATGGACGGCTTGTTTGTTTGTTTGTTTGATTTTGATGTGTAGTTAATTGTGTGATGTGATGTGAAATGAAATAAAATATTTATATAGTTAAAAATATTTTATAGTTGCAAATAGAATTTTTAATGTGTATATGAAGTGAAATAAATAAATATAAACGAATCGGACGATTTGTTTATATACACACATTTGACTGATATTGATTGGGACGATAAATTTTACACATCGCCCAACTGCACAAATAAAATATGTGTTTGATTGTTTGAAAACCCCACACGGGTATTGGGGTGATATATGACATACACTAATCCCAATAGTTAGTTATATGTCGATCGTTTGATTGACAAACTGTTATAAGCGTTGAATATTCATATTTGATGCTTATACAGTGTAGAACACACTTTGGATGATGGTTGATGATTTATCGTTGCTGTTATATACATGTGGTAGAAAATCCATATAATTAACGTTGTATGGTAATTGATTGGGCCTCATTCCAGTTTTGAAATAGAAATATTTGAAATAGAAATATTTGAAATAGAAATATTTGAAATAGAAATATTCGAAATAGAAATATTTGAAATAGAATATTTGAAAATAAAAATATATGAAGCCGTGTTGATTAGATTGACGCCATTTTGACGTGAACGATATTTGTATTGATTTTATTCATTTTATAATGAATATCGAAAGTGAATTCAAAATCTGATATTTTGAAAAGAATTGAGATTCGAACTGAAACTGAATAGAAATGAATTCTAATCGAAATCGAATATAAATGAATTCGAATTGGAATTGAATTGAATTGAAAACAAACTGAAATTGAATTAGAAATCAATTGAATTGAAATCGATTTGAAATCGATTTGAAATGAATTTAAAACGAATTTATATTGGAATATTCAATTTTGATTTGAAATTGAATATGAAGTTGAAACCGTTTTGAAAATGAATTTAAAACGATTTATAAAGCACGTTTTGAATGGAAATCGACGAAATATATATTATATATATATAATATAATGGCCCGAATAGAATGCGCCGCGCCGCGGTAGTTCGCGAATTTCGACCATTGACTTCGAACGGACATTACGGGAGATCCGACCGTCGGATTCTCCTAAAACCGGAACCGTTGGGTTCGTATCGAAAAGAGCTTTCTGTCGAATATTAGAAATTTGAAATCTAACGGTTGGATTTGGAGATATGTCCAAATTAAATTTGGAAAAGGTCGCCGTAAGTGCAGTTCGATGGCCGTTGATGGAAATCGACTGTACGGGCCTTGATAAAATTATTAAAAATAGTAATAATTTGTGTAAAATCATAAGAAATGATTTGGGGAAAATTGGGATGAAAAACTCCATATTTGAAAAGATAAAAATAGATTTTTATCGAAATGAACTAGTTTTGAACTAGAATTATAATTCTATTTATTTATAAATAAATAAATTGGATTTGAAATGGTTTTGAAAATAACCAGAATTTCCAATAATCATATTAGAATGGATTTGAATCGAAATTGTCTTCGGAATAATTCGATGTTGGATTTCGTGATGATACAGATATTGTTATGGGAATTTGAAAGATATATATATATATATATATATATATATATATATATCGTTATTTCCAATACGATATTTGTTGGTCGTAGAGTTTGATATTGAATATGAGCCGGTATATTTTCTATTCAGAGCCTTGTATTTAATGTCAAATGTGATTTGGGTTTGTCGTGAATGGTGTCTTTATTAACATTGTTCTTGAACCCAATTGAGAAAAGATTAAATCTTTTTATTTAGATTTAATGAAGTGTACCAATTAAATAATATTTAATTGGAGTCGAATTGGTATTGATTTTTGGGTTTATCGTGAACAGTGTTTTAAATAACACTTGTTCTTTAACCCGATAATTAATGGAATGTGATTTTGGGTTGTCGTGAACGGTATCTTCAATAATACTGTTCTTAGACCTAAAGAAGTTAAGAAAACCAGAAACTAACTGGAGATTAGTTAAGTTGAATGGTTTCAGAGGTATTGATCTGATGTTGGTTTCGGCCTTCGGGGTTAATACTTAGGGAATTGCTCACTTGCTAATTTACGGTTAAGGACTGATTGAAATGCGATGTGATCTTGGGGTTTATTGTGAACAGTGTTTTTAAATGACACTGATTCTTTAACCCCGTTAAAGATTAAAACTAAGTGGAGTTTTAATGAATCTTTAATTAGATTGAAATGATCGAGAATGGAGTATCACCAGTTTTGCTCCAGGCGATAGTTAAATCTTTAATTAGATTTGAACGTGAAATGGTAATTGAATTTACCGATAACGCTGTGGTGTTAGATATGAAGTATTACCAGTTTTACTTCATGGGATGAATAGGTTGGGATTGGGAAATTAAAACAAATGATTACTTCGGTAAGGTTCGTTAATCCCGACTAGTTGAATCAAAATTCAAAAGGATAGATTAATGAATAAATATAAAGAATTTATCTTTGATAAAATTAATGGGAACCTTTCCCTATGAATGTGAAATTTAGAAACTAACTGTCGGTTAGCTAAGCAGAATGGTTTCCTGGATATTGATCTGATGTTGGTTTCGGCCTTCGGGGTTAATATTTGGGGAATTATTCTCTTGATTAATTTACGGTTAGTGACTGATGAATTGGAATGAGGCGTATGTTGGGTTTGTGTAACACTTACTTAAAATATACGCGAGTTATTCGGGAAGACCGGGTTTATCCCATTCTGAATAACTGATACGACGATAAGTCGAAGATGAAGACGATGGTCGAAGACCGGAGGTCTTCACGTCGTTTTGGTGATTACTGATGATCTTAATTGGTATGTACATCCAAGAAGATGGAAACAGTTGGTGATCTTCCAGACGTACTTGGAGATTGATGGATATGCGGGGTACTAGGTGACTCCGGTTTCGTTCAGACCCAGAACGGACTTGTAAATGGACTGTGTGTTTGACATTGGATTTTAGTCTGTGTGATTGATTTCTATTAAATATATATCTGTTTGGCGGCGGAGAATTTATTCTCTTGCTTAACGCCCTTCTCTGAGACGTACGAGCTCAGGGGTTATATATTGATGGATATCAATCGCATGGAGTGAATTGCCTGTGTGGCATGCCTAAGTGGCAATTGATCAAGGCTTCTGTTGAAAAGCAAAGTCTTGTGGATGATGATCAAAGCAAGGCCTGTGTGGCATAGCTTTGTGTAGCGTTGATTCGCGAGCCTCACACCCCGGTTGTGAACCAAAAACGGGAGAAGGACCTCAGGGAGGGCATGCGTTTCTTTCTAGCTAGGGTGGTTTCAGTGACCTACCAGCCCTAACATTTATATACTTTTCACCTGTGTGGTTGTTGCTGTTGCGAGGCGCCACGGTTAGATCGGACGATCCGGGTCCGACGGAGCCATTCGTTGGCTCATTTACGCCCCAAAGGGCGGGGAAACGCAGTGTTCAGGCATTTTAATCCACATCGGTGGACCGGCCCTGTCACTCCAAGGGCCCACCTGAGTCTGGGTCCTGAGGCTCGGGCTAGAGAGTCTCGAATCGGTTGAGGACTATCTTTTTCCTCGGTTCATAGATGGAAATCCAATTTCCAAATACGTGACATTTGCGGTTTTATTTGTAGAGCCTAGTATGGCGACATGATATATGGTACCCATGCCGTCTATGATTGATATTTATGATTGAAATTGTTTTAAACACTATACACTTATTATAGTATCAAATGATTTGTTTTAAAGGTATCAAGCATTCTTTGGCTGTTATAAGGGAAAACCCTATCCCCCGGCTTGCGTTGCATTGTGTGATAGGACCTGGGTCTTATAACAGCTTCATTTTTCTTTATTTAGCATTGCGCTGTTGTTTTATGCATTGGTGTTCTTGGGAGGAAACCCGTTCCGCGTTAGTGGCGTGGCCCCTTGATTTACCTAACTTCAAAAATAAAGATTAATAACTTTTTTAGTTCTCACACCAGTCACATGACTGACCTGGAGTTTATTGTTTTAACCTAAACTCTGGGTGCCCTTATTTTGACACGGGCAGCTAGTAGTTTTGGTTTTGCAGATTTATATTCACAGGATCCTGGTTTACAGCTGGAATGATATCCGGAAAGCTTTGTATCTGTATATCTCTTCTAGTTGTGTATTGTATTATTTTCCGCTGCTATGTATTTAAATGTAATTTAAATCTCTGATATTTCTATGTAATATTCATTTATACTCTGTATATTCTTGTATTCTGATGTATTGTTGTAATATACAATGAAATGTTCCTCCGTCTGCGTTCTGATTTGTCTTGTTCTCAAAACAATTCGTTCTTTCTCATCTCTTCGGAGACCGGGGAAGTTCGGGTCGTTTCATATTTTGAAAAATTTTGGGGTCAACCTTTTTGATCCCATCTTCATTTCCACCAAGGATAGACATTTTTTACCTTCTTCTGGAATAACTTGATTACATACTAAGTAGATATTACTGTGCTTAATTGCTTTCGAGAAAGTATAAAATGCATTTCTTAATTTGGGCAGCCCCTTCAGATTATGAAGAGTACTATCTGTATAAATACAGTAGATTAATCCTGCCTTGTACAGATCTTTCACCATTAATGGATCAGCATCAGGGTGAATATATACTTTGTTTAAATAATACCCATATCCTGAATATATCCCTTTATAAGGATTTATTTCCAGTAATATTGGTTTTACCATTTTACTAAACCATATGATAAATTCTTTGCTTTGCTGTTGTACTTCAGAGAGCATGTTAACTGATTTCTTAGGGATTTCTATTTTTTGAGATATCACCTTTTTTCCAAGCATATCTCTTTGCATTTCTCTAAACATGTGCTCTGAATATGATACCACGTGATTAAAGAAGGATCTTATTTCCTCCTTTTTATCATCATCTGCTTTGATTAAGAATTCCTCAAAGGCTTCTTGTGCTATTAATACTTCTCTGTATATTTCATTGAAGATGCTAAGATAATCAATTGTATCTTCATTATTTTGTGCCATCATGCAATTCTCTGCTTAAAGTATCTGCAAGAAAGTTAGTTTTTCCAGAAATATGTTCAATTTCAAAATCAAATTCAGAAAAACATGACTCCCATCTTATTAGTCTTTTATTAGGCCCTATGTCAGGGATTTTGTTTTTTATTCTGGATTTTGCTGTAATGGAGTCAGTACGAATTTTAAAGGGTTTGTTTAAATATAAATAAAAGACTTTAATACTGTTTTTAATAGCTAAAAGTTTTTTATCATTGGAGTGATAATCTGATTCACTCTGCTTAAATGTTCCAGATTTATACCTACATAATTTTTCTTGGTTATTTCTATTTGCTACTAAAGTTGCTCCCCAATATGAATCTGAAGCATCAGTATATATAATTAATTCATCTGTTTCTAATGGTAAAGATAATTTGGGCATATATTTACATACCTTTTTAATATGCTGAATATATCTCGTGTCATCTTCCGTCCATTGCCATTTATAATTCTTTTTAAGTTTTTGCTGTAAAGGGGCTCTTAATTTTTGCTAATTTGTTAATAAATATATCAGCATAATTAAGACATCCTAGAAATCTTTGTAATTGTTTCATATCTTCTATTTGATCAGGGAATTCTTTAATTTTTGTAAATATATGCGGTTGTAATTTTATGCCTCCATTATATAAGGTTATGCCTAAAAAATCTATTTTTTGTGCGCTAATAATTGCCTTTTTAGCAGAAAGAGTTATTCCTCTTTTTGTACATGTGTCTATAACTAAATTACAATGTTTAATATGGTCTTCTAAATTATTAGAAAATATCAAAATATCATCAACATATACAATACAATGATCGTCATGTTGTTTTAATACTTCATCCATTCTTTTTTGAAATATTTGTGGTGCATTTTTTAATCCAAAGGGAATAACTAACCATTCATATTGTCCTTGTGGGCAACTGAATGCAGTATATGGTATATATTCTTCTATTAATTTTATTTGCCAAAATCCACTTTTACAATCCATCTTTCTAAACCATTTCTTCTTTTGTATTTTGTTTATTAATACTTCTTTATTCGGTAAAAAAATATCCATCAAAGAATGTAGCATCATTTAAAGCTTTATAATTAAAAACTATTCTAGCTTTACCTCTAACAATTTCACTATGTTTTCTAACTATAAATGCAGGAGAACTATGTGGGCTGTTAGACGGTCTGATTACTTTTAATTCTAAAACTTCCTTAATTTGTACCTTAAATTCATCTAAATCTTCTAAAGAATATTTCATAGGTCTTACTATTATTATTTTATTGGGGTCTTTTACTTTTATTGTTGCTAATGTTTTATCTTTATCCCAAGCTGCTAAAGGATTTTCATTATATGTTTCTTTAAATCTTTCTTTAATATTTTCAAGAGTATATGCTTTCATGTTTTAATAATGGTATTTTCTCAATTTTAGGAATATCACCACGCTGTACTGGTATAGGTTGGTAACTTGGATCAATATCATATGCTTGTTTAAGTCTAGATGCTAAAATGGGTGTTCCGCATGGTGTAGTAAAGATAACATGATCTGTTAACTGGGTCATGGGTTGATATTGTAGACAGAAATCATTTCCTAATAATATGTCTGGGCCTTGGACATTACTGGCCCATAATTTTGGTATTTTAATTTTAATATTTCCTATGGTGAAAGGAACATTAACTGCATAATCTTTATAACTAATTTCTTTTTCTTGTATATCTAAAGCAATTATAGAAGATTCATCTTGAATCCACCATTTCTGTGGTAAAATATTTTTTTTGCACAAAGATATTCCTGAACCTGTATCAACGTATGCATTTAGTTTTTTTGGTTGGTAATAAGGAATTTCTATAGTTCCTTCAATATATATGGAATATGGCGAAGTAACTACTGCCTTTTTCATATGTTGTTTATCAATTCTTGGAAATTCATATTGATCTAACTGTATAAATGAATCTTTTAAGGTAAAAGTATATTTTGTAATGAAATTCATTCCTAATAATATTACATTTTTTGCTAATTTATCATCTACTAGCATTTCCATTTGTATTTGCAGGACCTTCCCACTTCTGTCTATGAATGATAGTTTAGCTTCTACACTTTTATCTAATACATGTATTTGTCCAAAATAGTCAATGTATCTATAAGGATTTTGTATATTATTGTATGTGTATGTTTGGACAAGAAAGGAATTAATATGAGAGGATGTTGCTCCTGTATCTAAGAGCACATTTACTTCTTTATTATCTAAAAATCCTTGTATATATAATTGTTTATTTGAATCTATTAGATTTAATTTTTCTATTAATTCTAAATCTTTTCTCTGGGAAGATATATTTATATCTTTTAATTGATCAGAAGTCGATGCTTCATTGTTATAGCTTATTCTAAAAGAATTTCTGCTATGTGGTTTTACAGTTGGTTGAAATCTATATCTGTTTTTCCTTTGAAGAATTAATTCTTGTGGAAAATCTAACTCTTCATGTTTTAATTCTCTGGGAGGTATGACTTCACATATATCAGAAAATGGTTTAGCTATATTGATGTTTTCTTCTTTGAATTTCTTTGTAGTGATATGATGTCTAGTTGAGTAAGCATATACCATACAGGCTGTAATACTACACACTTTACTTCCTGGAGGCATCTTAAGTCTTTTGTAACAACCCAAAAATCTGGGCCAGTTTAAAAATTTTATTTTGGCAATTTTAGCGAATTTTAAACATTTAAAATGAATTATTTTAAATAAATTCGATGAGAAATTTATTTTGAATAGAATAGAACGTATATGATTATACGCGTCGTCGTTAGAATATAAATAATTATATATAATTATAAATGGAATTGAAAATGGCGCGGTAGTTCGATAATTCGATTTCAAACTTCAATTGAATGTACCGGGTGCAAAACAATCCGGATTTTTGTGAAACCAAAAATAATAGGATCTAATTGTGAATATCTTTCCAACGAATCCGAAAAATCAAAATTTCATAGTGGGAATCAAAAGATATGTCCAGTTGAAAATTCTGAATAGTCGCTATGGAATTCAGGCCCTTAAAAATGGGAATTTTTCAAACGACCTCGGATTTCGACGAAACCACTTTTGTTGGGTCCGTGATGTCAAATTATTGTTAGATTCCAAATTTCATAATTTTTCGAATCAATATGTGAGCGTGGCAAAGGAAAACGCGTTTGACCAGTTTCAGTTGATTTTAATCGACTGGAAAATGACCATTTTTCTAACGGTCTCAGAATTCGACGAAATTAGTTTTGTTAGGACTGTACCGTCAATACGAAGCTAGGAAATATTTTTCTGGAATTTTTAGAGTTCGTATGTGACCCCGGTAAATTGAAATGCGCGTTCAAATTCAATATATAGAGTTATATGTTGATTTTAACGGAAACTGATCACAACGATCGAATCAGCTTACGATACATATCCCATTGTGTTCGGAATGGGGGTAAAACGCTATGGACGACAGGCGGTGGGCCTCGTTTTGAGGTCGAAAATAAAAGTTGCTTTCTGGTGGAAAATAAAATAATTAAATAAAAAAAAATAACCCTCTCCTTACATTGACCAGGCCCCCCCTTTCAAAATCGATTCAGCAGAAAAAAAAGAAAAGAAAGAGAACGGGGGGCGCGACTCGCCGCCGCCGCCCACCAGAGGCGTCGCGCCTCTGGCGCCACCTCCCCAGGCGGAGCCGACCACCCCCAGACCCCCTCCTTCCTATCTCCTTCCTTCTCCGATGCCAGATCCCACGCCCTAACCCAATCCACCTGAAACCCTACGCCGCCACAGCTCCTACGCCCACTGCTAGCCTCCACCGACCCCCTACGCCCCTCCCCTCCACGTCAGCGCCACCATGTAACCCTCCACCGCTCCAAAACCTGAAGACAGCCGCTGTAGGCCCCATTTCTGCCACCGACGGTCAGTGTAGCACCACCACGGACCCCAGCGCCCCCTCGGGCCACTCCATCGCTGACCGGTATGCCCTCCTTCAATTAAAGATTCGATTTTTGCAAAGATAAAAAGGTGCGTTTTTATTATTTTATTTTTCTATTTTCAGTTATCATTTTATTTGATTTTAAAACTGAAGTTTATTCGATAAGAAAATTAGAGATAGAATTTTTATTCGATAGGAAAGATAAAGATATGATTTTTATATGATAAGGAAGTTAAAAATATAATTTTTATCGTATGTAAAGGTTGAAAATATAATTTTCATATTATATAGATAATAAAAATATAATCTTTTATATAGAAGAAAAGTAAAAATATGATTTTTACATAGTAGGAACTATAAAAATATAATCTTTATAAGATAGAGAATATAAAAATATCATCTTTGTATATGTAGCGAAATAAAAATCTGATTTTTATTATATATACATTGAAATAAAGAGGTGATTTTTATAGTGATGAAATAAAAACGAAATCTTTATATTTGAAAAGGCGAAATCTTTATATGAAGAATAGCTTGAAAAAAATAGAATTTTTATCTATAGAATAGCTTGATAAAAATAGAATTTTTATCTATATAATAGCGATGTAAAAATAGAATTTTTATCTATATAATAGCGATGTAAAAATAGAATTTTTATTTATATAATAGCAATGTAAAAACTGAATTTTTATTTATATAACAGCGATGTAAAAAAAAATAGAATTTTTATCTATATAGTAGCGTTGTAAAAATAGAATTTTTATCTATATAGAAACGAGGTAAAAATAGAATTTTTATCCATAAGGAGTGATTATAAAAATACGATTTTTATACATTGAATAACGAAGTAAAAATACGATTTATATATATTGAAAAACGAAGTAAAAATACGATTTTTATATATTGAATAGCGAAGTAAAAACTCGCTTTTTATATATTGAATAGCGATGTAAAAAAATTCGATTTTTATATATTGAACAGCGATGTAAAAAAATTCGCTTTTTATATATTGAATAGCGATGTAAAAAAATTCGATTTTTATATATTGAATAGCGATGTAAAAAATTCGATTTTTATATATTGAATAGCGATGTAAAAATTCGATTTTTATATATTGAATAGCGAAGTAAAAATTCGATTTTTATATATTGAATAGCGAAGTAAAAATTCGATTTTTATATATTGAATAGCGAAGTAAAAATTCGATTTTTACATATGTAGAGAATACGGGCAACAAAGGTGACAAAAAGGCGAGAACGATGAAGATTTCTATAAATGAAGTGTCATGGAATTGGGATAGCTATCGGTGAGAACTTCTCACTCAAAATTTCTTTTTCTAGTTATATATATATACCAGGATGCAGACGGTGCTTAGCATCACCCGACACCCGTCATCCACAGACCATGGATGGCTTGTTTGTTTAATTGATGTGTTGTGAAATTTGTCTGTGTTGTTGATGTGAAATTGATAATAAAATGTGGATGGTTGAAATAAATTAATTATCGTTAAAAATATAATTTTTAACGTGAATGTGAATAAATAAATATTTATAAACAAATCGGCCGATTTGTTTATATACACTGATTTGACTAATATTGATTGGGTCGATAAATTTTACACATCGCCCAACTGCACAAATAAAAATCTGTGTTTGTTGATTTGAAACCCCACACGGGTGTTGGGATGATATTTGGGTACACTAATCCCAATTATTTAATTATATGTCGATCGATTGGTCGACAGGCTGTGTAAGCATTAATTATTTATATTTGATGCTTATGCAGTTGTGTGGTGCACGTTGGATGATGGTTGATTGTTTATCATTGCTATTTTATACATGTGTGTATGGAATCCATATAATTAACGTTATATGGTGATTGATTGGGCCTCATTCCAATCGGGAAAATAATGAATATTATAAAAGAAAATTCATATGGTGAATATAAAAATAGTCATGTGTTGACGATGTTCACGTGTTGAAAATATTCGTGTATTGAGTAAAATATTTTATACAATAAAATTTACATCTTTATCATATTTAAAATTAGAACTACTTCACGGTGGAGTCTAATTAAAAATAAAACGATAGAAACCATGATTTTATAAAATATTTTACATAACAAAAATAGTCGTGTGTTGAAAGAAATATAGATTCATGTGTTGAATAGAATATATATTCATTTGTTGAATAGAATAACGAATTTATTGAAATATATAAAGCCGTGTTGATTAGAGATGCGTTATTTTGACGCGAACGATATTTATATCGATTTTATTCGTTTTATAATGAATATTGAAAAGTGATTTCAAAATTTAATATTTTGAAATGAAATTCAAATTAAATAAGATTAAAATTCAAATTGAAATTTTATTGAATCAATTTGAAATGAATTCGAATCGAATAGAAAATGAATTCAATTCGAATTGGATAGAAAGTGAATTTGAATTCGAATTGAATAGAAATGAATTCAAATTGAATTAAATTGAAATTGAATTAAAAACGAATTGAAATCGTTTTGAATCAAATTTAAAACGAACTGAAATTGAATTGAAATCAATTTGAAATGAATTTGAATTGAATTAAATAGAAGGTAAATTCAAATTGAATTGAATTGAAACAAATTAGAATTTGAATTGAATTGAAACGAATTTGAATTCGAATTAAATCAATTTGAAATGAATTTGAATTGAATTGAAATCAAATCGATTTGAAATTGAATGTAGCGTTGAAATGGTTTTGAAAACGAATTTAAAACGATTTATAAAATACGTTTTAAAAGGAAATCGACGAAATATATATAATATATATATTATATATATAATGGCCTGAATAGAACGCGCCGCGCCGCGGCAGTTCGTGAATTTCGACCATTGACTTCGAATTGACGTTGCGGGAGATCCGACCGTCGGCCTAAAACCGGAACCGTTGGGTTCGTATCGAAAAGAGCTTTCCAATGAATATTAGAAATTTGAAATCTAACGGTTAGATTTGGAATTATGTCCAAATCAAATTTAGAAAAGGTCGATGTAAGTGCAGTCCGATGGCCGTTGATGGAAATCGACTGTACGGGCCTTGATAAAATTATTAAAAATATTAATAATTTGTGTAAAATCATAATATGTGAATTGGAAAGAACTGGGATGAAAAATTCCACATTTGAAAAGATAAAAATAGATTTTTGTCGAAATGAACTAGTTTTGAACTAGAATTAAAATCAATTTATTTTTGAAATAAATAAATTGAATTTGAAAGTGATTGTAAAAATAATCAATATTCCCAATACGTGAATTGGACTGGAGTTGAATCGAAATTATCTTCGGAATATTTCGATGTTGGATTTCGTGACTATACAGATATTGTTATGGGAATTTGAAAGATATATTTTATATCGTTATTTCCAATACGATATTTGTTGGTTTCAGAATTTGATATTGAATATAAGCCGGTATATTTTCTATTCAGAGCCTTGTACTTAATATCAAATGTGATTTGGGTTTATCGTGAATCGTGTTTTAGATGACATTGGTTCTTTAACCCAGTTAAAGACAGGATGTTGATTTTTGAAAAGATTAAAACTAAGTAGAGTTTTAATGAATCTTTAAATAGATTAAAATGTGAATTGATAATTTAAATTATCAAATCTGAAAGGTGATCGAGAATGGAGTACCACCAGTTTTGCTCCAAAGCGATAGTTAAATCTTTAATTAGATTTGAGCGTGAAATGGTAATTAATTTTACCGATAACACCGTGGTGTTAGATATGGAGTATTACCAGTTTTCTCCATGGGATAAATAGGTTGGGATTGGGAAATAAAATAAATAATTACTTCGGTGTGGTTCGCTAATCCCGACTAGTTTGAAATGATATCCAAAGGAAGATTAAAGAATAAATTTAGAAGAATTTATCTTTGATAAAATTAATGGGAACCTATTCCCTAAGAATTTGATTTTGTGAATAAAAGAATATTCTGAATTGGAATGAGGCGTTTGTTGTGTTTGTGTAACATTTGTTTATCATATACGTGGGTTATTCAGAAAGGCCGGGTTTATACCCATTCTGAATAACCGATTCGACGAGATGTCGAAGAGGAAGACGGTGGTTGAAGACCGGAAGTCTTCACATCGTTTGGGTGATTACTGATGATCTCGATTGGGCTGTACACCCAGGATGAGGGAAACAGTTGGTGATCGTCCAGACGTACTTGGAGATGGATGGATATGCGAGGAAAGTGCCTCCGGTTTCGTTCAGACCCAGAACGAACTTGTAAATGGATTGTGTGTCTGACATTGGATTTTATTCTGCGTTGATTGATCTCTATTAAATATACATCTGTTTAGCGGCGGAGAATTTATTCTCTTGCTTAACGCCCTTCTCTGAGACGTACGAGCTCAGAGGTTATATATCGATGGACATCAGTCGCATGGAGTGAATTGCCAGTGTGGCACGCGTAAGTGGCAATTGATCAAGGCTTCTGTTGAAAAGCAAAGTCTTGTGGTTGATGATCAAAGCACGGCCTGTGTGGCATAGCTTTGTGTATAACGTGAATTCGCGAGCCTCACACCTCGGTATGAGTCAAAAACGGGATACGGACCCAAGGAGTGCACGACGTTTCTTTCTAGCTATGGTGGTGTCAGTGACCTACCAGCCCTGACATTTATATACTTTTCACCTGTGTGGTTGTTGGATACGAGGCGCCTCGGATATAGGTCTGTAAGGACCGGGAAACGTGTGTTCAGGAATAACCAATCCTCAAAAGTAAGAGAGGACCGGCCTTGGAGGTTCCAAAGGATCATAGTGGGGTCCTGAGGCATTGCTAGAGTGTCTCGAACGCGGAGAGGAGCTTGCCCCTTGCCTCGGCTCATGACGGAATCCAATTCCTAATACGTGATATTACGGTTTTAATTGTAGAACCTAGTATGGCGACATAGTGGTATGGGTCATTCATGCCGCCTATGATTGATATTTATGATTGAAATTGTTTTGACACTATACACCTATAATAGTATCAAATAATGTGTTTTAAACGTATCAAGCATGCTTTGGCTGTTATAAGGTAAAAACCCTATCCTCCGGCTTGCGTTGGATTGTGTGATGGGACCTGGGTCTTATAACAGCTTCATTTTTCTTTATTTAGTATTGCGCTGTTTGTTCTATACACTGGTATTCTTGGGAGGAACCCGTTCCGTGTTATACGGCATGGTCCCTTGATTTACCTAACTTTAAAAATAAAGATTAATAACTGTTTTAGTTCTCACACCAGTCACATGACTGACCTGGAGTTTATTGTTTTAACCTAAACTCTGGGTGCCCCTATTTTCCGCACGGGCAGCTAGTAGTTTTGGTTTTGCAGATTTATATTCACAGGATCCTGATGTACAGTTGGAACGATGCTCGGAAAGCTCTGTATCCGTGTATCACTTTCAGTTGTATTTTGTATATTTTTCCGCTGCTATGTAATTTATTGTAATCTCTTATATTTGTCGAATGTAGTTTATTCAATTATACTCTGTATATTCTTGTATCTGATGGAATTGATGTAATAACAATGAAATGTTCTTCCGTCTACGTTCTGATTTGTCCTGTTCTCAAAACGATCAGGGGTTTCGAACGGTCTTAGTCGGTTTAACGATCGATTCGGATTGAGCGAAAATCGATGGCCGTTACAGTTGGTATCAGAGCTTTGGTTTACAGAGCTCGAGAACAATACACATTAGAACCATACGAAAGAATTCATTAGATATTGGATTAGTAATATCCAATTAGAACAACTCGTTAGAGATAGGATCAGTAGTATCCTAGAACGAGTGTGAAGAGTATATTTTTCAAATGAAAACAATTTTGTTTTGAAAATGTAAACCATTTTATACGTATTTGAATATTTTATTTGTATTGAATTTGGACATTCCAATATATAAAGATTTTGCATATACGCGTCATGAACGTATATTCGAAGTTTTAATATACTGGATAGATATAGAATTACACTCTAGTCGCCCGGAGATGATGTTGATAATGACCATGGCATCATCAATATTTATGTTCGTGTTTCAAAGTTGTGATATCTATATATTTCCATTAGGCTGGTGTGAGAACCAAAACTAATATAGTTAGAATACATTGTTGTGAATTGGCATCAAAAACATGATTTTCTGTATATATATATCAAAATTATCAATTTGAAACGTTAACCCACTAATTGATTGATGATTGTGTTGTTTGTTTATTTGTTTGACAATTTTGAACCATTTAGCCTAATTGAATCAAATATTGAACTGTATTGAAAATTGGTCGCATTTGCTTGCATATACATGTACTTACATTGAACAGGTCATAGCAAGGAGGCTAGAGCAGAGAATAAAATTTGTTTGCCCGACAAATAGGTACATGTTTACTATATAATTTACTGTTTTGTTTGGGTGATGATGATTTTATGAGCCGATTGGCTAGCCGCTTGGCTAGCCGCTTGGCTTTTTCTTTTTCTTTTTGAGATCAGAAGGCCTATATGGCAATTTCGGGATATTCCCGTGGCTCCCGGTGCAGGGGAGGTTATGGCGAAATTTTTCGAAAATTCCGGGTGTTAGCCAAATTTTTGAAGAATTTGAAAATTCTCAGAAACTGAAAAGTTGGAGAATGGAAGCCAGATCGAATGTAGAGTTGATTAATCAAACCACTTTCGACTTTATTCCTTTTCGGGGACGAAAAGTTTTAAGTGGGGGAGATTGTAACAACCCGAAAATCTGGGCCAGTTTAAAAATTTTATTTTGGCAATTTTAGCGAATTTTGAACATTTAAAATGAATTATCTTAAATAAACTAGATGAGAAATTTATTTTGAATAGAATAGAACATATATGTTTATACGCGTCGTCGTTAGAATATAAATAATTATATATAATTATAAATGGAATTGAAAATGGCGCGGTAGTTCGATAATTCGATTTCAAACTTCAATTGAATGTACCGGGTGCAAAACAATCCGGATTTTAGTGAAACCAAAAATAATAGGATCTAATTGTGAATATCTTACCAACGAATCCGAAAAATCAAAATTTCATAGCGGGAATCAAAAGATATGTCCAGTTGAAAATTCTGAATAGTCGGTATGGAATTCAGGCCCTTAAAAATGGGAATTTTGCAAACGACCTCGGATTTCGACGAAACCACTTTTGTTGGGTCCGTGATGTCAAATTATTGTTAGATTCCAAATTTCATAATTTTTCGAATCAATATGTGAGCATGGCAAAGGAAAACGCGTTTGACCAGTTTCAGTTGATTTTAATCGACTGGAAAATGGCCATTTTTCTAACGGTCTCAGAATTCGACGAAACTAGATTTGTTAGGACCGTATCGTCAATACGAAGCTAGGAAATATTTTTTTGGAATTTTTAGAGTTCGTATGTGACCCCGGTAAATTGAAATGCGCGTTCAAATTCAATATATAGAGTTATATGTTGATTTTAACGGAAACTGATCGAAACGATCGAATCAGCTTACGATACATATCCCATTGTGTTCGGAATGGGGGTAAAACGCTATGGACGACAGGCGGTGGGCCTTGTTTTGAGGTCGAAAATAAAAGTTGCTTTTTGGTGGAAAATAAAATAATTAAATAAAAATAATAATAACCCTCTCCTTACATTGACCAGCCCCCCCCCCCCCTTTCAAAATCGATTCAGCAGAAAAAAAGAAAAAAAGAAAGAGAACGGGGGGGGCGACTCGCCGCCACCGCCCACCAGAGGCGTCGTGCCTCTGGCGCCACCTCCCCAGGCGGAGCCGACCACCCCCAGACCCCCTCCTTCCTATCTCCTTCCTTCTCCGATGCCAGATCCCACGCCCTAACCCAAACCACCTGAAACCCTACGCCGCCACAGCTCCTCCGCCCACTGCTAGCCTCCACCGACCCCCTACGCCCCTCCACTCCACGTCAGCGCCACCATGTAACCCTCTACCGCTCCAAAACCTGAAGACAGCCGCTTTAGGCCCCATTTCTGCCACCGACGGTCAGTGTAGCACCACCACGGACCCCAGCGCCCCCTCGGGCCACTCAATCGCTGACCGGTATGCCCTCCTTCAATTAAAGATTCGATTTTTGCAAAGATAAAAAGGTGCGTTTTTATTATTTTATTTTTCTATTTTCAGTTATCGTTTTATTTGATTTTAAAACTGAAGTTTATTCGATAGGAAAATTAGAGATAGAATTTTTATTCGATAGGAAAGATAAAGATATGATTTTTATATGGTAAGGAAGTTAAAAATATAATTTTTATCGTATGTAAAGGTTGAAAATATAATTTTCATATTATATAGATAATAAAAATATAATCTTTTATATAGTAGAAAAGTAAAAATATGATTTTTACATAGTAGGAACTATAAAAATATAATCTTTATAAGATAGAGAATATAAAAATATCATCTTTGTATATGTAGCGAAATAAAAATCTGATTTTTATTATATATATATTGAAATAAAGAGGTGATTTTTATAGTGATGAAATAAAAACGAAATCTTTATATTTGAAAAGGCGAAATCTTTATATGAAGAATAGCTTGAAAAAAATAGAATTTTTATCTATAGAATAGCTTGATAAAAATAGAATTTTTATCTATATAATAGCGATGTAAAAATAGAATTTTTATCTATATAATAGCGATGTAAAAATAGAATTTTTATTTATATAATAGCAATGTAAAAACCGAATTTTTATTTATATAACAGCGATCTAAAAAAAATAGAATTTTTATCTATATAGTAGCGTTGTAAAAATAGAATTTTTATCTACATAGTAACGAGGTAAAAATAGAATTTTTATCCATAAGGAGTGATTATAAAAATAGGATTTTTATATATTGAATAACGAAGTAAAAATACGATTTTTATATATTGAATAACGAAGTAAAAATTCGATTTTTATATATTGAATAGCGAAGTAAAAATTCGCTTTTTATATATTGAATAGCGATGTAAAAAAATTCGATTTTTATATATTGAATAGCGATGTAAAAAAAATCGCTTTTTATATATTGAATAGCGATGTAAAAAAATTCGATTTTTATATATTGAATAGCGATGTAAAAAATTCGATTTTTATATATTGAATAGCGATGTAAAAATTCGATTTTTATATATTGAATAGCGAAGTAAAAATTCGATTTTTATATATTGAATAGCGAAGTAAAAATTCGATTTTTATATATTGAATAGCGAAGTAAAAATTCGATTTTTATATACTGAATAGCGAAGTAAAAATTCGATTTTTACATATGTAGAGAATACGGGCAACAAAGGTGACAAAAAGGCGAGAACGATGAAGATTTCTATAAATGAAGTGTCATGGAATTGGGATAGCTATCGGTGAGAACTTCTCACTCTAAATTTCTTTTTCTAGTTATATATATATATATATACTAGGATGCAGATGGTGCTTAGCAGCACCCGATACCCATCATCCACAGACCATGGATGACTTGTTTGTTTAATTGATGTGTTGTGAAATTTGTCTGTGTTGTTGATGTGAAATCGATAATAAAATGTGGATGGTTGAAATAAATAAATTATCGTTAAAAATATAATTTTTAACGTGAATGTGAATAAATAAATATTTATAAACAAATCGGCCGATTTGTTTATTTACACTGATTTGACTAATATTGATTGGGTCGATAAATTTTACACATCGCCCAACTGCACAAATAAAAATATGTGTTTGTTGATTTGAAATCCCACACGGGTGTTGGGATGATATTTGGGTACACTAATCCCAATTATTTAATTATATGTCGATCGATTGGTCGATAGGCTGTGTAAGCGTTAATTATTTATATTTGATGCTTATGCAGTTGTGTGGTGCACCTTGGATGATGGTTGATTGTTTATCATTGCTATTTTATACATGTGTGTATGGAATCCATATAATTAACGTTATATGGTGATTGATTAGGCCTCATTCCAATCGGGAAAATAATGAATATTATAAAAGAAAATTCATATGGTGAATATAAAAATAGTCATGTGTTGACGATGTTCACGTGTTGAAAATATTCATGTGTTGAGTAAAATATTTTATACAATAAAATTTATATCTTTATCATATTTAAAATTAGAACTACTTCACGGTGGAGTCTAATTAAAAATCAAACGATAGATACCATGATTTTATAAAATATTTTACATAACAAAAATAGTCGTGTGTTGAAAGAAATATAGATTCATGTGTTGAATAGAATATATATTCATTTGTTGAATAGAATAACGAATTTATTGAAATATATAAACCCGTGTTGACTAGAGATGCGTTATTTTGACGTGAACGATATTTATATCGATTTTATTCGTTTTATAATGAATATTGAAAAGTGATTTCAAAATTTAATATTTTGAAATGAAATTCAAATTAAATAAGATTAAAATTCAAATTGAAATTTTATTGAATCAATTTGAAATGAATTCGAATCGAATAGAAAATGAATTCAATTCGAATTGGATAGAAAGTGAATTTGAATTCGAATTGAATAGAAATGAATTCAAATTGAATTAAATTGAAATTGAATTAAAAACGAATTGAAATCGTTTTGAATCAAATTTAAAACGAACTGAAATTGAATTGAAATCAATTTGAAATGAATTCGAATTGAATTAAATAGAAGGTAAATTCAAATTGAATTGAATTGAAACAAATTAGAATTTGAATTGAATTGAAACGAATTTGAATTCGAATTAAATCAATTTGAAATGAATTTGAATTAAATTGAAATCAAATCGATTTGAAATTGAATGTAGCGTTGAAATGGTTTTGAAAACGAATTTAAAACGATTTATAAAATACGTTTTAAAAGGAAATCGACGAAATATATATAATACATATATTATATATATAATGGCCTGAATAGAACACGCCGCGTCGCGGCAGTTCGTGAATTTCGACCATTGACTTCGAATTGACGTTGCGGGAGATCCGACTGTCGGATTCTCCTAAAACCGGAACCGTTGGGTTCGTATCGAAAAGAGCTATCCAATGAATATTAGAAATTTGAAATCTAACGGTTGGATTTGGAATTATGTCCAAATCAAATTTAGAAAAGGTCGATGTAAGTGCAGTCCGATGGCCGTTGATGGAAATCGACTGTACGGGCCTTGATAAAATTGTTAAAAATATTAATAATTTGTGTAAAATCATAATATGTGAATTGGAAAGAACTGGGATGGAAAATTCCACATTTGAAAAGATAAAAATAGATTTTTGTCGAAATGAACTAGTTTTGAACTAGAATTAAAATCAATTTATTTTTGAAATAAATAAATTGAATTTGAAAGTGATTGTAAAAATAATCAATATTCCCAATACGTGAATTGGACTGGAGTTGAATCGAAATTGTGACGCCCGCCTCGCACCAGCCTGCATTTCCTCCAAAAGTGCGTTGTACCCATGCCCGACTAGCACAAGACGGTCGTCAGAAGAAAGGAAAGAAGGGAATGAACTAATCAAGAAACCTGTAGACTGTCTCACAGCGCATGGAATAAAATATAATAATAACATACTTGACACAAAACAGGCGAGACAGTGCATAAGCTGATAACTAAAATCAACATCAATCATCAAAGCAGCGGAAATCCAAATATAGCTTATTACAATTTTCCAAATTTACTGTCTCTAAACAAAAGAAAGCTGAAGTAGAAGATACACCAACAATGCCCAAGCAGTGATCTTCAACAACACAGGGAGAATACTATATATATTACGTGGAAGCCTCCTGCTCGTCTCCGGATCATCTACCCGTGCATCACCAGCTAACCTGTCTCTAGTCTGCTCGTGTGAGCACCCAGAGTAATAAGAGGAGACATAAAACTCTGGGTCAGACATAAAGCCTGGTATGAGCGATAAGCATCTAAACAGAATAATAACAGGTATACTAAACCATACCTAAACCTGGACCTGCAACCAAAGAGTTAGTACCACATACCGTACAATGCTCCAAGGTGCCATAATAAATAGTGTAAGAATACGGGGGTGGGGTGTGCATGTCACAGTGATAGCAAGCAAATTATCCATAACAACCATCCTCACATCTCTCATTCAGTGCGTAAAGCATACGACATCTACCACTTTGGAACACTAGACAAACTGAGGTAACGACGAATCCCGACTTGTAGAAACCCTGCTGTGACCAAGCCAAACACTTGGAGTCATGACCAAACATTTCAATGACCCACTTCATTGGTCGTAGCCTTTGGTTCTACCGATGCCATAATGGCCCTGAATCCGCCTTCGTACCTCCTACCATAGTGGTCCAAAGCTATAGACGTCGATAACTCCTTGGCACGCGTCCCGCAGCAAAGCCCAACCATGAAGTGAACTCGTTGATTCCCATCTGAACCTTAAGCTCTAACTTCTCATTTGGACTTCCTTTGCATCTCGGGTTTGGTCGAATTGGAGTGGGTCTTCAAAAGAGTTGTCGCGCAGTAACAGTCCTGGAGTTCGGTTCGGTTCGGTAGTCATTGCCCTCGTCGGTTCGGTTCGGGTTTCTTCACTCCGGGTCGGGTCGGTGTCCTCCTCCGGGTCGGGTCGGTGTCCTCCTCCGGCTCGTGCTCCTTCTTCGATCAACTCCCTCGTTTCCTTCTACTCCGATCCGATCCGATCACTTCGCTTTACTTCAGTCCGATCCGCTCCGCTTCCTTTTACTCCGATCCGATCCCCTTGTCCACTCCAACTCTAAGTAAACGGCCTTCCTTTTTGCCAAGTCTTTCATGTGCCAAGCTCCAGTTCGGGTCGGGTTTCTTGCCCAGTTCACATTTCCGATCCGAGCCCCCATCCGATCCGATCTGAAACCCTGCACAACTTTCTGCAACTTTTCCAGCAACTTGTTTACGCCGTTCGACGACGTTTTTGACAAATCTAACTATTCTAATCAATCACAATTCATGTCAAATAGTCATAACAACATAGCAAACTAACCACAAACACCAAAACAATGAATTCATATGTCAAAATGGATCAAATGTGCCCAAAACCTCACATTTTCCTATAATCCCCCTTAATCATGCTTAAGCATACGATTAGCAAAACACATCGAAATTAACCCAAATTTCTAACAGAGCCTTAAAACATTATTTTAGAATTTTAAGAATTTTTCCAGAATTTATTTACGTATAAATTCGCTAATCTTCACTAATCACCCTTAATTAACTGTAATTAGTGTCAAAATGATGCTATCACTCACCTTGGCCACAAATGAAACACCAAATCTGAAATACTCTCTGTTTGGGTCGAATTCCTATGTATAGCAGCAGCTCCAACCTTGCTTTGGTGCTTTTTCTCCTTAATTTGGTGTTGCTAAGCCTAATCTTCAATTAGAGAGTGATTTGGGGTGTTTTAGATGTAGGAAGCCATTACTAAGGTCTCAAGAAGGTTTGTGGCGGCTCAAAACTGAAATGAAAATGATAACCTAACCCTAATCAGTCCTCCTATACCTCTAAACCCGAAATTCCCCTTGGGCCTAGCTGCTAATCACCCGGTTAAGCCCAATTAAGCTGTTTTTCTCCATCTGAAACTTGTTTCAGCCATATCTCCCAAACGGTAAGTCCGTTTGGCTAATGTGACCACTCTACGGAAAGAGAAACCATCATCCGAAGCCAATGGAAGTGGTTTCAGGTCAAAATTCCTTTCCAGTCAAAAGTTATGGCCAAAACAGTGCCAACTAGGGGTAAAATGGTCATTTAAAAATCGAGAAAAATCATGAACATGGGAAATGACCCCAATAGTCGTCTCCCAAAGTTACATGACCATACGACTTCGTATGTGAAAGAAATAAATATCCTACGATCCTATGATGCGTAGAACGCGGGTCGTTACACTCTCCCCCCCTTAAGAAATTTCGCCCCCGAAATTCCTTAACTCAAAACATACAAAGGATCCCGCATGCCTAACAACCATATACAACAATCAAATATGCAAAACAAGCAAACAAGCCTATCCTAGCATGCGGAAAAACTAAATCGAAGTCAAAATCTTACCAGACAAAGAGTTCTGGATACTTCTTCCTTATGTCCTCCTCTGTTTCCCAAGTACAATCATTCTCGTCCTCGCTCCACTGAACCTTGACTAGCTTCACCGCCTTCCTTCGAAGTTGCTTCATGTCGTGCTCGACAATACGGGCCTGCTTGCGGTTCCCAACCGCCTCGGGTTCTACTTCGAAGTCCTCTAACTGATCAGGTGAAATAGTCATATCTGAGTCGTGAACGAACTTCCTTAGTTGGGAAACATGAAATACATTATGAACTCCCGCCATCTTCTCTGGTAAGTCAACTCTATATGCCAAATTCCCGACTAGTTCAAGAACAGGGAATGGACCAACAAATCTTGGTGCTAATTTGCCTATCCTGCCAAATCGTATTACGCTCTTCAACGGAGAAATCTTGACAAATACCAAGTCACCAACTGAGAATTTTAAGTCTCTTCTTCTCTTATTAGCATAACTCTTCTGCCTATCTTGGGCTGCCTTCATACGTTGCTGAATGGTCTTGATTTTATCTGAAGTTTCCCTCACCACATCTGGTCCAAGCATAAACTTCTCGCCAGTCTCTATCCAACATGATGGTGAGTTGCACAGTCTTCCATACAAAGCTTCAAATGGAGCCATACCGATACTGGATTGGTAGCTATTATTATATGCAAACTCTACTAGATGCAAATGGTTATCCCATGATCCACCAAAATCCAATATACATGCCCTCAAGAGATCTTCCAAAATACGATTCACCCTCTCCGTCTGACCGTCGGTCTGAGGATGATATGCGGTACTGAGATGTAACTCTGACCCTAGCGCCTCTTGCAAGCTCTTCCAAAACCCACTAGTGAACAACGGGTCTCGGTCGCTCACAATGCTTTTAGGTACTCCATGAAATCTCACTACCCACTTTATATACAACTCTGCTAACTTAGCTGCCGTTCTAGTCGATTTGACTGGTATAAACCTTGCACTTTTAGTCAGTCGATCTACGATTACCCAAATGCTGTCATATCCCGATCTAGTCCTTGGTAAACCATCGATGAAATCCATCGAGACTTGCTCCCATTTCCATTCGGGAATTTCTAAGGGCTGTAACAACCCACTAGGCTTCTTTTGCTCGGCTTTTACTAGCTGGCAATTCATGCATTTGGATATAAACTTCCCAACGTCTCTTTTCATCCCTTCCCAGTAGTAGGTCTGCTTCATATCTCGATACATCTTATTACCACCGGGGTGTATGGTTAGTTTTGAGTGATGACATTCTCTAAGCACTTCATCTCTCAATCCATTGACATTGGGTACAACAAGCCTTCCATTCTTTCTAAGCCATCTATCTCGATCAAGCCCATACCCGTTCATCTCCTCATCGATACCCATTTCTAACTTGGAGATGATTTCCAATAGGTTAGGATCGTCCCTCTGACTAGAGCCGATCCGTTCAATCAAAGTGGGTCTGATCGTCAAACTTGCTAACATTTCCGGATCCAATTCGCACTTTGGTCTGAAATCAAACCCCGCGATAAACTCCAGTTGCTTCCATTCAAGGAACATAGCCCCTAAGCTGGCATGTCTTCTACTCAATGCATCAGCCACCGCATTGCCCTTTCCCGGTGTATATGCGATGTCAAAATCATAGGAAGCTAAGAACTCTAACCATCTCTGCTGACGGAGATTTAAATCCTTCTGGGAGAACAGATACTTCAACGACTTATGATCTGTAAACAACTCAAATCTTTCTCCCAAGAGATAGTGTCTCCACATCTTTAACGCGAACACGATCGCTGCCAATTCTAAATCATGGGTAGGGTATCTTCTCTCGTGCGGTTTCAATTGCCGACTTGCATAAGCTACAACCCTACCGCCTTGCATCAATACAGCACCCAGTCCGGTACCACAGGCATCCGTGTATACCGTCATCTCTCCATCCCCCTTAGGAATGACTAGCACTGGTGCGCTTGTCAACTTGTCCTTTAGATTCTTGAATGCGTTCTCGCACCTTTCATCCCAGATAAAAGCTTGATTCTTCTTGGTCAACTGGGTCAATGGTGCTGCTAACTTGGAGAAACCTTGGATAAACTTACGATAATATCCAGCTAACCCCAAGAAACTCCTTACGTCTGTTGCATTCTTGGGCGTAGGCCAATCCTGTACCGTAGCCACCTTCGCCGGGTCCACGGCAATACCATTCTCTGATACAACATGGCCCAAGAACCTCACTTCCCTCTTCCAGAAGTGGCACTTAGAAAACTTTGCTTTCAATTGGTGTTTTCTCAACACCTCCATCGCTACTCTTAAATGTTCCTTGTGTTCTTCCTCTGTCCTCGAATAGACCAAAATATCATCAACGAACACAAGGACAGACTTATTCAACTGATCTCTGAATACCCTATTCATAAGATCCACAAAATATGCCGGGGCATTAGTCAGCCCAAATGGCATAACCAACCATTCATAAAATCCAGACGGCGTTCGAAATGCCGTTTTAGCTATACTCTCAGCTTCCACTCTAAGCTGATGAAAACCTGTCGCGAGATCCAACTGAGAAAATATTCTCGCGCCACTCAACTGATCGAACAAATCATCTATCCGCGGTAGAGGATACTTGTTCTTCCTCATCACTTTATTCAACTCGCGGTAGTCTACACACAAACGAAGGGAACCATCCGCCTTGGTAGCAAACACAACTGGTGCTCCCCATTCAGAAACACTCCTTCTGATAAATCCCTTCTTCAAAAGATTGCTGACTTGCACCTCGAGCTCACGTTGCTCTCTTGGTGCCATACGACGAAGTGGCATCACTATAGGTCTGGCATCTTTTACCAAATCAATACGGAACTCAATCTCTCGGTGTGGTGGAAGTCCGGTCACTTCTTCGAAAACATCCGGATACTGGCCAACCACGGGCAAACCTGACAACTCACTATGCGGAATGTCGAGGGAGTTTAGAAAACTAGCCAATACCCCCTTACTGGGTAGACCACCAAACACTATCCTCCGCCCATCATCCGCTCTAGCTGTTACCAAAAAGCCCTCACAGTCTACCACCACCCCGTATTTTTGGAGCCAATCTACTCCCAAAATAATGCCAAACCCAGTAAAGCCCAAAACAAAGCAATCACAAACAAACATGCATCCATGACTCGATAGAACCACATTACGACAAATCATGCTAAGGCTAGTTGAACCACCAATCGGGTTCGTCACTACTAAAGGTCTATCTACAATCTCGGGCTCCAATCCCAACCTATCTACCAGGTCACTAGATATGAAAGAACTAGAAGCTCCGGTATCAAACAAAACTCTAACAGGAACATCATAAACAGAAAGCATACCTTGAATGACGACGTTCTTTCCCTTCTCCGCCGCAGTTGGGGCATTCGACGAAGAAGGAATAGCATTAAGAGCATATGCTTTCACCATTTGCTTTTCCTTAGGGGGCTGCGGACACTTGTCCTTGTGATGTCCCATTTGGCCACAGTTGAAGCACTTCCTATCCGCTGGCTTGGCCCGACAATTACTAGCATAATGGCCCTTCTTACCACAGCTGAAGCACTCCACATCTTGCTTATTCTTTTTCTTTTGGCCATCCTTAGGCTGATTCTGCTTTCTCTTATTCTGGGAACCACCTTTGCCTCCACCACTAGCTTGTGGCTTCGGCTCATCTGCGGATGCAACCTCAGTCTTCGGCTTAGGGTAGAGACTTTCTGACCTTAACGCTTTCCCCACAATCGATTCAAACGTCTCATCGATGTGGTTAATAAGTTTTTCCCCCAAGTACTGATCCAAACCAGTTATAAATTTCTCATTCTTTTTCTCGGCAGTATCTATAAGAGATAACCCATATTTTGACAAAGTATCAAATTCAGCAATATACTCCGAGACAGCCCTGCCATTCTGCTTGAGCTCCAAGAATTTCTTAAACAACATTGACTTCTGAGCAGCTGGGATGAACTTCTCACTAAAGCGAGCCTTAAACTGCTCCCAAGTAATCTGATCTTCGGGAGTAGCTGCCTTTATAGCATTCCACCAATTCATTGCCCGCCCTTGCAGCTGACGGGACGCTAGCTTTCTTTTCATCGCATCCTCGATACCCAAATCCTCGAAGATACGTTCGCAACTATCCACCCAATCCTGAACATCCGTAGCCGACTCCGTTCCGTGGAACGGCTTCCCACCAAGGCTAGTATAATCCTTATTCAGCTTGGCGAAGTCGACTCTTGGCGCCTGCACTATTGGACCACCACCATTTCCACCATTGGGAGCTGCCCTCTGCACATCTCTAAGCATCTCTCTCATGAGGTCAGTAAACATCGTCCTCATGTCAGCAGCATTCCCATTATTGGCTCCCCTACCAGCACCTCTAGTATATCGGCTCATCGTCAATCTGAAAAAGGAAATGATTAACGACTCCATAGTGGTGCTAGTGCAGTACGACTTCATCCTTATACTAGTAATAGTATATATATATATATATATAGCTTTTAAAAACCAAAGTAATCACAAATACGCTCTCTCGTATACGTATAATATCTCTCCCTGATAACTTCCCTAGGTTAACTACGCAACCTAGAGCTCTGATACCAAGTGTGACGCCCGCCTCGCACCAGCCTGCATTTCCTCCAAAAGTGCGCTGTACCCATGCCCGACTAGCACAAGACGGTCGTCAGAAGAAAGGAAAGAAGGGAATGAACTAATCAAGAAACCTGTAGACTGTCTCACAGCGCATGGAATAAAATATAATAATAACATACTTGACACAAAACAGGCGAGACAGTGCATAAGCTGATAACTAAAATCAACATCAATCATCAAAGCAGCGGAAATCCAAATATAGCTTATTACAATTTTCCAAATTTACTGTCTCTAAACAAAAGAAAGCTGAAGTAGAAGATACACCAACAATGCCCAAGCAGTGATCTTCAACAACACAGGGAGAATACTATATATATTACGTGGAAGCCTCCTGCTCGTCTCCGGATCATCTACCCGTGCATCACCAGCTAACCTGTCTCTAGTCTGCTCGTGTGAGCACCCAGAGTAATAAGAGGAGACATAAAACTCTGGGTCAGACATAAAGCCTGGTATGAGCGATAAGCATCTAAACAGAATAGTAACAGGTATACTAAACCATACCTAAACCTGGACCTGCAACCAAAGAGTTAGTACCACATACCGTACAATGCTCCAAGGTGCCATAATAAATAGTGTAAGAATACGGGGGTGGGGTGTGCATGTCACAGTGATAGCAAGCAAATTATCCATAACAACCATCCTCACATCTCTCATTCAGTGCGTAAAGCATACGACATCTACCACTTTGGAACACTAGACAAACTGAGGTAACGACGAATCCCGACTTGTAGAAACCCTGCTGTGACCAAGCCAAACACTTGGAGTCATGACCAAACATTTCAATGACCCACTTCATTGGTCGTAGCCTTTGGTTCTACCGATGCCATAATGGCCCTGAATCCGCCTTCGTACCTCCTACCATAGTGGTCCAAAGCTATAGACGTCGATAACTCCTTGGCACGCGTCCCGCAGCAAAGCCCAACCATGAAGTGAACTCGTTGATTCCCATCTGAACCTTAAGCTCTAACTTCTCATTTGGACTTCCTTTGCATCTCGGGTTTGGTCGAATTGGAGTGGGTCTTCAAAAGAGTTGTCGCGCAGTAACAGTCCTGGAGTTCGGTTCGGTTCGGTAGTCATTGCCCTCGTCGGTTCGGTTCGGGTTTCTTCACTCCGGGTCGGGTCGGTGTCCTCCTCCGGGTCGGGTCGGTGTCCTCCTCCGGGTCGGGTCGGTGTCCTCCTCCGGCTCGTGCTCCTTCTTCGATCAACTCCCTCGTTTCCTTCTACTCCGATCCGATCCGATCACTTCGCTTTACTTCAGTCCGATCCGCTCCGCTTCCTTTTACTCCGATCCGATCCCCTTGTCCACTCCAACTCTAAGTAAACGGCCTTCCTTTTTGCCAAGTCTTTCATGTGCCAAGCTCCAGTTCGGGTCGGGTTTCTTGCCCAGTTCACATTTCCGATCCGAGCCCCCATCCGATCCGATCTGAAACCCTGCACAACTTTCTGCAACTTTTCCAGCAACTTGTTTACGCCGTTCGACGACGTTTTTGACAAATCTAACTATTCTAATCAATCACAATTCATGTCAAATAGTCATAACAACATAGCAAACTAACCACAAACACCAAAACAATGAATTCATATGTCAAAATGGATCAAATGTGCCCAAAACCTCACATTTTCCTATAATCCCCCTTAATCATGCTTAAGCATACGATTAGCAAAACACATCGAAATTAACCCAAATTTCTAACAGAGCCTTAAAACATTATTTTAGAATTTTAAGAATTTTTCCAGAATTTATTTACGTATAAATTCGCTAATCTTCACTAATCACCCTTAATTAACTGTAATTAGTGTCAAAATGATGCTATCACTCACCTTGGCCACAAATGAAACACCAAATCTGAAATACTCTCTGTTTGGGTCGAATTCCTATGTATAGCAGCAGCTCCAACCTTGCTTTGGTGCTTTTTCTCCTTAATTTGGTGTTGCTAAGCCTAATCTTCAATTAGAGAGTGATTTGGGGTGTTTTAGATGTAGGAAGCCATTACTAAGGTCTCAAGAAGGTTTGTGGCGGCTCAAAACTGAAATGAAAATGATAACCTAACCCTAATCAGTCCTCCTATACCTCTAAACCCGAAATTCCCCTTGGGCCTAGCTGCTAATCACCCGGTTAAGCCCAATTAAGCTGTTTTTCTCCATCTGAAACTTGTTTCAGCCATATCTCCCAAACGGTAAGTCCGTTTGGCTAATGTGACCACTCTACGGAAAGAGAAACCATCATCCGAAGCCAATGGAAGTGGTTTCAGGTCAAAATTCCTTTCCAGTCAAAAGTTATGGCCAAAACAGTGCCAACTAGGGGTAAAATGGTCATTTAAAAATCGAGAAAAATCATGAACATGGGAAATGACCCCAATAGTCGTCTCCCAAAGTTACATGACCATACGACTTCGTATGTGAAAGAAATAAATATCCTACGATCCTATGATGCGTAGAACGCGGGTCGTTACAGAAATTATCTTCGGAATATTTCGATGTTGGATTTCGTGACTATACAGATATTGTTATGGGAATTTGAAAGATATATTTTATATCGTTATTTCCAATACGATATTTGTTGGTTTCAGAATTTGATATTGAATATAAGCCGGTATATTTTCTATTCAGAGCCTTGTACTTAATATCAAATGTGATTTGGGTTTATCGTGAATCGTGTTTTAGATGACATTGGTTCTTTAACCCAGTTAAAGACAGGATGTTGATTTTTGAAAAGATTAAAACTAAGTAGAGTTTTAATGAATCTTTAATTAGATTAAAATGTGAATTGTTAATTTAAATTATCAAATCTGAAAGGTGATCGAGAATGGAGTACCACCAGTTTTTCTCCAAAGCGATAGTTAAATCTTTAATTAGATTTGAGCGTGAAATGGTAATTAATTTTATCGATAGCACCGTGGTGTTAGATATGGAGTATTACCAGTTTTCTCCATGGGATAAATAGGTTGGGATTGGGAAATAAAATAAATAATTACTTCGGTGTGGTTCGCTAATCCCGACTAGTTTGAAATGATATCCAAAGGAAGATTAAAGAATAAATTTAGAAGAATTTATCTTTGATAAAATTAATGGGAACCTATTCCCTAAGAATGTGATTTTGTGAATAAAAGAATATTCTGAATTGGAATGAGGCGTTTGTTGTGTTTGTGTAACATTTGTTTATCATATACGTGGGTTATTCAGAAAGGCCGGGTTTATACCCATTCTGAATAACCGATTCGACGAGATGTCGAAGAGGAAGACGGTGGTTGAAGACCGGAAGTCTTCACATCGTTTGGGTGATTACTGATGATCTCGATTGGGCTGTACACCCAGGATGAGGGAAACAGTTGGTGATCGTCCAGACGTACTTGGAGATGGATGGATATGCGAGGAAAGTGCCTCCGGTTTCGTTCGGACCCAGAACGAACTTGTAAATGGATTGTGTGTCTGACATTGGATTTTATTCTGCGTTGATTGATCTCTATTAAATATACATCTGTTTGGCGGCGGAGAATTTATTCTCTTGCTTAACGCCCTTCTCTGAGACGTACGAGCTCAGAGGTTGTATATCGATGGACATCAGTCGCATGGAGTGAATTGCCAGTGTGGCACGCGTAAGTGGCAATTGATCCAGGCTTCTGTTGAAAAGCAAAGTCTTGTGGTTGATGATCAAAGCACAGCATGTGTGGCATAGCCTCACACCTCGGTATGAGTCAAAAACGGGATACAGACCCAAGGAGTGCACGACGTTTCTTTCTAGCTATGGTGGTGTCAGTGACCTACCAGCCCTGACATTTATATACTTTTCACCTGTGTGGTTGTTGGATACGAGGCGCCTCGGATATAGGTCTGTAATGACCGGGAAACGTATGTTCAGGAATAACCAATGCTCAAAAGTAAGAGAGGACCGGTCTTGGAGGTTCCAAAGGATCATAGTGGGGTCCTAAGGCATTGCTAGATTGTCTCGAACACGGAGAGGAGCTTGCCCCTTGCCTCGGCTCATGACGGAATCCAATTCCCAATACGTGATATTGCGGTTTTAATTGTAGAACCTAGTATGGCGACATAGTGGTATGGGTCATTCATGCCGCCTATGATTGATATTTATGATTGAAATTGTTTTGACACTATACACCTATAATAGTATCAAATAATGTGTTTTAAACGTATCAAGCATGCTTTGGCTGTTATAAGGTAAAAACTCTATCCTCCGGCTTGCGTTGCATTGTGTGATGGGACCTGGGTCTTATAACAGCTTCATTTTTCTTTATTTAGCATTGCGCTGTTTGTTCTATGCACTGGTATTCTTGGGAGGAAACCCGTTCCGTGTTATACGGCGTGGTCCCTTGATTTACCTAACTTTAAAAATAAAGATTAATAACTGTTTTAGTTCTCACACCAATCACATGACTGACCTGGAGTTTATTGTTTTAACCTAAACTCTGGGTGCCCCTATTTTCCGCACGGGCAGCTAGTAGTTTTGGTTTTGCAGATTTATATTCACAGGATCCTGATGTACAGCTGGAACGATGCTCGGAAATCTCTGTATCCGTTTATCACTTTCAGTTGTATTTTGTATATTTTTCCGCTGCTATGTAATTTATTGTAATCTCTGATATTTGTCGAATGTAATTTATTCAATTATACTCTGTATATTCTTGTATCTGATGGAATTGATGTAATAACAATGAAATGTTCTTCCGTCTGCGTTCTGATTTGTCCTGTTCTCAAAACGATCAGGGGTTTCGAACGGTCTTAGTCGGTTTAACGATCGATTCGGATCGAGCGAAAATCGATGGCTGTTACAGTTGGTATCAGAGCTTTGGTTTACAGAGCTCGAGAACAGGACACATTAGAACCATACGAAAGAATTCATCAGATATTGGATTAGTAATATCCAATTAGAATAACTCGTTAGAGATAGGATCAGTAGTATCCTAGAACGAGTGTGAAGATTATATTTTTCAAATGAAAACAATTTTGTTTTGAAAATGTAAACCATTTTATACGTATTTGAATATAATTTTTGTATTGAATTTGGACATTCCAATATAAAAAGATTTTGCATATACGCGTCATGAACGTATATTCGAAGTTTTAATATACTGGATAGATATAAAATTACACTCTAGTCGCCCGGAGATGATGTTAATAATGACCATGGCATCATCAATATTTATGTTCGTGTTTCAAAGGTGTGATATCTATATATTTCCATTAGGCTGGTGTGAGAACCAAAACTAATATAGTTAGACTACATTGTTGTGAATTGGCATCAAAAACATGATTTTCTGTATATATATCAAAATTATCAATTTGAAACGTTAACCCACTAATTGATTGATGTTTGTGTTGTTTGTTTATTTGTTTGACAATTTTGAACCATTTAGCCTAATTGATTCAAATATTGAACTGTATTGAAAATTGGTCGCATTTGCTTGCATATACATGTACTTACATTGAACAGGTCATAGCAAGGAGGCTAGAGCAGAGAATAAAATTTGTTTGCCCGACAAATAGGTACATGTTTACTATATAATTTACTGTTTTGTTTGGGTGATGATGATTTTATGAGCCGATTGGCTTTTTCTTTTTCTTTTTGAGATCAGAAGGCCTATATGGCAATTTCGGGATTTTCCCGTGGCTCCCGGTGCAGGGGAGGTTATGGCGAAATTTTTCGAAAATTCCGGGTGTTAGCCAAATTTTTGAAGAATTTGAAAATTCTCAGAAACTGAAAAGTTGGAGAATGGAAGCCAGATCGAATGTAGAGTTGATTAATCAAACCACTTTCGACTTTATTCCTTTTCGGGGACGAAAAGTTTTAAGTGGAGGAGATTGTAACAACTCGAAAATCTGGGCCAGATTAAAAAATTTATTTTGGCAATTTTAGCGAATTTTGAACATTTAAAATGAATTATCTTAAATAAATTCGATGAGAAATTTATTTTGAATAGAATAGAACGTAATTGTTTATACGCGTCATCGTTTGAATATAAATAATTATATATAATTACAAATGGAATTGAAAATGGCGCGGTAGTTCGATAATTCGATTTCAAACTTCAATTGAATGTACCGGGTGCAAAACAATCCGGATTTTAGCGAAACCAAAAATAATAGGATCTAATTATGAATATATTACCAACGAATCCGAAAAATCAAAATTTCATAGCGGGAATCAAAAGATATGTCCAGTTGAAAATTCTGAATAGTCGCTATGGAATTCAGGCCCTTAAAAATGGGAATTTTGCAAACGACCTCGGATTTCGACGAAACCACTTTTGTTGGGTCCGTGATGTCAAATTATTGTTAGATTCCAAATTTCATAATTTTTCGAATCAATATGTCAGCGTGGCAAAGGAAAACGCGTTTGACCAGTTTCAGTTGATTTTAATCGACTGGAAAATGGCCATTTTTCTAACGGTCTCAGAATTCGACGAAATTAGTTTTGTTAGGACTGTATCGTCAATACAAAGCTAGGAAATATTTTTCTGGAATTTTTAGAGTTCGTATGTGACCCCGGTAAATTGAAATGCGCGTTCAAATTCAATATATAGAGTTATATGTTGATTTTAACAGAAACTGATCGAAATGATCGAATCAGCTTACGATACATATCCCATTGTGTTCGGAATGGGGGTAAAACGCTATGGACGACAGGCGGTGGGCCTCGTTTTGAGGTCGAAAATAAAAGTTGCTTTCTGGTGGAAAATAAAATAATTAAATAAAAAATAATAATAACCCTCTCCTTACATTGACCAGCCCCCCCCCCTTTCAAAATCGATTCAGCAGAAAAAAAAAAAGAGAGAACGGGGGGCGCGACTCACCGCCGCCGCCCACCAGAGGCGTCGCGCCTCTGGCGCCACCTCCCCAGGCAGAGCCGACCACCCCCAGACCCCCTCCTTCCTATCTCCTTCCTTCTCCGATGCCAGATCCCACGCCCTAACCCAAACCACCTGAAACCCTACGCCGCCACAGCTCCTCCGCCCACCGCTAGCCTCCACCGACCCCCTACGCCCCTCCCCTCCACGTCAGCGCCACCATGTAACCCTCCATCGCTCCAAAACCTGAAGACAGCCGCTGTAGGCCCCATTTCTGCCACCAACGGTCAGTGTAGCACCACCACGGACCCCAACGCCCCCTCGGGCCACTCCATCGCTGATCGGTATGCCCTCCTTCAATTAAAGATTCGATTTTTGCAAAGATAAAAGGTGCGTTTTTATTATTTTATTTTTCTATTTTCAGTTATAATTTTATTTGATTTTAAAACTGAAGTTCATTCGATAGGAAAATTAAAGATAGAATTTTTATTCGATAGGAAAGATAAAGATATGATTTTTATATGGTAAGGAAGTTAAAAATTTAATTTTTATCGTATGTAAAGGTTGAAAATATAATTTTCATATTATATAGATAATAAAAATATAATCTTTTATATAGTAGAAAAGTAAAAATATGATTTTTACATAGTAGGAACTATAAAAATATAATCTTTATAAGATAGAGAATATAAAAATATCATCTTTGTATATGTAGCGAAATAAAAATATGATATTTATTATATATACATTGAAATAAAGAGGTGATTTTTATAGTGATGAAATAAAAACGAAATCTTTATATTTGAAAAGGCAAAATCCTTATATGAAGAATAGCTTGAAAAAAATAGAATTTTTATCTATAGAATAGCTTGATAAAAATAGAATTTTTATCTATATAATAGCGATGTAAAAATAGAATTTTTATCTATATAATAGCGATGTAAAAATAGAATTTTTATTTATATAATAGCAATGTAAAAACCGAATTTTTATTTATATAACAGCGATGTAAAAAAAAATAGAATTTTTATCTATATAGTAGCGTTGTAAAAATAGAATTTTTATCTATATAGTAACGAGGTAAAAATAGAATTTTTATCCATAAGGAGTGATTATAAAAATACGATTTTTATATATTGAATAACGAAGTAAAAATACGATTTTTATATATTGAATAACGAAGTAAAAATTCGATTTTTATATATTGAATAGCGAAGTAAAAATTCGCTTTTTATATATTGAATAGCGATGTAAAAAAATTCGATTTTTATATATTGAATAGCGATGTAAAAAAATTCGCTTTTTATATATTGAATAGCGATGTAAAAAAATTCGATTTTTATATATTGAATAGCGATGTAAAAAATTCGATTTTTATATATTGAATAGCGATGTAAAAATTCGATTTTTATATATTGAATAGCGAAGTAAAAATTCGATTTTTATATATTGAATAGCGAAGTAAAAATTCGATTTTTACATATGTAGAGAATACGGGCAACAAAGGTGACAAAAAGGCGAGAACGGTGAAGATTTCTATAAATGAAGTGTCATGGAATTGGGATAGCTATCGGTGAGAACTTCTCACTCTAAATTTCTTTTTCTAGTTATATATATATATACTAGGATGCAGACGGTGCATAGCAGCACCCGATACCCATCATCCATAGACCATGGATGGCTTGTTTGTTTAATTGATGTGTTGTGAAATTTGTCTGTGTTGTTGATGTGAAATCGATAATAAAATGTGGATGGTTGAAATAAATTAATTATCGTTAAAAATATAATTTTTAACGTGAATGTGAATAAATAAATATTTATAAACAAATCGGCCGATTTGTTTATATACACTGATTTGACTAATATTGATTGGGTCGATAAATTTTACACATCGCCCAACTGCACAAATAAAAATCCGTGTTTGTTGATTTGAAACCCCACACGGGTGTTGGGATGATATTTGGGTACACTAATCCCAATTATTTAATTATATGTCGATCGATTGGTCGACAGGCTGTGTAAGCGTTAATTATTTATATTTGATGCTTATGCAGTTGTGTGGTGCACCTTGGATGATGGTTTATTGTTTATCATTGCTATTTTATACATGTGTGTATGGAATCCATATAATTAACGTTATATGGTGATTGATTGGGCCTCATTCCAATCGGGAAAATAATGAATATTATAAAAGAAAATTCATATGGTGAATATAAAAATAGTCATGTGTTGACGATGTTCACGTGTTGAAAATATTCGTGTGTTGAGTAAAATATTTTATACAATAAAATTTACATCTTTATCATATTTAAAATTAGAACTACTTCACGGTGGAGTCTAATTAAAAATCAAACGATAGATACCATGATTTTATAAAATATTTTACATAACAAAAATAGTCGTGTGTTGAAAGAAATATAGTTTCATGTGTTGAATAGAATATATATTCATTTGTTGAATAGAATAACGAATTTATTGAAATATATAAAGCCGTGTTGACTAGAGATGCGTTATTTTGACGTGAACGATATTTATATCGATTTTATTCGTTTTATAATGAATATTGAAAAGTGATTTCAAAATTTAATATTTTGAAATGAAATTCAAATTAAATAAGATTAAAATTCAAATTGAAATTTTATTGAATCAATTTGAAATGAATTCGAATCGAATAGAAAATGAATTCAATTCGAATTGGATAGAAAGTGAATTTGAATTCGAATTGAATAGAAATGAATTTAAATTGAATTAAAAACGAATTGAAATCGTTTTGAATCAAATTTCAAACGAATTGAAATTGAATTGAAATCAATTTGAAATGAATTCGAATTGAATTAAATAGAAGGTAAATTCAAATTGAATTGAATTGAAACAAATTAGAATTTGAATTGAATTGAAACGAATTTGAATTCGAATTAAATCAATTTGAAATGAATTTGAATTGAATTGAAATCAAATCGATTTGAAATTGAATGTAGCGTTGAAATGGTTTTGAAAACGAATTTAAAACGATTTATAAAATACGTTTTAAAAGGAAATCGACGAAATATATATAATACATATATTATATATATAATGGCCTGAACAGAACGCGCCGCGCCGCGGCAGTTCGTGAATTTCGACCATTGACTTCGAATTGACGTTGCGGGAGATCCGACCGTCGGATTCTCCTAAAACCGGAACCGTTGGGTTCGTATCGAAAAGAGCTTTCCAATGAATATTAGAAATTTGAAATCTAACGGTTGGATTGGGAATTATGTCGAAATCAAATTTAGAAAAGGTCGATGTAAATGCAGTCCGATGGCCGTTGATGGAAATCGACTATACGGGCCTTGATAAAATTATTAAAAATATTAATAATTTGTGTAAAATCATAATATGTGAATTGGAATGAACTGGGATGGAAAATTCCACATTTGAAAAGATAAAAATAGATTTTTGTCGAAATGAACTAGTTTTGAACTAGAATTAAAATCAATTTATTTTTGAAATAAATAAATTGAATTTGAAAGTGATTGTAAAAATAATCAATATTCCCAATACGTGAATTGGACTGGAGTTGAATCGAAATTATCTTCGGAATATTTCGATGTTGGATTTCGTGACTATACAGATATTGTTATGGGAATTTGAAAGATATATTTTATATTGTTATTTCCAATACGATATTTGTTGGTTTTAGAATTTGATATTGAATATAAGCCGGTATATTTTCTAGTCAGAGCCTTGTACTTAATATCAAATGTGATTTGGGTTTATCGTGAATCGTGTTTTAGATGACATTGGTTCTTTAACCCAGTTAAAGACAGGATGTTGATTTTTGAAAAGATTAAAACTAAGTAGAGTTTTAATGAATCTTTAATTAGATTAAAATGTGAATTGATAATTTAAATTATCAAATCTGAAAGGTGATCGAGAATGGAGTACCACCAGTTTTGCTCCAAAGCGATAGTTAAATCTTTAATTAGATTTGAGCGTGAAATGGTAATTAATTTTACCGATAACACCATGGTGTTAGATATGGAGTATTACCAGTTTTCTCCATGGGATAAATAGGTTGGGATTGGGAAATAAAATAAATAATTACTTCGGTGTGGTTCGCTAATCCCGACTAGTTTGAAATGATATCTAAAGGAAGATTAAAGAATAAATTTAGAAGAATTTATCTTTGATAAAATTAATGGGAACCTATTCCCTAAGAATGTGATTTTGTGAATAAAAGAATATTCTGAATTGGAATGAGGCGTTTGTTGTGTTTGTGTAACATTTGTTAATCATATACGTGGGTTATTCAGAAAGGCCGGGTTTATACCCATTCTGAATAACCGATTCGACGAGATGTTGAAGAGGAAGACGGTGGTTGAAGACCGGAAGTCTTCACATCGTTTGGGTGATTACTGATGATCTCGATTGGGCTGTACACCCAGGATGAGGGAAACAGTTGGTGATCGTCCAGACGTACTTGGAGATGGATGGATATGCGAGGAAAGTGCCTCCGGTTTCGTTCAGACCCAGAACGAACTTGTAAATGGATTGTGTGTCTGACATTGGATTTTATTCTGCGTTGATTGATCTCTATTAAATATACATCTGTTTGGAGGCGGAGAATTTATTCTCTTGCTTAACGCCCTTCTCTGAGATGTACGAGCTCAGAGGTTGTATATCGATGGACATCAGTCGCATGGAGTGAATTGCCAGTGTGGAACGCGTAAGTGGCAATTGATCAAGGCTTCTGTTGAAAAGCAAAGTCTTGTGGTTGATGATCAAAGCACGACCTGTATGGCATAGCTTTGTGTATAACGTGAATTCGCGAGCCTCACACCTCGGTATGAGTCAAAAACGGGATACGGACCCAAGGAGTGCACGACGTTTATTTCTAGCTATGGTGGTGTCAGTGACCTACCAGCCCTGACATTTATATACTTTTCACCTGTGTGGTTGTTGGATACGAGGCGCCTCGGATATAGGTCTGTAAGGATCGGGAAACGTGTGTTCAGGAATAACCAATCCTCAAAAGTAAGAGAGGACCGGCCTTGGAGGTTCCAAAGGATCATAGTGGGGTCCTGAGGCATTGCTAGAGTGTCTCGAACGCGGAGAGGAGTTTGCCCCTTGCCTCGGCTCATGACGGAATCCAATTCCCAATACGTGATATTGCGGTTTTAATTGTAGAACCTAGTATGGCGACATAGTGGTATGGGTCATTCATGCCGCCTATGATTGATATTTATGATTGAAATTGTTTTGACACTATACACCTATAATAGTATCAAATAATGTGTTTTAAACGTATCAAGCATGCTTTGGCTGTTATAAGGTAAAAACCCTATCCTCCGGCTTGCGTTGCATTGTGTGATGGGACCTGGGTCTTATAACAGCTTCATTTTTCTTTATTTAGCATTGCGCTGTTTGTTCTATGCACTGGTATTCTTTGGAGGAAACCCGTTCCGTGTTATACGGCGTGGTCCCTTGATTTACCTAATTTTAAAAATAAAGATTAATAACTGTTTTAGTTCTCACACCAGTCACATGACTGACCTGGAGTTTATTGTTTTAACCTAAACTCTGGGGGCCCCTATTTTCCGCACGGGCAGCTAGTAGTTTTGGTTTTGCAGATTTATATTCACAGGATCCTGATGTACAGCTGGAACGATGCTCGGAAAGCTCTGTATCCGTGTATCACTTTCAGTTGTATTTTGTATATTTTTCCGCTGCTATGTAATTTATTGTAATCTCTGATATTTGTCGAATGTAATTTATTCAATTATACTCTGTATATTCTTGTATCTGATGGAATTGATGTAATAACAGTGAAATGTTCTTCCGTCTGCGTTCCGATTTGTCCTGTTCTCAAAACGATCAGGGGTTTCGAACGGTCTTAGTCGGTTTAACGATCGATTCGGATCGAGCGAAAATCGATGGCCGTTACATCTTTCAATTTTATGATACATTGTAAGTCCAAGTTCTATATTTTGGTCTGATAATGAAATTGCAAAATCAGGAAATATTCTCATTTTTATTGTTTGATATGCAAAATTTCCTCTAATTACTCCTAACAAGGCGTCCTTTGCATCATGAAGTATCCTATCATCAAATATCCAAAATGTACAGGGAACAATCATCCCTCTTCTGCATGCACATTTTATTATAAGTTCTATTCCTCCTAAGTGCAACCATTTTACTTGTTTATTAAATTCTTTTGAAAAGTTTTTCCTATCATCTTTTATTGCCTTTGTGTAAGTAATTTTAAAGGAATTTCTCCTTCCATGGTAAAAACACTATTGGTTGTTCAAATGTTTTAATAACATATTTTTCTTTAGACATGTTTCTTATTAATGGCATTTCATAGCATTCTTCTCTTGAAAGTGTATGTTTTATTTTTTTCTATTTGATTATGTTTTTCTTCTGACATTTGTATGGTTTGTTCATATCCAGTTTCATCATCTTTGGTTTCTAAGATTTCTGAAGATTCTGATGTTGAAATTAGATTTGTGTCCATAAAAGGTTGTTATTCTATATTAGATTCTTCATTCATTAACCCTTGAAATTCTTTCTCAATTTCTTCTGAGTTGTCAGACATTATGCTTTCACTATCTGTAGATGAGATTTCAGAAATAATTTCTTTTGGTTCTCTTTCTTTTACTATGGTTATTTTTCTTAATGCATCCATATAAGTTTGGACACTTTACTTTTCTCTGTCAAAGATCTGTATTTTTCCATTATTTTTCTTACTTACTATTAAATTTTGTCTAGTTTTTATAACACTGTATATTTTATAATAAAAAAATGTGTTCACATGGAATGACTTTTTTATGTTTAGGTCTTTGTTTTATATTTTTCTTTTCCAGTGGTTCCTTAAATTCTAAAATATCATATGGTACAGGTTTCTTGACTAGTTTTTCAAATTTTTCATTATATTGTTGTACAAAGTTCTGTGAACTTGTTCTTAACCTTTTTATATTCACCACGCTTAGTCTGTGTGGTTTATGATTGTATTCCTCTTCAGATTCTGTATTAGTATCTTATTCAGAGTCTGAAATTAACTCATATATTTCTTCATCAGAGTCATATTCAGTTTCTGATTCTATAGGCATCACTTGTTCAGAAAATAAGAAAAATGCTTTTACTGCTGTTTTCTTATATTTTCCTTTTTCTGGACATTCATTAGCATAATGTCCTTCTTTATTGCATGCCCAACAACCACATTATCTATGGTAATACCCAAAAAATCTATTTTTTGTACACCAATAATTGCCTTTTTAGCAGAAAGAGTTATTCCTCTTTTTGTACATGTGTCTATAACTAAATTACAATGTTTAATATGGTCTTCTAAATTATCAGAAAATATCAAAATATTATCAACATATACAATACAATGATCGTCACGTTGTTTTAATACTTCATCCATTCTTCTTTAACATATTTGTGGGGCATTTTTTTAATTCAAAGGGCATAACTAACCATTCATATTGTCCTTGTGGGCAAATGAATGCAGTATATGGTATAGATTCTTCTGTTAATTTTATTTGCCAAAATCCACTTTTACAATCCATCTTTGTAAACCATTTCTTATTTTGTTTATTAATACTTCTTTATTTGGTAAATAATATCCATCAAAGACTGTAGCATTATTTAAAGCTTTATTATTAAAAACTATTCTAGCTTTACCTCTAACAATTTCACTATGTTTTCTAACTATAAATGCAGGAGAACTATGTGAGCTGTTAGACGGTCTGATTACTTTTAATTCTAAAATTTCCTTAATTTGTACCTTAAATTCTTTTAAATCTTCTAAAGAATATTTCATAGGTCTTACTCTTATTATTTTATTGGGGACTTTTAATTTTATTGTTGCTAATGTTTTATCTTTATCCCAAGCTGCTAAGGGATTTTCATTATATGTTTCTTTAAATCTTTCTTTAATATTTTCAAGAGTATCTATACTTTCATGTTTTAATAATGGTATTTTCTCAATTTTAGGAATATCACCACGCTGTGCTGGTATAGGTTGGTAACTTGGATCAATAGCATATGCTTGTTTAAGTCTAGGTGCTAAAATGGGTGTTCTGCATGGTGTAGTAAACATAACATGATCTGTTAACTTGGTCATGGGCTGATATTGTAGACAGAAATCATTTCTTAATAATATGTCTGGGCCTTGGACATTACTGGCCCATAATTTTGGTATTTTAATTTTAATATTTCCTATGGTGAAAGGAACATTAACTGCATAATCTTTAAAACTAATTTCTTTTTCTTGTATATCTAAAGCAATTATAGAAGATCCATCTTGAATCCACCATTTCTGTGGTAAAATATATTTTTTACACAAAGATATTCCTGAACCCATATCAACGTATGCATTTAGTTTTATTGGTTGGTAATAAGGTATTTCTATAGTTCCTTCAATATATGTGGAATATGGCGAAGTAACTACTGCCTTTTTCATATATTTTTTTTATCAATTTTTGGAAATTCATATTGACCTAACTGTATAAATGAATCTTTTAAGGTAAAAGTATATTTTGTAATGAAATTCATTCCTAATAATATTTCATTTTTTGCTAATTTATCATCTACTAACATTTCCATTTGTATTTGCAGGAACTTCCCACTTCTGTCTATGGGTGATAGTCAAGCTTCTACACTTTTATTTAGTACATGTATTTGTCCAAAATAGTCAATGTATCTATAAGGATTTTGCATATTATTGTATGTGTATGTTTGGACAAGAAAGGAATTAATATGAGAGGATGCTGCTGCTGTATCTAAGAGCACATTTACTTCTTTATTATCTAAAAATCCTTGTATATATAATTGTTTGTTTGAATCTATTAGGTTTAATTTTTCTGTTAATTCTAAATCTTTTCTCTGGGAAGATATATTTATATCTCTTAATTGATCAGAAGTCGATGCTTCATTGTCATAGCTTATTCTAAAAGAATTTCTGCTATGTGGTTTTACAGTTGGTTAAGTTCTATATCTGTTTCTCCTTTGAAGAATTAATTCATGTGGAAAATCTAACTCTTCATGTTTTAATTCTCTGGGAGGTATGACTTCACATATATCAGAAAATGGTTTAGCTATATTGATGTTTTCTTCTTTGAATTTCTTTGTAGTGATATGATGTCTAGTTGAGTAAGCATATACCATACAGGCTGTAATACTACACACTTTACTTCCTGGAGGCATCTTAAGTCTTTCAATTTTATGATACATTGTAAGTCCAAGTTCTATATTTTGGTCTGATAATGAAATTGAAAAATCTGGAAATATTCTCTTTTTTATTGTTTGATATGAAAAATTTCCTCTAATTACTCCTAACAAGGCATCCTTTGCATCATGAAGTATCCTATCATCAGATATCCAAAATGTATAGGGAACATTCATCCCTCTTCTGCATGCGCATTTTATTATAAGTTCTATTCCTCCTAAGTGTAACCATTTTACTTGTTTGTTAAATTCTTTTGAAAAGTTTTTCCTATCATCTTTTATTTCCTTTTGTGTAAGTAATTTTAAAGGAATTTCTCCTTCCATGGTAAAAACATCTATTGGTTGTTCAAATGTTTTAATAACATATTTTTCTTTAGACATGTATCTTATTAATGGCATTTCATAGCATTCTTCTCTTGAAAGTGTATGCTTTATTTTTTCTATTTGATTATATTTTTCTTCTGACATTTGTATGGTTTGTTCATATCCAGTTTCATCATCTTTGGTTTCTAAGATTTCTGAAGATTCTGATGTTGAAATTAGATTTGTTTCCATAAAAGGTTGTTGTTCTATATTAGATTCTTCATTCATTAACTCTTGAAATTCTTTCTCAATTTCTTTTGAGTTGTTAGATATAATGCTTTCACTATCTGTGGATGAGATTTAAGAAATAATTTATTTTGGTTCTCTTTCTTTTACTATGGTTATTTTTCTTAATGCATCCATATAAGTTTGGACACTATACTTTTCTCTGTCAAATATCTGTATTTTTGCATTATTTTTCTTACTTACAATCACATTTTTTCTAGTTTTTAAAACACTGTATATTTTATGATCAAAAATGTGTTCACATAGAATGACCATTTTATGTTTAGGTCTTTGTTTTATATTTTTCTTTTCCAGTGGTTCCTTAAATTCTTAAATATCATATGGTACAGGTTTCTTGACTAGTTTTTCAATTTTTTCATTGTATCGTTGTACGAAGTTCTGAGAACTTGTTCTTAACATTTTAATATTCACCACGCTTAGTCTGTGTTGTTTATGATTGTATTCTTCTTCAGATTCTGTATCAGTATCTAATTCAGAGTCTAAAATTAACTCATATATTTCTTCATCAGAGTCATATTCAGTTTCTGATTCTATAGGCATCACTTGTTCAAAAAATAAGCAAAATGCCTTTACTGCTGTTTTCTTATATTTTCCTTTTTCTGGACATTCATTAGCATAATGTCCTTCTTTATTGCATGCCCAACATCTACACGTCTTTTTAGTTGCATCTTTTTTATTTTTAAATTTTTTTCTTTTAAAATATCTTTTCTTTCTAAAATTAGGTGGTTTATGTTTCTTAAATTTGGCTGGTCTAAAATATTTTTAAAATTTCTTTTATATTTTTTACCAATTGGATTACATCCCCATTGGGTTGGTATCTCAGAGGTTCCATAAGGCAAATCTTTATGTCTATAATATTGTCTAGCACTCCCCGTTATGGATTGTTTCATGCAATAGTAATCAATTCTATCTTTAGTAAACTTCATTTGTATTCCTAATGATGGAAATATATCTAGATTTTCTTTTAGATAATTTTCATAATCTTTTGGCAATATGTTAGCCCAAGGTAAAGGTAATTTTAAGAAATATAAAGATAGTACACTCTCCATAGTACCTTCATCTGGTGCAGATGTATAATAATATTTAGCAAATTCACAATTATATTCATCTATGTATTTTAAATCACATATCGCAAGATTAGCAAGCTTTATTCTTGCCTTTTTCTTTTCTTCTTCATCTAATTTTTTGTCATCAAATGGTAATCCTCCAAATTCTGTTTTTAATACTTTTCTAAATGATTCAGTTAAATTTAAAGGATCTAATAGATTGACAGAATCTCTTGCTCCTGCGATAATTAATGATTCTCAGCAGTAAACAAACTTAGAAGCTTTTGTTTATGATTTTCAGAACTCGGAAATTTTTAAACAGCTAATTTCACTCAGAACAAACTTTTTTTATTTATGATTGAGGAAAATACAAACTTAATACAATGCTCACAACTTCACACTTATTTACAAATTATGAATATATTTGCTTTTTTCTAACTTCGGATGCCTTCTTTGAATGCCTTCAGGTGCTTTTATATTTACTTTCTACCGCCTTAGTCATTTTCAGAATGGCACATTACTCGATGCTTCTTTGCTTTATTTAATGGGTTCTTCTTTTTAGGATGCCTTTTTATCTTGTCTGGACAAGTCTTCATTATTCAGCAAAATCCGAGTCTCCTCCAGAATTCTCTTCAACCTTGTCTTTTTCTTGCGAGTCTCTTTTCTTAGAGGGTCCCACCATGTCTTGATCTTGATTATTGTATCCATACTGTTGTATCTCCCATTTTATTCCATGTAATATTAATTTCTTTTTCAGCTCTTCTGTTAAATTTTTGAGGAAATACTTGTATGTATTTTTATGTACGTTCCATTATAAAATACTTTCTATAAACTGAATTATATTGTCTTTTTCCCCAGCCTTCGAAATTTTGCTTACTGTCAAAATTAGCTCATTAGGTTCAGATTCATACGTCCATATGTTATTTGACAGGGCTTCAAGAGTTCTTGATATTAGACTTGCTAACTGCTTTGCTCTTGTTGCTAATATTACATCTTCTTCAACCAAGAACATATTTTGAAAGAATTTTGGGGTCAACCTTTTTGATCCCATCTTCATTTCCACCATGGATAGACATTTTTTACCTTCTTCTGGAATAACTTCATTACATACTAAGTAGATATTACTGTGCTTAATTTCTTTCGAGAAATTATAAACTGCATTTCTTAATTTGGGTAGCCCCTTTAGATTATGAAGAGTGCTATCTGTATAAAAACAGTATATTAATCCTGCCTTGTATAAATCTTTCACCATTAATGGATCAGCTTCAGGGTGAATATATACTTTGTTTAAATCATACCCATATCCTGAATATATCCCTTTATAAGGGTTTATTTCCAGTAATATTTGTTTTACCATTTTACTAAACCATATGATAAATTCTTTGCTTTGCTGTTTTACTTCAGAGAGCATGTTAACTGATTTCTCAGTGATTTCTAGTTTTCGAGATATCACCTTTTTTCCAAGCATATCTCTTTGTATTTCTCTAAACATGTGCTCTGAATATGATACCATGTGATTAAAGAAGTATCTTATTTCCTCCTTTTTATCATCATCTACTTTGATTCCTCCTTTTTATCAGCATCTGCTTTGATTAAGAATTCCTCAAAGGCTTCTTGTGCTATTAGTACTTCTCTGTATATTTCATCGAAGATGCTAAGATAATCAATTGTATCTTCATTATTTTGTGCCATCATGCAATTCTTTGCTTAAAGTATCTGCAAGAAAGTTAGTTTTTCCAAAAATATGTTCAGTTTCAAAATCAAATTCAGAAAACCATGACTGCCATCTTATTAGTCTTTTATTAGGCTCTATGTCATGGATTTTTTTTATTCTGGATTTTGCAGTAATGGAGTCAGTACGAATTTTAAAGGGTTTGTTTAAATATAAATAAAAGGCTTTAATACTGTTTTTAATAGCTAAAAGTTCTTTATCATTGGAGTGATAATTTGATTCACTCTGCTGAAATGTTCCAGATTTATTTCTACATAATTTTTCTTGGTTATTTCTATTTGCTACTAAAGCTGCTCCCCAATATGAATCTGAAGCATCAGTATTGAAACACCCCACCTCCGTTAGGGTCACTCTCAAAGGGAATGCCCTAATTTTGGTGGAGGTTTATAAGTATAAGTCACAGATATACAAGACAGATATAAGAACACATATTTGTAAACAGCGGAAAATCAACAAACTTTTATTTCATGAAAGCAAATACGTGCTACAACAACATCACCATAACTGTCTTACATCTTTTCCAAAACATAACATAACACTTTCATAATCTGTCTTGATTACATTATTTAAAGAAGCATAAATAAAACATAGATAAACTGCAAAAGCCCCATAGAGTTTGTCCAAAGCCATAGTTTCAAACGAAAAGGTCCAAGCAATACATTCCTCTTCTTCAAGCTGGATGTTAAGGCTGGTCAAGCTGCAGTGTTCCCTCCCTGTGGACCTGGGGGGGAAACGGAAGAAAAGAAGACGAAAGAAAAGTAGAGTCAGACATAAAGCCTGAGTAAGTCTAGTACTATTTTGTCTATGAATAAAGAACTGGGTATGATAAGTATAAACAAGAAGTGGGAAGGCACTATAAACTTGGTTAAGTTGTCTAGGGTCGAATATGCTATCGTACCCCATGTTAATCTCTGAACCCATATAAACTAATTTCAGACTGGCACCCCATAATCAGGGTGATGTGATCCATTCTATGATGATCGGCTCCTACTCGCATAATTACATGTGTCTTACAGCCCCCGATGTTGTAGTTACCTATGCTGGTCCCACCATGGGGTGTATCAAGTCCCATGGCGGCGGCCCGACACAACCTTAGAATGCACAGGTATGCTACTGGTGCCCAGTGCTTTATTTTTCTGCGCCGGAGTGTGTGCACGCCCGCACCCCGTTAGAACCTACACTGCTACACCACCGCCGTCGATTTGACCTCTTACAATCAGCCCAGTAATCGTGCCCCACCCCGCCTAGTTTCAGGGTATCCTGATACACCTTCTAGGGTTACTGCTGAAAAGGGTCCCCCGTTACTAGGTTTTCTATCTCTAGCCAACATGCTAAGTTGGTTAAGTGTTTCCTAACCTAACCCCCACCAGTCCGTTTAGTTTAGCATGTTTCATTTTGATTAAGTCTTTAGTTCGCTTAATCCTAACAATCCTGACTCAGCCTTAATTGTCTTATTAAAGCCTTGACCTCTCACATTAGACATGTATTGTTGTGGCTGCCTGTTGCCGGTTGGTTCCGGGCAGTCTTACGCCACAACTCAGTCTAACCTCGGGTCCTTATTGGGCTCCATGTTTAACCTCCCACATTGGATAGGTATTGTTGTGACTACTGGACAGCCGGGCGGTTCCGGGCAGGTTTACATCACAACTCAATCCAACCTCGGGTTAAACACATCGTATTTTCTACATTCACATATTTTGTCTTTCTTCTTTATTTTCTTATATGTAAATATTTGCGGCCCATTATTAAGTTAATGGTGTAAAGGTTACACCAATCATGGGCCCAACCCATACTTGAATTTGGGCCCTTCTATTTTATATTTTCATTCATTAGTAATTTTAACCCAACGTTATTTTCCCCCGTTTAACTCGTCCGTTTATTATATATATATTGGGCTTAGCCTTTTAAAGCCCAACTTAGCCATGCGAAAAGGGGAGGCTTAAAGCGTGATTACATACACGAAAAGGGGAATGTGATCGCATGAACTTGCAATATGACGTTGGAAATACAAAATAGAAACTGGTGTACTTGCATAGTAGTGACATATACTTTAGTCATAAAGCATAAGTGACATGAATCAAAGCATGTAAACTTGTAGTTAAGTTAAGAATATCACTATCGACACATAGGCTTTAACTACAACATAAACCTATATTTTTATTCAGGCATAATGTCAAACATAAGCAAATCATGTTCATAAGACTACTACATGCTTACAAAGGTGTCTACTTTTGTGACTAATACAAAAGTATAATTAAATTTGTTCACATAACCATGGCATAAATATTTCTAACATGAAATCATGATTTTTACTTTAGTCATGCAAACTTGCAAAAAGGGATTTTGAATCTAACCTAGCTATGTACCACATATGTCATCATATGATTCTTGTAAACAATATAGACTTAATTATGCAAAATATCAATCATAGCCTAGTCATATTCATAAGTTTGCAAATAGGTTTTCTAGTACAAAAGCATGACTTAATACATAGATCATGGTGCCAAAATTTCAACATAGTTTCATATGAACTATAACAACCAGACTTGTTCCAATTACTTACAAAATGATTTATGCACAAAAATATACATCATGATGGCATAGTAGCAAAACCCCAAACTTGCATGAATTTCAATTAATCAACTACATACATGTAGCTTCAACATGGATTACATAATTTGCGAATATTCCAAACGTATGCTTGCATAAAACTACCGCATGTAGTTTTTCATAATTGAATAACATAATTCGAGAATATCCAAACGTATACAATATTCCAAATCGATAAGAATCATAGTAACGCACAAATAGGAATTACTTTATCGCCACAAATCAAGTATACAAACCAACACAGTTATTTGTTTATACCAAAGTAATACTCTACTTACAATGGTGAGGCGAATTCTCAAATTTAGGGATTTGAAGATGCGGTTTGATTTGATTGAGTTGCTTTATGCCTTAGAATTTGCCTCCTAATCCTCTCTCCAATTGGTGGCTACCCCTAGTCGTTCCTCAGCAACATGGCGGCTTTGTTCTTATTTTTGAATGAATAGATTAGGGTTAAGTCTAGGGTCCTTTTTATAGGGGTTATGAACTGATTAGGACCATTGATGTTGCTTGGATTGATCGTAGCCATTCATCCCTAGGAGAGACCAATTAGAGCCTGCCACCTAGCCCTAATGACAAAGCAGACTACAGAAAATCGACCAACATAAAATAGGCCAGCCAGGTTGGACTGGGTTCGACCTGGCTCTGGACCAGGTCGACATGCCTGTCGACAGCCCTGTCGACCTGGCTAGACCAGGTCGACAGCCCAGTCGACCTGGGTGCGTTAGGCGGGTGTTCTTCCGCCCTGGCCCATTGGGCCCCATTTTGGAATTTAAACTTGATTTTCTGAGCTATTTTATTCTGTTTGAATTTTAAACTTAATTTAGAAACTTCCGAAGGCCGTATCTTCTTCATACGGACTCCGTTTTTCGAAAACTCGGACTCTATTTCGCGTATTTTTCCGAGACGAACGCAATGGCGTATCCCGTTTCCCTTAGTTCTTTGATTTCAAATTAATTATACTTTAATTTGTTAATTTCACAGTTATAGAATTCGCGGGGTGTTACATTCTCCCCCACTAAAAAGGATTTCGTCCCCGAAATCTTCAAGTTAGGAGGAATGTATATCCTAACATCCAATCATCCATCTACTCATCCATCAAACACGAGCATCCATTGTCCTTAAAAGACTTCTAATGCTTCATGATCATATGCGAAGTGTGTGTGTACATGTACTTATCTAATGCAAAATCAGGCGGTCTACTGATTCAGTTGACCTCCTTAAATGCGAATTATGTAAGTGCCATGAATCCATTATGTATGCAAATTTTCCTATTTTGATTCTACATGAGTGCACAATCATTCAATACAAATGCAGCATCCACATGACAACACATTAAAGTTCAACCACATATGAATGCAAACATATATGCATATGCAATATGAAGTGACTGAGCCGATCTAAAACCTAGATTGTGTGTGTATATGCAACCACGAGCAACCACTAGCAATCACTTGCAACCACTTGCAACCATCATCCATAACATGTTTCAACTACATGTTTCCATCCAAAGGGTTTCTACCTAAAAGATAAGGTCGAGGAAATATACCTAAAAAGATAGATAAAAGCGCAACTTAAGGAAAAGGAAAGATCAAGGATGTACCCTCGAAAAGAAAAGGGTAGGCAGTGCGGATTCTAGCTTCAGTTTCCCAAGTCGCGTCTCCCTCGGCGTCGCTCCACTGAACTTTGACGAGCTTGACTTCGCGGTTGCGTAGCTTCTTCACTTCCGTTCCTAATATGCGGGTTGGAACTTTTCTTATGGTTGCTTCGCGTTCCACTTCAGCCTCTTCGAGGATATTTGGCTCTACCACTTCAGCAGACTCATGTAGACATTTTCGGAGATGTGAAACGTGAAAAACGTTGTGGACTCCAGCCAACTTCTCGGGTAGCTCTAATCTATAGGCCATTTTCCCAATTTTCTCGATGATAGGGAATGGCCCTACGAACCTTGGTGCTAGCTTTCCTGTGGTTCCAAAACGAACAACGTTTCTTAGTGGTGATACCTTGAGAAAAACTCTGTCTCCAACCTCAAATTCAAGGTCGGTCCTTCTCTTGTCGGCATAGGACTTTTGTCTGTCTTGGGCCGTCTTCATCCTTCTTCGTATTAAGTCTACTTTCTCTGAAGTCTCTCGGATCATATCTGGTCCAAGTATGAGCTTATCCGTAGACTCCCACCAACAAGTGGGCGATCGGCACGGTCTTCCATATAAAGCTTCGAAGGGCGCCATTCCGATGGTTGCTTGATAGCTGTTGTTGTAGGCGAATTCCACCAAAGGAAGGTGGTCTTCCCATGTCCCTCCGAAGTCAAGGACGCATAGCCTTAAAAGGTCTTCCAAAACTCTGTTCACTCTCTCTGTTTGGCCGTCGGTTTGGGGATGATAGGCTGTGCTCAAGCATAACTGCGTTCCTACTGCTTCTTGCAGACTCCGCCAAAACTCACTAGTGAAGATGGGGTCTCGGTCACTAACAATGCTAGATGGTATTCCATGGAGTCGAACGATTTCTTTGAGGTAAAGTGATGCTAGGGATGAGGCAGTCCTTTTACTTTTGACAGGTAAAAAGTGGGCGCTTTTAGTAAGCCTATCCACTATTACCCAAATGCTAGTGTTGCCTCTCCTAGACCTAGGCAGCCCATCGATGAAGTCCATTGAGATGCTATCCCACTTCCACCGCGGGACCTCCAGAGGATGTAGCAGTCCGCCAGGCTTTTTCTGTTCCGCCTTAACCTGTTGGCACACCATACACTTAGAAACGAATTCTGCCACGTCCTTTTTCATGCCGTTCCAGAAGAAAGTCCTTTTTATGTCTTTGTACATTTTATCTCCGCCTGGGTGTATCGTCATCTTGGAGTGATGTGCTTCCTCGAGAACCTTCTTTATTAAATCTTTTGTCTGTGGGACGCATAGTCTTCCGTCTCGCCTTAGCAACCCCTTATCGTCGATGGAGTATCTGTTGAGGTGACTTGAAGTCTCACCCCTAATTAGCCTATCAATTGTTTCCACAAGCTGAGGGTCTTCGCGTTGTGCTGCCCCTACTGAATCCACTAAAGTTGGGCGCACTTCGAGAGATGCTAGCAAGCCTGGTACGAAATCGGAGGAAGGCCTAAAGTCGAAGCTGGCTATAAACTCTAGGCTTTGTCTTTCAACAAACAACGGGCTTAGGGTCAATTTCTTTCGGCTCAACGCGTCTGCTACTACGTTGCCTTTGCCCGGAGTGTAGGAGATTTCGAAATCGTACGAGGCAAGAAACTCCATCCATCTTTGTTGCCTCAAGTTAAGATCCTTCTGCAAGAAAAGATATTTCAACGATTTATGGTCAGTGTAAAGTTCGAACTTCTCACCTAGGAGATAGTGTCGCCAAGACTTGAGTGCAAAGACGATGGCGGCTAACTCAAGATCGTGGGTTGGGTAGTTCTTTTCGTGCATTTTCAACTGCCTCCCGCCATAAGCTACTACCCTTCCTTCTTGCATTAAGACGGCGCCTAGCCCTGTCCCACATGCATCCGTATAAACAGTGAACATCTTGCTCCCATCTGGCAGCGTCAAAACTGGGGCTGTTGTAAGAGCCCTTTTCAGTCGTTGGAAAGCAAACTCGCAATCCAAGTCCCAATTGAACACTAGATCCTTCTTAGTCAATTTCGTGAGCGGAGCTGAGATTTTCGCAAAATCCCTTATAAACTTTCGATAGAAACCTGCTAGTCCTAGAAAGCTTCGGACCTCAGTTGCATTCCTTGGTGTCTTCCAATCCTGTACCGCCACTACCTTAGCAGGGTCCACTGCTAACCCTTGTTTGGATACTATGTGCCCAAGGAACCTCACCTCTTCTCTCCAAAAGTGGCATTTGGAGAATTTGGCTTTTAGTTGATGGACTCGCAAAGTTTCCATGATTGCCCTTAAGTGCTGAGCATGTTCCTCTTCACTTTTTGAGAAGATAAGGATATCGTCTACGAAGACCACTACGAATTTGTTGAGGAAATCTCTAAATACCCTACTCATTAGGTCCACAAAGTAAGCAGGTGCATTTGTCAAGCCGAAAGGCATGACAAGCCATTCAAAGAAGCCGTCTGGGGTTCTGAACGCCGTTTTATCGATGCTATCTTCAGCCACCCTTAGCTGATGAAAACCGGTTGCTAAATCGAGCTGGGAGAAAACAGACGCTCCTACAAGCTGGTCAAATAAATCGTCAATTCTAGGGAGAGGGTGCCTATTCTTTTTCGTTAGCTTGTTGAGCTCCCTATAGTCAACACATAGACGGAGTGAACCATCCGCCTTTGTAGCGAACACCACCGGAGCGCCCCATTCTGAAATGCTCCTCCTAATGAACCCCTTTTCTAGAAGCTCTTTAATCTGTTTACTGAGCTCTTTCCTTTCCCGTGGAGCCATGTGTCTAACGGGCAACGCAACGGGCTTTGCATTATCTACAAGATATATGCGGAAGTCTATTTCCTGCTTCGGAGGCAAGCCCTTCACCTCTTCGAAGACATCCGGATATTCCCGGACCACTCTAACTGATTGCAAATTTTCAACCGAGGCATCTAGCGATTCAAGATAACTAAGCATAACCGCATGCGAGGGATTACAAGAAATTTCCAAAGTATTACCGAGCTGGGTTAGGAGCCTAACAACCCTTTTCTCACAATCAAGGATGGCCCCGTTATTGGATAGCCAATCCATACCCAAAATCAAACCATAACCCGAAAAGCCCAAAACAAAGGCACTACATTGAAATTCTACACTTAGAATAGAAATTTTCAATCCCAAACAGATCATGGACAAATGAGCTGGGCCCCCAATTGGGTTTGAAACAATTAAGGGGTCCTCTACCATACTAGTTTTTAGGTGCAGAGATTCTACTAGAGCAGATGAGATAAAGGAGTGTGATGCGCCAGAATCAAATAAAGTGCGAACGGGGTGATCATAAAGATAAACTATACTTTCTACAGAAGTATTTATACCTCGCTGTTGCAGAGGTGGCGCTTCCAGCACATGAACCTGTGCCCCTGGGGTGGATCCAGCCCTCTGCCCCTGTCCTCGTTTCTTTGGGCAGTCCTTAGCCCTATGGCCTGTCTCACCGCAAGAAAAGCACCCACCATTCTCCTTGGCCTTCTTTTTCCGGCAGTCCTTTACTAAGTGCCCCACTTTGCCACAGAAATTACACTTCCTCTTCTCTTTGTTGCCTTTCCCTCCCTTCTTAAAGTCTGTCTTCTTAGGCTGCAAACCCTCTTTCTTCCCTTGAGAGCTTTCTGCCTTTGTCTCCTTCTTGCCCTTATCCTCTTCATTCAGCAATGCCATTTGCACCAATCTTTCATACGTGGCTCCCATGGGTATATGGGTCATGGCCAAACTGTGTAATGGCTCATTCAACCCTTTGACGAAACGGAGAGCCTTCTTGTGCGGGGTGTTGACTAGGTCAAGCCCAAACCTAGCCAGCTCATCGAACTGATTCACATACTCTCTGACTGTCTTGTCCCCTTGCTTAAGAAATAAGAATTTTTCCAACTGCAAACTTCTTTCCGCATCTGAGAGAAATTTAGTCTCAAACCTTGCCCTAAAGTCCTCCCATGTCTCCACTGGTCTTTCAGCATTAGTGACTTCCCACCAGTAGGAAGCCTCGCCCTTCAATAGCCACACTGCCAATTGTACTTTTTGTCTATCCTCTACCTCAAAGATAATGAATAGGTCCTCAGTTTCTTTCAGCCAATTTCTAGCTGCCACGAAGGACTCAGTTCCATGGAAATCCCTTCCTCCCATAGCTTTAAAATCTTTACATATCTTAGCAAACGTGTTTCCCCGAGGAGGAGGTGGAGGAAAAGGTGCTGCTGCAGCTGGATGATTTCCTGCAGCTGGGGGAGGAGGAATGGTAGGACCTGGCTGAGTGGCTCTTGCTTCTAAGAACCGTCTAAACCAACCAGGTATTGGCACCCCTTCTGGCAGGTTAAGATCTTCGGACATGCTGAAACAAAAATGATAGATTCAAAACGAAGGATAAGAGATAGTACCTATGGCTTTGGGGAGTGGACTTTGCCTTTTTAAAATAAAATAATATTTTTTTTAAAAATGCTTCTTTAAATTTCCTTTTTGAAAATAATTTTTCAAAACTTTTTATCTTATCTGGTAAACCTATGCTCTGATACCAAGTGAAACACCCCACCTCCGTTAGGGTCACTCTCAAAGGGAATGCCCTAATTTTGGTGGAGGTTTATAAGTATAAGTCACAGATATACAAGACAGATATAAGAACACATATTTGTAAACAGCGGAAAATCAACAAACTTTTATTTCATGAAAGCAAATACGTGCTACAACAACATCACCATAACTGTCTTACATCTTTTCCAAAACATAACATAACACTTTCATAATCTGTCTTGATTACATTATTTAAAGAAGCATAAATAAAACATAGATAAACTGCAAAAGCCCCATAGAGTTTGTCCAAAGCCATAGTTTCAAACGAAAAGGTCCAAGCAATACATTCCTCTTCTTCAAGCTGGATGTTAAGGCTGGTCAAGCTGCAGTGTTCCCTCCCTGTGGACCTGGGGGGGAAACGGAAGAAAAGAAGACGAAAGAAAAGTAGAGTCAGACATAAAGCCTGAGTAAGTCTAGTACTATTTTGTCTATGAATAAAGAACTGGGTATGATAAGTATAAACAAGAAGTGGGAAGGCACTATAAACTTGGTTAAGTTGTCTAGGGTCGAATATGCTATCGTACCCATGTTAATCTCTGAACCCATATAAACTAATTTCAGACTGGCACCCCATAATCAGGGTGATGTGATCCATTCTATGATGATCGGCTCCTACTCGCATAATTACATGTGTCTTACGGCCCCCGATGTTGTAGTTACCTATGCTGGTCCCACCATGGGGTGTATCAAGTCCCATGGCGGCGGCCCGACACAACCTTAGAATGCACAGGTATGCTACTGGTGCCCAGTGCTTTATTTTTCTGCGCCGGAGTGTGTGCACGCCCGCACCCCGTTAGAACCTACACTGCTACACCACCGCCGTCGATTTGACCTCTTACAATCAGCCCAGTAATCGTGCCCCACCCCGCCTAGTTTCAGGGTATCCTGATACACCTTCTAGGGTTACTGCTGAAAAGGGTCCCCCGTTACTAGGTTTTCTATCTCTAGCCAACATGCTAAGTTGGTTAAGTGTTTCCTAACCTAACCCCCACCAGTCCGTTTAGTTTAGCATGTTTCATTTTGATTAAGTCTTTAGTTCGCTTAATCCTAACAATCCTGACTCAGCCTTAATTGTCTTATTAAAGCCTTGACCTCTCACATTAGACAGGTATTGTTGTGGCTGCCTGTTGCCGGTTGGTTCCGGGCAGTCTTACGCCACAACTCATTCTAACCTCGGGTCCTTATTGGGCTCCATGTTTAACCTCCCACATTGGATAGGTATTGTTGTGACTACTGGACAGCCGGGCGGTTCCGGGCAGGTTTACATCACAACTCAATCCAACCTTGGGTTAAACACATCGTATTTTCTACATTCACATATTTTGTCTTTCTTCTTTATTTTCTTATATGTAAATATTTGCGGCCCATTATTAAGTTAATGGTGTAAAGGTTACACCAATCATGGGCCCAACCCATACTTGAATTTGGGCCCTTCTATTTTATATTTTCATTCATTAGTAATTTTAACCCAACGTTATTTTCCCCCGTTTAACTCGTCCGTTTATTATATATATATTGGGCTTAGCCTTTTAAAGCCCAACTTAGCCATGCGAAAAGGGGAGGCTTAAAGCGTGATTACATACACGAAAAGGGGAATGTGATCGCATGAACTTGCAATATGACGTTGGAAATACAAAATAGAAACTGGTGTACTTGCATAGTAGTGACATATACTTTAGTCATAAAGCATAAGTGACATGAATCAAAGCATGTAAACTTGTAGTTAAGTTAAGAATATCACTATCGACACATAGGCTTTAACTACAACATAAACCTATATTTTTATTCAGGCATAATGTCAAACATAAGCAAATCATGTTCATAAGACTACTACATGCTTACAAAGGTGTCTACTTTTGTGACTAATACAAAAGTATAATTAAATTTGTTCACATAACCATGGCATAAATATTTCTAACATGAAATCATGATTTTTACTTTAGTCATGCAAACTTGCAAAAAGGGATTTTGAATCTAACCTAGCTATGTACCACATATGTCATCATATGATTCTTGTAAACAATATAGACTTAATTATGCAAAATATCAATCATAGCCTAGTCATATTCATAAGTTTGCAAATAGGTTTTCTAGTACAAAAGCATGACTTAATACATAGATCATGGTGCCAAAATTTCAACATAGTTTCATATGAACTATAACAACCAGACTTGTTCCAATTACTTACAAAATGATTTATGCACAAAAATATACATCATGATGGCATAGTAGCAAAACCCCAAACTTGCATGAATTTCAATTAATCAACTACATACATGTAGCTTCAACATGGATTACATAATTTGCGAATATTCCAAACGTATGCTTGCATAAAACTACCGCATGTAGTTTTTCATAATTGAATAACATAATTCGAGAATATCCAAACGTATACAATATTCCAAATCGATAAGAATCATAGTAACGCACAAATAGGAATTACTTTATCACCACAAATCAAGTATACAAACCAACACAGTTATTTGTTTATACCAAAGTAATACTCTACTTACAATGGTGAGGCGAATTCTCAAATTTAGGGATTTGAAGATGCGGTTTGATTTGATTGAGTTGCTTTATGCCTTAGAATTTGCCTCCTAATCCTCTCTCCAATTGGTGGCTACCCCTAGTCGTTCCTCAGCAACATGGCGGCTTTGTTCTTATTTTTGAATGAATAGATTAGGGTTAAGTCTAGGGTCCTTTTTATAGGGGTTATGAACTGATTAGGACCATTGATGTTGCTTGGATTGATCGTAGCCATTCATCCCTAGGAGAGACCAATTAGAGCCTGCCACCTAGCCCTAATGACAAAGCAGACTACAGAAAATCGACCAACATAAAATAGGCCAGCCAGGTTGGACTGGGTTCGACCTGGCTCTGGACCAGGTCGACATGCCTGTCGACAGCCCTGTCGACCTGGCTAGACCAGGTCGACAGCCCAGTCGACCTGGGTGCGTTAGGCGGGTGTTCTTCCGCCCTGGCCCATTGGGCCCCATTTTGGAATTTAAACTTGATTTTCTGAGCTATTTTATTCTGTTTGAATTTTAAACTTAATTTAGAAACTTCCGAAGGCCGTATCTTCTTCATACGGACTCCGTTTTTCGAAAACTCGGACTCTATTTCGCGTATTTTTCCGAGACGAACGCAATGGCGTATCCCATTTCCCTTAGTTCTTTGATTTCAAATTAATTATACTTTAATTTATTAATTTCACAGTTATAGAATTCGCGGGGTGTTACAAGTATATATAATTAATTCATCTGTTTCTAATAGTAAAGATAATTTAGGCATATATTCACATACCTTTTTAATATGCTGAATATATCTCGTGTCATCTTCTGTCCATTGCCATTTATAATTCTTTTTAAGTTTTTGTTGTAAAGGGGCTCTTAATTTTTCTAATTTGTTAATAAATATATCAGCATAATTATGACATCCTAGAAATCTTTGTAATTGTTTCATATCTTCTATTTGATCAGGGAATTCTTTAATTTTTGTAAGTATATGCGGTTGTAATTTTATGTCTCCATTATCTATGGTTATGCCTAAAAATCTATTTTTTGTACACCAATAACTGCTTTTTTAGCAAAAAGAGTTATTCCTCTTTTTGTACATGTGTCTATAACTAAATTACAATGTTTAATATGGTCTTCTAAATTATCAGAAATATCAAAATATCATCAACATATACAATACAATGATCGTCATGTTGTTTTAATACTTCATCCATTCTTCTTTGAAATATTTGTGGAGCATTTTTTAATCCAAAGGGGTCTTTTAATTTTATTGTTGCTAATGTTTTATCTTTATCCTAAGCTGCTAAAGGATTTTCATTATATGTTTCTTTAAATCTTTCTTTAATATTTTCAAGAGTATCTATGCTTTCATGTTTTAATAATGGTATTTTCTCAATTTTAGGAATATCACCACGATGTGCTGGTATAGGTTGGTAACTTGGATCAATAGCATATGCTTGTTTAAGTCTAGGTGCTAAAATGGGTGTTCCGCATGGTGTAGTAAATATAACATGATCTGTTAACTGGGTCATGGGTTGATATTGTAGACAAAAATCATTTCCTAATAATATGTCTGGGCCTTGGGCATTACTGGCCCATAATTTTGGTATTTTAATTTTAATATTTCCTATGGTGAAAGGAACATTAACTGCATAATATTTATAACTAATTTCTTTTTCTTGTATATCTAAAGCAATTATAGAATATCCATCTTGAATCCACCATTTCTGTGGTAAAATATATTTTTTACACAAAGATATTCCAGAACCCGTATCAACATATGCATTTAGTTTTATTGGTTGGTAATAAGGTATTTTTATAGTTCCTTCAATATATGTGGAATATGGCGAAGTAACTAATGCCTTTTTCATATGTTGTTTATCAATTATTGGAAATTCATATTGATCTAACTGTATATATGAATCTTTTAAGGTAAAAGTATATTTTGTAATGAAATTAATTCCTAATAATATTTCATTTTTTGCTAATTTATCATCTACTATCATTTCCATTTGTATTTGCAGGAACTTCCCACTTCTGTCTATGAGTGATAGTCTAGCTTCTACACTTTTATTTAATACATGTATTCGTCCAAAATAGTCAATGTATGTATAAGGATTTTGTATATTATTGTATGTGTATGTTTGGAAAGAAAGGAATTAATATGAGAGGATGCTGCTCCTGTATCTAAGAGCACATTTACTTCTTTATTATCTAAAAATCCTTGTATATATAATTGTTTGTTTGAATCTGTTAGATTTAATTTTTCTATTAATTCTAAATCTTTTCTCTGGGAAGATATATTTGTATTTCTTAATTGATCAGAAAGAAGAATGTTTAGATCTCCACAGATGGAAGAAGATTTAAGATGGCATTTCAGTAATAAAAGTAATGATGGTAAAATGCGACATCCTGCGGATTCTTTGACATGGAGCATGGTGGATGATAAATGTGGAAACAATTTTCAAATGATCCACGTAATCTTCGACTTGGTCTTGCTACCGATGGTTTTACTCCATTTGACATTAAGGGTACCAAGTATAGTTGCTGGCCAGTGATGCTTGTGATATATAATCTTTCACCTATATTGTGTATGAAAAAGGAGAATATTATGTTATCGTTATTGATTCCTGGTCCAAAGCAACCTGGGAATGATATTGATGTATATTTAGCTCCTTTGGTAGAAGATTTGCAACATTTATGGACTAACGGGGTGGAGATTTATGATGCATTTAGCAATACACTTTTTAACTTAAAAGCGATCTTGTTATGGACTATAAATGATTTTCCAGCTTATGGAAATCTTGCTGGATGTTGTGTAAAAGGAAAAAAAGGTTGTCCGTTATGTGGCGTGAATACTCACCATAGATGGCTAAATCATAGCAGAAAAAATGTCTATACGGGACATAGAAGATTCTTACCTCTTTCAGATCCACAAAAAAAACAAAAGACTTGGTTTGATAATACTGTGGAGAAAGGTAACAAGCCTAGAATTCTTACAGGTAGAGATATTTCTGTTATTTTGAAGGATTTTCCAAATGATTTTGGAAAAGCTGAAAATAAAGAAATAAAAGCGGCCAAGAAGAGAAAGAATAAGAAGTTAAGTAAGAAGCAAAGTATAAAGATTACATGTAGGAATAAGAAGTGTACTGATAGCAGAGGAGATGAAAATGATCCTTTAAAATTAGTGCTATCTACGTGGAAAAAAAAATCAATTTTTTTTGATTTACCATATTGGGAGGTTAGTGTTCAAATTATATTTTATTCACAATAATTAAATTATAAACTTATATAATGTTAAAGTGGTTGTATTGTTGATGTTTGTAGGAACTTCCACTCCGCCACAATTTAGATGTGATGCATATTGATAAAAACATGGGTGAAATTTTACTTAGCACAATGTTGCATGATAGCAAATCGAAAGATGGTCTTAATTCTAGAAAGGATTTAGAAGATTGGGGAATTCGACCTGCTCTATATGCGCAACCTCGTGGGAAGAAAGCATATCTTGCACCGGCTCCATATACCATGTCCAGTTCTGAAAAACAAATATTTTGCAAAAGATTGTATGACTTCAAAGGACCTGATGGTTACTTCTCAAATTTCAAAAGATGTGTGTCGTTAGAGGATTGCAAAGTTAGTGGATTGAAGTCACATGACTACCATGTTTTAATGCAACAAATGTTATCAGTTGCATTGAGAGGACTGCTTCCAAAAAGGACAAGGAAAGTAACAACTAGTTTGTGTTTATTTTTTAATAAATTATGTCAGCGTGTTCTTGATAGAGAGAAGTTGCAACAACTCGATGATGAGATCGTTACAATTTTATGTGATCTCGAAAGATATTTTCCACCTTCATTTTTTGACATAATGATACATCTAACAGTTCATCTTGGAAAAGAAGCTCGATTGCGTGGACCAGTTCATTTTCGTTGGATGTACCCCTTCGAAAGGTATATGAAAACACTTAAAGATTATGTAAGGAACTATGCACGTCCCGAATGATGCACTGCAGAAAACTATCTCACAGAAGAATCTGTAAGATTCTTTGGCAAATTTCTAAAGAAATCTTCACAATTTGAGGAGAAAGAAGGTAGAAACGAAGATTATGAGACTGATGATGCAATACTCGAAGGGCGTCCGATATCAACATGCAACATAATTACACTGACAACTAATGAGAAGGAAGTTGCTCATCTTGCTGTGTTATTGAATATGGCTATAACTGAACCATTTTTAGAGTAAGCACATATTGTTTTAATATTTATCGTCGTAATATGTGTAATTATAATTGTAACTTAGTATCTTTTATATTATGGTAGTATGCATTTGCAAGAGTTACAAAGGTCGGATGGACGCATGGAAAGAAATGCTACATTGTTATGAAAAACTAACACAAAAAACTTTGCTGATTGGATTAAAAAGAAGGTTAATCAACTCTTTTAAATTTTGTTTATAGGTTTGAAAATAGTATTTTTGAATCTATATTGAATTGATTAGTTTTTTTTCCATATATCCATTAACTCAAGCGAACACGATGAATTATTAAAATGGATTGCCTATGGTCCAAGTAGTAATGCTTTGTCCTACAAAGGATATATAATTAATGGGCTACGCTTTCATACAAAAGATGTTGAAAGAGAAACTCAGAATTCTGGAGTGACTTATGATGCTACTACCATGTGTACAGCAAGTGTAAAAGATGTCTCTGAAGTAGTTGGTGTGATCACGTACTATGGGATTTTGACTAACATAATTTTGTTAGACTATCACAAATTTTTTGTTCCAGTTTTTAAGTGTCATTGGGCAAACATTGGAAATGGGGTGAAGGTTGAAGATGGATTTACTCTTGTTAATTTGCATCAAAATCAAGCTTCATTTTCGAGGGATCCACATATTCTTGCATCTCAAGCGAAACAAATTTTTTATTCAAGAGAGAACGATTCTTCGAATTGGTATGTTGTAATGAAGGCACCACCAAGAGGTTTTCATGAATTGGAGACAGATGATTATATCGAAGACACAAGCTATGCTATTCAAGATTGCGAAGAAAACATGATAGGTGTAGATTATGTGGAGGATGACAACTATTTTAGGGAAGATTGTGAAGACATATTAGAGAAAAGTTTTAGAAACCATCATTGATTATGATGTGGTTTTGATAGGTGTAAATAAAGTAAATAGGTGAAAGGGGGTGGTGTGTAAATAAATAAAGAAAGCCACTTCAACCGATAGATTCAACGAGTTGAATATATTCAGAATATATGTAAGATCCTCATTTTTTTCTTCAAAATATGATGTATATGGTATCTTATTATAATTTTTTAAATATTTTTTCCATTGCTACTTATTTAGATTATATTCTTATATAGAACATTAACCAAGCACTACATATACTCTTTTAATCAAGTAACATGTATAGGCATTTTTTTGGCGAATATTTTTATGTTCAGGTAAGCGTTACCTAAAAAGAAAAGGCAGGTAAATCATTTTTATAAATGAAAAAATAGCTTTTAAAGCCAAAATTAAAATAAATTCCATTATACAAAAAATTGAAGGTAATAACAATATTGAACTTTTTATAAATGCTTTGAGATGTTTAATGCTTCTTTTGAGCTTTTTTTCTTGTAGCAAATCAGCTCTCAGTTTACTAGTGAAAAAGAGATATAAATAGTAATAATAGTAAAAACATTAACTACTGTACATAAAATATTTGAAAAGGTAAAAAATTCACTTTAGTTTTTGTATCAAAATGGGCTCCCATCAATTATCTTGAATCAACGGTTACAAAGTAATTGATCAAGGTATACAACTAAGCGTAACATCTGTTTTCTTTTTTACTTGTTTGTAATTTTTATTTCTTATGATATTTCAATGTAGAGGAGTCTGTCAACATCATGGAATACAACTTCGTGGTGATCGTTACAGTTCTGTTAATACTGTAAAGAAATCATGCTTTAGAAAACATTGGACTATGTACTCTAAGAAAAAAAATTAGGTAGAATTTGTGATTCTATACTTGTAGTTTCTTAACTAACATTGATGTAACATGCTGTATGTGACATAATGAAGTCTACGCTTCATGCTTTTGTTGACAGTTGCACTGTTTATTTCAACAATTCTATGCTTTGATTGTTAACATCCATTTTTTTTTTGGTATATGCAGCAAATGGGTAAAAAGAAGTCGGCTGCTCTAAAATGGATAAAACGAATGGATATATCCACAACATCCGTAGCTAATGCAAAGCACAAAGACAGTAGGGTCGATAGCGAGCCACGTATTGAAGAAAACTTGCCATAAGTTAGAAACACGAAGAACAATCATGATCAAAATCAAGACATAGCTGAAGTAGTTGAGGAAGATACAATGCAAGTTGAAGAAGATTTTGAGGTTGACCTGAATGGGAGAACTACTCGAGATGCCACCGCAAATCCAGTTATGAACCGCAAACGTGGAGGTCCAACTAAAGTGAAAAGGCTTCCAATAAATCCATTGAATCGTACTGAAGTCGAATTTAATGCGAATGGAAAACCAATAGGGGATGGGTCTATCAAGCATTGGCTGATAGTTGTGAAGTTTGAATTAGTGAACGAACATAAATAATGCATTTTTTATTTTTAGGAACTGAGTCAGAAATTCAAAGCTATTAGAAAGAATCAAATGCCACACACATGTAGCCATAAAGGAATGGCTCGAGTAGCTGAAGATTTGGTACGAATTGTCAATTTATTTACTGCAATATTTATTAACTAGCTAGTTAATGTGTTGTGTTTTAATAAATATTCGTCAAACATAGAAACATACGAGTCCTCATCCATATTCTGTCTCTCGAACTAAAGTTTGGATCAAATCTCACACTCGAAAAAATGGCGAACCGGTAAATAATACTGCTGCAACTGCTATCGTAAGTACTCTTATATTTTATTAGACAATAATGTATTTGCTATTTTGATATTTCAATTGTGTATAATATGTGCGTATATGACAACATGTATAGGAAAAAATTAAACAAATTGAGAATGATTCAAATTCTGGCTCAACATCTAACTACAAAGAAGACGCGCTTGCATAAGTGTTGGGACGAGACAGACCCGGACGATTAAGAGGCATGGGAAGGGGTATAAATTACACAAATGCAATATGGTCACACATAAAGAATAAAGAGACAGTCAGCATGCAGAACAAAATTTTAGAATTAGATGGGTTGGTCCGCATGCTTCTGAAAAATCAGGTGAATTATATTTTCAGAAGTACACTAATTTTTAAGCATGCCAGAATTCTTTGTATTTTTAGAAGCTCATTTGTATTAGGTTATTCATCTTTCTTAAGTATTTTCAGAAGTACACTAAATTGCTACTTCATTAGTCTAGATAAACAATGTAAGTTTTGTCCGGCATTTGTCATTGAATACATAAACTCAAAATTAGTTAATACATAAATGCATAAACTCAAAATTAGTTTATGTATTAACTTATTAACTTTTTTTAGTCCGCTAACCACACTAAAAAAATTTAACAATACAAGAATAACATTTTGCACAATATTAATCACTTTTCCTTAAGTTTTTAAAGAATTAGCATATTTTGACTTTTCTGTGTTTACAGTGATTTTGTCTTTACAAACTGGTTCTCAGATACTCGGCTGTGTCTGGAATGTACACCCAACACAAACTTCATGACAATTAATAGGTCACAAAAGTGACAAAATTTGACAATTTTTTCTCTGTTTAGTTTCAGTGTCTTAATCCAACTTCTGACTTGTAAATCTGATATAGTTAGTGGGACATAAAGTATTAAATTATGAGGTGTGTGGCAAGAACAGGCACTTAATTTGTTTAAACATACAGACAGATTACAGACGAAAAACACCAAATGGGGACTGTACTTATATGATATTTAACCATTTGGGCTACTTAATGCCCTGTGCATAGAAATTCTGCGTGCATCTCCACTTTGGTACAATTCATTTATTTTCCAAGATATCATGATGCGTTCGTATAAAAAACCATGAAACAGTATTTTTTTTCTCTACTTGTTTTGGTTAAAAATTAATTGAGATAAGATAAATAAATAAAAGTTGCAATTCTTTCTGGTAAAATAAAGTTTGGGCTTCTATTTTAGCTACTAATTAAGATTTTTAAATATCAACCACATGTATAACCAATCTGCACAGTCCGCATTAGTGTCTCAATAGACATGCTTCTACCATCTATGTAACGGCAAGGAATTTCGCTCGATCCAAATCAGTCGTTAAACCGATCTAGACCGTTCGAAACCCCTGATCGTTTTGAGAACAGGACACATCAGAATGCAGACGGAAGAACATTTCATTGTTATTACAACAATTCCATCAGATACAAGAATATACAGAGTATAAATGAATAAATTACATTCAACAAATATCAGAGATTTAAATTACACTTAAATACATCGCAGCGGAAAATAATACAAAAGCATAACTAGAAATAATGCACGGATACAGAGCTTTCCGAGCATCGTTCCAGCTGTAAATCAGGATCCTGTGAATATAAATCTGCAAAACCAAAACTACTAGCTGCCCGTGTCGAAAATAGGGGCACCCAGAGTTTAGGTTAAAACAATAATCTCCAGGTCAGTCATGTGACTGGTGTGAGAACTAAAACAGTTATTTAAAACTTTACTTTAAAAGAGAGTAATTCAAGAGACCACGCCGTATAACACGGAACGGGTTTCCTCCCAAGAATACCAGTGCATAGGATAAACAACGCAATGCTTTTTCGAAAAATGAAGCTATTATAAGACCCAGGTCCCATCACACAATGCAACGCAAGCCGGAGGATAAGGTTTTCCCTTATAATAGCCAAACATGCTTGGTACGTTTAAAACAAATCATTTGATACTATAATAAGTGTATAGTGTCAAAACAATTTCAATCATAAATATAAATCATAGACGACATGGGTACAATATATCATGTCGCCATACTAGTTATACAATTAAAACCGCAATATCACGTATTGGAAATTGGATTTCCATCATGAGTCGAGGCAAGGGGCAAGCTCCTCTCCGCTTTGAGACACTCTAGCAAATGCCTCGGGACTACACACTCTGGGTAACCCCTGGATCTTCAGGGCCGGTCCTCTCTTACGTTTGAGGATTAGTTATTCCTGAACACACGTTTCCCGGTCCTTACAGACCTAAAATCGAGGCGCCTCATCCAACAACCACATATGTGAAAAGTATATAAATGTCAGGGCTGGTAAGTCAATGACACCACCAAAGCTAGAAAGAAACGTCGTGCTCTCCCTGTAGTCCTTATCCCGTTTTTAACTCATACCGAGGTGTGAGGCTCGCGAATTCACGTTATACACAAAGCTGCCACGTAAGCTGTGCTTTGATCATCAACCACAAGACTTTGCTTTTCAACAGAAGCCTTGATCCATGCAACTCAGCATGCCACACAGGCAATTCATGCCATGCGATTGATATCTATCGATATATAACCTCTAAGCTCGTACGTCTCAGAGAAGGGCGTTAAGCAAGAGAATAAATTCTCCGCCGCCAAACATATATATATTTAACAGAAATCAATCAACACAGAATAAAATCCAATGTCAGACACACAATCCATTTACAAGTTCGTTCTGGGTCTGAACGAAACCGGAGGCACTTTCCTCGCATATCCATCGATCTCCAAGTACGTCTGGACGACCACCAACTATTTCCATCCTCTTGGGTGTACAGCCCAATCAGGATCATCAGTAGTTATCCAAACGATGTGAAGACTTCCGGTCTTCAACCACCGTCTTCATCTTCGACATATCGTTGAATCGGTTATTCAGAATGGGTATAAACCCGGACTTTCCGAACAACCCGCGTATATTAAAAACAAATGTTACACAAACACAACATACGCCTCATTCCAATTCATTAGTCACTAACCGTAAATCAACAAGAGAACAATTTCCCAACTATTAACCCCGAAGGCCGAAACCAACATCAGATCAATACCCAGGAAACCATTCTTCTTAACTAACCTACAGCTAGTTTCTAAATTTCACATTCTTAGGGAAAGGTTCCCATTAATTTTATCCAAGATAAATTCTTTAAAATTTATTCTTGAATCTTCCTTTAGATGTCATTTCAAACCAAATTATGGTTTTCCAAACTAGTCGAGATTAGCGAACCGCACCGAAGTAATTATTTATTGTATTTCCCAATCCCAACCTATTCATCCCATGAAGCAAAACTGGTAATACTCCATATCTAATACCACGGTGTTATCGGTAAAATTAATTACCATTACACGTTCAAATCTAATTAAAGATTTAACTATCGCTTTGGAGCAAAACTGGTAATACTCCATCCTCGCTCATTTTCCAAATTTGATAATTTAGATTATCAATTCACATTTCAATCTAATTGCATATTCATTAAAACTCCTTTTACTGGGTTAAAGAACTAGTGTTATTTAAAACACAGTTCACGATAAACCCAAATCACATTCTATTTATTATCGGGTTAAAGAACAAGTGTTGTTTAATACACTGTTCATGATAAACCCACAAATCAATTCTATTTACAACCCAATTCAAATCCAATTTATTTATTTTAAAAATAAATGGGCTTTAATTTTAGTTCAAACTAGTTTATTTCGATAAAAATCTATTTTTATCTTTTCTAATATGGAGTTTTTTCATCCCAATTTTTTCCAAATCATTTCTTATGATCTTACACAAATTATTGATATTTTTAATAATTTTATCAAGGCCCGTACAGTTGATTTCCAACAACGGCCATCGAACTGCACTTACAGCGACCTTTTTCCAAATTTGATTTGGACGTATCTCCAAATCCAACCGTTAGATTTCAAATTCCTAATATTCGTTAGAAAGCTCTTTTCGATACGAACCCAACAGTTCTGGTTTTAGGAGAATCCGACGGTCGGATCTCCCGTAATGTCCGTTCGAAGTCAATGGTCGAAATTCGCGAACTGCCGCGGCGCGGCGCGTTCTATTTAGGCCATTATATTATATATATAATATATATTTCGTCGATTTCTATTTAAAACGAATTTTATGAATAGTTTTAAATTTGTTTCAAAAACAATTTCAACTTCCATTTCAATTCAAATCAAAATTGAATTCATTCTATATAAATTCGTTTTAAAATTCATTTCTATTCAATTCAAATTTCAATTCAATTTGAATTCGTTTTCTTTTCAATTCATTTCGAATTCGTTTTATATTCAATTTAAATCGAATTCGTTTCTTTTCAATTCAAATCGAATTCGTTTTCTATTCAATTCAATTCAAATTCGTTTTCTTTTCAATTCATTATAAATACGAATATAATCGATATAAATATCGTTCGCGTCAAAATAGCGCATCTCTAATCAACACGGCTTTATATTTTTCAATAATTCCGTTATTCTATTGAACAAATGAATATTTATTCTATTCAATACGCGAATCTATATTTTTGTCAACACATGACTAATCTCAACGAATGAGTACTGTCCACGTGTGACTATTTTTGTTATTTAATATATTTTATAAAAATTATGGTATCTATCGTTTGATTTCAAATCAGACTCCAACTGTAAATTAGTAAGGGAACGATTCCCTAAATATTAACCCCGAAGGCCGAGACCAACATCAGATCAATATCCAGGAGACCACTCATCTTATCTGTTTTCCAATTAGTTTCTAATCTTATATATGATAAAGATGTAAATTTTATTGTTAAAATATTTCGTTCAACTCATGACTAATCTCAACGGATGAGTACGGTCAACACATGAACCTTTATTTTATAATGATAAAGATGTAAATTTTATTGTTAAAATATTTCGTTCAACACATGACTAATCTCAACGAATGAGTACTGTCAACACATGAACCTTTATTTTATAATATTCTTTATTTTCCCGATTGGAATGAGGCCCAATCAATTACCATATAAAGTTAATTATATGGATTCCATACAACACATGTATATAATGGCAACGACAAATAATCAACCATCATCCAAAGTGCACTACACCGTATAAGCATCAAATATAGATATCCAACGCTTATAATAGCCTGTCGATCCATCGATCGACATACAACTAATTATTGGGATTAGTGTATGCCGTGTTTTATCCCAATACCCGTGTGGGGTTTCAAATCAACAAACACAGATTTTTATTCGTGTAGTTGGGCGATGTGTAAAATTTATCGACCCAATCAATATCAGTCAAATCAGTGTATATAAACAAATCGGCCGATTTGTTTATAAATATTTATTTATTCACTTTCACATTAAAAATTATATTTTTAACGATCAAATTATTTTATTCAACCTATGAATGTATTTTATTATCTATTTCACATCAACATCACAAACAATTTTCACAACAGATCAATCAAACAAACAAGCCATCCATGGTCTGTGGATGACGGGTGTCGGGTGCTACTAAACACCGTCTGCATCCTAGTATATAAATTTATAACTAGAAAAGGAAAATTTAAAAACGTGAGAAGTTCTCACCAATAGCTAATCCAATTATCTTGACTCTTCTTATGTAGAAATCTTCGTCGTTCTCGCCTTTTGTCACTTTCACTGCCCGTAGCCACTACATATATAAAAATCGAATTTTTACTTCGCTATTCAATATATGAAAATCGAATGTTTACTTCGCTATTCAATATATAAAAATCGAATTTTTACTTCGCTATTCAATATATAAAAATCGAATTTTTACTTCGCTATTCAATATATAAAAATCGAATTTTTACTTCGCTATTCAATATATAAAAATCGTATTTTTACTTCACTTTTCAATATATAAAAATCGAATTTTTACTTCGCTATTCTATATATAAAAATCGAATTTTTACTTCGCTATTCAATATATAAAAATCGAATTTTTAATTCGCTATTCAATATATAAAAATCGAATTTTTACTTCGCTATTCAATATATAAAAATCGTATTTTTACTTCCCTTTTCAATATATAAAAATCGAATTTTTACTACGCTATTCAATATATAAAAATCGTATTTTTACTTCACTTTTCAATATAGAAAAATCGTATTTTTATTTTCCAAACTATATGTAAAAACCGTATTTTTAAATTTCAAAACTATAGGTAAAAACCATATTTTTACATTTCTAAAAATATTTTCTTATACAAGGAAAAATCCTATCTTTACTTTCATAAAAATCATATCTTCTCATATCGCTATTATATTTTCTAATCAAAGGCATTTCATTTTCAGATTTTAAGTAAACTAAATAAATTAAAAATAAACACTCACCTTTCTATTATTAAAAATCTGACCATTCTTAAAAATCTAATATTTATAACTAATTAAAAATACAACTTTTCTACAATAAAAATATAAACTTTACATCCTTAAAAATCAAAACTTATATACTTATGAAAAATCAGATTTATAACAAAATAAAAATCAGACCTTTACTGTATAAAATCATAGAACAAAAATATATAAATAAGGAAACTCACCTTTACAACGGAAGGAGGGGTTTCGATGCGGCTTACGCAGAGGGGCGGAGGAGGATCGAAAGGGGGAGGGGGCGCGGTCAGCTTCACGGTGGGGGAGGGGGTTGCGGCGCCGCCTAGAGGGGTGCGGTGAATGAGGGGCTGGGTGCGAGCGCGTCTTCAATTGGGGGGCTGATGAAGGAGGCGCGAGGAGCAGGGGGCCGGCGATGGTTGCGTGGAGGTGGGTGGAGGCCGGCGTTGGGCACGGCGTGGTGATCGACGGTGGTTCGATCGATTTAGGGATTCAATGTTTTTTTTTCTGTCTTCTGTTATCGGGTTTAACCGATTGGGGGAAAGGGAAATATGGAGTGGGTCAACGTTCAAGTATATATATATATTTTTTTATTTAATTTAATTTCAAAAAGGTACCTTTTTATTTTGACCTCGAAACGAGACCCACCGCCTGTCGTCCCTAGCTAATTACCCCCATTCCGAACACAATGGAATATGTTTCGTAGGCTGATTTGATCGTTTCGATCAGTTTCCGTTAAAATCAACATATAACTCTATATATTGAATTTGAACGTGCATTTCAATTTACTTGGGCCACATACTAACTCTATAAATTCCCAAAAAATATTTTCTAGCTTCGTATTAACGATACAGTCCTAACAAAACTAGTTTCGTCGAATTCCGAGCCCGTTGGAAAAATGGCCATTTTCCAGTCGATTAAAATCAACTGAAACTGGTCAAACGCGTTTTCCTTTGCCACGCTCACATATTAATTCGAAAAATTATGAAATTTGGAATCTAGCAATAACTTGACATCGCGGATCCAAAAAAAGTGGTTTCGTCGAAATCCGAGGTCGTTTGCAAAATGTCTATTTTTAAGGGCCTGAATCCCATAGCGACTATTCAGGATTTTCAACTGGACATATCTTTTGATTCCGTCTATGAAATTTTGATTTTTCGGATTCGTTGGAAAGATATTATCAATTAGATCCTATTATTTTTGGTTTTGCTAAAATCCGGTTTATTTTGCACCCGGTACATTCAATTGAAGTTTGAAATCGAATTATCGAACTACCGCGCCATTTTCAATTCTATTTATAATTATAAATAATTATTTATATTCTAACGACGACGTATATAATATATACGTTCTAATTATATTCAAAATAAATTTCCCGTCGATATTATTTAAAATAATTCATTTTAAATATTCAAAATTCGCTAAAATTGCCAAAATAAAATTTTTAAACTGGCTCGCATTTCCGGGTTATTACAATCTCCCCCACTTAAAACTTTTCGTCCCCGAAAAGGAACAAAGTCGAAAGTGGTTTGATCAATCAACTCTACGTTTGATCTGGCTTCCATTCTCCAACTTTTCAGTTTCTGAGAATTTTCAAATTCTTCAAAAATTTGGCTAACACCCTAAATTTTCGAAAAATTTCGCCATAACCTCCCCTGCACCGGGAGCCACGGGAAAATCCCGAAATTGCCATACAGGCCTTCTGATCTCAAAAAGAAAAAGAAAAAGCCAAGCGGCTAGCCAATCGGCTCATAAAATCATCATCACCCAAACAAAACAGTAAATTATAGTAAACATGTACCTATTTGTCAGGCAAACAAATTTTATTCTCTGCTCTAGCCTCCTTGCTATGACCTGTTCAATGTAAGTACATGTATATGCAAGCAAATGCAACTAATTTTCAATACAGTTCAATATTTGATGCAATTAGGCATAATGGTTCAAAATTTATCAAACAACTAAACAAACAACACAAACATCAATCAATTAGTGGATTAACGTTTCAAATTCATAATTTTTGATATATACAAAAAAATCACATTTTTGTTGCCAAATCACAACAAAAATCTATCTATATAAGTTTTGGTTCTCACACCAGTCTAATGGAAATATATAGATATCACACCTTCGAAACACGAACATAAATACTGATGATGCACGTGCTATCATCAGTACCATCTCCGGGCGATTAGAATGTGATTCTATATCTATCCAGTATATTAAAACTTCGAATATACGTTCATGACGCGTATATGCAAAATCTTTATATATTGGATTGTCCAAATTCAATACAAATAAAATATTCAAATACGTTTAAAGCGATTTAAATTTTCAAAACAAAATTGTTTTCATTTGAAAAATATACTCTTCACACTCGTTCTAGGATACTACTGATCCTATCTCTAACGAGTAATTCTAATTGGGTATTACTAATCCAATATCTAATGAATTCTTTCATATGGTTCTAATGTGTCTTGTTCTCTAGCTCTGTAAACCAAAGCTCTGATACCAAATGTAACGGCAAGGAATTTCGCTCAATCTGAATCAGTCGTTAAACCGATCTAGACCGTTCGAAACCCCTGATCGTTTTGAGAACAGGACACATCAGAACGCAGACGGAAGAACATTTCATTGTTATTAAAACAATTCCATCAGATACAAGAATATACAGAGTATAAATGAATAAATTACATTCAACAAATATCAGAGATTTAAATTACATCTAAATACATCGCAGCGGAAAATAATACAAAAGCACAACTAGAAATAATGCACGGATACAGAGCTTTCAGAGCATCGTTCCAGCTGTAAATCAGGATCCTGTGAATATAAATCTGCAAAACCAAAACTACTAGCTGCCCGTGTCGAAAATAGGGGCACCCAGAGTTTAGGTTAAAACAATAAACTCCAGGTCAGTCATGTTACTGGTGTGAGAACTAAAACAGTTATTTAAAACTTTACTTTAAAAGAGAGTAATTCAAGGGACCACGCCGTATAACACGGAACGGGTTTCCTCCCAAGATTACCAGTGCATAGGATAAACAACGCAATGCTTTTTCAAAAAATGAAGCTATTATAAGACCCAGGTCCCATCACACAATGCAACGCAAGCCGGAGGATAAGGTTTTCCCTTATAATAGCCAAACATGCTTGGTATGTTTAAAACAAATCATTTGATACTATAATAAGTGTATAGTGTCAAAACAATTTCAATCATAAATATAAATCATAGACGGCATGGGTACCATATATCATGTCGCCATACTAGTTATACAATTAAAACCGCAATATCACGTATTGGAAATTGGATTTCCGTCATGAGTCGAGGCAAGGGGCAAGCTCCTCTCCGCTTCGAGACACTCTAGCAAATGCCTCGGGACTACACACTCTGGGTAACCCCTGGATCTTCAGGGCCGGTCCTCTCTTACGTTTGAGGATTAGTTATTCCTGAACACACGTTTCCCGGTCCTTACAGACCTAAAATCGAGGCGCCTCATCCAACAACCACATAGGTGAAAAGTATATAAATGTCAGGGCTGGTAAGTCACTGACACCACCAAAGCTAGAAAGAAACGTCGTCCTCTCCCTGCAGTCCTTATCCCGTTTTTAACTCATACCGAGGTGTGAGGCTCGCGAATTCACGTTATACACAAAGCTGCCACGTAAGCTGTGCTTTGATCATCAACCACAAGACTTTGCTTTTCAACAGAAGCCTTGATCCATGCAACTCAGCATGCCACACAGGCAATTCATGCCATGCGATTGATATCTATCGATATATAACCTCTAAGCTCGTACGTCTCAGAGAAGGGCGTTAAGCAAGAGAATAAATTCTCCGCCGCCAAACAGATATATATTTAACAGAAATCAATCAACACAGAATAAAATCCAATGTCAGACACACAATCCATTTACAAGTTCGTTCTGGGTCTGAACGAAACCGGAGGCACTTTCCTCGCATATCCATCGATCTCCAAGTACGTCTAGACGACCACCAACTATTTCCATCCTCTTGGGTGTACAGCCCAATCAGGATCATCAGTAGTTGTCCAAACGATGTGAAGACTTCCGGTCTTCAACCACCATCTTCATCTTCGACATATCGTTGAATCGGTTATTCAGAATGGGTATAAACCCGGACTTTCCGAACAACCCGCGTATATTAAAAACAAATGTTACACAAACACAACATACGCCTCATTCCAATTCATTAGTCACTAACCGTAAATCAACAAGAGAACAATTTCCCAACTATTAACCCCGAAGGCCGAAACCAACATCAGATCAATACCCAGGAAACCATTCTTCTTAACTAACCTACAGCTAGTTTCTAAATTTCACATTCTTAGGGAAAGGTTCCCATTAATTTTATCCAAGATAAATTCTTTAAAATTTATTCTTGAATCTCCCTTTAGATGTCATTTCAAACCAAATTATGGTTTTCCAAACTAGTCGAGATTAGCGAACCGCACCGAAGTAATTATTTATTGTATTTCCCAATCCCAACCTATTCATCCCATGAAGCAAAACTGGTAATACTCCATATCTAATACCACGGTGTTATCGGTAAAATTAATTACCATTTCACGTTCAAATCTAATTAAAGATTTAACTATCGCTTTGGAACAAAACTGGTAATACTCCATCCTCGCTCATTTTCCAAATTTGATAATTTAGATTATCAATTCACATTTCAATCTAATTGCAGATTCATTAAAACTCCTTTTACTGGGTTAAAGAACTAGTGTTATTTAAAACACAGTTCACGATAAACCCAAATCACATTCTATTTATTATCGGGTAAAAGAACAAGTGTTGTTTAATACACTGTTCACGATAAACCCACAAATCAATTCTATTTACAACCCAATTCAAATCCAATTTATTTATTTTAAAAATAAATGGGCTTTAATTTTAGTTCAAACTAGTTTATTTCGATAAAAATCTATTTTTATCTTTTCTAATATGGAGTTTTTTCATCCCAATTTTTCCCAAATCATTTCTTATGATTTTACACAAATTGTTGATATTTTTAATAATTTTATCAAGGCCCGTACAGTCGATTTCCAACAACGGCCATCGAACTGCATTTACAGCGACCTTTTTCCAAATTTGATTTGGACGTATCTCCAAATCCAATCGTTAGATTTAAAATTCCTAATATTCGTTAGAAAGCTCTTTTCGATACGAACCCAACGGTTCCGGTTTTAGGAGAATCCGACGGTCGGATCTCCCGTAATGTCCGTTCGAAGTCAATGGTCGAAATTCGCGAACTACCGCGGCGCTGCGCATTCTATTTAGGCCATTATATTATATATATATAATATATATAATATATATTTCGTCGATTTCTATTTAAAACGAATTTTATGAATAGTTTTAAATTCGTTTCAAAAACAATTTCAACTTCCATTTCAATTCAAATCAAAATTGAATTCATTCTATATAAATTCGTTTTAAATTTCATTTCTATTCAATTCAAATTTCAATTCAATTTGAATTTGTTTTCTTTTCAATTCATTTCGAATTCGTTTTATATTCAATTTAAATCGAATTCGTTTCTTTTCAATTCAAATCAAATTCGTTTTCTATTCAATTCAATTCAAATTCGTTTTCTTTTCAATTCATTATAAATACGAATATAATCGATATAAATATCGTTTGCGTCAAAATAGCGCATCTCTAATCAACACGGCTTTATATTTTTCAATAATTCCGTTATTCTATTCAACAAATGAATATTTATTCTATTCAATACGTGAATCTATATTTTTGTCAACACATGACTAATCTCAACGAATGAGTACTGTCCACGTGTGACTATTTTTGTTATTTAATATATTTTATAAAAATTATGGTATCTATCGTTTGATTTCAAATCAGACTCCAACTGTAAATTAGTAAGAGAACGATTCCCTAAATATTAACCCTGAAGGCCGAGACTAACATCAGATCAATATCCAGGAGACCACTCATCTTATCTATTTTCCAATTAGTTTCTAATCTTATATATGATAAAGATGTAAATTTTATTGTTAAAATATTTCGTTCAACTCATGACTAATCTCAACGGATGAGTACGGTCAACACATGAACCTTTATTTTATAATGATAAAGATGTAAATTTTATTGTTAAAATATTTCGTTCAACACATGACTAATCTCAACGAATGAGTACTGTCAACACATGAACCTTTATTTTATAATATTCTTTATTTTCCCGATTGGAATGAGGCCCAATCAATTACCATATAAAGTTAATTATATGGATTCCATACAACACATGTATATAATTGCAACGATAAATAATCAACCATCATCCAAAGTGCACTACACCGTATAAGCATCAAATATAGATATCCAACGCTTATAACAGCCTGTCGATCCATCGATCGACATACAACTAATTATTGGGATTAGTGTATGTCGTGTTTTATCCCAATACCCGTGTGGGGTTTCAAATCAACAAACACAGATTTTTATTCGTGCAGTTGGGCGATGTGTATAATTTATCGACCCAATCAATATCAGTCAAATCAGTGTATATAAACAAATCGGCCGATTTGTTTATAAATATTTATTTATTCACTTTCACGTTAAAATTTATATTTTTAACGATCAAATTATTTTATTCAACCTATGAATGTATTTTATTATCTATTTCACATCAACATTACAAACAATTTTCACAACAGATCAATCAAACAAACAAGCCATCCATGGTCTGTGGATGACGGGTGTCGGGTGCTACTAAACACCGTCTGCATCCTAGTATATAAATTTATAACTAGAAAAGGAAAATTTTAAAACGTGAGAAGTTCTTACCAATAGCTAATCCAATTATCTTGACTCTTCTTATGTAGAAATCTTCGTCGTTCTCGCCTTTTGTCACTTTCACTGCCCGTAGCCACTACATATATAAAAATCGAATTTTTACTTCGCTATTCAATATATGAAAATCGAATTTTTACTTCGCCATTCAATATATAAAAATCGAATTTTTACTTCACTATTCAATATATAAAAATCGAATTTTTTACTTCGCTATTCAATATATAAAAATCGAATTTTTACTTCGCTATTCGATATATAAAAATCGAATTTTTACTTCTCTATTCGATATATAAAAATCGTATTTTTACTTCACTTTTCAATATATAAAAATCGAATTTTTACTTCGCTATTCAATATATAAAAATCGAATTTTTACTTCGCTATTCAATATATAAAAATTGAATTTTTACTTCGCTATTCAATATATAAAAATCGAATTTTTACTTCGCTATTCAATATATAAAAATCGTATTTTTACTTCACTTTTCAATATATAAAAATCGAATTTTTACTTCGCTATTCAATATATAAAAATCGTATTTTTATTTTCCAAACTATATGTAAAAACCGTATTTTTAAATTTCAAAACTATAGGTAAAAACCATATTTTTACATTTCTAAAAATATTTTCTTATACAAGGAAAAATCCTATCTTTACTTTCATAAAAATCATATCTTCTCATATCGCTATTATATTTTCTAATCAAAGGCATTTTCATTTTCATATTTTAAGTAAACTAAATAAATTAAAAATAAACACTCACCTTTCTATTATTAAAAATCTGACCATTCTTAAAAATCTAATATTTATAACTAATTAAAAATACAACTTTTCTACAATAAAAATATAAACTTTACATCCTTAAAAATCGAAACTTATATACTTATGAAAAATCAGATTTATAACTAAATAAAAATCAGACCTTTACTGTATAAAATCATAGAACAAAAATATATAAATAAGGAAACTCACCTTTACAACGGAAGGAGGGGTTTTGCTGCGGCTTAGGCAGAGGGGCGGAGGTGGATCGAAAGGGGGAGGGGGCGCGGTCAGCTTCACGGTGGGGGAGGGGGTTGTGACGCCGCCTAGAGGGGTGCGGTGAACGAGGGGCTGGGTGCGAGCGCGTCTTCAATTGGGGGGCCGACGAAGGAGGTGCGAGGAGCAGGGGGGCGGCGATGGTTGCGTGGAGGTGGGTGGAGGCCGGCGTTGGGCACGGCGTGGTGATCGACGGTGGTTCGATCGATTTAGGGATTCGATATATATCTTTTTTCTGTCTTCTGTTATCGGGTTTAACCGATTGGGGGAAAGGGAAATAGGGAGTGGGTCAACGTTCAAGTATATATATATATATTTTTATTTTATTTAATTTAATTTCAAAAGCGTACCTTTTTATTTTGACCTCGAAACGAGACCCACCGCCTGTCGTCCCTAGCTAATTACCCCCATTCTGAACACAATGGAATATGTTTCGTAGGCTGATTTGATAGTTTCGATCAGTTTCCGTTAAAATCAACATATAACTCTATATATTGAATTTGAACGTGCATTTCAATTTACTGGGGCCACATACTAACTCTATAAATTCCCAAAAAATATTTTCTAGCTTCGTATTAACGATACGGTCCTAACAAAACTAGTTTCGTCGAATTTCGAGCCCGTTGGAAAAATGGCCATTTTCCAGTCGATTAAAATCAGCTGAAACTGGTCAAACGCGTTTTCCTTTGCCACGCTTACATATTAATTCGAAAAATTATGAAATTTGGAATCTAGCAATAACTTGACATCGCGGATCCAACAAAAGTGGTTTCGTCGAAATCCGAGGTCGTTTGCAAAATGTCTATTTTTAAGGGCCTGAATCCCATAGCGACTATTCAGGATTTTCAACTGGACATATCTTTTGATTCCCGCTATGAAATTTTGATTTTTCGGATTCGTTGGAAAGATATTATCAATTAGATCCTATTATTTTTGGTTTTGCTAAAATCCGGTTTATTTTGCACCCGGTACATTCAATTGAAGTTTGAAATCGAATTATCGAACTACCGCACCATTTTCAATTCTATTTATAATTATAAATAATTATTTATATTCTAACGACGACGTATATAATATATACGTTCTAATTATATTCAAAATAAATTTCTCGTCGATATTATTTAAAATAATTCATTTTAAATATTCAAAATTCGCTAAAATTGCCAAAATAAATTTTTTAAACTGGCTCGCATTTCCGGGTTATTACAATCTAAGAGGTCAGAAGTTCAATTTTCTAGCACAACCCTTTAATGTAACGACAGTTCTAATCGATTAATTATCATACTATAAAGTTATACAACTCTTGACAAAACAATATATTTCAACGTTAATTTTTTTTTGTCCATTTTCTTAATAATCCGATCATATGGATTGGATGAACACATTACTAAGCGTGCATTGTTCGGATTTGTCTTGATTCAACATCGGCTGGCCTTCAAACAAATGGCTTCTAGTCCAAATCTCGACAAACAACTACAACTTTAAAACTAAAGATCGAAGTCATGCAATTGCTTATTTTTTTCATCATCTTCTGGGAATAGTCAAATACACTCTAAATCAATATAAGATCCAAGAAATTTTATTCTCCAATGATTATTTTGTTTTATATAATTTTCTAATGCTAAATACTGTTAAAATTTTATAGTTAATTTCCTAATAGTTCTAATAAAATACATTGTAAATCGTAAAAATGTCACATAAAATCCATGTTTATCGAAGTTGGATAACCGATAGACTAAAAGCCGCATAGATTGAATGTGTGAATTAGGTTTTCAACAACGATAGATATTCAGAATACATGAAAGCATATTACCAGAAATACTAATTAAACCAATCAGAACAGTGGTTACCTGGAATGGTCATACTAGAATAATTTGTTTATTTCTATAAGGAATAAAATTATACTTTTAAACAATTTTTAAAAGCATACAACAAGTAATAAAAAAAATAAAAACAAAGCATGTTGTCGCTAACTAACAGCATGTCACGTATGCAGAAAGAATCATTAGAACTTGTTCCTCATTTTGTTTGCCTTGCCTACTCCTCTCGCACAAAAAAAAACAAATGATCGCCACCATCACTGGCCACCCTAGCCCACCGTTTATTGTTGCAACTTTTATTTATTTATCTTATCTCAATTAATTTTTAACCAAAACAAGTAGAGAAAACTAAAAAAATTAATACTATTTCATGGTTTGTTATACGAATGTATCATGAAATCTTAGAAAATAAATGAATTGTACCAAAGTGGGGATGCACGCAAAATTTCCGTGCACAGGGGGTAAATTAATGTTTATTTTGTCAACCTGAACATTAAACTTGTGGGACTGAACCTCGTCGAAAAAGGGTCGAAGTTACTTTTGTTTTTTTGTTAGAAATGTGTTTGCATAAAATTTACCTTTGTTTTTTTTAGTAGAGAAAAGAAATTGTGGATGAAGCGAATGTATCTCAAGTGGCTAATGCAGCTCACGTGGTAAAAGTTATTTATATTACTAGAGTTATATCAATGCATTTGACATTCATTTTAATTATTAATATAATTAGTTTTTGGTTAATTGTAGAAAAAACATGGTGAAAAATATGACACATGATTTATTGGATTGGTGTGGGACAGACGAAATTGTTGCACAAGGAAGAGTTGTGTCAACTGACCCATAGGAACTCGTTCAACAAATCCCTTTAGGGCCAGATGCGAAGAAAATTATAGTAGACAATGTAAGAAAAAAAGATGCTATTTTGTGGAGGACTTCACTTCATTTGACAAGCATTGGACAAGTTGAAGGCCAGATGATAGCATGGCCAGCTAGTAAAGTTGTTTTGCACAACTTCGATAACTGTGAAAATGAAGATAATGCGGTAATCTGTAATCTTTATACTTATTAAAATTTCATTTTGATTGTTTAGAAATAAAAATCAACATGTTCTTTTTTAATAGAGTAAAAGCAGTAGCACAAATCATAAATGCAAATTAATTGATTGGAGTGGGAGCGAAGATTTAGTTGCAGAAGGACGACTACACTCGAGTGATCCAAAATTACTAGTGAATGATCTTCCTCTTGGACTGGGCGCCATTGCAGTTTGGATTGATCATCCAAAAGTTCAAGATGCTTTTCTATGGAGACCCACTAAAGGTTTGACATGATTTGTAGATGCCATTGGTGTCAAAGTCGCATGGCCTGAATCAAAAGTAGTTATTGATATAGTCAACACTTCATTATCGGATAATCATATGAGTGATGTCGGAGTTGCCGAAAAGGTAAACTTAATTATAATTAACATTGCATTATTTGTTTCATCGTACAAATTGTTGATGCACATATTAATATAACATATTTGTTTAATTGATCGAGTCCAAATTTTATGCCAAATGATAAATGCAAGCTGATTGATTGGTTGGGAAAGAGAGAAATAGTTGCATTAGGACGCGTGTCTTCGACCGATCCAACCGCAATGGTTCATTGTGTTCCTCTGGGAAGAAATGCAATCAAAGTTTGGGTAGATATTGTAAAAATTCCAAAAGCACCTCTATGGAGAACAACATCCGATTTAGAAGTCATTGAAGATGCTCTTGGTACTACGATAGCTTGGCATGCTGCGAACGTCGTAATGGAATCAACTTCTAGTAAGTATAACTCAAATTTTGTTTAGATGCGACATTTTTCTTCTTCTTTTTCTTGGAATCTTTGTTGTCATTTTCATAAGGCTAGAATTAGAAAGTGCACTGCAATCTAGATTAAAACAATGAATACTATGTCCACATCACCTTTCTGTCCATCATTGTCATATCCGGTTTTTTTTTTTGGCCCTTAGTGCTATCCACTAAGTTCTACCTCAAACGGTAGCTGCTATCTTGATAAGGAGGAGAGTACATGGGAGGAGAACTACGGCTCCCATAGTAATCCTCTACGGTAGCCTGCTACGATATATTTACAACAATGTAAGGAACCCTCCAAGAGTTGAGTATCTATAACAAGTCCCTTCCCTCCATGATAGCTATCATATTGTCAAATTAGATCACCTAGTAAACAAAAAATCAAATTAAACCAAACCTGAAAATATCAAAATCAATATCAGTAGGACTGTCAACTTGTTTTCATTTTTTAAACCTGAAAGCTGAAAGCTTTATGCCTTTTCGAAATCAAATTACATGAACCAAATTAAATCAAACTTGAAAGCTTTATATGCCTTTTCAAATAAATGAATGATATCATGTGGTAAAGGGGAGTGTCATCTTCGGTTTCATTTTTTAAACCCGAACATGAGGCAACACAGTATTCCACCTAAATTAGAGGGTGCTACTGACATCCAAATGATTTACATTTCATGTATATGTTATGTGTCCCTCTTCGTGTAGCTACAAAACAGTTGAAACGCTCCCGATACCTCTTTGTAAGGGCAGTACCCAGTTGATGCCTATACGGTTTGTTTGAATTTCGCCATCTCTCTTTATCTTGCAGTTAACATTTGATGATCCACATCCACTTACCCTGCTACGATAGCCTGACACACAAACACAGCTTGTTACACACAACTGAGATTAATAGCTAGTCAAAAGCACTTGTACGTTTTTGAATTATTAAACATCGAAGTTTTAAGCTGAAGCGTGTGCCGATGTGTTATGGATCTTCACCGATCTGAGTTGCCGGATTTTCTGCGAGCTGTAATGGAGTTCAATGTGAGAAATATAGTGTCGAAGAGTAAGGATTTTGGTTCGGTGGCAAACAGTTTCAGGGAGATGTAAGGGGAGTATGCAGAGTTCTACGAGAAATCATGTAGTGATAAGACTTGGCAGGTGGGGCCTGTCTCGATGGCGAGATGTGGGGATGAAAAGGATCAGGTGGAGCGTGGAGGTGGATATGAGAACTACCGGAAGTGCATGGAGTGGCTGGATAGGAAACCGACCGCTTCGGTTGTGTACTTGTGTCTTGGGAGTTAGTTCCCTTTTGATAATTCATATGGGTATGGCGTTGGGTTTGCAGAGATGTGGGTACGGTTTTATATGGGTAGCGAGAGAGGAGGAGCTGCCGGAAGGGTACAAGGAGAGGGCGAAGGGCAGGGGGCTGGTGGTGAGAGGGTGGGTGCCGCAGGTGGCCGTTCTGGGGCATGAGGCTGTGGGAGGGTTCGTGTGCCACTGCGGTTGGAACTCGCTGTTGGAAGGGGTGTGTGTTGGGGTGCCGATGGTGGCGTGGCCGCTATTTATAGAGCAGATCATAAGCGAAAGGCTAGTGACCAACGTGTTGAGAAGGTGACGGCGGAGGACGTGCAAGGGTGATAGGGAGGATTATTGTGATATCCGCTTTTCCATTGTTTCGACTCCAAAGTTTGTTTGAGTGTATCCGCTTTTCCATTATTTCATATCCTCATATGCGTTTGAGTTCCGATCTATCCACTAATCTCTTTAGATTATCTATCACGATGATTAAACTATAATACATTCAAATCTGGTGTGTAAAGGCCTTGTAAAAACAACGATTAACAGTGCTAAAGACGTTACTATATTCCAAGCCCATCACTCACTGATTAGCGTTATATTGCTGTTTAACATAACATATCAACTTGGAGTACGCGCTGATATTGGCATTTGTTATTGGTTCCTGTGAGTCTAGATTTTTCAAATTTTTTCCTCTTGTTTATTAGAGGGACTTCAATATCCTGCCTAAATTTAGTAAAAAAAATGTTTCATGCCAGTTCAAATTTTGTGTGCCAACGTCTGCTGATATCCAAAGATCGATGGTCTGCATGTTATTTGCAAGCTGTACCAAATGGTTTGTCGGTTTCATGGAAAATTTATGTGTTCTAGACCAAACGGAGTTAGAGGTCTAATCAAAGCATGCATAAACCCGTCTGTTTACTATTATATCTATAGCTGTGTTGGTTGAATCAACAAATCAACATAACCTCACTAATGATAAATAACTGTGAAAATTAGTATGAAGTTATCGATACAGTTTGAGTATGTGATATAATATCGAAGTTTTTTACCTCCTTATGGAAATGAGAGATTTTCTCATTCAACTTATTATATATTTGATGAAAATGGTATCGCTGTTAAATACACAAACATACATAAATATAAACAACAGATGACTAAAATCTTGCATCAGGGTATATAGTCGCTGGAAGAATGTCTAGGAGATTCCGCAGCTGATGTTTCACTAAAATCAGCAGCTGATGTTTCACTAAAATCAGCAGTCTAGACATTGGCAATGAAAATAATGTTTGTATATTTTGAAACATGCAGCAGTGGAAAAAAACTGTGAATATTAGTTATAATCTTAAATTAACTCTGCTTCATCTCAAGTGACTTCCGACTGTGATAGCGATCATTTCTTGCCGGACAGCATATACATTAGACTGGTAAGCACTTCAACGCATATACCTGAGAATTTTTAGTTGATATGTTTGCAGTTTATTTGAACTCAGGGGCGGATCTAGGTTTATGTTTAATTTTTGGCCAGTTTATCTATTTGCAGTTTTAGTTTATCTGTTTATGTTTGCAGTTTTAGTTTTTAGTTTATGTTTGCAGTTTTAATTTTTTGCCTATTTATCTATTTAAGTTTGGTCAGTTTTAGTTTTTAGTTTATGTTTACAGTTTCATTTTTTGCCCAATTTATCTGTTTATGTTTGGCCAGTTTTAATTTTTAGTATATGTTTGCAGTTTTAGTTTATCTGTTTGCAGTTTATTTGAACAGTTTGCACTTTATCTGTTTGCATTTAATTTGAACAGTTTGCATGAAACACCCCACCTCCGTTAAGGTCACTCACAAAGGGAATGCCTTAACTATGGTGAAGTGCTTTAGGTAAAAGATGCAGATAATTTACAAGATAGACAAATAAAACAACGGAAAACAAAGTCATTTTATTAACAATGTGATTCAGTCAAGCTTTTACAACAATTTTCTCAAATCATACTTAAAAGTAATACATAGAACTTTTGTCTTGATTTAATAACTTCCAAGTGTAAAAGAAGCACAAAAATAACGATGATATTCTTCAATAAAGCATGAGCCAGACATAGCAGTGAAAGAGAGAGTCCAAAGCAAAACATCGACCATCTTCGAGCTTGAAAAGAAAACTGAGCTAAGTGGTAACATTTCCTCCTTGAGAACGAGGGGGGAACGGAAGAAAATAGGCGAAACAAAACTAGGTCAGACATGAGTCTGGTAAGTCCAGTGAGTATTCAGCATATAAACTGGTAAGAGAACCATGACATGAATAAACTAGATGCAGGACAACAACAAAGAAATAAGGTAACATAGGATAAGCATAAGGTATGATAAGGAAAGATAAACTGAATGCGCTCCTACTCTTTCTCTGCTTCGCTACTACCTTGTTAATCCGATTTTTATATCTATCTCTACACCACCTAACTAATGTCCCAACTAGTAATCTGTATAAAATGATAATATTACTACGTGATCCCAATCCCTGCAATCGTGGTAGCTTTCAGGTGTACATCTAGTATGAGGATCTTACCTCAATCAGCTTAATTGCCATGAAGATGTTAGATGTACCCTTACTACCCTATCGATCGGCTCCCTACTTGTATTAAAGTTCCATGTGTCTATGTCAATCAGCCCTCTCTTGCGTGTAGATACCCTGTGCTGGTCCCACCATAAGGTGTATCAATCCTTATGATAGTGACCCGACACGATTCAAGATGCACAGTGTATAACTACTGGTACCCAGTGCCTGCTTTTTCCCACTCCGGAGTACGTGCACCCCCGTAAACCATCGGAACCTACACTGACGTACCCCCTGCCGCTGTTTTGACCGCTTATAATCAGCCCAATAATCGTGCCCCCTGCCTAATTTCAGGGTACCATGATACATCTATGTGGGTTACTGCTGAAATGGGTCCTCGTTACTAGGGTTTCCTACTGGTTAAGTTTTGTGGGCCTATATTTACAAATATTACCCACCAACCCAGTATGTACTTAACCCTCCCACTAATTCAAGCATGTTTACTTAAAGGTTAAGTTTGTGGGCCTATATGTACTGATATTACCCACCTACACGAGTTGTACTTAACTCTCCCATCGATTCAAGCATGTTCATTTAACGGTTAAGTTTGTGGACCTATATGTACTGATTTACCCACCTATACGAGATGTACTTAACCCTCCCACTGATTCAAGCATGTTTATTTAATGGTTAAGTTTTGTGGGCCTATGTTTACTAATATTATCCACCAACCCGATATGTACTTAACCTTCCACTGATTCAAGCATGTTTATTTAATGGTTAAGTTTTGTGGGCCTATATTTACTAATATTACCCACCAACCCGATATGTACTTAACCCTTCCATTGATTCAAGCATGTTTATTTAATGGATAAGTTTTGTGGGCCTATATTTACTAAAATTACCCACCAACCCGATATGTACTTAACCCTTCCACTGATTCAAGCATGTTTATTTAATGGTTAAGTTTGTGGGCCTATATGTACTGATATTACCCACCTACACGAGATGTACTTAACCCTCCCATCGATTCAAGCATGTTCATTTAACGGTTAAGTTTGTGGGCCTATATGTACTGATATTACCCACCTATACGAGATGTACTTAACCCTCCCACTTGTCTAATTAACATGTTATAACGGTTAAGTGTTCTAAATTTACTTAACCTCACCCACTTGTCTAATTAACATGGTGTATTGGTTAAGTGTTAGCTTAATTAACTTAACCCTACCATTCCTGTCTTAGCTTTAATTCTTTTTATTAAAGCACCAACCACTCACATTAGACAAGTATTGTTATGGTCACTGGATGTGCTGGTCGGTTCCCGATAGTTTTACGTCGTAACTCAGTCTAACCTTGGGCTCTTTTGGGCTCAATGCGCTAACCTCTCACATTAGATTTATATTGTTACGGTTGTTGGATTTGCCGGGTGCTTCCGGGCAGTCTTATACCGTAACTCAATCTAACCTCGGGTTAGGCATATTCGTCTTTTACTAAATTTACATATTTATCCTTTTATGTAAATTATCAATAATTTATTGTCATGGCCCACTTTCCCTTTAAATCAAGCTCATAATTTTAGGTATAAAAATTTATACCACTTTTATGCCATAAACCATTTACACGTTTATAAGCCAAATATGCCAATTATATGTAATTTCATGTTTTTCCCCAACATTACCCCAGTTAAACGTTCGCACAAATCACATAAAATGTTAGGCTCGATACATAGCCTAATCTTATACACAAAAGGGGAAAAAGAGGAACATGTAATAATTCCAACATCATAAAAATATGGATCTAACTACACATGTATCGTATGAATTTGGCATAGAACAATATACATTTAATTATGAACTTGCAAATTTAGATCTATTCAACATGAATCATGAAATAGGGATTTTACATAAAACTACATAAACTTAAAATTAGACATGTAGTTGCGAACTTGCAAATCAGTTAGATCAAATCTAACATGAACCTAATCATATTAACATGTAGTTTTGGATCATATATGTGAACATGGTTGAATATAGCAAAATCCCCAAATTGTCATACAACATATAAGTGTCATTACCAAATCATACAACTTGAAATGTCATCCCCAAATTATACAATATGGTATGTCATCACCAAATTACACAATATGATATTCCATCGCCAAATTATAATATGTCATCTCCAAATTATGTCATCGCCAAAATACACAACATAATATGTCATTGCCAAATTATACCACATATGGATTCATTGCCAAGCGTTTAACATTTATCATCAAATTACATAAAACATGATCACCACTTAGCATGATAAGAATCATAGTCTCAATCAATTCAGTTTTAACAAAAAGGATAGGCATAGATTTACATTAGGTGATGTTCTACATCCATTTATTTAGTCACGATTCTAATATCATTTAAGTCTAAATGATAACTAGACTTACAAAAAGGAGACTAGTCTTGTGTTTAGGATCTGTATTCTGAATTTGTCTAGCTCACCTTTGTTGTAGACGTTGAATTCTCTTAGTTGAATTAGATTTGATTTAATTTGATTCTTGCTTCTATCTTTGCTTTCTAGTTGAATGGGAATGGCGACTACTCTAGGCTGAGTGTTGACAGCATGACAGTCTTAGGAATATTTTTGTGTGGCTTAGGGTTTTAGATTTAGGTTGCTTATATAGAATTTTAATTAAATAAGAGCCGTCAGATCAACCTAGAAGCAATCAAGACCATCCAGACAAGATAGAATAGCCACATCAGCCCTAAATGACTTAGCAAAGAGTCAGAATCATCACACAAAGAAAAACGTCAGATTTCAAATCTGACTCGAGGGGGAGGTCGACCTGTATATAGGGAGGTCGACCCCCTGGTCGACCTGTATATAGGGAGGTCGACCCCCAGGTTGACCTGCCTTGGTATTTAATTTTTTGAATTGTTATATATAAATTTCTGAAAGTTCTAAAAGCCATAACTTCTTCATACAAAGTCTAATTTTCAAAAACTTGGACTCTGTTCCAAGAAGAATTCCGAGACCAACGCAATGGCATAACCCGTTTCCCTTAATTCTCACATTTGTAATTATTTATTCTTTAATTCGTTACTGTAATGTTTACAGAAAACACGGGGTGTTACATTACACTTCAACGCATATACAAAAATCAGCCAGTCTACTATCATGTAGGCCTAAACATAACTTCCCGGCCTTAGATAGGCCATGCCTCATAGTTCAGGTAGGGCAAACTGAGAAACACGTTTAATTTTTGGCCCACAAAAAAATTAGCTAGCCTAAGCCTAAAACTGCGCTCCCAATTTGCATATTTTACAAATCAACTCACAGATGATATGGAGATTAAACCTGTCTGAACTGAGACCTTTTTGAACTGAGACCACAAACTTCATGCTTTAATGTATGTGATCTGTTTGATTTGATAGATTTGCTCATTCAATTTATAGTCTGAACTGAGACCTGTTTGAACTGAGATCCAAACAAACAACAGTTTTCAGTGTTTCAGTGTATTGTGTTTATTGTTTGTATGTTTGAAAAAAAAGTTGTAATGGTGTTTTGATTTTTTGTATTTATGACTCATAGATGTATGTTTTTTTTGACAGGCGTTGTATGATGCTCCAGGTTTATGATATGGTGAAAGGCATGAAAAAATATGTTGTCGCATTCATGTATCGTTTTGGTTAGCTACGTGTATGGATTGTTCTTTTTAGTATATGTATTGTTTTTGGTTAGCAACGATTATAAGAGTTTTTATTTTTGATCACATATATTTATATGCTTCAAACTTTGTATGACATACCTTTTGATCATAAATATTTATACGCTAAATATTGTGTGTGAAATATATTTAATAGTGGCTATACATATTATAGCATTATGTTAGTGCAATAAAAATATTTTGCAACAGCTTTCACGGTAAGTAAATAATGCTATAAAATAAAAAATTAAACTCTCTGTAGCGTTTTTATAGCATTTATGGTTGCTATAATAATCAGGGTACTATATTTCTATTGCTTTTGTGCTTGCTATAATAATCAGGTTATGAAATTTCTATAGCGTCTGCAGTTGCTATACTAATTAACCAATATTTATCTATAGAGTTTATTGTTGTGAATAGTAAACAGATGATGTCATAAATATTAGCAGTATAAAACCACAACACTGCATAAAAAATTTAAAGCAAGCAAAACACGCTATAGATACGATTTGTATGTTACATACCTATCATTTAATAGCAATTTTTATAGCAAACAAAACACGCAATAAGTAACATCATTTATAGCATGTTTTTTATAGCGATTTTTATGTTGCTGTTATAGACTCCTGACATATTACAACATGCTGATATATAGCGTTTCTAAACACGCCAGTGTATCCTTTAATAGCATTTTTTACACGCTATAAAAAGGTATTTTTCTTGTAGTAAATAAAAGGATAATCGTAAGACCAAATCTACACATAAATACGTACGGTTTTTACCTTACGCTAACCCAAAACATTTTGAAATCATATATATCTTCTGATATTATAATAGTGTTTAAATACAAATAAATAGCAATCTAGCGGAATGCTTGCATCTCACGCTCCACATATATAGTATACAATCAAAACCGCGGGCGCTTATTGGGGATTGGATTCCGACTATGACAAGGTATGGAACCACCTGCCGATAGTGTATCTCTAGAGACGAATACACTGGGTTCAACAAGAACATCTTGCAACCCGGCCCATACATGACTGACCGCTCATTTCTCTTGAGTGTATCGAATGTATATCACCAACGGTTGGGATCAACAACCATTTCTAGAAAAGGGACAGCATCGATGGATTAAAGAAGGAAAATGAATTTCTCTAAATAGCACCCTAATGGGAGCGACCCACATAGCCATGCTGCCTGCCCGATTTTTGTCATTTCCCGGTTGTAAGGCTTGAGGTCATAACGTATCTTTTGGAACACCTGGCCATCATTCACTTTAAATTTCACATCGTCAAATCCGCCAGAAATCACTAATTGATTTCCACAAAAATAATCGGGTTGCTAAGTTAGGAGAAGGTGTCTTCTCCGCCGCCACAGAATGAGGAAATCAACGTACGTAATCCCTTTGGAAATACTCTGTCAGACATCCGTCCATACAAGTTGTCCTAGGACTGGAAAAACCGAAGGCACTCTCCTACCGCATCCAAAGGATCAGTAGCGAGTGGTCTTTGCAATCCGTAAAGTTCAACCACGACTGAATCACGTCAGAATATCTCTGGTTGTACAGCCAAAGAATATTCGACAAGTAATCCTTCCGCTTATGAAGATCCACGGTCTTCAATTGCTCCATCTTGCTCAGTATTTGATAACTTCAACGTTTACGTATTCATTGGTAGGAATGGTTTTCGAATATAAATTCGATCCCGGTCTTTCCTTACCAACAGCCGTATTTGCAAGATTTGATATTCGGTTATTTAACTATCAAATAAACAACCATTCAATGAATTCATTGATTCAGTACTCAGCAACCTTTGGCCCTTTTAAAATTATAAATAACTAATGAATGATTAAATAAACTTCAAAGTCTTTTATATATTTTAAAATATGGTATTACCTCTTAGTAATATTCTCAAAATCATTTCAAACCATTAGTTGGGAAAACATTTTATAACTATATCAAAATTATTATTTCAAACATTTGTCATAACATTACTTATTATCAAAATACTGCAGAATCGATTTAATTTAACATCGTACAATAATCATTACGAAATCTCTCTTTTTGTTTCCGTTATTTGAATACCATAATCGCTACTTATCCTTTTGGAAATAACCCATTCTAAAAGTTGTCTCCCTATTTTTGCCAATAACGATATATTTTCACAAATCTCCTTTTGTTTATTTCAATTATGGAAATAACATTTCATTTTAGAATCCCATCATATATATATATATATATATTTCCGAATTCTTCGCATAACATTACATTATTATTTCTCAAATAAATTACTTTACATTTCCACCATTACGACTAATATCATCCTTCGATAATCCTGAAGTCATTCAAGTTGGGGTATTTTCATTACCTCTCAGACCTTGATCAACAACGTTCTTATCTTAAGGTAGTACTAGCTGTAAATCCAAAACCGATATTCATTTCCAATATCAAACAAATCACATCTTAATTATCTTGATGAAAACCCATATCTCAATATAGTGAATTCTAGCTCGCATCTCCATTATTCAACCCGCCTAATCACTTTAATTCAGATTTGGATTTCCGTTCGATTTCCATTTCCAACTTGAAAATCCCACTTCAAGTTCCATTGTTAAGTAACGTTAATTTGAACTTAACGTTTTAGCCTCACGCTCCCATTTATAAACATTGTTTATAAAACTTAAGTTTGATATACACCCTTTTTAATTCGCTTCTCCTTTCTTAATTCCAACACTTATTTTAAGATATCGTATTGGCTAAAAATCTCTTTCATAACTTCATTTATAGATCTCGGTTTTAAATGTAAAACCCGTTGATCAACTCTTTTCAAAAATCTAATTATAATCAATATCAACTTGGATTGCTTACCTTAATGAATCTCACTACTCATTGATCGCTTAAATTATTAAAATAATAATTTACATTATCTTTACTATTGTAGAAATAGTCACTTCTTATTTAACTAAAACAAATAGTAAACTTTTTATTTAAAATAGTATTAAAGTAAAAACAAATATTCATTAATATATTCCATTATATCAATTAACACCAAACTAAATTAATCATTTCTAAAACATGATCATCTCGTTAACCAATTCAAATTATTCATTCTTTTAAATTAATTAATAACATAATTAATTTAAATAAATTCCATTTAATTGTTTCTTGAAACAATAAATTCAACTCTTGCATTAGTTTTTGCTCGTCTCTTTATAAATATCGTAAGACTTTGATTTGTAAACTACTTAATAAAACTTAAAACTTATAAAATAAATAATAACCTTAATTTCCTTTATTTATTTAAATATATAGATTTAAAAATCTATCTTCAATTTTAAAATAAGTTTCATAACTTTATTACCATTGATTCAACCGACGGTAAATCAATATTTGTGACACCATTTATTTTTAGTTCAACTACTGCCAATCACTCAACCAATACTGTCCAGTGGTTAAAATAAAACAACTGTTGAATTTAGATTCAACAACCGATGAGCAATCAATCATCCAATCATATTGGTTAAACAGTTCATATAAATGCAATATGAAAATCAATAACAAATTTGAGGAATCTAGTTGGATCCCTCCAACCTGTTTTTCCCTGCATCCAAATATGTTATCTCAACAATAACATTTATTTCAATAAACGGATAAAACATTCAACCATCAAACAATAACAGCAATCCAAACATCCATCAATCAATTAACAATCACACCACACAAATATTTAAAACCAAACTTATATAAAAATATAAGTGGGATAAAACTGAGTGAGTTGAACTCACCTTGATCCGATTCTCCGTTAAAACATTGGTTCCAACGCATCCAAACCAGATCCGAAGTGTTACGTTTGTCAATGCGGTTCAAACGTCTCCGGTCCTCTTGAATTCTGACATATATGAGAACATTACGAAATTTATGCGGTTATGGGCTTAAACTAAATAAACTCTAACCTTATATTATTATTTTCCATACACAAATTATATGTTAGCTATATACATAATAATTATTAGGCATGTTAACTTTTTACTAAAATCTCGCCTCCTACTTGTTTCTTCAGACCATAATTATAATCAAATGCATGTTTCATACTTATAGCCACCTTTGGCAGTTAAGATACCCAGGTGACTGTATACTAAATTATATATATTATTACTTGCTTATCCACAAACAGACTCAACCACGCCCAAAGCCCCAAGAGATACTTAGTAAAGATAGAACGGTAAAAGTGAATAAATTAGCTTATAATTTCAGTTTTGACAAACTTCTTATGACATTACTCTAACAGGTAACAACATTGCAGTTGATTGAGGATAAATGTTTGAAAGAGCATACTGACATTAAATTATAAGTAGGCGCATATATAGGGTGTTACGGTTATGGCAACCGTCAATTTTACCTCCAACCCTAACCGCAACCGTTGTTGACGGTTGGCAAATTTTATAACCGTTACCGTAACCGTCTAACCGTTACAACAACCATTACCGTAAATTTACATTGTTATCCATAAATAATTCAAGTTTTAACATTAATTTTAAGAATTAGTTTATTTATCTATGAAACAAACCATTCATGTGCATGTTATCTATAAATAAATACGCAAATAATTTATATATATGTTATTTCTCTAGCTTAAATTATTGAAAAACATATTTTTTTATGAAATATCACAAAATAAATCATGTGCGGTTGGTACGGTTTACCGCGGTTATCAGAATTCACAACCATCACCGTCACCGTTACCGTAGTAAACGGCAACCGCGTGAACGGTTGTGCGGTTCGACGGTTGAACGGTCCAACCGTAACAGCCCTACGCATATATATAAACACTATACCTAGGCATGCACTGTAGCTATACTATGTTATTATATTATTAACTAAAACTACCTCTCATTTAATTGAGGTAACATTTGACACAACGTAAATTATTTCAGCACAGTGTAAGGGTTCTGGCACATTAACTGCTCAATTTACTGGCCAGATTATTCTCGTTGGGACATAATATAAATATATATAGACATATATTCAAGTTAGATTAGGCAAGTTGTAATTTCATTTAGGCATATTTATTTATGTACTGTTCATCTTGTATACGTTACCTGTTTCTTCACATCCCCTATGCCACGCAGTCCTCTTACTTCCCACATTAGACTTCTCGGCCATGCCACCAAAACATGATGTTGCTTCCTCTCCTTCTCCAAACGGTCCACTGCATGCAACAGCAAGCTACCGCCCTCACTCCACTTCTTTTCACAATTTCTGTACCTTTTTAATTTTCTATCACACCACGCATGTCTCCTCACTTTGGACCCGATCAAAAATAGCAGCTCCACCCCATCATTCGAACACCGCCCCCATTACCTTGACATTCTCTCTACTTTGTCTCGAACAATTTTCGATCACTGGAACATGCACCCGTGGATGAACTGCTCTACCTCGACACTCCGAAGGTCCTCCTGCGTTGTCTTGGTTCGAGAGCCTACGGTTTTCCCTTTTGCTTGTTTTTTTATCTTTGTTTCGAACTGCTCTTGTTCAAAAGAGTTACTCACGCCTCGTTCATTCTTCAGCAACTCATGCTGACAATACTTCGCCACCCGCTGCTCCAGATCCGTTATACCCTACCTCACTGCATTTAGTCATGGCGTTTTTACTTCTCCTTGGACACGGTTCCTCTCAACGCACACGCTACTCCTGATTTTCTCTTTATTTCTCTTTTACGTGGATAGCTGTTTGAGTCCCTCGCCATTTAAGCTTGGTCATGGTTTCAGGTTGGGAGCAAAAGCAAGTATTTCGTGTGTTCATTTTAAATTGCAGGAAGAAACTTTCCTTTATTTTTATTAGCTGGAAATCATGAAGAAAACGAAGTAGGCCTGAAGGGTATTTATACTGTATGAAGACTTGGCAAGCACGTATACTGTGTGCCAGACATGCAAATGAGGACGGTCTCATAGATCGGGTAGCATGTATAGGCTTGTGCAACTCAGTTCTGTGCGATTTGAAAATACAATGAGTTATAGTGATAGTTTAGGCAACGTTTGGGTTTGCAGTGTGAGGTTTTATTTCAGTTGAGTGATTGATGTTGAAGGATGATGGTGAAAGTACACGGCTGGAAGGGAGTAGCATACAGAAGAGTCAGATAGGCCTGCGATCTGAGGGAGAAAATACATGTGCAGATGATATAGAATGAAATAGGGGCTTGGGTAGACTACGAAAGTAGGAAGCATAAAAACAATGTAGGCATGTGCTTGAAGAAGTATTGTCTGCAAAATTTAGGAAGAAGCTTGCGGTAGGACTTTAGTGTAGAGTAGGGATGCAGAAGAATTAACAGAGCAAGTGCATTTCATAATATACATGCAGTACGATAGCATAACATCGATTTCCAAGATTTTAAAACCTAGGTAATGGTTTACTTGGATTAAAAGGAAAGTTTTGTTTATATTTTATTATTTTGTTTTGTTTTGTTTTGTTTTGATTCGGTGTGTCCGTTTTTATGTGGTTATTCTACCATCGATTACCGTTAATCGATAAATATTTGTACCATCATACACGAACTCTAAATGCAACGAGAATTGACAAACCGTTACGTCTTAACATTCCGGTTTCAATGAAATTAAATTTGTTAAAAACGGACTCCATTTGCAAAATGATGTTATTTTAATTTATCGGTTCCCTTTTAAATTTCACATACCAATAAAATAACTTCGATTGGCTCCAAACTGAAAACGTAGCAATAACTAGCTGCACGTATGTGACGAAAAGGAATTTCGCTCGATCCGAATCAGTCGCTAAACCGATCTAGACCGTTCGAAACGCCTGATCGTTTTGAGAACACGACAAAATAGAATGCATACAAAAGAACATTTCATTGTTATTACAACAATACATCAGATTAACAGAATATACAGAGTATAAATGAATATTACATAGAAATATCAGAGATTTAAATTACATTTAAATACATCGCAGCGGAAAATAATACATTACACAACTAGAAGGGATATACGGATACAAAACTTTCCGGATATCATTCCAGCTGTAAACCAGGATCCTGTGAATATAAATCTGCAAAACCAAAACTACTAGCTGCCCGTGTCAAAATAGGGGCACCCAGAGTTTAGGTTAAAACAATAAACTCCAGGTCAGTCATGGGACTGGTGTGAGAACTAAAACAGTTGTAAATCTTTATTTTAAAGTTAGGTAAATCAAGGGACCACGCCGTATAACACGGAACGGGTTTCCTCCCAAGAATACCAGTGCATAAAACAAACAGCGCAATGCTAAATAAAGAAAAATGAAGCTGTTATAAGACCCTGGTCCTATCACACAATGCAACGCAAGCCGGGGGATAGGGTTTTCCCTTATAACAGCCAAAGAATGCTTGATACGTTTAAAACAAATCATTTGATACTATTATCAGTGTATAGTGTATAAAACAACTTCAAATCATAAGTATCAATCATAGGCGGCATGGGTACCATATATCATGTCGCCATACTAGTTCTACAATTAAAACCGCAAATGTCGCGTATTTGGAAGTTGGGTTTCCGTCTGCGAACCGAGGCCAGGGATCGTCCTCTACCGATTCGAGACTGTCTAGCCCGAGCCTCAGGAACAGCCGCAACTGCCCCTTGGATCGTCAGGGCCGGTCCACCGATGTGGATTATTATGCCTGAACACTACGTTTCCCCGCCCTTTGGGGCGTAAATGAGCCAACGAATGACTCCATCGGACCCGGATCGTCCGATCAAACCGAGGCGCCTCGCAACAGCAACAACCACACAGGTGAAAAGTATATAAATGTCAGGGCTGGTAGGTCACTGACACCACCCTAGCTAGAAAGAAACTCATGCCCTCCCTGATGTCCTCTCCCGTTTTTGGTTCACAACCGGGGTGTGAGGCTCGCGAATTCATGTTACACAAAGCTGTGCCACACAGGTTGTGCTTTGATCATCACCCACAAGGCTTTGCTTTTCAACGGAAGCCTTGATCATTTGCATCTTAGCATGCCACACTGACAAACCACTCTATGCAACTGATATCAGTCACACAGAATGAAATCCAATGTCAGACACACAGTCCATTTACAAGTCCGTTCTGGGTCTGAACGAAACCGGAGGCACCTAGTACCCCGCATATCCATCGATCTCCATGTACGTCTGGACGATCACCAACTGTTTCCATCTTCTTGGGTGTACACCCCAATCAAGATCATCAGTAATCACCCAAACGACGTGAAGACCTCCGGTCTTCGACCATCGTCTTCATCTTCGACTTATCGTCGTATCAGTTATTCAGAATGGGATAAACCCGGTCTTTCCGAATAACTCGCGTATATTTTAAATAAGTGTTACACAAACACAACATACGCCTCATTCCAATTCATCAGTCACTAACTGTAAATTAATCAAGAGAATAATTTCCCAAATATTAACCCCGAAGGCCGAAACCAACATCAGATCAATATCCAGAAAACCATTCTGCTTGGCTAACCGACAGTTAGTTTCTAAATTTCACATTCATAGGGAAAGGTTCCCATTAATTTTATCCAAGATAAATTCCTTGAATTTATTCTTTAATCTATCCTTTTGAATTTCGATTCAATTAGTCGGGATTAACGAAACTTACCGAAGTATTCATTTGTTTTAATTTCCCAATCCCAACCTATTCATCCCATGAAGTAAAAATGGTAATACTTCATATCTAACACCACAGTGTTATCGGTAAATTCAATTACCATTTCACGTTCAAATCTAATTAAAGATTTAACTATCGCCTGGAGCAAAACTGGTGATACTCCATTCTCGATCATTTCAATCTAATTAAAGATTCATTAAAACTCCACTTAGTTTTAATTGTTAACTGGGTTAAAGAATTAGTGTCATTTAAAACACGGTTCACGATAAACCCAAAACAACATTCCATTAATTATCGGGTTGAAGAACGAGTGTTATTTAAAACACTGTCCACGATAAACCCAAAAATCAATATCAATTCAATTCCAATTAAATATTATTTAATTGGTACACTTCATTAAATCTAAATAAAAAGATTTAATCTTTTCTCAACTGGGTTCAAGAACAGTGTTAGTCAAGACGCCATTCACGACAAACCCAAATCACATTTGATATTAAATACAAGGCTCTGAATAGAAAATATCCCGGCTTATATTCAATATCAAATTCTGCGACCAACAAAGATCGTATTGGAAATAACGATATATATATCTATATCTTTCAAATTTCCATAACAACATTTGTATAATCACGAAATCCAACATCGAAATATTCCGAAGACAATTTCGATTCAAATCCATTCCAATGCAATCATTGGAAATTCTGATTATTTTCAAAACCATTTCAAATTCAATTTATTTATTTAAAAATAAATAGAATTGTAATTCTAGTTCAAAACTAGTTCATTTCGATAAAAATCTATTTTTATCTTTTCAAATATGGAGTTTTTCATCCCAATTCTTTCTAAATCATTTCTTATGATTTTACACAAATTATTATTATTTTTAATAATTTTATCGAGGCATGTACAGTCGATTTCCATCAACGGCCATCGAACTGCACTTACAGCGACCTTTTTCAAATTAGATTTGGACATAATTCCAAATTCAACCGTTAGATTTCTAATTTCAAATATTCGTTAGAAAGCTCTTTTCGATATGAACCCAACGGTTCCGGTTTTAGGAGAACCCGACGGTCGGATCTCCCGTAATGTCCGTTTGAAATAAATGGTCGAAATCCGCGAACTGCCGCGGCGCGGCGCGTTCTATTCGGGCCATTATATTATATATATAATATATATTTCGTCGATTTCATTTTTTAAAAACGAATTATAAAGATAGTTTTGAATTCGTTTCAAAAACATTTTCAACTTCCATTTCAATTCAAATCTAAATTGAATTCTTCCTTATAAATTCGTTTTAAAATTCATTTCTATTCATTTCAAATTTAATTCAATTTGAATTCATTTCAATTCGGTTTCAATTCAATTTGAATTCGTTTTCTATTCGATTCGAATTCGTTTTTAATTCAATTAAATTCAAATTGGTTTTCTATTCTATTCAAATCAAATTTCATTTTCTATTCAATTCAAATCAAATTTCATTTCAAAATATTCGATTTCGAAATCACTTTTCAATATTCGCTTTAAAATGAATAAAATGGCGTCAATCTAATCAACACGGCTTCATATATTGATATTTTCAAATATTCCATTTTGAATATTTCTATTTCAAATATTTCTATTTCAAATATTTCTTTTCGAATATTTCTATTTCAAATATTTCTTTTCGAATATTTCTATTTCAAATATTTTATTCCAAATATTTCCTTTTTTTTAAACTGGAATGAGGCCCAATCAATTACCGTATAATGTTAATTATATGGATTTTCTACAACACATGTATATTTCAACAACGATGAATAATCAACCATCATCCAAAGTGCATTCTACACTGTATAAGCATCAAAGATAAATATTCAACGCTTATAACAGCCTGTCAATCCATCGATCGACATACAACTAAACAATCGGGATTAGTGTACGTCAAATATCATCCCAATACCCGCGTGGGGTTTCAAGCAATCAAACACAGATTTTTATTTGTGCAGTTGGGCGATGTGTAAAATTTATCGTCCCAATCAATGTCCTTCAAATAGGTGTACATAAACAAACCGTCCGGTTTGTAAATGAATATTTATTTATTCACATTCACGTTAAAATTTATATTTTTAACGATCAAACTATTTTATTCAACCTATGAATATTTTATTCGGTTCATTTATTAAATAAAATGTTATCTTTATTTTTCTAACTTATTTTTAGAAAATTTCGGCGGCATAACGGCACGATACTAGAAACGGGACAAGGCCTAGCCTAATCCCCGGTCTAGTGAAGGCCCACGCCATTCACACATCAATCAAATCAATTTCATTTCACCAAACTATTCAATTCAAACCAAATAATCTAACCAACTACACAACCAAACAATTTAACAAACAAGCCATCCATGGTCTGTGGATGACGGGTGTCGGGTGCTACTAAACACCGTCTACATCCTAGTATATATATAACTAGAAAAAGAAATTGAAGAGTGAGAAATTCTCACCAATAGCTATCCAATCATCTTGACTCTTCTTTGATAGAAATCTTCATCGTTATCGCATTTTTATCACCTTCGCTGCCCGTATTCTCTACATATGTAAAAATTGAATTTTTATTATACTATTCAATATATAAAAATCAAATTTTTACTTTGTTGTTCAATATATAAAAATCGAATTTTTACTTTGTTGGTCAATATATAAAAATCACGCCTTTTCAATTTTTAAAGATTTCGCCTTTGCTACACATACAAAGATGATATCTCTAATATTACTATCATGTTAAAAAAATTATACTTTTAATTCTCTACATAAACAAAAATCATATTTTTACATCTTCCATATAGTAAAGATTATATTTTAGTACTTTTAAAAATATAAAAATCATATTTTTATTTCTTCTATATAAAAATCCTCTTATCAAATAAAAACCAAACCTTTATATTCACTCAAAATCGAACCTTTATACTTACCATACATCATATATACTTCAAACATTTTATATACTCTAATCTCAGATTTTAAAACTATTCTAATTTTTAAAACAATACGGAATAAGTTAAATATTAAAGTCTAAATGAAATAAAATAAAATAATTAAAGGCAGAAGACTTACTGTAAAAATCAGAAGAGGAGGGGGGAAGAGTTTTCAGTCGAAGGAGAAGAGGGGGCGTCGGCGGTTTTGGCAGGCAGGGGGGCGTCAGTGGGCGGGCGATGGTCTCGGGTTCCAGACGAAGAAAAGGGGGGGGTCCGAGATTGGGGCTCGCGGCTCCGGCGAGAAGGTGGAGGAGCAGTAACGGAGGGGGAGATGGGGTCGGCGGCTGTGGCGGTGGTGGATCGCGAGGGGGGGCGACTGGCAACGTCGATGGGTTTTTTTTTGTTTTTTTTTCTGTTCTGATATCGATTTCGGTTTTGAAATAATGGGGGGGAGCAGAGTGATTTAAGGGGGAGAAGGGTTGACCCTTTTTATTATTATTATTTAATTTCAATTTTTATTCACATAAAGTAACTTTTTCTATCGACCTCGAAACGAAGCCCACCGCCTGTCGTCCATAGCTAATTACCCCCATTCCGAACACAATGGGATATGTATCGCAAGCTGATTTGATCGTTTCGATCAGTTTTCATCAAAATCAACATATAACTGTATATATTGACTTTAAACGCGCATTTCAATTTACTGGGGTCACATACTAACTCGAAAAATTGCAGAAAAATATTTTCTAGCTTCGTATTGACGATACGGTCCTAATAAAACTAGTTTCGTCGAATTCTGAGACCGTTAGAAAAATGGCCAATTTCCAGTCGATTAAAATCAACTTAAACTGGTCAAACGCATTTTCCTTTGCCACGCTCACATATTAATTCGAAAAATTATGAAATTTGAAACCTAGTAATAACTTTACATCACGGATCCAACAAAAGTGGTTTCGTCGAAATCCGAGGTCGTTTGCAAAATGGCTATTTTTAAGGGCCTGAATTCCATACCGATTATTCAGAATTTTCAAATGGTCATATCTTTTGATTCCCGCTATGAAATTTTGATTTCCAGGATTCGTTGGGAAGATATCATCAATTAGATCCTAATGTTTTTGGTTTCACTAAAATTTGGTTTATTTTGCACCCGGTACATTCAATCGAAGTTTGAAATCGAATTATCGAACTACCGCGCCATTTTCAATTCCTTTTATAATTATATATAAATATTTATATTCTAACGACGACGTATATAATATATACGTTCTAAATATATTCAAAATAAATTTTCCCGTCGATATTATTTAAAATAATCTATTTTAAATGTTCAAAATTCGCTAAAATTGCCAAAATAAAAATTTTAAACTGGCCCTGATTTTCGGGTTATTACAATCTCCCCCACTTAAAACTTTTCGTCCCCGAAAAGGAACACAGTCGAAAGTGGTTTGATTAATCAACTCTACGTTCGATCTGGCTTCCATTCTCCAACTTTTCAGTTTCTGAGAATTTTCAAATTCTTCAAAAATTTGGCTAACACCCTAAATTTTCGAAAAATTTCGCCATAACCTCCCCTGCACCGGGAGCCACGGGAAAATCCCGAAATTGCCATATAGGCCTTCTGATCTCAAAAAGAAAAAGAAAAAGCCAAGCGGCTAGCCAATAGGCTCATAAAATCATCATCACCCAAACAAAACAGTAAATTATGTAGTAAACATGTACCTATTTATCGGGCAAACAAATTTTATTCTCTGCTCTAGCCTCCTTGCTATGACCTGCTCAATGTAAGTACATGTATATGCAAGAAAATGCAACTAATTTTCAATATAGTTCAATATTTGGTTCAATTTGGCTATATAATACAAATTTTAATTAATCAACCAATAATCTACAACACAACCATCAATCAATTAGTTGATTAGCTTTTGAAATTCATAACTTTGATACATAGTCAAAAATCAAATTTTTGATGCCAAATCACAACAATAGGCCCTATCTAATTTCTGGTTCTCAGACCAGTCAATAGGAAATATATAGATATTACACGTTCATCACTCGAATATAAATTATGATGATGATATATCAATCATCAGAATCACCCCCGGGCGACTAGAGTGTAATTCTATATCCATCCAGTATATTAAAACTTCTAATACACGTTTGCAAGGCGTATATGCAAAATCTTTATATACTGGACTGTCCTAATCAATATAAATAAATATTCAAATATGAATAGTTGATTTAAATTTTCAAAACCAAACTTGTTTTCACTTTAAAAATTTTACTCTTCACACTCGTTCTAGGATACTACTGATCCTATCTCTAACGAGTCATTCTCATTGGATATTACTAATCCAATATCTGATGAATTCTTTCGTATGGTTCTAATGTGCCTTGTTCTCTAGCTTTGTAAACCAAAGCTCTGATACCAACTGTGACGAAAAGGAATTTCGCTCGATCTGAATCAGTCGCTAAACCGATCTAGACCGTTCGAAACGCCTGATCGTTTTGAGAACACGACAAAATAGAATGCATACAAAAGAACATTTCATTATTATTACAACAATACATCAGATTAACAGAATATACAGAGTATAAATGAATATTACACAGAAATATAAGAGATTTAAATTACATTTAAATACATCGCAGCGGAAAATAATACATTACACAACTAGAAGGGATATACGGATACAAAGCTTTCCGGATATCATTCCAGCTGTAAACCAGGATCCTGTGAATATAAATCTGCAAAACCAAAACTACTAGCTGCCCGTGTCAAAATAGGGGCACCCAGAGTTTAGGTTAAAACAATAAACTCCAGGTCAGTCATGGGACTGGTGTGAGAACTAAAACAGTTGTAAATCTTTATTTTAAAGTTAGGTAAATCAAGGGACCACGCCGTATAACACGGAACGGGTTTCCTCCCAAGAATACCAGTGCATAAAACAAACAGCGCAATGCTAAATAAAGAAAAATGAAGCTGTTATAAGACCCGGGTCCTATCACACAATGCAACGCAAGCCGGGGGATAGGGTTTTCCCTTATAACAGCCAAAGAATGCTTGATACGTTTAAAACAAATCATTTGATACTATTATCAGTGTATAGTGTATAAAACAACTTCAAATCATAAGTATCAATCATAGGCGGCATGGGTACCATATATCATGTCGCCATACTAGTTCTACAATTAAAACCGCAAATGTCGCGTATTTGGAAGTGGGGTTTCCGTCTGCGAACCGAGGCCAGGGATCGTCCTCTACCGATTCGAGACTGTCTAGCCCGAGCCTCAGGAACATCCGCAACTGCCCCTTGGATCGTCAGGGCCGGTCCACCGATGTGGATTATTATGCCTGAACACTACGTTTCCCCGCCCTTTGGGGCGTAAATGAGCCAACGAATGACTCCATCGGACCCGGATCGTCCGATCAAACCGAGGCGCCTCGCAACAGCAACAACCACACAGGTGAAAAGTATATAAATGTCAGGGCTGGTAGGTCACTGACACCACCCTAGCTAGAAAGAAACGCATGCCCTCCCTGATGTCCTCTCCCGTTTTTGGTTCACAACCGGGGTGTGAGGCTCGCGAATTCACGTTACCCAAAGCTGTGCCACACAGGCTGTGCTTTGATCATCACCCACAAGGCTTTGCTTTTCAACAGAAGCCTTGATCATTTGCATCTTAGCATGCCACACTGACAAACCACTCTATGCAACTGATATCAGTCACATAGAATGAAATCCAATGTCAGACACACAGTCCATTTACAAGTTCGTTCTGGGTCTGAACGAAACCGGAGGCACCTAGTACCCCGCATATCCATCGATCTCCATGTACGTCTGGACGATCACCAACTGTTTCCATCTTCTTGGGTGTACACCCCAATCAAGATCATCAGTAATCACCCAAACGACGTGAAGACCTCCGGTCTTCGACCATCGTCTTCATCTTCGACTTATCGTCGTATCAGTTATTCAGAATGGGATAAACCCGGTCTTTCCGAATAACTCGCGTATATTTTAAATAAGTGTTACACAAACACAACATACGCCTCATTCCAATTCATCAGTCACAAACCGTAAATTAATCAAGAGAATAATTTCCCAAATATTAACCCCGAAGGCCGAAACCAACATCAGATCAATATCCAGAAAACCATTCTGCTTGGCTAACCGACAGTTAGTTTCTAAATTTCACATTCATAGGGAAAGGTTCCCATTAATTTTATCTAAGATAAATTCCTTGAATTTATTCTTTAATCTATCCTTTTGAATTTCGATTCAATTAGTCGGGATTAACGAAACTTACCGAAGTAATCATTTGTTTTAATTTCCCAATCCCAACCTATTCATCCCATGAAGTAAAACTGGTAATACTTCATATCTAACACCACAGTGTTGTCGGTAAATTCAATTACCATTTCACGTTCAAATCTAATTAAAGATTTAACTATCGCCTGGAGCAAAACTGGTGATACTCCATTCTCGATCATTTCAATCTAATTAAAGATTCATTAAAACTCCACTTAGTTTTAATTGTTAAATGGGTTAAAGAATTAGTGTCATTTAAAACACGGTTCACGATAAACCCAAAACAACATTCCATTAATTATCGGGTTGAAGAACGAGTGTTATTTAAAACACTGTCCACGATAAACCCAAAAATCAATATCAATTCAATTCCAATTAAATATTATTTAATTGGTACACTTCATTAAATCTAAATAAAAAGATTTAATCTTTTCTCAACTGGGTTCAAGAACAGTGTTAGTCAAGACGCCATTCACGACAAACCCAAATCACATTTGATATTAAATACAAGGCTCTGAATAGAAAATATCCCGGCTTATATTCAATATCAAATTCTGCGACCAACAAAGATCGTATTGGAAATAACGATATATATATCTATATCTTTCAAATTTCCATAACAACATTTGTATAATCACGAAATCCAACATCGAAATATTCCGAAGACAATTTCGATTCAAATCCATTCCAATGCAATCATTGGAAATTCTGGTTATTTTCAAAACCATTTCAAATTCAATTTATTTATTTAAAAATAAATAGAATTGTAATTCTAGTTCAAAACTAGTTCATTTCGATAAAAATCTATTTTTATCTTTTCAAATATGGAGTTTTTCATCCCAATTCTTTCTAAATCATTTCTTATGATTTTACACAAATTATTATTATTTTTAATAATTTTATCGAGGCCTGTACAGTCGATTTTCATCAACGGCCATCGAACTGCACTTACAGCGACCTTTTTCAAATTAGATTTGGACATAATTCCAAATTCAATCGTTAGATTTCTAATTTCAAATATTCGTTAGAAAGCTCTTTTCGATACGAACCCAACGGTTCCGGTTTTAGGAGAATCCGACGGTCGGATCTCCCGTAATGTCCGTTTGAAATAAATGGTCGAAATCCGCGAACTGCCGCGGCGCGGTGCGTTCTATTCGGGCCATTATATTATATATATAATATATATTTCGTCGATTTCTTTTTTTAAAAACGAATTATAAAGATAGTTTTGAATTCGTTTCAAAAACATTTTCAACTTCCATTTCAATTCAAATCTAAATTGAATTCTTCCTTATAAATTCGTTTTAAAATTCATTTCTATTCATTTCAAATTTCAATTCAATTTGAATTCATTTCAATTCGGTTTCAATTCAATTCGAATTCGTTTTCTATTCGATTCGAATTCGTTTTCAATTCAATTAAATTCAAATTGGTTTTCTATTCAATTAAAATCAAATTTCATTTTCTATTCAATTCAAATCAATTTTCATTTCAAAATATTCGATTTCGAAATCACTTTTCAATATTCGTTTTAAAATGAATAAAATCGATATAAATATCGTTCACGTCAAAATGGCGTCAATCTAATCAACACGGCTTCATATATTGATATTTTCAAATATTCCATTTTGAATATTTCTATTTCAAATATTTCTATTTCAAATATTTCTTTTCGAATATTTCTATTTCAAATATTTCTTTTCGATTATTTCTATTTCAAATATTTTATTCCAAATATTTCCTTTTTTTTTAAACTGGAATGAGGCCCAATCAATTACCATATAATGTTAATTATATGGTTTTTCTACAACACATGTATATTTCAACAACGATGAATAATCAACCATCATCCAAAGTGCATTCTACACTGTATAAGCATCAAAGATAAATATTCAACGCTTATAACAGCCTGTCAATCCATCGATCGACATAAAACTAAACAATCGGGATTAGTGTACGTCAAATATCATCCCAATACCCGTGTGGGGTTTCAAGCAATCAAACACAAATTTTTATTTGTGCAGTTGGGCGATGTGTAAAATTTATCGTCCCAATCAATGTCCTTCAAATAGGTGTACATAAACAAACCGTCCGGTTTGTAAATGAATATTTATTTATTCACATTCACGTTAAAAATTATATTTTTAACGATCAAACTATTTTATTCAACCTATGAATATTTTATTCGGTTCATTTATTAAATAAAATGTTATCTTTATTTTTCTAACTTATTTTTAGAAAATTTCGGCGGCATAACGGCACGATACTAGAAACGGGACAAGACCTAGCCTTATCCCCGGTCTAGTGAAGGCCCACGCCATTCACACATCAATCAAATCAATTTCATTTCACCAAACTATTCAATTCAAACCAAATAATCTAACCAACTACACAACCAAACAATTTAACAAACAAGCCATCCATGGTCTGTGGATGACGGGTGTCGGGTGCTACTAAACACCGTCTACATCCTAGTATATATATAACTAGAAAAAGAAATTGAAGAGTGAGAAATTCTCACCAATAGCTATCCAATCAATTTGACTCTTCTTTGATAGAAATCTTCATCGTTATCGCATTTTTATCACATTCGCTACCCGTATTCTCTACATATGTAAAAATTGAATTTTTATTATACTATTCAATATATAAAAATCAAATTTTTACTTTGTTGTTCAATATATAAAAATCGAATTTTTACTTTGTTGGTCAATATATAAAAATCATGCCTTTTCAATTTTTAAAGATTTCGCCTTTGCTACACATACAAAGATGATATCTCTAATATTACTATCATGTAAAAAAAATTATACTTTTAATTCTCTACATAAACAAAAATCATATTTTTACATCTTCCATATAGTAAAGATTATATTTTAATACTTTTAAAAATATAAAAATCATATTTTTATTTCTTCTATATAAAAATCCTCTTATCAAATAAAAACCAAACCTTTATATTCACTCAAAATCGAACCTTTATACTTACCATACATCATATATACTTCAAACATTTTATATACTCTAATCTCAGATTTTAAAACTATTCTAATTTTTAAAACAATACGGAATAAGTTAAATATTAAAGTCTAAATGAAATAAAATAAAATAATTAAAGGCAGAAGACTTACTGTAAAAATCAGAAGAGGAGGGGGGAAGAGTTTTCAGTCGAAGGAGAAGAGGGGGCGTCGGCGGTTTTGGCAGGCAGGGGGGCGTCGGTGGGTGGGCGATGGTCTCGGGTTCCAGACGAAGAAAAGGGGGGTTCGAGATTGGGGCTCGCGGCTCCGGCGAGAAGGTGGAGGAGCAGTAACGGAGGGGGAGATGGGGTCGGCGGTTGTGGTGGATCGCCAGGGGGGGCGACTGGCAACGTCGATGGGTTTTTTTTTCCTTTTTTTTTCTTTTCTGATATCGATTTCGGTTTTGAAATAATGGGGGGGCCAGAGTGATTTAAGGGGGAGAAGGGTTGACCCTTTTTTTTTATTATTTAATTTCAATTTTTATTCACATAAAGTAACTTTTTCTATCGACCTCGAAACGAAGCCCACCGCCTGTCGTCCATAGCTAATTACCCCCATTCCGAACACAATGGGATATGTATCGCAAGCTGATTTGATCGTTTCGATCAGTTTTCATCAAAATCAACATATAACTCTATATATTGACTTTAAACGCGCATTTCAATTTACTGGGGTCACATACAAACTCGAAAAATTGCAGAAAAATATTTTCTAGCTTCGTATTAATGATACGGTCCTAATAAAACTAGTTTCATCGAATTCTGAGACCGTTAGAAAAATGGCCAATTTCCAGTCGATTAAAATCAACTGAAACTGGTCAAACGCGTTTTCCTTTGCCACGCTCACATATTAATTCAAAAAATTATGAAATTTGAAACCTAGCAATAACTTTACATCACGGATCCAACAAAAGTGGTTTCGTCGAAATCCGAGGTCGTTTGCAAAATGACTATTTTTAAGGGCCTGAATTCCATAGCGACTATTCAGAATTTTTAACTGGACATATCTTTTGATTCCCGCTATGAAATTTTGATTTCCAGGATTCGTTGGGAAGATATCATCAATTAGATCCTAATGTTTTTGGTTTCACTAAAATCCGGTTTATTTTGCACCCGGTACATTCAATCGAAGTTTGAAATCGAATTATCGAACTACCGCGCCATTTTCAATTCCTTTTATAATTATATATAAATATTTATATTCTAACGACGACGTATATAATATATACGTTCTAAATATATTCAAAATAAATTTTCCCGTCGATATTATTTAAAATAATCTATTTTAAATGTTCAAAATTCTCTAAAATTGCCAAAATAAAAATTTTAAACTAGCCCAGATATTCGGGTTATTACAACGTATTCCACTAAAACTTGTTTCGTCGAAAACGGAGGTCGTTTGAAAATAAAACCATTTCTAATGCCCATAATATATCGATAAATTTACCGTGTGCGAAGCACGGGCCAAATTATAAATCTATTTAAATTTCCAAAACAAAATTTAAATTAAATGAATTAAATTAAATATTCGATCACTAAAAAAATATGGGACATTACATTCCTTCCCCCTTAAAAGAATTTCGTCCCCGAAATTACTAAGCTAGAAGAATTGCTGCAAACTAAATCTATTATAGTACTGGATTTTTATTTCCTTAATTTCCAATTCATTTAACTCGTTGATGAGTTTTTATTCAACCAATCAAACAATCAACCAACCATTCACAATCAACTTAACCAAATTATCCAATTTATATTAACTCCAATTAATATTCAATATTAATTGCTTACTTATATTCACTTGGGTTTAATAACAATTAATTTATATCCGATGATTTTTATTGAATCATATTCATTCAATTTTCTAAATCCCAAATCACTTTATTTTATCCAAATATCCATTTCGGGATTAACTTTACTTTACCAAATTAACTTCCAATTCATATTCAATTACTATTCGATTTTCCAATTAGTTTACGTCCATTTCCAAATTCTAACTTATTCAATCTAATTTATCAATTTCTTATTGAAATTATCCTGGTAATATAACCCATTCAATTGAATTTATGTTCAATATTAATATTCACTTGGATTTTACATCCCATAATTATTAATCGATTAATATCAGATTTATTTCCATAATCATTACTCAACTTCTAAATCTCAAATTTATTGTATTCAACACTATCCACTTAACCAGGTTAAATCCTAACTCAATATTTAATTAATCTAATTGATTTTCAAATTTATTCACCTCTATTTCAAGTTCAAATTCTGATTTAATTTCAAAAATCATCCCTTTTCTGTTTTTGATCTGGTTCTGTTTAACTTATCTCCATGTTAAATTCTGATTCATACCTTTTATTTAACTTTCATTAGTTTAATCTTATTCATTCAATTCCATAATATTTACTAATATGAGAAATCTTCTGGTTATATCAAACCATTCCAAATTTTATCATTTTTGAATTCAAATCAACCAAACAATCACATCAATAATTCATTAATTTGATAAAATATATTTTGGCCAAAATTATTTTAATTGACCATTTTTACAAAACAATATCGTGCCAGAGGATAGTTCAAATTCTTCTCAACACTTGAACTGATCAAATAACACATTACGAAACATTTGTATATAAATTTACAAATACGCGCTCTCAAATATATATACTCAAACTCGGTCTAGGGTATTACTAACCCTATCTCTATCGAGTTACACCACAGAGCCAAGGTTATTACTAAACCAATAGCATTGATACCACTGTAACGACCCAAGGAATTCCGGCAGGCTTTTCAACCATCCTTTCATCCCCCAAGGTAAAGGGCTAACCTCCCCCTGTGGCTTACACTGGTACCCCCACCAACTCATTTTACGGCCAGCCTTTCGACTTCACAACCAACCCTCCCTTAATTTCGAGGGACATGTAGAGGTAAGAATCTCCCGTCCGTCACCTAACGCGAAGCGAGAACCCTCTATCATGCGTACCCAGCTCACACAACCTGCAACGAGTTGGGGTATTTTAATTACCTCTCAGACCTTGATCAACAATGTTCTTATCTTAAGATAGTATTAGCTGTAAATCCAAAACCGATATTCATTTCCAATATCAAACAAATCACATCTTAATTATCTTGATGAAAACTCATATCTCAATATAGCGAATTCTAGCTCACATCTTTATTATTCAACCCGCCTAATCACTTTAATTCAAATTTGGATTTCAGTTCGATTTCCATTTCCAACTTGAAAATCCCACTTCAAATTCCATTGTTAAGTAACGTTAATTTAAACTTAACGTTTAAGCCTCACGCTCCCTTTTATAAACATTATTTATAAAACTTAAGTTTGATATATACCCTTTTTAATTCGCTTCTCCTTTCTTAGTTCCAACACTTATTTTAAGATATCATATTGGCTAAAATTCTCTTTCATAACTTCATTTATAGATCTCGGTTTAAATTGTAAACCCCGTTGATCAACTCTTTTCAAAAATCTAATTATAATCAATATCAACTTGGATTGCTTACCTTAATGAACCTCACTACTAATTGATCACTTAAATTACTAAAATAATAATTTACATTATCTTTACTATTGTAGAAATAGTCACTTCTTATTTAACTAAAATAAATAGTAAACTTTTTATTTAAAATCGTATTAAAGTAAAAACAATTATTCGTTAATCTATTCCATTATATCAATTAACACCAAACTAATTAATCATTTCTAAAACATGATCATCTCGTTAACCAGTTCAAATTATTCATTCTTTTAAATTAATTAATAACGTAAATAATTTAAATAAATTCCATTTAATTGTTTCTTGAAACAATAAATTCAACTCTTGCATTAGTTTTTGCTCGTCTCTTTATAAAATCGTAAGACTTTGATTTGTAAACTACTTAATAATACTTAAAACTTATAAAATAAATAATGACCTTAATTTCCTTTATTTATTTAAACATATAGATTTAAAAATCTATCTTCGATTTTAAAATAAATTTCATAACTTTATTACCGTCGATTCAACCGATGGTAAATCAATATTTGTAACACTATTTATTTTTAGTCCAACTACTGCCAATCACTCAACCAATACTGTCCATTGGTTAAAACAAAACAAATGTTGAATTTAGATTCAACAACCGATGAGCAATCAATCATCCAATCGTATTGGTTAAACAGTTCATATAAATGCAATACGAAAATCAATAATAAATTTGAGGAATCCAGTTGGATCCCTCTAACCTATTTTTCCCTGCATCCAAATATGTTATCTCAACAATAACATTTATTTCAATAAACGGATAAAACATTCAACCATCAACCAGTAACAACAATCCAAACATCCATCAATCAATTAACAATTATAGCACACAAATATTTAAAACCCAACTTATATAAAAATATAAGTAGGATAAAACTGAGTGAGTTAAACTCACTTTGATCTGATTCTCCGTTAAAACGTTGGTTCCAACGCATCCAAACTAGTTCCGAACTGTTACGTTCGTTATTGCGGTTCAAACGTCTCCGGTCCTCTTGAATTCTGACATATATGAGAACGTTATGAAATTTGTACGGTTATGGGCTTAAATTAAATAAATTCTAACCTTATATTATTATTTTCCATACACAAATTATACATTAGCTATATATATAATAAGCATGTTAACTTTTTACTAAAATCTCGCCTCCTACCTGTTTCTTCAGAACATAATTATAATCAACTGAATGTTTCATACTTATAGCCACCTTTGGTGGTTAAGATACCCAAGTGACTGTATACTAAATTATACATATTACTACTTGCTTACTCCACAAACGGACTCAACCACGCCTAAGGCCCCAAGAGATACTTAGTAAAAATAGAATGGTAAAAGTGAATAAATTAGCTTATAATTTCAGTTTTGACAAACTTCTTATGACATTACTCTAACAGGTAACGACATTGCAGTTGATTGAGGATAAATGTTTGAAAGATCATACTGACTAAATTATAAGTAGGCGCATATATATAAACACGATACCTAGGCATGCACTGTACTATACTATGTTATTATATTATTAACTAAAACTACCTCACGTTTAATTAAGAAAACATTTGACACAACATAAATTATTTCAGCACAGTGTAAGGGTTCCGGCACATTAACTGCTCACTTTACTAGCCATGTTATTCTCGTTGGGACATAATATAAATGTATTTAGACATATTCAAGTTAGATTAGGCAAGTTGTAATTTCGTTTAGGCATATTTATTTATGTACTGTTCATCTTGTATATGTTACCTATTTCTTTATATCTTCTATGCCACGCAGTCCTCTTACTTTCCACATTAGACTTCTCAGCCATGCCACCAAAACATGATGTTGCTTCCTCTCCTTCTCCAAACGGTCCACTGCATGCAACAGCAAGCTACCGCCCTCACTCCACTTCTTTTCACAATTTCTGTACCTTTTTTAATTTTCTATCAAACCACGCATGCCTCCTCACTTTGGACCCGATCAAAAATAGCAGCTCCACCCCATCATTCGAACACCGCCCCCATCACCCTGACCTTCCCTCTATTTTGTCTCGAAAAACTTTCGATCACTGGAACACGCACCCATGGATGAACTGCTCCACCTCGACACTCCAAAGGTCTGCCTGCGTTGTCTTGGTTCGAGAGCTTGCAGTTTTCCCTTTCGCTTGTTTTTTTTTCTTTGTTTTGAACTTCTCCTATTCAAAAGAGTTACTCACGCCTCATTCATTATTTAGCAACTCATGCTGACAATACTTCATCACCCACTGCTCCAGATCCGTTATACCCGACCTCACTGCATTTAGTCCTGGTGTTTTTACTTCTCCTTGCACACGGTTCCTCTCAACGCACACGCTACTCTTGATTTTCTCTTTATTTCTCTTTTACATGGATGGTCATTTGAGTCCCTCGCCATTTAAGCTTGGTCACGGTTTCAGGTTGGGAGCAAAAGCAAGTATTTCATGTGTTCATTTTAAATTGCAGGAAGAAACTTTCCTTTATTTTTATTAGCTGGAAATCATGAAGAAAACGAAGTAGGCCTGAGGGGTATTTATATTGTATGAAGACTTGGCAAGCACGTATACTGTGAGCCAGACACGCAAATGAGGACGGTCTCATATATAGGGTAGCATGTATAGGCTTGTGCAACTCAGTTCTGTGCGATTTTAAAATACAATGAGTTATAGTCATAGGTTAGGCAACATTTAGGTTTGCAATGTGAGGTTTTATTTCAGTTGAGTGATTGATATTGAAGGATGATGGTGAAAATACACGGCTGGAAGGGAGTAGCATGCAGAAGAGTCAGATAAGCCTGCAATCTGAGGGAGAAAATACATGTGCAGATGATACAGAATGAAATAGGGGCTTGGGTAGGCTACGAAAGTAGGAAACATAAAAACAATGTAGGCATGTACTTGAAGAAATATTGTCTGCAAAATTTAGGAAGAAGCTTGCGGTAGGCCTTTAGTATAGAGTAGGGATGCAGAAGAATTAACAGAACGGTTGCATTTCATAATATACAGGCAGTATGATAGCATAGTGTAACAACCCGGATTTTGAGCGACTTTGGTTATCGACGTAAGCTCGACGTCGATAACCAAAACATCGAAAAATCCCGGTTGTTAATGAAAGAAATTAGAGGGTGAGGAAAGATAAGGTAGAACTTATAGAATAGAAGAAGAAGAAGAACATCATCATCAGAGTAAACACGAATCTCACAGCGGAACGAATAAAATATAACATAACATATCTTTGAAATAACATCAGTATATGTATACAATAACACTTATCAGAGTACAACACTTACAACAACAGCGGAAATAATAATAGCTATGGAATCCTGAAGCCTCCTGCTCCAAGCTCTCCAAGTGTATCTGTAAAATCCCGACTACTTGACTGCCCGTACAAATTTAGGCACCCAAGAGTTTAGGGAAAACAAACAAATAAACTTCGGGTCAGTCATGGGACTGGTGTGAATAAACTCAAATCATTTAAACAGGTATATGATATCTCATAAGACCACGCCGTGAATACGGAACGGGTTTTTCCCTTATGAGAATCCAAATAACTTTTCAAAGCAATATCATTCTGATATTATAATAATGTCTAAGTACAAATAAATATCAATCTAGCAGAAACGCTTGCATCTCACGTTACTACATATATAGTATACAATCAAAATCGCAAGCACGTATTGGATGATTGGATTTCCAACTATGACAAGGTATGGAACCACCTTCCGATCAGTGTACTCTAGGAACGATACACTGGAGTTCAACAAGAACATCTTGCAACTCAGCCACACATGACCGACCACTCATTTCGCTTGAGTGTATCGAATGTACATCACCAACGGTTGGGATCAGCAACCGTTCCCGTATATATATATGGGACAGCATTGATAGATTAAAGAAACAAATGAATATTCACTAGATAGGTGATTATACACCCTACTTCGGTGCGACCGACTTAGCCATGCTGCCTGCCCGATTTCTGTCATTTACCGGTTGTGAGGCTAGAAGCTACGCTTATATTTTCACATACGACATCTTCATTCACTTAGAAATGTCACATCGTCATACCCGCCAAATCACAAATTGACTTATCCAAAAATAACACGGGTATACAGCTAAGAGAAACGAATTCCTCCGCCACCAAACGTGAATACGTTTGAACAGATCAACTTACGCGATCTATTGGATATACTCTGTCAGACCTTCGTCCATACAAGTTGTCCTGGGACTGGACAAACTAAAGGCACTATTCTGTAAACAGGATAGCCCTTGCATTTTACTCTGTCTTCAATTATCTTTGGCATATATGATTCGCAATGCTTATGCCAATACAGAGTGGTTCTATGGATAATAATCCAACCGGTCTCTCCATATTAACAACGTTAAAATGGTCAAAACTTCGATAGTCTGTGATTTAACTATCAAATGAAAACATGTCCGTGTACAAACAACGATCTAAATTCCAAATGGAATGTCAATCGATCAATCATCATGTATATCTATACATATTTCCTTATTTTCTATATTTAGAAAATATTTGTTATCAACGTTGGAAAACATTTCCATTGTTTATTTACGTATCACTATCCTTCCACAACTATCAGACTCTAACTATAAACTAACAAGAGAACAACTTCCTAAGTATAAACCCCGAAGGCCGAAACCAACATCAGATCGATACCCAGGAAACCATTCAACTTATTAATCTCTAGTCAGATTCTAATTTTGCTTAACTCTATATTCTTTAACTCCATTCGCTCAACTCTAGATCGCAGCGATCACAATGGTTACGCCTGATTCCCTCAGGAAACATCCGAACGCCGTAGGCTATTTACAGCCCTGCGAATTACGCTAGCAGTCGTGCTAAATGGCAACTCATCCTGAATAACTATGTTTGTCTAACTCTGTCTCAAATAACTATATTTGATTAACTCTAGTTCGTTTTAACTCTAATCGATTAACTCTAACTAATTAACTCCAACTGGTTAACTCTAACTGATTAACTCGACTTGACTAACCCCTTTCGAATAACATATTCGATTAACTAACTCTCGAATACCATATTCGATTAACTAACTTCGAATACCATATTCGATTAACTCCTTTCGAATGTCTATATTTGATTAACTAACTTCGAATATCTATATTCGATTAACTAACTTCGAATGTCTATATTCGATTAACTTTATTCACTTTATGAAGACTTCCTTTTTAACAACGTTTTATTCATCTGAAAAGATTTACTTCTAAATAACGGTTCTACACTTTAAAAATGATTTCTTTTTATAACGTTTTCCTTTTCAATTCTATTTGTAAATGGTTTACAAATATTTCCTTTTCAAATTTATTCTTGAAATATTCTAACTCCTTAAATTCCCGGGAAAATTCGCCATAACCTCCTTTGTATCGGGAGCATCGGGAAAATCCCCAAACCCGCCACACAGGCCTTTCTATTCAAAAAGAAATGTTTTGAATTTATTTCCTTTTCAAATATCTCCTATTTATAAATATCCCAATTTATAAATATTCCTTATTTATAAATATTCCACTTTATAAATATTCCTTATTTTTCAATATCACTTTGAAAAATCTCCTTTATCTACATTCCGGTATGTCATGGTATTCAATCATATCAAATCACGATGTCTAATCTCGTCCATACACACACAATCAACAACAGGTTATAATTCACATCATATATCAAAATATATGAAAAACAATAAAATAACTGTTGAGGAATCCAGTCGGATTCCTCCAACCTGTTTCCCTGCATCACAGATGTTAGACAATATAGATAACATCACTTTCAGTTCCATATGATATATTCTGTTAAACAGAATCAATATAGAAATTTAACTAACTGACTAGCAGTTCAATCAAACAGTCAACACACAGTCAAACAGTCAATATTTAACAGTTCTAAAAATACAACATGAAAATATAAACTGTTCAGAGTTAGTGAGATTTACTCACATTTGCGCGTTAACCGATAAATATCGGTTTGCGTTCATTGATTCAGTCGAACAATTTATTTCGCTATAAATTGTAACGAGCTCGGATTTACTCGCGGTCAGTCCCATTGTGACGCTCCCGTCCATACGATCCCGACGCAACTTACGGTTCGCTAATCCGACCTCGTATGAAATAGATATCGCGTTACGAAGTTTATACACATTATATAATTAAATTAAAAATAAAACTTGAATTTAGTTTATTCATATTGGGCCTTATCCCTCAATTACCTCTCCGGCCCAACTACCAAACTCCCAAGCCCAGACCATTCATGTTAAAACTGACCGCACCCTTTTCTTTTCATTCAGTTCGAACCCGAACTTCCCAAACCCTTTTCAACCGTTGACCCCCTCCTTTGACCGACCACCCCTCGTCATTCTGACCACCGCCAACATCGCCGCCTCCCCCATCGAGTTCCTCATCAACATCCGCACCTGGCCGACCCTGCAAACCCCCGCTCGAACTTTCCTGATGAAATGCGACTTCACGGAAGAACAGCGCGACTGTAGAAGGCACATCGAACAAATCTATGTTCGGATCTCACCCAAGCTTGCATGCGAGAAGTATCAAATGCTAGGAATCCAAATTCCAACTTCGATTCGGTTATTATTGATCAACGAACGAAAACTGTCGAGCCCTAGGTCACTGTGCATTTTCCAGCATCTGAGAAACAGCGTCGCACCATGCTATACTCACGGTGAAAGAAGTAAAAGCTTCCAGGAACACATAGAACTCGATTTCATATTTTAGAGAATTTTATTTGGTATTGTTTTGATTTTTTCTAAGGAAGAACTTTGCTGTGAAGAGTAACTGGCGGCTTCGAAGCAGCCTTGACCAGAAAATGAAAAGTGATTAGGTTTAGAAAAGGTTAGTGGGGGTATTTATAGACCACAAAAATATCTAGATATTTTTATATTAATATTTTAATATTTTTATTTAATCTTTTATATTCGTTTCTGACTTCTAAAAATCCGTGTGGTCACACAAGATACTGAAAAATCACGAAAATTGACATGTAGCTACAGTTCGACATTACGGTCCCAACGAAACTGGTTTCGTCGAATTTCGACTTCGTATGCTCACTCAACGTATTTTTAACCGTCAAAATACTGACTGTTTTACACTCTAAAAATCCGTACGGCCACACAGTGACTCTAAAAATCATGAAACTGGAAATCTAACAACTATTTGAGATTGCGGATCCTACAAAATTAGTTTCGTCGAATTCCGACTTCGTTTGCAAAACCGGCTATTTTTAAAGCTCTAGATGACCCATTTAAATATATAAATATATTTAAATATAAATAAAATAAATATAAATAAATTTATATTATCGTATATCTTCACATATGATATCGTACAGCTCCAGAATATCATATCAGATTTTACAGTTTGATATTTCAGATTCCAGATTATCTCGGTATTCAGTTTATATTGAAATTCCTTTGATAACGTAAATAAAGCGTTACGAATTTATAAAGGAATTCTACAGCGACTTTTCTGAAATTTGATTTGGACATATCTCAAAATCTACACGCCGAAATCCTGATTTTTCTCTTCCACTAGAAAGATATACTCCACCAGCTCCACACGTTTCTTGTTTCACAGAAATCCGATTTAAAACGAACCCTGTGTATTCAGTTGAAGTTCAAATCGCCAAATAGCGAACTGCCGCGCCATTTCAAGCTCTATTTTAATTATATTATAATTCTACGTTTCAAACTGACGTCGATTGAATATATTCGTCAATATAATTCAACTCTAAGCTGAATTAAATTCTGGGGCCGACCCAGTTCACACTATATTGTCAATTCACTATTTTTATTTATTCCTGATTTAAATATATTATTTAAATTAATTAAATATTCACTATTATTAAATTAACAACCATTTGAATTCTCTAAACCACCATTTATATAATTAAATAAATTAATTATATACCGAAGAAAATGCGGGTCATTACATTCTTCCCCCCTTAAAATAATTTCGTCCTCGAAATTGCTAAGGTAGGAAACAAACCCTATATAGTGGTTAGAACTTATCGGTCCACTTCTCAACTTCAGTTTCCAACTGAACTAATTTAATTTCAATTAAAAATTTATTAATTCTTACAAACGAAAATTTCCAAAAATCCTGAAAATTTTCTAACGCCCTAACTTTTTGAAAAATTTCGCCAGCACCTCCTTTGTACTGGTCAATATCTCAAACTCCAACTCGCCTCTCTGTCCTTCTTCAACCCAAAAGAAAATCAAAATGCCAAGCGGCTTGCCAATTCGGCTCATAAATCTCAAACTCATATCAAATATAAACTGGTACCTTTTTGTCGGGCATCTCATTATATCCCTTCAATCTGTTATCACTTCAACATATACCGATGCCATTCCAATCAACTCAAATCGATTTATTCTCAAATCCAATCATTCGGTTATATTAAACCAAATTCCATTCAAACTCCAATATCAATTTCAAATTCTTAACTCATCAATGAAATTCCATTCCAGATTATTTTCCAATCAAATCTGTCTTATTCAACTTAGTTCAAGTTAAATTTAAATTTATTTATTCATTTATACCATCTCAATCTATTTAACTTCATTAGTTAAATTTTAAGTCCAAAATTTTAAATTCCTGAGTTCATTTCAAATTAATTTGAAATCATAACACCAATTCAAAACATTTGAATTTCTAAACCACTTGTTTTCTCAAAACAATTCAAAACGAAGCCTTTGCTAGTAATCCGTCACTTACAAACTCGAAAATGAATACTAATGATGTGGCCACACTCATCAGAATCTATTTTCCAGTAATCGAAGTGGCTTCAATACTATTTCACTTTCTAAAATCATTTCTAAACACTTCCATTTTGAAAACAGTTCAAAATCTCCCAGGAACTTAAAATTTACTTATTTTAATTCCAATTCTGATTTAACTTCAGATTCAATTCGTCTTACTTCATATACTTTACTGATATGAATTCTGATTAGTTATTTATAACCATTTCATCTTTTTATAATCTCATTCGATTATACTAACAACCAACACAACTAATATACTATATTAATTTCAAAACATATCATGTCGGTTCATCGTATTCAAGTGTTTATAAAACTCCTACCGATACAGTGGATCAAACTGATCGTCCAGAATTCATAAGCCACTCAATCAATAAATCTCCACAATATAAAACCATTTTTTTTATATTCAATAACATATACGCTCTCTTGTATATATATACACTCAACTCAATCTAGGATATTACTAATCCCATCTCTACTGAGTTACGCCACAGAGTTATGTCCGATCACTAAAACATAAGCTCTGATACCAACTGTAACGACCCGGATTTTGAGCGACTTTGGTTATCGACGTAAGCTCGACGTCGATAACCAAAACATCGAAAAATCCCGGTTGTTAATGAAAGAAATTAGAGGGTGAGGAAAGATAAGGTAGAACTTATAGAATAGAAGAAGAAGAAGAACATCATCATCAGAGTAAACACGAATCTCACAGCGGAACGAATAAAATATAACATAACATATCTTTGAAATAACATCAGTATATGTATACAATAACACTTATCAGAGTACAACACTTACAACAACAGCGGAAATAATAATAGCTATGGAATCCTGAAGCCTCCTGCTCCAAGCTCTCCAAGTGTATCTGTAAAATCCCGACTACTTGACTGCCCGTACAAATTTAGGCACCCAAGAGTTTAGGGAAAACAAACAAATAAACTCCGGGTCAGTCATGGGACTGGTGTGAATAAACTCAAATCATTTAAACAGGTATATGATATCTCATAAGACCACGCCGTGAATACGGAACGGGTTTTTCCCTTATGAGAATCCAAATAACTTTTCAAAGCAATATCATTCTGATATTATAATAATGTCTAAGTACAAATAAATATCAATCTAGCAGAAACGCTTGCATCTCACGTTACTACATATATAGTATACAATCAAAATCGCAAGCACGTATTGGATGATTGGATTTCCAACTATGACAAGGTATGGAACCACCTTCCGATCAGTGTACTCTAGGAACGATACACTGGAGTTCAACAAGAACATCTTGCAACTCAGCCACACATGACCGACCACTCATTTCGCTTGAGTGTATCGAATGTACATCACCAACGGTTGGGATCAGCAACCGTTCCCGTATATATATATATGGGACAGCATTGATAGATTAAAGAAACAAATGAATATTCACTAGATAGGTGATTATACACCCTACTTCGGTGCGACCGACTTAGCCATGCTGCCTGCCCGATTTCTGTCATTTACCGGTTGTGAGGCTAGAAGCTACGCTTATATTTTCACATACGACATCTTCATTCACTTAGAAATGTCACATCGTCATACCCGCCAAATCACAAATTGACTTATCCAAAAATAACACGGGTATACAGCTAAGAGAAACGAATTCCTCCGCCACCAAACGTGAATACGTTTGAACAGATCAACTTACGCGATCTATTGGATATACTCTGTCAGACCTTCGTCCATACAAGTTGTCCTGGGACTGGACAAACCGAAGGCACTATTCTGTAAACAGGATAGCCCTTGCATTTTACTCTGTCTTCAATTATCTTTGGCATATATGATTCGCAACGCTTATGCCAATACAGAGTGGTTCTATGGATAATAATCCAACCGGTCTCTCCATATTAACAACGTTAAAATGGTCAAAACTTCGATAGTCTGTGATTTAACTATCAAATGAAAACATGTCCGTGTACAAACAACGATCTAAATTCCAAATGGAATGTCAATCGATCAATCATCATGTATATCTATACATATTTCCTTATTTTCTATATTTAGAAAATATTTGTTATCAACGTTGGAAAACATTTCCATTGTTTATTTACGTATCACTATCCTTCCACAACTATCAGACTCTAACTATAAACTAACAAGAGAACAACTTCCTAAGTATAAACCCCGAAGGCCGAAACCAACATCAGATCGATACCCAGGAAACCATTCAACTTATTAATCTCTAGTCAGATTCTAATTTTGCTTAACTCTATATTCTTTAACTCCATTCGCTCAACTCTAGATCGCAGCGATCACAATGGTTACGCCTGATTCCCTCAGGAAACATCCGAACGCCGTAGGCTATTTACAGCCCTGCGAATTACGCTAGCAGTCGTGCTAAATGGCAACTCATCCTGAATAACTATGTTTGTCTAACTCTGTCTCAAATAACTATATTTGATTAACTCTAGTTCGTTTTAACTCTAATCGATTAACTCTAACTAATTAACTCCAACTGGTTAACTCTAACTGATTAACTCGACTTGACTAACCCCTTTCGAATAACATATTCGATTAACTAACTCTCGAATACCATATTCGATTAACTAACTTCGAATACCATATTCGATTAACTCCTTTCGAATGTCTATATTCGATTAACTAACTTCGAATATCTATATTCGATTAACTAACTTCGAATGTCTATATTCGATTAACTTTATTCACTTTATGAAGACTTCCTTTTTAACAACGTTTTATTCATCTGAAAAGATTTACTTCTAAATAACGGTTCTACACTTTAAAAATGATTTCTTTTTATAACGTTTTCCTTTTCAATTCTATTTGTAAATGGTTTACAAATATTTCCTTTTCAAATTTATTCTTGAAATATTCTAACTCCTTAAATTCCCGGGAAAATTCGCCATAACCTCCTTTGTATCGGGAGCATCGGGAAAATCCCCAAACCCGCCACACAGGCCTTTCTATTCAAAAAGAAATGTTTTGAATTTATTTCCTTTTCAAATATCTCCTATTTATAAATATCCCAATTTATAAATATTCCTTATTTATAAATATTCCACTTTATAAATATTCCTTATTTTTCAATATCACTTTGAAAAATCTCCTTTATCTACATTCCGGTATGTCATGGTATTCAATCATATCAAATCACGATGTCTAATCTCGTCCATACACACACAATCAACAACAGGTTATAATTCACATCATATATCAAAATATATGAAAAACAATAAAATAACTGTTGAGGAATCCAGTCGGATTCCTCCAACCTGTTTCCCTGCATCACAGATGTTAGACAATATAGATAACATCACTTTCAGTTCCATATGATATATTCTGTTAAACAGAATCAATATAGAAATTTAACTAACTGACTAGCAGTTCAATCAAACAGTCAACACACAGTCAAACAGTCAATATTTAACAGTTCTAAAAATACAACATGAAAATATAAACTGTTCAGAGTTAGTGAGATTTACTCACATTTGCGCGTTAACCGATAAATATCGGTTTGCGTTCATTGATTCAGTCGAACAATTTATTTCGCTATAAATTGTAACGAGCTCGGATTTACTCGCGGTCAGTCCCATTGTGACGCTCCCGTCCATACGATCCCGACGCAACTTACGGTTCGCTAATCCGACCTCGTATGAAATAGATATCGCGTTACGAAGTTTATACACATTATATAATTAAATTAAAAATAAAACTTGAATTTAGTTTATTCATATTGGGCCTTATCCCTCAATTACCTCTCCGGCCCAACTACCAAACTCCCAAGCCCAGACCATTCATGTTAAAACTGACCGCACCCTTTTCTTTTCATTCAGTTCGAACCCGAACTTCCCAAACCCTTTTCAACCGTTGACCCCCTCCTTTGACCGACCACCCCTCGTCATTCTGACCACCGCCAACATCGCCGCCTCCCCCATCGAGTTCCTCATCAACATCCGCACCTGGCCGACCCTGCAAACCCCCGCTCGAACTTTCCTGATGAAATGCGACTTCACGGAAGAACAGCGCGACTGTAGAAGGCACATCGAACAAATCTATGTTCGGATCTCACCCAAGCTTGCATGCGAGAAGTATCAAATGCTAGGAATCCAAATTCCAACTTCGATTCGGTTATTATTGATCAACGAACGAAAACTGTCGAGCCCTAGGTCACTGTGCATTTTCCAGCATCTGAGAAACAGCGTCGCACCATGCTATACTCACGGTGAAAGAAGTAAAAGCTTCCAGGAACACATAGAACTCGATTTCATATTTTAGAGAATTTTATTTGGTATTGTTTTGATTTTTTCTAAGGAAGAACTTTGCTGTGAAGAGTAACTGGCGGCTTCGAAGCAGCCTTGACCAGAAAATGAAAAGTGATTAGGTTTAGAAAAGGTTAGTGGGGGTATTTATAGACCACAAAAATATCTAGATATTTTTATATTAATATTTTAATATTTTTATTTAATCTTTTATATTCGTTTCTGACTTCTAAAAATCCGTGTGGTCACACAAGATACTGAAAAATCACGAAAATTGACATGTAGCTACAGTTCGACATTACGGTCCCAACGAAACTGGTTTCGTCGAATTTCGACTTCGTATGCTCACTCAACGTATTTTTAACCGTCAAAATACTGACTGTTTTACACTCTAAAAATCCGTACGGCTACACAGTGACTCTAAAAATCATGAAACTGGAAATCTAACAACTATTTGAGATTGCGGATCCTACAAAATTAGTTTCGTCGAATTCCGACTTCGTTTGCAAAACCGGCTATTTTTAAAGCTCTAGATGACCCATTTAAATATATAAATATATTTAAATATAAATAAAATAAATATAAATAAATTTATATTATCGTATATCTTCACATATGATATCGTACAGCTCCAGAATATCATATCAGAATTTACAGTTTGATATTTCAGATTCCAGATTATCTCGGTATTCAGTTTATATTGAAATTCCTTTGATAACGTAAATAAAGCGTTACGAATTTATAAAGGAATTCTACAGCGACTTTTCTGAAATTTGATTTGGACATATCTCAAAATCTACACGCCGAAATCCTGATTTTTCTCTTCCACTAGAAAGATATACTCCACCAGCTCCACACGTTTCTTGTTTCACAGAAATCCGATTTAAAACGAACCCTGTGTATTCAGTTGAAGTTCAAATCGCCAAATAGCGAACTGCCGCGCCATTTCAAGCTCTATTTTAATTATATTATAATTCTACGTTTCAAACTGACGTCGATTGAATATATTCGTCAATATAATTCAACTCTAAGCTGAATTAAATTCTGGGGCCGACCCAGTTCACACTATATTGTCAATTCACTATTTTTGGTTATTCCTTATTTAAATATATTATTTAAATTATTTAAATTAATTAAATATTCACTATTATTAAATTAACGACCATTTGAATTCTCTAAACCACCATTTATATAATTAAATAAATTAATTATATACCGAAGAAAATGCGGGTCATTACACATAACATCGATTTCCAAGATTTTAAAATCTCGGTAATGGTTTACTTGGCTTAAAAGGAAAGTTTTGTTTATATTTTATTTTTATTTTTTGTTTTGTTTTGATTCGGTGTGTTCGTTTTTATGTGGTTATTCTACCATCGATTACCGTTAATCGATAAATATTTGTACCGTCATACACGAACTCTAAATGCAACGAGAATTGACATACCGTTACGTCTTAACATTCCGGTTTCAATGAAATTAAATTTGTTAAAAACGGACACCGTTTACAAAATGATGTTATTTTAATTTATCGGTTCCCCTTTAAATTTCACGTACCGATAAAATAACTCTGACTGGCTCCAAACTGAAAACGTAGCAATAACTAGCTGCACGTATTCCACTAAAACTTGTTTCGTCGAAAACGGAGGTCGTTTGAAAAGAAAACCATTTCTAGTGCCCATAATATATCGATAAATTTATCGTGTACGAAGCACGGGCCAAATTATAAATCTATTTAAATTTCCAAAACAATATTTAAATTAAATAAATTAAATTAAATATTCGATCATCAAAAAATACGGGATGTTACTTCTCGTGTCTTAGCCCGATTCGTATTTGTGAACTTAGACCTCTCACATTAGGTTTAACAATAGTGGTTGCTGGATATGCCAGTCGGGTCCTGGCAGACTTCCACCACTAATGCAACCTAACCTCATGTCATAAGTGCAATTACATTTTCTAGTTGTAATCCTAAGCATTTCATTCTTATCCAATTTTTACATATGTTGTGATAGGTTATAGGTTATAGGTTTCATGCCCTTTTTTCCCTAATTATGTTCATAGTGAATTATATGTCCATGTTTATATTCATTAACCAAGTTTTTCTATTAATTTCCCCATTCCCTAACTAATGCATTCGCATAATTTTTGGTGGCATGCCTAGGCTATAAAGTAGCCTGGCCATAAACAATAACAGGGAAAGGTGATGGGTAGATGGCAATAGTGATTATTCCAATATTATTGGCATAAACAAATGTATACATATTGACATGGCGATAAGGTGGACATATAAGGGTAGATCCATGAATTTGTGATAATTAAACTAGATCTAACATAATAAGGGTGTCATAAAAAGCATGAGTAGATTCATATGTCCAACAAGTGACAGAAATTTACCACAATAAGGTGATCTAGATCTAGACAAAGATTTAAGTGTCCTAATAATAATAGTTACAAATTAACCACAAACTTAACAAAGGTTCAGATCCACTAAGGTGACATGATAAACTAACCACAGGTGAATTGGATCTATAAAAATAGATCCAACATAATAAAGTTTGAGATCCAAGAATAACATAGATTCATGATTCAAGACACATCCAAATCACAGTACTATCATGTTTTACTTTTATCATTTAAATCTAAAAGTAGCCTAGAACTTACAGTGTTTGGCTAAGAAGATAGAACTAGAAAAGTAGCTTGTTGGGTTGTAGGTCTACGCTTGAATTTCTAATTGACTAGCTTTAGTTGATCGTTGCTGAAGAAAGATCCGTCTCAGTTCAGACACCGGCAGCATTTAGCCTCCATGATTTTCAATGAGGAAAACAAGAGAAATGGACCTCTATATATAGCTGCCAACCCCTCTGAAACCGACTACCACCTCAGCCCTAGCGGGGTCGACCCCCCTTATGGGGTCGACACCCCTGGGGCGGGAATTTTGCCGCTAACGTAATTTTTGAAATTTGAACTGAATTTTGATTTTATGGACCCTATATATATAATTATCTTGCGCGTATACAAACTTCAAACCTTCATAACTTCTTCATATGGTGTCCGTTTTACGCAATTGACCAGAATTTCGAGACGGGCACAATGGCATAGTCCTTTTCCCTTAATTCTGAATATTAAATTAAGTTTTCCTTAATTTATCATTTTAATGTATTGTTATAATTATGGGGTGTTATAAGGGATGTCCAAAATAGCCTGGTGGCCATGAATGCAGGTACGTTGTGCTACTTGAAAGAAATCATTGAGGATAAGGAATTAACTTTTCTTAAAAAGGGAAACATATATTGAATTTGGATTTACTTTGTAGAACCATTGAATGTTGTAAAACCATTAGCTTTTATATTAGATATACAAGGTGTACTCTATCTATTAAAATCACCATTTGGATTTAATGCTCAAAACTACATATTTAAGCTATAACTGCAAATTCGGTTTTATTGAACTTCAGTTGCACATTACAGTTGAACATTGCAGTTTATAGCTCTCAGCTTTGGGAATATTGTTGTAGTGATGGATTTTCATATCTGCAATAAAGAAGCATTTACATATAGGATAAAATAGTTAGTTGCAGTTAATGGTTGGCCTGGTTTCAAAAAACATAAAATAAGTAAGAAAGTAACCTTTAAGTTCATAAAGTGAATTGTAGTGCACTTCGGACCAAAAACTAAGCCATAGCACTGCTTTAGAATAGAAACATATTAGATTTTTTACCATTACAAACATGGGTTAGGTATGTTTTGACAAAACGGGACTAATATTTGTTGGGTTTGGTCAGCTTCTACAGTTACCTCTTTGAGATGCTTGGTTACTGGGAACAATCTCAATAAAACATGTGTCCCTAAATGATGTTAGAAGACAAATTTTTGCTTTGAACTTCACATATTCAAATGGTATGTTCCAGTTAGAAATAGACATGTCAAATAATATCCCATTTGACCTCATTGAGTATAAGGATCAATATGACATTTCCCACCTAAAACATGGATTACCCATTAAAGGATTTTGATTAGATCGGACTAATTGAAACTTAGTAAATATAAAACTTTCAAAGCATATAAAGCTTTGTTAAGCCGATAAATTTCTAGATCAACAAATCTTCAATATGCTAAACTAATAACATATGAATCAAGTGAGCTTCTACATTATTAATTTAGAATTAGCATTCAATTTTGCATCTGTAGACTGTACTATATTTGCTAATACCCATTTTTTGTTTCACTTGCACGCTTTGTTTGTAATTGTTAAGTAGCAGAGAAAATAAAAATAATGGCAATTGTAACACCCCACATCCGTTAGTGTCACTCACAAAGGGAATGCACTAAGTTCTGTGGAGCATTCAAGGTAAAAGATGCAGATAAATTACAAGACAGATAATTAAAGCAGTGGTAAATAAAAACTTTACTTTATTGATAAAATAGTTTGTACCACAATTGTTTTCCAATACCAGAATATCTGTCTTACAAAATAAAGAAGCATAAAATAACATTTATATTCCCCAATGTAGCGTGAGTCAGCCATAGCAATGGAAAAGAGAATCCCAGCAAAACTTCGACTAATCTTCAGCTTGGAAAGAAAACTGGACTAAGTAGTAATATTCCCTCCCTACGAACCTGCGGGGGGGGGGGGAGGGGGACGGAAGACAAGAAAGCGAAAGAAAACAGAGTCAGACATAAAGTCTGGTAAGTTCAGTAACTTTCAACATGTGAACAGGTAAAAGCAACATGACATGAATTTAACTGAATACAAGATAACACCATGATGACGGGAATCATAAGGTTAGCACAAGATATGATAAGGTAATAAAAACTGGATGCACTTCTATACTTTCTCTGCTTCACTACTACCTTGTAATTCTAATTTCTATATCTCTGCACCACCTAACTAGTGCCCAACTAGTAATCTGTATAGACTGATAAGACAATAACGTGAACCCAATCCCTGAAATTGTGATTGTTTTCAGGTGTACATCTATTATTTATTACCTAGATCTAATCTAGGATTTTCTATTGAGCACATTCTAGATCCAACCAGGGTTTATACTACCCAGGGCTACTGGGGTTTATGCTACTTATTGAACGTTTCTCGGATTTTAGGGTTTACGCGACCTAGGTCCAACTAGGGATTATGCTACCTATCGAACGACGCCCCTAATCTAGGACACACTACCTAGAGTGGTATATGTTTCTAGATTTTCCCCACGTATGTGTCATGGATCGTTATTGCTGTCTAGATGCATTTGTCCTCTATATGTGCGACCCGAGTCTCGTGGGAGGGCAAATCAAGAAACACGGAACTCGGTCGGGAGCTTTCAGATATTTGCCGATGGAGATGCTATGGTCTGTTTTTCCAGTGGCTATGGTCCCACTTGACCCCTCCCTCAACTAATGAAAGGCACACCTTGAAAAATGAGAACTATATACAGGCCTCTATGCCCCCACTAACCTATGGCCATCCGCACCCATAACTAGATAGCAAGTATATGGTCTTTTGGAGTTCTCCCCTTTTTGCTGTACGTATCTCAACTGACTCAAGATGGTAGGTAGACGACGAGTTCCTATCACAGGGCTACTGGTCTCGCCGAATCACGCTGGTTCATCCTAGTCTTTAGGTTACCTTATATTGCAACCAAGGCATACCCTTGGTTATTCTAACGCAGACCTTAACCTCTGTGAGCCCATGCGGATCGTCTGCAACCTCATAGAGGGATACCAAGAGTACTCTCACGTCCCCTCAAAGCCGAGTGCTTCATACCCCAGTTCGTTGGAGCCTTCTTTAAGATCAGATGGACGTTCGCTCCTTCTCGTATTCTACTAAGGTTTACTACTTAGTTCCCTTAACTAAGGTTTACTACTTAGTTTCCTGAACCGTCGTTTTCTGAAATAAGGTTTACAACTTAGTCCTCTTAACTAAGGTTTACTACTTAGTTCTCTTTCTCGTCAAGTTGGATTGGTTAAGTGTCATTAGTCAATTCAAGTTAACTTAACCCATTCATTTGTCATGTTAAACTGGTTAAGTGTTATCAGTAGTTCATGTTGACTTAACCCTACTACAAATCAAGTTATATTGGTTAAGTATTTCTTATTACTTAACCCCACCCCTTCATCTTGTATTGGTTAAGTGTTCCCTTAGTTAACTTAACCCTAACATTTGTTTAGCTAACTCATTATAACGGTTAAGTGTTCTCTTAGTTAACTTAACCCTAACATCTGTTTAATTCACATGCCCTAATGGTTAAGTATTGTCCCTTCATGTTTTAACTTAACCTTGTTCATTTGGCACACTATGATGGCTAAGTGTTTTAAGTTTACTTAATTCCACCTTCTAGTCTAGTTAACATGTTAAATTGGCTAAGTGTATTTTACTTAACCCCACCTTCTAGTCTAGTTAACATGTTAAATTGGCTAAGTGTTTCTATGGACTTACCCATTCTAACTTAACTGTTTCTTAGCTTTAAATTATTCATTTAAAGCACCAACCACCCACATTAGACAGATATTGTTACGGTCACTGGATATGCCGGTCGGTTCCGGGCAGATTTACACCGCAACTCAGTCTAACCTCGAGTCCTTTTGGGCTCAATGCTCTAACCACCCACATTAGATAGGTATTGTTACGGTTGCTGGATTTGCCGGGCGGTTCCGGGCAGTCTTATACTGTAACTCAATCTAACCTCGGGTTAGGCATATTCGTCTTTCCTAGATTTACATATTTATCCCTTTTGTCTATATGTAAATTGCTAACGACTCTTTTAAACAAATTTGGCCTATTATCATATTCATTTGTCATGCCCATTAACATAACTATATTCTAGGCCCAAATCTTGATTTACCTATCATTTAACCCAACTTGCAGTTTTATGCCAATTTAGATCTAGTATTTCCATTTACAGTTCATGTCAAAATTAGATTTGGTACTCTAGTTTACAATTTATGCCTAAAGCTTAGGTTACTATCCAATACTAGATTCAATATATCAATTTACATCTTCTATAATTCACGTCAAATTACCCCAATTTTCATCTAATGGTCATGTTATAATACATGCTCTAAATTATGCCAAATAATATAGATTTCATGTTATACCCAAATAACCCTGCATTCATAACGTACGTATACATGATTTCACAAGTTTTCTAAATACTCATGAAATGAAACTAAAAAGGGAATAGGGGATAACATAAAAAGGATAGGTATGCAAAAGCGAGCCAAATACAAGGATAATGTATCCAATGGTTTTGGCGTACATAATAGCGAATAGGAATAAACTAAGCAAGTCACACCCTAGGTATGAGATCCAACAAAATGCCAGTTAGGTGTACAACATGGTTTGTAACTATAGTGTTATGGGCATAAACAATTAACCATAATAGTCTTAGGCAATTAACCACAATAGTCATAGTCATGGTCATAGGTAGAAACCTCATAGTTATGAATCATAGGTGATTAACCACAATAGTCATGGATAATTAACCAAAATAGTCCTAGGCAATTATCCTAAATAGTCATAGGAAATTAACTGTAATAATTTCAAAGTCATGGTCATAGACAATAGTCTTATGTTCATAATCATAGGCAATAATCTCATAGTCATGAATCATGGTCGTAGGCAATGGTCTTATGTTCATAGTCATAGGCAATAGTTTTATGTCCACAGTCATAGGCATAGTCTTGTGTTCACAGTCATAGTCTTAGGCCATTAACAATAGTTTCAACGTCATAGGCATAGGCACAGTCTCATCGGTAATTAATCACAATAGCTCTTAATTAGATCCAAAGGCATATACAAGCACAGATTCAAATGAAAGGATCATGCCTATTCTTGTATCCATTTAATTACATGCCACAAATAGATCTAGACGTTCAAAACTAAAAAGTAACTGACTTACATTGATCGGTTTTAGAAAAGGATAATAACGCTGAAGTGATTTGCTATGATTCGCGCGACGTTGCTCGAAGCCGTTGAATTAGCCTTTGCTTCCCTTCTTGAAGCTTTAACTTTATTTGGATCTCCAATATGCAATTCCTAGTCGTAGTCTTCAAGAATAGTCTTCGTGTTTTATTTTAATTTATTTATTTCAATTATTCCAGAAGCAGCACAAGGAGAGAATAAAATGGTGTAAAGAGAATGGGGCTAGGGGGCTGTTTATATAGGATTAGGCGGACGAATCTAGACTGAAAACGAGACCAGAAACATCAGAATGAACCCAGGCTCAAAACTGGGTTTCAGCACCAGGTCGACCATAGGGTCAACCTGGTCCCTGGGAGGTCGACCATAGTGTCGACCCCCAGGTTGACCTGGTCCTGGGCGGGAAAATTCCCGCCCCGTCTGCGCTGGGGTTTGAATTCGAATTTCGAATTCGAGCTGTTTTTCTGTTCTGAAAATCCTTGAAACTTCAGAGGGTCATATCTCCCTCATACAGACTCCATTTCTCGAAAACTCAGACTCATTTCCAAGAACAATTTCGAGACGAATGCAATGGCGCAACCCGTTTCCCTTGATTCTTATTTTAAAATTTATTTGTACCTTAATTTGAGAAACTTAATGTTACATAATTACGGGGTGTTATAGCAATCATATCTTAGATACAAAAGGTCCATGTAAATAAATATTGACAGTTCTTTAAATCCATATTAACCTAGTTACATGGACCAACGGTATTATGAGATTCTTTAATTAGTAGAATATTAAATGCACTATTAAAGCGATTCCTATTCTAGAGCAGGAAGTTCTTTTATATGTATTATTAAAGCTGATATTACCCTGGATTATCAACTCTGTAATATATTTGGTAGTGATGGATTTTGTAATATATTTTGTAACTGCTAGCATCAATTAGATTTTGTAACTGTTGGCATTTCAATTACAAACTAATCGTACATTACTGGATTATCAAACTTGCAGTGGAGCATGAAGAATTGAAAATGTTACACTATGGACCAGTTGGAGGAGGTACGTAATGAGGCTCTCGGTTATATTGAAGAACACTAGTAAATCTTGTTTAATGTTTCTCTGACTGGAATGTAATATACATGTGCTTGTTGGTGTTAGATGTATTTTTGGTGTTTGTTGTTTTACTTTTGTGGATGTTAGGATAGTATCAATAACAAGTTTAATTTCAGTTATTTTTTGGTATTAGCAGGAAACTTTTGGTTTTGTCTATGATATCACATGTTTGTGGTGGATGATTTATAGCAAGAAACTTTTGTTTTTGGTATTGGTATTGCATTTTTGTGGTAGGACATATATTAGGAAATATACTGATGTCTAAATTCATAACTGACATCAGTTATGTAGAATAAAACAATGTATACACAGAACAAAGACACCGCCTCCTTTAAAGGGAAATGATGTCTAAACGCCACACAAACATCACTTCACCGAAAATGAATTGATGTCTGTTTGGGGGTATAGACATCACTTCATTTAGAAAGAAATGATATGAAAAACACTTATTACAACAGTTATTCGCACCAAATACGATGTATTGGTCATTTATTACTACTTACAAGATATGTTTATAGTAATTCAAGATTGGAAATAAGCCATTATCAACATTCGGTTGATGCTAATAAATAAAAAAAGGGATTTAATACATCATTTTTTAATTAATTTATGATGTCTTATTGCTGCTTCGGCATCATTTTTTAGCTGATGTAAAAAAAGTGGTACTTTAGACATCACCGACAAAGACATCACTCCAAAAAAACATCGTTTTTTAGTCGATGTCTAAGTGAAGTTTTCTTGTTGTATGAAGTCGATCGAGATGGTTGGCTTTGCAAGAATGGACGATTGGTTATTCATTATTTGAACGAGTTAAGAGATGAAGTTTTAAGGGTGTGTCATCACTCTAAATTGACAATTCATCCTGGTGGTAATAAGATGTCTTGAGACATGAAACGAGTTTACTATTGGGAAGGTATGAAAAGAGATGTTGAGAAATTCATCTCGAAATGTACGAACTGTTAGTTAGTTAAAGCTGAGCAGAAAAAGAGAGCGGATTATTAAAGCCATTGGAAGTTCCTATGTGGAAATGAGAGCAATTGTCAATGGATTTTATTGATGGATTACTTAGGACAAGGACGGGGAATGATAGTACTTAGGTCATCGTGGATCTTTTGATCAAAAGCAGAAGTTTTATTTCTGTCGCATCAACAAGGACTGCATTGAAGTTGGCTGAGTTATATCTTAAGTGGATAGTTCAATTCCATGGAATTCCGAAGAGTATTGTTAGCGATCGAGATCCGTTATTCACCAATGGATTCTGGAAGAGCTTGCAAGAAACATTGGGAACCGAGCTTTGTTTGAGTACGGCCTATCATCCCCAAATAGATGGTCATACTAAAAGAGTTAATCGAGTATTGGAAGACCTTCTCAGATCTTGTGTATTGGATTTTGGAGAATCGTGGGAAGATCATTAAAATTTAGTCGAGTTTGCTTATAATAATGGTTACCAGTCGAGTATTGGAATGGCGTTGTATTACGGTCGACCATGTAATTCTCCATCTTGTTGGTTAGAGACTGCAGAGAAGTTGCTATTTGGGCCTGAAATGATATGAGAGACATCATATAATATTGAAGTCATTCGGCAACAAGTGAAAGCAGCCCAAGATCGTCATAAAAGCTATGCCGACAAGCGACGGAAAGATTTGGAATTCTCAGTCGGAGATTCGGTATTCGTTAAGATTTTGCCTCTTCGGAATATGGTTTGTTTTGGAAGAAAGGAAAGTTGGGACCAAGGTTCATTGGGTTGTTTTTGATTGTCGAGTGTATTAAGAAACTCGCTTATAGATTGGATTAACCTAAGAAGATAGCGAGTGTGCAACATGTGTTTCATTTATCGTTTCTATAGAAGTTTGGGCTGACTCAAATGTTATGGAATCTCTAGATCATCTTGAAGATTTTGAAGTCGAGCCCAAAGTTTTTAGGCCTCGTTAGCTACTTCGCATCGTGGGGAGTGACACGAAACAACTTAGGATGAAGGTTGTTAAGCTAGTCAAGGTACAATGGAGAGAAAACGATGACGATTGCACATGGAAAACAGAAGAGAGTATGTAGTTGACCTATCTAGAACTCTTCGAGTTATATGTCCCGTATATCGTATCCTATTTGTACCATTGTGTCTTGCACTATTAAAAGTTCAGCATGCTAGGATATGATTTTGGATGCATGGATTATTGGATTCTAGATTGGATGGTAAATTGGATACTCGTGGTCGGTAGGCATGCAGAATACCTTATATGCTCGTGTTTGCTTGGAATTTCGGGAGCGAAATTCCTAAAGGGAGGATAATGTAACAACCCGAAATTTACATATCGCTCGATCATAAAATAATTATATTTTATTCCTTAGTAGTCGAATCATTCTCAAATTTTAATATGTTGTTCATGGGGTTGTGAGAAATGTCCATGATTTTTAATGAATAATTATGACAATTTTGCCCATGAGTTTACTGTTTGGGCCACAACTTTTGATAGGGATCGAATCAGGTGCTGAAATCGGTTTCATTTGATCAGATTGGTAATTTGCAATTCTGTACAGTAGTCACATAAAGGATTTGGTTCAACAGTTTGGGAGAATTCGTTGTTTTAAGTTTCATCTTGGGTTAGGCAGACTGGTCAGCAGCTAATGGGCTGATTTGTAATAGCCCACAAATCCATACTATCTGAGCTGACTAAAACAACACTCGTCCAACCCATATAGCACAGAAATACGAGTCATTAGGGTTAAAGAAACATAAATAGATAGAAGATGGAACAAAAGAGAATATCGGAATCTCATAGTGGAACAAATAAAATATAATATCATATATTATAACTTTTAAATATGAAAATTTGTATTTTATATATGTTGCGACCCATAACTTCCCCGGTCTCCGAAGAGAAGAGAAAGAACGAATTACGTGAGGACAAGACAAATCAGAACACAAACAGAAGAACATTTCATTGTTTATTACAACAATTCCATCAGAATACAAGAATATATAGAGTATGAATAAATATTACACATTTGACAAATATCAGAGATTTAAATTACATTTAAATACATAGCAGCGGAAAAATAATGCAACACAGAATTGAAAGAAATACACGGATACAGAGCTTTCCGAGTTTCATTCCAGCTGTAAACCAAGATCCTGTGAATATAAATCTACAAAACCAAAACTACTAGCTTCCCGTGTGGAAAAATAGAGGCACCCAGAGTTTAGGTTAAAACAATAAACTCCAGGTCAGTCATGTGACTGGTGTGAGAACTAAAACAGTTATTAATATTTATTTTTAAAGTTAGGTAAATCAAGGGACCACGCCGTATAACACGGAACGGGTTTCCTCCCATAGCTAGAAAGAAACGTCGTGCTCTCCCTGCAGTCACTATCCCGTTTTTGACTCATACTGAGGTGTGAGGCTCGCGAATTAACGCCATACACAAAGTTGCGCCACACAGGTCGTGCTTTGATCATCAACCACAAGACTTTGCTTTTCAATAGAAGCCTTGATCATTTGCCACTTAGGCATGCCACATAGGCAATTCACTCCATGCGACTGATGTCCATCGATATACAACCTCTGAGCTCGTACGTCTCAGAGAAGGGCGTTAAGCAAGAGAATAAATTCTCCGCCGCCAAACAGATGTATATTTAATAGAGATCAATCAACACAGAATAAAATCCAATGTCAGACACACAGTCCATTTACAAATTCATTCTAGGTCTGAACGAAAACGGAGGCACTTTCCTCGCATATCCATCGATCTCCAAGTACGTCTGGACGATCACCAACTGATTCCCTCCTCTTGGGTGTACTGCCCAATCAAGATCATCAATAATCATCCAAACGATGTGAAGACTTCGGTCTTCAACCACCGTCTTCATCTTCGACTTATCGTCGAATCGGTTATTCAGAATGGGTATAAACCCAGCCTTTCCGAATAACCCGCGTATATAATAAACACATGTTACACAAACACAACATACGCCTCATTCCAATTCAGAGTATTCTTTTATTCAAATTTTCACATTCTTAATGAAAGGTTCCCATTAATTTTATCAAAGATAAATTCTTCTAAATTAATTCTTTAATCTTCCTTTGGATTTCCAAATTAGTCGAGATTAGCGAACCACACCGAAGTAATTAATTATTTTATTTCCCAATCCCAACCTATTCATCCCATGGAGCAAAACTGGTAATACTCCATATCTAACTCCACGGTGTTATCGGTAAATATTAATTACCATTTCACGTTCAAATCTAATCAAAGATTTAACTATCGCTTTGGAGAAAAACTGGTGATACTCCATCCTCGATCACTTTAATCTAATTAAATATTCATTAAAACTCCACTTAGTTTTAATCTTCCAAAAAATCAATATCCTGTCTTTAACTGGGTTAAAGAACCAATGTCACCTAAAACACGATTCACGATAAACCCAAAATCACTTTCTATTGTTAATCGGGTTAAAGAACAGGTGTTATTCAAAACACCGCTCACGATAAACCCTAAAAACCAATTCAAATTCAATTCCAATTAAATACTAATTAACTGGACAATTTCATTAAATCTTAATTAAAAGATTTATTCTTTTCTAAACTGGGTTCAAGAACAGTGTTATTTAAGACACCATTCATGACGAACCCCAAAATCCCATTTGATATTAAATACAAGGCTCTGAATAGAAAATATACCGGCTTATATTCAATATTAAATTCTGAAACCAACAAATATCGTATTGGAAATAACGATATAAAATATATCTTTCAAATTTCCATAACCATATCTGTATAATCACGAAATCCAACATCAAAATATTCCAAAGACAATTTCGATTCAAATCCATTAAAATTCAATTATTGGAAATTCTGGTTATTTTCAAAACCATTTCAATCCAGTTTGTTTATTTTAAAAATAAATGGAATTACAATTCTAGTTCAAAACTAGTTCATTTCGACAAAAATCTATTTTTATCTTTTCAAATATGGATTTTTTTCATCCCAATTCTTCACAAATCATTCTGTATGATTTTACACAAATTATTACTATTTTTTATAATTTTATCAAGGCCCGTACAGTCGATTTCCATCAACGATCATCGAACTGCACTTACCCCAACCTTTTCCAAATTTTATTTGGACATAATTCCAAATCCAACCGTTAGATTTCAAATCTCTAATATTCATTAGAAAGAGCTTTTCGATACAAACCCACCGGTTCCGGTTTTAGGAGAATCCGACGGTCGGATCTCCCGTAATGTCCATTCGAAGTCAATGGTCGAATTCATGAACTGCCGCAGCGCAGCGTGTTCTATTCAGGCCATTATATATATAATATATATATAGATTATATATATTTCGTCGATTTCCTTTTAAAACGTATTTTATAATTCGTTTTCGAAACGATTTCAACTTCATACCCAATTTCGAATCAAAATTGGATATTCCACATCATCGCTATACAAATGATGATATTTTCAAAACGTTATATTTTGAAATCACTTCCTTTTCTATATTCATTATAAAAATGAATATAATTGATATAAATATCGTTCACGTCAAAATGGCACATCTCTAATCAACACGACTTTATATATTTCAATAACTTCGTTATTTTATTCAACAAATGAATATTTATTCTATTCAACACATGAATCTATATTTATTTTTCTTTCAACACATGAATATTCTCAACACATGAGCATCGTCAACACATGACTATTTATGTTATTTAATATATTTTATAAAATTATGATAAAGATGTAAATTTTATTGTTTAAAATATTTTACTCAACACATGATATTTTCAACACATGAATATTCTCAACACATGAGCATCGTCAACACATGACTATTTATTCTATTCAACACATGAATATTTATTTTATAATATTCTTTATTTTTCCAATTGGAATGAGGCCAAATCAATTACCATATAATGTTAATTATATGGATTCCATACAACACATGTATATAATAGCAACGATAAATAATCAACCATCATCCAAAGTGCACCACACAACCGCACAAGCATTAAATATAAATAATTAACGCTTACACAGTCTGTCGACCAATCGATCGACATACAACTAAATAATTGGGATTAGTGTACGCCAAATATCATCCCAACACCCGTGTGGGGTTTCAATCCACAAACACCGAATATTATTTGTGCAGTTGGGCGACGTGTAAAATTTATCGTCTCAATCAATGTCCTTCAAATAGGTGTACATAAACAAACCGTCCGGTTTGTAAATGAATATTTATTTATTCACATTCACATTAAAAATTATATTTTTAACGATAAATGATTTATTTCAACACATGAATATTTATTTTTAATCATTCCACATCACAATCAATTTTCACAACACATCAATCAAACAAACAAGCCGTCCATGGTCTGTGGATGACAGGTGCTGCTAAGCACCGTCTACATCCTAGTATATAATTTTAACTAGAAAACAAGATTTAAAGTAAGAAGTTCTCACCGATTAGCTAAACCAAACACCACGACTCTTCATATGTAGAAAATTTTCACCGTTCTCGCCTTTTGTCACTTTCATTTTCCGTAGCCACTACATATATAAAAATCACATTTTTATATTGTTTCTATGTATATAAAAATCACATTTTTATAATCACTCTATATGGATAAAAATCACATTTTTATACTGCTACTATATAGATAAAAATTCTATTTTTATACGGCTACTATATAGATAAAAGTTCTATTTTTATACCGCTACTATATAGATAAAAATTCTATTTTTATAACGGTGTTCATATAATAAAAATTATATTTTTATGTCGTCACTCATATAAAAATCACATATTTGCTTCTTCTACATAATTAAAATCATATTTTTATATCTCCTACATAATAAAGATCGAATTTTTATTATCTATATAATATAAAAATCATATTTTTAATCCATTATAAGTGTAAAAATCATACGTCAAAAACCATATAAGCTTTAAAGGGGAGAAAACTCACATTTTTTTCTAACGCCCGGATTTGTTGTTCTGGTTCCAGAATTTGCAAACGAGCTCCAATCTTCACACCATCTTTTTTATAGCTTAAACGCATCATTCCGGACAACTTTCCCCTAGTGGTCTTCCTTCCGAAAATGTGCCATTTCGCCGGAAATCGCGAAAAGACAGCATTTTGACAGTGTTTGAACAGCAGACTTTGGACGCGTTTTCCCGACAACTCTACAATGCAAAATAGGACTATCATATACCAAATCGAAGAGAAAATCGTGCTCTTCGACTTTGGTCTAGAGGAGTTTTGGCTAGAAATGCACGGTTTGGGAGTTATTCGCGAAACAGTGACAGAGTGTTTTATGCAAAACGGGATTTTTGGTGAAAATGGGTTTTTGGGTGAAATGGGGCCCACGGCCGGAGCTGGGCTGGGGGAGGGGGCGGCGTGGGGCCTGACTGATGTGGGGGAGGGCGCTGGTGGTGGTGGTTGCGGCGGTGGGGGAGTGTAACGACCCAGAAAATCTGAACCAATTTAAAAATTTTAAATTGGCTAAAATAATGGATTTTAAATATTTAAAATAAATATTTTAAATAAAGATGAAGAAAACTGAGTTGAATCGACATTTGAAAACCAATATAATTAAATATAATTATATATAGAATTGAAAATGGCGCGGTAGTTCGATAATTCGATTTCAAACTTCAAATGAATATACCGGGTGCAAAACAATCCGGATTTTAGTGAGACCAAAAACATTAGTATCTAATTGGTAATATCTTTCTAACGAATCCGACCAATCGAAATTTGATAGAAGAAATCAAAAGATATGTCCAGTTGAAAATTCTGAATAGTCGTTATGGAATTCAGGCCCTTAAAAATGGACATTTTGCATACGACCTCGGATTTAGACGAAACCACTTTTGTTAGATCCGCAGTGTCAGGTTATTGCTAGGTTTCAAATTTCATAATTTTTCGAATCAATATGTGAGCGTGGCAAAAGAAAACGCGTTTGACCAGTTTCTGTTGATTTTAATCGACTGGAAATTGGCCATTTTTCAAACGGTCTCAGAATTTGACGAAACTAGTTTTGTTAGGACCGTATCGTCAATACGAAGCTAGAAAATATTTTTCTGGAATTTTTCTAGTTAGTATGTGACCCCGGTAATTTGAAATGTACGTTTAAAATTCAATATAGTGATTTAAATGTAAATTCAAAAGGAAACTGACTGTAACGATCAAATCAGCTTACGATACATATCCCATTGTGTTCAGAATGGGGGTGAAACGCTATGGGCGACAGGCGGTGGGCCTCGTTTCGAGGTCGTGTGTAAAGGTCAACCCTTTTGCAAATTTAAATAATAAAATATAAAAAAAAAAAATAATAATAATTTTTAACTCTTCCCTCCCTCCCTTATCTCCCGCTTGGCCCCCCCCTTTTTCAATTCGATACAATCAGAAAGAAAAAAAAAAAAAAAACAAAACCTAATCTAATCGCCAGAGCCCCCCCCGATCCCTCGAGCGCCGACGAAGAGCCACCGCCCTCCGATCTTCTCCCTCCTCCCCCCTGAACCAATCGCGAGCCCCCTCCCTTGTCTCGACGTCTGCGAAGAAGCCCCTACTCGCTCGCGCAGCTGAAGCCGCCGACCGCCACCAGAAGTCCCCCCACGCAACGCCTCCAGACCGAAGCCGCCACCTCGAAGCCTTGCCGCCGTCGATCTGCGAGAAACCCCCCCCCTCGGTACGTTTTCTTTCATTTTATTTATTTAGTTTATTTTTGTTTTAAATTCTGATTTTAAAACATTTAAGAACTGATTTTGAAAATGATTTTTAAACTGTTTTTTTTTTAAAGGGTATAAAGCCTGAATTTTTAAAGAAAATTAAAACTGATTTTTGTTTTTAAAATAAAGTAAAACTGATTTGTTTTAAAGAAAAGTTAAAACTGCAATTTTAAAAAAAAAAGGTAAAAGACTGAAATTTTTATGAAAGAATTTTAAAACAGAAATTTTTATAAAAGTAAAACTGTTTTTATAAAAGAATTTTAAAACAGAAATTTTAAACAATATAAAAACTGATTTGGTTTTAAAAAAAATTAAAAACTGAATTTTTAAAAAAAGAACTTTAAAACTGAATTTTTAAAAGTATTTTAAAAACTGAAACTGTTTTAAAAATAAAGAAATAAAACTGATTTATTTTATAAAGTATAAAACTGATTATAAAAGAATTTTTAAAAAACTGGATTTTTGTAAAGAGAGCATAAAAACTGATTTTGTTTTTAAGATAAAAACTGATTTTAAAAAGCCAGGAAAAACTGATTTTAGAAGCGAAGTAAAAATCATATTTTTATATGTTGAAAGCCGAAATAAAAATCATATTTTTATATGTTGAAAGCCGAAATAAAAATCATATTTTTATATGTTGAAAGCCGAAATAAAAATCATATTTTTATATGTTGAAAGTCGAAGAAAAAAATCATATTTTTATATATCGAATAGCGAAGCCAAAATTCGATTTTTATATATTGAATAGCATAGTAAAAATTCTATTTTTACATATGCAGAGAATACGGGTGAAAGAGACAAATAGGCGAAGATTTCTATTAAGAAGAGTCTTGGTATTGGATAGCTATTGGTGAGATTTCTGATTTAAAAATTTATATATATATATGCGTGAAAATGAAAGTGAATTGCTATATATTAATATCTATATATATATATATATACGCCCCCTCGTCCACAAACCATGGACGATATTTATTGGTTGAAATTGTGGTGAAAATTGAATGATTGTTTGGGATTGTTTGTGATTGATATTGGTTGATTGTGGTTGAAAAATACCCATTTGTGGTTGAGAAATATTTGGTTGAAACCACATAGGATTAGTTTGTGGAAATGAAATAAATATATATACATGCCGCCTGCGTGCGAACTAGATGCATGTTTCCCATTGTCAAAAACCGCGAGGTTTTAAGGTAGAGCGAGGAGCCGTACTAGGGACGGTGCCGGTGTAACTACCCTGCCGTTATGCTGCCGAAATTTTGAATAATATTTGTGTGTTTGAATTATTTTCATTTGCTTAAACTATATTTATTCATTGTATAGAAAACATTCATGTGTTGAATTGATATTCATTCGTTGTTTAGAAATTCAGGTGTTGAATGGTATTCATATTTTGAAATAAATCGTTCGATAATAAAAATCACATTTTTATCCATATATAAAAACTATTGAAAACATTCATGTGTTGAATTGATATTCATTCGTTGTTTAGAAATTCAGGTGTTGAATGGTATTCATATTTTGAAATAAATTGTTCGATAATAAAAATCACATTTTTATCCATATATAAAAACTATTGAAAACATTCATGAGTTGAATTGATATTCATTCGTTGTTTAGAAATTCATGTGTTGAATGGTATTCATATTTTGAAATAAATCGTTCGATAATAAAAATCACATTTTTATCCATATATAAAAACTATTGAAAACATTCATGAGTTGAATTGATATTCATTCGTTGTTTAGAAATTCATGTGTTGAATGGTATTCATATTTTGAAATAAATTGTTCGATAATAAAAATCACATTTTTATCCATATATAAAAACTATTGAAAACATTCATGAGTTGAATTGATATTCATTCGTTGTTTAGAAATTCATGTGTTGGATGGTATTCATATTTTGAAATAAACCGATTGATAATAAAAATCACCTTTTATCGACTATATGAACTATATAGAAAAATAGTGTTTTGAAATGAATCGTTTTACAATAAAAATCACATTTTTATTGTATGCATAAATCGTTGAAATGTGAAATGTTAAAAATAGCCACTTGTTCAAAATAAACATATATGAGTTGAAATATTCATTAATTAGCTAATGAAATGATTTGCACCTATTTATGTAACATTAGAATGAATGGTGTTTTTAAACCAAATAGAAATCAAATATGAAGTTGAATAGAAAATGGAAAATGATATGGACTGTATATATATGTACATGCATATTCATTGAACAGGTTATAGCAAAGGGGCTAGAGAAGAGGAATAAAATTTTGTGCCCGACAAATAGGTACACATTTACTGATTTGTTTGGGTGATGATTTTGAGCCTGATTGGCTAGCCGCTTGGCTTTTTTCTTTTTCTTTTTGAGATTAGAAGGACCGGGACGCTATTTGCGATTTCCCGACGCTCCCGGTGCAGGGGAGGTTATGGCGAAATTTTTCCAAAATTAAGGTGTTAGAAAAATTTTTTGAAGTGAAAACGATATAGAAATCATTGAATGAACTATATTTATATAACTATATAAATATAAATAAAATTAAAACGAAACGAGGCCGTGCAGTTCGTATTTTGAAACCGTGATTTCAAACGACTAGTACGGGAAATCCGACCATTGGATTTTCCCGAAACCTCAACCGTCGGGTTCGCCTTGGAATAATCTTTCCAACGGCACCAACCTTGTAAAAATCCAACGGTTGGATTGTCTGGAATGTTTAATTCAAATCTGGAGAAAAACAGCGCCAGAAACGATTATATTTATTTATATATATAAATAAAATTATATTTAATCGAATAACGACGCTGCAGTTCGTATTTTGAAATCGAAATTTCAAACGATTGTACCGGGAGATCCGACCGTCGGATTTTCCCGAAACTGGAACCGTTGGATTCGTTTTGAAAAGACCTTTCTAATGATGTAAATTTTGTGAAGATCCAACGGTTAGATTTTCAGATATGTGTAAATCAAATCTGAAGAAAAACAGCGCCACGGCCACGTTATGGCCCGAAACGTCGTTTTGAATATATTAGCTATTTTAAAATAAATAAAAATAGCGATAAATAGTTATAAAATATCGTAAGCGATATGGAATGGAAATAAACTGAATTTGCTTGATTTATGTGATGTTTGATGGTTGAATGTGTTTGGTGTGAAAACTATATAAAGAACACAATTGGTGTTGTCGAATAATTTAACCATTGAAATAAATCGATTTGAAATTCTAAATATACGTGAATTATTTGAAAAGGCCGAGTTAATTCTCACTTCGAATAATCGACCGACGATTGAAATTCGAAGATGAAGACGATGGTCGAAGACCGGAGATCTTCACCTCGTTTGGATGGTAACCGAGGTCCTGATTGGGAGGCATCCCGAAATATGGATAATGAGTGGTGATCGTTCAGACGTACGTGTTGATCGAAGGGTTTGCGAGGTATTTAGTGCCTCCGGTTTCGTTCAGACCCAGAACGGACTTGTAAATGGACTGTGTGTCCGACATTGGAATTTGTTCTGTGTAATTGATAGCCATCAGTGCACGGTATGAATTGCCTGTGTGGCATGCTAAGATGCAGTGATCAGGACTTCTGTTGAAAAGCAAAGTCTTGTGGTGATGATCAAAGCACCGCCTGTGTGGCGTAGCTTTGTGTATAACGTGAATTCGCGAGCCTCACATCCCGGTATGAACCTAAAACGGGAGGAAGGACCTCAGGGAGGGCATGCGTTTCTTTCTAGCTAGGGTGGTGTCAGTGACCTACCAGCCCTGACATTTATATACTTTTCACCTATGTGGTTGTTGCTGTTGCGAGGCGCCTCGGTTTGATCGGACGATCCGGGTCCGATGGAGTCATTCGTTGGCTCGTTTACGCCCCAAAGGGCGGGGAAACGTATTGTTCAGGCATAATAATCCACATCGGTGGACCGGCCCTGTCGCTCCAAGGCTTGCCTGCGCGCTTGCCTGTGGCTCGGGCTAGAGAGTCACGAATTCGGTAAGGACTATCTTTTGCCTTGGTTCATGACGGAAATCCAATTTCCAAATACGACATCGTGCGGTTTTGATTGTATACCTATATATGGCGACATAGTGGTATGGGGCATTAATGCCGTCTATGATTGATAGTTATGATTTGAAATTGTTTTCAAAACATATAAACACTAGCAATAATATCAATTGCCTTTGTTTTATTCGTATCAAGCATGTCTTGGCCGTTATAAGGTAAAAACTCTATCCTCCGGTTTGCGTTGCATTGTGTGATGGGAACTGAGTCTTATAACGGCTTCATTTTTATAAAAAGCATAGCGATGTTTAAAAGAAAGATTTGTTTTTAAAGCACTGGCAATCCAATGGAGTAAACCCGTTCCACGAAAGTGGCGTGGTCCTGTGATTAGCCATATTATATATGTGTTGAGTGGATTTCTCATACCAGTCCCATGACTGACTCGTAGTTTGTTTCACTTTCAAACTCGGGTGCCCCTTTTTCTACACGGGCAGCCTTGTATTCAGGTTTAGCTGGTTCTTTCTGGATAGCTGGAGCTGAAGATGGATTCTATCATTTATTTCTTTTTATGCTGTTCAGCTCCTATTGTACATATTTTGTTTATTTCCGCTGTAGACATTTATGTATAGCTGAACTGTATTTGTACTAAGTAAGATCCTGTATACTGTGTAACTCTGATGATTACTTTTATCCAGTATATTTTGTTGTTCATTCTGGTGTATTTATTTAATTCTGTTCTGCTATTATATGTTTCTGTGTTATATTCCAAAAGATAACCTTGTTTCCGTGAGAACGGGAAATCGGGTCGTCTCAACGTGGTATCAGAGCTTTGGTTAAGCTTAGTTCTGGAATATAACATTTGAACGAACTCGTCAGAAATAGAACCAGTAGTGTTCTAGGACGGGTAACTCTATACAGATAGGATCAGCAATATCCTAGTATGAGTAAAGCAGAATAGATTACACCTCGATAGACACATTTACACTTGAAGTATGTGTTTCTATATTTTAAAATACCTTTTCTGTGACCTGACACTTGATCTGCTAATTGCAGAAGTACTAGAAAAATGAGTGCCAGAAACAGAAGGAATACAGAACCCGATCTAGAGGCTCTATTCAAGAGATATCGAAATCTGGGTGGAGAAAAATTTTCGGGCAATGAATCTATTATTCAAACTCAAGCTTGGTTGAGTTCTGTCGAAAAAATCTTTGAGCATATCCAGCTGAGAGATGACCAGAAACGGTTAGTAGCATCTTGGGCGCTTAAAGAAGAAGCTTTAATCTGGTGGGAATCAATCATCAGAAATAATCCAGAAGGTGATATCACCTGGGACAGATTCAAATTGATTTTCTTAGAAAGATTTACTCCTCCCGAAGTAACCGAGAGATTATGTGATGAATTTTCTTATCTAATACAAGGAGATATGACTATCCCAGAATATCATAAGAAATTCAATGAACTTGCTCACTTTGCCCCTCATCTAATTGAAAATCCGAAGAGGAAAAATATGAGATTTATTCACGGGCTTCAAAGGAAATACCAGAATAAAGTATTGGGGCATGTGAAGCTTCCTTTTTCTGAAATGATTTATATGGCTTACCAGTATGAAGATCTCCATAAGAAAGGAATGTTGCGCGACGAAGAAGAAGTCTGTTCGAGTGACAAAACAGAGTCAGAAACTGATATTCCTGAAGCCAGTGCGAGGTCAGAGGTCGGTAAAGAGCCCGAAGTAAATCGAAAAAGGGCCAGATCCGAAAAAGAACCAGTAACGACAGCTATTTGCTCTAACTGCAATAAGAAAGGACATTTGTCGATAAGTTGCAGATCTTTAAAGAAACCAAAAAGGGATGAATCTAAATCCAAGAATAAGTTTCAAGTGACCCGGGAGTGCAATCTTTGTCATAAGACTGGTCATATAAAGAGGGACTGTTGGATGTTGAAAAAGACCAAAACGGTTCAAGTAAATGAAGTAGCAGAAACCTCAGCACCCTCAGATATTCAGGAAAGATCTGATGTTTTAGAAGGCACGCTCAATGTCAAGAACATTCCAGTTAAAGTACTGTTCGACACAGGAGCGTCACGAAGCTTTATTGCAAAGAGTGCAGTCAAGAAGTTGGGTTTGAATTTGAAAAAGCTCAAAGAGCCCATGACTGTCCAAAATCCAGTTGGGGGTTCCATCAATCTCAGTTGGATCTGTGCAGTACCTGTCTCTTTTTCTTGCTATAAATTCCCTATAATCTCTATCGTCATGAATTTTAATGAATTCGATCTTATTCTGGGATTGGATTGGCTAACCAAATATGAAGCTGAAGTTAAATGCGCCGAGCGAGTGGTTAAAGCAAAGGCCCAATCGGGGAATTATATAACCATACCATGCGAAGGCCCGACATCAAATAGAAAGGACTTCTGGTCAGCTCTCGATGTTTCTCCAGCCCAAATTGAAAATGTTCCTGAAGTCACGGAGAATATTCCTGACCTCGTTAAAGATATTCCTGTTGTTAAGAACTATGCGGATGTGTTCGAAGAAGTTGTTCGCTTACCTCCGCAGAGAGAGATAGATTTCAAGATTGCTTTGATTCCCAATGCAAGGCCGGTAGTTCACGCTATTCGAAGAATGTCCTTGAAAGAGAAGGAGGAATTAGACAATCAAACACGACAGCTAGTATTGAAAGGTCTGATCAGGCCTAGTTTCTCTGACTGGGGTGCAGCCGTGGTATTTGTCCCAAAATCTGACGGTACTTTACGTCTATGTGTGGATTATCGAGATCTGAACAAACAGACCATAAAGAACAAGTATCCATTGCCGCGGATTGATGATTTGTTGGATCGATTAAATGGAGCACAAGTATTCTCACGAATGGACCTAGCTACAGGATTCCATCAACTTCGAATTGCCGAAGAGTGTGTTCCAATGACAGCGTTCAGAGGCCCCGACTTATTCTACGAGTGGTTAGTAATGCCGTTCGGCTTATGTAACGCTCCCGCTTACTTCGTCGATCTAATGAACAGAGTGTTCAGAGGGGTTTTGAATAAATTTGTTCTGGTTTTTATTGATGATATTCTAATCTTCTCTAAATCAAAGGCCGAACATGAAAAGCATCTGGAACAGGTTTTGGAAATCCTCAGAAGAAATGTATTGAAAGCCAAATTTTCCAAATGTATCTTCTGGCAAGATGAAGTAAAATTTCTGGGCCATGTCGTATCGAAAGATGGAATCGCTGTGGATCCAAGCAAAATCACAGCTATTCAGAATTGGAAACAGCCCAGTACTCCCACTGAAGTCCGCAGTTTTCTCGGATTGGCTAGCTATTACCGAAAGTTCGTTAAAGACTTTTCCAAGATATCTGGCCACTTAACGAAGCTTACAAAGAAGCATTCTAAATTCAAATGGACTCAAGAGAGTGAGGAAGCTTTTGAAGAGCTAAAGTTGAGATTAACAACAGCTCCAGTATTAACCATCATTGATGGCAACCAAGATTTAAAAGTATGGACTGATGCTTCTAGAGAAGGCCTTGGAGCAGTGTTAATGCAAAGAGGCCAAGTAATTGCTTATGCTAGCCGTCAACTGAAGCCGCACGAGAAAAACTACGTAACTCATGATCTTGAGTTATTGGCTATCATATTCTCTTTGAAAATCTGGAGACACTATCTTCTCGGTGAGAGATTCGAACTGTTTACAGATCATCAGTCATTAAAGTATCTGTTCACTCAGAAGGACTTGAATTTGAGGCAGCAACGTTGGCTGGAGTTTCTTGCAGCATATGACTTTGAAATTATATATACTCCAGGGAAAGCCAATGTCGTGGCCGATGCGCTGAGTCGAAAGAATGTAATGATCGCCAGCTTTATTATCACGACTTCCTTGATTGACAAAATATCTATTCTTCAGAAGGAGGATAACTTTATTAAAGATATGATCAAAAGGATTCAGAAAGGCGAACCCTCGTGTTTTCAAATAGATAACGACGAGACCTTGAGATTAAAAGGAAGGATTTGTGTTCCTGACATCCCAGAGTTAAAAAGGGAAGTGTTAGACGAGTGTCACAAGTCCAAGCTGAGTATCCATCCTGGTGTGGCCAAAATGTATAACGATCTCAAAAGAACTTTCTGGTGGAAGGCTATGAAGAGAGACGTTTCAATATATGTTAGTCGGTGCCCTACTTGCCAGCTAGTCAAGAGTGACCAACAGAAATTGGCTGGATTATTACAACCGCTAGAAGTTCCTGGCTGGAAGTGGGAACATATTTCTATGGATTTCATTGATGGTCTGCCCAGGACCAGAAAAGGAAATGACAGTATTTGGGTGATCGTAGATCGCTTCACGAAGACCGCCCATTTTATACCTGTCAAATCAAACAGAACCGCTCAGAGTCTGGCGCAGATATACTTCAGGGAAATAGTTAGACTACATGGAGTGCCGCTCAGTATAGTAAGTGATAGAGATACCATATTCACTAGCAAATTCTGGGAAGCATTTCAAGTCGAGTTAGGAACGAAGTTAAACCTAAGCACCGCTTATCATCCTCAGACAGACGGTCAGACTGAGAGGGTGAATCGCATTCTAGAAGATCTATTGCGGGCTTGTGTTATAGATTTCGGTGGATCATGGGAAGACAATCTACATTTGGCTGAGTTCTCTTATAACAACAGCTACCAGGCGAGTCTGACAATGTCGCCATTCGAAGCATTGTATGGTAGACCGTGCCGATCTCCTGCTTGTTGGGTCGAGCCTGGAAATAGACTTGTATTGGGTCCTGATATGATTCGCGAAGCTGTTGATAAAGTCGATTTTATTAAGAAGCGATTACTCGCCGCTCAAAGCCGACAAAAGAGCTATGCCGATAAAAGAAGAAGAGATATATCCTTCGAAGTTGGCGACTATGTATATTTGAAAGTATCGCCGATGAGAGGAGTTATCCGGTTCGGTAAAACTGGAAAGTTAGCGCCTAAATTCATTGGTCCGTTTCCTATTCTGGAACGGATTGGAACTCTCGCTTATAGGGTTGAACTGCCTGACTGGTTGCCTGGAGTGCATGATGTATTTCATATATCTCAACTTCGAAAGCACGTTCATGATCCAGACTTGGTCGTGGAAGAAGCAGCTCAGCAGGATATTGAAATTACTCCCGAACTAGCTGTGAGGCGTGAGCCGCTAAAGATTATCGGCAAAGAAACCAAAGAGCTTAGAAACAAGAAGGTTCACTTAGTCAAAGTGCAATGGAGTGGAGATCCGCGAGATTGTACTTGGGAAACTGAGGAGAGCATTCAGAAAGCTTATCCTAGATGCCGAGTAGATATCTCTGATTGACTCTGGTGCAAGGTACATTTACCCTACCTTGCATTACCTTTTAATTCTCTATTCTGTTGCTGTTTTCTTCCCATAGATGTGCATTGTTTATTCTGTACTCTGAATATTAAAAACAAATTGGTTGTTGTATTGTGGGATTGTAGATTTATCAAACCACTTTCGACTTTATTCCTTTTCGGGGACGAAAAGTTTTAAGTGGGGGAGATTGTAACGACCCAGAAAATCTGAACCAATTTAAAAATTTTAAATTGGCTAAAATAATGGATTTTAAATATTTAAAATAAATATTTTAAATAAAGATGAAGAAAACTGAGTTGAATCGACATTTGAAAACCAATATAATTAAATATAATTATATATAGAATTGAAAATGGCGCGGTAGTTCGATAATTCGATTTCAAACTTCAAATGAATATACCGGGTGCAAAACAATCCGGATTTTAGTGAGACCAAAAACATTAGTATCTAATTGGTAATATCTTTCTAACGAATCCGACCAATCGAAATTTGATAGAAGAAATCAAAAGATATGTCCAGTTGAAAATTCTGAATAGTCGTTATGGAATTCAGGCCCTTAAAAATGGACATTTTGCATACGACCTCGGATTTAGACGAAACCACTTTTGTTAGATCCGCAGTGTCAGGTTATTGCTAGGTTTCAAATTTCATAATTTTTCGAATCAATATGTGAGCGTGGCAAAAGAAAACGCGTTTGACCAGTTTCTGTTGATTTTAATCGACTGGAAATTGGCCATTTTTCAAACGGTCTCAGAATTTGACGAAACTAGTTTTGTTAGGACCGTATCGTCAATACGAAGCTAGAAAATATTTTTCTGGAATTTTTCTAGTTAGTATGTGACCCCGGTAATTTGAAATGTACGTTTAAAATTCAATATAGTGATTTAAATGTAAATTCAAAAGGAAACTGACTGTAACGATCAAATCAGCTTACGATACATATCCCATTGTGTTCAGAATGGGGGTGAAACGCTATGGGCGACAGGCGGTGGGCCTCGTTTCGAGGTCGTGTGTAAAGGTCAACCCTTTTGCAAATTTAAATAATAAAATATAAAAAAAAAAAAAAAAAAAAAATTTTTAACTCTTCCCTCCCTCCCTTATCTCCCGCTTGGCCCCCCCCCTTTTTCAATTCGATACAATCAGAAAGAAAAAAAAAAAAACAAAACCTAATCTAATCGCCAGAGCCCCCCCCGATCCCTCGAGCGCCGACGAAGAGCCACCGCCCTCCGATCTTCTCCCTCCTCCCCCCTGAACCAATCGCGAGCCCCCTCCCTTGTCTCGACGTCTGCGAAGAAGCCCCTACTCGCTCGCGCAGCTGAAGCCGCCGACCGCCACCAGAAGTCCCCCCACGCAACGCCTCCAGACCGAAGCCGCCACCTCGAAGCCTTGCCGCCGTCGATCTGCGAGAAACCCCCCCCCCCTCGGTACGTTTTCTTTCATTTTATTTATTTAGTTTATTTTTGTTTTAAATTCTGATTTTAAAACATTTAAGAACTGATTTTGAAAATGATTTTTAAACTGTTTTTTTTTTTAAAGGGTATAAAGCCTGAATTTTTAAAGAAAATTAAAACTGATTTTTGTTTTTAAAATAAAGTAAAACTGATTTGTTTTAAAGAAAAGTTAAAACTGCAATTTTAAAAAAAAAAGGTAAAAGACTGAAATTTTTATGAAAGAATTTTAAAACAGAAATTTTTATAAAAGTAAAACTGTTTTTATAAAAGAATTTTAAAACAGAAATTTTAAACAATATAAAAACTGATTTGGTTTTAAAAAAAATTAAAAACTGAATTTTTAAAAAAAGAACTTTAAAACTGAATTTTTAAAAGTATTTTAAAAACTGAAACTGTTTTAAAAATAAAGAAATAAAACTGATTTATTTTATAAAGTATAAAACTGATTATAAAAGAATTTTTAAAAAACTGGATTTTTGTAAAGAGAGCATAAAAACTGATTTTGTTTTTAAGATAAAAACTGATTTTAAAAAGCCAGGAAAAACTGATTTTAGAAGCGAAGTAAAAATCATATTTTTATATGTTGAAAGCCGAAATAAAAATCATATTTTTATATGTTGAAAGCCGAAATAAAAATCATATTTTTATATGTTGAAAGCCGAAATAAAAATCATATTTTTATATGTTGAAAGTCGAAGAAAAAAATCATATTTTTATATATCGAATAGCGAAGCCAAAATTCGATTTTTATATATTGAATAGCATAGTAAAAATTCTATTTTTACATATGCAGAGAATACGGGTGAAAGAGACAAATAGGCGAAGATTTCTATTAAGAAGAGTCTTGGTATTGGATAGCTATTGGTGAGATTTCTGATTTAAAAATTTATATATATATATGCGTGAAAATGAAAGTGAATTGCTATATATTAATATCTATATATATATATATATATACGCCCCCTCGTCCACAAACCATGGACGATATTTATTGGTTGAAATTGTGGTGAAAATTGAATGATTGTTTGGGATTGTTTGTGATTGATATTGGTTGATTGTGGTTGAAAAATACCCATTTGTGGTTGAGAAATATTTGGTTGAAACCACATAGGATTAGTTTGTGGAAATGAAATAAATATATATACATGCCGCCTGCGTGCGAACTAGATGCATGTTTCCCATTGTCAAAAACCGCGAGGTTTTAAGGTAGAGCGAGGAGCCGTACTAGGGACGGTGCCGGTGTAACTACCCTGCCGTTATGCTGCCGAAATTTTGAATAATATTTGTGTGTTTGAATTATTTTCATTTGCTTAAACTATATTTATTCATTGTATAGAAAACATTCATGTGTTGAATTGATATTCATTCGTTGTTTAGAAATTCAGGTGTTGAATGGTATTCATATTTTGAAATAAATCGTTCGATAATAAAAATCACATTTTTATCCATATATAAAAACTATTGAAAACATTCATGTGTTGAATTGATATTCATTCGTTGTTTAGAAATTCAGGTGTTGAATGGTATTCATATTTTGAAATAAATTGTTCGATAATAAAAATCACATTTTTATCCATATATAAAAACTATTGAAAACATTCATGAGTTGAATTGATATTCATTCGTTGTTTAGAAATTCATGTGTTGAATGGTATTCATATTTTGAAATAAATCGTTCGATAATAAAAATCACATTTTTATCCATATATAAAAACTATTGAAAACATTCATGAGTTGAATTGATATTCATTCGTTGTTTAGAAATTCATGTGTTGAATGGTATTCATATTTTGAAATAAATTGTTCGATAATAAAAATCACATTTTTATCCATATATAAAAACTATTGAAAACATTCATGAGTTGAATTGATATTCATTCGTTGTTTAGAAATTCATGTGTTGGATGGTATTCATATTTTGAAATAAACCGATTGATAATAAAAATCACCTTTTATCGACTATATGAACTATATAGAAAAATAGTGTTTTGAAATGAATCGTTTTACAATAAAAATCACATTTTTATTGTATGCATAAATCGTTGAAATGTGAAATGTTAAAAATAGCCACTTGTTCAAAATAAACATATATGAGTTGAAATATTCATTAATTAGCTAATGAAATGATTTGCACCTATTTATGTAACATTAGAATGAATGGTGTTTTTAAACCAAATAGAAATCAAATATGAAGTTGAATAGAAAATGGAAAATGATATGGACTGTATATATATGTACATGCATATTCATTGAACAGGTTATAGCAAAGGGGCTAGAGAAGAGGAATAAAATTTTGTGCCCGACAAATAGGTACACATTTACTGATTTGTTTGGGTGATGATTTTGAGCCTGATTGGCTAGCCGCTTGGCTTTTTTCTTTTTCTTTTTGAGATTAGAAGGACCGGGACGCTATTTGCGATTTCCCGACGCTCCCGGTGCAGGGGAGGTTATGGCGAAATTTTTCCAAAATTTAAGGTGTTAGAAAATTTTTTTGAAGTGAAAACGATATAGAAATCATTGAATGAACTATATTTATATAACTATATAAATATAAATAAAATTAAAACGAAACGAGGCCGTGCAGTTCGTATTTTGAAACCGTGATTTCAAACGACTAGTACGGGAAATCCGACCATTGGATTTTCCCGAAACCTCAACCGTCGGGTTCGCCTTGGAATAATCTTTCCAACGGCACCAACCTTGTAAAAATCCAACGGTTGGATTGTCTGGAATGTTTAATTCAAATCTGGAGAAAAACAGCGCCAGAAACGATTATATTTATTTATATATATAAATAAAATTATATTTAATCGAATAACGACGCTGCAGTTCGTATTTTGAAATCGAAATTTCAAACGATTGTACCGGGAGATCCGACCGTCGGATTTTCCCGAAACTGGAACCGTTGGATTCGTTTTGAAAAGACCTTTCTAATGATGTAAATTTTGTGAAGATCCAACGGTTAGATTTTCAGATATGTGTAAATCAAATCTGAAGAAAAACAGCGCCACGGCCACGTTATGGCCCGAAACGTCGTTTTGAATATATTAGCTATTTTAAAATAAATAAAAATAGCGATAAATAGTTATAAAATATCGTAAGCGATATGGAATGGAAATAAACTGAATTTGCTTGATTTATGTGATGTTTGATGGTTGAATGTGTTTGGTGTGAAAACTATATAAAGAACACAATTGGTGTTGTCGAATAATTTAACCATTGAAATAAATCGATTTGAAATTCTAAATATACGTGAATTATTTGAAAAGGCCGAGTTAATTCTCACTTCGAATAATCGACCGACGATTGAAATTCGAAGATGAAGACGATGGTCGAAGACCGGAGATCTTCACCTCGTTTGGATGGTAACCGAGGTCCTGATTGGGAGGCATCCCGAAATATGGATAATGAGTGGTGATCGTTCAGACGTACGTGTTGATCGAAGGGTTTGCGAGGTATTTAGTGCCTCCGGTTTCGTTCAGACCCAGAACGGACTTGTAAATGGACTGTGTGTCCGACATTGGAATTTGTTCTGTGTAATTGATAGCCATCAGTGCACGGTATGAATTGCCTGTGTGGCATGCTAAGATGCAGTGATCAGGACTTCTGTTGAAAAGCAAAGTCTTGTGGTGATGATCAAAGCACCGCCTGTGTGGCGTAGCTTTGTGTATAACGTGAATTCGCGAGCCTCACATCCCGGTATGAACCTAAAACGGGAGGAAGGACCTCAGGGAGGGCATGCGTTTCTTTCTAGCTAGGGTGGTGTCAGTGACCTACCAGCCCTGACATTTATATACTTTTCACCTATGTGGTTGTTGCTGTTGCGAGGCGCCTCGGTTTGATCGGACGATCCGGGTCCGATGGAGTCATTCGTTGGCTCGTTTACGCCCCAAAGGGCGGGGAAACGTATTGTTCAGGCATAATAATCCACATCGGTGGACCGGCCCTGTCGCTCCAAGGCTTGCCTGCGCGCTTGCCTGTGGCTCGGGCTAGAGAGTCACGAATTCGGTAAGGACTATCTTTTGCCTTGGTTCATGACGGAAATCCAATTTCCAAATACGACATCGTGCGGTTTTGATTGTATACCTATATATGGCGACATAGTGGTATGGGGCATTAATGCCGTCTATGATTGATAGTTATGATTTGAAATTGTTTTCAAAACATATAAACACTAGCAATAATATCAATTGCCTTTGTTTTATTCGTATCAAGCATGTCTTGGCCGTTATAAGGTAAAAACTCTATCCTCCGGTTTGCGTTGCATTGTGTGATGGGAACTGAGTCTTATAACGGCTTCATTTTTATAAAAAGCATAGCGATGTTTAAAAGAAAGATTTGTTTTTAAAGCACTGGCAATCCAATGGAGTAAACCCGTTCCACGAAAGTGGCGTGGTCCTGTGATTAGCCATATTATATATGTGTTGAGTGGATTTCTCATACCAGTCCCATGACTGACTCGTAGTTTGTTTCACTTTCAAACTCGGGTGCCCCTTTTTCTACACGGGCAGCCTTGTATTCAGGTTTAGCTGGTTCTTTCTGGATAGCTGGAGCTGAAGATGGATTCTATCATTTATTTCTTTTTATGCTGTTCAGCTCCTATTGTACATATTTTGTTTATTTCCGCTGTAGACATTTATGTATAGCTGAACTGTATTTGTACTAAGTAAGATCCTGTATACTGTGTAACTCTGATGATTACTTTTATCCAGTATATTTTGTTGTTCATTCTGGTGTATTTATTTAATTCTGTTCTGCTATTATATGTTTCTGTGTTATATTCCAAAAGATAACCTTGTTTCCGTGAGAACGGGAAATCGGGTCGTCTCTGGGAGTGGTGATGGTGGTTGGCTCCTAGGGTTTGCAAAATCAAAGTGAGAAAGAGGAGGAGAAGGAGGAGAGGAAGAAGAGGAGGAGGAGATGAGGAGGAGGAGGGGACTGTCGGCCAGCGGAGGGGGAGGGAGGGGTGCGGCAGCCAAGGGGAGGAGGAGCTCTCCATTAAAGAGGAAAATGAAGAAAGGAGGAAGAGGAAGAAAATGAATGAAGAGGAGAAAAAGTGGATATATGCTCGTTTCTCGCGTTTCGTCCGACTACAAACGATCTCCGTTTGCTAAGGATTTCGAACATGAGATAGTAGACGTCAAGACGAGTCCAATAAAACAAGTTTCGTCGAATTCCGAGTTTGTTTGACCATCCGTTAAAATTCTCAAAAATGCTCGGATAAGCTCTAAAAATGCGATTTTGGCGCACCATTTCTTCTTGCACGCTCACATGCTAACCATTGTATCAATATTGTTCCTTTGTAAAATGATTGCCTGTTTTACCCTGAACTGTTTTAGCTCGCACGGCTACATACTAACTCCGTTCGACGCACACTTTGGAACTCAACAATGATTTGTCACTATGAATCCAGAAAAATTTATCTCGTCGAATTCTGAGCTCATATGCAAAATTTCACTTTTTAAGGGCTAGAATTCCATAGCGACTATTCTGAATTTTCAACTGGACTTAACTTTTGATTCCCGCTATGAAATGTCAATTTTTCGGATTCGTCGGAAAGATATTCTCAAATAGGTTCTAATATTTTTGGTTTCGCTAAAATTTGGTTTATTTTGAATCTTGTGCATTCATTTGAAATTTGAAATCGAATTTTCAAACTACCGCGCCATTTTCAATTCCTTTTATATTAAAAATAAAATATTTATATTCTAATGACGATCTATATAAATATATACGTTCTATTTCTATTCAAAATAAATTTCTCGTCATTATTATTTAAATTAATTCATTTTAAATATTCAAAATTCATCAAAATTGCCAAAATAAAAAATTTAAATTGGCTCAGAATTTCTGGGTTGTTACAATCTCCCCTACTTAAAACTTTTCGTCCCCGGAAAGGGACGAAGATGAAAGTTGTTTTACAAACCAACTCAACTTTCTTTACTTTCACTTCGACTTAAGTTCTTCAACTTTTCAGTTTCTAAGAACTTTTCAAATTTTCCAAAAATTTGGCTAACACCCTAAATTTTCCAAAAATTTCGCCATAACCTCCCCTGCACGGGAGCTTCGGGATATTTCAAATAGCCTCCCATGGCCCTCACCAATCCAAAAAGAAAAAGAAACAGCCAAGCGGCTAGCCAATCGGCTCATAAAATCATCCAAACCCAAAGAAATACAATAAACATGTACCTATTTGTCGGGCAAACAATTTTATTCTTCTGCTCTAGCCTCCTTGCTATGACCTGTTCAATGTAAGTACATGTATATGCATGCATTTACAAATAATTTTCAATACAGTTCAATATTTGATTCAATTTGGCATAATGGTTCAAAATTCTAATTAATCAACCAATAGTCAAACAACACAACCATCAATCAATTAGTGAAGTAATGTTTCAAATTCATAATTTTGATATATATATATATATATACAGAAAATCATGTTTTGATGCCAAATCACCACAATAGATCCTATCTAGTTTTGGTTCTCACACCAGTCTAATGGAAATATATAGATATCTCACTTTCGGCACTCGAACATCAACTCTGATGACGATGCATCAATCATCAGGATCATCTCCGGGTGACTAGAGTGTGATTCTATATCTATCCAGTATATTAAAACTTCGAATATACGTTCATGACGCGTATATGCAAAATCTTTATATATCGGATTGTCCAAATTCAATACAAATAAATATTCAAATACGTTTAATAGGGTTTAAATTTTCAAAAAAATATTTGTTTTCATTTAAAAAATACTCTTCACGCTCGTTCTAGGATACTACTGATCCTATCTCTAACGAGTTATTCTCATTGGAAATTACTAATCCTATCTCTAATGAATTCTTTCGTATGGTTCTAATGTGTCTTGTTCTCGAGCTCTGTAAACCAAAGCTCTGATACCACTGTAGCGACCCGTAACTTCCCCGGTCTTCGAAGAGAAGATAAAGAACGAATTACCGTGAGAACAAGACGAATCAGAACACAAACAGAAGAACATTTCATTGTTTATTACAACAATTCCATCAGAATACAAGAATATACAGAGTATGAATAAATATTACACATTTGACAAATATCAGAGATTTAAATTACATTTAAATACATAGCACGGAAAAATAATACAACACACAATTGAAAGAAATACACGGATACAGAGCTTTCCGAGTATCATTCCAGCTGTAAACCAGGATACTGTGAATATAAATCTGCAAAACCAAAACTACTAGATTCCCGTGTGGAAAATAGAGGAACCTAGAGTTTAGGTTAAAACCATAAACTCCAGGTCAGTCATGTGACTGGTGTGAGAACTAAAACAGTTATTAATATTTATTTTTAAAGTTAGGTAAATCAAGGGACCACGCCGTATAACACGGAACGGGTTTCCTCCCAAGAATACCAGTGCATAAAACAAATAGCGCAATGCTAAATAAAGAAAAATGAAGCTATTATAAGACCCAGGTCCCATCACACAATGCAACGCAAGCCGGAGGGTAGGGTTTTTACCTTATAATAGCCAAAGAATGCTTGATACATTTAAAAACAGATTTTTTTGATATTACTATAAGTGTATAGTGTCAAAACAATTTCAATGATAAGTATCAATCATAGACGGCATAAGTGTCCCATACCACTATGTCGCCATACTAGGCTCTACAAATAAAACCAAAATGTCACGTATTGGAAATTGGATTTCCGTCATGAGTCGAGGCAAGGGGAAGCTCCTCTCCGTTCGAGACACTCTAGCAAATGTCTCAGGACCACACACAGCAATCCTTGGATCTTCAGGGCTAGTCCTCTCTTACTTTTGAGGATTAGTTATTCCTGAACACACGTTTCCCGGCCCTATATGACCTATATAATGGTCTCTACGTCAGCTCACATAGTGCCAGTTATCGACCATATATTCGAGGCGCCTCACATCCAACAACCACACAGGTAAAAAGTATATAAATGTCAGGGCTGGTAGGTCACTGACATCACCCATAGCTAGAAAGAAACGTCGTGCTCTCCCTGCAGCCACTATCCCTTTTTTGACTCATACCCAGGTGTGAGGCTCGCAAATTAACGCCATACACAAAGTTGCGCCACACAGGCTGTGCTTTGATCACCAACCACAAGACTTTGCTTTTCAACAGAAGCCTTGATCATTTGCCACTTAGGCATGCCACACAGGCAATTCACTCCATGCGACTGATGTCCATCGATATACAACCTCTGAGCTCGTACGTCTCAGAGAAGGGCGTTAAGCAAGAGAATAAATTCTCCGCCGCCAAAAAGACGTATATTTAATAGAGATCAATCAACATTGAATAAAATCCAATGTCAGACACACAGTCCATTTACAAGTTCGTTCTAGGTCTGAACGAAAACGGAGGCACTTTCCTCGCATATCCATCGATCTCCAAGTACGTCTGGACGATCACCAACCGATTCCTTCCTCTTGGGTGTACAGCCCAATCAAGATCATCAGTAATCATCCAAACGATGTCAAGACTTTCGGTCATCAACCACCGCCTTCATCTTCGACTTATCGTCGAATCGGTTATTCAGAATGGGTATAAACCCGGCCTTTCCGAATAACCCGAGTATATAATAAACACGTGTTACACAAACACAACATACGCCTCATTCCAAATCAGAGTATTCTTTTATTCAAATTTTCACATTCTTAGGGAAAGGTTCCCATTAATTTTATCAAAGATAAATTCTTCTAAATTTATTCTTTAATCTTCCTTTGGATTTCCAAACTAGTCGAGATTAGCGAACCACACCAAAGTAATCATTTATTTTATTTCCCAATCCTAACCTATTCATCCCATGAAGCAAAACTGGTAATACTCCATATCTAACACCACGGTGTTATCGGTAAATATTAATTACCATTTCACGTTCAAATCTAATCAAAGATTTAACTATCGCTTTGGAGCAAAACAGGTGATACTCCATCCTCGATCACTTTAATCTAATTAAAGATTCATTAAAACTCCACTTAGTTTTAATCTTCCCAAAAATCAATATCCTGTCTTTAACTGGGTTAAAGAACCAATGTCACCTAAAACACGATTCACGATAAACCCAAAATCACTTTCTATTGTTAATCGGGTTAAAGAATAGGTGTTATTCAAAACACCACTCACAATAAACCCCAAAAACCAATTCAAATTCAATTCCAATTAAATACTAATTAACTAGACAATTTCACTAAATCTTAATTAAAAGATTTAATCTTTTCTAAGTTGGGTTCAAGAACAGTGTTATTTAAGACACCATTCACGACGAACCCCAAAATCCCATTTGATATTAAATACAAGGCTCTGAATAGAAAATATACCGGCTTATATTCAATATCAAATTCTGAAACCAACAAATATCGTATTGGAAATAACAATATAAAATATATCTTTCAAACTTCCACAACCATATCTGTATAATCACGAAATCCAACATCGAAATATTCCAAAGACAATCTCGATTCAAGTTTATTCCAATTCAATTATCGGAAATTCTGGTTATTTTCAAAACCATTTCAAATCCAATTTATTTGGTTTAAAAATAAATGGAATTACAATTCTAGTTCAAAACTAGTTCATTTCGATAAAAAACTATTTTTATCTTTTCAAATATGGAAATTTTCATCCCAATTCTTTACAAATCATTCCTTATGATTTTACACAAATTATTGCTATTTTTAATAATTTTATCAAGGCCCGTATAGTCGATTTCCATCAACGGCCATCGAACTGCACTTACAGCAACCTTTTCCAAATTTTATTTGGACATAATTCCAAATCCAACCGTTAGATTTCAAAACTCTAATATTCATTAGAAAGCTCTTTTTGACACAAACCCACCGATTCCGGTTTTAGGAGAATCCGACGGTCGGATCTCCCGTAATGTCCATTCGAAGTCAATGGTCGAAATTCACGAACTGCCGCAGCGCGGCGCGTTCTATTCAGGCCATTATATATATATATAATATATATATATATTATATATATTTCGTCGATATCCTTTTTAAACGTATTTTATAAATCGTATTAAATTCGTTTTCGAAACGATTTCAACTCCATACTCAATTTTGAATCAAAATTGGATATTCCGCATCATCGCCATACATATGATAATATTTTCAAAACGTTATATTTTGAAATCACTTCCTTTTTTATATTCATTATAAAAACGAATATAATTGATATAAATATCGTTCGCATCAAAATGGTGCATCTCTAATCAACACGGCTTTATATATTTCAATAACTTCGTTATTCTATTCAACACATGAATCTATATTTATTTTTCTTTCAACACATGAATATTCTCAACACATGAGCATCGTCAACACGTGACTATTTTGTTATTTAATATATTTTATAAAATTATGATAAAGATGTAAATTTTATTGTTTAAAATATTTTACTCAACACATGATATTTTCAACACATGAATATTCTCAACACATGAGCATCGTCAACACATGACTATTTATTCTATTCAACACATGAATCTTTATTTTATAATATTCTTTATTTTCCCAATTGAAATGAGGCCCAATCAATTACCATATAATGTTAATTATATAGATTCCATACAACACATGTATATAATAGCAATGATAAATAATCAACCATCATCCAAAGTGCACCACACAACTGCATAAACATTAAATATAACTAATTAACGCTTACACAGTCTGTCGACCAATCGATCGATATACAACTAAATAATTGGGATTAGTGTACGCCAAATATCATCCCAACATCCGTGTAGGGTTTCAATCCACAAACACCGAATATTATTTGTGCAGTTGGGCGACGTGTAAAATTTATCGTCTCAATCAATGTCCTTCAAATAGGTGTACATAAACAAATCGTCCGGTTTGTAAATGAATATTTATTTATTCACATTCACGTTAAAAATTATATTTTTAACGATAAATAATTTATTTCAACACATGAATATTTATTTTTAATCATTCCACATCACAATCAATTTTCATAACGCATCAATCAAACAAACAAGCCGTCCATGGTCTGTGGGCGACGGGTGTCGGGTGCTGCTAAGCACCGTCTGCATCCTAGTATATAATTTTAACTAGAAAACAAGATTTAAAGTGAGAAGTTCTCACCGATTAGCTAAACCAAACACCACGACTCTTCATATGTAGAAAATCTTCACCGTTCTCGCCTTTTGTCACTTTCATTGTCCGTGGCCACTACATATATAAAAATCACATTTTTATATTGTTGCTATGTATATAAAAATCACATTTTTATAATCACTCTATATGGATAAAAATCACATTTTTATACTGCTACTATATAGATAAAAATTCTATTTTTATACCGCTACTATATAGATAAAAATTCTATTTTTATACCGCTACTATATAGATAAAAATTCTATTTTTATAATGGTGCTCATATAATAAAGATTATATTTTTATATCGCCACTCATATAAAAATCACATATTTGCTTTTTCTACATAATAAAAATCATATTTTTATATCTCATACATAATAAAGATCGAATTTTTATTATCTATATAATATAAAAATCATATTTTTAATCCGTTATAAGTGTAAAAATCATATTTTTACATACTTCATACGTCAAAAACCATATAAGCTTTAAAGCGGAGAAAACTCAAATTTTTCTAACGCCCGGATTTGTTGTTCTAGTTCCAGAATTTGCAAACGAACTCCAATCTTCACATCATCTTTTTTTCTAGCTTAAACGCACCATTCCGGACAACTTTCACCTAGTGGTCTTCCTTCCGAAAATGTGCCATTTTGCCGGAAATCGTGAAAAGACAGCATTTTGATAGTGTTTGAACAGCAGACTTTGGACGCGTTTTCCTGACAACTCCACAATGCAAAATAGGACTATCATATACCAAATCGAAGAGAAAATCGTGCTCTTCGACTTTAGTTTAGAGGAGTTTTGGCTATAAATGCACAGTTTGGGAGTTATTCGCGAAACAGTGACAGGGTGTTTTATGCAAAACGAGATTTTTGGTGAAAATGGGTTTTTGGGTGAAATGGGTCCATGGTCGGAGCTGGGCTGAGTGGGGGCGGGGTGGGGCCTGACTGACGTGGGGGAGGGCGCTGGTGGTGGTGGTTGCGGCGGTGGGGGCGCGGCGGTGGTGGTTGGCCCCTAGGGTTTGCAAAATCAAAGTGAGAAAGAGGAGGAGAGGGAGGAGAGGAGGAAGAGGAGGAGGAGATAAGGAGGAGGAGGGGACTGTCGGCCAGCGGAAGGGGAGGGAGGGGTGCGGCAGCCAAGGGGAGGAGGAGCTCTCAATTAAAGAGGAAAATGAAGAAAGGAGGAAGAGGAAGAAAATGAATGAAGAGAAGGAGAAAAAGTGGATATGTGCTCGTTTCTCGCGTATCGCCCGACTACAAAAGATCTCCGCGGATTTCGGACACGAGATAGTAGACGTCAAGACGAGTCCAACGAAACAAGTTTCGTCGAATTCCGAGTTCGTTTGACTGTCCGTTAAAATTCTCAAAAATGCTCGGATAAGCTCTAAAAATGCGATTTTGGCGCACCATTTCTTCTTGCACGCTCACATGCTAACTCCAAAAATCATGTCCTTTTGGACTTAATCATTTTTAGACGATACAAATCCAGAAAAAAAAGAAATCGAATTATGTGATCGTATCAATAATGTTCCTTTGTAAAATGACTGCTTGTTTTACCCTGAACTGTTTTAGCTCGCACGACCACATACTAACTCCGTTCGATGCACACTTTGGAACTCAACAATTATTTGTCATTATGAATCCAGAAAAATTTATCTCGTCGAATTCTGAGCTCATATGCAAAATTTCACTTTTTAAGGGCTAGAATTCCATAGCGACTATTCTGAATTTTCAACTGGACGTAACTTTTGATTCCCGCTATGAAATTTCAATTTTTCGGATTCGTTGGAAAGATATTCTCAAATAGGTTCTAATATTTTTGGTTTCACTAAAATCCGGTTTATTTTGAATCTTATGCATTCATTTGAAATTTGAAATCGAATTTTCAAACTACCGCACCATTTTCAATTCCTTTTATATTTAAAATTAAATATTAATATTCTAACGACGATCTATATAAATATATACGTTCTATGTCTATTCAAAATAAATTTCTCGTCGTTATTATTTAAAATAATTCATTTTTAATATTCAAAATTCATCAAAATTGCCAAAATAAAAAATTTAAATTGGCTCAGAATTTCCGGGTTGTTACAATATACATACCATATCAGAGTACAACACATACATATCACAGAGGAAATAACTCTAAATACTAACGGTGAAGCCTCCTACTTCAAGCTCCTCCAAATGTATTTGTAAAATCCTGACACACTTGACTGCCCATAAAAATTTGGACAACTAAGAGTTTAGAATAAACAAAATAAACTCTGGGTCAGTCATGGGACTGGTGTGAGTAAACTCTAACCATATTGTTTGACTTTAAAAACCTTTTGAAAGAAAAGGTAATCGTAAGACCGATCCACACATAAATACGGATGGTTTTACCTTACGATAACCAAAACATTTTTGATATCAAAATCCGGTGATATTATAATAACGTCTAATCAAATAAATAACCGTCTAATAGAAGCTTGCATCTTACGCTCTACATACATAGTATAAAATCAAAAACCACAGGGTGCTTATTGAAGATTGGATTCCAACCATGACAAGGTATGGGACCACCTTCCGACCCGTGTATTCTAGAGGGGATACACTGGGGTTCAACAAGAACATCTTGCAATTTAGGCTAAACATGAACGGTCACTCATTCAGCTTGAGTGTAACGAATGTATTATCACCCACGGTTGTCGACCATCCAACCATAATCCGTAAGATACAAAAGCAAAAGAAAAACAAACAAATTTTTCTTTGGATCAGTGATAATACACATTGCTTGGGTATAACCCAACTAGCCATTCAACCTACCCGATTTTTGTCATTTCCCAGCTGATGAGGCTTGAGGTCACGATTACCTTATTAGAACAACGCGCCACATTTACTTTGAATGTCACATTATCATATCCATAAATCACTTATTGATTTGTATAAATACACACTGGATGTTAAAATAAAGAGAAGTTGCCTTCTCCCCACCAACTGGGTATATTCGTAAAATCAACGAGGAGTGATCCTGAAAATACTTCATTAGACATTCGTCCATATATGTTCATTCATGGACTGAATGAAACTGAAGGCACAATTTCTATTAATCCATCTTAGGAAATTTCCACCTAGGATTAACAGAAAAAACCCTTGCACTTCACTCCGTCTTCAATAATCTCCAGCTTGATTTGATTCGCAATGCTTATACCAATATGGAGTGGTTTTCTGATAATGAATCAAACTGGTCTCTCCGTATTGACAACGATGGTCAAAAACTTCGATGGTCGGTTATTTAACTATCGAAGGAAAACAAACATCCGTACAAATTTCCAACTAGAATATTATTGACTATGCATCAAACAATCGATGGCCCTTCCTAATGTTTCATTAATTAAATCATTTCCTTATCGAATTATATATATCAGTATATTGATTTCTGTTATCAAATTTCTCAAAAATATACTAACTCCTTAAATTTCCAAGAAATTTCATCAACATCTCATTTGTACGGCTCAATCGGTACAACTACAACTCTCCTCTTAAGCCCTTTCCATTCAAAAAGAAAATCAAAAGGCCAAGTGGCTTGCCTAATAGGCTCATAAAAATCTCATATTGAATTAAACGTGTACCTTCTTGTCGGGCATTTCAAAAAATTCTTCATTCAATTTATCCCATACCTGTCTAATATACATACACCTGCGTTTTCATTTTATTTCAATCCATACAACTTTTTTGATTCAATTCCACTAATTAATTTTGTAATTAGTTCAATCGCTTTATTCACTTATAGTTTGAAACAATAGTGTTCAAACATATTTTATCCACTTATAAACAAATCGAATTTCATTTATAACCCAAGTCTCATATTTGATTTCAATTTCTACTTTACAAATCCAATTTACTTGACCCACGTTATGTTCCATTCAAAATTCCATTAACTAACTTCATTTACTAATTAGTTAATATCATTCCATAATCCAAAATCTGTTTTTTTATATATAAATCACATCATTCACTCCACTTGAGTTCGTATATATTTGAAAACTCAAATCAGGATTTTTCCAATAAAAATTCAGATTTTATTCACTTAAAATCCTTTTAGTTTATTAAATAAACCTTTATGGTCTAAAAACGATTATAGCGTTGTTTTTCTGAAAATTTGATTTTGACATAACACAACATCTATAAGACGAAATTAAGGTTTTTCTCTTCCATTAGAAAACTACCATTTAATAAGTCCGGGAGTTTCTTTTTTCATCAAATTCCAACTTATACTGCGTTTTATATACCCAATTGAAGTTCGAATCATCAAATTACGAACTACCACACTGCGGCGAGTTCGTTTTAATTAAATTAAATAAAACGTTTGTAAAATCCTCGTTTACTAAATAAATTCCATTCTTCAAAATCGTTCTTCCAAATCTCACTTAAACAATCTGATTTCCCAAAATCATGGATTTCTTTATTAAAAATTCATAACTCGGTTATAAATTATCATAACTCTACTACTATATTATTTTCCAATTTCCTTGGATATAAATATTTTATAAAAATTCTATATAATCGAATTCCAATTATAAATTTCTTTTATGGGGAAAATAAATTAATTCAACATTCTTTACCATTGCAAACTAATATCATCCCTTGATAATAGTGATGTCGTACAAGTTAGGGTATTTTATTTACCTCTCAGTCGTCGATCGACAACGTTCTTATCTTGAGTTAGGTAAAAGCTTATAATACGAAAAATTGATTTAAAACTCACCTTCTATTCCATTTCTTATATTTGGAAACCTATTTCCAAATTACTCGATGAAAATTACTTTCACATTTATAAATGTTGTTTACAAATTAACTTCCTAATTAAAACAAACTTCCAATTTAATAATCTTTTTGAAACTCAATTCTTACTTTGGAATATTTTATTTTTATAACTTATATATATATAAATTAACATGGCATCTATTTTCATATTAAATTGCAATTATAGTTTCTATTTAATATAAATCCAATATCCTTTCTAGAGTTAAATATTTTTATAAATTCCGTATAGTCGAATTCTATTTATAAATCCTTACAGAATTTATTCCAATTCAATTTACATTCTGAACATTGGAATAAATCACATCATTTCCTCTGAAAATGATTCCAAACTCCCTTTTTAAATTCATATTTGAATTTAAATTTATAAATCATGCAATGATAATTTCTCTCTGTTATTTATAAACATCATTAACAAATTTCACTTTTTGTTTTAAATTTTTAAAAAAGTTTCTGTTTCAAATTTCATTTGAAATCCAATTCCCACTTCGGAAAAACATTTTTCTTTTTAAAATTCATACATGAATTTAAAATCAAACAATAATTTTCCTTTCCGTTTATAAACATCGTTCATAAATTCAGTTACTTGTTTTTATTACTGAAAACAATATTTTCTAACCCGTTTAAAATTCAATTTCTATTTTGAAAAAATAAATTTTCCTTTTTAAATCTGAAAAATCCTTTTTCATGGTACTTTTAGATATAAATATCTAAGGCCAGTGATATTCAACCATCCAAATACACAAACCATCAATTCAATTCAACATACCACACATATATAAATATGTAAACAACAATAAACAAATTTGAGGAATACAGTTGGATCCCTCCAACCTGTTTCCCTGTATCCATAGATGTTAGACAACATTAATAATACCCATCCTACTTCAAGGTAGGATATCGCGGTATAGAAGGTCATCCACTCAATATATCATGGGGTTCTAGGACCATCCGCTAATGGTACTGTGGGAAATATCCAATATATATATATATATATATATATATATATATATAGCCACAACCACCAAGCCTAAATATAATTAATATATATCATACCCACAATTTGTCAATGAACAGCAATTCAACCAACCAACCAACAAACAACATATAAACATATATTCGTTATCCATCGAGTGAGTTTACTCACCTTGTATTTTCATTTGCCGAATATTCGATTAAATTTCCATATCATCGCAGTTACGGATCTACTCAACGAATCTTCCTAGCTCCTACGAACATTTGATTTTTATTTATTGATTAAACACTTATTAACAAAACAAAAAATAAATATTTAAATTATTCTTATGTATTTAAATTCTGGTAAAAACACAAACCTCTTGGTGTTGCAAATTTTTGACTAATCAACGAAGTCAACACAAAATAACTGATCCATTTCGCTGTTCAGACAACTTCCTCCATTTACAGTCCCATTTCCATCCCTTGCTTTCATTATTTCCAATCCAACATCCCTGTTAACTCCATTATCGAACAAAAGTTGCCCCAGACATCACAGTCGCCTCTTTTGAATGCAACAAATTCCTGTATTGTTTTTAATACTGCATTGATCTTTCCAAATCCCCAACCATAGTCCTGTCCTTCCCAAAATTCAACTATCGAACCCCCTCCCCCTCACTCATTCAACCTAGATCACACAGTTTGTATATTCAAACTCCAGCTTGTAAACAAACCAACATCGCCCCTTTTCATTTGCTCGCACGCTTCACCGGACGGAATCCACACCCCCACGGCACGACAACCACCCTTCCTTGTTGCGCTCCTCCCCTTTTCGGACATCACCCCATCACTCGTTGCTTTTATTTCCCCCCAAATATCTTACCTAGGTATGTTGATTGAAATTCGAATAACCCCAAATAAACATCGCACCCAGACCCTACTTTGCGAGCGCCGAGCTTAATGAAATCTATGGTCTTTGATCGTGTTTCGCGATTTCAATTCTTCTCTTTTTTTATCGGGGAACTGATTTTGTAATAACCCGGAAAATGTGAACCAGTTTCAAATTTTTAAATTAGGTTATTAACAAGAAATTTGAATGATTAAAATAGCCTATTCCCATAAAATATAGAATTGTGTATAATATGGCCGAATGAATTTTCAGAAGAGTCGATATATAGAATATATAGGCCTGGAAAATTTATATTTTGCATATGGCCTCGGAATTCGACGAAACCACTTTTGTCGGGTCCGGGATGTCAAACTATTGCTAGGTTTCAAATTTCATAATTTTTCGAATCAATATGTGAGCGTGGCAAAAGAAAACGCGTTTGACCAGTTTCTGTTGAATTTAATCGACTGGAAATTGGCCATTTTTCAAACGATCTCAGAATTCGACGAAATTAGTTTTGTTAGGACCGTATCGTCAATACGAAGCTAGAAAATATTTTTCTGGAATTTTTCTAGTTAGTATGTGACCCCGGTAATTTGAAATGTACCTTTAAAATTCAATATAAGGATTTAAATGTAAATTTCAACGGAAACTAATTGTAATGATCAAATCAGCTTACGATACATATCCCATTGTGTTCGGAATGGGGGTAAAACGCTATGGACGACATGCGGTGGGCCTCGTTTCGAGGTCATAAGTAAAAGTCAACCCTTTTGCAAAATTTAATAATTAAATAATAATAAAATAAAATAAAAAAAGATTTCCTTCCCTCCTTTTCTTCTTCAACTGCCCCCCCCCCCCCTCCCCCCCCCCCGCAGGTTCATTATTCAGAAAGCAAAACAAATAAAAAAAAAAAAAAAAAACCTAAAACCTAAATCGCGCCGCCCTCCAGATTTCGAAGCCGCCGACGAGGACTTCGCCGAACACCACCCTCACGACCTCCTCCCTCCAGGCGACGCAACCCTCGACAAATCGAAGCAGCCTCCCCCCAATCGGAGCCTCCACCATCGAACGCCTCATCGCGACACCACGAGCCACCGCCGACGCTCTTCTTCCCTCCTCCACTTCGAAATCTCGGTGAGCTTTTAAATTGTTCTGTTTTTGTTTTTATTTTTGTTTTACAGTAAAGTTTTAAAACTGTATTTTTATAATAATTTGAAAACTGTTTTTTTTTTTAGAAAAGAAACTGATTTTTAAAAAAGAAAATAAAAACAGAATTTTTAAAGAGTTAAAACTGATTTTTTTCTAAAAGGCAAAACTGTTTTAAAAGAGTTATAAAAACTGTTTTGAAAAGAAAACAAAAACAGAATTTTTGAAAAGAAAACAAAAACAGAATTTTTGAAAAGAAAACAAAAACTGTTTTGGAAAGAAAATAAAAACTGCATTTTTAAAAAGATAAAAACTGCATTTTTAAAGAATTAAAAACTGATTGTTTTAGGGTTTTAAAACTGTTTTTTTTAAGGTTTTAAAAACTGTTTTTTTTAAATATATAAACTGTATTTTTAAAGAAAGAAAAACTGATTTTTCTAAAAGGCAAAAACTGTTTTGATAGAAACTAAAAACAGTTTTAAAAGAATTATAAAAGCAGTTTTAAAAGAATAATAAAAACTGTTTTAAAAGGAATTATAAAACTGATTTTATTTTGAACTTTAGAATAGAAAAAGGGTTTGATCTTTTAAAAGAAAAAGGTTTGATATTTTAATAGAAAAAGATTTGAACTTGAAAATAAAGATCATATTTTTTAAAAATAGAAAAGACGAAATATTTGTTAGATAGAAAAAGCAAGGTATGATTCTTATATTTTTAAAGCAATAAAAATATAATTTTTACATCATAAGAATGATAAAAATATAATCTTTATATATTGAATAACATAGTAAAAATTCAATTTTTACCTATGTAGAGAATACAGGCAACGAAAGCAACAAGAAGGCGAAATAGGCGAAGATTTCTATTAAGGAAGAATCGTGTTAGTGGATAGCTATTGGTGAGGCTGTCTCACTCTTCAATTTCTTTTTATAATTATATATATGTGTTGAAAATGAAAGTGAATTGATATATATAAATATATATATATATATATATATATATATATACGCCCCTCGTCCACAAACTATGGACGATATTTATTGGTTGAAATTGTTGTGGAAATTGATTGATAGCGAATGATTGTTTGGGATTGTTTGTGATTGATATGGATTGATTGTGGTTGAAAAATACCCGTTTGTGGTTGAAAAATATTTGGTTGAAACCACATAGGATTAGTTTGTGGAAATGAAAAAATTATAAACATGCCGCCTGCGTGCGAATTAGATGCATGATTCCCATTGTCAAAAACCGCGAGGTTTTAAGGTAGAGCGAGGAGCCGTACTAGGGACGGTGCCGGTGTAACTACCCTGCCGTTATGCTGTCGAAATTTTGAATAATATTCTTGTGTTTGAATTATTTTCATATGCTTAAACTATATTTATTCATTATATAGAAAAATTCATGTGTTGAATGATATTCATAATTTAAAATAAATTGTTCGATAATAAAAATCACATTTTTATCTATATATAGAAACTATAGAAAACATTCATGTGTTGAATTGATATTCATTCGTTGTTTAGAATTTCATGTGTTGAATGATATTCATAATTTAAAATAAATTGTTCGATAATAAAAATCACATTTTTATCTATATATAGAAACTATAGAAAACATTCATGTGTTGAATTGATATTCATTCGTTGTTTAGAAATTCATGTGTTGAATGATATTCATAATTTAAAATAAATTGTTCGATAATAAAAATCACATTTTTATCTATATATAGAAACTATAGAAAACATTCATGTGTTGAATTGATATTCATTCGTTGTTTAGAAATTCATGTGTTGAATGATATTCATAATTTAAAATAAATTGTTCGATAATAAAAATCACATTTTTATCTATATATAGAAACTATAGAAAACATTCATGTGTTGAATTGATATTCATTCGTTGTTTAGAAATTCATGTGTTGAATGATATTCATAATTTAAAATAAATTGTTCGATAATAAAAATCACATTTTTATCTATATATAGAAACTATAGAAAACATTTATGTGTTGAATTGATATTCATTCGTTGTTTAGAAATTCATGTGTTGAATGATATTCATAATTTGAAATAAATTGTTTTATGATAAAAATCCCATTTTTATCACCAACTTGAACTTTATAGAAGAATGGTGTTTTGAAATGAATCGTTTTACAATAAAAATCATATTTTTATTGTATGCATAAATCGTTGAAATGTGAAGTGTTAAAAATAGCCACTTGTTCAAAATAAACATATATGAGTTGAAATATTCATTAATTAGCCAATGAAATGATTTGCACCTATTTATGTAACATTAGAATGAATGGTGTTTTTTAAACCAAACAGAAATCAAATATGAAGTTGAATAGAAAATGATAATTGATAAGAACTGTATATATATGTACCTGCATATTTATTGAACAGGTTATAGCAAAGGGGCTAGAGAAGAGAAATAAAATTTGTGCCCGACAAATAGGTACACATTTACTGATTTGTTTGGGTGATGATTTTGAGCCTGTTGGCTAGCCGCTTGGCTTTTTCTTTTTCTTTTTCTTTTTGAGATTAGAAGGACCGGGACGCTATTTGCGATTTCCCGACGCTCCCGGTGCAGGGGAGGTTATGGCGAAATTTTTCCAAAATTTAGGGTGTTAGAAAAATATTTGAAGTGAAAACGATATAGAAATCATCGAATGAACTATATTTATATAAATATATAAATATAAATAAAATTAAACGAAACGAGGCCGTGCAGTTCGTATTTTGAAACCGTGATTTCAAACGACTAGTGCGGGAAATCCGACCATTGAATTTTCCCGAAACCTCAACCGTCGGGTTCGCCTTGGAATAATCTTTCCAACGGCACCAACCTTGTAAAAATCCAACGGTTGGATTGTCTGGAATGTTTAATTCAAAATTTAGGAAAAACAGCGCCAGAAACGATTATATTTATATATATATATATATATATATATAATTAAATTAAAACGAATAACGACGCTGCAGTTCGTAAATTGAAATCGTAACTTCAAATGGTTAGTGTGGAAGATCCGACCGTCGGATTTTCCCAAAATTGGAATCGTCGGATTCGTTTTGAAAGGGTCTTCCTAATGATGTAAAATTTGTGAAGATCCAACGGTTAGATTTTCCGATATGTGTAAAACAAATTAAGGGAAAAACAGCGCCAGTGACACGAAATGACCTGAAACGTCGTTTAATTAAATATGGCCATTTTTAAATAAATAAAAATGGCGAAAAATCGTTATAAAATATTATAAGCAACATAGGTTGCAAATAAACCAAGTGGACTTGAATTGTTTGATATTTGATGGTTGTATGTGTATGACATGAAAATAACACTAAATAACTGAAAGATGGATGCCGAATAATATAACCATATAAAGAATCGATTTAAATTCTAATGACGTGAATTATTTGAAAAGGCCGAGCTAACCCTCATTTCAAATAATTCATCGAGCGATTCGAATTGGAAAATGCAAAGACGATTCAAGACCGACGATCTTCGTATCGGTTGGATGGGCGCTACTGAGGTTCCTAACCGGAGTAGCTACCGGAAAGGGACGGAAGTAGTAGCCGTCTGAACGTGTATGTTGATTGGACGGATATACGAGGAATTTGACGCCTCCGGTTTTGTTCAGACCCAGGACGGACTTGTAAATGGACTGTGTGTCTGACATTGGATTTTGTTCTATACTGATTGATCTCTGTTAAATATATATCTGTTTGGCGGCGGAGAATTTATTCTTTTGCTTAACGCCCTTCTCTGAGACGTACGAGCTCAGAGGTTATATATCGATGGAAATCAATCGTATGGAGTGGACTGCCTATGTGGCATGTTAAGATGTTGTGATCAAGGCTTCTGTTGAAAAGCAAAGTCTTGTGGATGATGATCAAAGCAAGGCTTACGTAGCCTAGCTTTGTGTATTTCGTAGATTCGCGAACCTCACACACCGGTATGAGTTAAAAACGGGATACGGACCGCTGGGAGAGCACGACGTTTCTTTCTAGCTATGGTGGTGTCAGTGACTTACCAGCCCTGACATATATATCTACTTTTCACCTTTGTGGTTGTTGGAATGCGAGGCGCCTCGATTATAGGTCTGTAAGGACCGGGAAACGTGTGTTCATGAATAAATAATCCTCTAACGTAAGTGAGGACCGGCCCAGCCGATCCAGGGGTTACCCAGTGTGCGTAATCCTGAGGCATTTGCTAGAGTGTCTCGAAGCGGAGAGGAGCTTGCCCCTTGCCTCGACTCATGACGGAAATCCAATTTCCAATACGAAATAACGGACTTGATTGTAGTACTAGTATGGTGACATAGTATATGGTAGCTATGCCGTCTATGATTGATATTTATGATGCTATTCGTTTTTGAAACACATAAGCACTAGTAATAATATCAAATGATTTCTCTTTATACGTATCAAGCATATTTGGCTATTATAAGGTAAAACTCTATCCTCCGGCTTGCGTTGCATTGTGTGATGGGACCTGAGTCTTATAATGGCTTCATTCTTTCTAAAAGCATTGCGTTGTTATAAGAAGAATTTACTTTGTTTTAAATGCACTAGCAATCACTGGAGTAAACCCGTTCCGCGAAAGTGGCGTGGTCCTATGATGTGCTATTACTGTTGTTTTACTGTTGTTTAACTGTTGAATAGATTCCTCATACCAGTCCCCATGACTGACTCGTTGTTTGTTTCACTTTGCAAACGCGGGTGCCCTTATTTTCACACGGGCAGCCTAGTACACAGGTGACAGGTGGTTTTTGGTTCTGCACTGCTGCATAGCATGCACTTTTGGCTCATGGCGAGGCTGACTTCATAGAGATGACTTAGATATTTTCCGCCATTCCTGTATTTATGTTATGATTCCGCCACTGGCGATGCAGACTGATTTACTTTCCGTATTTCGCACTATATGTATATGTATTCCGCCTTCGGCGATGTAGACTGATACTCTTATTATGTCACTGCATGTATGTATTCCGCCTCTGGCGATGATGACTGATCACTTCCCTTTCTTTTTACTAAGTGTATCCCACGTTATGCTATTCTGATATTCCTACATGTTGTGATTCCGCTGTCATATCCATGTAAAATTATTTTATTTATTGTTTCTGCTATTATCTGTACTCTGCTATGATGATTAATGTGTTATTTCCTAATGATTATCCTTAATACCGCCCCTCGGATTTTGGGATCGTCACAGTTGGTATCAGAGCTTTGGTTAACCTTAGTTCCGGGATCTAACACATTAAACACCTCGTCAGAATAGAATCAGTAGTGTTCTAATGCGAGTAGCTCATTAGAGATAGGATTAGCAACGTCCTAGAATGAGCTAAGCAGATTAGCAAAACAATTTGATCAGTACATCATCATTATCTTTCCTTGTATTTCCTTGCTTTATCATTTATGAAAATTATCAAATCTGCGAGCTTGACTCTTTTCTTGCTTATACAGTACTCTTAGATGGCTACACGAGCAGCAGCAGCCAGAGGAGGCCGTGGAGGCCGAGGAGATGCAGCAGGAGGACGGGGGAATATCCCCGTAGCTGCAGAGATCCCTATTATTCAGGCACCAGCACCAGAAGACTTTGAGCTGGATAAAGTGGCAAAGAGGTACCGAAATCTTGGAGGGAAACCTTTTACTGGCACAGGCACAGTGACCGAAGCTATCGCTTGGCTAAAAACCTGTGAGAAAATCTTCGAAGGTATGGGCATGGGAACTAACAACAAAGCCCGACTTGGCATTTGGCTTCTTCAGGAAGAGGCAGAGCTGTGGTGGGATGCCATTACTTCTGGAGATGCAGCTGGTACTATCCGAACTTGGGAGCAGTTCAGGACTTTATTCAATGAGAAGTTCGTGCCAGAACAAGCTCTTGAGAGGATGCGGGAGCAATTTGCTAATCTCCAGCAGGGAGACCTCTCAATTCAAGACTATCTGAATAAGTTCACTCAGCTATCGCGCTATGCCCCAGAGTTGGTTTTGACCGACAAAGCGAAGAATAAGAGATTCATTTTTGGGCTGAAGCGCAAATATCACGATAGAGCTATGAGCAATATCAAACTTTCTTTTACAGAACTCGTAGAGATGGCTTGCAACTACGAGGACATGGATGAGAGGCATGCTAGCCAAGACCGCGCTAAGAGCCAAGCAGGGATTAAGCGCAAGACCTCAACTGACCAACCCGAATCTAGCATCACCGCGGCCGCTACTCAAAAACCCGCAAAGATCCCGAAAGGAAACTGCTACAATTGCGGGAAGCCCGGTCATTTCTCTAATGTATGCAAAGCCCCAAAGAAGCCAAGGGCCAGTGACTCAGTTGAATGCTACAATTGCCACAAGAAGGGGCACTACAGCAAGGATTGTCCTTTGAAGAAGAGCGCACAAGTGGCCCATGTTTATGACGGGAATACCCCGCCAGCTACCACCGATGGATCAGGTAAACCCGATGTCTTGGGAGGTACCCTTACTATTAAAAATATTCCTGTTTCTGTACTTTTTGATACTGGTGCATCACGTAGCTTCATATCTGGTAAAATTGTTCACAAGTTAAAATTGAAACAAAGAATTCTAAAGGAACCGATTAAAGTTCAAAACCCGATAGGAGGTTCTGTTAGTCTCAGTTTATACTGCAGAGTGCCTATCTCTTATTCATGTTACAAGTTCTCCTTTGATTCGATTGTCATGGACCTTTCCGAATTTGATATGATATTGGGACTTGATTGGTTGACAAAATATAAGGCCGAAGTTAGATGTGCCGAAAGAATCGTTAAAGTTGAAACGAAGCTTGGACCTATATATATACCTTGTCATGGCTCAGAAATTAATAGAACAGAATTTTGGTCTTCTTTAGAAGTTACTCCCCCTTCAATAGAAAGGATACCGGTCGTGAAAAATTATGCGGATGTGTTTGAAGAAGTGGAAAACTTACCGCCGCAAAGAGAAATTGAATTTAGAATTGATCTAATTCCGAATGCCCGACCAGTAGTCCATCCAATAAGAAGAATGGCCCCGAAAGAAAAAGAAGAGCTAAGTAGTCAAACCCGAGAATTACTTTGGAAAGGTCTGATCAGACCAAGCTTTTCAGCATGGGGAGCCGCAGTAGTATTTGTCCCTAAATCAGACGGTACTCTAAGACTTTGCGTTGATTACAGGGATCTCAACAAACAAACACTGAAGAACAAATATCCTTTGCCCCGAATAGACGATCTGTTAGATCAATTAAATGGAGCAACCATATTCTCCAGAATGGACCTAGCTACAGGTTTCCACCAATTGCGTATAGCCGAAGACTGTGTTCCTTTGACAGCCTTCAGGGGTCCCGATTTATTCTACGAATGGTTAGTAATGCCGTTCGGCTTGTGCAACGCTCCGGCATACTTCGTTGATCTTATGAACAGAGTGTTCCGTGGTGTGTTGAATAAATTTGTTCTAGTCTTCATCGATGACATTCTAATCTACTCTAAGTCGGAAGAAGAGCATGCAAAACATTTAGAACAAGTGTTGAAAATTCTAAGAAGAAATGTCTTGAACGCTAAATTTTCTAAGTGTGTCTTCTGGCAGAATGAAGTTAAATTCCTTGGCCACGTCGTATCAAAAGAAGGAATTGCTGTAGACCCAAGCAAAATTACAGCGATTCAGAACTGGAAACAACCCACTACACCCACTGAAGTTCGAAGTTTCCTGGGATTAGCTAGTTACTATCGGAAATTCGTTCAGGATTTTTCAAAGATATCAGGAGTACTGACAAAGCTTACAAAGAAGCATGAGAAATTCAAATGGACTCCCGAATGTGAAGAAGCTTTCCAGGAGCTGAAACTGAAATTGACAACCGCTCCGGTATTGACAATAATAGAAGGTAACCAAGACTTGACAGTATGGACAGATGCTTCTATTAGAGGGCTAGGAGCAGTGTTAATGCAAAAAGGCCAAGTGATCGCATATGCCAGTCGTCAAATAAAGCCGCATGAAAGAAACTATGCTACTCATGATCTTGAGTTATTAGCTATCGTGTTCGCTTTAAGAATATGGAGGCATTATTTACTGGGCGAAAAATTCGAGCTATTTACCGATCATCAATCCTTGAAATACCTGTTCACCCAGAAAGATCTAAACTTGAGACAACAGCGTTGGTTAGAATTCCTAGCAGCATACGATTTTGAAATTATATACACTCCAGGGAAAGCCAATGTTGTAGCAGATGCGCTCAGCAGAAAAAATGAAATCATTGTCAGTTTTATCATTACTTCTTCCTTGCAAGATAAGATAACTATTCTTCAGAAGGACGATGAATTCATTAAAAGGATTAGCCAGCGGATCCAGGAAGGAAAACCCTCAGATTTTAGCCTCGATAGCCAAGGGGTCCTAAGGTTAAAAGGGAGAATTTGTGTGCCTGGAATTCCAGAGCTCAGAAGAGAAATACTTGATGAGTGCCATAAGTCCAAATTAAGTATCCACCCTGGTGTGAGCAAAATGTATAATGATATTAAACGCACATTCTGGTGGAAGGCGATGAAGAGAGATATCTCAATATATGTTAGCAGATGCTCCACTTGCCAACTAGTCAAGAGTGATCAGCAGAAATTGGCTGGATTATTACAACCATTAGAAATTCCAGGTTGGAAGTGGGAACAAATCTCGATGGATTTTATCGATGGCTTGCCTCGGACTAGAAAAGGAAACGACAGTATATGGGTAATCGTAGATCGCTTCACGAAGACTGCCCATTTTATACCTGTCCGATCCAACAGAACGGCTCAAAGTCTGGCACAGATTTACTTCAAAGAAATTGTTAAACTTCATGGAGTACCGCTCAATATAGTCAGCGATAGAGATCCCCTGTTCACTAGCAAATTCTGGGAAGCATTCCAAGAAGAATTGGGAACCAAATTAAATCTAAGCACCGCTTATCACCCTCAGACAGACGGCCAAACTGAGAGGGTGAATAGAATTTTAGAAGATTTGCTGCGGGCTTGCGTTATTGATTTTGGAGGCTCATGGGAAGATCATTTACATTTAGCAGAATTCTCTTACAACAATAGCTATCAAGCAAGTTTGGGAATGTCCCCATTTGAAGCACTATACGGTAGACCGTGCAGATCTCCCGCATGTTGGGTAGAACCTGGCAACAGACTTGTGTTAGGGCCCGATATGATTCAGGAAGCATCGGATAAAGTCGATTCCATTAAGAAGCGATTAAAAACCGCACAGAGCCGGCAGAAAAGTTATGCTGATGCGAGAAGAAGGGATATATCGTTTGCCGTTGGCGATTATGTTTATTTAAGAGTTTCTCCCATGCGAGGGGTAATCAGATTTGGCAAGACTGGGAAGTTGGCACCGAGATTTATTGGTCCCTTTCCTATACTTGAACGGATTGGAACTCTTGCATATAGGGTTTCATTACCTGATTGGTTGCCTGGTGTAAATAACGTGTTCCACGTATCTCAACTCAGAAAACATGTTCATGATCCAGATCTTGTTGTGGAAGAAGCAGCACAGCAGGATATTGACATAACTCCAGAATTAGCACTCAAAAGAGATCCATTAAAGATAGTTGGCAAAGAAACCAGAGAGCTAAGGAGGAAAAAGATTCACTTAGTCAAAGTGCAGTGGAGTAGTGATCCTAGAGACTGTACTTGGGAAACTGAGGAAAGCATTAAACAAGCCTATCCCAAATGCAGAGTGGACATCTCTGACTAACTCCGGTGCAAGGTACCTTTACAATACTTTGCATTTACATTTTATTTCCTGCTTAACTGTTATTTCCTTTTCGAGGACGAAAAGTTTTAAGTGGGGGAGATTGTAATAACCCGGAAAATGTGAACCAGTTTAAAAATTTTAAATTAGGTTATTAACAAGAAATTTGAATGATTAAAATAGCCTATTCCCATAAAATATAGAATTGTGTATAATATGGCCGAATGAATTTTCAGAAGAGTCGATATATAGAATATATAGGCCTGGAAAATTTATATTTTGCATATGGCCTCGGAATTCGACGAAACCACTTTTGTCGGGTCCGGGATGTCAAACTATTGCTAGGTTTCAAATTTCATAATTTTTCGAATCAATATGTGAGCGTGGCAAAAGAAAACGCGTTTGACCAGTTTCTGTTGAATTTAATCGACTGGAAATTGGCCATTTTTCAAACGATCTCAGAATTCGACGAAATTAGTTTTGTTAGGACCGTATCGTCAATACGAAGCTAGAAAATATTTTTCTGGAATTTTTCTAGTTAGTATGTGACCCCGGTAATTTGAAATGTACCTTTAAAATTCAATATAAGGATTTAAATGTAAATTTCAACGGAAACTAATTGTAATGATCAAATCAGCTTACGATACATATCCCATTGTGTTCGGAATGGGGGTAAAACGCTATGGACGACATGCGGTGGGCCTCGTTTCGAGGTCATAAGTAAAAGTCAACCCTTTTGCAAAATTTAATAATTAAATAATAATAAAATAAAATAAAAAAAAGATTTCCTTCCCTCCTTTTCTTCTTCAACTGCCCCCCCCCCCCCCCCCCCCCCCCGCAGGTTCATTATTCAGAAAGCAAAACAAATAAAAAAAAAAAAAAAACCTAAAACCTAAATCGCGCCGCCCTCCAGATTTCGAAGCCGCCGACGAGGACTTCGCCGAACACCACCCTCACGATCTCCTCCCTCCAGGCGACGCAACCCTCGACAAATCGAAGCAGCCTCCCCCCAATCGGAGCCTCCACCATCGAACGCCTCATCGCGACACCACGAGCCACCGCCGACGCTCTTCTTCCCTCCTCCACTTCGAAATCTCGGTGAGCTTTTAAATTGTTCTGTTTTTGTTTTTATTTTTGTTTTACAGTAAAGTTTTAAAACTGTATTTTTATAATAATTTGAAAACTGTTTTTTTTTTTTAGAAAAGAAACTGATTTTTAAAAAAGAAAATAAAAACAGAATTTTTAAAGAGTTAAAACTGATTTTTTTCTAAAAGGCAAAACTGTTTTAAAAGAGTTATAAAAACTGTTTTGAAAAGAAAACAAAAACAGAATTTTTGAAAAGAAAACAAAAACAGAATTTTTGAAAAGAAAACAAAAACTGTTTTGAAAAGAAAATAAAAACTGCATTTTTAAAAAGATAAAAACTGCATTTTTAAAGAATTAAAAACTGATTGTTTTAGGGTTTTAAAACTGTTTTTTTTAAGGTTTTAAAAACTGTTTTTTTTTAAATATATAAACTGTATTTTTAAAGAAAGAAAAACTGATTTTTCTAAAAGGCAAAAACTGTTTTGATAGAAACTAAAAACAGTTTTAAAAGAATTATAAAAGCAGTTTTAAAAGAATAATAAAAACTGTTTTAAAAGGAATTATAAAACTGATTTTATTTTGAACTTTAGAATAGAAAAAGGGTTTAATCTTTTAAAAGAAAAAGGTTTGATCTTTTAATAGAAAAAGATTTGAACTTGAAAATAAAGATCATATTTTTTAAAAATAGAAAAGACGAAATTTTTGTTAGATAGAAAAAGCAAGGTATGATTCTTATATTTTTAAAGCAATAAAAATATAATTTTTACATCATAAGAATGATAAAAATATAATCTTTATATATTGAATAACATAGTAAAAATTCAATTTTTACCTATGTAGAGAATACAGGCAACGAAAGCAACAAGAAGGCGAAATAGGCGAAGATTTCTATTAAGGAAGAATCGTGTTAGTGGATAGCTATTGGTGAGGCTGTCTCACTCTTCAATTTCTTTTTATAATTATATATATGTGTTGAAAATGAAAGTGAATTGATATATATAAATATATATATATATATATACGCCCCTCGTCCACAAACCATGGACGATATTTATTGGTTGAAATTGTTGTGGAAATTGATTGATAGCGAATGATTGTTTGGGATTGTTTGTGATTGATATGGATTGATTGTGGTTGAAAAATACCCGTTTGTGGTTGAAAAATATTTGGTTGAAACCACATAGGATTAGTTTGTGGAAATGAAAAAATTATAAACATGTCGCCTGCGTGCGAATTAGATGCATGATTCCCATTGTCAAAAACCGCGAGGTTTTAAGGTAGAGCGAGGAGCCGTACTAGGGACGGTGCCGGTGTAACTACCCTGCCGTTATGCTGTCGAAATTTTGAATAATATTCTTGTGTTTGAATTATTTTCATATGCTTAAACTATATTTATTCATTATATAGAAAAATTCATGTGTTGAATGATATTCATAATTTAAAATAAATTGTTCGATAATAAAAATCACATTTTTATCTATATATAGAAACTATAGAAAACATTCATGTGTTGAATTGATATTCATTCGTTGTTTAGAAATTCATGTGTTGAATGATATTCATAATTTAAAATAAATTGTTCGATAATAAAAATCACATTTTTATCTATATATAGAAACTATAGAAAACATTCATGTGTTGAATTGATATTCATTCGTTGTTTAGAAATTCATGTGTTGAATGATATTCATAATTTAAAATAAATTGTTCGATAATAAAAATCACATTTTTATCTATATATAGAAACTATAGAAAACATTCATGTGTTGAATTGATATTCATTCGTTGTTTAGAAATTCATGTGTTGAATGATATTCATAATTTAAAATAAATTGTTCGATAATAAAAATCACATTTTTATCTATATATAGAAACTATAGAAAACATTCATGTGTTGAATTGATATTCATTCGTTGTTTAGAAATTCATGTGTTGAATGATATTCATAATTTAAAATAAATTGTTCGATAATAAAAATCACATTTTTATCTATATATAGAAACTATAGAAAACATTTATGTGTTGAATTGATATTCATTCGTTGTTTAGAAATTCATGTGTTGAATGATATTCATAATTTGAAATAAATTGTTTTATGATAAAAATCCCATTTTTATCACCAACTTGAACTTTATAGAAGAATGGTGTTTTGAAATGAATCGTTTTACAATAAAAATCATATTTTTATTGTATGCATAAATCGTTGAAATGTGAAGTGTTAAAAATAGCCACTTGTTCAAAATAAACATATATGAGTTGAAATATTCATTAATTAGCCAATGAAATGATTTGCACCTATTTATGTAACATTAGAATGAATGGTGTTTTTTAAACCAAACAGAAATCAAATATGAAGTTGAATAGAAAATGATAATTGATAAGAACTGTATATATATGTACCTGCATATTTATTGAACAGGTTATAGCAAAGGGGCTAGAGAAGAGAAATAAAATTTGTGCCCGACAAATAGGTACACATTTACTGATTTGTTTGGGTGATGATTTTGAGCCTGTTGGCTAGCCGCTTGGCTTTTTCTTTTTCTTTTTCTTTTTGAGATTAGAAGGACCGGGACGCTATTTGCGATTTCCCGACGCTCCCGGTGCAGGGGAGGTTATGGCGAAATTTTTCCAAAATTTAGGGTGTTAGAAAAATATTTGAAGTGAAAACGATATAGAAATCATCGAATGAACTATATTTATATAAATATATAAATATAAATAAAATTAAACGAAACGAGGCCGTGCAGTTCGTATTTTGAAACCGTGATTTCAAACGACTAGTGCGGGAAATCCGACCATTGAATTTTCCCGAAACCTCAACCGTCGGGTTCGCCTTGGAATAATCTTTCCAACGGCACCAACCTTGTAAAAATCCAACGGTTGGATTGTCTGGAATGTTTAATTCAAAATTTAGGAAAAACAGCGCCAGAAACGATTATATTTATATATATATATATAAATATAAATAAATTAAAACGAATAACGACGCTGCAGTTCGTAAATTGAAATCGTAACTTCAAATGGTTAGTGTGGAAGATCCGACCGTCGGATTTTCCCAAAATTGGAATCGTCGGATTCGTTTTGAAAGGGTCTTCCTAATGATGTAAAATTTGTGAAGATCCAACGGTTAGATTTTCCGATATGTGTAAAACAAATTAAGGGAAAAACAGCGCCAGTGACACGAAACGACCTGAAACGTCGTTTAATTAAATATGGCCATTTTTAAATAAATAAAAATGGCGAAAAATCGTTATAAAATATTATAAGCAACATAGGTTGCAAATAAACCAAGTGGACTTGAATTGTTTGATATTTGATGGTTGTATGTGTATGACATGAAAATAACACTAAATAACTGAAAGATGGATGTCGAATAATATAACCATATAAAGAATCGATTTAAATTCTAATGACGTGAATTATTTGAAAAGGCCGAGCTAACCCTCATTTCAAATAATTCATCGAGCGATTCGAATTGGAAAATGCAAAGACGATTCAAGACCGACGATCTTCGTATCGGTTGGATGGGCGCTACTGAGGTTCCTAACCGGAGTAGCTACCGGAAAGGGACGGAAGTAGTAGCCGTCTGAACGTGTATGTTGATTGGACGGATATACGAGGAATTTGACGCCTCCGGTTTCGTTCAGACCCAGGACGGACTTGTAAATGGACTGTGTGTCTGACATTGGATTTTGTTCTATACTGATTGATCTCTGTTAAATATATATCTGTTTGGCGGCGGAGAATTTATTCTTTTGCTTAACGCCCTTCTCTGAGACGTACGAGCTCAGAGGTTATATATCGATGGAAATCAATCGTATGGAGTGGACTGCCTATGTGGCATGCTAAGATGCTGTGATCCAGGCTTCTGTTGAAAAGCAAAGTCTTGTGGATGATGATCAAAGCAAGGCTTACGTAGCCTAGCTTTGTGTATTTCGTAGATTCGCGAACCTCACACACCGGTATGAGTTAAAAACGGGATACGGACCGCTGGGAGAGCACGACGTTTCTTTCTAACTATGGTGGTGTCAGTGACTTACCAGCCCTGACATATATATCTACTTTTCACCTTTGTGGTTGTTGGAATGCGAGGCGCCTCGATTATAGGTCTGTAAGGACCGGGAAACGTGTGTTCAGGAATAAATAATCCTCTAACGTAAGTGAGGACCGGCCCAGCCGATCCAGGGGTTACCCAGTGTGCGTAATCCTGAGGCATTTGCTAGAGTGTCTCGAAGCGGAGAGGAGCTTGCCCCTTGCCTCGACTCATGACGGAAATCCAATTTCCAATACGAAATAACGGACTTGATTGTAGTACTAGTATGGTGACATAGTATATGGTAGCTATGCCGTCTATGATTGATATTTATGATGCTATTCGTTTTTGAAACACATAAGCACTAGTAATAATATCAAATGATTTCTCTTTATACGTATCAAGCATATTTGGCTATTATAAGGTAAAACTCTATCCTCCGGCTTGCGTTGCATTGTGTGATGGGACCTGAGTCTTATAATGGCTTCATTCTTTCTAAAAGCATTGCGTTGTTATAAGAAGAATTTACTTTGTTTTAAATGCACTAGCAATCACTGGAGTAAACCCGTTCCGCGAAAGTGGCGTGGTCCTATGATGTGCTATTACTGTTGTTTAACTGTTGAATAGATTCCTCATACCAGTCCCCATGACTGACTCGTTGTTTGTTTCACTTTGCAAACGCGGGTGCCCTTATTTTCACACGGGCAGCCTAGTACACAGGTGACAGGTGGTTTTTGGTTCTGCACTGCTGCATAGCATGCACTTTTGGCTCATGGCGAGGCTGACTTCATAGAGATGACTTAGATATTTTCCGCCATTCCTGTATTTATGTTATGATTCCGCCACTGGCGATGCAGACTGATTTACTTTCCGTATTTCGCACTATATGTATATGTATTCCGCCTTCGGCGATGTAGACTGATACTCTTATTATGTCACTGCATGTATGTATTCCGCCTCTGGCGATGATGACTGATCACTTCCCTTTCTTTTTACTAAGTGTATCCCACGTTATGCTATTCTGATATTCCTACATGTTGTGATTCCGCTATCATATCCATGTAAAATTATTTTATTTATTGTTTCTGCTATTATCTGTACTCTGCTATGATGATTAATGTGTTATTTCCTAATGATTATCCTTAATACCGCCCCTCGGATTTTGGGATCGTCACAGATTTCGATTAGAGAAAATAAATGAAAGGGAAAAGAGAATGAAAGGAATGAAGTAAATCTGGGTTTTTAGAAAGAATGCAATATGAAGACTCGGCTTGGTTATATAGGCGCGAGAAGAAACAACCCGTACTAAAGCCATTTAATTGATGTTCCTTTGATATTGAAGAAGGGAGACATTTCTGTTGGCTCAAGAAGAAAATTTAGTTGCGTGATTAATATAGTAGGTCGTCCTTAGGGTAGCTTTAAGTACTAATCAATATATATATATATAATACATATAAATTAAATCTTGATTTGAAATGATGTGGATTTATTTAATTAAAATGTCTTGTGTGTTCGAACTCTGATTTTAGCGTAGCAACCGACATCCCTAGGGTTATACCACTATTCTGAACACATTGGAACATGTTTTATGGCCCTATTCGATGGTATATGGAAGATATTAATTTAAATAAACAATTTAAATTAAATTCGATTTAATTATTTTGTGTGTTCTCTGATCATACGTTTGAACGAAAAATCCAAATGTTACCAAATTTGAAATCTGATAATAATACACTATTGCGGATCTGATGGAACCGGTTTCGTTGAATTCTGAGACTATTTCAAAATCACTGATTTCATATGTTAATTTTAATCAATTTAAAATATAAATCATTTTCAAAAAAATAAATTCATCAATAATAAAAAATTATCATCTTTCTAATTCAAATAGAATTTATATTGATCGACTGAATCGTTTCGATTCAGCTTTAGTTCTGAATTCAATTGTTATCATTTCACATTACGATAATTAAATACATTCAATTTAAATTGTATATCGATTATTAATTCGACAAATTCTGTATTAAAATTCATTTATATTTCCGATTCAACATTTAAAATTAATTTAAATGTTTAAAATTAGATGACTAAAAATTCGGGGCATTACATTCCTTCCCCCTTAAAAGAATTTCGCCCCCGAAATTACTAAGCCAGAAAGATGATATAACTCTTCCAACTTTTTTCAGCCTACTTGGTTGAGATCTTATACTTCATATATCCATAATTCAGTTCTCACGCATAATCTTTAAATCTCATGTCTATACTCAATTTCCACCATTTATCTCAATTGATATGTACACCATTTTTGGACAATCCATCGTCACATTCTTACCTTCAATCCATATGCTCTCCTGCACATTCCCACATCTATACTAACCTAGTTATCAAATTCCTTATTTACTTTGTTCAATTCATTTGCATTCAAATTTATTCAAATTGATTCAAATCAATTTATTTACACCCTTTACGAAATTTTTTCTACTCATCTTTGGTATTATCTGGTTAATAAAATAATCACTTATTTTTCTGGTCAACTTCAATTGATTCTAACTTAATTTATTCATTTCAATCCATTCAACTTGCTTGAGTTAAATTTGAGAATTCAAATTCCCCGATTTTTATTTCAAACCCCATTTTGAAATCATATAAATATATCATATATTCATTCCTATCTCAAATTCAAAACATTTGAATTTTCTAAAACAACTTGTTTTCTCAAATAATTTCCTTTGGAAATTTTACCATGGTAGAAATCCATCCCTTAAAAACTTGAAAATGTACGATGTCGCGGTTCAGCATTGGAATTATTTTCTAGTGACGGAAGTGATTTTAATGCTTTATCACTTTCAAAATCCATTCGAAAATGGTTTTTATTAAGAAAACTTCCACAACAAAGCTATATTATTACATAACACTTCAGAAAATATTCTCCCAACATCCGGGATTTAAATTCCAAATTACGGTTTTAATCCAATTTTAATTCATTTAATTTGTATAATTATTCTATTTGATTGTTTATAACCATTTCGGTTTTATAATCTTACCTGATTATAATCTCAACCAACAAATCCATATATAATAACTTCAAAAAAAAATCCTTTTAGATAAAAATATAGTTTTGGGTAAAATTATTTTATTTACCTAGCTTTTAAAACATACCGTGTCGAATTACTCTACTCAAGTGTTTAGAAACACTTATTGATATAGTTGTACATTCTGTACCAAGCAAAATTCATAAACCACCCGACAAACCAATCAACACAATATAAAATAGTTTTTATATTAACTTAAAAATACGCTCTCTTGTATATATACACACTCAACTCATTCTAGGGTACTACTGACCCTACCTTTAATGAGTAAACCCCACCAAAGCCTAGGTGTTCGCTCAACCTAAGCTCTGATACCAAATGTAACAGCATGCAAATCCATGATATCTGAGTTGACTAAAACAACACACGTCCAACCCAACCTGCATAGAAATACGAGTCATTAGGGTTAAAGAAACAGAAATAAATAGAAGATAGAACAAAAGAGAACATCAGAATCTCACAACGGAATGAACAAAATATAACATCGTATATCATGACTTTGAAATACAAAAATTTGTATTGTATATACATATCATATCAGAGTACGACACATATACATCATAGCGGAAATAACTCTAAATAACTAACGGTGAAGCCTCCTACTTCAAGCTCATCCATGTGTATCTGTAAAATCCTGAAACACTTGACTACCCGTAAAAATTTGGGCACCCAAGAGTTTATGGTAAAAAAACAAATAAGCTTTAGGTCCGTCATGGGACTGGTGTGAGTAAACTCCAACCATATTGTATAACTTTGAAAAACTTTTGAAAGAAAAGATAATCGTAAGACCGATCCATACATAAATACGGATGGTTTTACCTTACGATAAGCAAAACATTTTTTATATCAAAATCCGGTGATATTATAATAATGTCCAATCAAATAAATAACCACCTAGTAGAACGCTTGCATCTCACGCTCTACATACATAGTATAAAATCAAAAACCACATGGCTCTTATTGGAGATTTGATTCTTACTATGACAAGGTATGGGACCACCTTTCGATCAGTGTACTCTAGGGGAGATACACTGGGGTTCAACAAGAACATCTTGCAACCCAAGCTAAACATGACCGGTCACTCATTTAGCTTGAGTGTAGAGAATGTATTATCCACGGTTTGTAATATCCCATAATTTTAACTAAGTCTGATTTGGATTTTTAATATATAATTTTGATTTTTCTGAATATAAATTAATTTTTATTAAGTTTGAATAAGAATTTTAATTTTGTATAAGTATATTGTTTTATTTAATATGATTTTTTTATAAGAAAACTTATTTTAAAAGTTATATTTTATTTATAAGATTTATGTGTAAGAAATGATATTTTCTATTTTGATAATATTGATTAGTAAAAATATGAAATTTGGTAAAGGATAATTTTTTTAAAGATTTCATAAGAATGATTTTTAATTTTGAATATCAATAAGTAAGATAATTTATAACGATGTTTATAAGATTTATTAAGCATTTAATTTAAACCTTTTAGTATAAAGTTGGGTAAATTACATATGTTATATTTTATATATTTTATAAATAAATATTTTTAAAATATTAATAAGTTATATTTAAACATTGGTGATAAGATGGTTGCATTTATAAATTTGGTTACATTTATGTGTATCACAAAAGTGTTACAATTGTGTTACTAAATTAAATAAATTAATTAAGGTTTATAGAGATGATGTGTCCACTTATGTGTTTAAATGCATGAAGTGGTGTGTGTATTGAAAACCAAGTGTCCTGGGAGTTGTCTTCATGCATGTAAAGAGCACCAGGAAATGATCCAAGTGTCCTCTAACCAAACGACGAAATTGCCCTTCTTTGAGCCTATAAAAACATGTATATTTCTCACCATCAATCCATAGTTCTATCTGTATTTCACGATGTATTCATCTTCTCCTTCCTGTTTGCAAGTTCCAGTAAAATGAAAATAGTGTCTCCACCTCACTCAAAAATCAAAACCTCCCAATTCCTTCATCTTTAGCTTAAACGATCAACACGAATGTTGTTCGGAACACCGTTTATGGTTTTTGAAATTAACGGATTTAGATTTCATTAAGTATTGAAGGATAATTCTTTGATTTATAGAGAATGTTAAAATTGGGTTCATAGAATTCGAAAAATCATAACTCAAAATCCATGAAGAATTGAATCACGCCGTCAGCGCCTTTGAGATCAGCAGAGAACATAGTATCTTTCATGTAAGTTTGGGACGATTTGGTATCGATGATTGAAAAAACTGAAAATTAGGTTTAAAGATTAATGGAGAATCAAGCGATGATAGATGAAATAGAGCTTTGATTTGTGATGAGGGAAGTGAGGGCTTCGATGCGGTGTAATTTGGTGATTTTCAGAGGATTTTGGTGTCGATCTTTTTGTGCTAGCGTGCGGTTTTCCTGTGCTACTCCAGGTCTTGGGCGACGCTTGATTCTCGAGGGAGGAGGCTGGAGGTTGGGCGAGTGGGTGCAATCAGATGAGTAGGCGAGGAGGAGTTTGTTGATGGTCTCAAGTTTGAGTTTGGCGAAGCAAAGAGTTTGTGCATATGCACGGCGGGTACACGGTGGTTGGGTTCCAGGAGGTGAGTGACGCAAAGAATAGGAGGAGGAGGAAGAAGAAGGTGTGGACCGGGTTGGATTTAGTTGGGCTTTGGGCCAAGACCAATGGGTATGGGTTTATTTTTCTTTAATTTAAAGTTTAAATTATATATACTTTAAGAACCAATATCTCACTCAATTTAAACCAGATTTACACGTCGTTGGGTCCGTTAGGATCGTATCTAAAAATAGAACCCAATAATATATAGTTTTGATAATTTTGGTTAAGTACAGATTTACATAAAATGGAATATCCTTATAGATATATATATAGAGAAAAGAAAAAGAAAAAAAATGAATGAACATTTATATTAATTAAATTTCGATATAAAATCAGCAGAAAATTTACCAGCTGGATTGGAACAGTACGAGGAGCGGTGGCAGTGTTCGTTCGCATGTTCGTCCTGGTAGTGAAATTGTATGGAGCCCTTTCAGTGAGAACTTCTAATTTAAATTATTTATTTAAATTGGTTAATTATAATTAGCTGAGATTAATTATAATTAGTTGATGATGATTGTGTGATGGATGTTGATGTTTGAATGGTTGTTTATGAATTAGATAATACACTGAACACTGGAAAGCGTTATCGACAGTAACGCTTGTGCACAACTGAATTGTTTGTTGTTGATAACGATAATTCATTATCATCTGATGTATAGGTGATCAATTTTATTCCCCTTCCATATAAATGAAGTTTTATTTTCTAATATTAAATATTAACATGTTCAGTTTATTTCAAAATAAGATTTCGAAAATTTGAATATGGATTTATATGTTTTGAAAACATAATATGATAATATATATAGACACCAGAACGTTCTAGGATGACAGAGAGGAAGGTGTCTAGGCTTGGGTTTGGAAATTCAGTTTCCTGCTCTCCCTGGCTATCCCTAACTGATCCGACAACAGGATGGTAAATTTGAAATCGAATTTGAAATATAATTTGAAACTGTTTTCCAAATGATTTGGAAATATAAGTTAGATTGAATAGGACATGGAAATTTATAATCAGTATATGGTTTGAATAGAACGCACTATGATGCGAAAATTCGTAAATATCGATTTCAAGTTTTGAATGGTTTTAACTTGATTATTTGAAAATTTATTCGACTTGAAATAAGAAACGTTGAATTACAAATGATAACAGTTTTGAATAGCAAGGGAAATTTCAACAGATGATTTTCAAGTATAACAAATTTGGAAAGATCGTTATGCTTGCAGTCGGCGATCATAACACAAGTTCATTAAATTGGAGAAATTTATGATCTTTCCTATTTTGTAAATTCAAAGTTGATTAGAATTGGAATATTTGAATTTCGAACAATTTTTAAATCTATTTGATTTAAATGGCTATTTTTAACAGTAGTACTTTGGTAAACATTTCCAAATGTTGTTATTGGTTTGAGATTCATAAGCGTGAACTATTATTGACTATAAGAATGATTTATAAAATAGTCTCAAAGATTTTTAAAGTATTGAAAATATTTATAGGGAATTGAAATGGGTTTTCCAAAGTTAAGAATTTGTATATGGTTGGAGATAAATGTTCGGATGTTTGATATTAATTCGGTAAACGAAGACTCTTATTATCTGAGGAATTTAAAAGGTAATTCACCGTTATTCCACTTATAATATGAGTTGGATACGGTAATTAATATTGAAGATAAGTTGATGGTATTTCTATCCGGATCGAATATCAAAGAGTTGAATAAATCTTTCAATTAAGATACGGGTTTTCAACTAGATTTAAATAAGTTAGATAGAAATAATCTTCGATATTTGGTATGAAACCTCATGATGTAAATGTATACTATCTGGGGAATTTGAAAGATATTATTATATCGTTATTCCACTTATAGTATTCGTTGATTATGAGAATTTATATCGAATATAAGTAGATAAAATTTCTGTGTAATTTAAAATTCAATATCGATTTATTTGGGTTTTGTCGTGAATCGTATCTTCAATAATATCATTCTTGAAACCCGATGAGATTGAATGGTGTTAATTCATACCGTAATTGGGGATTTAATCAAATCTTTGATTCGAGGGAATTAAATGTAAGAAATTGAAGCGAAGGTAAAATCTTTGATTTCAAAGAAGAGATAAGATGATAACGAGATGTATAGAATTTATAGTAATTCAAATCTTGAGTCGTAAATGAATTGATAACTATCTAGAAGGAGATTTGAATTGAAAAGCCTGTGTAAACCATAGTTAGTGTTTTAAGTGCGCTTGTTACTTGGAAAGACCGGGATCGAGTATATGTTAGAAAACCATTCCAAGTAATAATACGACGTTATGAAGCAATTCAAGACTCGGTAAACGACGAATGAAGACCGGGAATATTTGAATTTGTTTAGATTGATTGTTGATTGATGTCTTGGTTAGGTAGGTCACCGATACGAGGTATGAGTTACATGAGACCTGAACATATTTAAGTATTTTCGGGTTGTTGTTCCGTTCAGACCCAGAACGGATTTGTAAGGATGGTGTGTCTTACATTGAAATTGACCGCATAGCACTGATTTACATTAATGTATATCGGATTTGCGGCAATATATTATCCTCATCTCTAAGTCATATGAATTTAGAGGGTATGCATTGATTGAAATCAGTGATATGTCGTGAATTGTCAATATGGCGTACCTAAGTTATGAAACGAGCTAGTGATGATCAAAGAATGGCTTATCGAAGCATATGACGTGACATTGACAAACCTCACAACTCGGATTGTTGAGAAACTGGCGGTTAGGTTTTATACTTATATATGAATTGATGATGAAGCTGTGCAGCAGTGGGAAACCACTTATGAACCTGGGGAAGTTGGGTATGTTCGGGGGGCCGTGTCTGGTCGAAAACCGTTGATCTGCCCTGACGATGTGTAGTTGGTGTCCGCGAATGGACGAAAAAGCCGTGAGGCACTTCGTTTTGTATCCCTGATTGATCTTTCTTGTCAGGAATCATCAAGTTGGAAACCCAAATCTCCAATACGAGCCATACGATTTTGATTGTATATATATATATATATGGCAACATAATATTATGGGTATTATGCCGTCTAGGATTAATACATTTATTTGCGAAATTGCTTTCCACACTATATGATAATATTATAAGAGGATTTCACGTATGAAAGCATATTTGGTTATCATAAGATAAAATTCGCCCATCTGGTGTGCGCTTGCATTGTGTGATGTGTGACGAGCTTATGATAGCTTCATTTTTCAAAAAGTCGTAGCGAATTTCTATGCATGGGAATTCATATGGAGTAAACCCGTTCCGCGTTAGCGACGTGGTCCAATGAATTTCCCAACTTTAAAATAAAACCTAAAATAGCTGTTTTTGAGTTCTCACACCAGTCCCACGACTGACCTGGAGTTTATTGTTCCTTTCTAAACTCTGGGTGCCCATTAATTTCCACACAGGCAGCTAGTAGTTTAGTTTTACAGTTATAGATCGTTGGAGCAGCATTCAGAGAGCTTTTAGAGTTGGAGTCCATGCTAGAGTTAGGAGCTTCCGCTATATTATACGGTTTCTTCCGCTGATAGTATATTTTCTTTTCTTCCGTTGTATGTGTTGTAACTCTGATATTCTATGTAACTCTGATGTAACATTGTACTTTGCAATGAAAGATTCTGTTATTCTTTTCAATATATGTACGTACCCATAACAATTCATCTTTGTGAGCGGTTTAAGTCGGTTTAACTACCGACGAAAAATCGGGCAAAAAGATGGGTCGTTACATTTGTGGTATCAGAGCTTTGGTTATACAAAGCTATGGGGTGAGATGTATTTTGAACAAAGAATAGAACTCCTCAGAGTTATATTATCTCATTAGAGATAGGGTTAGAAATGCCCTAGAATGAGATTCCGGAATATTATGATCGAGAGAGTGTACTCTGAAAATAAAGTGTTTTAAAGAACAAAATCATTTTTAATGATAACTTTAGTAAGAAATCTTTGAGTATTTTATTCAACGTCATGATTGGACTATCGAGTATGTAAGGGTTTTGAATATACGTCTGATCGACGTATATGTGAAGCCCAATATATACTAGATAGATATAGAGTCACACTCTAATCGCCCGGGGATGATTTGATGATGACTGCAACATCATCAGTACTCATTTTCGAGTTTTGAAAGTGGGATGACGATATGACTCCAGTTAAGACGTCAAGAGATACTTGAATTATTTCGATAGGTTGGAACTATTAAGAGGTAATTTAATATGTTATAGATACAAATCAAACTATTTTAATAACCAGAAGGATTTTGAGGTAAATCCACTTAAAGATTAGGAAGCAAATGTGGGAAAATAAAATAATACATTAAGAAATTATATCAAAAATAGCACCCATACTTCAAGTTAAACAAGTCATAACAGATGTTTGAATATGATCTAATAAGTTGTAATCAGAAAAGATATTATATTTCTCAAAGAATGTTAATATGTTAATGTGAGCAATAGATTGGATAAATCCTTAACATGAATTGTAAATGAGAATATCCAAGAATATCTTAGCTATCAGAACCCCTTAAGAATCTGCAGACGATTTAGACTTAAGTTAAGACTTTATTTAAAGAGATGATTTTGACTTAAGAATGAGTTTAAAAGTTAATTTAAATCGTAACAAACATCGAAGTAGGAAAATTTTGATCTTGAGATATTAAATTTGAAAAAGTGAGTTCTGAAAATGTTAAGATTAATATTTGAAACAACCCTAGCTTAAACATGTATACGCATAATCAGAGTGCGCAGTGGAAGCGTGATGGTATTTTAAATAAAACTGTTTTAAGAGATTTTTCTGGCTAGTTGAGTAAGAAATTTTTTCTAAACACGATTTGATATTTAAACAAGAATGGAAAGATTTATATATAATTATGAATTTAAAGTGGATTTAGAGAAAGTGTTATTCGATTAAGTGAATATGACAACTAAAATATAAATAATAACGAGAACAAATTTAACTTATAAATGGGTTAATATGTGATTATATTAGAAATGATTGGAATAAAAAAATTGAAATAGAATGAGTGTTTCAGAAATACAATTCTATCCCTTCCCTTTTCGCTGGGTTTTGTTCGACCCATTGTCATCTTTTGAATATCACCCCGAATTGTTGTGCTTGAAATTTTAACTATCCAACTTTGTTTCTGAATTCTTCCTTTTGCCTTGCTCTGATAAAGCCATGGACAAGTGAATTAATTTGGACTTGAAACCAGTATTTTGAATTACCACTTAAATTGAACTTGAATATGTATTAAGAGCAATAGAATTTCTAACACTGAATTTAGCCAAGATGGTATTTTGCAGGATAATTGAATGATTTGGGAATGGATTATTTGAGAATTTAGATTTAAATTTCTAATTTAAATGCTTGGTCTTATAATTGATGAGAAAATCATGGGTTCCGTAAGAGTAAGTTAGAATGATAATTTCCAAACTTTAAGATTTTCTTAGGGTCATAGACCTCTAAGTATTAAACCATATCTCTCCCAGTTTATCTTTAGTGGAAGGATATCAGCTCTGAGTCTAACTCAGAGAATTCGATTTTTAAACAAGACCCATGACGACCCTAGTAATCGCGAGATTTTAGAAGTTTCCTTAGGATTTACCGTTAATGGGAATTAGATAGAGTACCCTGAGAATGATTTGAACCTTGGTTCTGACCATTACATTTCTGATATGTTAAGAGAGAAATGGAATTTGAAAATTTAGTACAGGAGTTCAAATTTACTCGACTTCCTTTTCGAGGAAGAAAAGTTTCTAAGGGGGGTTGAATGTAACATCCCATAATTTTAACCAAGTCTGATTTGGATTTTTAATATATAATTTTGATTTTTCTGAATATAAATTACTTTTTTTTAGGTTTGAATATGAATTTTAACTTTGTATAAGTATTTTGTTTTATATAATATGATTTTTTTTATAAGAAAACTTATTTTAAAAGTTATATTTTATTTATATGATTTATGTGTAAGAAATGATATTTTCTGTTTTGATAATATTGATTTGTAAAAATATGAAATTTGGTAAAGGATAATTTTTTTAAAAGATTTCATAAGAATGATTTTTAATTTTGAATATCAATAAGTAAGATAATTTATAACGATGTTTATAAGATTTATTAAGCATTTAATTTAAACCTTTTAGTATAAAGTTGGGTAAATTACATACGTTATATTTGATAAATTTTATAGATAAATATTTTTAAAATATTAATAAGTTATATTTAAACATTGGTGATAAGATGGTTGCAATTATAAATTTGGTTACATTTATGTGTATCACAAAAGTGTTACAATTGTGTTACTAAATTAAATAAATTAATTAAGGTTTATAGAGATGATGTGTCCACTTATGTGTTTAAATGCATGAAGTGGTGCGTGTATTGAAAACAAAGTGTCCTGGGAGTTGTCTTCATGCATGTAAAGAGCACCAGAAAATGATCCAAGTGTCCTCTAACTAAATGACGGAAATGCCCATCTTTGAGCCTATATAAACATGTATATTTCTCACCATCAATCCATAGTTCCATCTGTATTTCACGATGTATTCATCTTCTCCTTCCTGTTTGCAAGTTCCAGTAAAATGAAAATAGTGTCTCCACCTCATTCAAAAATCAAAACCTCCCAATTCCTTCATCTTTAGCTTAAACGATCAACACGAATGTTGTTCGGAACACCGTTTATGGTTTTTGAAATTAACGGATTTAGATTTCATTAAGTATCGAAGGAAAATTCTCTGATTTACCGAGAAAGTTAAAAATGGGTTCATAGAATTCGAAAAATCATATCTCAAAATCCATGAAGAATTGAATCACGCCGTCAGCGCCGTTGAGATCAGCAGAGAACGTAGTATCTTTCATGTAAGTTTGAGACGATTCGGTGTCGATGATTGAAAAAGCTGAAAATTAGGTTTAAAGATTAATAGAGAATCAGGCGATGATAGATGAAATAGAGCTTTGATTTGTGATGAGGGAAGTGAGGGCTTCGATGCGGTGTAATTTGGTGATTTTCAGAGGATTTTGGTGTCGATCTTTTTGTGCTAGCGTGCGGTTTTCCTGCGCTGCTCCAGGTCTCGGGCGAGGCTCGATTCTCGAGGGAGGAGGCTGGAGGTTGGGCGAGTGGGTGCGATCATATGAGCAGGCGAGGAGGAGTTTTTTGATGGTCTCAAGTTTGAGTTTGGCGAAGCAAAGAGTTTGTGCATATGCACGGCGGGTACACGGTGGATGGGTTCCATGAGGTGAGTGACGCAAAGAATAGGAGGAGGAGGAAGAAGAAGGTGCAGACCGGGTTGGATTTAGTTGGGCTTTGGGCCAAGACCTATGGGTATGGGTTTATTTTTCTTTAATTTAAAGTTTAAATTATGTAAACTTTAAGAACCAATATTGTGACGGCCCGCCCTGCACCAGCCGGCATTTCCTCCGAAAGTGCGCTATACACATGCCCGACTAGCACAGAACGGTCGTCAAGAAAAGGAAAGAAGGGAATTAACTAACAAGGAACCTGTAGAATGTCTCACAGCGCATGTAATAAAATATAATAATAACATACTTGACATAAAACAGGTGAGACAGTGCATAAGCTGATAACTAAAACTAACATCAACATCAGAGCAGCGGAAATCCAAATACATCTTATTACAACTTTCCAAATTTACTGTCTTTGAACAAAAGAAAGCTAAAGTAGAAGATGCACTACAAATGCCCAAGCAGCGATCTTCAACAACACAGGGAGAATACTATATATATATATCATACGTGGAAGCCTCCTGCTCGTCTCAGGATCATTTACCCATGAATCATCAGCTAACCTGTCTCTAGTCTGCTCGTGTGAGCACCCAGAGTAATAAGAAGAGACATAAAACTCTGGGTCAGACAAAAAGTCTGGTATGAGCGATAAGCATCTAAACAGAACAATAACAGGTATACTAAACCATACCTGAACCTGGACCTGCAACCAAAGAGTTAGCACTACATACCGTACAATACTCTAAGGTGCCATAACAAATAGTGTAAAGAATACGGGGGTGGGGTGTGCATGTCATAATGATGGCAAACAAATCAAGCATAGCATCCATCCTCACATCTCTCACTCAGTGCGTAAAGCATACGATGTCCACCACGGACAATCACTAGACCCATCGAAGTAGTGGCGGAGTTCAACTTGTACAACTACTGCTACTACCAAGCTTACCACATGGAGTCATGACCAAATCTTTACAAATGACCCCACTTCATTGGTCTATAGCCCTTTAGTCGTACCTAGGCCACTGCGGCCTTGAATCCGTTCACGTACCACCCATACATAGTGATCCAACGTCATAGACATCGATAGCCCCTTGGCACACGTCCCGCAGCAAAGCCCAATCATGAAGCCCACTCATTGGTTCCCAACTGGATCCTGAGTCAAAGCTCCTCATTTGGACTTCCTTTGCATCTTGGGTTTTGATCGAATTGGATTTGGTCTTCAAAAGAGTCGTTGCATAGAAGAGATGGAAGTTCGATTCGGCTTGGCCCAATCTATTTCAGTCGGTTCGGTTCGGATAATTCATTTCCAGGCTCCCCATTCGGTTCGGTTCGGGTTCACAGCGTTGCATCGGTTCGGGTCGGGTGTTCCACTTCGGGTCGGGTCGGGTTGCCATCTCCCATTCAGTTCGTGCTCCAGCTCCTGTGCCTCGTCTGATCTCGTTCCCTATTCTAATCCGATCCGATCCCTTCACCATACTCCGGTCCGGGCCCTTCGTCCTTAAGCCGATCCGATCCTGCTCCATAGCTCCGATCCGTTCCCGCTCCCTAGCCTACTCCGATCCGTTCCTATGTCCAACTCCAACTCTGAGCAGTGGCCTTCCTTCTTGCCAAACTTCTTTTGTGCTAGATTCCAGTTCGGGTCGGATTCCTTGCCCAACTCTCCTATCCGATCCGAGCCCATACCCGATCCGATCCGAAACCCTGCACAACTTTCTGCAACTTTTTCCAGCAACTTGTTTACGCCATTCGACGACGTTTTCGACCAATCTAACTATTCTAATCAACCACAAATCATTCCAAACAGTCATAGCAACATAGCAAACTAACCACAAACACCAAAACAATGAATTTACATGTCAAAATGGATCAAATATACCCAAAACCCCCTATTTTCCCTTAAGCATGTTTAAGCAAAACTAATCATAGGGTTAACAAAACTTAACCAAATTTCTACCAGAGGAATAAAATATTATTTTTGGATTTATAGATATTTTTCCAGAATTTATTAGTGTATAAATTCGTTAATCTTCACTAATTACCCTTAATTAACTATAATTAGTGTCAAAACAATGCTAATCACTCACCTTGGCCACAAATAAAATTCCCAGAACTGAAACCTCGCTGATTTGGGTGAATACTAATATCTAACAGCAGCTCTAACCTTGCTTTCGTGTTTTCTCTCCTTAATTTGATGTAGATTAAGCCAAAACTTGATTAGAAAGTGATTAGAAGGTGATTTGGGTGTTGGAGGCCATTGCTAGGGTTCCAAGAATGAAAGTGGCGGTTGAACGAAATGTTTTCTAACCCTAATCAACCCCTATACATCTCCAATCCCGAAATCCCCTTTGGGCCTAGCTGCTAATTACCCGGTTAAGCCCAATTAAGCTGTTTTTCACCATCTGAAACTTGTTTCAGCCATATCTCCCAAACGGTGAGTCCGTTTGGCTAATGTGACCACTCTACGGAATTGTAAACCATCATCCGAAACCAATGGAAGTGGTTTCAGGTCAAAATTCCTTTCCAGTCAAAAGTTATGGCCAAAACAGTACCAACTAGGGGTAAAATGGTCATTTAAAAATCGACCAAAATCATGAACATGGGAAATGACCCCAATAGTCGTCTCCCACAGTTACATGACCATACGACTTCGTATGTGAAAGAAATAAATATTCTACGATCCTATGATGCGTAGAATACGGGTCGTTACACTCTCCCCCCTTAAGAAATTTCGTCCCCGAAATTCCTTAACCCAAAACATACAAAGGATCCCGCATGTCTAACAACCACATACAACAATCAAACATGCAAACAAGCAAACAAGCCTATCCTAGCATGCGGAAAACTAAATCGAAGTTAAAATCTTACCAGGCGAAGAGTTCTGGATACATCTTTCTAATACTCTCCTCTGTCTCCCAAGTACAGTCATTCTCGTTATCGCCCCACTGAACCTTGACTAGCTTCACCGCCTTCCTTCGAAGTTGCTTCATATCGTGCTCGATAATACGGATCGGCTTACGGTTCCCAACCGCCTCGGGTTCTACTTCGAAGTCCTCTAACTGATCAGGTGAAATAGTCATATCTGAGTCGTGAACGAACTTCCTTAGTTGGGAAACATGAAATACATTGTGAACTCCCGCCATCTTCCCTGGTAAGTCAACTCTATATGCCAAATTCCCGACTAGTTCAAGAACAGGGAATGGGCCAACAAATCTTGGTGCTAACTTGCCTCTCCTGCCAAATCGTATCACGCTCTTCAACGGAGAAATCTTGACAAACACCAAGTCACCAACGGAGAATTTTAAGTCTCTTCTCCTCTTATCAGCATAACTCTTCTGCCTATCTTGGGCAGCTTTCATTCGTTGTTGAATGATCTTGATCTTGCCTGAAGTTTCCCTCACCACATCTGGTTCAAGCATAAACTTCTCGCCAGTCTCTATCCAACATGATGGTGAGTTGCACGGTCTTCCGTACAAAGCTTCAAACGGAGCCATACCTATACTGGATTGGTAGCTATTATTATATGCAAACTCTACTAGATGCAAATGGTCATCCCATGATCCACCAAAATCCAGTACACAAGCTCTCAAGAGGTCTTCCAATATACGATTCACCCTCTCCGTCTGACCGTCGGTCTGAGGATGATATGCGGTACTGAGATGTAATTCTGACCCTAGAGCCTCTTGTAAGCTCTTCCAAAACCTACTAGTGAACAACGGGTCTCGGTCACTCATAATGCTTTTAGGTACTCCATGAAATCTCACTACCCACTTCATATACAATTCTGCTAACTTAGCTGCCGTTCTGGTCGATTTGACTGGTATAAATCTTGCACTTTTAGTCAATCGATCCACAATTACCCAAATGCTATCATATCCCGACCTAGTCCTTGGTAAACCATTGATGAAATCCATCGAGACTTGCTCCCATTTCCATTCGGGAATTTCTAATGGTTGCAATAACCCACTAGGCTTCTTTTGCTCGGCTTTAACTAGCTGGCAATTCATGCATTTGGATATAAACTTCCCAACGTCTCTTTTCATCCCTTCCCAGTAGTAAGTCTGTCTCATGTCTCGATACATCTTATTACCACCGGGGTGTATAGTCAGTCTTGAGTGATGACACTCTCTAAGCACTTCATCCCTCAATCCATTAACATTGGGTACAACAAGCTTTCCATTCTTTCTAAGCCATCCATCTCGATCAAGACCATACTTGTTCATCTCCTCATCGATACCCATCTCTAACTTGGAGATGATTTCCAATAGGTTAGGATCGTCCCTCTGACTAGAGCCGATCCGCTCAATCAAAGTGGGTCTGATCGTTAAACTTGCTAACATTTCTAGATCCAATTTGCACTTTGGTCTGAAATCATACCCAGCGATGTACTCCAGTTGCTTCCATTCAAGAAACATTGCCCCTAAACTGGCATGTCTCCTACTCAAGGCATCGGCTACCGCATTACCTTTCCCAGGTGTATATGCGATATCAAAATCATACGAAGCCAAGAAATCTAACCATCTCTGCTGACGGAGATTCAGATCTTTCTGAGAGAAGAGATACTTTAACGATTTATGATCGGTAAACAACTCAAATCTTTCTCCCAAGAGATAGTGTCTCCACATCTTCAACGCGAACACGATCGCTGCCAATTCCAAATCATGGGTATCTTCTTTCGTGCGGTTTCAATTGCCGACTTGCATAAGCTACAACCCTACCGCCTTGCATCAATACAACACCTAGTCCGGTACCACAAGCATCCGTGTATACCGTCATTTCTTCATTCCCCTTAGGAATGACTAACACTGGTGCACACGTCAACTTGTCCTTCAGACTCTTGAATGCATTCTCGCACCTTTCATCCCAGACAAAAGCTTGATTCTTCTTGGTCAACTGGGTCAATGGTGCTGCTATCTTGGAGAAACCTTGGATAAACTTACGATAATATCCAGCTAATCCCAAGAAACTTCTTACATCTGTTGCATTCTTGGGTGTAGGCCAATCCTGTACCGTAGCCACCTTCGCAGGGTCCATGGCAATACCATTCTCGGAAACAACATGGCCCAAGAACCTCACTTCCCTCCTCCAGAAGTGACACTTAGAAAACTTTGCTTTCAATTGGTGTTTTCTCAGCACCTCCATCGCTATTCTTAAATGTTCCTTGTGTTCTTCCTCTGTCCTCGAATAGACCAAAATATCATCAACGAACACAAGGACAAACTTATTCAACTGATCTCTGAATACCCTATTCATAAGATCCACAAAATACGCTGGGGCATTGGTCAGCCCGAATGGCATGACCAACCACTCATAAAATCCAGACGGCGTTCGAAATGTCGTTTTAGCTATACTCTCAGCTTCCACTCTAAGCTGATGAAAACCTATCGCGAGATCCAACTAAGAAAATACTCTCGCGCCACTCAACTGATCGATCAAATCATCTATCCACGGTAGAGGATACTTGTTCTTCCTCGTCACTTTATTCAACTCGCGGTAGTCTACACACAAACGAAGGGAACCATCCGCCTTGGTAGCAAACAAAACTGGTGCTCCCCATTCAGAAACACTCCTTCTGATAAATCCCTTCTTCAAAAGATCTCTGACTTGCACCCCGTGCTCTCGCTGCTCCCTTGGTGCCATACGACGAAGTGGCATCACTATAGGTCTGGCATCTTTCACCAAATCAATACGGAACTCAATCTCTCGATGTGTTGGAAGCCCGGTCACTTCTTCGAAAACATCCGGATACTGGCCAACCACGGGCAAACCTGACAACTCACTATGCGGAATGTCGAGGGAGTTTAGAAAACTAGCCAATACCCCCTCACTGGGTAGACCACCAAACACTATCCTCCGCCCATCATCCGCTCTAGCTGTCACCAAAAAGCCCTCACAGTCTACCACCACCCCGTATCTTTAGAGCCAATCTACTCCCAAAATAATGCCAAACCCAGTAAAGGCCAAAACAAAGCAATCACAAACAAACATGCATCCATGACTCGATAAGAACACATTACGACAAATCATGATAAGGCTAGTTGAACCACCAATCGGGTTCGTCACTACTAAAGGTCTATCGATAATCTCGGGCTCCAATCCCAACCTATATACCAGGTCACTAGATATGAAAGAACTGGAAGCTCCGGTATCAAACAAAACTCTAACAGGAACATCATAAACGGAAAGCATACCTTGAATGACGACATTCTTTCCCTTCTCCGCCGCAGTTGGGGCATTTGACGAAGAAGGAATAGCATTAAGGGCATATGCTTTCACCATTTGCTTTTCTTTAGGGGGTTGCGGACACTTGTCCTTATGATGTCCCATTTGGCCACAGTTGAAGCACTTCCTATCCGCTGGCTTGGCCCGACAATTACTAGCATAATGGCCCTTCTTACCACAGCTGAAGCACTCAACATCTTGCTTATTCTTTTTCTTCTGACCATCCTTAGTCTGATTCTGCTTTCTCTTATTCTGGGAACCACCCTTGCCTCCACCACTTGCTTGTGGCTTTGGCTCCTCTGCAGATGCAACCTCAGTCTTCGGCTTGGGGTAAAGACTTTCTGATCTCAATGCTTTCCCCATAATCGATTCAAACGTCTCATCGATATGGTTAATAAGCCTTTCCCCCAAGTACTGATCCAAACCAGTTATGAATTTCTCATTCTTCTTCTTGGCAGTATCAATAAGAGATAACCCATACTTCGACAAAGTGTCGAATTCAGCAATATACTCCGAGACAGCTCTACCATTCTGCTTGAGCTCCAAGAATTTCTTAAACAACACCGACTTCTGAGCAGCTGGAATGAACTTCTCGCTAAAGCGAACCTTAAACTGCTCCCAAGTAATCTGATCTTCGGGAGTAGCTGCCTTTATAGCATTCCACCAATTCATTGCCCGCCCTTGCAGCTGACGGGACGCTAGCTATCTCTTCATTGCATCCTCGATACCCAAATCCTCGAAGATACGTTCGCAACTATCCAACCAATCCTGAACATCCGTAGCCGACTCTGTTCCGTGGAACGGCTTCCCACCAAGACTAGTATAATCCTTATTCAGCTTGGCGAAGTCGACTCTCGGCGCCTGCACTATTGGACCACCACCATTTCCACCATTGGGAGCTGCCCTCTGCACATCCCTAAGCATCTCTCTCATGAGGTCAGTAAACATCGTCCTCATGTCAGCAGCATTCCCATTATTGGCTCCCCTACCAGCACCTCTAGCATATCGGCTCATCGTCAATCTGTAAAAGGAAACGATTAACGACCCCATAGTGGTGCTAGTGCAGTATGACTTCACTCTTATACTACTAATAGTATATACATATATAGCTTTTAAAAACCAAAGTAATCACAAATACGCTCTCTCGTATACGTATATTATCTCTCCCTGATAACTTCCCTAGGTTAACTACGCAACCTAGAGCTCTGATACCAAGTCTGACGGCCCGCCCTGCACCAGCCGGCATTTCCTCCGAAAATGCGCTATACACATGCCCGACTAGCACAGAACGGTCGTCAAGAAAAGGAAAGAAGGGAATTAACTAACAAGGAACATTTAGAATGTCTCACAGCGCTGGAATAAAATATAATAATAACATACTTGACATAAAACAGGTGAGACAGTGCATAAGATGATAACTAAAACTAACATCAACATCAGAGCAGCGGAAATCCAAATACAGCTTATTACAACTTTCCAAATTTACTGTCTCTGAACAAAAGAAAGCTAAAGTAGAAGATGCACTACAAATGCCCAAGCAGCGATCTTCAACAACACAGGGAGAATACTATATATATATCATACGTGGAAGCCTCCTACTCGTCTCCGGATCATCTACCCGTGAATCACCAGCTAACCTGTCTCTAGTCTGCTCGTGTGAGAACCCAGAGTAATAAGAAGAGACATAAAACTCTGGGTCAGACAAAAAGTCTGGTATGAGCGATAAGCATCTAAACAGAACAATAACAGGTATACTAAACCATACCTGAACCTGGACCTGCAACCAAAGAGTTAGCACTACATACCGTACAATACTCTAAGGTGCCATAACAAATAGTGTAAAGAATACGGGGGTGGGGTGTGCATGTCATAATGATGGCAAACAAATCAAGCATAGCATCCATCCTCACATCTCTCACTCAGTGCGTAAAGCATACGATGTCCACCACTGACAATCACTAGACCCATCGAAGTAGTGGCGGAGTTCAACATGTACAACTACTGCTACTACCAAGCTTACCACATGGAGTCATGACCAAATCTTTACAAATGACCCCACTTCATTGGTCTATAGCCCTTTAGTCGTACCTAGGCCACTGCGGCCCTGAATCCGTTCACGTACCTCCCATACATAGTGATCCAATGTCATAGACATCGATAGCCCCTTGGCACACGTCCCGCGGCAAAGCCCAATCATGAAGCCCACTCATTGGTTCCCAACTGGATCCTGAGTCAAAGCTCCTCATTTGGACTTCCTTTGCATCTCGGGTTTTGATCGAATTGGAGTTGGTCTTCAAAAGAGTCGTTGCGTAGAAGAGATGGAAGTTCGATTCGGCTTGGCCCAATCTATTTCAGTCGGTTCGGTTCGGATAATTCGTTTCCAGGCTCCCCATTCGGTTTGGTTCGGGTTCACAGCGTTGCATCGGTTCGGGTCGGGTGTTCCACTTCGGTCGGGTCGGGTTGCCATCTCCCATTCAGTTCGTGCTCCAGCTCCTGTGCCTCGTCTGATCTCGTTCCCTATTCTAATCCGATCCGATCCCTTCACCATACTCCGGTCCGAGCCCTTCGTCCTTAAGCCGATCTGATCCTGCTCCATAGCTCCGATCCGTTTCCCGCTCCCTAGCCTACTCCGATCCGATCCTGCCCCATAGCTCCGATCCGTTCCTCTGTCCAACTCCAACTATGAGCAGTGGCCTTCCTTCTTTCCAAACTTCTTTTGTGCCAGATTCCAGTTCGGGTCGGATTCCTTGCCCAGCTCTCCTATCCGATCTGAGCCCATACCCGATCCGATCCGAAACCCTGCACAACTTTCTGCAACTTTTTCCAACAACTTGTTTACGCCATTCGACGACGTTTTCGACCAATCTAACTATTCTAATCAACCACAAATCATTCCAAACAGTCATAGCAACATAGCAAACTAACCACAAACACCAAAACAATGAATTTACATGTCAAAATGGATCAAATATACCCAAAACCCCATATTTTCCCTTAAGCATGTTTAAGCAAAACTAATCATAGGGTTAACAAAACTTAACCAAATTTCTACCAGAGGCATAAAATATTATTTTCGGATTTATAGATATTTTTCCAGAATTTATTAGTGTATAAATTCGCTAATCTTCACTAATTACCCTTAATTAACTATAATTAGTGTCAAAACAATGCTAATCACTCACCTTGGCCACAAATAAAATTCCCAGAACTGAAACCTCGCTGATTTGGGTGAATACTGATGTCTAACAGCAGCTCTAACCTTGCTTTCGTGTTTTCTCTCCTTAATTTGATGTAGATTAAGCCAAAACTTGTTTAGAAAGTGATTAGAAGGTGATTTGGGTGTTGGAGGCCATTACTAGGGTTCCAAGAATGAAAGTGGCGGCTGAAAGAAATGTTTTATAATCCTAATCAGCCCCTATACATCTCCAATCCCGAAATCCCCTTTGGGCCTAGCTGCTAATTACCCGGTTAAGCCCAATTAAGCTGTTTTTCACCTTCTGAAATTTGTTTCAGCCATATCTCCCAAACGGTGAGTCCGTTTGGCTAATGTGACCACTCTACAGAATTATAAACCATCATCCGAAACCAATGTAAGTGGTTTCAGGTCAAAATTCCTTTCCAGTCAAAAGTTATGGCCAAAACAGTACCAACTAGGGATAAAATGGTCATTTAAAAATCGATAAAAATCATGAACATGGGAAATGACCCCAATAGTCGTCTCCCACAGTTACATGACCATACGACTTCGTATGTGAAAGAAATAAATATTCTACGATCCTATGATGCGTAGAATACGGGTCGTTACAAATATCTCACTCAATTTAAACCAGATTTACACATCGTTGGGTCCGTTAGGATCGTATCTAAAAATAGAACCCAATGATATATAGTTTTGATAATTTTGGTTAAGTATAGATTTACATAAAATGGAATATCCTTATAGATATATATATAGAGGAAAGAAAAAGAAAAAAATGAATGAACATTTATATTAATTAAATTTCGATATAAAATCAGCAAAAAATTTACCAGCCGGATTGGAATAGTACGAGGAGCGGTGGCAGTGTTCGTTCGCTTGTTCGTCCTGGTAGTGAAATTGTATGGAGCCCCTTCGATGAGAACTTCTAATTTAAATTATTTATTTAAATTAGTTAACTATAATTAGCTGAGATTAATTATAATTAGTTGATGGTGATTGTGTGATGGATGTTGATGTTTGAATGGTTGTTCATGAATTAGATAATACACTGAACACTGGAAAGCGTTATCGATGGTAACGCTTGTGCACAACTGAATTGTTTGTTGTTGATGATAACGATAATTCATTATCATCTAATGTATATGGTGTATTTATTCTATTGTATGATGCACATACAATACCATGGTTATGGGATTATACAGGTGATCAATTTTATTCCCCTTCCATATAAATGAAGTTTGATTTTCTAATATTAAATATTAACATGTTCAGTTTATTTCAAAATAAGATTTCGTAAATTTGAATATGGATTTATATGTTTTGAAAACATAATATGATAATATATATAGACACCAGAACGTTTTAGGATGACAGAGAGGATGGTGTCTAGGCTTGGGTTTGGAAATTCAGTTTCCTGCTCTCCCTGGCTATCCCTAACTGATCCGACAACGGGATGGTAAATTTGAAATCGAATTTGAAATATAATTTGAAACTGTTTTCCAAATGATTTGGAAATATAAGTTAGATTGAAAAGGATGTGGAAATTTATAATCATTATATGGTTCGAATAGAAGGCACTATGATTCGAAAATTCTTAAATATCGATTTCAAATTTTGAATGGTTTTAACTTGATCATTTGAAAATTTATTCGACTTGAAATAAGAAACGTTGAATTACAAATGATAACAGTTTTGAATAGCAAGGGAAATTTCAACAGATGATTTTCAAGTATAACAAATTTGGAAAGATCTCTATGCTTGTAGTCGGTGATCATAACACAAGTTCATTAAATTGGAGAAAATTATGATCTATCCTATTTTGTAAATTCAAAGGTGATTAGAATTGATATATTTGAATTTCGAACAATTTTTAAATATATTTGATTTAAATGGCTATTTTTAACAGTAGTACTTTGGTAAACATTTCCAAATGTTGTTATTGGTTTGAGATTCATAAGCGTGAACTATTATTGACTATAAGAATGATTTATAAAATAGTCTCAAAGATTTTTAAAGTATTGGAAATATTTATAGGGAATTGAAATGGGTTTTCCAAAGTTAAGAATTTGGATATGGTTGGAGATAAATCTTCGGATGTTTGATATTAATTCGGTAAATGGAGATTCTTATTATCTGAGGAATTTAAAAGTTAATTCACCGTTATTCCACTTATAATATGAGTTGGATACGGTAATTAATATTAAAGATAATTTGATGGTATTTCTATCCAGATTGAATATCAAAGAGTTGAATAAATCTTTCAATTAAGATATGGGTTCTCAACCAGATTTAAATAAGTTAGATAGAAATAATCTTCGATATTTGGTATGAAACCTCATGATGTAAATGTATACTATCTGGGGAATTTGAAAGATATTATTATATCGTTATTCCACTTATAGTATTCGTTGATTATGAGAATTTATATCGAATATAAGTGGATAAAATTTCTGTGTAATTTAAAATTCAATATCAATTGATTTGGGTTTTGTCGTGAATCATATCTTCAATAATATCATTCTTGAAACCCGATGAGATTGAATTATGGAAATTCATACCGTAATTGGGGATTTAATCAAATCTTTTATTCGAGGGAATTAAAGGTAAGAAACTGAAGCAAAGGTAAAATCTTTTATTTCAAAGAAGAGATAAGATGATAATGAGATGTATAGAATTTATAGTAATTCAAATCTTGAGTCGTAAATGAATTGATAACTATTTGGAAGGAGATTTGAATTGAAAAGCCTGTGTAAACCATAGTTAGTATTTTAAGTGCGCTTGTTACTTGGAAAGACTGGGATCGAGTATATGTTAGAAAACCATTCCAAGTAATAATACGACGTTATGAAGCAATTCAAGACTCGTTAAATGACGAATGAAGACCGGGAATATTTGAATTTGTTTAGATTAATTGTTGATTGATGTCTCGGTTAGGTAGGCCATCGATACGAGGTATGAGTCACATGAGACCTAAACATATTTAAGTATTTTCTGGTTGTTGTTCCGTTCAGACCCAGAACGGATTTGTAAGGATGGTGTGTCTGATGTTGAAATTGATCGCATAGCACTGATTTCCGTTAATGTATATCGGACTTATCGCAATATATTATCCTCATCTCTAAGTCATATGAATTTAGAGGGTATGCATTGATTGAAATCAGTGATATGTCATGAATTGTCAATATGGCATACTCGAGTTATGAAATGAGCTAGTGATGATCAAAGAATGGCTTATCGAAGCATATGACGTGACATCGACAAACCTCATACCTCAGATTGATGAGAAACCGGTGGTTAGGTTTTATACTTATATATGAATTGATGATGAAGCTGTGCAGCAGTGGGAATCCACTTATGAACCTGGGGAAGTTGGGTATGTTCGGGGGGCCATGTCTGGTCGAAAACCGTTGATCTGCCCTGACGACGTGTAGTTGGTGTCCGCGAATGGACGAAAAAGCCGTGAGGCACTTCGTTTTGTATCCCTGATTGATCTTTCATGTCAGGAATCATCAAGTTAGAAACCTAAATCTCCAATACGAGCCATACGATTTTGATTGTATATATATATGGCAACATAATATTATGGGTATTATGCCGTCTAGGATTAATACATTTATTTGCGAAATTGCTTTCCACACTATGTGATAATATTATAAGAGGATTTCACGTATGAAAGCATATTTGGTTATCATAAGATAAAACTCGCCCATCTGGTGTGCGCTTGCATTGTGTGATGTGGGACGAGCTTGTGATAGCTTCATTTTTCAAAAAGTCATAGCGAATTTCTATGCATGGGATTTCATATGGAGTAAACCCATTCCACGTTAGCGGCGTGGTCCAGTGAATTTCCCAACTTTAAAATAAAACCTAAAAATAACTGTTTTTCAGTTCTCACACCAGTCCCACGACTGACCTGGAGTTTATTGTTCCTTTCTAAACTCTGGGCGCCCATTAATTTCCACACGGGCAGCTAGTAGTTTAGTTTTGCAGTTATAGATCGTTGGAGCAGGATTCAGAGAGCTTTTAGAGTTGGAGTCCATGCTAGAGTTTGGAGCTTCCGCTATATTATACGGTTTCTTCCGCTGAGAGTATATTTTCTTTTCTTCCGCTGTATGTGTTGTAACTCTGATATTCTATGTAACTCTGATGTAACATTGTACTTTGCAATGAAAGGTTCTGTTATTCTATTCAATATATGTACGTACCCATAACAATTCAACTTTGTGAACGGTTTAAGTCGGTTTAATTACCGACGAAAAATCAGGCAAAAAGATGGGTCGTTACACGGTTGTTGGCCATCCAACCATAATCCGTAAGATATAGAAACAAAAGAAGAGCAAACGAATTTTTCTCTAGATCGGTGATAATACACCCTGCTTAGGATGATCCAACTAGTCATGCGACCTACCATATTTTTGTCATTTCCCGGCTGATGAGGCTTAAGGTCACGATTACCTTATTACAACAGCACACCACATTTACTTTGAATGTCACATTGTCAGATCCATAAATCACTTATTGACTTGTACAAATACACTTTTGCCATTAAAATAAAGAGAAGTTTCCTTCTCCCCACCAACTTGGTATATTCTAAAATCAATGGGGCGTGATCGTTGGAAATACTCCGTCAGACATTCGTCCATATATGTTCGTTCTAGGACTGAACGAAATAGAAGGCGCAATTTCCATTAATCCATTTTAGGGAATTTCTACCTAGGATTAAAAGAAAAAGTCTTTGCACCTCACTCCCTCATCAGTAATCTTCAGCTTTATTTGATTCACAACACTTTTGCAAATACGGAGTGGTTTTCAGATAATGAATCCAACCGGTCTCTTCGTATTGATAATGATGGTCAAGAACTACGATAGTCGGTTATTTAACTATCGAAGGAAAACAAACATCCATACAAATTTCCAACTGGAATATTATTGACTAAGCATCAAACAATCACTGGATCTTCCTTATGTTTCATTAATTAAATCGTTTCCTTATCGAATTATATATATCGCTATACTGATTTCTATTTATCAAATTTCTCAAAAATATTCTAACACCTTAAATTTCTAGAAAATTTTGTCAATGTCTCCTTTGTACGGCTCAATCGGTACAACTACAACTCGCCTCTTAGTCCCTTTCCATTCAAAAAGAAGATCAAAAAGCTAAATGGCTTGCCTAATAGGCTCATATCGAATTAGACATGTACCTTTTTGTCGGGCATTTCAAAATATTCTTCATTCACTTCATCCCATACCTGTCTAATATACATACAGCTGCGTTTTCATTTTATTTCAATCCATACAACTAGTTTGATTCAATTGCACTAATTAATTTTTTAATTAGTTCAATAGCTTTATTCACTTATAGTCTGAAACAATAGTGTTCAAACATATTTGAATCCACTTATAAACAAACCGAATTTCATTTTAACTCAAGCATCATATTCGATTTCAATTTCTACTTTACAAATCCAATTTACTTAACCCACATTAAGTTCCATTCAAAATTCCATTAACTAACTTCATTTACTAATTAGTTAATATCATTCCATAATCCAAAATATGATTTTTGTATCAAAGATCACTTCATTTACTCCACTTGAGTTCGTATATATTTGATAACTCAAATTTGGATTTTTTTTAATAAAAATTCAGATTTTGTTCAGTTTAAATCCTTTTAATTTATTAGATAAATCGTTATGTTTAAAAATGATTATAAGCCGTTTTTCTGAAAATTTGATTTTGATATAACTCAACATTTATAAGATGAAATCAAGGTTTTCCTCTTCCATTAGAAAACTGCCATTCAATAAGTCCCGGCGTTTCTTGTTTCATCAAATTTCGACTTATATTGCGTTTTATCTACCCAATTGAAGTTCGAATCATCAAATTACGACTACCACGTTGCGGCGAGTTCGTTTTAATTAAATTAAATATAAATGATTTTAAAAACCTCGTTTACTAAATAAATTCCATTCTTTAACAAATTAATGTAAATTAAAATGTTCTTCTAAATATGACTTAAACATTCTGATTTCCCAAAATTGTTGATTTCTTTGTTCAAAATTCATAAAAATTATTCATAACTCTACTTCTGTGTTAAATTCCAATTGCCTCTGATATGAATTATTTTATAAAAATTCGATATAATTTAATTCCATTTATAAATTTATTTCATGAGGAAAATCAATTAATTCAACGTCCTTTACCATTACAAACTAATATAATCCCTTGATAATAAGGAAGTCATTCAAGTTGGGGTATTTTATTTTCCTTTCAGACCTTGGTCGACAACGTTCTTATCTTGAGTTAGATAAAAGCTTGTAATACAAAAACTTGATGTTAATCTCACCTTCTATTCCATTTCTTACATTTGGAAATCTATTTCCAAATTTGTAACGACCCGTATTTTTATGGTATTATAAATAATTTATTTAGTTATTTAAATAATGGTTTGGTAATTTATAATGACCAGTATTAAATAATTTTGAATATTTAATTAATATAATAATTAGAACAATATATTTAATTTCTGAAATAGTGGAATTCACAATATTGTGTGAATTGGATCATTTATAATATATAATTCAGTATAGAGTTGAATTATATTAATGAATATATTATATAAACGATGGTTGAACGTATAAATTATAATATAATCATAATCGAGCTCGAAATGGCGCGACAGTTCGCAGTTTGGCGATTCGAACTTTAAATGAATATACCAAATCCGTTTTAAATTGGATTTCTATGAAATAAGAAATGTTCGGAGCTGGTGAAATATATTTTTCTAATGGAAGAGAAAAATAAGGATTTTGTCGTGTAGATTTTGATTTATGTCCAAATAAAATTTTAAAATAGTCATTATGGAATTCGTTTATAATTTATAATGATATATAAAAGGATTTCTATTTTTAATTGAATATCAATTTGACCCGGATTTGAAATATCGAGTCATAACTCCATATATATTTATTTTGGAGCTGTATGATATTCTATGTGAATATATACGATAATATTAATTTTTTAATCTTTAATTTAATTATTTTTAAATATATTAATATTTAAATAGGTTTATTTAGAGCTTTAAAAATAGCCATTTTTGCAAACGACCTCCGTTTTTTACGAAACTAATTTTGTTGGATCCGGAATATTAAATTATTGTTAGATTTCAATTTTCGTGATTTTTAAAGTCAGTATGTGGTCGTACGGAATTTTAATGTGAAATACAGTCAATAATTTGACTTTAAAAATACGCTGTGTGAGAAAATGGACTCGGAATTCGATGAAACAAGTTTCGTTGGGTCTCTAATGTCAAACTATAGCTATGTGTCCATTTTGATGAGTTCGGGTATCGTATGTGATCACACGGATTTTAAATCTACAAACATAAATAGTGTTACGATATAAATTATTAAAATAAGACGGGAATCTTATCTTAGAAGCTGCCCATTCTATAAATACACTGCCTAAAACTTAATTTCATTTTTATTTGGTCAACACAACTCAAAACATACACCGCCACTCTCTCATGAAAAGAAAAACCTGAAAGTTCATCTTTAAAAATCAAGTGAAAATCAAATACTAGAAAGAAATCTTTGATCTTGAATCTGGTAAAATCACTGATACAAAAGCTCAAGCCTACTGTAAATTTTTCCCAAGTTCGAGAACAGAAGGTTCGCTCAAGTTCCTTTCCCAGCATCGACTTAGGGTGACTGTCACCGAAGATTGGCAGTGTCGGTCGACCATTCGAGGGTGGAGCGGAGTTTACAAGGGAGAGGCACATGATGCTGTTGAGTTAGCGAAATTCTGTCATGACCTCGTGTTGGTCACATGAGCTAGTTCGGCATTGGCAATAAATGGAAGTAGCGGGTTCTGTCTTCAACGGGGAAGAAGGGCGGCGAGTTCGATAGGGTGTTGGATGTTTAACTGGAGCATGTTAAGTTAGGTACTATTTTAGTTTTGTTTCAGCGAGTCATAGGAGTAGGGAGGAAGTTTAACAACAAATTGATTGTATCTATGAAGAGCAGTACGGGTTTGGACCCGTAGGGAAGAAGAAGATGGGTATGAGTAAATTGTTAGTGGCGTAATGAAAGGGTTTTGATAAGAAGAATTTTTTATATTTTCATTTAAATTTTTCATGTGTTGAAGGAGGAGTGATTTAGGTTGAATGGGTCGGCCATGCTGAGGTTTAAAACAATGGGTTCCTGAAGTTGGGTATACTGTTGTAGGGAGAGATGAAACTAAATGATTAGTAAATGTTGTTTGAGGAGTGTGTGGATGGTTGAGGTATACTGCTGTGTTAAAGATAATGTCGAAGTCTGTATCCTTTTGCCTGGGGAAAACCATATTCAAACTGGAGAATGAGTGAGTGGATACCGTGATTTTTCAAACTAGTTCCGAAAAGATTATCACAAATAAAACTGTAGTGCTGAAGGAAAGCAACGGGCATTGAATTTTGTTTCGGTGGTGTAAGTTCGAAGTCGAGCATGGTGAGTTTGGCAATAACGTAACAAGTCTGAGGAAGAAGGAAATGTAGTAGAGAAGTAAGGGGCCTGGTAATATCCTTAACAAAGTAATTAAGTGAAAGAAATTAACTATTAAATTAGATCGTATGATAAATTGATTATAGCATGTTCATATATTATCAGAATTTTGAACTGTCAAATCCGTTGGGACCGTATGGACGAGGGCTACACCATGGAACTGATTGGAAGTGAATTGGAGCTCGTTACAATTTATAGCGAAATAAATTGTCTGTCTGAATCAACTGACAATTATCATTATTTAACGATGATCATCCAATGTGAGTAAATCTCACTAACTCGGATCAATTTATATTTTTATAAATATAATCTAGTAATGATAAATGATAATTGACAGTTGTGTGATGATTGTTTGGTTGAATTGTTGATGTATTGGTTAAAATTATAGATAACGATATATATATATCTGTGGATGCAGGGAAACAGGTAGGAGGAATCCAACTGGATTCCTCAACATTTATTTTACTGTTTTTCATATATGGTGATAAATGATGTGATATAAAATCTGTTGTTGAAGGTGTGTGTTAGAATGATATTGATCATTGTTATTTGGTATTTTAAATACCATATATAATACTGGAATTGAAAAGGGAATTTTCAATGTTATATTGAAAAAAAAAGAAATGTATATAAAATCAAAGGATTTTATAAAAAGAGATATTTATAAAATCAAAGGATTTTATAAAAAGAAATATTTTAAAATGAATAGAATTTTATAAAAGGAATTTTTTATATAATAAATAAGATTTTATAAAAGGAAATATTTGTAAAACAATTACAAATAGAATTGAAAAGGAAATATTTGTAAAACATTTACAAATAGAATTGAAAAGGAAATATTTATAAAATAAATAGAATTATAGAAAAAGAATTATTGGGAAATAAATAAGATATTATAAAAGGAAGTATTTTATAAAATGAGTAAAATTTTATAAAAAGGAAATATGTGAAAAATAAATATTAAATAGGAATCTGTTTTAACAGATAAAATGGAGAAGATTAATTTATAAATGATGTTTTATAAATTAAGTAAAATATTTATCATTTGATAAATTGAAATTATAAGTCTAAGTAGAGAAGTGAAAATCGGTTTTAAACACTGATATTTGAAAATAGAATGTAAACGCAACATCTATAAAGGAAATTATAAAGAATCGAATATTAGTTAATCGAATATAGTTATAAGAATGGAGTTAATCGAATATTAGTTATTCAAATCCAAATGTAGGAGTTTTAGAAATGTTTTCCAAATAAGAATCAGAAATGTTTTCTAATATAGAAAATAAGAAATGGAAGTGTTTTCCAATGTCAATAACATATATTTTCTAAATTTAGAAAATAAGAAATGTTGAATATATGGAAACAGGAAATGAAAAAATGAATAAATTAATGAACTAAAAGATAAATGTTCAATGATGATTGATCGATAAAATTTCCATCCGAAAATAATATCATTGTTTGCATACGTGTTTTTCTTTGATAGTTAACTCACCGACTATCGAAGTTTTTGACTATTTTTCTGTCGTCAATATGGAGAGACCGGGATCAGATTCATTATCTGAAAACCACACTATATGGGCGTTAGCATTGCGATCAAATATGATGAAGATAATTGAAGACAGAGTTTGTGCAAGGGTCGTTCTGTCAAATCCTAGGTAGAAATGGCCTAAGATGGATTTACAGAATAGTGCCTTCGGTTTGTCCAGTCCCATGACAACCTGTATGGAAGAATGTCTCACAGAGTATAATTAATGGATCACGTAAGTTCTTCAAACGTATGTATGTTTGGTGGCGGAGGAATTCGTTTCTCTTAGCTGTATACCCGTTGTATTTTTGGGGAAATCAATTTGTGATTTGGCGGGTATGACGATGTGACATTCAAAGTGAATAATTGTGTGATCTGTCAGAGATAAGCGTGGCCTCTAGCCCCACAACCGGGAAATGACAAAAATCGGGCAGGCAGCATGACTATGTGGGTTGCTTCCATTAGGTGTACTATCAGCTATCTGGAAATATTCATTTCATTCTTAAATCTATTCGATGTTATCCCATTCGGGAAACGGTTGCTGATCCCAACCGTTGGTGATATACATTCGATGCACTCAAGCGAAATGAGTGGTCGGGCATGTGTGGTTGGGTTGCAAGATGTTCTTGTTGAACCCAGTGTATTCCTCTCTAGAAGTACACTCGGAAGGTGGTTCCATACCTTGTCATAGTTGGTTATCCATTATCCAATAAGTGCTCGTGGTTTTGATTGTATACTATATATGTAGAATGTGAGATGAAAGCGTTTCTGCTATATGATTATTATATTGTGGTTGATAGATACTATCATAATATCAAAATAATTTTGATATAAAGACTATTTTGGATTCTCATAAGGGAAAAACCCATTCCGTTATGCGGCGTGGTCTTATCATTTAATTGCTCAAACTGTTTTACTCACACCAGTCCCATGACTGACCCAGAGTTTGTTTTGTTTTGTTTTCCCTAAACTTTTGGGTGCCCAATTTTGTACCGGTTAGGATTTTTCAGATATACTTGGAGAGTGTTGTAAGTGTTATACTCTGATAATGTTATTGTATACATATACTGATTTTATTTCAAAGATATGTATATATTATATATTGTTCGATCCACTGTGAGATTCGTGTTTACTCTGATGTTGTATGTTCTTCTTCTTCTATTCTAAGTTTTTATCCAATCTATTCTCACCCTCTATTTTCTTTAATTAACTATCCGGTATTTTCGATGCTTGATAGTCGACATAGGGTTATATGTCGATTACTCAAGATTGCGAAAACCCGGGTCGTTACAAAATTACTCGATAAAAATTACTTCATCACATTTATAAACTTTGTTTATAAATTAACTTCCTTATTCAAAAAAACTTCCTATTTAATAATCTATTTGAAACTCAACTCCCACTTTGGAATATTTTATTTCTATAATATATAAAAAAATTAACATGGCATCTATTTTCACATTAAATTGCAATTATAGTTTATATTTAATATAAATCCAATAACCTTTCTAGAATTAAATATTTTTATAAACTCGAAATAATCGAATTCTATTCATAAATCTTTACGGATTTATTCTAATTCAATTTACATTCAGAACATTGGAATAAATCATATCATTTCGTCTGAAAATGAATCCCAGTTCCCTTTTCAAATTAATATTTGAATTTTAGTTTATAAATTATCCAATGATAATTTCTCTTTATTATTTATGAACATCGTTGACAAATTTCACTTTTTGTTTTATATATTTGAACAAGTTTCTATTTCAAATTTCATTTGAAATCCAATTCCCACTCCGAAAAAATAAATTTCCTTTTTAAATTCATACTTGAATTTAAAATCAAATAATTATTTTCCTTTTCATTTATAAACATCATTTATAAATTCAATTACTTGTTTTTATTACTAAAAACAAGTTAATATTTTCTAACTCATTTGAAATTCAACTTCTATTTCGGAAAAACAAATTTTCCTTTTTAAATGTGAAAAATTAATTTTCATGATATTTTTAAATATAAATATCTAGAGTGAGTGATATTCAACCATCCAAATATACAAACCATCAATTCAATTCAACACACCATACATATATAAATATGTAAACAACAATAAACAAATTTGAGGAATCTAGTTGGATTCCTCCAACCTGTTTCTCTGCATCTACAGATGTTAGACAACATTAATAATACCTATCCCGCTTCAAGGCAGAATATCGCGGTATCGAAGGTCATCCACTCAATATATCGTGGGGCGATAGGGTCATCTGCTAATGGTACTGCAGGAAATATCCTCTATATATATAATAGCCACATCCACCAAGCCTAAATATAACTAATATATATTGTACCCACAATTCATCAATTAAAATAAATTCAACCAACCAACCAATAAACAGCATATAAATATATATTCGTTATCCAGAGAGAGAGAGAGTTTACTCACCTTATTTTTTCGTTTGCCGAATATCCGATTAAATTTCCGTATCATCACAGCTACAGATCTAATCAACGAATCTTCCTGGCACCTACGACTATTTGATTTTTCATTATCCGATTAAACACATATTAACAAAATTAAAAATAAATAGTAAAAATTTTCTGATGTATTTAAATTCTGGTAAAAACATATAACTCTTGGTCTTGCAAATTTTCGACTAATCGACGAAGTCATCACAAAATAACTGATCCTTTCGTTGTCCATACAACTTCCTCCATTTACAGTCCCATTTCCATCCCCAACTTTCATTATTTCCAATCCAACATCCCTGTTAACTCCACTATCAAACAAAAAATGCCCTAAACATCACAATCACCTCTTTTGAACGCAAAAAATTCCAGTATTGAATTTAATACTGCATCGATCATTACAAATCCCCAACTATAGTCCCGTCCTTCCCAAAATTCAACTATCGACCCCCCCACTCATTTAACCCAGATCGCACAGTTCGTATATTCGAACTCCAGCTTGCAAACAAACCAGAATCGTCCCCTTTCACCTGCTCGCACGCTTGATCGAACGGAATCCACACCCCCATGGCTTGATAACCCTCCTTCCTTGCTCGTGCATGCCTCCCCTTCCGAACATCACTCCATCACTCGTTGCTCCTATTTCCCTCTAAATCTCTGACCTAGGTATGTTTATTGAAATTCAAATTGCCCCAAATAAACATTGCACCTAGACCCTACTCCACGAGCGCCGAGCTTAATGAAATCTGTGGTCTTCGATCAAGCTTCGAGATTTCAATTATTCTCTTGTTTTTATCTGGGAACTGATTTCGATTGGATAAAATAGAAGAAGGGGAAAAGAGAATGAAAGGAGTGAATTGAATCAGGGTTTTTGGAATGAATGCAATACGAAGACTCGGCTTGGTTATATAGGTGTGAAAGAAACAACCCGCACTAAAGCCATTTAATTATTGTTCCTTTAATATTGAAGAAGGGAGACATTTCTGTTGGTTCAAGAAGTAAATCTAGCTGCACAATTAATAAAGTAGGTCGACCTTAGGGTAGCTTTAAGTACTAATCAATATATACATATATATATATAATATAAATTAAATTTTGATTTGAAATGATGTGGAGTTATTTAATTAAAATATTTTGTGTGTTCGACCTCTGATTTAAGCGTAGCAACCAATATCCTTAGGGTTATACCACTATTCTGAACACATTGGAATAGGTTCTACGGCCTGATTTGATCGTATGTGGAAGATATTAATTTAAATCAAAAATTTAAATTAAATATGATTTAATTGCTCTATGCATTCTGTGATTGTATCTTTGAACGGTAAATCCAAATGTTTCCAAATTTGAAATTCGATAATAATACACTATTATGGATCTGATGGAACTGGTTTCATTGAATTCTGAGACTGTTGAAAAACACTGTTTTCATATGTTAATTTAAATTGATTTAAAATATAAATCGGTTTCAAACAATTGAATTCGTCAATAATAATAATTATCATCCTTCTAATTCAAATAGAATTTATATTGATCGACTGAATCGTTTCGATTCAGTTTTAATTCTGAATTCAATTGTTATCGTTTCGCAATACGATAATTAAGTATATTTGATATTAAATCTTGTATCGATTATTAAATCGATAAATTCTATATTGAAATTCATTTACATTTTTGATTCCACATATAAAATTAGTTTAAATGTTTAAAATTAGACGACTAAACATTCGGGATGTTACATGATTAGCCAAGCCCATTAGACCCATGACTAGTAGATATAAATAAGGGGACTTAGGGAGAGAACTAGGGTTTATTCTCTTCATTCTAAACTTTAGGTTAGGCATTTGTGATTCTCCGTTCTTTTCAATCAAAACATAATAGATTTCATTAAGAAGATAGACCATCATCACAGGAAGTTAGATCACATCAAATTGCATCAAATTTGAAGATTATCAATGCTGTCCATATCTGATCTCATCGGAATTACATCGAATTGGGGTTAGGTGAGTGGTATATCTCTAACGCAGAAGTAGAGGGCTGTATGAGATAGATCTATGTTAATTTCATTCATATATGTTACAATCACCTTAGATCTGATTATATATGTTAAATTTTGATTTAGAAACCCTAAAAAAACTAATTTGATTATATTAACTAAATAAATGTTAGATTAATCATGTTTATACATATAATAGATCCAAATTATTCTAGGTTTCATGTTTATGATATGTTTATGCCATAATTTTGGTTTGCTCATGTTTGTATGTTCAGTGTTGTATGAATTGGTTTTTTTTATTGCGTTATTTGAGTTGTTTGTTAGAATCGATTGTCGTATATCTTAGGATTGAAGAATAGAGCAAATCGGAGGTTCAAATGATCGGATTCAGATAAAACTTGGTGGAGGCGGTCTGAAAGATGAAGGGAGGAAGAACAAAAAATTTCGTGCCATAATATGCTAAGTACATGGATTGGCACCGACCCATAATGGGTCAGTACCAACTTATGTAGGTGGACCACGTGGCGACTATTTTGGAACGTGGCTTCGTGTTGATAAATTGAGACTACTGACAAATTTTCAAATCATTCGGAGTTGTTTTGGGATGGGTCGTAGGTTAATTATTCGAGAAGGATGATGGATCGGCAGGAGCTTCAATACGAACGATGAAATGATTGGAGAATGGACTTTTAGGATGCACTCTAGGTGAGGGAGGAATGGAGCTAGACACTTAGCGAAAATTCACTAAGTGTATGACCGACCCGTCGTGGTTCAGCATCGATCCATGAGAGGAGGCCTTGCGCATGTGGCTTTTCGGGAGCTTGACCGTGGAGGCTTCTAAGGGTTGTTGGTGGAGTTTGTAAGGAAATGGACTTCGAATGATTGATGTACAACTCAAAGATGGATAGTGTCTCGATTGTGAACTCTCATTGGAGTGGTCGAAGCCGGATTGATGTGGCACTGGTCGCGATTCGATATATGATCTAGTACAACGATGGATTACAGGATGAGAGTCAATCATAGATGAAAATGGAATGGTTCGAGAAATGGATTGAGTCGTCGAGATGAAAGGCTTGATAGATTTGAAGCGCCAAGGAATCGTCGGTAATGGAAGTGTTCTAGAGGACTCAAAGCAGAGGTATTGTGGGGACGCCCATTAAGATCAGATTCGGTAGATCGTGTACAACAGGCAGTCATGATGGGCCCAGTTGTCTTTGTCGAGTAAGGTAAATATACAAGTCATGATAGCGTATGGTAGTTTGGATAGAACCGAGTTTTCTCTATTAACCCTTTTGATCATTGAAAGCAGGTTCAATTATTGATGGATTCAAGGTTGTAGTCGGTGATAGCTAGGATATTGGATTACGGATGTTATGGTTGACTTTGTACTTTCTTCTCTATTTTCTCTAGAAAGGCTATCAACGTAGGATGTCGAAGAGAAGCGAGATTGGGGTTTTTCCTTTCCTGTTATGCAATGACATGTGATGGATGGTTTTCACATGTTAACTTGTTTATTGCTGGGAAGATCGGTTGGTTGATCCGCTTATACTCATATTATCCTATGTAACCGTTGTTAGTTATTTTATCACTCATTAAGAATATTGTCTGACTCAAGGTTTTATGTTTCCCTCTTATTACCTCTGGTTGTTCATCAATGTTGTTGATGAGCAGACTGAGCAGCGGGTAGCAGGTTTGGTGTAGTTGATGTTGTGCAGTGACGAGAAGGAGGCAAGCGTACTATTACTACCTATAATATAGTATTTCTTTTCTATTTCCATTGTGTGTTGATGGTTTTGATATTCTGAGGGATGTACTGAGTCATATGTATACAGAGATTCATGTACTGAGATGTATTGTACTTAAGATTCCATGGTTTTATGAAGATTTGATTTTTTGTCCAGTTATGCTTCACTACTATATCCTCTTGTATATATTATTAATGTATATTATCCATGCGGTGTGAGTTATACGACATGTTTATTTCAAGTTATTCTACCATGATGATTGTCCCGTATCGGCCTGGCACGTCATATAGCGCATCATTCCTTAGTTCGGTGCAGGAGGTATGGGGAGGTCGTCACAGGTTGCAGTCCACATCTATATGTAGTTTCCCTTCTGACTTTTCTTGTTGTTTTATCTTCTTCGTCTCGCGGTCGAGGATTAACAAAATCATCATCCTAATGTGTGTGTATATATATAAGTGTTATGCAGTTTTTAAGGAGTGTTTTAATATGAATTGCAACAACATGGTATCTATTTTTAGCATTCCTAACCATTAGTTTTTAAAGCATATTTCGATATGAATTCAACACGGTATCTGTTTTTAGAATTTCTAACTATCAGTTTCAAACAAAGTTTCTTTAAAAATAACAACATGGTATTTGTTTATAACATTCCAAAATATCAATTTTCAAAGAACTTTTCAATATGAATTAAACATAGTATTTGTTTTTTGCATTTCTAACTATCAGTTTCAAAGAAAGCTTTTATACAAGTCACAATATCGTATCAGCTTTTAGCATTCCTAACTATCGGTTTCCAGAGAACATTTCAGTGTGTATTCAACATAATATATATTTTTTCATTTCTAGCTACTGGTTTTCAAAGCTTATTTCTATACAAATTACAACATGGTATCTGTTTTTAGCATTCCTAACTATCAGTTTTTATAGAATATTTCAAAATGAATTGCAACATGTTAATCATTTTTCACTAAGCATTAGGTAAATGAAAATGATAGACAACATTGTTACCGAATTTTCTTCTTCATTTTTAGCCTGTTCACTCTTCATTCCAGTATTATTTTGAACTTTCATAGTACTTTTTCCATCATTTTTTTTACCTTTTTCCTCTTGTTGAATTATTTTTTCTTTCATCTCTTCTAGGGTTTCTTCAGGTTCAAGCTGTTATATGGTTGGGTCTTCTATCGTTTCTCTTAGTGTTTTTGTTAGGCTTGTTTGCACATGCGTTTCCATATTGGCATGTCCTTGTTGCTCATCGACTTCTAGGATTTCGGCATGCGAGTCGACTTGATTTTTTTTATTTCAAGGGTTTCAGCATGCGTTTGAAGTTGATTAAATGGTGTTTAGGGTTGATTTTATACCGATTGGTTTGTGCTTCTTTTGAAAGTCGATTTTCAGACGGTACAATAGGGTTTTCAACTGACTTTTTTGATGTTTTGAAGAATACGAGGAATCGAGTTTTCTGAAATCGAGTAGAATGAAAATGAATGGGACGAAAGTATGTTTTTTTAGTGAACCAGTTCGCGGACTGGTCTTTGTCCTTCATGAGTTTTTTTAATGGCCCGTACTTTTAGATAATAATTTTTAAATTGTCCTTGTTAAATTTTTCCCTAATTTAATATATATGTTTTGGAGGATTTGCATTTTTAGCTCATTGGAAGTATTGTATATATTTTCTCTCGGTTTTAAGGAAACTGCCTTATTGATAAGTTTTGCAGGTTTTTTATTTTTCTTTTCTCCTTTTTTTCATAAGTAAGGCTACCATTGAAGAAATAAGAAGAGAGGCAAAAAGACAATAAACTAAGGAAAAAGAAGATAATAAAAAGGGGAAGAAGCATACATAACATATGTATATATAGGATGATATAGAATAAAATTAAGAAATAAAAGTTAGATATGAAATGACATACTTGCCCTTTATAATCATTTCAATATTTCTTAACAACCCATCGAAGTACAAGCATTAAATGCTTATGTTGGAACTTACTTTTTTGTGCGTACTTAATTTACTTAAATTTCTTTTTTTAATTTATTTAAATTTAAATCTTATTTATTTTATAATGTATCAAATTATTATAATTACAAATTTTAAAGTTATATATTAATATACTTTTATTTATTTTACAAGTAAACTTCAAATCATGTTTTACTATATATATTTTAATTTATATTTGCTTGTTTTATTCTTTAAAAGTCAAATCATGAATTTTAAAATATGAATATTCAAATCTTAATATACAAAATTCCAAATCCTATATATATGTATATGTATATGTATAAACATATACACTTTTTTTTAAATCTTAAGATACTTATTTACACGTACACAAATATTAAAATGAATAAAGCTAAGTTCTCTATTAAATTATATAAATTTAAACAAGGCAATAAAACCATTAAAATCGTTAATTGAATGACTAAAAAAAATCCCTATCTACAACTAATCATTTAAAATGGAATTCAAATGATTAAAAGAAAAAAATCAGATTTTAAATAGATTAACTATTCGTAATTTAAATTGATAGAATTTCATATTGTTACAATTTTCCTTGTATTTAAGGGTCAGACAAAAGATCGTGTCCCTGCCATTTTCAGTCTTCCTTATCTATCAATTTTGTAACATCCTCAAATTTTATTGGACAACATTAATAAAATTTAACTACACAAATAAAATAAAATAATGTTAGCCTATATGGAGTATGAGATTTCACAAACTAAATAGGACGAGCCATGAGTAACTAGCTAATTAAATCGATTTGTATTAGTATTAGGAAAGAAGAAAATAATGAGGGTAGAATAGGAAAAGACACATGATTAAATGCTTATCCTCTTGTCTTCCTCATTTCACTTCATTTCATTTGCATGCAAAAAAAATTACCCTAAGGTAGCTGGCCATAACAAGGAGAAGTCTTGGAGGAAAAGGCTAATAGATGGTAAATTCAGCTTACGAATCTAAGACAACAACAAATCTCAATATCTCATACTCTAATCAATGTGAATAATGATATCCTATATTATTTGCTTTGTTTAATTCGGCATTAGGGATTAGATCTTAGCTATTTGTGCTTCTATGATTACTTACACCGTGTTTAGTTGTCAAATGAAGATATACATACTTGCTGATGATTATATGAATTAACTATGGATTTATCATGTTGATTTAAGTTAAAAACTTCATCATATGACACCCAATTAACTTGATATTTTAGTATGATGGGAGAAATACTATTTTGAAAGTGAATTTTAAATTTAACTTTCTAAGCAAGTTTCAACATTTGGTGAATTTTCTAAAAACATATGAATATATTTTAGACTTTAATTACTTAAAATAATTAAATAAAATATTTGGTTTCAAAATTTTTATATGATGAAATATATAAAAAGATTTAATTTGATTTTTGAGGATTTTTCCCACATTTTTATGATTTGATAAGAATTTTCTAATCTAGAAAAGCTTTAGTAAACATTTAGTGCATTAAAGAGTCCGCAATTATTTTGTATATTTAAATTCTAGATTGAGATTTTCTTGACCAATTATAATTTTTCAAACAAAAAAGGGTTATGTGAAAAATATTGGTTTAAATAAAGAATATGCGGTTTTTATATAAATAACGAAACTATCGTTGCCGAATCAAGTTTTTGCTTTACCTCTTTGATTCATTTTGCCTCTAAGTTATGTCGATCCTTAAAGAAACATAAGATGCTTAGAGGTGAGTATTTGGTCGGTTTAGATGGTTTTGGGGAAAAAATTCAAACCGAATTGGAACCTAAAAATTTCAAAACCAAACCAAAATAATTTCGGTTAACTTGCTCGGTAATTAAACTAACCGAACTTGAAGGATAAGTTATAATTCAAATCAATTCACTTAAAGTCTAACATATATTTATGTTATAAGAATATTTATTGTGATGACTGCCCATAACTTATGCACCTAACAAGAGGAATAATGCGATGAAAGACGTGTCAGTTAGCTATGGACAATCATCTAGGTAAAATAACACTAGCGGAACCTGTCATATAACTCACAACGCAAGGACAAAATATAATAGGACACATACAACAGGCAGTAATAGTGAAGCATCATTGAACATAATCTAAACTTTCAAATCATCATGAAAGAAAATATCCATACATCATACAGAATTACATCATTAGAATCTATACAATCATCCTCACTACAAGTTCACTTAGGGCAACATACATCAAGCATAATAGTGGAAAACAACCAGATACATATAATAGAAAAATAATACGTTGGCCTCCTTCTCGTCGTCGCTCTACAGCATTGTCTTTATCAAGAACTACAACCTGTCAACTGCTACCTAGTATGCCCATCCACAAACATCATGGATGAACAGCCCAAGGTAATAAGAGGGAAAATAAAACCTTGAGTCAGACAATAGTCTTAATGAGAGATGAAACACTATCTAACATCATCAATGAAGTATATGAGAATAGGTAGATCAATCATCTAATCTACCAACATCAAAAGAGAAGAAACCCAAACTGTCTCCACCACATCTGACAGTGATAGCCTTTTCAAACAATCAGGAAAGAAACAAATAGTAGAAGACATAGCAACCAATTACCCAGCGTAGACCATCCTAATCGAGATCAACATCCCCCATGCACAAGCCCTAAAGGCCTAAACAAACATTATACAAGAACCAAGAGATGTCTCCTTTGACGTCGAACGATCTACACAAGACGATACAAGCAAAGCAGTCAACATCCATAACTCTGTCTATCACCGCGTATCTTACTTTGAAACCATCGTTAATCGTATGACTGGCTCAATGCTACCATCTTTTAAGGGATAATGGTAACACAAAGGTTCTAGCAAAACTCCATACACCATCATGACACGTATCTAGGCCTTTCATCGATACCCAGGGTACGCGACCAGACGTCTTCTAGTCTTTTGGGCGTCCCCATTATACCCTTGCTTTGAGTCCGCTAGAAACTCCAACTAACGATAATCCCTCAGCCTTCAATATCTCTAGCCATCCACATGTTGACTGTCCATAAGCTTAAGTGACTTCTCGAGCAACCATTATCCACGAACTCAAACATCCTTGAGTCGTCTTCACATTGGTTGCATTTCATCGATCAACGAACACTTCACTTTGCTTCGAACATTCCATCTAAATTTACCTCGAAGCCATGCCCATCGTCAAACCAAAATAAACATCATATGCTCACCACTCGATGAATTTTTTATTATATAGGTCGCCTTAACCATGGATCGCACCACCAACCAACTTCCATCACTGACCCATGCTTCCATCAAGACCTAACATCTTTGGTTGATCCATCAACACGAACGACCCGCCATCTGACTCGACCCAACTGCCTCGGCCGACCCATCATGTGCTCAACAACCCGACCCATTGATCCACACTACATCCGACCCAATGACTCATCATCAAGCCAAACAACCCAACAAGCCGCAACCCTCACTTCGAACGACCCGACTTCACCAAGCAAGCCAAACAACACATGCCATGTCTCGTGTTTTCAACCGATCCAATCCCCACTCTGATCGATCCACCAACTAGGCAAGCTACTCAAACGATCCATCAAAGGAAATGACCCAGTTGTTGCCACGTCATCACCAACTCGACCATCCAAGTGCACCGTTCCATGCTTCTTGAACGACCTGATCCATCATTGCTTTTCTTACACAATAAGACAGGGCGACCTAAGCTTTGTGCAATGTTTCCAACCGATCCATTTATCCATGCTTTAACGATGAACATCCATGCACGAAACTCATCCAAAATCGACCAATTTCAACAAACAAGCAATAGCAATCATCAACACACATTAGTACAACAATAAATCATTATACAACCATATTAATTCACCAAATCATGATAAAACAATAAAGGAATCAATATATGGATCTAAACGTGTATACACAGATGATTTCAACATTAACATATGAATTAACTACTATAATCTTACTAAATTAGATCCTTTGGTGATTCGAATGAAAATAGACTTAGGTCGATTAGATCTAGATGAAAATGACTCGAAATAATGAAAATAAGATCAAACAAACCCATATACTCGATTGAATCCTTGTGAGAGATGCTTATCACTCACCAAATCCACAAAATAGCTTGAAATCAATGAATCTCTAATCCGAACAGCGAATAGTAGCAAAGAATGGTCTTCGAATCAACCACTTTGATGCGATCTACTCTTCCTCGATGTTGATCTTTAATCTTCAAATGTAGATCTATGAATTTAAATGAAGTAGAGAGGTATTTGGTGAAGTAGGGAGAATCACAAACTCCAACCAAATAGAGAAATGAAGAAACTGAACAATTCTCCTTGCCTCTACCCTCCTATTTATAGCCAACATCCCTTAGCCTTAATGGGCCTCACTAATTAACCCATTAATGACTAATTGGTCTATCCAGAAATTGTGTAGCACTAGAATAACGATTCCTCCTAAATCGTTGAACCAAATTTTTAATGTGACCACTCTACTGAATTGAAAACACCATTTCTGATCCAGTGAAATTGAATCCCGCTCCTGATTCAATCCCATTCAAAAGATATGCCATAAACGAAAACAACAAGGGCAAAGTGGTCACAAAAAAAATTGGTAAAAATCATGGACATGTCTCACACCCCCATGAACAACCTATAAAAATATGAGAATGATTCGTCCTTTGGGGAATTAAATAAAAATATTTTACGCTTCTCCGATACGTAAAATGTGGGTCGTTACATTCTCCCCTTTCTCCCTCCCCCTTAGAAATTTCGCCCCCGAAATTCAAAAAAATCATAGCAAGAAAAACCATTCTGCATGCCTATCATCCATGAGCATACGATTTACCATCCAAACAAGCATTCATCAAACCATGCATCCATAGCCTTAACCTAGCATGCGGAATTCTAATAAATAGTACAAGTTCAATGGTGTAAGGGTGACACAATATTAATGGGTTATACCAACGAAGAGTTCTGGATGGATCGTCTTCATACTCCCTTCCGTTTCCCACATACAATCGTCATCATCCTCACTCCATTGCACCTTGATTAGCTTAACCAGCTTCCTCCTAAAATGTTTCGTGTCATTCTCCACAACGCGAAGCGGCTTACGAGGTTTCGAAACTACAGACTCAACTTCCAAGTCTTTGTACTGATCCGGAGATACCACCACATTCGAGTCGTACACACACTTCCGTAGAAAAGATACATGAAAAACATTGTGCACACTCAACATATTCTCTAGTAAATCCAGTCTACATGCAAGCCTTCCAGTCCGCTCAACTATCGGAAACGGTCCAACAAATCTCGAAGCTAACTTTCCTTTATCTCCAAATCGAACAACATTCTTCAAAGGTGAAATCTTTACGAACCACCAACGTTGAACTCTAAATTATTTCAATACTTATCGGGGTAGCTCTTCTAAAGATATTGGGCTGCCTTCATTCGTTGTCGAGCGATCTCAATACAATCCGACGTTTATCTTATCATCTCAGACCCAAGTATTAACTTATCTCTAGTTTCTAACCAACACGCAAGGTCTACCATACAACGCCTCGTATGGTGACATCCCGATGCTTGACTGGTAACTGTTGTTATATGCGAAGTCAACCAAATGTAGATGGTTTTCCTACGATCCCCCAAAATCCAATACACAAGCTCTAAGGAGATCTTCCAATACTCGGTTAACTCTCTCGGTTTTACCATCAGTCTGGGGAAGATAAGACGTACTCAAAACACAACTCGGTTCCCAAAGTCACTTGCAAACTCTTCCAGAATCCACTCATGAACAAAGGATCTCAATCACTCACTATGCTCTTCGAGATAACATGGAATCGGACTATCCATTTAGTATAAATCTCAGCCAACTTTGGTGATGTCCCAGTTGATCCGACAGGAATAAACCTGCACTTTAGTCAAGTGATCCATAATGACCCAAATTCCTTCATTTTCTGCCTTGGTTCTAGGTAGTCCATCGATACTTGCTCCCATTTCCACATAGGAACTTCCAATGGCTGAAGCAATCCACTCGCCTTCTTCTGTTCAACTTTCACCAACTGATAGTCCATGCATTTGGAAATGAAATTTCCAACATCCCTCTTTATCCCTTCCAAGTAGTAAGCTTGCTTCATGTCCTGATACAACTTGTTACCACTAGGATGAATCATCAACTACGAGTGATGACATTCTATTAGAGCCTCATCTCTCAATCCATCAACATCAGGAACAACCAGTCATCCTTTCTTACGAAGCCAACCATCTCGATTAACTTCGAATTCCTTATCCTCTGTTTCTAACTTTTGGTTGATCTCGACAAGCTTTCCATCACGCTTTTGGCTTTCTCCAATCCTTCCGATGAGGGTAGGTCTTATCGATAAGCTTGCCACATTTCAGTCTCTAACTCATACCGAGGCCTGAATCAATTCCTGCAAGAACTCGAGGTGCTTCCATTCTGAAAACATCGCTCTCAAACCTACATGTCTTCGACTTAATGCATCTTCCACTGCGTTTTCTTTACCACGAGTATAGGCTATATCAAAATCGTAATATGCCAAAAACTCTAACCACCGCAGCTGCTGAAGATTAAAATCTCTCTGGGAGAAAAGATACTTCAATGACTTGTGATCCGTAAACAACTCGAATCAAACTCCCAATAGATAATGTCTCCACATCTTCAGAGCAAACATAGTTGCCGCTAACTCCAAATCATGAGTTGGATAATTATTTTCATGTGTCTTCAGTTATCGACTTGCATATGCCACAATTATATCTTTATGCGTCAGCACTCCTCCAAGTCCAGTATCGCATGCGTCGGTGTATACCAACATTTATTCATTCCTACTTAGAATTGTCAAAACAAAAGAACTTATTAGTCTCTCTTTCATGATTCTAAAAGCTTTCTAACACTTCGCATCCCAGGTGAACACTTGATGCTTCTTTATCAATCTTGTTTATGGTGTAGCTATCTTGGAGAAATCCTTGATAAACCGACGATAATATCCAGCCAACCAAGGAAACTCCTAACATCTGTGGCATTCTTAAGTTTATCCCAGTCCTGAATTGTTGTTATCTTAGCGGGATCCAACGCTATTCCATTTCCAGAAACAACATGGTCAAAGAACCTCACTTCATTCTTCCAGAAGTGACACTTCGAAAACTTAGCTCTCAGCTGATGCTTTTGCAAGATTTCTAAAACAACTCTTAAGTGTGTCTTATGCTCTTCCTCATTTCGGAAGTAAACTAGGATATCATCCACGAACACAAGCACGAACTAGTTCAACTGATCTCTGAAAACCCTATTCATAAGATCTGCAAAATACGATGGTGTGTTGGTCAATCCAAACAACATCACCATCCACTCAAAGAAACCGGATGATGTCCTAAAATCAATCTTCGGCACACTATCCTTCGCCACTCTCAACTGGTGAAATCTCATCGCCAAATCCATTTGAGAAAACACTTCGGCTTCGTGAAGCTGATTGAACAAATCATCTATCCTTGATAATGGATACTTATTCTTCTTGGTCACCACGTTCAGCTCACGATAACCACCCACAATCTCAAAGAACCATTAGCCTTGGTTGCAAACACAATTAGTGCACCCCATTCGGACACACTTCTCTGAATGAATCCTTTTCGTAAAAGGTCACTAACTTGCACATCTAACTCTTGTTGTTCTCTAGGAGCCTTCTGTCTAAGGACCATAACGATAGGTCTAACACCTTCAAGCAAATCAATCCTAAACTCAATCTCGCGATGCAGCGGTAATCCTTTGACCTCTTCAAATACATCATCAAACTCACTAGCGATCGGCATAGATGACGAGTCTTCCATTGAATCACACGCGAATATAAAAAGCTTACGAAGATACCATCTACGGGCTTACATCGAATCACAACCATTTGCCCTACCACATTCCCGTCTGTCACCTCGAGCTTCTAGTAATCCACTTTTGCCGCATACCTCTTGAGCTAGTCCATACCCAAAATGATTTCAAATCCAAAGAAGTTCAAAATAAAGCAATAACACACAAAAGAGAAACCATGACTCGATAACACAAGACCACGAAAAATCATACAAAGACCAGAAAATTCCCCGGCTGGATTTGTCAAACCAATGGTGTATCACAAATCTTGGGTTCTAATCCCAAACGGCACACAATCTCATTGCAAATGAATGAATGTGATGCTCCAGTATCAAAAAACACTCAAACTGAAACACCAAAGACAAAAAGCGTACCTCGAACAACAACACTCTTCCCTTTCTCCTCTGTCATAGGAGCTCTTGAAGAAGATGGCACAGCCTCCAAAGCATATGCCTTCACTATTTGCTTGCCCTTAGCTAGTTCTGGACAATCCTTCTTATTATGCCCAGGCTTCCCAGAGTTATAGCACTTCTTCTCAGCTTTCAGATCCTTGAAATCCTTGGAAAAATGACCCTTCTGCTGGCAGTTGAAGCAAATCACTTCACTTTTCAGCTTCTTCAGACCATCCTTCCCTTTCTATTATGGTTGCTTCCTCTTCTTGTTATTGCCACCTTGTTGCGGTTTCAGTTCCTCTTTGGTTGGAACAACAACTTCTTCCTTGGGAAACAAACTCTCGTGTCTCAAAGCTTTCTCCACGATCTTCTCATAAGTATCTTCCAAATGATCAACCAGCTGATTTCCAATATATTTATCCAAACCCATGGCGAACTTCTCATTCTTTTGATAAGGAGAGTCAAAATACGAACGAGCATACTTGGACAAAGCTTCAAAATGAGAAACATAATCCAACACTGGCCGACCATTCTGCTTTAGCTCCATAAATTTCTTGAACAGAACTGACTTCTAGGCCGTAGAAATGAACTTCATCTCAAACTTGACTTGGAACTGATCCCAAGTGATTCATCTTCTAGAGTCTCTAAAGTGATAGAATTCCAACAATCCATAGCTCTGCCTTGTAGCCGTCCCGATGCAAGCTTCCTTTTAATCACATCCTCAATACCCAAGTCACCAAATATCTGAACACATGTATCAAGCCACCCTTGAATCTCTATAGTCGGCTTTGTCCCTTTGGACGACTTCCTACCAATAGCAGTGAAGTCCTTACACAACTTAGCGAAACCAAACAGCCTCGATACCTGCACTTGAACAACAATCTACCGTGGCTGCTAGTACCCTCCTTATAATGCTGCCATCATAGCCTCGAACATAGCTGGATAATCAGGTATACCACCATCTCCCCCTCCAAGAATAGTCTCCTCCCTAACAGTATGTCTCGAAGATTGACGACTCATTCTAAAATTGAAAAATAGAATGATTAGTCCACATATGAGAAAAACTGCAACCATATTACACTAGTATATAGTATACATCCATCAGAAAACTACAAATACGTCTCTCATATGTCATTACGTCTACGAACTTTGGATAAAATCGATTAACCAGAGCTCTGACACCAAATGTGACGACTGCCCACAACTCTTGCACCTAACAAGAGGAATAATGCACTGAAAGACGTGCCAGGCAGCTATGGACGATCATCAGGGTAGAATAACACAAGCGGAACTTGTCGTAAAATTCACAGGGCATGGACAAAATACAGTGGAACATATACAACAGGCAGTAATAGTTAAGCATCATTGAACTGAATCTAAACTTTCACATCACCATGAAAGAAAATATCCATACATCATACTAAATTACATTATTAGAATCTCTACAATCATACTCACTACAAGTTCACTCAGAGCAGCATACATCAAACATAACAGCTGAAACAACCAGATATGCATAATAGGAAAAGAATACGCCAGCCTCCTGCTCGTTGTCGCTATGCAGCATCGTCCTCATCAAGATCTACAACCTGTCACATGCTACCTAGTCTGCTCATCCACAACATCATGGATGAACATCCCAAGGTAATAAGAGGGAACATAAAACCTTGAGTCAGACAATAGTCTTAATGAGCGATAAAACAAATATCTAACATCATCAATGAAGTATATGAGAATAGGCAGGTCAACCATCTAATCTACTAACATCAACAGAGAAGAAACCCAAACCCATCTTCCCCATATCTGGAAGTGATAGCCTTTTCAAACAATCAGGAAAGAAACAAACAGTTGCAGACATAGCAACCAATTATCCAGCGTAGACCATCTTAATCGAGATCAACATCCCTCAAGAACAAACCTTAAAAACCTAAATCAACACCAAACAAGCAACCAAGAGATGTCTCCTTTGACGTCGAATGATCTACATAAGACGATACATGCAAAGAAATCAACATCCATGACTCTGGCTATTACTGCCTATCTTGCCTTGAAACCATCGTTAATCGCGTGACTATCTCCATCCTGCCATCCATCAAGGGCTAACGGTAGCCTCTGTTCTAACAAAACTCCATACGCCATCGTGACTTGCATCTAGGCCTTTTATCGATACCCAGGGTACTCGACTAGACATCTTCCAGTCTTTTGGGCGTCCCCATTATACCCCTTTTTTAAGTCTTCTAGAACCTCCAACTAAGGAAAATCCCTCAAACTTCAATATCTATAGCCATCCAAGTTGATGACTATCCATAAGCTAAAGTGACTTCTTGAGTCCACGAACTCAAACATCCTTGAGTCATCTTCATATTTGTTGCATTTCATTGATCAATGAACACTTCACTTTGCTTTGAACATTCCACCTGAATTTACCTCGAAGCCACGCCCATCGTCAAACCAAAATAAACATCACATGGTCACCACTGGATAGATTGCTCGTCATATACGTCGCACTTACCATGGATAATACTACCGACCCACTTCCATCACTGATCCATGCTTCCATCAAGACCTAACATCTTAGACCGATCCATCAATACGGACGACCAGCCGAACGACCAGCCATCCGACCCGACCCATGCACCACTGACCCGATCAAACTGCCTTGACCTACCCATTATGTGCTCAACGACCCGACCCATTGATCTTCACAACAGCCGACCCACTGACCCATCATTAAGCCAAACAACCCATCAAGCCACGACCCTCACTTCGAACGACACGACTTCACGAAGCAAGCCGACCGACCCACGTCATGTCTCGTGTTTTCAACCGACCCGATCCCCACTGCGGTCGATCCACCAACTAGGCAAGCTACTCAAAAGATCTATCAAAGAAACCTACCCAGGACTTGCTATGTCATCACCGACTCGACCCATGCATCCAAGTGTGATCGATTCATGCTTCTTGAACGACCTGATCCATCATTGCTTTTCTTACGCAAGAAGACAGGGGCGACCCAAGCTTTGTGATATATTTCTGACCGATCCATCCATCCATGTTTAAACGACGAACATCCATACGCGCAATTCATCCAAAATTGACCAGTTTCAACAAATAATCAATAACAATAATCAGCACACACTAAACAACAAGAAATCATCATACAACCATATGAATTCACCAAATCATGATAAAACAATAAACGAATCAATATATGGATCTAAACTTTTTACACATATGATTTTATCGTTAATATATGAAATAACCATTATAATCTTACTAAATTAGATCCTGTGGTGATTCCAATAAAAATAGACTTACCTCGATTAGATCTAGGTGAAATGACTCGAAATGATGAAAATAAGATCAAACAAACCCATATACTCGATTGAATCCGTGAGAGAGATTCTCATCACTCACCAAATCCACAAAATAGCTTGAAATCCATGAATCTCTGGTCCAGACAGCGAAGAACGATCTTCAAATAAACCACTTTGATGTGATCTACTCTTCTTCGATGTTGATCTTTAATCTTCTAATGTAGATCTATGAATTGAAATGAAGTTGAGAAGTATTTGGTGGAGTAGGGAGAATCACAAACCTCAACCAAATAGAGAAACGAAGAAACTAAACAATTCTCCTTGCCTCTACCCTCCTATTTATAGCCAAGCATCCCATATCCTTAATGGGTCTCACTAATCAACCAACTAATGACTAATTAGTCTATCTAGAAATTGTACAGCACTAGAACAGTGATTCCTTCCAAACTGCTGAACCAAGTCTTTAATATGACCACTCTACTGTGAAACCCCACATCCGTTAAGGTCACTCACAAAGGGAATGCCTTAACTTCAATGGAGCATTATGGGTACTGGAACAGAAATATTACAAGACAGACATATATAAAACAGCGGAAAGTAAAGTAGAAGTACTTCAAATCATTTATTAAGTAGAATTGTTTACAATAAAAGCCCATCAACTTCCAATACCCAAATACATAGCTAAAATATCTATCTTGCTCAAAAACAAAGAAGCATAAAAATAAACTGTAGTATTCCCCAATAAAGCAAAGCAAGCCATAGCCAAGAGGAATCCAAGCCTTACATGAAAGAGCCTTGGGGCTTGGTAAGATTCGAACTAAGCTGTATTCCCACCCTGTGAACCTGGGGGGGGAACGGAAGAAAAAGAGGAGAAACAAATCGGGTCAGTCATAAAGACTGAGTAAGTCCTAGTGACTTTCAGCATAAAAATAGGTAAAGATAACATGGCATGAATAAACTGAAAGTAAACATAAGCATGATGGCAAGGTAAGCTACAGGCATGATAAATCAAGTATAACATCCCATAATTCCTATCAAGTATTACATCACATGGTTTCTATCAAGAATAACATCGCAAGGTTTCTTAGGCTTCACCATTAAAATGATATCTAATTGCTCTGCACCACCTAACTAGTGTCCTAACTAGTCATTTATATCAAATGCTAATATTGCAACGCGATCCCAATCCCCGTAGTTGTGGTAGCCTTTAGGTATACATCTAGTATGAGGATTCCACCTCAATCAGACCAATTGCTATGAAGATGTTAGATGTACCCTTACTACCCTATCGATCGGCTCCCTATCTGTACGCCTGTGTCGCGTGTGTCATACGACCCTATTCGATTGTAGATACCTATGTTGGTCCCACAATGGGGTGTATCAAGTCCCATAGTGGCGGCCCGACACAATTCCTAGAATGCATAGGGTATACTACTGATGCCCCAGTGCCCTGACTTGTCTGCTCCGGAGTGTGTGCACGCCCGCATTCCGTTAGAACCCACACTGTGCACCAACCGCCGTCGCTTTGACCGCTTACAATCAGCCCAGTAATCGTGCCCCACCCTGCCTAGTTCAGGGTATCATTGATACCTAATTGGGTTACTACTGAAATGGGTCCCCGTTACTAGGGTTTCCTATTGGTTAAGTCTGTGGGCCTATATATACAGATATTACCCACCTACCCGTGATGTACTTAACCCTCCCACCGATTCAAGCATGTTCATTAACAGTTAAGTTTGTGGGCCTATATTTACTGATATTACCCACCAACCCTGATATGTACTTAACCCTTCCTCTGATTCAATCATATTTATTTTATGGTTAAGTGTTTGTTTATTCATGTTAGTTTAACCCGCCCATTCCTCATATCATATTGGTTAAGTGTTTTTAATTGTTAACTTAACCCCACGTGTTCCTCAGGTTGTTGTGGTTAAGTGTCATTAAAAAATTCCAGTTAACTTAACCCTCCTACTTATCATGTTACTCTGGTTAAGTGTTGCCTCCTCGTGTTAACTTAACCTCACCATCTGTTTAACTAACCTGTTACAACGGTTAAGTGTTTCCTGTTAACCTAACCCCAGTCACCCATCTTGTTATACTGGTTAAGCGGCCTTAACCCTAGTTATTCATGTTATATTGGTTAAGTGTTTCTAACTTACTTAACCTCAATCACTTGTCTAACTAACATGTTTCTATGGTTAAGTGTTCTAATTAAGTTAACCTCAATCACTAGTCCAGTTAATCATGTTATAATGGTTAAACATTTGCTTAACCTTACCCACTCCCCTAGTCAACATATTAAATTTGTTAAGTGTCCAGATTAACCTAACCCTACCCACAAATTTAGTTAACATGTTGAATTTGGTTAAGTATTTATTAAATTGACTTAACCCTATCAGTCCTAACTCAGCTCTAATTGTCTTATTAGAGCACCAACCTCTCAGATTAGACATATATTGTTGTGGCTGCCTGTATGCCGGTTGGGTCCGGGCAGTCTTACGCCACAACTCAGTCTAACCTCGGGTCTTTATTGGGCCCAATGCTTAGCCACTCACATTGGATAGGTATCGTCGTGATTACTGGACAGCCGGGCGGGTCCGGGCAGGTTTACATCACAACTAAATCCAACCTCGTGCTAAGCATATTCGTATTTTCTAATTTACATTTTAATTATGTAAATTATTCAAATTCAAATTACTGCCACATTTATTCTCAATAAATCTCATTAATTTAGGTATATAATTAACGCCATTTATGCCATCAATCACTTATGTGATTAATTACTAATTTATGGCAGTCTTCCTAAAATTACCATTTTAACCCAATGTTACCCCGTCTAACATTAGGCTAACCAACTTAGCCTAATTTACGTTCGCATGGTTTTTGGTATACATATTAGGCTAAAAGCTTAGCCTAATTTATGTACACAAATTAGCATAAATTAGCATAAACATGACATGGTATAATTTTGGCATTGATGACATAATAAATATGGACATAATGGGGAACCTAATTTATGTACACAAATTGGCATAAATTAGCATAAGCATGACATGGTATAATTTTGGCATTGATGACATAATAAATATGAACATAATGGGGAGCCTAATTTATGTACACAAACTGGCATAAATTAGCATAAACATGACATGGTATAATTTTGGCATTGATGACATAATAAATATGAACATAATGGGGAGCCTAATTTATGTACAAAAATTGGCATAAATTAGCATAAGCATGACATGGTATAATTTTGGCATTGATGACATAATAAATATGAACATAATGGGGAGCCTAATTTATGTACACAAATTGGCATAAATTAGCATAAACATGACATGGTATAATTTTGGCATTGATGACATAATAAATATGAACATAATGGGGAGAACTTGCAAAATAGCTATCATGAACATTACAGGGGTGAACTTGCAAAATGACTAATATGAACATTAAAATGTCATAGGTGTGAACTTGCAATTATAAACCAATTCAACATATATGTGTTTTTTTTAACATAGGCTATATTAACAACATACATGAGAATTAGCAATATGAACTAATCCATATACATATGTTAATTTGCAACGTAGACAAATCAACATACGTATATGTGAGTTAGCGACATAGGCTAATCATCATACACATGTGTTACTTGGTAACATGGATTCAACATACTTGCAAATTAATCACAACATATGATAAGTGTGAACATGAGATATGGTATATGTTTCGCATAAACATAAACATATAGATTTTGACAATTGGTCGTGTGAGGACCCGTAACTTCCCCATGAAGGAAAGAGCGGATACTTTGACGACAAGACATAATAGAACGCAGACGGAAGAACATTTCATTGTTATTACAACAATTCCATCAGATACAAGAATATACAAAGTATAAATGAATAAATTACATTCGATAAATATCAGAGATTACAATAAATTACATAGCAGAGGAAAAACAATATAAAACACAACTGAAAGTAATGCACAGATACAGAGCTTTCCGAGCATCGTTCCAGCTGTAAACCAGGATCCTGTGAATATAAATCTGCAAAACCAAAACTACTAGCTGCCCGTGTCGAAAATGAGGGCACCCAGAGTTTAGGTTAAAACAATAAACTCCAGGTCAATCATGTGACTGGTGTGAGAACTAAAACAGTTATTTAAAGCTTTACTTTAAAAGAGAGTAATTCAAGGGACCACGCTGTATAACACGGAACGGGTTCCCTCCCACGAATACCAGTGCATAGAATAAACAACGCAATGCTTTTTCAAAAAATGAAGCTATTATAAGACCCAGGTCCCATCACACAATGCAACGCAAGCCGGAGGATAGGGTTTTCCCTTATAATAGCCAAACATGCTTGGTACGTTTAAAACAAATCATTTGATACTATAATAAGTGTATAGTGTCAAAACAATTTCAATCATAAATATAAATCATAGACGGCATAGCATCCCATGCTACTATGTCGCCATACTAGGCTCTACAAATAAAGCCGAAATATCTCATTTGGAAATTGGATTTCCGTCATGAGTCGAGGCAAGGGGCAAGCTCCTCTCCGCTTTCGAGACACTCTAGCAAATGTCTCAGGACTACACACTCTGGGCAATCCTTGGATCTTCAGGGCCGGTCCTCTCTTATGTTTGAGGATTAGTTATTCCTGAACACATGTTTCCGGTCCTTACAGACCTAAAATCGAGGCGCCTCCTCCAACAACCACATCGGTGAAAAGTATATAAATGTCAGGGCTGGTAAGTCACTGACACCACCAAAGCTAGAAAGAAACGTCATGCTCTCCCCGCAGTCCTTATCCCGTTTTTAACTCATACCGAGGTGTGAGGCTCGCGAATTCACGTTATACACAAAGCTGCCACGTAGGCCGTGCTTTGATCATCAACCACAAGACTTTGCTTTTCAACAGAAGCCTTGATCAATTGCCACTTAGGCGTGCCACACAGGCAATTCATGCCATGCGACTGATGTCCATCGATATACAACCTTTGAGCTCGTACGTCTCAGAGAAGGGCGTTAAGCAAGAGAATAAATTCTCCGCCGCCAAACAAATGTATATTTAATAGAGATCAATCAACACAGAATAAAGTCCAATGTCAGACACACAATCCATCTACAAGTTCGTTCTGGGTCTGAACGAAACCGGAGGCACTTTCCTCGCATATCCATCGATCTCCAAGTACGTCTGGACGACCACTAACTATTTCCATCCTCTTAGGTGTACAGCCCAATCAGGATCATCAGTAATTATCCAAACGATGTGAAGACTTCCGGTCTTCGACCACCGTCATCATCTTCGACTTATCGTCGAATCGGTTATTCAGAATGGGTATAAACCCGGCCTTTCCGAACAACCCGCGTATATTAAAAACAAATGTTACACAAACACAACATACGCCTCATTCCAATTCATTAGTCACTAACCGCAAATTAGCAAGAGAACAATTTCCCAAATATTAACCCCGAAGGCCGAAACCAACATCAGATCAATACCCAGGAAACCATTCTTCTTAACTAACCTACAGCTAGTTTCTAAATTTCATATTCTTAGGGAAAGGTTCCCATTAATTTTTTCAAAGATAAATTCTTTAAATTTATTTTTTAATCTTCCTTTTGATGTCATTTCAAACCAAATTATGGTTTTCCAAATTAGTCGAGATTAGCAAACCACACCGAAGTAATTATTTATTTTATTTCCCAATCCCAACCTATTCATCCCATGAAGAAAAACTGGTAATACTCCATATCTAACACCACGGTGTTATCGGTAAAATTAATTACCATTTCACTTTCAAATCTAATTAAAGATTTAACTATCGCTTTGGAGCAAAACTGGTGATACTCCATTCTCGCTCATTTTCCAAATTTGATAATTTAGATTATCAATCCACATTTCAATCTAATTGCAGATTCCATAAAACTCCTTTTACTGAGTTAAAGAACTAATGTCATTTAAAACATAGTTCACGATAAACCCAAATCTCATTCTATTTATTACCGGGTTAAAGAACTAGTGTTATTTAAAACACCGTTCACGATAAACCCACAAATCAATTCTATTTAAAACCCGTTTCAAATCCAATTTATTTATTTAAAAATAAACGGGTTTAATTTTAGTTCAAAACTAGTTCATTTCGATAAAAATCTATTTTTATCTTTTCAAATATGGAGTTTTTCATCCCAATTCTTCCCAAATCATTTCTTATGATTTTACACAAATTATTACTATTTTTAATACTTTTATCAAGGCCCGTACAGTCGATTTCCATCAACGGCCATCGAACTGCACTTACAACGACCTTTTCCAAATTTGATTTGGACGTATCTCCAAATCCAACCGTTAGATTTCAAATTTCTAATATTCGTTAGAAAGCTCTTTTCGATACGAACCTAACGGTTCTGGTTTTAGGAGAATCCGACGGTCGGATCTCCCATAATATCCGTTCGAAGTCAATAGTCGAAATTCGCGAACTACCGCGGCGCGGCGCGTTCTATTCAGGCCATTATATATATAATATATATATATATTATATTTCGTCGATTTCCCCTTTTAAACGAATTTTATAAATCATTTCAATTTTGTTTCAAAAACAATTTCAACATTCATTTCAAATTCAAATTCGTTTTCTATTCAATTCAATTCAAATTCGTTATATATTCAATTCAATTCGAATTCGTTATATATTCAATTTGAATTCGTTATATATTCAATTCAATTCGAATTCGTTAGATATTCAATTCAATTCGAATTCGTTATATATTCAATTCAATTCGAATTCGTTATATATTCAATTCAATTCGAATTCATTATATATTCAATTCGAATTCGTTATGTATTCAATTCAATTCGAAATCGTTATATATTCAATTCAAATTCGTTATATATTCAATTCAATTCGAATTCATTATATATTCAATTCGAATTCGTTATATATTCAATTCGAATTCGTTATATATTCAATTCAATTCGAATTCGTTATATATTCAATTCGAATTCGTTATATATTCAATTCAATTCGAATTCGTTAGATATTCAATTCAATTCGAATTCATTATATATTCAATTCAATTTGAATTCGTTATATATTCAATTCAATTCGAATTCGTTTTCTATTCAATTCAAATCAAATTCGTTATATATTCAATTCAATTCGAATTCGTTATATATTCAATACAATTCGAATTCGTTATATAATCAATTCAATGCAAATTCGTTATATATTCAATTCAATTCGAAAAACGAATATAATCGATATAAATATCGTTCGCGTTAAAATAGCGCATCTCTAATCAACACGGCTTTATATATTTCAATAATTCCGTTATTCTATTCAACAAATGAATATTTATTCTATTCAATACGTGAATCTATATTTTTGTCAACACATGACTAATCTCAACGAATGAGTACTGTCTACATGTGACTATTTTTGTTATTCAATATATTTTATAAAAATTATGGTATCTATCATTTGATTTCAAATCAGACTCCAACCGTAAATTAGTAAGAGAACGATTCCCTAAATATTAACCCCGAAGGCCGAAACCAACATCAGATCAATATCCAGGAAACCATTCATCTTATCTATTTTCCAGTTAGTTTCTAATTTTAAATATGATAAAGTTATAAATTTTATTGTTAAAATATTTCGTTCAACACATGACTAATCTCAACGGATGAGTACTGCCAACACATGAACCTTTGTTTTATAATGATAAAGATGTAAATTTTATTGTTAAAATACTTCATTCAACACATGACTAATCTCAACGGATGCGTACGGTCAACACATGAACCTTTATTTTATAATATTCTTTATTTTCTAAATTGGAATGAGTCCCAATCAATTACCATACAAAGTTAATTATATGGATTCCATACAACACATGTATATAATAGCAACGATAAATAATCAATCATCACCCAAAGTGTACTACACTGTATAAGCATCAAATATAGATATCTAACGCTTATAACAGCCTGTCGATCCATCGATCGACATACAACTAATTATTGGGATTAGTGTATGCCGTATTTTATCGCAATACCCGTGTGGGGTTTCAAACAATCAAACACAAATTTTATTTGTGCAGTTGGGCGATGTGTAAAATTTATCGTCCCAATCAATGTCCTTCAAATAGGTGTACATAAACAAACCGTTCGGTTGGTAAATGAATATTTATTTATTCACATTCACGTTAAAAATTATATTTTTAACGATAAAATATTTTATTTTAACACATGAATTTCTATTCAGTTCATTTACAAAATAAAAATGATATTTTTATTTTTCTAACTTATTTTAGAAAATTTCGGCGGCATAACGGCACGATACTAGAAACGGGACAAGGCCTAGCCTTATCCCCGGTCTAGTGATGGCCCACGCCATACACATATCAATCAATCCAATTCCATTTCACCAAATAATCAGATTCAAATCAAATAATCTAACTAATCTATACAACCAAACAAACAAGTCCATGGTCTGTGGACGATGGTGTCGGGTGCTACTAAACACCGTCTGCATCCTAGTATATATATATATAACTAGAAAAAGAGATTGAAGAGTGAGAAATTCTCACCAAAGCTATCCCAACTCCACGACACTTCTATTGTAGGAAATCATCACTGTTCTCGCCTTTTGTCACTTTCGTTGCCCGTAGCCACTACATATATAAAAATCACATTTTTATATTGTTGCTATGAATATAAAAATCATGTTTTTATAATCACTCCATATGGATGAAAATTCTATTTTTACATCGCTACTATGTAAATAAAAATTCTATTTTTCCACCGCTACTATATAGATAAAAATTCTATTTTTAACTTTACTATATATATAATAAAAATCAGATTTTTATTTCGCTACATATATAAAGATAATATTTTTATATTCCCTATTATATAGAAATCTTATTTTCAATACACTACTTATATAAAAATAGTATTTTTATATCTTCTATTATATAAAGATCATATTTTTAACCTTTCTATAATATAAAAATTCGTTCTTTACTTATATAAAAATTCAAACTTTCCTATGTTAAAAATTATAACTTCCTACATACATCCAACCTTTCAAATATAAAAATCAAATCTTTTATATAATTAAAAATCGTAACTTTACTAATCTAACTTCATAATAAAAATTCTAGCTTTCCTCATATAAAAATTCCATCTTTTATCTCTATGTATAGAAAAAGGAAAACTGATCTTTATATATAATTCAAACACTTGTTATTTTACAAAGTTATTTCCTTTAGAATTTGCATTTATCAAACTGATTAATATTCATGCTAATTACATTAACTAATTTAATTAAATAAAAACTGAATTAAAAAGGGGCTCACTGTATTTCGGTGTTGACTGCGGAGGAGGGGGCCTTCGTCAGACGGAGGTGGTCAGGGGACGGAGGTGTAAGGCGACAGCGGGCTTCTGATAGCGGTGGAGGAAAGGGGGGGAAGCGGATTCGGATTGGGTGTGTGCGGATTGAGCGAGGAGAGGGAGAGGGAAGAAGGGGCGTGGCGCCAGCGTGAGGGGGGGATCAGGCGACGGCTAGGGCGACGCTCTGAAGGGTGCGACGGCGGCAGGGATTGGAGGAGGGCGTCGATCGGATTTGGTTTTTTTTTTTTGCTTTTGATTTCTGATTTAATGAAGAACGGGGGGGGGGCAGAGGAGTTTAAGGAGGAGAGAGAGAGGAAATATATTTTTTTATTTATTTTTAATTTCAAAAAGTAACTTTTATTTTCGACCTCTAAACGAGGCCCACCGCCTATCGTCCATAACTAATTACCCCCATTCCGAACACAATGGGATATGTACCATAAGCTGATTCGACTGTTTCGATAGTTTCCGTTAAAATCAACATATAACTCTATATATTGAATTTGAACGCGCATTTCAATTCACTGGGGTCACATACTAACTCTATAAATCCCAGAAAAATATTTTCTAGCTTCGTATTGACGATACGGTCCTAACAAAACTAGTTTCGTCGAATTCTGAGACCGTTGGAAAAATGACCATTTTCCAGTCGATTAAAATCAATTGAAACTGGTCAAACGCGTTTTCCTTTGCCACGCTCACATATTGATTCGAAAAATTATGAAATTTGAAACCTAGCAATAACTTTACATCCCGGATCCAACAAAAGTGGTTTCGTCGAAATCCGAGGTCGTTTGCAAAATTCTCATTTTTAAGGGCCTGAATTTCATAGCGACTATTCAGAATTTTCAACTGGACATATCTTTTGATTCCCGCTATGAAATTTCGATTTTTCGGATTCGTTGGAAAGATATTCCCAAATAGATCCTATTATTTTTGGTTTCACTAAAATCCGGATTGTTTTGCACCCGGTACATTCAATTGAAGTTTGAAATCGAATTATCGAACTACCGCGCCATTTTCAATTCCTTTTATAATTATATATAATTATTTATATTCTAACGACGACGTATATAATATATACGTTCTAATTCTTTTCAAAATAAATTTCTCGTCGATATTATTTAAAATAATTTATTTTAAATATTCAAAATTCGCTAAAATTGCCAAAATAAAAATTTAAAACTGGCTCGCATTTCCGGGTTGTTACAATCTCCCCCACTTAAAACTTTTCGTCCTCGAAAAGGAACGAAGCCGAAAGTGGTTTGATTAATCAACTCTACGTTCGATCTGGCTTTCATTCTCCAACTTTTCAGTTTCTGAGAATTTTCAAATTTTTCAAAAATTTGGCTAACACCCTAAATTTTCGAAAAATTTCGCCATAACCTCCCCTGCACCGGGAGCAACGGGAAAATCCCAAAATTGCCATATAGGCCTTCTGATCTCAAAAAGAAGAAGAAAAAGCCAAGAGGTTAGCCAATAGGCTCATAAAATCATCATCACCCAAACAAAACAGTAAATTATAGTAAACATGTACCTATTTGTCGGGCAAACAATTTTATTTCTCTACTCTAGCCTCCTTGCTATGACCTGTTCCATGTAAGTACATGTATATGCATGCATTTGCAACCAAATTTCAATACAGTTCAATATTTGATTCTATTAGACGTAATGGTTCAAAATTATCAAACAAATAGACAAACAACACAAACATCAATCAATTAGTGAATTAACGTTTCAAATCCATAAATTTTGATATATATACAGAAAATCATGTTTTTGATGCCAAATCACAACAATAAATCTAGCTACATAAGTTTTGGTTCTCACATCAGTCTGATGGAAATATATAGATATCACACCTTCGTCACTCGGAAATAAATGCTGATGATGTTTCGAACCACCATCAGAACATCTCCGGGCTACTAGAGTGCGGTTCTATATCTATCCGGTATATTAAAACTTGGAATATACGTTCATGACGCGTATATGCAAAATCTTTATATATCGGACTGTCCAAATGCAATACAAATAAAATATTCAAATACGTTTAAAACGATTTAAATTTCAAAACAAAATTGTTTTCATTTGAAAAATATACTCTTCACACTCATTCTAGGATACTACTGATCCCATCTCTAACGAGTCATTCTCATTGGATATTACTAATCCAATATCTGATGAATTCTTTCGTTCGGTTCTAATGTGTCTTGTTCTCGAGCTCTGTAAACCAAAGCTCTGATACCCAATGTGAGGACCCGTAACTTCCCCGTGAAGGAAAGAGCGGATACTTTGAGGACAAGACATAATAGAACGCAGACGGAAGAACATTTCATTGTTATTACAACAATTCCATCAGATACAAGAATATACAGAGTATAAATGAATAAATTACATTCGATAAATATCAGAGATTACAATAAATTACATAGCAGCGGAAAAACAATATAAAACACAACTGAAAGTAATGCACGGATACAGAGCTTTCCGAGCATCGTTCCAGCTGTAAACCAGGATCCTGTGAATATAAATCTGCAAAACCAAAACTACTAGCTGCCCGTGTCGAAAATGAGGGCACCCAGAGTTTAGGTTAAAACAATAAACTTCAGGTCAGTCATGTGACTGGTGTAAGAACTAAAATAGTTATTTAAAGCTTTACTTTAAAAGAGAGTAATTCAAGGGACCACGCTGTATAACATGGAACAGGTTTCCTCCCACGAATACCAGTGCATAGAATAAACAACGCAATGCTTTTTCGAAAAATGAAGCTAATATAAGACCCAGGTCCCATCACACAATGCAACGCAAGCCGGAGTATAGGGTTTTCCCTTATAATAGCCAAACATGCTCGGTACGTTTAAAACAAATCATTTGATACTATAATAAGTGTATAGTGTCAAAACAATTTCAATCATAAATATAAATCATAGACGACATAGCATCCCATGCTACTATGTCGCCATACTAGGCTCTACAAATAAAGCCGAAATATCTCGTATTGGAAATTGGATTTCCGTCATGAGTCGAGGCAAGGGGCAAGCTCCTCTCCGCTTTCGAGACACTCTAGCAAATGTCTCAGGACTACACACTCTGGGCAATCCTTGGATCTTCAGGGCCGGTCCTCTCTTACGTTTGAGGATTAGTTATTCCTGAACACATGTTTCATGGTCTTTACAGACCTAAAATCGAGGCGCCTCATCCAACAACCACTTAGGTGAAAAGTATATAAATGTCAGGGCTGGTAAGTCACTGACACCACCAAATCTAGAAAGAAACGTCGTGCTCTCCCCGCAGTCCTTATCATGTTTTTAACTCATACCGAGGTGTGAGGCTCGCGAATTCACGTAATACACAAAGCTGCCACGTAGGTCGTGCTTTGACCATCAACCACAAGATTTTGTTTTCAACAGAAGCCTTGATCAATTGCCACTTAGGCGTGCCACACAGGCAATTCATGCCATGCGACTGATGTCCATCGATATACAACCTTTGAGATCGTACGTCTCAGAGAAGGGCGTTAAGCAAGAGAATAAATTCTCCGCCGCCAAACAGATGTATATTTAATAGAGATCAATCAACACAGAATAAAGTCCAATGTCAGACACACAATCCATCTACAAGTTCGTTCTGGGTCTGAACGAAACCGGAGGCACTTTCCTCGCATATCCATCGATCTCCAAGTACGTCTGGACAACCACCAACTATTTCCATCCTCTTGGGTGTACAGCCCAATCAGGATCATCAGTAATTATCCAAACGATGTGAAGACTTCCGGTCTTCGACCACCGTCATCATCTTCGACTTATCGTCGAATCGGTTATTCAGAATGGGTATAAACCCGGCCTTTCCGAACAACCCGCGTATATTAAAAACAAATGTTACACAAACACAACATACGCCTCATTCCAATTCATTAGTCACTAACCGCAAATTAGCAAGAGAACAATTTCCCAAATATTAACCCCGAAGGCCGAAACCAACATCAGATCAATACCCAGGAAACCATTCTTCTTAACTAACCTACAGCTAGTTTCTAAATTTCATATTCTTAGGGAAAGGTTCCCATTAATTTTATCAAAGATAAATTCTTTAAATTTATTCTTTAATCTTCCTTTGGATGTCATTTCAAACCAAATTATGGTTTTCCAAACTAGTCGAGATTAGCAAACCGCACCGAAGTAATTATTTATTTTATTTCCCAATCCCAACCTATTCATCCCATGAAGAAAAACTGGTAATACTCCATATCTAACACCACGGTGTTATCGGTAAAATTAATTACCATTTCACGTTCAAATCTAATTAAAGATTTAACTATCGCTTTGGAGCAAAACTGGTGATACTCCATTCTCGCTCATTTTCCAAATTTGATAATTTAGATTATCAATCCACATTTCAATCTAATTGCAGATTCCTTAAAACTCCTTTTACTGAGTTAAAGAACTAATGTCATTTAAAACACAGTTCACGATAAACCCAAATCTCATTCTATTTATTACCGGGTTAAAGAACTAGTGTTATTTAAAACACCATTCACGATAAACCCACAAATCAATTCTATTTAAAACCCGTTTCAAATCCAATTTATTTATTTAAAAATAAATGGGTTTAATTTTAGTTCAAAACTAGTTCATTTCGATAAAAATCTACTTTTATCTTTTCAAATATGGAGTTTTTCATCCCAATTCTTCCCAAATCATTTCTTATGATTTTACACAAATTATTACTATTTTTAATAATTTTATCAAGGCTCGTACAGTCGATTTCCATCAACGGCCATCGAACTGCACTTACAGCGACCTTTTCCAAATTTGATTTGGACGTATCTCCAAATCCAACCGTTAGATTTCAAATTTCTAATATTCGTTAGAAAGCTCTTTCCGATACGAACCCAACGGTTCCGGTTTTAGGAGAATCCGACGGTCGGATCTCCCGTAATATCCGTTCGAAGTCAATGGTCGAAATTCGCGAAATGCCGCGGCGCGGCGCGTTCTATTCAGGCCATTATATATATATAATATATATATTATATATTTCGTCGATTTCCCCTTTTAAATGAATTTTATAAATCGTTTCAAATTAGTTTCAAAAACAATTTCAACATTCATTTCAAATTCAAATTCGTTTTCTATTCAATTCAAATTCGTTATATATTCAATTCAATTCGAATTCGTTATATATTCAATTCGAATTCGTTATATATTCAATTCGAATTCATTATATATTCAATTCAATTCGAATTCGTTATATATTCAATTCGAATTCGTTATATATTCAATTCAATTCGAATTTGTTAGATATTCAATTCAATTCGAATTCGTTATATATTCAATTCAATTCGAATTCGTTATATATTCAATTCAATTCGAATTCGTTTTCTATTCAATTCAAATCAAATTCGTTATATATTCAATTCAATTCGAATTCGTTATATATTCAATTCGAATTCGTTATATATTCAATTCAATTCAAATTCGTTATATATTCAATTCAATTCGAAAAATGAATATAATCGATATAAATATCGTTCGCGTTAAAATAGCGCATCTCTAATCAACACGGCTTTATATATTTCAATAATTCCGTTATTCTATTCAACAAATGAATATTTATTCTATTCAATACGTGAATCTATATTTTTGTCAACACATGACTAATCTCAACGAATGAGTACTGTCTACATGTGACTATTTTTGTTATTCAATATATTTTATAAAAATTGTGGTATCTATCGTTTGATTTCAAATCAGACTCCAACGGTAAATTAGTAAGAGAACGATTCCCTAAATATTAACCCCGAAGGCCGAAACCAACATCAGATCAATATCCAGGAAGCCATTCATCTTATCTATTTTCCAGTTAGTTTCTAATTTTATATATGATAAAGATATAAATTTTATTGTTAAAATATTTCGTTCAACACATGACTAATCTCAACGGATGAGTACTGCCAACACATGAACCTTTATTTTATAATGATAAAGATGTAAATTTTATTGTTAAAATACTTCGTTCAACACATGACTAATCTCAACGGATGCGTACGGTCAACACATGAACCTTTATTTTATAATATTCTTTATTTTCTAAATTGGAATGAGGCCCAATCAATTACCATACAAAGTTAATTATATGGATTCCATACAACACATGTATATAATAGCAACGATAAATAATCAACCATCACCCAAAGTGCACTACACTGTATAAGCATCAAATATAGATATCTAACGCTTATAACGGCCTGTCGATCCATCGATCGACATACAACTAATTATTGGGATTAGTGTATGCCGTATTTTATCCCAATACCCGTGTGGGGTTTCAAACAATCAAACACAGATTTTATTTGTGCAGTTGGGCGATGTGTAAAATTTATCGTCCCAATCAATGTCCTTCAAATAGGTGTACATAAACAAACCGTTCGGTTGGTAAATGAATATTTATTTATTCACAATCACGTTAAAAATTATACTTTTAACGATAAAATATTTTATTTTAACATATGAATTTCTATTCAGTTCATTTACAGAATAAAAATGATATTTTTATTTTTCTAACTTATTTTAGAAAATTTCGGCGGCATAACGGCACGATACTAGAAACGGGACAAGGCCTAGCCTTATCCCCGGTCTAGTGATGGCCCACGCCATACACATATCAATCAATCCAATTCCATTTCACCAAATAATCTGATTCAAATCAAATAATCTAACTAATCTATACAACCAAACAAACAAGTCCTTGGTATGTGGACGATGGTGTCGGGTGCTACTAAACACCGTCTGCATCCTAGTATATATATATATAACTAGAAAAAGAGATTGAAGAGTGAGAAATTCTCACCAAAGCTATCCCAACTCCACGACACTTCAATTGTAAGAAATCATCACTGTTCTCGCCTTTTGTCACTTTCGTTGCCCGTAGCCACTACATATATAAAAATCACATTTTTATATTGTTGCTATGAATATAAAAATCATGTTTTTATAATCACTCCATATGGATGAAAATTCTATTTTTACATCGCTACTATGTAAATAAAAATTCTATTTTTCCACCGCTACTATATAGATAAAAATTCTATTTTTAACTTTACTATATATATAATAAAAATCAGATTTTTATTTCGCTACATATATAAAGATAATATTTTTATATTCCCTATTATATAGAAATCTTATTTCCAATACACTACTTATATAAAAATAGTATTTTTATATCTTCTATTATATAAAGATCATATTTTTAACCTTTCTATAATATAAAAATTCGTTCTTTACTTATATAAAAATTCAAACTTTCCTATGTTAAAAATTATAACTTCCTACATACATCCAACCTTTCAAATATAAAAATTAAATCTTTTATATAATTAAAAATCATAACTTTACTAATCTAACTTCATAATAAAAATTCTAGCTTTCCTCATATAAAAATTCCATCTTTTATCTCTATGTATAGAAAAAGGAAAACTGATCTTTATATATAATTCAAACACTTGTTATTTTACAAAGTTATTTTCTTTAGAATTTGCATTTATCAAACTGATTAATATTCATGCTAATTACATTAACTAATTTAATTAAATAAAAACTGAATTAAAAAGGGGCTCACTGTATTTCGGTGTTGACTGCAGAGGAGGGGGCCTTCGTCAGACGGAGGTGTAAGGCGGCAGCGGGCTTCTGACAGCGGTGGAGGAAAGGGGGAGGGGGGAAGCGGGTTCGGATTGGGTGCGTGCGGATTGAGCGAGGAGAGGGAGAGGGAAGAAGGGGCGTGGCGCCAGCGTGAGGGGCGGGATCCGGCGATGGCTAGGGCGGCACTCTGAAGGGTACGACGGCGGCAGGGATTGGAGGAGGGCGTGGATCGGATTTGTTTTTTTTTTTTTGCTTTTGATTTCTGATTTAATGAAGAACGGGGGGGGGAGGGGGCAGAGGAGTTTAAGGAGGAGAGAGAGAGGAAATATTATTTTTTATTTTTTATTTCAAAAAGTAACTTTTATTTTCCACCTCTAAACGAGGCCCACCGCCTGTCGTCCATAGCTAATTACCCCCATTCCGAACACAATGGGATATGTACCTTAAGCTGATTCGACCGTTTCGATCAGTTTCCATTAAAATCAACATATAACTCTATATATTGAATTTGAACGCGCATTTCAATTCACTGGGGTCACATACTAACTCTATAAATCCCAGAAAAATATTTTCTAGCTTCGTATTGACGATACGGTCCTAACAAAACTAGTTTCGTCGAATTCTGAGACCGTTGGAAAAATGACCATTTTCCAGTCGATTAAAATCAACTGAAACTGGTCAAACGCGTTTTCCTTTGCCACGCTCACATATTGATTCGAAAAATTATGAAATTTGAAACCTAGCAATAACTTTACATCCCTGATCCAACAAGAGTGGTTTCGTCGAAATCCGAGGTCGTTTGCAAAATTCCCATTTTTAAGGGCCTGAATTTCATAGCGACTATTCAGAATTTTCAACTGGACATATCTTTTGATTCCCGCTATGAAATTTCGATTTTTCGGATTCGTTGGAAAGATATTCCCAAATAGATCCTATTATTTTTAGTTTCACTAAAATCCGGATTGTTTTGCACCCGGTACATTCAATTGAAGTTTGAAATCGAATTATCGAACTACCGCGCCATTATCAATTCCTTTTATAATTATATATAATTATTTATATTCTAACGACGACGTATATAATATATACGTTCTAATTCTTTTCAAAATAAATTTCTCGTCGATATTATTTAAAATAATTTATTTTAAATATTCAAAATTCGCTAAAATTGCCAAAATAAAATTTTTAAACTGGCTCGCATTTCCGGGTTGTTACAGGTCGCATGACTTTACAACATAAACTTGCATAATAGATTATACAATCCTCATAAGATGTTACAAATCCAAGTCCATACTTATACAAATAAACTTATCAAATAATTTCCAATTCAACCTAATAATAGAATCAAATCACTAGCATAGATTAATATTATACAACATAACAAACATCATACTTAATAATTCCCAATTCAACATGATAATAGAATTAAATCACAAACGTATATTAATAACATAACGAGCATCATACTATTATCATTTCATCGCAAAACATGATATTCATCTTATTTCGCATTCCACAAATGTAGCTAAACTTACATCAATTTCACTTTATTTCATCGCCATATTATAATTAAGTATTTAGATCTGAAAATAACTAGAACTTACATAGCACGGCTAATGAATAAAGAATTGGTTTTGTTGTAGAAATGTTGCGGCGTTGCTGATTTATTGTTTGAACCATTGTTGAAGCTTTGTTCTTTGATATGAGTTGAATAGATTAGCTTTGAATTGATTTGTTGTTCATCTCTTCAAGTGGAGGCTCTCCTTAGTTTTCTCCCAACAGCATGGCAGCTCCAGTTCTTATTTTTATGTGAATTTTAGTCTAAAGACCTAGGGTGTATATATAGAATTGCAAGTTAGTTTGAGCTGTCGATGAAGACAGGGTTAATCAAAGCCATCCGTTCTAAAGAGAAGCCAATTATGTTCACAATTTAAGGGCTGTAAATTACTCCTATTTCAAATTATGTCATAATTACTTTCTTAATGTACATTATCAACATTTATTAATATTTGTCAATCCATCAAATATAAATACGTACACATTAGATATATCTCCCCTTTACACATTTATTTGTATGCACATTAGATACATCTCCCCTTTACACATTTATTTGTATGCACATTAGATACATCTTCCCTTTACACATTTATTATTTAATTAGCAACTTCAGTGTTAACAGAAATACGGGGTGTTACATTCTCCCCTCCTTAAAGGATTTCGTCCCCGAAATCTTCAAGTCTAGGAGAATGCATATCATACCATCCAATCGTCCATCTACTCAGCCATCAAACACAGGCATCCATTGTCCTTAAAGGCTTCTAATGCTTTCATGTTTATATGCACAGTGTGTGTACGTGTTCGTATATAATGCAAAATTAGGCGGTCTACTGATTCAGTTGACCTCCTTAATGCAAACCATGATAGTGCCATGCATCCAATATGTATGCAAAAAGATTCCTAATGATACATATTAATTCTACATGCGTGCCCAACCGTTCAACGAAATGCAGCATCCATATGATAACACATTCAAATTCATCCATAAACAAGTATAAACACTCATGCATATGCAATATGAAAGGTGACTGAGCCGATCTAGTGCCTAATGTGTAAATGCATCCACGAGCAACCACTTGCAGCCATTCGCAACCATCAATCATAACATGTCTCAAACACATGTTTACGCCCAATTGTTCCTATCTAAAGATATAGTCGAAAGACAGAAGCAAGTGAAAACTTTGTGCCCATTAGGCAATGTCAAAACTGGAAATCTACGCCACATATATCCTGATTAGGAGAAGAACCCCCTAAGCATCAGCCCCGAAGACCGAAATCAACATCAGACTGACACCCAAAGAATTACTCAACCCAACCAATATATATATGTTTCTAGGAAACTAAGTATGACGGACTCCTTTTAGGTCACAGGAAATCCCTTCCTAAAACTAACCCATATCCTATAAAACCCAAAAAGTTTAGTCAACCCAACGAACACCCTCAAGCCCCAACATGTGTTACCAACAGATGAGTCATACTCCCTATGGGGTTTGCAACAGAAATTGGAGAATAGGACCGAGAGGATATACACAAAAGATAGCATGTGAGTAAGCTCTACAGGAAAAAAAGGATTAAGGATATACTCTTAAAAAGAGATGAATCTAGTCTTCAATCTTCTAAGTCTCATTTCCTTGAGCTTAACTCCATTGTGCTTTGACCGTCTTTAACTTCACAATTTCGTAGCTTCTTAATTCTTGTTTCCAAAATATGAGTTGGAACCCATTTTACTGTTGCCCCTCGTTCCACTTTCACTTATTCTCCTTCTAGTATACTTGGCTCAAACATAACTGCGTACTCATGGTTTCATGCAAGCTCTCCAAAATTCACTAGTGAATCTTGGATCTCGTTCACTTACTAGAAGGTATTCCACATAGATGAATTATCTCTTGAAAATAAACAAATGTCAACCATGTTGCCAAATGTACTTACTAAGGTGATTCTTTACAACTCATGCATAAGCGAAATGAACCATCCTCCTTAGTGGCGAACGCTACTCGAGCGGATCAATAAATGTATCTAGAGATTCTAGGTAATTAATCATGGTAGAACCCTAAGGGTTACACGAGACTCTGAGGGCATTACTAAGGCAAGTCAAGAGTCTAACTACCCTCTTTTTTCATACTCAAGAATGGTACCATTTCTGGATAACCACTCCATTCCTACAATCAACCCATAGCCTAAAAACATAAGCATTACTTCTAAACCCAACACTTAGCATAGATATCCTCAAATCCAAACAAGTCATGAATAAATGAGCCGATTCCCCAACAGGATTTGAGACAAAAATGGGATCCTCTACTACGCTAGTACTAAGGTGCAGAGACTCAACTATTGAAGCATAATTAAAAGGATGCGATGTACAAAAACAAAGTTCTAGTGGGATGATAGAAAAGAAAAGCTAGACCTTTAACAGAAACGTTACCACCTCTCTTAGGTACGCTAGTAGTGAGAGCATACAATTGCCCTCTCGACGATCTTGTCGTTTGCCCTTGTCCTTGTCCTATAATACTTAACTACACGTCCCTTCTTACCATACTAAAGATACTCTCTCTTGTCATGGGTTTTACTTATTCCTTTCACTTTGGCCTCTCTCCTTTCACCTTTTTCCTCCTTCTTGGATGTTCATACTATCCTTGTATAGCTTGTTGACAAGTTTTCTTGGAAGCTACCTCCATCGCACGACAATTCTACAAAGCTTGAAATAAGATTAACACAGATGGAACTACTGCGGCTACAGATGGAGGTTGGGCACTTCTTTGCCCTCCGACATGAGTCGTACGCCTACAGAACTATGGTGAAAAGAGGGGAAAGAAAAGATTCAAAGAGAGAATCAAAAGATAGTGCATGTGGCTTTGGGGAATATGCCTTTCGTAAAACAAAACTTTTCTTTAGAAAAATGCTTCTTTGCAAACGTTTTGAAAATAATTTCAGAAGGTTTTTAAAAGCTTTTACCCAGTCTGGTAACCTTCTGCTCTGATACCAAATGTAACACCCCACATCCGTTAAGGTCACTCACAAAGGGAATGCCTTAACTTCAATGGAGCATTATGGGTACTGGAACAGAAATATTACAAGACAGACATATATAAAACAGCGGAAAGTAAAGTAGAAGTACTTCAAATCATTTATTCAGTAGAATTGTTTACAATAAAAGCCCATCAACTTCCAATACCCAAATACATAGTGTAACAACCCGGAAATTCTGAACCAGTTTAAAATTTTTATTTTGGCAATTTTAGTAAATTTTGAATATTTAAAATAAAATATTTTAAATAATATCGACGAGAAATTTATTTTGAATATAATTCGAACGTATATAATTATATACGTCGTCGTTAGAATATAAATAATTATATATAATTATAAAAGGAATTGAAAATGGCGTGGTAGTTCGATAATTCGATTTCAAACTTCAATTGAACATACCGGGTGCAAAACAATCCGGATTTTAGTGAAACCAAAAATAATAGGATCTAATTGTGAATATCTTTCCAACGAATCCGAAAAATCAAAATTTCATAGCGGGAATCAAAAGATATGTCCAGTTGAAAATTCTGAATAGTCGCTATGGAATTCAGGCCCTTAAAAATAGACATTTTGCAAACGACCTCGGATTTCGACGAAACCACTTTTGTTGGATCCGCAGTGTCAAGTTATTGCTAGATTCCAAATTTCATAATTTTTCGAATCAATATGTGAGCGTGGCAAAGGAAAACGCGTTTGACCAGTTTCAGTTGATTTTAATCGACTGGAAAATGGCCATTTTTCTAACGGTCTCAGAATTTGACGAAACTAGTTTTGTTAGGACCGTATCGTCAATTCGAAGCTAGAAAATATTTTTCTGGAATTTTTAAAGTTCGTATGTGACCCCGGTAAATTGAAATGCGCGTTCAAATTCAATATATAGAGTTATATGTTGATTTTGATGGAAACTGATCGAATCAGCTTACGATACATATCCTATTGTGTTCGGAATGGGGGTAATTAGCTATGGACGACAGGCGGTGGGCCTCGTTTCGAGGTCGAAGATAAAAGTACCTTTTTAGAATTAAAAGATTAAATAAATAAAATAAAAAATTTCCCCCTTTCTCTCCTACATCCTCTCTGCCCCCCCCCCCCCCCCCCCCGTTCAGTTTCCTAATAAAAAGGAAAAAAATTAGATTTTTAAAATAGAAAAGATTAGATTTTTAAAATAAAAAAAATTAGATATTTAAAATAGAAAAGATTAGATTTTAAAATAGAAAAGATTAGATTTTTTAAAATAGAAAAGATTAGATTTTTAAAATAGAAAAGATTAGATTTTTGAAATGGAAAAAGGCGAAATCTTTATATAGAGAATAGCGTGATAAAAATAGAATTTTTATCTATATAGTAGTGGTATAAAAATAGAATTTTATCCATATGAGGCAATTATAAAAAAATTCGATTTTTATATATTGAATAGCGAAGTAAAAATTCGATTTTTATATATTGAATAGCGTAGTAAAAATTCGATTTTTATATATTGAATAGCGAAGTAAAAATTCGATTTTTATATATTGAATAGCGAAGTAAAAATTCGATTTTTATATATGTAGTGGCTACGGGCAACGAAGGTGACAAAAAGGCGAGAACGACGAAGATTTCTATAAATGAAGTGTCGTGAAGTTGGGATAGCTTTCGGTGAGAACTTCTCACTCAAATTTTCTTTTTCTAGTTATATTATAATATACACTAGGATGCAGACGGTGTTTAGTAGCACCCGACACCCGTCATCCACAGACCATGGATGGCTTGTTTGTTTAATTGTTTGGTTGTGTAGTTGGTTAGATTATTTGGTTTGAATTGAATTGTTTGGTGAAATGGAATGGATTTGATTGATGTGTGAATGGCGTGGGCCTTCACTAGACCGGGGATAAGGCTAGGCCTTGTCCCGTTTCTAGTATCGTGTCGTTATGCCGCCGAAATTTTCTAAAATAAGTTAGAAAAATAAAAATATCATTTTTATTTTGTAAATGAACTGAATAAAAATTCATGTGTTAAAATAAAATATTTTATCGTTAAAAATATAATTTTTGACGTGAATGTGAATAAATAAATATTCATTTACAAACCGGACGGTTTGTTTATGTACACCTATTTGAAGGACATTGATTGGGACGATAAATTTTACACATCGCCCAACTGCACAAATAAAATCTGTGTTTGTTGATTTGAAACCCCACACGGGTGTTGGGATGAAATTTGAAGTTCACTCATCCTGATTGATTAAATATGTCGATTGATTGATTGACAGGCTGTTATAAGCGTTAGATATCTATATTTGATGCTTATACAGTGTGGTGCACCTTGGATGTTGGTTGATTGTTTATCGTTGCTATTATATACATGTGTTGTATGGAATCCATATAATTAACTTTATATGGTGATTGATTGGGCCTCATTCCAATTTAGAAAATAAAGAATATTTATAAAATAAAGGTTCATGTGTTGACAGTACTCATCCGTTGAGATTAGTCATGTGTTGAACGAAATATTTTAACAATAAAATTTACATCTTTATCATATATAAAATTAGAAACTAATTGGAATATAGATAAGATGAGTGGTCTCCTGGATATTGATCTGATGTTGGTTTCGGCCTTCGGGGTTAATATTTAGGGAATCATTCTCTTACTAATTTACGGTTGGAGTCTGATTTGAAATCAAACGATAGGTACCTTAATTTTTATAAAATATATTAAATAACAAAAATGTTGTATATAACGGTGTTGTATACACAATTATACGATTTTTGTTTGATGATAACAACCAAATAAATATTATTTTAATGTGTTTGATGTTGTACTGTTTCATTTACTCATCACAGACAGGATTATGATATTTATATTTAAACAGAATACACCAGCACAGAAATTCAAATATTTACACAGTATTTTGTTTAAATATAATATTTTATTTCAATATTTAAACAGTACAATTTGATAACTCCGCTATTTGTTTATCTCAGTAATACATCACATTGCATATACTTTTCATTTACAGTACACAGCTCCTCTCATACTCAGTTACATATATACATATACATTCACTCATATACACAATCAACACTGTCTTGTTGTTTTCATCTTTTGTCTTCAAGCTTCAGTCTTCACAGCATCCTTCAGTCAGTCCAGTCTTCATACCTGTCATATACATGAACACACACACAGTACACTGCAATAGAAATAATACAGAACACATGCAAATATAATTTTTAATTTTAAAATATTATTTGCCTCAGTTTTCTGGTGTCATTCTCATCATTTTTCATGACTTGATCTGATTCATCTGCGTCTAGGCAGACAGTTTGTATATGTACAGGGACAGAAATTTTTTTGAATGGCTGCATATACACACGTGTATATATATACACGTGTGCACTGCCACGCCAATTCAGTGTGCAACTGAGGAGTAGCCACGTGGACCTGCTCGACTCAGTGCAACTCACAGACAAGCCATACATGGACGAGCATCTCAAAAGCAGAGCATATATACATATATGTATACACACACATACGTGCATATATACACATATGTATACATGAATGTATAGGTGAACAAGTGCCAAATCATTTCATGGTTCAGTCTCAAAGATCAACCCAGCAAAGCAATGATCAAGTCAAGTACAAACAACCCAATGTAAAGTCAACATGGTTCACAGACATGAGTCAACAATTACATGGCAGAGAAAATGGAAATATATATATATATCCATGAACAAAGCAGCAAGTGTATACTGCATGGACCAAATGTACAGTTTTCAAGTGTGAATCAAAACAAAACAGTCAGCTCAAATAGGCCACAAGTATGGAGAAACAATACACAATTATGAAGCATTTGTGGTACATGGTGAATCATGATACTATGGATACAACATGGTGTTTTCTTTTGTCGAGCAGACAAGTGACATGCATGAATCAAGCAAGTGCAAATACAGCTACATCATGGCAATTTTATGTTATTCCAAGTGAAGCCAGTTAAGTTTTCATATGAAGGATATACAAGTGGCCGAGCACAAGTCATATTTGTTTTGATAATCTTGGTGCAACAGTCCAGCATGGATATCATATACAAGTTTTTCACACAACTGCATGGACAAATAAAGATAGACAAAGCATGGTCAAAACTGGTGCTAGTTCAAAGGAACACAACTGGTCTTCATATATACACAAAGGCAAAACATTTCTTTTTCAAAGTGTCGAGCAGTTTTTTTTCAAGCATGGAGCATATATACAAGCATGATCAAAACAGCTCAACTATACACAAGGTGAAACAACTATGAACTCAAACTGGTTCAAGCAACAATACTGGGAAGCCTCCATATTACATCTCATGGAGTCAATAAAGATTTCAAGCAAACTGCATGTACAAATGAACATGGCAAACTCAATCAGTTTGCAAGGAAATATTTGTTCATGAATGAATGTTTTTCAAGTGTCAAGAATGGTCGAGGCAACATCAATACCAAATGCACACATGCGTATACAAGTAAACTAGTAAGTGCAAGGGCCAATTTTATTTCCAGAAGTGACTGCATATATGGTAATGCAATTGTGGGAATTATTTAATGGTGAAATCATATTATTAGGCAATTGATTAATTTGCAGAAATCAACCTTTTGAGCCATGGCTGGAAAGTGTTTCCAGAAAAGAAAATCCAAGAATCATGCATATTTTTGGCTAGAGTGTAATAGGCAATAAAAAAAAACTCTTTCCAGAAATTATCCTCAATTATATAGGGCAGAATTAATGCAAATCAGGGAAGGTCGATAACTCATGGGAAGCATGTCGCCAAGTCAAGGTTCAAATTCATTTCAAGTAACAAATCAGCAAGCATTTGTTTGGAATCTTTTTTTTTGAAGACCAAAATCACAGCAGGGGTTTTATAAAGGAAAGTATCAATTCACACAGGGACCACTTTCAATCGTGGAAAGTTTTTTTTTTAAATTGATTTACTCACTTAATGCCAAAGGTTTAAATTTAAATCTGTCTCGAAGAATCAAATTGTGTCCAGATTCATCATTGTCAATCACGCAAGATTTTAAAGCCAAGAATTTTCAAAAGGGGAAACCGAAAATTATCAAGCCAAGTCATATTCGTGGAAATTAGAGTGTTTTAAAAGGATTCTATAATCCTATTCTACACCGAATCATCACTGGCAAATATATCGAAACCAAAACAAGTTCATACGAGATCAAAGAAATCAAAATCAGAATAACTCACTTTTTCCTCAAGCGTTTCGATCGACAAAAGTCTCCAAATCAAAGCACCAAAGCTATTCAAAGATTCGAGCTTCAGAGAGCAGCAAATTCATCAGGCATCGCGATTTGATTTGGGGATTCAAAGAAACCCTAGCCGCCGCCATTTTTCCAGAGAACCAAGGGATCAGAGAAAATGAATAACCAAATGGGCCGACCAAGAAATGATAAGGAGCTTGGGCTTTGTTTTTTAAAAAGGGGATAACCCCTTACATTTAAACTCCTTCATTCAATTTCAAAAGGGCTTCTTTTTGTTTTTATTTTGTATTGTATTTTAATTTGCTTTGTAAAAATCATCTGAACAGTTTTCTAGTGTCTGTATAAACTAGAGTGAATCAGTCAGGGTGTTGACTGACAGTTGACAGAGTCTGTAAAATCTGATTTACTGGTTACGGGGTTGTAATCAGGGGAAATCTGATCGAGGGGATATCGGTCAGTCTACGGTTTTGAGCGTAGGGTTAGAATAGGAGCAGGGTTTGCGAGTGTACATGGTCTTGTATGCGGGATCTGTTCTATCACCTAGTAGAAACCATAGGAATGCAGCAGTAGGCAGGGTTTTGCCGAAGCTGGGTATATCTGTGTGTGATTTATTTTCTGCATTTCTGTTTCTGCTATATTCTGTGATCTATTTATTATTATATATATCCTGTTAGAATTTTAATTTAGTTAAAAACTGTGATAAACCCTATTCACTCCCCCTCTAGGGTTAATCTAGATCCAACAAAAAATAGTCACACGTGGACAGTACTCATTCGTTGAGATTAGTCATGTGTTGACAAAAATATAGATTTATATATTGAATAGGATAAATATTCATTTGTTTAATAGAATAACGGAATTATTGAAATATATAAAGCCGTGTTGATTAGAGATGCGCTATTTTGACGCGAACGATATTTATATCGATTATATTCGTTTTTACAATTGAATCGAATCGAATAGAAAACCAATTTGAATTGAATCGAATAGAAAACGAATTTGATTTGAATTAAATAGAAAACGAATTGAATTTGAATTGAATAGAAAACGAATTTGATTTGAATTAAATAGAAAACGAATTGAATTTGATTTGAATAGAAAACGAATTTGATTTGAATTAAATAGAAAACGAATTCGAATTGAATTGAAAAGAAAACGAATTCGAATTGATTTGAATTTGAAATAAAGGTTGAAATTGTTTTTGAAAAGAATTTAAAACTATTTATAAAATTCGTTTTAAATAGAAATTGACGAAATATATATTATATATATTATATATACATATATATATAATATAATGGCCTGAATTGAACGCGCCGCGCCGCGGCAGTTCGCGAATTTCGACCATTGACTTCGAACGGACATTACGGGAGATCCGACCGTCGGATTGTCCTAAAACCGGAACCGTTGGGTTCGTATCGAAAAGAGTTTTCTAACGAATATTAGAAATTCAAAATCTAACGGTTGGATTTGGAGATACGTCCAAATCAAATTTGGAAAAGGTCGCTGTAAGTGCAGTTCGATGGCCATTGTTGGAAATCGACTGTACGGGCCTTGATAAAATTATTAAAAATAGTAATAATTAGTGTAAAATCATAAGAAATGATTTGGGAAATATTAGGAGGAAAAACTCCATATTTGAAAAGATAAAAATAGATTTTTATCGAAATGAACTAGTTTTGAACTAAAATTAAAACCCATTTATTTTTAAATAAATAAATCGGATTTGAAATGGGTTTTAAATAGAATTGATTTGTGGGTTTATCGTGAAGGGTGTTTTAAATAACACTTATTCTTTAACCCGATAGTAAATAGAATGTGATTTGGGTTTGTCGTGAACTGTGTTTTAAATGACATTAGTTCTTTAACCCAGTAAAAGGAGATTTAAAGAATCTGCAATTAGGTTGAAATGTGAATTGATAATTTAAATTATCAAATCTAGAAAAGGATCGAGAATGGAGTATCGCCAGTTTTGCTCCAAAGCGATAGTTAAATCTTTAATTAGATTTGAACGTGAAATGGTAATTAATTTTACCTATAACACCGTGGTGTTAGATATTGAGTATTACCAGTTTTGCTTCATGGGATGAATAGGTTGGGATTGGGAAATAAAATAAATAATTACATCGGTGTGGTTCGCTAATCTCGACTAGTTTGAAAAACCATAATTTGGTTTGAAATGACATCCAAAGGAAGATTAAAGGATAAATTTTAAAGAATTTATCTTGGATAAAATTAATGGGAACCTTTCCCTAAGGATATGAAATTTAGAAACTAGTTGTAGGTTAGTTAAGACGAATGGTTTCCTGGATATTGATCTGATGTTGGTTTCGGCCTTCGGGGTTAATATTTGGGAAATTGTTCTCTTGCTAATTTGCGGTTAGTGACTGCTGAATTGGAATGAGGCGTATGTTGTGTTTGTGTAACATTTGTTTTTAATATACGCGGGTTGTTCGGAAAGGCCGGGTTTATACCCATTCTGAATAACCGATTCGACGATAAGTCGAGGATGAAGACGGTGGTTGAAGACCGGAAGTCTTCACATCGTTTGGATAATTACTGACGATCCTGATTGGGCTGTACACCCAAGAGGATGGAAATAGTTGGTGGTCGTCCAGACGTACCTGGAGATCGATGGATATGCGAGGAAAGTGCCTCCGGTTTCGTTCAGACCCAGAACGAACTTGTAAATGGATTGTGTGTCTGACATTGGATTTTATTCTGTGTTGATTGATTTCTGTTAAATATATATCTGTTTGGCGGCGGAGAATTTATTCTCTTGCTTAACGCCCTTCTCTGAGACGTACGAGCTTAGAGGTTATATATCGATAGATATCAATCGCATGGCATGAATTGCCTGTGTGGCACGCTGAGTTGCATGGATCAAGGCTTCTGTTGAAAAGCAAAGTCTTGTGGTTGATGATCAGAGCACGGCCTACGTGGCAGCTTTGTGTATAACGTGAATTCACGAGCCTCACACCTCGGTATGAGTCAAAAACGGGATACGGACTGCAGGGAGAGCACGACGTTTCTTTCTAGCTTTGGTGGTGTCAGTGACTTACCAGCCCTGACATTTATATACTTTTCACCTTTGTGGTTGTTGGATGAGGCGCCTCGATTTTAGGTCTGTAAGGACCGGGAAACGTGTGTTCAGGCATAACTAATCCTCTAACGTAAGTGAGGACCGACCCTGAAGCATCCAGGATTGCCCAGAGTGTGTAGTCCTGAGACATTTGCTAGAGTGTCTCGAAGCGGAGAGGAGCTTGCCCCTTGCCTCGACTCATGACGGAAATCCAATTTCCAATACGTGTATTTCGGCTTTATTTGTAGAGCCTAGTATGGCGACATAGTGGTATGGGGCACTTATGCCGTCTATGATTTATATTTATGATTGAAATTGTTTTGACACTATACACTTATTATAGTATCAAATGATTTGTTTTAAACGTACCAAGCATGTTTGGCTGTTATAAGGTAAAACCCTATCCTCCTGCTTGTGTTGCATTATGTGATGGGACCTGGGTCTTATAATAGCTTCATTTTTCGAAAAAGCATTGCGTTGTTTATTCTATGCACTGGTATTCTTGGGAGGAAACCCGTTCCGTGTTATACGGCGTGGTCCCTTGAATTACTCTCTTTTAAAGTAAAGCTTTAAATAACTGTTTTAGTTCTCACACCAGTCACATGACTGACCTGGAGTTTATTGTTTTAACCTAAACTCTAGGGGCCCTCATTTTCCGCACGGGCATCTAGTAGTTTTGGTTTTGTAGATTTATATTCACAGGATCCTGGTTTACAGCTGGAATGATATCCGGAAAGCTCTGTATCCGTATATCACCTTCAGTTGTGCTTTGTATTATTTTCCGCTGCTATGTAATTTATTGTAATCTCTGATATTTATCGAATGTAATTTATTCATTTATACTCTGTATATTCTTGTATCTGATGGAATTGTTGTAATAGCAATGAAATGTTCTTCCGTATGCGTTCTGATTTGTCGTGTTCTCAAATGATCAGGGTTTTCGAACGGTCTAGATCAGTTTAACGACTGATTCAGATCGAGCGAAATTCCCGGCCGTCACACATAGCTAAAATATCTGTCTTGCTCAAAAACAAAGAAGCATAAAAATAAACTGTAGTATTCCCCAATAAAGCAAAGCAAGCCATAGCCAAGAGGAATCCAAGCCTTACATGAAAGAGCCTTGGGGCTTGGTAAGATTCGAACTAAGATGTATTCCCACCATGTGAACCTGGGGGGAAACGGAAGAAAAAGAGGCGAAACAAAACGGGCCAGTCATAAAGACTGAGTATGTCCTAGTCACTTTCAGCGTAAAAATAGGTAAAGATAACATGGCATGAATAAACTGAAAGTAAACATAAGCATGATGGCAAGGTAAGCTACAGGCATGATAAATCAAGTATAACATCCCATAATTCCTATCAAGTATTACATCACATGGTTTCTATCAAGAATAACATCGCAAGGTTTCTTAGGCTTCACCATTAAAATGATATCTAATTGCTCTGCACCACCTAATTAGTGTCCTAACTAGTCATTTATATCAAATGCTAATATTGCAACGCGGTCCCAATCCCCGCAGTTGTGGTAGCCTTTAGGTATACATCTAGTACGAGGATTCCACCTCAATCAGACCAATTGCTATGAAGATGTTAGATGTACCCTTACTACCCTATCGATCGGCTCCCTATCTGTACGCCTGTGTCGCGTGTGTCATACGTCCCTATTCGATTGTAGATACCTATGCTGGTCCCACCATGGGGTGCATCAAGTCCCATAGTGGCGGCCCGACACAATTCCTAGAATGCATAAGGTATACTACTGATGCCCCAGTGCCCTGACTTGTCTGCTCCGGAGTATGTGCACGCCCGCACTCCATTAGAACCCACACTGTGATGACCCGTTACTTCCCCGTGAAGGAAAGAGCAGATACTTTGAGAACAACACACAAAAGAACGCAGACGGAAGAACATTTCATTGCTATTACAACAATTCCATCAGATACAAGAATATACAGAGTATAATGAATAAATTACATACGATAAATATCAGAGATTACCATAAATTACATAGCAGCGGAAAAACAATATAAAACACAACTGAAAGTAATGCACGGATACAGAGCTTTTCGAGCATCGTTCCAGCTGTAAATCAGGATCCTGTGAATATAAATCTGCAAAACCAAAACTACTAGCTGCCCGTGTCAAAATAAGGGCACCCAGAGTTTAGGTTAAAACAATAAACTCCAGGTCAGTCATATGACTGGTGTGAGAACTAAAACAGTTATTTAAAACTTTACTTTAAAAGAGAGTAATTCAAGGGACCACGCCGTATAACACGGAACGGGTTTCCTCCCAAGAATACCAGTGCATAGAAAAGACAACGCAATGTTTTTTCAAAAAATGAAGCTATTATAAGACCCATGTCCCATCACACAATGCAACGCAAGCCGGAGGATAGCGTTCTACCTTATAACAGCCAAACATGCTTGGTACGTTTAAAACAAATCATTTGATACTATTATAAGTGTATAGTGTCAAAACAATTTCAATCATAAATATCAATCATAGATGGCATAGCATCCAATGCTACAATGTCGCCATACTAGGCTCTACAAATAAAGTCGAAATATCTCGTATTGGAAATTGGATTTCCGTCATGAGTCGAGGCAAGGGGCAAGCTCCTCTCCGCTTCGAGACACTCTAGCAAATGCCTCGGGACTACACACTCTGGGTTACCCCTGGATGCTTCAGGGTCGGTCCTCTCTTACGTTTGAGGATTGACAATTCCTGAACACACGTTTCCCGGTCCTTACAGACCTAAAATCGAGGCGCCTCATCCAACAACCCCATAGGTGAAAAGTATATAAATGTCGGGGCTGGTAAGTCACTGACACCACCAAAGCTAGAAAGAAACGTCGTGCTCTCCCTGCAGTCCTTATCCTGTTTTTAACTCATACCAAGGTGTGAGGCTCGCGAATTCACGTTATACACAAAGCTACGCCACAAAGGCCGTGCTTTGATCATCAACCACAAGACTTTTCTTTTCAACCGAAGCCTTGATCAATTTCCACTTAGGCGTGCCACACAGGCAATTCATGCCATGCGACTGATGTCCATCGATATACAACCTCTGAGCTCGTACGTCTCAGAGAAGGGCGTTAAGCAAAAGAATAAATTCTCCGCCGCCAAACAGATGTATATTTAATAGAGATCAATCAACAAAGAATAAAATCCAATGTCAGACACACAATCCATTTACAAGTTCGTTCTGGGTCTGAACGAAACCGGAGGCACTTTCCTCGCATATCCATCGATCTCCAAATACGTCTGGACGACCGCCAACTGATTCCCTCATCTTGGGTGTACAGTCCAATAAAGATCATCAGTAATCACCCAAACGATGTGAAGACTTCCGGTCTTCGACCACCGTCATCATCTTCGACTTATCGTCGAATCGGTTATTCAGAATGGGTATAACCCGGCCTTTCTGAATAACCCGCGTATATAGTAAACAAATGTTACACAAACACAACATACACCTCATTCCAATTTAGCAGCCACTAACCGTAAATCAACAAGAGAACAATTTCCCAAATATTAACCCCGAAGGCCGAAACCAACATCAGATCAATACCCAGGAAACCATGCTTCTTAGCTAACCTACAGCTAGTTTCTAAATTTTATATTCTTAGGGAAAGGTTCCCATTAATTTTATCAAAGATAAATTCTTTAAATTTATTCTTTAATCTTCCTTTGGATGTCATTTCAAACCAAATTATGATTTTCCAAACTAGTCGAGATTAGCGAACCACACCGAAGTAATTATTTATTTTATTTCCCAATCCCAACCTATTCATCCCATGAAGAAAAACTGGTAATACTCCATATCTAACACCACGGTGTTATCGGTAAAATTAATTACCATTTCACGTTCAAATCTAATTAAAGATTTAACTATCGCTTTGGAGCAAAACTGGTAATACTCCATTCTCGCTCACTTTCCAAATTTGATAATTTAAATTATCAATTCACATTTCAATCTAATTGCAGATTCATTAAAACTCCTTTTTCTGGGTTAAAGAACTAATGTCATTTAAAACACAGTTCACGATAAACCCAAATCACATTCTATTTATTATCGGGTTAAAGAACAAGTGTTATTTAAAACACCCTTCACGATAAACCCACAAATCAATTCTATTTAAAACCCATTTCAAATCCAATTTATTTATTTAAAAATAAATGGGTTTTAATTTTAGTTCAAAACTAGTTCATTTCGATAAAAAACTATTTTTATCTTTTCAAATATGGAGTTTTTCATCCCACTTTTTACCAAATCATTTCTTATGATTTTACACAAATTATTGATATTTTTGATAATTTTATCAAGGCCCGTACAGTCGATTTACAACAACGGCCATCGAACTGCACTTACAGCGACCTTTTCTGAATTTGATTTGGACATATCTCCAAATCCAACTATTAGATTTCAAATTTCTAATATTCGTTAGAAAGCTCTTTTCGATACGAACCCAACTGTTCCGGTTTTAGGAGAATCCGACGGTCGGATCTCCTGTAATGTCCGTTCGAAATCAATGGTCGAAAGCGTTCTATTCAGGCCATTATATTATATATATAATATATATAATATATATTTCGTCGATTTCTATTTAAAGCGAATTTTATAAATAGTTTTAAATTCGTTTCAAAAACATTTCAACTTCCATTTCCAATTCAAATCAAAATTGAATTTTTCCTTATAAATTCGTTTTAAAATTCATTTCAATTCAATTCAAATTTCAATTCAATTTGAATTCATTTCAAATCGATTTTTATTCTCTCTCAATTCGTTTTCAATTCAATTCGAATTCGTTTTATATTCAATTCAATTCGAATTCGTTTTATATTCAATTCAATTCGAATTCGTTATATATTCAATTCAATTCAAATTCGTTATTTATTCAATTCAATTCGAATTCGTTATATATTCAATTCAATTCGAATTCGTTATATATTCAATTCAATTCGAATTCGTTATATTTAATTCAAATCAAATTCGTTTTCTATTCAATTTTCATTATAAAAATGAATACAATCGATATAAATATCGTTCGTGTCAAAATAGCGCATCTCTAATCAACACGGCTTTATATTTTTCAATAATTCCGTTATTCTATCCAACAAATGAATATTTATCCTATTCAACACATAAATCTATATTTTTGTCAACACATGACTAATCTCAACGAATGAGTACTGTCCACGTGTGACTGTTTTTGTTATTCAATATATTTCATAAAATTATGATATCTATCGTTTGATTTCAAATCAGACTCCAACCGTAAATTAGTAAGAGAACGATTCCCTAAATATTAACCCCGAAGGCCGAAACCAACATCTGATCAATATCCAGGAGACCACTCATCTTATCTATTTTCCAGTTAGTTTCTAATTTTATATATGATAAAGATGTAAATCTTTTTGTTAAAATATTTCGTTCAATACATGACTAATCTCAACGGATGAGTACGGTCAACACATGAACCTTTATTTTATAATGATAAAGATGTAAAATTTATTGTTAAAATATTTCGTTCAACACATGACTAATCTCAACGGATGAGTACGGTCAATACATGAACCTTTATTTTATAATATTCTTTATTTTCTAAATTGGAATGAGGCCCAATCAATTACCATACAAAGTTAATTATATGGATTCCATACAACACATGTATATAATAGCAACGATAAATAATCAACCATCATCCAAAGTGCACTACACTGTATAAGCATCAAATATAAATATATAACGCTTATAACAGTCTGTCAATCCATCGATCGACATACAACTAATTATTGGGATTAGTGTATGTCGTATATTATCCCAATACCCGTGTGGGGTTTCAAATCAACAAACATAGATTTTTATTTGTGCAGTTGGGCAATGTGTAAAATTTATCGTCCCAATCGCTGTCCTTCAAATAGGTGTACATAAACAAACCGTCCGGTTTGTAAATGAATATTTATTTATTCACATTCACGTTAAAAATTATATTTTTAACGACCAAATTATTTTATTCAACCTATGAATATTCTATTCGGTTCATTCATTAAATAAAATGATATCTTTATTTTTCTAACTTATTTTAGAAAATTTCGGCGGCATAACGGCACGATACTAGAAACGGGACAAGGCCTAGCCTTATCCTCGGTCTAATAAGGGCCCACGCCATACACATATCAATCAAATCCATTCCATTTCACCAAACAATCAAATTTAAATCAAATAATCTAACCAACTACACAACCAAACAAACAAGTCCATGATCTGTGGACGATGGTGTCGGGTGCTACTAAACACCGTCTGCATTCTAGTATATATTTATATAACTAGAAAAGAAAAGTTAAAGTGAGAAGTTCTCACCGACTAGCTAAACCAAACTCCACGACTCTTCTTATGTAGGAAATCTTCACCTTTTCTTCTTTTGTCACTTTCGTTGCCCGTATTCACTACATATATAAAAATCACATTTTTATATTCTCTTTACTTCACGATAAAATAAAATTCAGATTTTTATTTCACTTCATATATTTACAACGCTTCTTCCTATATAAAAATTATATTTTTATATTTCTACTGTTTATAAAAAGATCGAATTTTTATTATCATACCTATATAAAATTTATATTTTTATATTTCTACTTTAATAAAACCCCTATTTTTAATCCTCTACCTAAGTAAAAATCATATTTTTATTTTGTCACTAGTATAAAAATTATATTTTTAACTTTTCTATATTATAAAAATTATATTTTTAACCTTCACATCATATAAAAATTATATTTTTAACTTTCACATCATATAAAAATTATATTTTTAACTTCTATAACAATAAATAAAAATCGTTTCTTTGCCTACTAAAAATCAAATCCTTTTCTAGTTTAAAAATCAATCTTTATTATCTATAAAAATCTAAACTTTATATATGTAAAAACCTCTTCTTTATCTATATAAAAATCACATCTTTTCTAAGATAAAAATCTAATCTTTTTACTTAGCCAAAAACCATGTTCTTCGTTAGATAAAAAAACCTATCTTCACTAATGAAAGATCAAATTTTTATCAAATAGAAATCATATATGAAAATTTTGAACATAAATCTCTGCTTCTTATATAATAAAAATCCCAACTTTTCTATAAATAAAAATCGTATTTTCTCTTTATCAAAATCTCATCTTTTTACACTTAATAAAATTCAAAACTGAAAATAAAAATCCCACTCAATTTTATCCTTATAACAATGGGTTTTTATTTTCAGAAAAACCCTATTTTTAAATTATTTAGCTAAATAAAACAAAATAAAACACACCTTTTACTGTCTTAGTGGTTGGAGGGGCTCGGGGTGGAGCTGGAAGCGGCGCTGACGACTGACGGGGCCGAGGGTGTTGCGGCCAGGCGAGGCGGGGGTACTCAAGGTCGGGGTGGTGTTGCGTTGGAGCTGGCGGCGCTAGGGTTTGCTCAGGTTCGGGTTTTGGGGGTTGTCGATCTTCAGACGGGGAGGGAAAACGACGGTCGAGATGCTGAGGGGGGGTTCGCCAATGCTCGCCAGAGATGGGGGAGAGTTTGCCGGAGGAGGCACGGCGACTGGTCAGAGGGGGACAACGGGCGATTTAGTTTTTTTTTTTCTTTTCTTCCTTGAATTTTGAACGTGCGTTGACCGAATAATAAAAAGGGGGATAGCGGAGAGATAATGGAGTTATATTATATACATAAATATATAATTTATTCCACTAAACATAACTTTTTATTTTGAATTCGAAATCAAACCCACCGACTGTCGTCCCTAGCTAATTACGCCCATTCCGAACACAATGGGATATGTATCGTAAGCTGATTCGATCGTTACAATCAGTTTTCGTCAAATTTACATTTAAATCACTATATTGAATTTTAAACGTACATTTCATATTACCTGGGTCACATACTAACTCGAAAAATTCCAGAAAAATATTTTCTAGCTTCGTATTGACGATACGACTCTAACAAAACTAGTTTCATCGAATTCTGAGACCGTTTGAAAAATGGCCATTTTCCAGTCGATTAAAATCAACTGAAACTGGTCAAACGCGTTTTCCTTTGCCACGCTCACATATTGATTCGAAAAATTATTAAATTTGAAACCTAGCAATAACTTGACATCGCGGATCCAACAAAAGTAGTTTCGTCGAAATCCGAGGTCGTTTGCAAAATGGCTATTTTTAAGGGCCGAAATTCCATAGCGACTATTCTGAAATTTCAACTGGACATATCTTTTTATCCCCGCTATGAAATTTCGATTCTTCGGATTCGTTGTAAAGATATTCTCAATTAGATTCAAAGAGTTTTGGTTTCGCTAAAATCCGTTTTATTTCGCACCTGGTACATTCATTTGAAATTTGAAATCGAATTATCGAACTACCGCGCCATTTTCAATTCCTTTTATAATTATAAATAATTATTTATATTCTAACGACGACATATATAAATATATACGTTCTAATTCTATTCAAAATAAATTTCTCGTCGATATTATTTAAAATAATTCATTTTAAATATTAAAAATTCGCTAAATTTGCCAAAATAAAAATTTTAAACTGGCTCGCATTTCCGGGTTGTTACACACACTGTGCACCAACCGTCGTCGCTTTGACCGCTTACAATCAGCCCAGTAATCGTGCCCCACCCTGCCTAGTTCAGGGTATCATTGATACCTAATTGGGTTACTGCTGAAATGGGTCCCTGTTACTAGGGTTTCCTATTGGTTAAGTCTGTGGGCCTATATATACAGATATTACAGACCTACCCGTGATGTACTTAACCCTCCCACCGATTCAAGCATGTTCATTAACGGTTAAGTTTGTGGGCCTATATTTACTGATATTACCCACTAACTCTGATATGTACTTAACCCTTCCACTGATTCAATCATATTTATTTTATGGTTAAGTGTTTGTTTATTCATGTTAATTTAACCCGCCCATTCCTCATATCATATTGGTTAAGTGTTTTTAATTGTTTACTTAACCCCACGTGTTCCTCAGGTTGTTGTGGTTAAGTGTCATTAATAAATTCCAGTTAACTTAACCCTCCTACTTATCATGTTACTCTGGTTAAGTGTTGCCTCCTGGTGTTAACTTAACCTCACCATCTGTTTAACTAACCTGTTACAGCGGTTAAGTGTTTCTTGTTAACCTAACCCCAGTCACCTATCTTGTTATACTGGTTAAGCGGCCTTAACCCTAGTTATTCATGTTATATTGGTTAAGTGTTTCTAACTTACTTAACCTCAATCACTTGTCTAACTAACATGTTTCTATGGTTAAGTGTTCTAATTAACTTAACCTCAATCACTAGTCCAGTTAATCATGTTATAATGGTTAAACATTTTCTTAACCTTACCCACTCCCCTAGTCAACCTATTAAATTGGTTAAGTGTCCAGATTAACCTAACCCTACCTACCAATTTAGTTAACATGTTGAATTTGGTTAAGTATTTATTAAATTGACTTAACCCTATCAGTCCTAACTCAGCTCTAATTGTCTTATTAGAGCACCAACCTCTCAGATTAGACATATATTGTTGTGGCTGCCTGTATGCCGGTTGGGTCCGGGCTGTAACACCCCACCTCCGCTAGGGTCACTCACAAAGGGAATGCACTAGGTTTGGTGAAGCATTATCGAGGTAAACATGCACAGAAATATTACAAGACAGAACATATATAAAACAGCGGAAGTAAAACAAATTTCATTACCTTATAAAATAAGGTCTAAAGCCTTTTACATCAGAATACATCAAAACCTGTCTTGCAATAGTAAAGAAGCATAAAACCTTTTCATAAATTATTCCCCAAAATAAAGCGGTGAAGCAGCCATAGCCAAGAGAAGACCAAGCTATACATGATGACCTTCAAGCATAAGAGGTCCGAACTAAACAACATCATTTCCTCCCTGAAACCTGGGGGGAAAACGGAAGACAAAGAGGCGAAACAAAACGGGGTTAGTCATAAAGATTGGTAAGTCCTATCTACTTCCAGTATAAAAACAGGTAAAGGTAACATGACATGCATAAACTGAAAGTAAACATAAGGATGCCGACAAGATAGATAAGCTAAACCAAGATAATTGGATGAACTACTGTAGCAAGATAAACTAAGGTATCATGATAAACTACGGTGTCAAGATAAATCAAGGTATCACATCGTCAGGTTTCTATCAAGTATACTACCCCAAGGTATCTATCATGTCTAACATCCCATGGTATTTATCATGTATATATTTGCTCTGCACCTCTCGTACTAGTATCCCAACCCGCGTCATGTGTTAACTATGAATGTCCCTTGCCCAATGTCATGTAATGGTCCATGTCAACCTAATATATAGCATATGTAGGTTTTCCCAACTCGTATGTTTCTTTCCATGTATAAGTTCAGTCCTTTGCCGTAGGCCGTACGGGCTTTCCTATGTAAATCTATACCACCTCAACGTAGTACCATTTTATCCTTGAAGTTGTTTTGGACTGCTACCCTTGATCTGGTTATGTTTTCTTACCATGAACTGTCGCGTGTTCACTTAGGATTTATGCCACCTAGGACCACTAGGGATTATGCTACCTAATGAACGTTTCCGTGTCTCGGTTTGGGTTCAGGCCACCTAGGGCCACTAGGGATTATGCCACCCGTCAACCACGCCCTTTATCCCACGTATGTATCGTGAATCGTTTTCCATGTCTAGATGCACATGTATCTCAATGTGCCATCCGAGTTCCGTGCCAGGGCAAATCAAGAAATACGGAACTCGGTCGGGAGCTTTAAGTCATCTGCCGATGCAGATATCAAGGTCTGTTTTTGTATCCGTGGCTATGGTCCCACGTGACCCCTCCCTCAACTACTGAAAGGCAATCCAAGAAAAATCATGTATGAGAACCACATCCCGACCCCACTTTCCTATGGGCCAACCTCACCCATGACTCGATAGCAAGAACATGGTCTGTTGGGGGTTCTCTGCCTTTCCGTTCGTACACGATTGACTAAAGATGGTAGGTAGTCGACGACGCGCTATCCAGGGCAAAAATCAAGTATCGTCGACTCCACGCTAATCCATCCCCGTCTTTAGGTTGCTCGCACGGCAACCAAGGCATACGCTTGGCTCTTCTACCGCAGACCTTAACCTCTGTGAGGCCAGGTTTCATGGACCATCTGCCACCTCACAGAGGGATACCAAGAGTACCCTCACGTCCCCCGAAGCTACCGCTTCGCCCCCCAGTTCGTTGGAGCCTTTATCTAAGTCAGATAATTTGCTCCTCCTCGTGTTTTAAGCGATGACCTACCGTATCGGGTTACTCATCTATCTGTGAACTGGTCCAAATTCCTCGACGAAGAATTACTACTTAGTTTCCCAAACTAAGGTTTACCACTTAGTCTCCTTTCCCGGTATCCTTGTTAATCCCGGTTTTCCACCTAGTCCCCTGAACTAGGGTTTTGTCTAATGGGTTAAGTATTGTCATTTAAGTTCATGACTTAACCTGCCTACGAATCATGTCAAGATTTGGCTAAGTATTCAAGTCCGAAACCTAGCCCTACAAGTTGGTTAAGTATACCAAGAAGCTCATGACTTAACCCTATTCAATCATCAAGTCAATTTGGTTAAGTATTTATTTATCTTAACCCTATCAGGTTATCGTGTTAGATTGGTTAAGCATAGATTATCTTAACCTCATCGGATTATCGAGTCAGATTGGTTAAATATAGGTTAACTTAACCCCATCCACTAATCGTATTATAATGGTTAGGTATATTTAAACGGTCTCGTGACTTAACCCTATCAAGCTCTCATATTAGATTGGTTAAGCATGGTTGCTTAACCCCATCAAATCATCATGTATAATTGGTTAAGTATAAGTTACTTAACCTCATTGAATTACCAAGTTTAGATTGGTTAAGGGTTTAACTTAACCCCATCGAATTACCGTGTTTAGATTAGTTAAGTGTAGGTTACTTAACCCCATCTAATTACCGTGTTTAGATTAGTTAAGTGTAGGTCACTTAACCCCATCTAATTACCGTGTTTAGATTAGTTAAGTCTAAGTTACTTAACCCCATCTAATTACCGTGTTTAGATTAGTTAAGTCTAAGTTACTTAACCCCATCTAATTACCAAGTCGGATTAGTTAAGTGTAAATTACTTAACCCCATTCCCTAATTGTCTTGTTTGGTTGAGTGTCATTAGTAAATCAAGTCCGGTTCCACTTAACGTACCCATTCGTGTCATATTGGTTAAGTGTCATTAATCAAAATTACTTAACCTTTTCATGTAGCATTAATTAGATTAATGCACCCCAACCTCTCACATTAGACTTTGTTGTGGTTACTAGTTAAGCCGGGCGGGTCCGGGTAGATTTACACCACAACCTAGTCTAACCTCGGGTTTTAAGTGCTATATGACCAACTACCCACATTGGGTCCTATTGTTTGTAGCCACTAGTTAACCCGGGCGGGTCCGGGTAGATTTATGCTACAAACTCAACCCAACCTCGAGTTGGCCACTTTCATGTTTGGTCTAGTGTCATATTACACTTACAACCCATACGTGTCTAGTTTCAAGTCCCATGTTTACCCCACATGTCATGTCCCCATTTAGGTGTATCATGAGTGTCATATTTTCATGAAATCCCATGTCAAATTATCATGTCATAATCACGCTCGTCTATCCTACCCCAAATCGTGTTTCCAACCCAAGTAAAAGCGAGTCAACATAGTAAGGATACTATGCTACATATTGGCCTCAAAACATGCACGATGCCAAAAAGGGGTTGGCCACAAATATGCATGGTATCATATGGGGGTTTGGCCTCAAAATATGCATAGCATCATAAGGGGTTTTTGGCCACGAACATGCATAGTATCATAAGGGAATTTGGCCACAAACATGCGTAGTATCATAAGGGAATTTGGCCACAAACATGCATGATAACATAAGGGGTTTGGGTTCATTTACATGCATAAGCCCCAAAGTCAAATCTTTGCCAATGTTTCACAAGTCAAATGGTTCCCAAAGGTTCATGCTAGCATTCCATAGATAAAGATTCAAACTTGCAAGATAAACTAGGTTAATCATAACATGAATAGCATGATTTAGTCACTAAGCATAGCCAAAAGTCATTGGTTCAAGCAAAAGAGGCATGACAAGGTTCATATAGGCTAGCATACTTAGTTTAATCTCGTTTTATTCCATGCCATCATTAAAACTACCGTTTAGATCTAGAAGTAGCTAGAACTTACATAGTGTGGCTTAGAGATTTAGGAGCATGAATCGTCTTGTCGTAGAATCCATGTTGAGACGATGATCAAAACCCTTGATTTGGTGTAGAAAGCTTGCACCTTCGTCTTGAATCTAGTTTGCAAGCACAAGCTCTTGAATTTGGGGATGGAGGCCATGATCAATGTAGATTTGGGCAGCACTTCGTTGCAAGAGTGATTTGTGAGGGTTTAGGGTAGGCTTAGGGGTCTTTTTATAGAGATTAGGACTAGTTTAGGCCCTTAGATTAGCCCTAGGATAGATCTGAACCCTCAAAATGTGTCACAGGCCCATAAAACATGTCTTGAGAAACAAGTCAGGTGCACCCAGGCCCAAGTGGTCGGACCACCCAGGTCGACAGGGGTGTCGACTGGGCAGTCGACACCACCTGGGGGGTGTCGACTCCCAAGTCGACTCCCCAGTCGACTTGGGGTGGCGGGAATTTTTCCCGCCTCTTCTGCTTGGCTGAATTTGAAATCTAAATTCAAATTTGAACTGTTTTTGAACTTGAAATTTTCTGAAAACTTTGACGGGCCATAACTTGGTCATACGGACTCTCGAAAACTCGGACTCTATTTCGCGTATTTTTCCGAGACGAACGCAATGGCATAACCCGTTTCCCTTGATTCAGATTTTATAATTAAATTCTGCCTTGATTCTCGTCTTAGCATGTTGTAGAAATCCGGGTTGTTACATCCTCCCCAACTTAAAGGATTTCATCCCCGAAATCTCCAAGTTAGGAAGAATGTATCCTACCATCCATCATCCATCTACTCAAAACATCATCCACAGGCAACCATGGTCCTTAAAAGATTCTTAATGCTTTATGAACACATGCAGAAAGTGTGTGTATATGTTCCTTAGCTAATGCTAATGATTAGGCCTGAATGATCTTCCTAATGCAAAATATGTTTAGTGCCATGAATCCAACATGTATGCAAATAGTCCTAGTCATATAAGTACTATATGTGTGCACAAACATTCATTCATATGCAACATCCGCATGACAACACATTCAATTTCATCCATAAACAAGTATAAATACTCGTGCATATGCAACATGAAACGTGACCGCGTCAATCTAGTATCTAATGTGTATTCGCGCATCCACGAGCAACCACTTGCAACCATTTGCAACCATATCAATCATAACATGTTTCAAATACATGTTTACATCCATAGAGTTCTACCTAAGGTTCCCAAGATAAGATCGAGGAGATAAACAAGACAAACTCCTTACGGGGTTTGCAACAGAAACAGGACCGAGAGGATATCCACCAAGCGATAGCATGCAAGCAAGCTCTACAGGAGAACCAGGGATCAATGATATACTCTTAAAAAGAGACATGATGCGCGTGTCTAAGCCGCATTTCCTTGAGCTTAATTCCACTGTGCCTTGACCGCCTTTGACTTCATGATTTCGTAGCTCCTCGATTCCTATTTCCAAGGTATGAGTTGGAACTCATTTCACTGTCGCCTCTCGTTTCACTTTCACTTATTCTTTCCCTAGTATGCTCGGCTCAAACATATCTGCGTACTCATGCAAGCTCTCCAAAATTCACTAGTGAATTTTGGATCTCGTTTACCGATGCCAATCCATGTTACCACATGCACTTACTAGGGTGATTCCTATAACCCATGCTTAAGCGGAATGAACCATCCGCCTTATTGGCGAACGTTACTTGATCGGATCGGAGATTTCTGATAAATGCATCAAGAGATTCTAGGTAACTGACCATGACAAAACCCAAAGGTTATACGAGACTTCGAGGGTATTACCAAGGCAAGTCAAGAGTCTGACTACCCTCTTTTCAAAACCGAGGATGGTATCCCTTACTGGATAACCACTTTACCCCTAGAATCCATCCATAGCCCAACAAGTCTTGAATAAATGGACAAATCTTCCAACCAGATTTTGGGACAAAAGTGGGATCTTCTACCATGCTAGTACTAAGGTGCAGAGACTCAACTATCGAAGCAGACTTAAATGATGCGATGATCAAAACAAAGTCTGGACGGGATGATAGAAAAGAAAGGTTAAACCTCTAACAGAAACGGTACCATTCCTCTTAGGTACGCTAGAAATGAGAGCATACAATTGCCCTCTCGCTGATCTTGTCCTTATCTTCCTTTGTGGATCAAGCCATACCAACAAGTTGCTTATTCTTAAGCTCGTGTCCTTTATCCTTGCTCTTATTATCCATTCTTATAACTTCGGTAACAGGTCTCTCGAGAACTTCCTCCATCGCACGGGAAAACACTTACGTAGCTAGACAAGGATTAGTCGCAGTTAAAACTACTGTGACTACAGATGGAGGAAAGAAAGGAAAAGGGATTCGATCAAGGAAACAAAGGATAGTGCTAATGGCTTTTGGGGAATAACCTTTAAAAACTTTTCTTGAAAAATGCTTCTTTGTAAACGGTTTCTCAAATAGTTTTCAGAAGGTTTTAAAAACTTTTGCCCAGTCTGGTAACCTTCTGCTCTGATACCAAATGTAACACCCCACCTCCGCTAGGGTCACTCACAAAGGGAATGCACTAGGTTTGGTGAAGCGTTATCGAGGTAAACATGCACAGAAATATTACAAGACAGAACATATATAAAACATCGGAAGTAAAACAAATTTCATTACCTTATAAAATAAGGTCTAAAGCCTTTTACATCAGAATACATCAAAACCTGTCTTGCAATAGTAAAGAAGCATAAAACCTTTTCATAAATTATTCCCCAAAATAAAGCGGTGAAGCAGCCATAGCCAAGAGAAGACCAAGCTATACATGATGACCTTCAAGCATAAGAGGTCCGAACTAAACAACATCATTTCCTCCCTGAAACCTGGGGGGAAACGGAAGACAAAGAGGCGAAACAAAACGGGGTCAGTCATAAATACTGGTAAGTCCTATCTACTTCCAGTATAAAAACAGGTAAAGGTAACATGACATGCATAAACTGAAAGTAAACATAAGGATGCCGACAAGATAGATAAGCTAAACCAAGATAACTGGATGAACTACTGTAGCAAGATAAACTAAGGTATCATGATAAACTACGGTGTCAAGATAAATCAAGGTATCACATCGTCAGGTTTCTATCAAGTATACTACCCCAAGGTATCTATCATGTCTAACATCCCATGGTATTTATCATGTATATATTTGCTCTGCACCTCTCGTACTAGTATCCCAACCCGCGTCATGTGTTAACTATGAATGTCCCTTGCCCAATGTCATGTAATGGTCCATGTCAACCTAATATATAGCATATGTAGGTTTTCCCAACTCGTATGTTTCTTTCCATGTATAAGTTCAGTCCTTTGCTGTAGGTCGTACGGGCTTTCCTATGTAAATCTATACCACCTCAACGTAGTACCATTTTATCCTTGAAGTTGTTTTGGACTGCTACCCTTGATCTGGTTATGTTTTCTTACCATGAACTGTCGCGTGTTCACTTAGGATTTATGCCACCTAGGGCCACTAGGGATTATGCTACCTAATGAACGTTTCCGTGTCTCGGTTTGGGTTCAGGCCACCTAGGGCCACTAGGGATTATGCCACCCGTCAACCACGCCCTTTATCCCACGTATGTATCGTGAATCGTTTTCCATGTCTAGATGCACATGTATCTCAATGTGCCATCCGAGTTCCGTGCCAGGGCAAATCAAGAAATACGGAACTCGGTCGGGAGCTTTAAGTCATCTGCCGATGCAGATATCAAGGTCTGTTTTTGTATCCGTGGCTATGGTCCCACGTGACCCCTCCCTCAACTACTGAAAGGCAATCCAAGAAAAATCATGTATGAGAACCACATCCCGACCCCACTTTCCTATGGGCCAACCTCACCCATGACTCGATAGCAAGAACATGGTCTGTTGGGGGTTCTCTGCCTTTCCGTTCGTACACGATTGACTAAAGATGGTAGGTAGTCGACGACGCGCTATCCAGGGCAAAAATCAAGTATCGTCGACTCCACGCTAATCCATCCCCGTCTTTAGGTTGCTCGCACGGCAACCAAGGCATACCCTTGGCTCTTCTACCGCAGACCTTAACCTCTGTGAGGCCAGGTTTCATGGACCATCTGCCACCTCACAGAGGGATACCAAGAGTACCCTCACGTCCCCCGAAGCTACCGCTTCGCCCCCCAGTTCGTTGGAGCCTTTATCTAAGTCAGATAATTTGCAACTCCTCGTGTTTTAAGCGATGACCTACCGTATCGGGTTACTCATCTATCTGTGAACTGGTCCAAATTCCTCGACTAAGAATTACTACTTAGTTTCCCAAACTAAGGTTTACCACTTAGTCTCCTTTCCCGTTATCCTTGTTAATCCCGGTTTTCCACCTAGTCCCCTGAACTAGGGTTTTGTCTAATGGGTTAAGTATTGTCATTTAAGTTCATGACTTAACCTGCCTACGAATCATGTCAAGATTTGGCTAAGTATTCAAGTCCAAAACCTAGCCCTACAAGTTGGTTAAGTATACCAAGAAGCTCATGACTTAACCCTATTCAATCATCAAGTCAATTTGGTTAAGTATTTGTTTATCTTAACCCTATCAGGTTATCGTGTTAGATTGGTTAAGCATAGATTATCTTAACCTCATCGGATTATCGAGTCGGATTGGTTAAATATAGGTTAACTTAACCCCATCCACTAATTGTATTATAATGGTTAGGTATATTTAAACGGTCTCGTGACTTAACCCTATCAAGCTCTCATATTAGATTGGTTAAGCATGGTTGCTTAACCCCATCAAATCATCATGTATAATTGGTTAAGTATAAGTTACTTAACCTCATTGAATTACCAAGATTAGATTGGTTAAGGGTTTAACTTAACCCCATCGAATTACCGTGTTTAGATTAGTTAAGTGTAGGTTACTTAACCCCATCTAATTACCGTGTTTAGATTAGTTAAGTGTAGGTTACTTAACCCCATCTAATTACCGTGTTTAGATTAGTTAAGTGTAGGTTACTTAACCCCATCTAATTACCGTGTTTAGATTAGTTAAGTCTAAGTTACTTAACCCCATCTAATTACCGTGTTTAGATTAGTTAAGTCTAAGTTACTTAACCCCATCTAATTACCAAGTCGGATTAGTTAAGTGTAAATTACTTAACCCCATTCCCTAATTGTCTTGTTTGGTTGAGTGTCATTAGGAAATCAAGTCCGGTTCCACTTAACGTACCCATTCGTGTCATATCGGTTAAGTGTCATTAATCAAAATTACTTAACCTTTTCATGTAGCATTAATTAGATTAATGCACCCCAACCTCTCACATTAGACTTTGTTGTGGTTACTAGTTAAGCCGGGCGGGTCCGGGTAGATTTACACCACAACCTAGTCTAACCTCGGGTTTTAAGTGCTATATGACCAACTACCCACATTGGGTCCTATTGTTTGTAGCCACTAGTTAAGCCGGGCGGGTCCGGGTAGATTTATGCTACAAACTCAACCCAACCTCGAGTTGGCCACTTTCATGTTTGGTCTAGTGTCATATTACACTTACAACCCATACGTGTCTAGTTTCAAGTCCCATGTTTACCCCACATGTCATGTACCCATTTAGGTGTATCATGAGTGTCATATTTTCATGAAATCCCATGTCAAATTATCATGTCATAATCACGCTCGTCTATCCTACCCCAAATCATGTTTCCAATCCAAGTAAAAGCGAGTCAACATAGTAATGATACTATGCTACATATTGGCCTCAAAACATGCATGATGCCAAAAAGGGGTTGGCCACAAATATGCATGGTATCATAAGGGGGTTTGGCCTCAAAATATGCATAGCATCATAAGGGGTTTTTGGCCATGAACATGCATAGTATCATAAGGGAATTTGGCCACAAACATGCGTAGTATCATAAGGGAATTTGGCCACAAACATGCATGATAACATAAGGGGTTTGGGTTCATTTACATGCATAAGCCCCAAAGTCAAATCTTTGCCAATGTTTCACAAGTCAAATGGTTCCCAAAGGTTCATGCTAGCATTCCATAGATAAAGATTCAAACTTGCAAGATAAACTAGGTTAATCATAACATGAATAGCATGATTTAGTCACTAAGCATAGCCAAAAGTCATTGGTTCAAGCAAAAGAGGCATGACAAGGTTCATATAGGCTAGCATACTTAGTTTAATCTCGTTTTATTCCATGCCATCATTAAAACTACCGTTTAGATCTAGAAGTAGCTAGAACTTACATAGTGTGGCTTAGAGATTTAGGAGCATGAATCGTCTTGTCGTAGAATCCATGTTGAGACGATGATCAAAACCCTTGATTTGGTGTAGAAAGCTTGCACCTTCGTCTTGAATCTAGTTTGCAAGCACAAGCTCTTGAATTTGGGGATGGAGGCCATGATCAATGTAGATTTGGGCAGCTCTTCGTTGCAAGAGTGATTTGTGAGGGTTTAGGGTAGGCTTAGGGGTCTTTTTATAGAGATTAGGACTAGTTTAGGCCCTTAGATTAGCCTTAGGATAGATCTGAACCCTCAAAATCCGTCACAGGCCCATAAAACATGTCTTGAGAATCAAGTCAGGTGCACCCAGGCCCAAGTGGTCGGACCACCCAGGTCGACAGGGGTGTCGACTGGGAAGTCGACACCACCTGGGGGGTGTCGACTCCCAAGTCGACTCCCCAGTCGACTTGGGGTGGCGGGAATTTTTCCCGCCTCTTCTGCTTGGCTGAATTTGAAATCTGAATTCAAATTTGAACTGTTTTTGAACTTGAAATTTTCTGAAAACTTTGACGGGCCATAACTTGGTCATACGGACTCCGATTTTCGAAAACTCGGACTCTATTTTGCGTATTTTTCCGAGACGAACGCAATGGCATAGCCCGTTTCCCTTGATTCAGATTTTATAATTAAATTCTGCCTTGATTATCGTCTTAGCATGTTGTAGAAATCCGGGTTGTTACACGGGCAGTCTTACGCCACAACTCAGTCTAACCTCGGGTCTTTATTGGGCCCAATGCTTAGCCACTCACATTGGATAGTTATCGTCGTGATTACTGGACAGCCGGGCGGGTCCGGGCAGGTTTACATCACAACTAAATCCAACCTCGTGCTAAGCATATTCGTATTTTCTAATTTACATTTTAATTATGTAAATTATTCAAATTCAAATTACTGCCACATTTATTCTCAATAAATCTCATTAATTTAGGTATATAATTAACGCCATTTTTGCCATCAATCACTTATGTGATTAATTACTAATTTATGGCAGTCTTCCTAAAATTACCATTTTAACCCAACGTTACCCCGTCTAACATTAGGCTAACCAACTTAGCCTAATTTACGTTCGCATGGTTTTTGGTATACATATTAGGCTAAAATCTTAGCCTAATTTATGTACACAAATTGGCATAAATTAGCATAAACATGACATGGTATAATTTTGGCATTGATGACATAATAAATATGAACATAATGGGGAGCCTAATTTATGTACACAAATTGGCATAAATTAGCATAAGCATGACATGGTATAATTTTGGCATTGATGACATAATAAATATGAACATAATGGGGAGCCTAATTTATGTACACAAATTGGCATAAATTAGCATAAACATGACATGGTATAATTTTGGCATTGATGACATAATAAATATGAACATAATGGGGAGCCTAATTTATGTACACAAATCGGCATAAATTAGCATAAGCATGACATGGTATAATTTTGGCATTAATGACATAATAAATATGAACATAATGGGGAGCCTAATTTATGTACACAAATTGGCATAAATTAGCATAAACATGACATGGTATAATTTTGGCATTGATGACATAATAAATACGAACATAATGGGGAGAACTTGCAAAATAGCCATCATGAACATTACAGGGGTGAACTTGCAAAATGACTAATATGAACATTAAAATGTCATAGGTGTGAACTTGCAATTATAAGCCAATTCAACATATATGTGTGTTTTTTAACATAGGCTATATTAACAACATACATGAGAATTAGCAATATGAACTAATCCATATACATATGTTAATTTGCAACGTAGACAAATCAACATACGTATATGTGAGTTAGCGACATAGGCTAATCATCATACACATGTGTTACTTGGTAACATGGATTCAACATACTTGCAAATTAATCACAACATATGATAAGTGTAAACTTGAGATATGGTATATGTTTCGCATAAACATAAACATATAGATTTTGACATTTGGTCGCATGACTTTACAACATAAACTTGCATAATAGATTATACAATCCTCATAAGATGTTACAAATCCAAGTCCATACTTTTATACAAATAAACTTATCAAATAATTTCCAATTCAACCTAATAATAGAATCAAATCACTGGCATAGATTAATATTATACAACATAACAAACATCGTACTTAATAATTCCCAATTCAACATGATAATAGAATTAAATCACAAACGTATATTAATAACATAACGAGCATCATACTATTATCGTTTCATCGCAAAACATGATATTCATCTTATTTCGCATTCCACAAATGTAGCTAAACTTACATCAATTTCACTTTATTTCATCGCCATATTATAATTAAGTATTTAGATCTGAAAATAACTAGAACTTACATAGCACGGCTAATGAATTAAGAATTGGTTTTGTTGTAGAAATGTTGCGGCGTTGCTGATTTATTGTTTGAACCATTGTTGAAGCTTTGTTCTTTGATATGAGTTGAATAGATTAGCTTTGAATTGATTTGTTGTTCGTCTCTTCAAGTGGAGGCTCTCCTTAGTTTTCTCCCGACAGCATGGCGGCTCCAGTTCTTATTTTTATGTGAATTTTAGTCTAGAGACCTAGGGTGTATATATAGAATTGCAAGTTAATTTGAGCCGTCGATGAAGCCAGGGTTAATCAAAGCCATCTGTTCTAAAGAGAAGCCAATTATGTTCACAATTTAAGGGCTGTAAATTACTCCTATTTCAAATTATGTCATAATTACTTTCTTAATGTACATTATCAACATTTATTATTATTTGTCAATCCATCAAATATAAATACGTACACATTAGATACATCTCCCCTTCATACATTTATTTGTATGCACATTAGATACATCTCCCTTTTACACATTTATTTGTATGCACATTAGATACATCTCCCCTTTACACATTTATTATTTAATTAGCAACTTTAGTGTTAACAGAAATACGGGGTGTTACATCTACGGAATTGGAAACACCATTTTTGTTCTGATGAAATCGATTCCAGCTCCTGATTCGATCACGTTCAAAAGATATGTTCTAAACAAAAGTAGTAGGGGTAAAATGGTCACAAACAAAATTGGTCAAAATCATGGACATATCCCACACCCCCTTGAACAACATATCAAAATATGAGAATGATCTTACCCATTGGGAATTAAATAAAAATATTTTACGATCCTACGATACGTAAAATGCAGGTCGTTACATTTATTCATTAATTTTATGGTTAAAATAAACTTTGACTCATCTTTAACAAATGCTTTTGTATTTTGTCACTAAATCAGTTATTTAAACTATGACAATCATAAAATTAGATAATAAATAAAACAGTTAAATTGATAACCGAAAAATATATTTTATAACATAAATTCAAACCGATTTAGTTTCAAAACCAAACCAGTTTTGGTCGGTTAATTCGGTTCTAACAGAATATTGCCTACCCCTTATAGATTGGAGTGCTTTGACTAGGGATGACGAGGAAGGCATTGGTTCAAAGCAGTATGTTATTTCGACCTGAGAAAGCCACCATTTTTGTCTAATACACTTCGTCCTATTTCGACGTCAATATAGTATGTGTCACCTTGATCTTTAAGCTTTTATAAATGGTTTTGAATTGAGCTCTAAAGGATTTATGTTGCTGTTTAGAAAAATCAAACCATTTTCGAGTCGATGCAATGTCACACTGTTTATTTTAAAACAAAGTATCCCAATGTTTTGTTTCATTGTCGACACCATATAGGTGGATAACACTCTTTATTTCTTTTTAAAGGTCCTTAATTTCCTTTGTTCGACCTTGTACCCTATTATGAAGGAAGGGCAAAGCCCTCGATGCGACACAAGTATGTCACTCTATTTTAAATACTTATTTCAAATGGTTTTATCTCTGTAGCCTTCAATTTTGAAATATGTATACTTCTAAGAAGTATGGATTTCCACAACAAAAGTTTTAAAACCATATATTTCGGCATAATGATTTGTATAGTAAAGGGTTAAATAAATTTCTTATTTTAAAAATAAATTTCTAATAATTGAAATAATTATTAAGGCCTTTGTTTCCAAGTAAATATTTAAGGGGTATTCAACTCATTAATTTACTAAAATAATTAGTAACTCGATCACTACTGGATGAATGGAATAACGATAGTTTCAACTAGGATGATTAGAAATCAAACGGGACTGGTGTAAGGTCGCATCTCATGCTTCTCCTATCGCCCCTAGCTGATATATGTCAAAATTCAGTGCATAGGGTAAACCGAAAATGTGAAGCACACAGAAAGGAATATCTGATGAACAGGTTATTAGTGAGCCCGCAAAATCATTAGATTCTTAAAAAGCCTAGTGAAACTAAGAGTTAGCTAGGAAGTGAGATTAGAGTTTATATTCAGACGGGCCATCCAGTTTTCTTCTAATAGTTCATTAGACATTTGTAGCTGGTAACTTGAGTCATCCACTGGGTCTGTAGTTATGTTGGTAAACCTATATAGAGACGGATAGTCAGGATTACCCAGAAGACATGCATTTTTTTGTTTATAATTATTATGTTTAATAACCATTGTTATTACAAGAGCAGAATTTGATTAGATTAATTAAGGATATTGCCGAGCGGAAAACTATTCCGCTCGATGGCATGGTCTCACTAGATATTCATTTATCAAGATGGCATGTTATTATTCACACTAAACTTATTGTCTTGTCTGAAGGTTTTTTGCTTTTCCCTTTTTACTTTCGGGTACTCATAGAGGAGAATGAAGATAGGGTCTTTCAATTTAGTAGGTTTTAGCGAGTAAAGCTTCTGAGTATGTACAAAAGGGATCATTGACTATTTAGGATTGGATTCCATTATGTTATTTTATTAGATATTGTAATAATTAATGTATTTAAGTTATTAGTACTTCGATCAACTAATGTTTCATCTTCATGTAGTACTCTTGGAATATTTATTTTATTATACTTCGTTAGAACCTGGGAAACGTTTGGGATTATATAACAAATATAAAATATCCTTTTTATAAAATGATTAATGTAAATTTTAAATTGTCTTAAAGTTTATTTCATATTCTATTGGTATTAATATCATTAATATATCTGTGCTCCATCGTCGATAGTTAATACTATAGATATGCCTATAGTGTTTAGTTTCGGGCCTCGTAACGAGGGATGTTATAATTTCGTAATAGAGCATGAGGTTAAAGTTTTTTTTTAATGAACTTTAAGATGTTTTGAAAACATAATCCTAATGAATTATAGGGGAAAATTGGGTTGGGATAGTAGTTTATGGTAAAATACTTGTATTTGCTGTCTATTAGTAAATTTCATGCCTCTGTTGTTTTATTGCTTTTATAACATTTCACCGTGTCTTACCAAGGTTCAACTATATATATAAGTAAGTAGATATAGAGACAGTAACTAGAAGAGTTTATCTTGGTAGAGAAAGCACCAAAACTAATAAAAATTTCAGACCCAATACTTAGGGAAATCTTGGTCCACAACTTAACGCTCATGCTAATGTTTTTGCAAGAGCACCAACAATATGTTTGGGAACTATGTATCAGTTTTTTATTAACATGGTGAAAGCAAGAATTACTGCTAGAGTGGGTGGAGCAAATATTAGAGGATAAAATCCCAAAGTTTCTACTAACTATAAAGATACTTTTAGTCGAAATTTTACTAGTTTTGGAGAAAAACTGTTTATCAAAGTTTAGGATGTTATAGAAGTTGGGAAATGATTACTTCACTATAAAAGAGTCCTTGATGATTTAGGACTAAATGATGAGAAGAAGATGAGGTTGACATATAGATAAATGCACGGAGTTACATTGGTGGAATAATGTTATTGTTGGAGTAGCAAAGGATACTATGACTTAGGCAAATTTTTAAAGGAGTTTAAGGGAATGGTTCATGTTAGAGATTACTAAGTCAATTTTTATTAGGAAGTTTATGGAGTTGGAGCAAGGAGCATGACAGTGCTTGGTTTAAGGAACTATCTCATTATGGATATGCAACCTAGACACAATACTTAAGAGGAAAAGAAAGTTTATCCATGGATTAAAACCAAATATTGCAACTTTATTGCATGTCAAAAGTCCCTGTGATGTGGTGGCAGAAACAGTGCTAAGGAATAAAGAGATGCTTGCTTTCCTTAATAATGAGGTCGGAGAAACTCGGAGTGGGTAGAATAAGAAAAGAAAGTTTTATCCAAAAAAGGAATTCAGAAAGGTGGAACCATTAAGAAGGGCAAGGCTAAAGTTATGTAAGATAAATGCAACAAGAAAGATCATTTTGTGAACAACTTGTCATTCAGGAGATGGTAAGAGTATCATTGCAAGAAAGAATATCAAGTGCTTTAACTATGACCAAATTAGACACTATAAGAATCAGTGCAAGGAACCAACTAAGGGAGAGAAAATGAAAGTGTTTGCACTGGAGCTTCCTACCTTAAAACCACTAGCAGAGGATAAGAGGAATTCCTTGATAGTGAGTATGCATTTGATTCACGACTCAAGAATTATTTAATACTGGTGCATCACATTCTTTTATATCTCATTGCTTAGTGGTATTCTTAGTTTAGAACCATCATACATTGTTACTTTCTTAAGGGTGGCTAATACTATAAGAGGTTATGAAACTCTAGGATTAAGATGAAACACTTAGAGCTTGAACTACTAGATCATACATTTTCCTATAGGTTGTTTTTGTTTGATTTTATAAGCTTTGAAATTACATTGGATACGTATTGGTTAAGTAAATATAATGTTAGGATATTCTACTAAGATAGTAAAATATCTTTGATTCGTCTTAGTTCTAGTAATAGAACTATATACTCAGAACACTAGTGTGGAGGTTTATGCATAATTGAGCATAACAAACTGGATGTCGAGATAAGTCAAGTTCTAGTTATAAAGGAGTTTGCAGATATTTTTGAACTAGTTACAGGGCTATCACTAAAGAGAGCTACTGAGTTCAGAATCAATCTAGTACTTGGAGCAGAACTCGTGAGTAGACCACCGAGAAGGATGGTACTAACCAAGATGAATGGGTTAATGGTGCGACCAGTGAATTAGGAAGGGAAAAGCTTTATCAGACCAAGCATTTTACCTTGGGAAGCTACCACATTGTTCATGAAGAAGCCCGAGGGATCATTAGATTACGCATCAAATATCAGAAGTTAAATGAGAGGATGGTGAAGAATACATATCTTTTGCTAATGATTAACAGCTTGTTTGACAATTTGAATGGAGCCAAAGTGTTTTTAACAATTTTATTTCCATAACATGATTCCATTGATTAAGACTACTGAAGATAGTATCTCGTTGATAACATTTAGAATCAGAGATTGGTCATCCAAGTGGTTAGTTGTGTTATTCGAGCTAACTAATGCATCCGCTTTATTTGTAAACTAATGAATCATATCCTCAGAAAGCATTTGGATAAATCCATATTAGTGTTTCATGGATGATAGTTTGATTTATTCTAAGAAAACACGAGATCATGAGGTTTACCTTATAATAGTATAAGAAACCTTGAGACAACAACAGTTAAAGGCTAATTTCTCAAAGCATCACTGTTGGAGAAGAGGAATTAATTTTTGTAGGTCATGTAGTTTTGAAAAAAGGATTATAAGTGGATCCAGTCAAGATCAAATCTATTAATAACTGGAAGAGACATGAAACTATTACTAAAATCAAGAGTTCTTTTGGGTCAGCTGGCTATTATTGGAGATTTATCAAAGACTTCTTGTGCATTGTAGCACCGATGAGTATGTTAACCAAAAGGTATGTGAAATTTGTTTGGATCAACAAATATGAAAGAAGTATTCTAGAAACTAAAGCATTTATTGCTAGATGCACCCATGTTAGTTATACCCAAGGGCTTTTTAATGGCTACTAAAAACTAAATCTTTCTCTTCCTCCTCCTCTCTCCATCTATTTCTGCTCTCATTTCTCTAGTTCTCGAGCTCTGCCATCGTTTGTCCTCGACAACATTAGATCTATCACTGTTCTCCTAGTTTTAGGACATGGATTCGTGTCCACTCTCTGACGCTTTTGTAGCCATTGGTGCTTGTTCACATCTATGCCCAAATTTCGAAGCAATCGTGATCGCGATTTTGGAAGTGGTGAAAGGCCCAATTTCTTTGGTTATTACTGGAGCTTCATCTTTTGAGATTCGGCATTTCTCTCTGTCGTCTTTTGTTGATCTGTGCGTCACCGTTTCTTGCTTATGGAGGGCTGGTTTGTGGAAATTTCTCCTTTCTATGATGGGTTGGTGAGTTCATTGCCACCTCGTGGCTCTTCTGTTCTAGATCTTTATGTGGCAATGAATTCTGTTACCAGATGTGAGGTTCTTGGAGGAAAGAGGGATTTGATCACCCCCTTTACCCCTCGCTCGAGCTTCATGTCTTCAGACAAAGCTCCTATTGTGGCTTCTCATGGCTTTTTTGTTAGATCTCTGCTTTGTGGTGGAACTTTTGGTCCCGGTTTTGGTAAAGTGATCCCCGCTGTCTCGAACGGGGAAGGGGGTTTGACCACCTCTTCCTCTTACAATCAAGCAGCGGTGGTCATTGAGCCTACTACTGTCGTCTCTTTTGAAAGAAGGTTGTTACCCACCGTTGTCGCAAACAGCAGCAGCATCGAGCGAGTAGTAAGTTAAAGAAAGTTGCTTTTGTTTCTGTCCCATGTCGAGGCTCTGTAGCAGGCTCGCAATCTTCCGTAGTGCTTGTCACCAGCAATGCTTTTTCGGTTTTAAGTGAAGATGAACTACCGGTTGTCTGTGAAGGGGTTGGAACTGCTTTTCTAGCTGCTAGTGAAGTCTCTGGTCAACCTTCGTGGTTGCGTGGAGCTCAATTCAGGCTAAGGCATCGATGTTCTTCTGCTGACCTCTGTTTGCAGCCAGAGGCTAGCTCTCTAGGTGGGGCAACAGAGGTCGGATGGCAAGCGGCTGGTTTGGCTTGCGATGTTGACAAAGCTTCTGCTTCAGGTGGGGTTCTTGCATTCTTTCCATCAGTTTTTATTGCAAGCAAAGTTTTGATGTGGATTTTCTTGGCACTGGTTCTATGCCTTCACTGTTGAGGCAGGTAAGTCTTTTTATCTCTCTCCTTGTAGTTCTTTTTGACGTTGAGCTTTTGCATGCTCGATCTGATCTGCCCCAGTTTTTAGATGCTTTTTGCCTTTGTATGGTTTTGCTGATCGTTATAGCACTTTCCTGTAGTACATCAGCTTTGCATTGCTCCCATCTTGTTCTCTTTTTTATCTGTTTCTCGTTTTAGTTGTTGTTTCGCTCATGTTTGGTCTGGTGCTTATGACCGGACTGACGCTGTTTTGGATTGTCTCTTGTGTTTTGCATGTGAGCAGCAAGCCATGCCTGCGTGTCACCAACTGGGCCATCCCGACTCTTGAGGGCTTATAGTTATTTCGCTTGCGTGCGCTTGTTGCTCGGCTTTCCTTCTCAGTGTTTCCACGTTCATGGGTTTGTCGGTGATCGTGTTTGTTCACTGTGGGATATCAGGTTGGGTTTGTCTTCACAAGTCCTATTTCGTGTCGTCGGAGACACTCTTTAGCTGTTTACGGTTTGAGGGGTTTCGATGATGTTGTACGTTGCTTCATATGGTGCATGCTAACTAGCCTTGGAGGTCTTCCTGTAGTAGACATATAGTGGTTCTAGTGATGGTCCACTACACAATTTGCCAGGCAAATTGCCGACTGGTTAAGCCTCCACCATACGTATCTTGTCCTTTTTTCGGTTCTGGAACTTTACCTACTTTGCGGTACTGTCAATCTTATGACAGTTTGACTTTGGTAAGGTTCACACGGGAACTAGAGGTGCTTCTTTTGTCGTACCCCAATTTATGTTTATATTGTCGTTACCGGTTTTCCCTTCGTTTACCTCTCTGGTCACCAAAGCGCTCCCCTCTTCTGAGTCTTCTTTGTGTGTTAGCTTTTGCCCCCCCCCCCCCCCCCTTCTTTGCCTCTTCTTAGTACGGACGAGATAGCGATCATTAATGATCGACTGTCTCGACTTACTAATAACTCCTTCCCTTTGAGATCTGGTTGCTCTAAGCCTCTTACTTCTTCTCGCAGTTTAGATTTTGGGGTTCCCACTGAAACCCCCGAATCTAGCGGGATTTCTTTTGGTTCAAGTGTGTTTCATTCCCGTTCTTCGAGTAGAAGAACAAGGAATGGGCCTAGTACTCTTCGTACCATTCGTACTCACTCTATAGCAGCTCTGAGTGGGTCGTTCGATCGACTCGGCACACGTTGTATTTGGCTTGAGCAGGTTGGGTTGGTTCTGGTTTCATGATCGGTTGTCTTTTCCTTGCCTCATTCTTCGAGTTTTATCGTTTTCTCTTAGGCTTTATGGTGAACATCCTTTTCTGGAACATCCGTGGAGTGGGTAACGATGAGTTTGTAGCTAGGTTAAGACACATTGCTCGGAAACAGTCTGTCCTGTTGGTGGCGCTTCTAGAGCCTATGTTAGGACTGAAAGGGAATACTAAGTCCGTTCTTTCTCTTGGCTTTGGCGGTGGCTTAGCCAATGTTTCGGGCAAGATCTGGATCTTATGGTCCAAAGACATCGTTGCCCACCCTATCTTCGACTCTAACCAGTTGCTATCGGTAGCCTGCTCGCTTCCTTCCCTCTCATCGTCTTTCCTATTCTCTGCTGTCTACGCTAAGTGCGAGAGATTGGAATGTTTGACTTTATGGGATGACGTTCTTGGTATGTCGGATTTTGGCTTTCCAGTTTCTGTATTGGGAGGCGACTTCAATGTAGTCGCCAGCCAGGCAGAAAAACTGGGAGGTAATGTGGCTAGTCGTGCTTCTGTGGCTGATTTCAACGCCTTCATCATCGAGTCAGGCCTGACAGAAGTCTCTTTCGTCGGTTCGGCCTTCACTTGGTGTAACAACCAAGACGGGACAAACCGGATTCTATCAAGGCTTGATAGAATCTTTGGCTCGGAGAGCTGGTTCAACCTTCCTTTCGTTTTCTATGTTTCTCATCTGCACCGGACTTTCTCTGACCATGCTCCTATGCTTCTTAGCTGCTCTCCCCGTTCGTCCTCTGGTCCTACGTTCTTTAGGTTTCAGAGTATGTGGAGGTCCCATCACTCGTTCCACTGGGTCGTGGAAGACTCCTGGAACTCTCCTGTAGAAGGGTCGCCTTTTGTCTCCTTCTCCCGCAAGCTTAAGCGCCTTAAGTTTTGCCTCAAGTCTTGGAACATCCTTGTGTTCTAGAACATTTTCGACCGTGTCAGAGCGGCCGAAGAGTCTCTGGTTCTTGCAGAGGCTTCTTTCGATCGAGATTCCTCTTTACCTAACAAGGAAGCGTGGGCCCTCGCCAAGCTTCCTTTTTCGTCAGAGCTTCGTATCGAGAATGACTATCTTCTTCAGAAGGCGAGGATCAAGTGGGTTGTCGATGGCGATACAAACTCCAAGTTCTTCCACTCCACCATTCGTAAGAAGAATAGACTTCTTACGATTCTTCAAATTCAGCGTCCTGATCTATCGTTGGCTTCGACTCCTGAGGAAATCAAAGAAACTATTCCCTCCTATTTCCAATCCTTTCTTGGCTCTCCCTTCGTATTGATGTCTGATCCTGCTCTCCTTTCCTTCGTTCCGAGACTGATCTTACCTACAGAAAGCAACGACCTATCGGCCCCCTACCACACCACAGAATAAATACGTGCTTGTATCTTTTCTCTAAGTAAGGACAGTGCTTGTGGCCTTGATGGTTACAACGGGATTTTCTATCGTAGCGTTTGGACGATTATCCAATTGGATCTCTGCCATGCAGTTCGGTTCTTCTTCTCTGGAGGGGATCTGGCTCAAGGCTGGACCTCCACCAACTTGGTCCTTATCCCAAAGTGCGAAAATCCTAACTCATGTGTGGATTTTCACCCTATCAGCTTGTGTAACTTTTCTAACAAGGTTATCTCTAAGATCGTGGCTAATCGGATGGCTCCTTTCCTCCAACATCTAATATCAGCTTCCCAGGCCGGGTTCGTTAAAGGACATTTAATTACGGTTAACGTTCTTTTAGACCAACAGCTGGTGTCTCAGATTGATAGGAAAGTTAGGGCCTCTGATGTGGTCGTTAAGCTGGACATGGCTAAAGCTTATGACCGCATGTCTCGGTTTTTCATCATCAAGGTTCTTCGAGATTTTGGGTTCCCCGAGGCCCTTATCGATGTTATCTGGAAATTTATATCTAACTGTTGGTTCACTTATCAATATGGCGGCCAATGGGTATTCCAAGGTGGAAAGAGGTCTCCAACAGGGAGATCCCCCTGCCTCCATCGCTTTTCGTTATCGCTGCTGAGGCACTCGTACAAGGATTGCATTCACTAATGATAGCTAATCAGATTCACCAATTTGGCATCCCCTCTGGTTGCCTGGTCATTTCTTCCTTGTCCTTGATGGATGACATTATCATTTTCACGAATGGTGATTATCGTTTTGTTTGTCTTCTTGTCAGCCTCGTTAAGCAGTACGAGAGGTGTTCTGGTCAGCTCGTTAATACTGCTAAAAGTTGCTTCGTCCCATTGAGAGACATGTCCCCGGTCAAATCTACTTAGATTGAAACCTTCACCGACTACAAGGCGGCTAGCCTTCCTTTACCGTATCTGGGTATCGTTCTTTACAGAGGCCGCAAGATTAATGCCATCTTTGACCCCCTAGCCGATAATGCCAGAGGGAAGATCATTAGGTAGAATGCAACCCTTCTCTCTTAGGCAGGATGAGTGGTTCTCATAAACTCGATGCTCGACTATATAGGTTCTCACGTCTTTGCGGCCATGACTCCTACCTTTGCTTTCTTCAGTTCTTACAATTCGTTGGCATCTACTTCTTTTTTGGGGGAAAAGGACAACACTAGTCGCCACCATTGGATCTCTTGGGACACTATCTGCCACCCCAGAAATTGGGGGGACTAGGTCTCAGAAACCCAAAGGATACCTGTACAGCTTTTGCTTGTATACCGTGGGCTAGGTTCGAAGAGAACGATTCCTTATGGGCATTATTTCTTCATGCAAAGTACCGTAGGCTACAGAAGAATAGTTATACGGGGATTCCATCCTATGCTAGTGAGACGTGGAAACGGATGCAGTCCACGAAGGTCTTTTCAGATTCGCATGGTCGTGGGTCGGGTTGGGATGACAATCCCTTCTCGATTCATGCAGCTTGGAATTCGACAAGGACGTCATCGCCTCACATTCCTGCTTTCTCTTTCATCTGGGATTCCTGTATTCCTCTGAAGGTCTCTGTTTTTATGTGGCGTACGCTCCATGAGGGGCTACCGATAGATGAGAATCTCCAGAGGATTGGTATCCCCCTCGCTTCTCGTTGCAAGTGTTGTTGATTTGGGGACATAGAATCCATTTCTCACCTATTTTTCTTCGCTCTACTTGGAATTACTTCGATAACTTAGCTGGTATCCTAGGCAATGCTTCTTCTCTTGCTGATAGACTGAGAATCTAGTGGACCGAAATCTCAGGTAAATCCTTGCATTCTATCCTCTTCCGTCTAGTCCCTTGTCTTATCTGCTGGCATATTTAGTGTAGTAGAATAGGGCAATGTATGATGAGGTGCCTATGGACCTCTCAAATATCATCCGGAAGGCTACGAATGATGTATTCCTTGCCTTTCATGGCAGACCATTCAGAGGCTCTTCTAGGTCCCGATCATAGAGGCTAGCCGTAACCTTTGATGTCTCAATGGTTACAGCAACCTCCAGAGCGGGAATCAGTTGATCTATTGTTACCTTTAGGTGTCGGGATCCGTTCCGGTAGCCTATCCTCGCATCCCCCCTTTTAGTGCCTTATATCGTTTGCTAGTTATGCAGGGGCTGGATTTTCAGGTTGTCGCTGATTAGGCTTTATGAGTTATGGACTGGGTTTTGTTTTGGTCGGGATCGAGCTACCGGCCTGCTGCCTACGCTCTTCCATACACCTGATGTAGAGTCCGAATGTATCCTTCGGGGTCTTGGTTTATAGGTTCATACATGATTTTGGTCTTAGTGTTGTTCACGTGCACTAGTTTTTATTTACTTTTTATTTTTTGGAGTGACTATTATTGTGTTGAGAAGTAGATATACTTCACTATCGGGTGGTGGCCTTGCTAAAACTTGTTTTTGAAGTATGATGGGCGGTGGTTTTTCCGGAGCTCATCTATCTATCTTTGATATGACATGTAGTCATTACCTGAGCATTTTGTTTTTAGATTGGTTACCTGCCAGGCATGTTGGTGGTTTTTTGGACTATTTGTTCCTTATATATAAATATATTAAAAAAAGTTATACCTAAGGAAATCTTGATTTTTGTATTTATACATATGCATATGGAAATGGATTAGAAGATGTATGTATGTAAGGAGGAAATCTAATGCATCTCGATAGCTCAGACCGCATGAGGAGGGATTTCGATCTGCATTAAATATACAAAGACGTTACCTTATAATGGGAAATTCAAGATGTTCACAAATCGTAAATCATTAAGGTACTTCTAATCTCGTAAGAAATTGAATATGAGAAAACATAGATGGCCAGAGTTCTCTGCATCTTAACGACTTGGGTATTGAGTACACCCAAGGAAAGGGAAATAAAATTGATGATGCACTTAGCCGAATGTCTCAAAACGTAGTGTTAGTAGTGAAAACAGAATGGAAAGACTTCGAAGCATTGATACTGTGATATGCATATAACGTTTAAGACTAGTTCTAGTCAAGAGACAACTATACTATCATGCTTAGTAGTTCGAACGAAACGATCAACAAAATAATATCCATGTAGAAGGATGATCTACTGCTACTGAATGAACTAAAGTACCGAAAAATGGAATTGAGACAGATGAGTTAATTAAAGGATTTTAGATTGGACAAAAATGGATGGTTTAGGTTAATTATGTGTTCCAGATATTGGAGAAGAACACGAAAGCTTTCAAGAAATGTTACAGACCGAAATTTACCATTCACTTAGGAGGAATTAAGATGTTCTAGGATATAAATAGAAGATTTTCTGGGAAGGTATGAAGAAATATGTTGCATTATGAGTAAAACAATGCTTCGACTTTTAATAAGTGAAAGTTGAACATCAAAAGCCAAGTGATACTTCAATATTTGGGTATTCCAATTTGGAGATGAGATTCAATTTCCATGGAATTCGTGGATGAGTTGCCAAGGACAAATAGAGGAAATGAATGTATTAGGTCATGGTAGACAGACTGACTAAGAGTGCCTATTCCATTCGAGTTAAGTCGATTAGATATACAACTATTTAAGATAAATTGCTCATGAAGAGCGTAGTTAGATTGCACGGGATTGCTAATCGTATAGTTAGTGGTATATACTCTTTATTCACTAGCAAGTTTTGGAAAGTTTGCAGGAAATTTTAGGTGCTGATTCAAGATGAGCACGCTAAACATCCAGACAGATGGCAGATGGAAAGAGTCAACAAAATCATGGAAAATTTGTTGAGGGCTTGTGTGCTAGGTTTTGGTGGCTTGTGGGAGGACCATTTGCACTTAGTGGATTTCTACTACAATAATATTTATCAGACCAGCATAGAAATGACACTTTTGAAGATTTATATGGAAGACCGTGCAAGTCACCAATTGTTGGTTAGAGACCCAAGATATGGTTGTTTTTGGATCAGAAATGATAAGGGAAACTACAAAAACGATTGAGGTAATATGAGCTAAAAGAAAGAAATCTAGTCAAGGCAGAAATGTAATGCAGATAAGCGATGAAGAGACTTAGATTTCTCAGTTGGAGGTAAGGCTTTAATCAAAGTCATAATCTTCAAAACCAAAAATATTGTTGCTTATTTGTGATTGGAATTGACTTCGGGTTAACAGAGATATAACTGCTAGGATATTTAAAATCCACCAGCTAAACTATGATTTTTCCAAATCTATAGCATGTATTTTCCATGGACAATTTAAATCAACATTGCAAATGGTTGTGTGTTTAGCTTTGATCCAATAGGCTTAAAGAAATCATGTAAAATTGGAAACTCACTAAATTGCTGTGGAAATTTAGCATTTCTCTCAAATACCATACCAACTTGGAAACATTTTTGAACACTTTCCAAGAGAAGATTTCATCCTTAAATTGCAGATTATAGGTAATGGACCAAACCATCAATTGTGAACTTCACAAGTCATCATCCAAAGGTATCCCCATTTCAGCTTCATCATGGAGAACCATCTTTGCCTCCAAAATCATAGTTCACTAGTTCATTATTTACTTGCATATAATCGATCCATGTTGTATCATTCCCCAATGTGGTAAAACCATCATGTTATCAAGAGGGTACATGTTATGCATATGTGCATCTTCATCCATGCTTATATCCATATTCCCATCGAATACGTCCAGAATATTGAAATCATTTGTAGGTTGACTGTTCGAGTGTGTATTGATATCATGTGTTGAAAGATACAAAATAAATAAACAACATTTACATTACCGTCATGAACTTTAGCATAACATCGCTAAACGTAGCTTGTTTTGGCTCATGTGGTATAATTCAGAAGGTATGGGTTGCATTGGATGAGAGCTACGATTGTTGGATGGTCCAATATTATTCTGAGCTGGACGGTGATGTAGAATATAGTTGCACATGGTATGCAAATAGTATTATTGAACCACTATAAACAAAGAGTATGTCAAAGATTCAACAAATGTTTTACCTTTGACTTATGCATACAAAACCATCCTCCATTAGATATGGATAGTTAGGTTGGATATTTTGTTAATAATTCATGGATGCAGGATAACCAAAGAACATTTGTTGTCGCCCATATTGAGCTACATTCGTAGCCAAATTACTAACTAGGAGATTGAAATGCTTATGAAGAATAGTTCATCATAGATGTTACTACCAGTGCTGTTGTAGGTTGTTTTACAACTAACTTTCTGCTTTCTCCAATAAATAAGTTTATAACACAAAAACATTAGTTTAACATCGTCATCATCAATAATTTTAATAGCTTTAAATCTAGAATTAGTTAGCTAATTCTAAACTAAATCGATATCGAATTCATCAAATTTTATCATATTTTCTTTGTGAACTTACTCTTTTAATTGTTGTAAATTTTACCTTTATAAGCTTTAGTCATTCTAAACGAACCACCAATATATTTTTGTTAGACCAAAAAATGGTCCTAACGCCTAAATTATCGTATTTAGAGCATAGGACATGAAGAAATAACTGAAAAATAAGAGAAAAAGAAAGACAACAAGATTTTTATAGTGGTTCGGCGTTAACGAGCCTACGTCCACTTCATATTTTCTCATTTCATTCAGAGATTACAATTACAATAATGATTGTCTCTCAATCATTCAAATTCAATGAATAATTCTCTCTGAATTCATTGATTTTATTGAGGAAGATGGTGGTTATTCATGGGGAAGTGTTAGCCATGGCAGCCATGGATGTTGAGATACCAAAAGTCCCCGAAAATGCCCTCTAGAGGTGTATTTATAACTATAGGAGAGCTCATATGGTGATGGGGTCGCAGTAGGACATGTGGCACCGGATCCGGGAAAGTAGGAGCGATCATAGCCTTGAGAATAGGTCAAAATCTGCATGTGTAGTAGCGGGTCCTGGTCGTGGTTCGTAGTTACGGTTCGCGAACTAGATTGGTCAGCATGTATGATCACAATCCGCATTGGTCAGCATGTATGGCCACGATCCGACCCCGGGGGTAGCCACGATCCGACCCCGGGGGTAGCCACGATCCAATCTCAGGGGTGGTCACGATCCGACCCCAGGAGGTGGTCATGATCTGATCTTCAAAAATGTCAAAATGTAGGGTTTTCCATATTTCTGCATCCGTTCACGGAAACGGATGTAACTTTCAAACCGTAAGGCCGATTGGACCAAATGAAAGCTCTACTTGAAGCTAATTTAAAGGGCTACAAGTATTTGATGTGAATATATCCAAATGAGGTCGTTTGATAGGGGTTTCGGGCCAGTTTATACTGATGTTGTGATTTTGACCAAACTGCCATGTGTCTTCTGACGATGCTTCCAATGCTGGAGAGTGATGTTATCCGGAGATTCCATATGTGACAGCATTTACCCAGAAGTGTGTCAACATGATCTTTTCTTTGGGTAGCCTGGTCACAAAGCAGGCTAACATTTTGCCCCCCAAAGTACATCTTATCGCAGATGAGATGTGCTTTGAATGTGTTGAGTTAAATCTCTCTGGAACGTCATTTATCCTTGAGAAGGCTTTATCCAATTGTTGCATTGCTTTCCTGGGAGCTAGTCAGTCCAAGTTCTATAGGAGGAGTATTCGAGACGATCAAGAAATTGTTTAAACCTTGTCAAAACAAAAGATCTAATTCATCCGTCAGAAGTCATGCTAAATCGTCGGCTCCCGAGCGTGATTCTACACGCACAGGTCATTACCAAACAATGTCATCATTCCGTGTAAGTCGAGCAAATGGTTGGGTTGGACTTTCTCTTACATGTGAGTCTATGTATGAAGTAGCCACCCAAATAATGGGGTAGTTCAAGGATCTTCAAGCTCCGAGCTGTTATCTAAACTGCTGGGATAAAGCACATTAGAATCAACATGTGAATCTGTCATCTGTACTCCGCTTTAAACTATCTCGACATCAGGATATTAACATAGGGCTCCGCGATAGCATCAAATCGTAACAATAAGGATCCCGAAGGCCACAATCACTCTGGATCATGCCAAAAAAATAAAGAATCCACAGTCGTATCGGGCCGTATTTTAAGGAAACCACAATCGCTCTGGATCGTTTCATAATTCAATAATCACATGCAAGTCAGTAATAGATGCAGTTGAAATCATGTTAACTAATGCTCGTATGATCCTCACTGTCGTAAGGCAGTGGATAAGTTCGCTACACCTTCCATCTGGTGTAGTAAGAGTCTTTAAGTTCACATTTGATCCGCAAGCTAGCTCGCTTGGTTGGCAAAGATGAGTCATACTCCAGAGGCGTATTGTACATGTCTTGAATCTTGCTCCCAGCCAGGGTCGTCTTCATAGTCATCCCGTACATCGACGATCGTGCCCTTAGTGCCATCGGAGGATAAGAGAAGTCAGGGTTTACGCCCCCAGCATCGATGGAGGTTAAATTAAGTCAATCGGGCATCCAATCTTCAGGGTCTTGTACTTCCAATCATTGCATCGGGTAAAAGTTACTGGTTCAACAATCTTAGTCGACCCAAGACATTTAGTGCTTTCTCTCGAATCAACAAAAGTTGGTGTTGTATACACAAATGTTCGAATTATATTTGCTTTGATATCGTCTCTACTCTTTGGTCGGATAGCGAGGATTGCCTCATCGGACGTCAGCAAATTCGGTTACTTACATTGGATCAGTTGTGGAGTTAAGTAAGCTTGCTAAATGCGAGTGGATAAATGTTGTTATGAAGTCAGTTGGGCCCCTCCATTTATGCTTCAACATAGTCTGAAATGGTAGTCACAGTCTTGTTGAGTCTCTTTCTCATGCTCGGTTCAATAGAACTTGACAAACAAGATCATGAGGTCGATTAATGGTATAGATTCTCTTTGGAATTGCACATTTTTGTCATTGTTTTCCAGGGCTTTTCCTTTGTCCTTATCGTTTCAGGAATTGGAAGGTGCTCCATTCTTTAGTCGGAAAAGCATCTTGGTCCTTCTTCTCGACGTTAACACCTTCTTGTCATGGAAGTATGTCCACCTCAGGGTTGAATTCATCAAAGCATCTAAGAAAATCTCGTTACAGAGAAAATTTAAAATCTGGGGGAATAACAGGGGATCCTGATGTCCAATGTGTAAGGGCTGTGATTGTCGTTATCCATATCATCTTGAGAAGTGCCGCCTCTCAAGAGGCGCCGAATCAAATTGGCAAGCAGGTTGCCATCAAAGAATTGCTGCATATTGTCAATATCATGGTCGGTGCCCCCCGCATTGAATCTGAGATTACAAAGGGGGTCTTTGCTGAGTTCTTGTTTCTGCTTCGATATTGCCCCCGGGTCATAGTTCGAGTTATTCGACCCAACCGGGTTCCTGATCTTCAAATTGTTGCGTTCTTGCTTGGAGCTGAGTGTGAAATATCGCTTGAGTATCCATTCGGGTTAGGGCTAATGCTACTCGTGCATGACCTGAGTTTGTTACAATTCTTGCATTCTCATCTAGGATGTTGCAGGTAGTTGTTCTATTGACCATGTTTCCATCCATGATGTTCTGAATCGGAGCCGCATGCTGCATACCTGCTGGTTGGCTCATGTTCAACTCGAGGTAATGGTTGCTATCTGACTGTGCCAAGTTTGTTATTGCTTGAATTTTGATTTTATCATTTTCAGCGAATTGATGATTGCTACTTGGCCTTCTGATTCGGCGCTGGCGCCTCTAGCGTGAAGTCTTGAAATAGGTAAAGGACGGCCTCAGGCTTCTTGGTTCCACATGAGTAGTAGCCGTCAATCAGGCTTCTATCATTCAATTCTGAATGTAGACATCGGGTAGTAAAACTATGCTGCCTAAGGCTCATATTTCGTGCCCCCATCCATGGGGGTTTTGTTCTGAGTAGTAGACTTCGAATCCATGTATTTCATACTCCCTCTTCGCATCATGAGTCAGAGTTGGGTGAAAATCGATATGTTGGTACTTGGTCCATGCTAATGCCTTTTCTCCTATCCAGGCCCTAATTGCTGCATAGGATATGCCCAGCCTTATATGAACTTTCCAGTCTGGAACTAAGTTTGGACTAGCAAATGGACATTCTCTCTGCATCCGTTTCGTGGACCTCAAGGGTCCTGTAAAGATCACAACATAAGTTAAATACAAGCACATAAGATATGTCGTTTGTGAATATTTTCAATGGTTATACCCCCAGTTCAGGGGTAACGGCATAAGACAGATAGTCGAATCAATTCCCTTTCAAATTTATACGAAGGATGGCGTATTCTGGATAGTTGGGGAAATCTTTAATCCTGAATGCCACGATCGTGCCAGATCATATTATGACCGGAAAACCAACGACCGCTCAGGATCGTATTAAGGCCGGATAGAAATCCAAAATCCCAGGGCTTCACCGAGTCCTTCCCAGTCGTGAATATTAAGTCGCATGACATGTCATTGAATAATTCGTTCTCAAGGCTTCCTTTCGGTTGCCGCCTTGAATTGCGTAGGAAGTTTAGCATTGGGCATTGGTGTTAGCCTCCTGCATGTCCCCCTTTAGTTGCTTTCTATTGGTCTGTTATTGTTGTTGCGAGTGCGGCCCTCGCGTTTTGTTTAGCTTTGTTGTGTGAACCCGCACTTGGTAAATGAATTTTTGTTTCTTTCGCATTATCCTGCACCTGCGAGCATTCCATAAGCAAATAAGCAAATAAGCAAATAGTTCGTGAAACATTATAAGTTATCAATGCAACTATAAATGAAAATGCACTAAAGTAGTATGCACGTATGGGTATGCCCCCAATCAATCATTAACTTAGTGCCTGGTCAGGGCTTGTTGAGGATTGATTAGGAACATAACTGTGTTGCCCCCATGTCCGGACATGGAGGATTCGGGCTCCGCTTTCATTCTTTTTCCCAGTCGTGTAACAGTATAGGAGCCCTTGAGTAGCATGTGTCATCATGCCTTTATACTCTCCTGATACTTCAGCGGGGTAGAGTTCTTGTGGCGCTAAGTATCTAGCACCTTTATACTCTCCCGATCCTTCAACGGGTTAGAGTTTGAGCTCGGTTCTTAGTCTGCTCACCGATCCTTCAGCGGGGCAGAAGTTCTGGGGGCGCTAAGTCTCTAGCGCCTTTATACTCTCCCGATCCTTCAACGGGGTGGAGTGTATTTCGAGGCGGTTTTAGTCGCACCTTTACGCCTCATGGACATTCTCTCTGGTCCTTTATACTCTCTCTCGAATCATGAGAGTTAGAGTGGTTCAGGCGAACGGTCATACCATTTTCCCCGGCGTTCCTTCTACATTCTAGTTCAAAGAGTGGGACTCTGCTGTTTCGGGTGTCGTTCTCGACATCGGTTCCGGTCCATGCTCCACGCTTCAATCTGGCGAATGGAGCTTTTTGGACAAGTGGTCGGGTCACACTCATCCTAGGTTTATATTTCTATCCAAGCTCTGTGGATAGCATCAGTCAGTCAAACAGTTGGGAAACGTTTGCCAGGGCTTTGTGTTCCTCCAAACAATCTATGGGAGGAGTAGTTGGCACCAAACTTCGGGTACCTGCATCATTCATATCATATGAGTTAGTCATGTCAATAACTCAAGAGGCATGTAAAAGCAAATTTCATGATTGGAAAATAAGAATATCAATGGGCACTGCTGCCCCCTATCGGGGTTCATGTAATCCGGTGGCATCGAGGATAGGATTGAGCCATATAGATGGTCACACCGCATCCATCTAGAATCGGACTCTGACTTTGCAATTCAATGATTTATGTACAATTGTCTTATGGTCTAGCACGTGTGAGCCGGGGATCAGATGGTCATCTCAGATCCACTTTGAGTTATACAACTTACGTTAGATGCGGGGGCGCGGCTTTGCAAATGAGCAGTCCAGTCGGGCCTGCTACAGCAGTGCTCCATAACTCTACATGCGGGTGTTAAAAGTCTGATCGGTACCAGATCTGAGGTACCTACGCAATCCATATATAAATTTTTCTGAGTTAATTACATCGGCAACTCATAAAGAATGTAAATATAAGATTCATGGTTAAAAAGTAGTCCTGTTAGAGGAATGAACATCATTCTGAGAGGGAATTGGAATTGCATGCTCTTTGCCGATTATCTCTTCCTTATTCTGTCTCTGCCATGGGATGGCTGCCAGAATCTTAAGCCGATGACGAATATCTTTTCAAATTATTGCGGGGCGGCGATCCCAAGAATGAATAGTTCTTGATCGGGGTCTTGAGATGGCAAAGGCGATTAGGTAAATATCATAAGCGAGTGATGGGGTCGCATCTCCTTCGAATCGCCTTTTTGCCACCATGCTAAGGGTAAGGATAGAGTGTCAGGAAGTCGCGACTGTACCGCTAATGGAAGCACACCATCACATTGGTGTTAGGATGGTAATTGGCATGAGAACAATGAATTTACCCTTATAGAAACTTTTGCACTTTCTATGCTGGAAAATAGGATATTGCGGCTGGTGGGATAGTCATATCTCACAGATTTGCTGATAGGCCTTCGATTCCGTATTGGGACAAGGGTTTGTGCAAAAACAATCAATCAGCTTTTGGGTGTGAGCATTCTAAACTTTCAACTTGCTAACTTTTAGGCAAGGCTAAGACAATTGGCCATGCAAACTCCTGATGTATCAGCTTTGAATTTAGATGATGTAATCTTGAGCGATTCATGCTCAAATCTCCAATTGCCCCCAGCATCTGGGGAACGAGTTACTTGGCAAATAACTAATGAAAGGAGCGGAAGTGTGAATCTTCACTTTCTAATTCCAAAGCTTCGCTCGTTAGATGTTTCATTCATGTACATTTCCCATCTAGCGGGAAGTTGACTAGTGATTCAGTCAAACCATTCAGGGCGGTAAATTCAGCAATGAGAATCGTCTGTGTTGATCTTGGGACAACCTTCCAAGGAAAATAGGCAATGTCGACTTGCATGTCATATCTTAAGGCGTAAAGAATGATGGCAGGCCTTTCACCTCACCTTGCTAGATGCATTCCGTGCTGCAGGAAGTTTATCATGGAGTTATCCATGACTCTCTTTTGGGTTCGGTCTCCAACACTGGATCAACTTCCATCTGATCAATTATTGGATTTTATAGTGTTTCGATGGGGATCATCTCCATCTTTTTTGGATTGTCGGAACCTTGTAACTTGGTCAGATTATATGCCTTCTGACCTTCTATGTGTGGAATATGAGGTATGTTGTAACGTTCCAATCCATCCAACAGCTCTTTTACTGGTTCTAGGTAAGCTGCGAGTTGTGGTTTCTTCGACTGGAATACCTTTCGAGCCACCCTTCGGGGGTTATCTTCAAAACTCCGGCGTTGGATCGTCGATCATTTCTTGCACCATCTGTATACAGTTTCCAGATGCTTGATTTCGTCTTTTATTCCGAGGGGCCATTTTCTTTATTTAACATATCCTCTTCGGGAATGGTACATTCGGCGATGAAGTTGGCTAATGCTTGCCCCGTACAGACTTCTTTAGGAGGGAATTGAGATCAAACTAGTTCAGCTCTATGTCCCGTTCGAGCAACTTTTCAGATGCATCAGGTCGCTGCATGTCCTGTCGTAGCGACTAATGAGTGTGTATCACAATAGGATGAACTAGGAAGTAGCGGGGGAGCTTTCTAAGAACAATCAACAAGCTGTAGACAACAATTTCAATCTTTGGGTTGTTGCGCTCTACCACGGCTACCTTCTTTCTCACATTATAGGCTAGTTTCTGGACCCTATCCTTCTTACCTGCAAGTAGTGCCAACTTTCCTGCCAAACATCAGACAACTTTAATTCTTTGTTGTTCATGGATGTTTAGGATCGTTGCAATTTGATCAGAGTTGATTTCGATCATGTGTAAGCTAACTATGAGGCCAAGAAGCTTTCCTGATGCAATCGCAAACAAACATTTCAAAGGGTTTAGGTTTATTCCAAATATTGAACATTTCTATTAGATCTGAAACGAAATAGGTGGATTGCTCAGGCTCCACAAGAGTATCATCTACATGGACTTCCATGGGCTTTCAAGGCAGATGCTTTCCCTGGATCGAGCATACGCCTTATTTGCTATAGAAAGCAAGTAAGTTCCATTGTTTGGAAGAGGTCTATGTGAGATCCGATTTCAAGACCTTAGTCAGATCGGCGTCGATAGTCGGAACATGTGCAGTTGCGTCATTAGGTGTTACCCTTCTGCATCCCGAATCACCATCCTCTCTGGGATCTATGTCTTCGAGGAGATCATCGGGTAATTCCTTTTGTGATGCTTCCTTTATTCGCAATATTGACGCCTCCTTCACGCTCCATTTCATCTAGAGGGGAAGCGTCTTTGAGTTTACGCTATCTATGTTGCATAGCATATTCTATCTAGCCAAATAATCGGTTTCTCCCATAACTTGGTCACCATAGACCATTCCCACTCTATCTTCGGTTGGGATATTTAGCAGTAGACACTAGGGTGCAATGCAGGCTCTAAATTCTGTTGGGGCGGGTCTATTTGGACCCTGATCAGATAAGCTTGAATACAATAGCATAGCTTGTGAGGCTTCAAGTAATGTTCATGTGTTCTGTCACAATGAAAGCAAGATTGATTCATATTTACTCTGATCTCAAAATCTTATCTCTTGACCAAGGTCATATGGTGGCTGGTGAGCCGTCAAGTTGCTATCATCCGGACAAGGATCCATATGTCCAATCATGGCATGCGGTGGTTCAATTGGTATCTGACTCTGGGAACCAAAGTATGTTGATCTAACCCTTAGTCGATGGAAACCAATCTCCCTTGATGCGGTTGACGGAAAATAAGCGTTTCAAAGGTTAGCCAAGCTATTCAGGGAGCAAACCCGAGAACATTTGTCTTTCATTACATCATTCAAGTGGAGGGTAACTTTGTAGTGTCAGGATCCTTATTTGATATCGGATATCACATCATTGAGAATCATGGTCATCAGGATCTTCTGAGTCATCTTCAGAATAGTGTCCAGATTGTTTTATGTTAATGGCATCTGGGACTTCATCAGTTGGACAGGTTTAAGTCATGTAAACTAGGTGATCACTACTCGTTCAGGAACATCATCAGTTGCGTTGGTGAAATCTATACACCATCGGGGATCTGGAGGAGGAGGCTATTGTGATACAATCACTATCTCGTATACCGTCATAACCGGCATGCCGACTCTTTTCAATAGCTCCTCACATTGAATAACATCAATAAATAGGTGTGATGGCTCTAGGAAGAATTCCCGCCGTTGCCAATTTGCTGTCGATTTCCTCAGACTATCTACTGAATCTCTGTTGATAAGCCTTAATGATTATTGCAGGACAAAAACGTACTCCGAGCCGAAGGCGAGGCCGTCAACGGGTCCGGGCGCAGCGCCGGTGGGGGTCCGGGGCCCCACAGTCCTGGCGGCGATCGACCTAACCGGTTAGGTCAAAAATGTGGGCACCGCACGATTTTTTCAAATTCGGACGATGGAGCCTTTTCTGAAATGATCTGAAAATTGTATTTTTTCCAAAAACTGTCACTTTTCCCGATCGGGTCATGACCCTTGTTCGTCATCATTTTTCTGGGTCGCGGTTCGCGAAGTCTTGAGCCCGCTCGTGAATCAGATACTCGGATCGTCATAGTCTTCAGGGTCGTGGCTCGTGCATATCTTTTTGGCTTGTGGTCCGGGACAGCTCTTTAAACTTGGTTCGGTTCATGGTTGAGCTCCTTCGGGTCGTGATCCAGCTTGGCGATCGAGATCCTCCAATCTTCCAGCTTCAGGTTTGTTCATGGAGCTACTCTGGGTCGGTTCGTGATAGCACTTTGGGTCTCGGTCGTGGAGGTCCTTCCAGTTCGATTCGTGATAACATCACTGGGTTGTGTTGTTAAGTATGCCTCCACGAGCCGATATGTCTTCACGAGCGGGCGATGTTCCACGAGCCTTCATCACGAGCCAGTTCCACGAGCCCTTCGACCTGCTTAACCATCTGTTCGCTCCTCGTTCGCTCAGGAGTTTTGCGATTCCTTTACTTTCTTTGGAGCCATAAAATTCTGATTTTATTGAAATAACTGAAATCTTCAAAAATGGTAGAAATACAGACTGTTTTCTTCGAACTTCCAAATCCAAATAGCAGAATAGCAATCTGATAGACTGAGAATTCAATTCTCAGTGAAAGCACCAAAATGTTAGACCAAAAAATGGTCCTAACACACAAATTGTCGTATTTAGAGCATAGGATATGAAGAAATAACTGAAAAATAAGAGAAAAGCAAGACAATAGGATTTTATAGTGGTTCGGCGTTAACGAGCCTACGTCCACTTCATATTTTCTCATTTCATTCACATATTACAATAAAGATTGTCTCTCAATCATTCGAATTCAATGAATAATTCTCTCTGAATTCATTGATTTTATTGAGGAAGATGGTGGTTATTCATGGGGAAGTGTTAGCCATGGCAGCCATGGATGTTGAGATGCCAAAAGTCCCCTGAAAATGCCCTCTAGAGGTGTATTTATAGCTGTAGGAGAGCTCATATGGTGATGGGGTCGTAGTAGGACACGTGGCACCTGATCCGGGAAAGTAGGAGCGATCATAGCCTTGAGAATAGGTCAAAATCTGCATGTGTAGTAGCGGGTCCTGGTTGCGGTTCGTGGTCAGGTTCGCGAACTAGATTAGTCAGCATGTATGGTCACGATCCGAATTGGTCAGCATGTATGGTCACGATCCGACCCCGGGGGTAGCCACGATCCGAACTTAGGGGTGGTCACGATCCGACCCCAGGGGGTGGTCACGATCCGACCCCGGGGGTGGTCACGATCCGATCGTCAAAAATGCCAAAATGTAGGTTTTTCCATATTTTTGCATGCGTTCACGGAAACAGACGTAACTTTCCAACCGTAAGGCCGATTGGACCAAACGAAAGCTCTACTTGAAGCTAATTCAAAGGGCTACAAGTATTTGATGTGAATATATCCAAATGAGGTCGTTTGATAGGGGTTTCGGGCCAGTTTATACTGATGTTATGATTTTGACCAAACTACCCTGTGTCTTCTGATGTTATCCGGAGATTCCATATGTGACAACATTTACCCAGAAGTGTGTCAACATGATCTTTGCTTTGGGTAGCCTGGTCACAAAGCAGGCTAACAACTTTCCATACAATTTATTATCGTAACTAATTTTTTCAGCAATACGGTTGTGCAGAGCAGTTCCACACAGTCAATTCAAATATAGATTCTTACAATAAATGGTCAACAAGCCTGACTGCTAGCAAAATAAATCCAAGTGGTAAGGTTACAAGCGTGCAAGAATTACTAATGGATTCAACATTAATCGATACCTAATTTACCATCATGGAAGCATATAGTTGGTATAAAATTAGGAGTCACTAATAATGGAGTCAACATTAATCATTATTCCTTTGCAAATTTTACTAAAAACAAGCATTATAAAATTATTATGTTAATTGATCCAAGACAAGCAGATGTTTTTCATCTTGAAATGGATCTATTGTGACGCTTATTTATATTGAATTCTAAAAAAAGCAGAAAATTTCAGAATGAGAATATTGGGAGTGTACTGGAATTTTTTTAGATGTAAGCAAAATATGGAATGAAAGAGGAAAAAGGGGACTGCTGTTTATTTATTCATGCTTTAGGGCGATAAATAAAGTGATGCCCAATGACGACATTTCAGATGTAGCCTCAGTATTTTCAAAACGTACACCATTTATACTGACATCATTTGAAATGGCGTCAATGTAAACAAGAGAAAATACATTGGCACCATTTGAAATGATGCCAGCGCAAACGAACAAAAATAATAATCATCATCAATACAGTGACATCATTTTTGAAATGAGATCAATGTATTTTGACCAATTTAGGACTGAGTTGGTCAAAGTAAAACTAGGTTTGGAATTAGCTTTAAGACAAATCTATTTGCATAATAAGTTTCATAAACACTATTGTTTATGAGATAAGAGAAAGCAGTATACATGGTAAAAATCCTAACTGCACCAATGATACAGATCAAGGGGTTCTGAACAATTTATATGATATTAATCAAACGTTCGTCATAGAGGTTTTCTCACTTTGACTTGGCCAAAATCATTTTTTAAAGCCCAAATAATACTCCCTCTTTCTTTCTTGTGTTCTCCGCAGTTCACGCTTCTCTTCAAATGTTTTGCTGCAGGCCTTTCATATCAGCACGCTCCTCTATTCGCGTAGATATTGTCTCTAACTTAATCCTCACATAGCATGAAGGTTTTATCACTCAAATGGTTTCAATGCTATTAGGAAGGGGATCTTTATTATATAAGTACCCACTTCATACCCAGATTACACAATATAAAAACTTCTAATCATATTCCAAAAACAATGGGTGTTACATTCTCTCCTCTTAAGGTCCAACGTCTTCATTGGGCATTTTTTATCAATGCATAGGCCACAAACCCCTCACATATGCATTATGATCGACACATGGACTTCGATTCTATTTGGGTACAGACTCTAATACCATTGTAACAACCCGCTTCTCTATTCGTGCATATATTTATCCAACTTAGCCCCATGGAAGTAGCGTTTTGTTTCTAAAAAGGTCTCGATGCTATTCGAAGGAGGAGTTTTACTATATAACTTCTCACTTTATACTCATGTTTCGCGATGTGGGACTTCTAGTCGCATTTCAAACTAAGGGATGTTACATCTTTTTCCTAAAACTAAATTTCACTCATTAATATTCTTCTTTATTATCCCCTTATTTTCCAAGACTGTAGCAATGTTCCCCTAAAAATTATATTTCATTCGTTAATACTCTTCTTGATTATCCATTTATTTCCCAAGATTATATTTTGGCTCACCTACCATAAACCGCTAACATGGAAGTTCTATTCATCGGCTCCTTGCCAACCTTCCATTAATCACCGCACCCATAGCGATTCTGCATGAAATTAATTGGAAAATTCGATTATGATACTCTACTTTTGAAAATTTTGTAAGCAGTATCAGAATCAAGAAATTATTATGATGTCCATATGAATTTATTGCACTTTGTATGATTATAAATAAAATGAAAGGAATAGCATGTACAACTAAATAATTATTTTGTATTTTCATATGATCTACTGTGCTTCACTTTTAATACAATAATTTTATTAATTTTTTTCATATTATTATGTTCAAATTGAAGATAATCATCAACTGTCGACTCTAATTTTTTTTTAATCAATGATGTTTAGCAAGTGTATAGAATATTTGATGATATTTGCTCATTTACGTAACTAAACTCAATTAATTTTGACATCATTTTTTTATTTATCAATGCATTCTAACAACATTATGCACTTTTAACTTTTTAAAGCGATGAAGTTCTAGATAAAATTTGATGAAGTCCATAAAATTCATTGTATCCTGATTTTACCTCGAGCTTACCCTTTGTTTGATGAAATGCCCTACTAATTTTTTCTCTCTTTTTGTCTGGGGATTTGAGGATGGATTTCTTTTATGATGCTTAATTCTTTGCTACAGCGGTTCACATTGAGCAAGAGATGGTTTGGCAGAGAACTCGTGTATCGTTTTGTTTCCCATCTATTTTTCTCTTTCTTTATATTTTCAACATAAGTCTTATGATTCATTGCTTTTAATCGTGGAAATTGGAAATTCATCATTTAGGAATGGCTTGTATTATCTTTATCTATTACAGTTTATTGTCTTGATTCAGTTTTTGTATATATATACACACACATATGGTTACAAGGTTTTAGCGAGGCATATAAATGAAGTATATGATTGGTATTTTCAATAAAGCGTACCAATTTATAATATATATAGGCATACTCACACACACACACACACACACACATATATATATATATATATATATATATATATATATATATGATTTTTTCCTTTTGGACTTGTTTCGAAAACTTATTACGAAAATGGTCCACTTTCATAACTTACTACGTTTTTAGCCCGAATTTGATTAACTCAGCACTGAATTGACCAAAACACGCAGGCGTAATTCTAAATTGCGCCAGTACACGTGGACACTGGCACTATTTTAGATTGCGCCAGTGTCCCAAACTAAAAAAAGATTTCTTAGTGTTTGGACGCAATCTTGGAGTGCGCCAGACGCAAAAAAAAAAAAAAAAAATCCCCTGCCACCCCTTTCTTCCTCTCACTTTCACCTCTTCTCAAAATATAGAACCAAATCCAAATTATAAATTTTCCTAATCCATTGTTTTTATTAAAAACATTTGTTTTTTGCAGATTTAATTGTTGAATAATAGTTTTGGCTCTATTTGGATCGACAAAAGTATATTTTGATAAAGCTTTTTTTCTGCATTTAAAAGTATGGATAGTGCTTATTGTCTTATCAATATAGAATGGCTCCTAATTTTATTGCAACTAAAAGCTATGTCAAATGTGATTTGATTATTGATGAACAAAAATGTGGAATATATAAATGGGGATCTTACAAACCAGCAAAGGTTCTAACTTCCAACAATTAAAAGCATCTATTTACAAAACAACTATGATCAAAATAGAGGAGTTTGATATTGATTTTGTTTGGAATTGGGCAATCGATTCTGGATCTAAAGCAATTAAATAGTAGACGACGACGTTGAATTAAGGTTTACTTCCATCTCAAAAGTTGTTTATTGTGAAAAACAAAAGGTTGTTGCCACAACAACATGTAACTCAATTTGTAGCAGTTCCTGCATGCAACTATCCATATCCTCTTATGAACATACCGCAATATGGGCAGTAACATTTTTTTTAGTATAATCAGTTTATGAATTTTCAACAACTATCACAACATGGCTAATCATATCCGACGCAGGATACCAATGCAAAATTAGTTAAAGATAACTCATACATCAAAAATTTCCTAACATAATGGATATAATGTTCATTGTGTTGTGTTTGATAGAAAAAATATAACTTTTTGTCAACTGTATTCCACAATATCATCCGATGTAAAGTGCTGCGGGACCATCAATAAGTAATCAGTCTTGTCCCATGCAACCAACGCTCTCCGAATAGCCAACATCAAGTCAACTGGTAATGATATTGAACTATGTTGCATATAAAGTTTTAATCAAAATTTCCTATTTTCGTAATTCAGTTTTCCGATACATGGTATCGATACAGAATCAAACATGAAACCAAACGTATCTGATGTTGATATGGATATAGATGGACCTGAAATTGAAAAGTTAAACCATGCTCATGCACTTGTTAGCATGATTGTTGTAAGCATCTCGGAGAACGATTGACGTGGATCGACCTAATGGATGTAAAAAACGCTCCTTTAAAATATGGTTTTGGAGGTGAAAACAATGCTATTGCAGATGGTGATGACCCGGACATAGATACCATTAGATGATGTTTTGTGTAGTACACAAATGTTGGCTAGATCTGTTGTTGCAAATTTGCAATTAAATGATGAAATTTTCTCATCTTCCAGTGCTCAGAATGGTTTCAAAGTTGGTAGGATGTTCGAGAGTAAAAGAAAATTCCTTCAACAGCTAAGTGAATAGTCAATTTTACATATGGTTTTATTTAAGCAAATCGGGTCAAATAAAGAAAAAAAACACTATTATTTGCAATGTCTATTTCAATTGCGCTGAAGAATACATGCCATAGATTTAAAAAAATCACAATTTGGATAGTGGGTTATTAAAAAATATCCCGGTGATCATAGTTGCGTAAACCCAACGGTTAACTCCAATCACAAGCAAGTTATATCCTCTTTTTTGGTTTCGAAGATTGTGTCTTTTGTGAAAGCGGATTTGAACATTATAGCTGGGACAGTGTGGGTAATAATGGAGGAACAACTATTTATTAAAATTGGCTATATGAAAGCATGGAGTGTATTAAGAAAAACAATCAAACGGATATATGATGATTGGGAAGAGTCATACTCTAACCCATGTTAGTATTTTGATGAAATTTCGAAAACTAATCCGGGCAGTATTGGACATGTAATAACTGATGAGTGTGGCGTATTAGAATGTGCTTTTTGGGCATTTGGACCTTGCATCGAAGGACTTGTACATTCTCGATCATTGCTTTGCATCGACAACACGCGTTTATATGGTAAATACAAAGGTACCTTACTAGCTCCAACAACATGTAGGTGTGAATGATCAGTTATACCCTTTGGCTTATGAGATTGTTGAGTCGAATCATGTAATTGTTGGGGTTGATTTTTTTATTTGCATGCAAAGATTCATTCATCGTGTTAACAATCGACGTATTACTTTTATTTCCGATAGAATAAAAGTAATAACGTCAGCGTTAGAGAGTCATTGGAGATCCCATCACAAGCATAGATTTTGTGTTAGACATTTGAAAGCTAACTTTCAAGCTGTTGGATTTAATGACAAATAGTTGATAGATTTATTTTATTCAGCGGCATGTGCTTCAAAGGAGATTGACTATGTAAAGATCTGAGAGGAAATTAAAACAACCAATGTTCGAGCTCACAATTAGATTGATCGAAGTCTGCAAGGAAAGAAGGACAACTGGGCTTTGTGTAAGGATGATGGTGGAAGATTTCATGTCACGACGACAAATGCCTCTGAAATCTTTAATGGTGTATTTAGAGGTGCAAGATCATTGCTTTTCAAAGCTTTGGTTGCTCACACATTCTTTCGATCGGTGAGAGTTTAATAAGACAACGAAGATTCGATTAACACTAAAATATGTGACAAAGATAGATGAGACGGCAAGTGAAGCAAAAAGTTGTCGGATTGTCTGATTCATTTAACGAATGGGAAGTGATTCACTATTTTGGCAATGAGTTCAAAGTAAGAATCGATAGTTAAATATGTTCTTGTACATGCAACATCCCCTTACTTAAGCAGTTTTCTTGTGCGCATGTAATGACAGCTTGTTCAACAGTGGCTAATGGTGTAAATAGAGCTCATTAAGACTTCGCCTCGCAGTGATATTCGTTCCAGAATTACTTGGTGGCTTACACACTAGAGTTTCGTCCCGTTCCTGCTAAAAGTTATTTGAGTGCATGTGAGGGACCTGTAATTCTGCCGCCAACGGTACGTAGAGCACCTAAAAGACCTAGATCTACAAGGATCAAATGCATGATGGATGAGATGCGGGCTTCAAAGTCAAATAGATGCTGCAAATGTGGAGTGCACGATCATAAAAGGAGTGATCGATGCTAGTAACTGAAGTTTTGCTCTATCACAAAAACAACAGAAATTTTATATCAAGTATAATAAACGCCAATGGGTATTTGTATCAAACAGGAAAGTGTATTACCGCCATCAAATTCCTATTGCCCCATCGATGATGCTCCCGCAGGTATAAGACACTCGTGTCAATTGGTCCAGGTAGCATCTTCAAATATTCTACATATATTCAGTGATAACAATTTCAACATTGTATATTTTTTAAATTATCAAACAACTAACATTCAACAATTCTTTCTTCAATAACGCAAAGTATGGTTTCAATCTTTAAATCGATCCCAAACTTATTTGCTAATCTACATAAACCAACTACCAAGCAAATAACATTAACTGATTCCTTGCTCAATTACTCAAAGAACGGTTTCATTCTTTAAATCTTCTATTAATCAACTATAACTCAACTATCTACATAAACCCTCGAATTTATCAAAAACCTAATTTTACAACAAATGACTTCAATATGAAATTGATACTTGTAGTAGAAGCTTGAGGCGCGGAGGAACTAGTCATTCTTCAATTTGTAAGTGAAGATTATGAAGATATCGATTGGTTTTGTATTTTAAAAAAAAATTGGGTTTGTTTGTTGTTAGAAAGAAAAAGTGGAAAAAAAGGAAATGATGTGTATTTGACTGCGCCAGCAATCTCATATTGCGCCGTGTTGGCGCAATCCAAAATTACGTCTGGACGCAAGTTTTTTTTTTCTTGGCTTGTGTGTGGACGCAATTTCACATTGCGTCGCGTTGGCGCAATCTTGGATTTTATCCACATGCAAAGAATTTTTTTAAACTTTCGGACACCGACACAATCCCAAATAGTGCCAACATCCATGCATATTGGCGCAATATGAGATTGCGTCAATGTGTTTTGGCGAACTCAGTGTCAAAACCAGACTAAAAATGTAATAAGTTATGAAAATGGATCATTTTCGTAATAAATTTTTGAAACAAGACCAAAAAGGAAAAAAATTCATATATATATATATATATATAGCTTATATTATCAAAGAATTTTATTAACAGTTTAATATATTGATTTAGTACCTGTAGAATTAAAGTATCGAATACTTTCGGCATCTAAAACGAAACAACTACATAGTTAAGATTGTTATGGTGTAGTTTATAGTTTAGAATCTGATGTATTATCTTTCTGTTAACAAGTATTTATCAGAGAAATGCTTTTCTGTACCATTTAGCTACCTATGATATTCACATATGAAAGAAAGTTTCATTTTAAATTAAGTTGATTGAAGACAAGTTACTAGTGGTTTATTAGCTTGCTAATCCAACTGAAAGCATGATAAATAAGTTGTATAAAATTGAAAAGACTTCTGTTTGCAGTTGCCAAAGTTTCAAAGAGTTACAGAGCTTGTTTTTAATTCTCCAAATAGTGTTTGATTTCTATTTTATAGTTTTGTGTTTTCGTACATACAAGATTAGAAACGACACGTACATATTATGAAAAAAGATCGTTTTACAAAACGAATTTAACACACAAAAACAAAAAACGACTTTTTGTTATTTTCTGTATTTTAAGAAACAATGGAAGAACGATGAAAATTCATCCATGCACCATCCGTCGGTCCTCTTCATCATCTCTGATATCCATCAAGTCTTCGCATCTTTCAAATTCAACGTTGAAAACTAAAAATATAAAACAAATCAAACACTACCTAAAGAAAAATCAATTTTATTAATTGATTCTTTCTTATATTTGACTTTTGGTTGAAGTTTGAGTGGTACGTTTATGTTATTAGTGGAGTAGATTGCGCAAAACTTTTACTCATTTGATAAGAGGGTTGTTGTTGACACACTAGATTCGGACAAGGGTGGGTACACCCAAAAACAAAATTCGGCATGCATCACTCTTTTTCTTTTCCGTTTTGTCAATTTTTGACCATTTTTTGTCAAATTTAAGAGTGAAATGAAGCTACATCCCCATCGAATTCCATACATTGCTGAATTTCATCTACGTAACACCCACTCCCCCTCTATCCAATTCTGATGTGTCATTAACTGTAACGACCTGAAAGAATTCGACGTTCGAATTCTAACAATAATACATGAATCCTGCATTACTGTCAAAACTCAAGTATTGAAAACACATATAGTTATTAGAAATAAATTAGAGGGTGAGATAAGAAAGAAAGAAATATTATAATAGAAGAATAAATAGAACACAACACAGAATCAGAGTCTCACATCACAGCGTAACAAAATATAATATAGAAATAAATCTTTACTGAGAGCTTAAAATAAAACTTACTTTCATTAGAGTACATCACACATCTGGACAGTTATAATAATCTGTCCTCAGATACAATCATACAGCGGAATATATAATATCATACGTCTAAACTCTTCCATCTCGTCTCTTCATAACAACCGATAACCTGCACCTGTATAGCTCGGTCTAACCCAAGCATTACAAACACTGGGTCAGTCTGGTGAACCAGAGTGAGAATTGTTGAATCCGTGATTTTTTGTTTGATGATAACAAACATTTTTTAATGTGTTTGAAACTGTTCTGTTTACTGCTCTTCACATCATATTGGAATAAAAATATTTTTGTCTAATAATGCTCCTACACAGAAATTGAAAATTTACATAAGCATTTATTATTCAAAAATCATATTTTTATTTCATAATCAAAACAGTACAATACTTTCTGAACTCTCAGCTATACAAATTTTCACTCATTATTTCAGTACAAATGAATCTCACTACATGTTTCACTCTCACTCATCAATACATTCTTACTGTCTCTTTATCCTGTTTTGCTCCTGTTGCATCATCCTGAAACCTGTCACAAAAAAAAAATGCACACAGTAGACTGGAACTAAAATTTTATTTTATAATTTTTTATGTGCCTCAGATTTTCTGTGTGTTTTTCTCATCATTTTTTCTGACTTGCCTGACACATTTTACAAGTATGGCACAATACTATACAAGATCAGAAACGATCAAGTATAGCAAGAAAGCCAAATACTTGTGTATACCAAAACCAACACATTCAAGTTGGATCAAGAATGGTATCTGTTTTTTTCATTTTTGTGTTACAGGGTCACAGAAGCATATATGGCAACAATAACAAATCAGTTCAGGTTCAAGCAGCATTCAAAGAGAAATGGTCAAAGCAGTGTGCACAAGATTGCACAAGGTTTCAGAGCTACATATGGAAAGCATTCAAACTGCATGGATTTCATATGCAATACAGGAAATTCAGACATACACAAGGCAACAAATATGCAACATGACATTGCAGGATGGAAATATATGGCAAGTTGTTCAGCATTAAAAAAAAAATCATGTTTTTTATTTACATGAAACTAAAGCATGTGCAAATGAAGCAGATTTGATTTACTAGACTGGAAATGAACACAATTAACATGCAAGAATTATCTGGACATAATTAAGTGGTGATGGCACTTAATACAGTGGAAAAATTCGACATCAAAGAATAAAATGAGGGCCTAAAATCATGCAGTTTGTTTTCTGAAGATTTTTTGTGAATAATGGTTGACAAGATAATCAGTTTCCACTTATCTTGTTTCCTGGTTTGAATTGTTAAAATTGTAAATGTTTCAACACGACTTTATGGGCAATACAATTTTAGGCAAGTGTTTAATACATTCTTGGGTAATTGTTTTTTATGCTAATCAATCAATCCCAAGCTCATTTTTGACAAGGAAATTTTTCTCTGGAAATCAATACACACAGTAAAATGGGCAAGCAAGAAATCAAAATCTTCCAGAAATGATTCAATTTATTCAAGGGGACAAATTAATATATTTTTTTAGGATTCAATCAAGCAATACACGCAGGCAACAAACAAAAGTTGTGAATAAATTAGTTCATTCATATATGGAAAGATCAATTCGTGCATGTCAATATTTGTTTCCAGGTGGCAATTCATTTTTCCAAATTCATCAATGGACAAATTCATGTCTATAATCATCAATTCAATCAGAAAGGGAAATCATGGAAAATTCAGAATAATTAAAAGAGGAAATTCACGAAAAATCCTTCCAAATATTCATCAAACCAAATCAAGCAAGTCATAAGTGAAATCAGAGAATAAGGGTTCGAATTTCCCCTATAAATTCACATGTTTCCTCATAGGCAAAATCATCCAACTCATTCGAAATCAACTAAAACCCTACAGTCAAATCAAAGAGCTTACAGTGTTGGACTGGAGCAGAAAGACATTCGGAGTCAAGCTAGAAAGCATCGCAAATCATCTGGAATAAATTCAAAGCCATCAGAACCTCAAACTAAAGAAACCCCAGCCGCCTTGTTTATTTGCTTGAAGAAATAAAGAAAAAGGGACGACGGATTTCTAATTGAAGCTACAAAGGGGGTGTTTTCATTTAAGGGCTTTTTGTTTTAATTTTTAATGTACTTTGTTTAGTTCTGTTTGAAAAACAATCTGTGGTTTACTAGTTACGTCCGTAAAACTAGGGTGTACAGATTACGGTTTTGTGATCTAGGAAAATCTGGTCTAGGGATTTTAGATCAGTCTAAGACTTCGAGCGTAGGTTTAAATCAGTAGCAGGTGTTGCAAGTTTGCAAAACTCTTTAGGTGGTAGCAGGGTTTGCAAGTTTATTGAGTGTTTGTAAGCGGGAGACTGTTTTAAATCCTAGTAGATGTCTTAGTAATGCAGCAGTAGGCACAGTTTGCCGAAGCTGGGTAATTTCTGTGTGTTTCTTTTATTGCATTCCTTATTATTCTATGACTATTCTAAATATTGGATAAACCCTATTCACCCCCCCTCTAGGGTTAATCTTGATCCTACAATTGGTATCAGAGCCTGTGTTTATTTAACACTAGAGTCATGACATCAATGAATAATGCTTTTTCTGAGGGACACTCTATTGCTAGACCACCCATGTTTAATGGTAGTGATTATGCATATTGGAAAGCTAGAATGAAAATCTATCTTGTGTCTGTTGACTATGATGTCTGGGATATCATTGAAACTGGTTATAAACCACCCACTATAATTGTTAACGAAATTGAAATGCTTAAACCAAAAGATAAGTGGGATGCGAATGATAAGAAACTTTACTCTATTGATTCTAAAGCTATGAATTCTTTGATCTGTGCCTTAGATAAAACTGAATATAACAGAATTTCTCATTGTAAAACAGCTAAGGAAATCTGGCATACACTGGAGGTCACTCACGAAGGAACGTCGCAAGTGAAAGAATCTCGTCTTGCTCTATTCAGCAATGAGTATGAAAATTTCACTATGCAGAAGGATGAGAGTATCAAGGACATGTATGGACGTTTTTCTGTGCTAGTGTACAATGCTACAGCCCTTGGAAAAGTTTTTACTGAAGTTGAACTTGTGAGGAAGATTCTGCGTGTTTTGCCAATGAATTTCGAGGCAAAAGTCACAGCTATTCAAGAATCAAAGGATCTGAGTAAGCTGAGCATGGAGGAGCTTGTTGGAAATCTAATGACATATGAAATGGAGCTAAAATCACGAGAAGATCGCAACAACTCTGATCTAAAGAAGAAATCAATTGCTTTGTCCAATACTGTCAACAACGATGGCGAAGACCCCATCGAACAGCTTGCAATGGCCGTTAGACAAATTGCAAAGTGGAGCAAATTCAAACCTCGAAGAAACAAACCAAAATCCAACAAGCTGAAGAACTCTGACAATTCAGATGAGGAACCACTTTGCTACAACTGCCAGAAACCTGGACATCTGAAACCAAACTGTCCCCTTCTTCAGCACAAAAGGAACAAGAAGAAAAAGAAAGCCTTTTCTATAACTTGGGATGACGAGGAAGGAGAAGAAGACTCAGATAGCAGCGAGGAAGAAAGTAACCTATGCTTCATGGCAAAATCAGATTCAGAAGATGGTAGAGAGGAATCGACTGAGGTATACAGTTATGATGATTTGTTTTTAATGTGTAAACATCTTTTTGAAATCATTGATACACTAGAAGCAAAAGTAGAAAAACTTAAAGCAAAAAATTTAGAACTACCGAATCTCAAGTCCACCATTGAGAATCTTGAAAAAGAAAATTTGACTTTGAAAGAAACTGATGAGATTAAGAGAGAGAATTTTATTAAAAGATGCACTTCACTTGTGGACGAAAATACAGCACTAAGAACCAAAGTTCAGAATCTTGAAGTCACCTTAAATAAGTTTTCAATTGGACAAACATCTTTCAAAATGTTGCTAGGAAATCAATTGTTTGCTAACAATGGAAAAGGACTAGGTTTTGGTAAAGTTCAAAATGATGTGACTGTGATTGACAATGCAAAAGGTAGAAGCATCTTTCCTAAGTGTGTAAAGTGTGGGGAAATTGGCCATAAATTTGAAAATTGCAAGACTATGAATAAAATCAGAAAATCCACTAGAGTTTGGGTTCCTAAACACTTGGCACATAATTACCATAAATTTTGGAACACAAATAAGAGGACAAAACAAATGTGGGTTCCAAAAGATTCTTGCTTTCATCATACTTCAGTCATTGATATTTTTGGACCTAGGAACGACTCTAGGTCATCTTTCTCTCTTCTTGTGTAGGTATGTTGGCGGGCTAAGGAGCAACAAAAATGGTATTTGGATTCAGGTTGCTCCAGACATATGACAGGAGACAAGAGATTGTTCCTTAGCCTAGAAAGATATAAAGGTGGGAGTGTGACATTGGGTGACAACAGCAAATGTATGATTATTGGTAAGGGAAAAGTAGGTAACAACATTTTTGCCTTAGCTGATGTCTTATATGTTGATAATTTGTATCACAATCTTATTTCCATAAGCCAACTGTGTGACAAAGGAACGAATGTAGTTTTTGACAGTGAGATTTGCAAGATCATTGATACATCCACTGGAAAAGTTGTTTTTACTGGCAAAAGAAAAGGAAATATCTACACACTCTCTTTTGATGATGTAACTGTTTCTAGATGTTTGGTTGCCACTGAAGAAGAGGCAGTTTTATGGCATAGAAGGCTAGCACATGCTAGTATGCATCTCCTTGAAAAACTAGAAACAAATGAGCTTGTCAGAGGTTTACCTCATCAGAAATTTAAAAATAACAAAGTGTGTAAGGCTTGCTCCATGGCTAAACTTAGTCGCTCGTCATTCCATCCAAAAAATGTTGTTAGCACTTCACGTGTTCTTGAATTGATTCATATGGATTTGTTTGGACCTACTGATACTGCTAGTTTAAATGTTAAACGTTATTGTTATGTACTGGTTGATGATTACTCTAGATTTACATGGGTTTATTTTCTAGCCAAAAAGTCTGAAACTTTTGATTATTTTTCAAAGTTTTCAAAACTTGTTCAAAATGAAAAAGGTGTTTCAATTAAAACTTTGAGAAGTGATCATGGAGGTGAATTTGAAAACTTAGTTTTTGAAAAATTCTGTGAAGAAAATGGCTTTAAACATGAATTTTCCGCTCCTCGAACACCTCAACAAAATGGGGTGGTCGAAAGGAAAAATCGTACATTGCAAGAGATGGCTAGATCTATGTTATGTGAATATAAATTACCTCAAACCTTCTGGGCTGAGGCAGTTAATACATCATGCTATGTAATGAATAGAGTCATGATTAGACCAATACTTAATAAAACGCCATATGAACTGTGTTTTGACAAAAAGCCTAACATCTCATATTTTCGAGTTTTTGGATGTCCTTGTTATATTCTGAACACAGGAGATCAACTTGGAAAGTTTGAAGCAAAAACAGTTGATGGAATCTTCATGGGTTATTCTTCAAGGAGCAAAGCTTACAGAATCTTCAATAAACAATCAAGAACAATTGTGGAGACCATTAATGTGAAGTTCAATGAATCAGACATAGAGATGGCTTCTGAAAATGATAAAGATGAAGGTGGTGTGCAAGAAGGCGAGAAAGATAGCAATGAAGTTGAGGCAAACAACGAAGAAGTCACAGAAGCAACAGCTGAAGCTGAAAGGCTGAAATTCAAACCCAATCATCCTCCAGATTTGATAATTGGAAGCCCAACGGCTGGCGTTCGCACCCGTTCCTCTCTCAATAAGAATGTTTGTGCTTTCTGTATTCATAATGCTTTTATTTCTGAAATAGAACCAAGTTCATATGATATTGCTCTTAATGATGAATCTTGGATTTTAGCTATGCAAGAGGAACTTAACCAGTTTGAGAGGAATAAAGTCTGGAAGTTGGTGCCTAGGCCAAAAGACTATCCAGTTGTTGGAACAAAATGGGTGTTTAAAAATAAACTTGACGAATCTGGTAATGTAATTAGAAACAAAGCTAGGTTGGTTGCTCAGGGATACAATCAAATTGAAGGCATTGATTTTGATGAAACATTTGCTCCAGTTGCTAGGTTAGAAGCAATTAGAATTTTGCTAAGTTTTGCATGTTTTAAAGGTTTTAAACTTAAGCAAATGGATGTTAAGAGTGCCTTTTTGAATGGTGAGCTGAAAGAAGAAGTTTTTGTTGAACAACCCCCTGGTTTTGAGAGTCATGAATTTCCAAATCATGTGTACAAACTAGAAAAAGCATTATATGGTCTTAAGCAGGCTCCTCGAGCTTGGTATGACTGTCTTTGTTCATATCTTTTGGAAAATGGTTTTAAAAAGGGATGTACTGACACTACTCTGTTTCTATTACATGATGGTAATGATTTCTTGATTGTTCAGATTTATGTTGATGATATCATTTATGGTGATACTAATGATATTTTGTGTGAGAAATTTGAAAAAAGTCATGCAAGACAAATTTGAGATGAGCTTGGTTGGAGAGCTAAAATACTTTCTTGGATTTCAAATCAAACAGAGCAACAAAGGAATCTTTATTTCTTAGACCAAGTATGTAATGGAGTTATTGAAGAAATTTGGAGTTGAAGATGCAAAACCAATGAGAACACCAATGAGCCCAACAACTAAGCTTGACAAAGATGAAAAAGGTGTTGCTGTTGATCAGAAAAAATATCGCGGTATAATCGGTTCACTTCTCTATCTCTCTGCTTCTAGACCCGATATTATGTTTTCTGTCTGCTTATGTGCTCGTTTTCAATCTAATCCAAAAGAATCTCATTTAAAAGCCACAAAACGAATTCTGAGGTATTTGTTGCACACACCAAAACTTGGCTTGTGGTATCCATCTAGTGACAATTTTGATTTAGTTGGTTTTACTGATGCTGATTATGCTGGCTCACTCACTGACAGGAAGAGCACTAGTGGAACTTGTTTCATGCTAGGACATTCTCTTGTTTCTTGGTCAAGTCGTAAACAAAATTGTGTTGCATTATCCACCACTGAAGCTGAGTATATTGCATTAGGAAGTTGTTGTGCACAGATTTTATGGATGATGCAAACTCTTTCAGATTTTGGCCTATTCTATAAACAAGTTCCTTTGAAATGTGACAGTAAGAGTGCAATAGATCTATCAAATAATACTGTACATCATTCACGCACAAAACACATTGATGTGAGACACCATTTCATTAGAGATCATATTGCTAGTGAGGACATTTGTATTGAATTTATTCCAACTGAATCCCAACTTGCGGATATTTTTACTAAACCCCTTTCTGAAGATAGATTTTGCAGATTACGATTGGATTTGGGAATTATAGAAATTAATTAATCTCTTTGCATTTTTGGGTAATTTTTTTTTAAGATGTTCTGTTATTAATTTCATTTTCTGGCAAATTAATCCAATCTTCAAATCATCAAGAAAAGAACAGTTTATTTTGGACATTTATAATAAAATTGTGACTGTGTTAGATCTCAGAATATGAGATGGATGAAAGCTTCCCTATAACCCTGATTTGATTGAATGTATTTTATAATATGAGTAATTTAGGAATTATTTTTCACATCCATCTCTATCTATATCACCCTTCTATCATCCATTATTGTTCTCATATATTAAGGGGATTTTGTATATAATAATAATAATAAGTATTTCTCTGATCTCATTTAAAAATCCAAGCTCTGGTCATGCATGGTCATGAGTTTACTTATTTAATTTCATGCTGCAACTAATCCCATTTAAAAATCCAAACTCTGGTTATGCGTGGTTAGTGTGCTCTTGAGATTAAAAAAAAAAAGGAAAATGTATATAGAATCCTCCATGGTATATGTTAACTAGCTTTCCATTCCATCTTCTAAATTGTGAAATGTATTCCTGTCTTACAGATTATTATGATTTTTTTGTTTGATTGATTGGAGTTTGCGGTTTCTGATTCTGTCAAATGACTTGATCTCTTACTATGGTCCATATCATTTGTAAATGTCCAGCCCTGTTCATCTTTTGATGATTACGAAGGGGGAGAAAGAGCTAAGATTTTGATACATATACAGACATCTATAGATTTTATTTTGCCATTAATGCAAAAAGTTTAGTTATTTTCTATTCTTTTTAAATTTTTTGCTATGTCTGTTTACTGTTATAGGGGGAGCACATATATAGGGGGAGTTCTCATTATTTTTTCCATACCAAACACATTTTGCTGTATTCAAAATCTTAAGTATGTTTGTCATCATCAAAAGGGGGAGATTGTTGAATCCGTGATTTTTTGTTTGATGATAACAAACATTTTTTAATATGTTTGAAACTGTACTGTTTACTGCTCTTCACATCATATTGGAATAAAAATATTTTTGTCTAATAATGCTCCTACACAGAAATTGAAAATTTACATAAGCATTTATTATTCAAAAACCATATTTTTATTTCATAATCAAAACAGTACAATACTTTCTGAACTCTCAGCTATACAAATTTTCACTCATTATTTCAGTACAAATGAATCTCACTACATGTTTCACTCTCACTCATCAATACATTCTTACTGTCTCTTTATCCTGTTTTGCTCCTGTTGCATCATCCTGAAACCTGTCACAAAAAAAAATGCACACAGTAGACTGGAACTAAAATTTTATTTTATAATTTTTTATGTGCCTCAGATTTTCTGTGTGTTTTTCTCATCATTTTTTCTGACTTGCCTGACACATATTTTACAAGTATGGCACAATACTATACAAGATCAGAAACGATCAAGTATAGCAAGAAAGCCAAATACTTGTGTATACCAAAACCAACACATTCAAGTTGGATCAAGAATGGTATCTGTTTTTTTTTCATTTTTGTGTTACAGGGTCACAGAAGCATATATGGCAACAAAAACAAATCAGTTCAGGTTCAAGCAGCATTCAAAGAGAAATGGTCAAAGCAGTGTGCACAAGATTGCACAAGGTTTCAGAGCTACATATGGAAAGCATTCAAACTGCATGGATTTCATATGCAATACAGGAAATTCAGACATACACAAGGCAGCAAACATGCAACATGACATTGCAGGATGGAAATATATGGCAAGTTGTTCAGCATTAAAAAAAATCCTGTTTTTTATTTACATGAAACTAAAGCATGTGCAAATGAAGCAGATTTGATTTACTAGACTGGAAATGAACACAATTAACATGCAAGAATTATCTGGACATAATTAAGTGGTGATGGCATTTAATACAGTGGAAAAATTCGACATCAAAGAATAAAATGAGGGCCTAAAATCATGCAGTTTGTTTTCTGAAGATTTTTTGTGAATAATGGTTGACAAGATAATCAGTTTCCACTTATCTTGTTTCCTGGTTTGAATTGTTAAAATTGTAAATGTTTCAACACGACTTTATGGGCAATACAATTTTAGGCAAGTGTTTAATACATTCTTGGGTAATTGTTTTTTATGCTAATCAATCAATCCCAAGCTCATTTTTGACAAGGAAATTTTTCTCTGGAAATCAATACACACAGTAAAATGGGCAAGCAAGAAATCAAAATCTTCCAGAAATGATTCAATTTATTCAAGGGGACAAATTAATATTTTTTTTAAGGATTCAATCAAGCAATACACGCAGGCAACAAACAAAAGCAGTGAATAAATTAGTTAATTCATATATGGGAAGATCAATTCGTGCATGTCAATATTTGTTTCCAGGTGGCAATTCATTTTTCCAAATTCATCAATGGACAAATTCATGTCTATAATCATCAATTCAATCAGAAAGGGAAATCATGGAAAATTCAGAATAATTAAAAGAGGAAATTCACGAAAAATCCTTCCAAATATTCATCAAACCAAATCAAGCAAGTCATAAGTGAAATCAAAGAATAAGGGTTCGAATTTCCCCTATAAATTCACATGTTTCCTCATAGGCAAAATCATCCAACTCATTCGAAATCAACTAAAACCCTACAGTCAAATCAAAGAGCTTACAGTGTTGGATTGGAGCAGAAAGACATTCAAAGTCAAGCTAGAAAGCATCGCAAATCATCTGGAATAAAATCAAAGCCATCAGAACCTCAAACTAAAGAAACCCCAGCCGCCTTGTTTATTTGCTTGAAGAAATAAAGAAAAAGGGACGACGGATTTCTAATTGAAGCTACAAAGGGGGTGTTTTCATTTAAGGGCTTTTTGTTTTAATTTTTAATGTACTTTGTTTAGTTCTGTTTGAAAAACAATCTGTGGTTTACTAGTTACGTCCGTAAAACTAGGGTGTACTGATTACGGTTTTGTGATCTGGGAAAATCTGGTCTAGGGATTTTAGATCAGTCTAAGACTTCGAGCGTAGTTTTAAATCAGTAGCAGGTGTTGCAAGTTTGCAAAACCCTTTAGGTGGTAGCAGGGTTTGCAAGTTTATTGAGTGTTTGTAAGCGTGAGACTGTTTTAAATCCTAGTAGATATCTTAGTAATGCAGCAGTAGGCACAGTTTGCCGAAGCTGGGTAATTTCTGTGTGTTTCTTTTATTGCATTCCTTATTATTCTGTGACTATTCTAAATATTGGATAAACCCTATTCACCCCCCCCTCTAGGGTTAATCTTGATCCTACAAGAAAAACACACTAAGTTTAAAGGAATCAAACAACTTGATTTTAACGTCAGAATCTTTTCGAAAGAAAAGGATAATCGTAAGACCGAATCCACACATAAATACGGATGGTTTTTACCTTACGATAACCCAAAACATTTTTGAAAATAATATTATTCTGATATTATGATAGTGTCTAAATAGAAGTAAATATCAATCTAGCAGAACGCTTGCATCTCACGCTCTACATATATAGCATACAATCAAAACCGCGTGCGCTTATTGGAGAATGGATTTCCTGGCAAGGTATGGGACCACCTTCCCGACAATGTACCTTCAGACATGAATATATTGTGGTTCAACAAGAACATCTTGCAACCCAGGCGAAACATGATCGGCCCCTCACTTCGCATGAGAGTACCGAATATATTATCACCACGGTTGGGGGCCAGCCAAAAGAACCGATAGCATACACACATAAATAAAAAGGGACAACCGAAGACATTTGATTTCTCCAGATCAGTTAATGATATACCCTTTTGATGGGTGTGACCCACATAGCCATGCGACCTACTCGATTTTATGTCATTTCCCTGGTTAATGAGGCTAGAAGCTAAACGTATTCTTCAGCATAACATGTCTCCATTCACTCTGAATGCTACATCATCATATCCGCCAGATATCACTAATTGACGTCCACAAAAATACATTGGGTGTCAAGCTAAGATAATGTGCACTTCTCTGCCATCAACTTGGTACGTTTGAAGAAATCAACGTTCGTGACTCCTTTGGAAATACTCTGTCAAACACTCATCCATACTAGTCATCCATGAACAGGATGAACTGAAGGCACCCTCCTACCACATCCTATATAGGTATCACCCCAAGGATCAATAGTGAGTAGTCCTTGCAATCTGAAGATTTCAACCACTATGGAATCACTGTATCTCTCCAGGGATCAGCCAGAGAATGTAAGTGATTCTTCCGTTTTATGAAGATCTACGGTCTTCAATTGCTCCATCTTCGACGTATTCGTATTTATTGTTCGGAATGGTTTTCAAATATAAAATTCGATCCCGGTCTTTCCGTACCAACAATTGTATGAGTAAGATTTGATAGTCGGTTATTTTTAACTATCAAATAAATAAAAATGAAATGGATCTACTGGTTGAGTACATAGCATCATTTGGCCTTTTTAATTTAAAATAATTTATGTATGATAAATTAAACTTCTAAATCTTTCAATACAGGATTCACTTCTTATTTTAAATATAAAAATATTCTTGAACCATTTCCTTTAATATTTAGAGCGATATCTTATAATCATATACAGTTTTCCATTTAATTATCATTTCAAACATTTTCTAGGACATTTCTTATTATTCAAAATCGGGAAATCAATTCAACTTATCATTTGTGAAACAATCGTTACAAAATCTCTTTTTGTTTCCTTTACTATGGAAATATCATTCCATATTCTGAAGGCCTTTTATTTTCCGTAACGGAAATATCTATATATATTTGCTCAAATTTGTTTATTTCCATTATAATGAAGTCTCATTATATCTATCCTCAAATAATTCAAATAATGTTGTGTTATTATTTATCATAATAAATCGCTTTTAGCATCTTTATCATTACAACTCGTATCATCCTCCGATAATCCTGATGTCATTCAAGTTGGAGTATTTTAAGTACCTCTCAGACCTTGATCAACGACGTTCTTATCTTAAAATAGATATGAATTGTAATTTAAAAACCCATATTCATTTTAATACCAACAGTTTTGCCACTTAACTATTTTATTTAAAATATGGTTTTATAAAACCTTCTTACTTTCGAAATCTCTTTTTATAAACTCATTTATACAACTCTGGTTTAATATAAATCCTTTTGTCCCGATTTCCTTTTCTTAATCCAACCATTTATTTTAAACTTGTCGCATTTGCATAAAATCCCTTTATATTTCAATTTACCAAACTTGGTTCAAATACAAACCCGTTCATAAACTTGCTTTGGAATTCAATTAGATTCCACTACTCTCCTATTATTTACTCAAATGAACTTCATTTAATAAGCAATTCCTTTAAATTATTATTAATTTACTTTATCATTACTGGAATAAATATCCAATTTCCTTTTTAGTTAATTTAAACATTATCCGCTAAATTATTTCATTTGATTAATCATCACAAATTAATTTAATTTAATAATCTATTTCCATTAAAACAGTTGGCTTGATCAATTTTAAAACATGATTAACATGGTGATCGACTCTAACTCGTCTCTTCATTTAAATTAACAAATAATATTATTAATTTAAACAATCTCACTTACTTCGATTGACCATTGGTAGAAGCCTTATTAGAGAGATGGTGGCCTATGACACACACTTTTTACTTTTCGGATTTTGAGCTAGGTATCACCCTAGCCGATTTTTACATGCTTACGGGGATTGAGATTGGCCTTCCAGATAGAGTCACTTGTCCGTTTGATTCCTCTTTTGAGTCACCAGATTCCTACCTGCAGTATTTGCCAGATTTGTCAGCGACTCGTATAGCTAATGGTGCCGTTTCCGTCACATATTTACTAGAGTATATTACATTGCATCTCGATGTGGTAGATTTCCATGACATAGTATATAGGGCTACCATTTTATACCTCCTTGGTTCGACATTCTTTTCGAACCAATGGAGTACAATTAGACTGGGCTACCTAGCAGAATTAGTCGAGTTAGAGCAGCTGCATATGATTGATTGGGCTTTGCAATATTGGGTTATCTATACGCCGCTCTTGACTCCTATGCTTTTGGAGAGGTTCGCCAGATGTTCGGTTTTTGGTACATGTTGCCGTGCTGGTACTACGAGTACATGGCCAACATGCATTCATGCATACAGCCCATCGCCAGTCATGCTGCCGAGACCTTTTTCCCATCCATGCGTAGATGGGAGAGTACTCACGGGGTTCAGCGTGCTCCTGTTGGTGTGAGACATGACTTGATGAAGGCTCGTACTCTGACAGATATGAGGGAGAGGGGGAACATGGATTTGGATGGTGTTGATGATGATGCTGCAGATTTATCATGCTGTATATATGTGTATGTCGCGATGTATATATATGTATGGCTCGATGTATATATGTGTATGTCTCGATGTTTTGGACTTTATGTTATTTTTTCATGTATTCTGTGTAATGTTTGCTCGTTTCATATGTTCTGTATAATGTTATTTTTTCATATGTTCTATGCAATGTTTGCTCGTTTCATATCTATGGCTCGACGTATCTTTTTTAACTCTGTTTAAACGATGTTTGAAATACTTAATAATAAAACGATGTTAGAAACAAGCAGGGTTTATAATTTAATTATAAAACGAATTGCAGCGGCGGTGCAATTCGTAATATAACGTTCTGCACTTCAATTGGTTGTACGAAATCCAATTTAAGTCGGATTTCCTCACAACAAGACACGTTCGCATCTAATTGACAATATTTTTCTAGTGGAAGAGAAAAAATGGGTTTTTATGTTGTAGATTTTGTTTTACGTCCAAATCAAAATTTCAAATAGTCGTTGTGGAATTCGTTTATAAAATATATTATTTACATATTTAAAATAAATGATTTTTATAAAATATAATGGGGACGACCCTCCTTTTTAACTCCTTCGTGTGCTGAAATGTTTAAATTATACGGATAAGTGGACGACCCTAGTTTTTTTAACTCTGTTTAAACGATGTTTGAAATATTTAATAATAAAAAGATGTTAGAAACAAGCAGGGTTTATAATTTAATTATAAAACGAACTGCAGCGGCACTGTAGTTCGTAATATAACGTTTGAACTTCAATTGGTTATACGAGATCCAATTTAAGTCGGATTTTCTCAAAACAAGACACATACGCATCTAATTGACAATATTTTCCTAGTGGAAGAGAAAAAATGGGTTTTCATGTTGAGATTTTGTTTTACGTCCAAATCAAAATTTCAAATAGTCGCCATGGAATTGTTTTATAAAATATATTGTTTACATATTTAAAATAAAGGATTTTTATAAAATATAATGGGGACGACCCTCCTTTTAACTCCTTCGTGTACTGAAATGTTTAAATTATACAGGTAAGTGGACGACCCTAGTTTTTTTTAACTCTGTTTAAACGATGTTTGAAATATTTAATAATAAAACGATATTAGAAACAACCAGGGTTTATAATTTAACTATAAAACGAACTACAGCGACGCTGCAGTTCGTAATATAATGTTCTGAACTTCAATTCGTTGTACGAGATCCAATTTAAGTCGGATTTCCTCACAACAAGACATGTTCGCATCTAACTGACAATATTTTTCTAGTGGAAGAGAAAAAAGGGTTTTCATGTTGTAGATTTTGTTTTACATCCAAATCAAAATTTGAAATAGTCGCCGTGGAATTCGTTTATAAAATATATTGTTTACATATTTAAAATAAAGGATTTTTATAAAATATAATGGGGATGACCCTCCTTTTTAACTCCTTGTACTGAAATGTTTAAATTATATGGGTAAGTGGACGACCCTAGTTTTTTTAACTCTGTTCAAATGATGTTTGAAATATTTAATAATAAAATGGTGTTAGAAACAAGCAGGGTTTATACTTTAATTATAAAATGAACTGCAGCGGCGCTGTAGTTCGTAATATAACGTTCTGAACTTTAATTGGTTGTACGAGATCCAATTTAAGTCGGATTTCCTCACAATAAGACAGTTCGCATCTAATTGACAATATTTTTCTAGTGGAAGAGAAAAAACGGGTTTTCATGTAGCAGATTTTGTTTTACGTCCAAATCAAAATTTCAAATAGTCGTTGTGGAATTGGTTTATAAAATATATTGTTTACATATTTAAAATAAAGGATTTTTATAAAATATAATGGGGATGACCCTCCTTTTTAACTCCTTCGTGTACTGAAATGTTTAAATTATATGGGTAAGTGGACGACCCCGGACCCACACTTTGGTTTTCCCTATATATAGCGGTTTCTCTGAAACCCTTAATCACAATTTATTTTCTTCCAGCCGCCACCTCCTTCCTCTTTCCCCATTTCAGCCTACTACCTGATAGGAAAATAACATAGTTGCCTTTTTGGAGTATGTCGGAACAGGGAAAAGAAAGTGTAGCCTCCAACATGGACAAATGGGAAAATGACGATGATGGGGTAGCAAATCAAAGACCTAGAAAAGAAATGGTTGTTGAAGGGCGCGTTCTCAAGCCACAAGGTCTGGGTGGATCCAGCTCTGTGTGCCGTTGTGGAGAAGAATCGGTCGTCGCTGTTTCGAAGACCAAAAAAAATGCTGGTCGTCGATTTTTTGGTTGTGCAGCCTACCTGGACCACAACATTTTTCATAATTAAATTGATTGTTGTTACTTTAAGCAGTGGATTGACCTCCGATGTGCGAACGTGGAGTTCAATATGCATTGGAAGCACAAACCGAAATACGACGTTTAAACAAGAATGTTACTAAGGCAGCTAGAGCTGGATTTTTCCCACATCCTTGGTAGGTGTGGGTGGAAACTATCTTATTGTTTATTATTGTACTTTAAATTTGATGTTTATGTGTTCAGTTGTTGTATTTCCTTCGATTGTACTTTGGCATTTATTTATGCTGTAATTGTCATTATTGCAAGCTTCTAAGTTATGTAATGCAAATTCCAACGCTCTAAACGTCTGTGATGGAGAACCTCCACTATGCACTAGTCACTGTTCACTGGAGCCATGACAGAGAATCTACACTACGCACTATTTACTGTCCAATTAAAGAGCATTCGTACCAATAAAGGAGCGCTATGTCCAATAAAGGTGCACTCTGTCCAATAAAGGAACACTCTGTCCAATAAAAGAGCACTTTGTCCAATAAAGGAACACTCTGTCCAATAAAGGAGCACTTTGTCTAATAAAGGAACACTCTGTCCAATAAAGGAGCACTCGTACCAATAAAGGAGCATCATGTCGATAAAAGTGGCTCTGTCCAATAAAGGAGCACTTTTCCAATAAAGGAGCACACTCCACCCAATAAAGCTACCCACTTACCAAGACCTCATACCTTATATATAACAACAATATTGCAATTCATATCTCAAATCAAAACTTATTCAAAAACATAAATGGATTCCAGTTTTATGAAATGCGTGATGGCTTTTGATAGCAATTTGGAGGAAGATGAAATCCTTCAAGAGGAAGCGGAAGAAATACAAGAAATACGGGACCTATACCATGAAGCGTATGGTTCATCATCCACAACTAGAGGGGGATCGGTTGCTAGAAGGAGGTTTATACACCGAAATCATGCTAAATACCATAAATCTTTGATGCAAGATTACTTCGATGACGATTGCACTTACGGGACTGATATGTTTCGTAGAAGATACAGGATGCGGAGAAATCTATTTCTTCGGATATTGGCTAGTATTCAAGGTAACAATGCTCACTTTAAGTACAAACAAAATGCATCGAAGACGCAGGGGTTGTCCGTTGAACAGAAAATGACGGCCGCTATGAGAATGTTAGCTTATGCCACTCCAGTCGATGCTTTGGATGATGCATACTGCATAGTAGAGAGCACGACACTTGAAACACTTGAAAATTTCTATCAAGTCGTGGTGGATGTCTATGGAGAAGAATACTTACGGTCTCCGAACGAAGCAAATGTAGTGCGAATCAGAGAGATGCACGAAAGCAGGGGTTGGCCGGGAATGTTAGGAAGTATGGACTGTATGTATTGGGAATGGAAGAACTGTCCTAAGGGATTACAAGGTGCGTACAACGGTAAGGAAAGGCGACCAACCATCATTTTGGAAGCTGTGGCATCGTACGATCTGTGGATATAGCACGCTTTCTTCGGAATCTCTGGTTCGAATAACGACTTAAATGTTGTAGAAAGATCCCATCTGTTTAATGATCTTGCTCAAGGTCGGGTACCTCCTTTAACATTTACCCTAGGCCAAAATACTTATGAGCATGGCTATTACCTAGGTGACGACATTTACCCGAAATGGAGCACCATTGTTAAAACATGTCCAAATCCATTGACTCCTAAACAAGTCAAATTCGCGGGGATGCAGGAGGCACAAAGGAAAGATGTGGAACGTGCTTTCGGTGTTTTACAATCTAGATTTGCAATGATAAGTAAACCATGTCGGTTGTGGTCTAGGAAAAAGATGTCTACAATCATGTTTTCTTGCATCATTCTTCACAACATGATTATAGAAGATGAAAGAGATATGGATGAAGAGCAACGTCACAACGAATACGAGGGTGCTTCGCAACCACCCCAAGTATTCTGACAAAACTGACCATTAACAGAGGAGGACTTCAACATTCATTTGACACGTCAGGTTATGTTTAGAGATGCAGAACTCCATAACCGGCTGTAGAAGGATCTTATGAATCATTTATGGAACCACTATGGCGATACCTAGTTATGAAGCACCCTTATCTGAACTCGTGTTTTATTTTATGTTTGTCGATCATGTATGCAGTAATGATGTTGTTCTTTCCTATTGTACCATCGCATTCTATTGTATTCGTAAGGGTTATTAATCAACTATTATTATGTTCCAAATTAGTTTATTCTACGAAAATAATAACAAATTTATTTTGTCATATTAGAAAATAAGGTAGGATAGGGAAGAAAAAAATTAAAACTACACTTGTCACGCGCCGACTTTATCGGCTCGTGAACTCGCGAGCCAATTTTTCTAGCGTGCGCCGAAAAAATTGGCTCGCGACTTCACGAGCCGATAAAGTCGGCGCGTGAGCCCAATTCAGAAATCTGAATTGATCCTGTAACATTTGTCTGAATGTTACACAATGTAACATCCGTTGGGGACCATTTTTGGCCCAATTCAAGATTCAAAGGATGAATTCTCCCTTTGTTGGAGATGCTCTTAATTACAGGGAGGAAGTGGTTTTAAATTTCATTTTGATTTAGCCATTGAAGCACGGTTTAGATCTGAAAGAAGAAGGATGGGTGGAGTTTGTTTGTGCGTATTTATATACATAAAAGCCTTAGCAGCCAAGTATTAGACTTAGCTTATTAGAATAGGTTTGCATATTTAATTAGGGGTTTTTGATTTTCCAATTCATTATGTAGCTGTGCATATTTAATATTAGAAGCAGAGTAGACTGTGCATGTACCTGCGCTGCATTGTGATTTCACTTCGTTAGTTGTACGTTGCATAGGGTAGGCTGCATATTGGTTGAGAGGTTTGCATAGAAAGAAATATGGAGTAGGTATTTTATTACTAATTTAAAAGTAGGTTGCACATGTATTTCGTATATCATTTCTAAAACATGAAGGTATAGGATGGCCACGTTATGCATATAATTTGACAACACAAAGGCATAGGGTAGAGTGCACTTAAATTTTCTCATGAATGAAGTGTTTATATAAATATATATTTTATATTCATTCATATGGTAATTTTATCCGTTGGTTTTATTGGGTTATTTAAATTTTCCGCTAACTGCCATTGCACGTTCTCTATACATATTGTCACAGACGATATCCAATCGAAATGAAAATGGACGTACAGCTACGTCTTCATGTTCCGGTCCCAATGAAATTTGTTTTGTTGAAAACCGACTTCGTTTGCCCACCGATCTTATTTCAATTTTAAATGTATTTATTGGTTCACGTTTAAAATTTCGTCTATCGACAAAATAACTCCTATTGGCTCCAAACTGGAAAACTAGTAATAATTAGCCATACGTATTCCAATAAAATTCGTTTCATCGAAAATGGAGGTTGTTTGAAAAACAGAGATTAATACGGCTTATAATATCAATAATTTATAAATTAAATCTAAAACAATTAATTTAAATAAAAATAAATTATTATTATCGAATATATCCAAATAGAATAATATATCACTTTAAATTGAGCCAATATAGATTTACAACTCAATATTAATATTTTCGTGTTAAACAATATCCAATTTAAGAAATTCCTTATTAAATAAATTAAATAAATGTTATAATTTATAAACGATTTCCATAGTGACTGTTTTAAAATTTAATTTGGACATAACTTACAATATATAAGCTGAAATAACGATATTTCTCTTTCATTGGAAAATTATAAACAATTAGATTCCAACGTCTCTTGTTTCACAGAATCCCGGCTTAAAACAGATTATGTATGATCAATTGAAGTTCAAAACTCAATATTACAAACTATCGCATCATTACGAGTTCGTTTTAATATAAATATAAACGCTCAATCGTCGTTTAATTAACAAATTCACTATTAAAATAAATTAATATTCCAAATATATTATTTAAAATAGATTTAAATATTCAAATTCAAATAGCTAAAAAATCCAGGTCGTTACATTAACAATCGTCTTTGATAACAACTAGCGGACTTTTAATATTTCAAAGTAATTCTACGAATCTCCCTAAAGGTTTGAACTTTTACTTATTTACTGCATTACAAGTGGTAGCATGCATTGTTGAATGTTGATACAAAAGGTAACTTTTAACATGAGTTTGCTAAGGTGAGTGCTTTGAAGAGAGTGAAGAAGATATCCGCCCGTCGATTAGTCCAACCACATTCGTTTTATTTTCAAAATTTTACCAACCAATAATGTAAACAAGTACGCATTACAGTCGTTCACATGCAATATTGCTTGGCATTTTTCTTTTAACACATTCGAATCTTCCAGCTGCACCAAATTTGAATTTTCAGTAAACGGTTACAACTAATTTTTTGCATACAAGAATTTTAAAATGGAAGTAAATATGCGCGGATGCATGCATCCATGTACTCATACATTTACATACATATCAATTTTGAATTTAATTGCTTTTTACAATATATTTATATTAATTCCTTTGCTTCCAACATTACTAGTAATTTTGTGCAATACATAATCGCTAAACGTTCAGTTTAAATTAACTGAAAACTACAATAAATGTCTTTTTCCCCAATGCTACATGATCAAATTGTCGGTTTTCACACCATCGGGCAAAAGATGCATATTCCTCTAAAGAGAAGAAACTGCACAGATAAAAAACAAGAAACAAGAATGAGTTCAAAATAACTGTTGATGGGTCAAGATACCCGCGTACATGATTACATCCAGACAGACAATTCAGTAAAATAATTTGTTTTTCTGTAGCTGCAAAATTAAATGCTGAAAACAAGAAATAAAAATAAAAAAGTTCAGAAATTATGCTGAAACCATTCACTCATGCCATGCATCATATCAGGTTCAGTAGCTTGCAAATTCTGAAGACCTTCGCCGGGACCAGCCTGATCATGGATGACATTACTTGTCACATCAACCCCCGGATAATAAACTCCATCATTCACATTTAGATGCTGCTGAAAATCCTGTAAGTTCACCATCATAGAATCATCATCCACATTGCTCATCATATTTGGATGATAAACAAAGCTGCTGCTGTAATCATGACATGCAAAATTTTCAGCATTCAACCGATTGCTGCCAAACAACTGCATATTATAAGGACAAGAATTCTGATGCGTGTCCCTCAACAGTTGATCAGGGAACCCTTTTTCAGCTTGATGATGTGGGCAGAGAACATTTGCACAAGTGAAAAGCATAAATGACACCTGACCTTGTGGAGCGAAACTATACATGTTGCTGTTTTCTTCATTAGAGCTGGACCCAGTTACATGTAACAGAGCTTGATGATCTATCTGTTCAAGAACAGATAACCACACCGTATTGTCCCTAGCAGTCATCTTCTCTTGAAGGGTTCTAGAGTGCCATACAAGTGCACGCATTTGATCGGTGTCGGGGGACAAGTGATAGATGATACCAGTGAGTAGAGCGATCTTGCAAGCCTTTTTCAAATGGTGGGGCTTTCTGTAAGGTGGCTGATCAAGCTCAGAGAAACCGAGCTCAGCCCACCATGGCTCGTTTGGGCTGGGCCACCATGGAGGTGGGACCCCCATTATGAAAGGATGGCGCTTCTGAGGAGGATTGCAGTGCTGCATCAAAGCGGAGATCAGAGAGCTCAGTGTCGGGTCTGATATTTCTGAGAGCTTTTCTCTTATGTTGACCGGTGCCTTTTGAAGGGGAGATTGCGAAGTGTCTAAACCACCAAAAAAGTGTTTAGTCATAGCCTGAGGACCCCTGTGCCCAAACTGCACGGTACTTTCCCACCAACTGCGCAGATTTTCAGAAGCTTCTGAGACTATTTCTCCATTTTCTGTAATGATCCCGTACACGAAGCCTTCAGTGTCGTCTGATCTGATCATTTCTATCACATTTTTGAACATTTCCGTTTGGGATTTCCATAAGGCAACTTGTTTTGAGAGGATTGGGTTGTCCACATTTAGGAGAGTAGTACGGAGTTTCTGTTCACAAATACGGCTGAGCTGAGCGATGTTGTTTTTTATACGGGACGCTAGAGCTTTTTCTTCCTGGTCAAGAATGCTCAAGTTGGAGATAACCGTGTTGTTAACTGAAGATGGCATGTCATTTGGTGATGACGATTGTTGTCGCTCCATATCTTCTGCAGATTTTATTCAATTAGAAGTTTCCATTTCGTGAACATAAACTTTAGCTAAGACGAGTTTCAAACAAAGATGAAATGATACCTATCCTGACTTATTGATGTTCAAGTTCCAGAGTGTAAACACATGTTCCACAATGAAAATCCGGTTCGTAGTGTGATTACATATATATATATATATATATATATATATATATATATATATGTATGTATGTACATACATACATACGTGCATATACATGCATGTGTGTAAAAAGGCGGTACACAGGCATGTTATGTGTGTATCAGTGTGTCTGTATAGGGATAGTGTTGATGACGAAGCTACCCTCATAGTAATAAAACAAACAGGCGTGAAAGCATAATTGGTTGTTAAAGTTACAAGGTGCCCATAGAATTTGGACAAACAGAAGGCTGCTTATTTTGGATTTAATCTGCCTTCTCACCAACATTATGCATGTACAGTTAAAACATTAAACAGTTCTGTATCATTAGAAGTGCAGAAGTTATAACGGGGATATAATAAAAAATAAAATAACAGGGTGCAAAAGGCTTCATTATGTCAAAAACCAAATATTTAAATTAATTTATTCTCAATCTCACATTATTTATGTAGAAAAAAATATATTGTTTAATCTTATATAACAACTGAAGAATATCAAGTTTTATGTGGTCCGAGTTCGGTGATTACAACAAGTTTATAACTTATACAGATCACTTAAGCCATTTACCCTAACTTTGTTGAATTAATGTAAAGGAGAACTAGTCATATTAATCATTTTATATTCATGTTACTAAATCAAGGCTTAATCTAGTGGTTGTAGCGGAAAATAGCGAAGCTTGAAGTGGATCTACTATTCACTGTGGCTAAACTAATAAACAAGCGTAGCGGTCGAAGAATATGCGCTATAATACGGATTTTGCATGTTTTAAGCCGGGCTTTAACTACATAGATTCATACATACGTATGTATATGCACATATGTGTGAGTTTTAGAAAATAAAAGAGCACACAAGACATTCTTTTGCTCATGAAGCGAGGGGTAAGCCTCAAAAACAAGGTTTAAGGTTTCAACCAAACCAATGACATTTCAATCATTCTGCTTTGGTTTCAGCAGGACCGAAACAAAACCATATTGAAACTCTAATACTCAATTTAAACAAAACCAAATCGGTCTTAGCAAGGCCAAAACCATTTTATCCATTTTTCATTCTACCAAATTAAATCGAACCGCACTATTTGTTCAGAGGTCTCAACAATTAAAATTTTTACTTCAAATAATAATTTGAGAAAATCCATTAAGTAGCTCTCAATTATTGTTTCAAAAACAACCTTGATTCTGTCAATACTGAGATTGGAAAGAGAGAAAAAACACTAACTTCCATTTTCATAAATCCTGAGGGTTTTTTTTCTTTTCTTTTTTCGCTTTCCATTAAATTATTTAAGTTTAATAATTTATATCTACAGTTGGAGAAAAAATATTCCTTGAGCCGTTTGCCTCGTCAGTTTGAGAGCAAGGCACACGCATTGTACAATTCATATGCCTAATGCATAAGCCTAAAGTGGAAAATTCCTTTCGAAGAAGTCTTAATGTGTTTTATCCCGTATTGCCTTGAGATGCTCATTGAGACAGGTTTTTTAAAACAACGATATACACACACATACGCACACACATATATGCATATACATCTATTTGTGCATGTATGTGCATATAACATCAAGACAAGTTTTAAAAGCGATAAAGTTGTTATCAATATAAACAACCATAGATGTTCTACATATATAAACAAATTATGTATGTATGCGCGAGTGCGTGTATTGATATCAACAACCATTTATGTTCTACACAAATATTCAAATTTCAAAATCTAACAGTTTGAAAATGTTTTTATTCATTAACAATGTTTATCATTAAAAAGTTTACAAACGTTGTGTGAGTGAGTGTGAGTGTGAGTGGGAGTGGGAGTGTCAGTATGTGTATTGATATCAACAGCCATCTATGTTCTACATAAGTATACAAATGTCAAAAATCAGACATTTTGGAAATGTTCTTATTCATCAACAACGTTTACCATTGAAAATTTTAAATGTTGTGTGTTGATAATTGATATCAACAACAATTTATGTTTTACATAAATATACGAATTTCAGAAACCTGGCACTTTGAAAATGTTTTCATCCATCAACAACGTTTATCATTAAAAATTTTGCAAATGTTGTGTGCTAATGGTGAAATGAATTTATGTACAATAAGATGCTATTGTGTTAAGACACTGAAAACTAATGGGTTGAAGCGATAAGGTAAGAGCGATAAAGCTGGGACTTAGTTTACAGCTGATTAAAAAGCGGAGCCACTTCAGGAACTTAATTAGCTTTTCAGTAAACAAACACGAATGTATACAGTATACGTCATATAACAAGGTAACAACAGAAACAATGAGACAGTCCTATGATATAAGAGGAACATCAGTTGACAAATCATTTTGGAATGCGAAAGAACCGTAGATTTGCCGTAAATTAGACCTGTAAACGGATTCTTTCAGATATGGATAGTGTCATATTCGCATCTGCATTCAAAATCATTTTTGGATATCGGAAATACGCATTTGCATATACGTGCGGATGTTGTATAATTATCTTATCCGTTGACGATTGATACATAGAGGAATATAAATAGAAAATTTTGGTTAGCATAAACATTTTATTTTCTCGCTAATTATAGAAGTGTGAAAAACAAACAAACAGAACGATAATAAATAGTTTTAAGCAATCAATATGCATTAAATTCATATAATACAAACTATTAGCTTAACAAAAAAATAAACACGTCAACCATTGTACTAAAATACACTATTTTAACTATAATTTTGATAAGAACCAAAATGGATAATTTTTGCATGTTCCACAGTTTTTTTTTCTTTCGAATATAGGGTATTTATCTACTTTTCGCATGCAGACGCAAACCGATTTTGAATATATCAGGTAGCCATTGACAAGCCTACCATAAATACAACCAGCATAAAGCTCATTCCCAAGATAATAAGAACAAGTTATCAATTAATGTTTACAGTTCTTATTTTTAATCAACTTCTGACAACTCCACATCAACTAAATTGGCAAGCGACATTTGACATGGAAACTTTGTTAAAATAAGGAAAAAAACGCGTATTAAATATATAGTGAAAAAATGGTAGATAATGATGACCTATATACATTCTTTACTTCAAGCTTAAGGAGATCAAATAAATGATCTTGGAAGTAGAAACACGATCTTTTGGTTCAATCGTGAAGTTCTAAAAATACCCCTATATGCAAACAATAGGTCAGGAGAATGAACTCAACTGAAAACAAAAATTAACATCCACTAGATTAGAAATTCAAAACCATATTCCTACCAAAAAAAAAAAATTACATTTTGCCTTTATATTTTCAGTTTTTTGTCAAACTACATAGAAAATTTAATTTTACTTAAGCTTAAGGAGATCAAATAAATGATCTTGGAAGTAGAAACACGATCTTTTGGTTCGATCGTGAAGTTCTAAAAATACCCCTATATGCAAACAATAGGTCAGGAGTATGAAAACTGAAAACAAAAATTAACATCCACTAGGTTAGAAATTCAAAACCATATTCCTACCCAAAAAAAAAAAAAAAAAAAAAAAAAAAAAAAAAAAAAAATCATTTTTCCTTTATATTTCCAGTTTTTTTGTCAAACTACATAGAAATTTTAATTTTAATAGTTCTATAAGAGGCTTTTATACGCACATGCATTCTACTCGCCAAACAATCTAGCTAAAAATGAAAATGACATAATCAATAGAAAGAGGGTCAACAGATCAGACTTGTTCACGTATGTGGCTTTCCTCTCACACACTTTTTCATATACAGGGCTATTCCTCTCACATTGTGTATATTCTGTTTTGCTTATGGTAAAAACTCTTCGCCAAATAGTAGCATGACATATCTAAAGAAACACGTTTTCACAACATAAGGATATCAAATGCAAAAATAATTTTTCACGCCATTTCATTTTAGCAACTTTAAGGAATTAAACAGTTTCTTAAAATTTTAGATTGTACAAATATGATGGGGAAAAAGATTTCAGAACACAGCGATCTATGAATCTCAAATTTCAAAAGTATAGTTAATAATCTCAACAAGTTTCTTTGGAGAGAAGATTTGAGAACCGGCAGAGTCAGAATTTCCAAAAAAAACGGTGAATTAGATCTAACAAGCACAATTGGAAGGAAAAGGAATAGGAACTGATCTGAAATAGTTAATAGTTTGAAATGATTGGATGGACCAAATAAAGATAAATGGAGCATACCTGCAAGCAAGATGATGTGATTAATTCATATATGCTTGAGCAATATCGCCTCTGCTATGTAAGAATTACAAGGAAGAGGAGAATAAGTATAAAGATATTCAATGGACTACTGCTTTTCACAAAGACCTAAAGGCTAGTCATTTCTCAATGTATATTGTCGTTGATAATTGCCAGTTCATTCTACGTAAGTTAAATTCATTGAACGATTTTTAACCGTTCTAGTTAATACCACTGAAATGGAAGTATGGTAATTAACTATAAGTCGAAGAATTTATCTATGAAAGTTAAAGTTCCACAAATGACCATAAATAGCAGTAATTAAATAGATAATCTAGAAAAATAGCAACATGACTTTTGAGAAGGTTAAAGACCGAAACAGTGAAATTAGAAGAAAAGTACAAATGTAAAGAACTATAAAATTGAATATAAGGAGATAAATACAAACCTTTCACATACAACTGACAAACTATTTCAAATTCAGATATAAATTTTAAACTAACAACGACCATATGTATAATGTGCATGCATATACTACTTCTATCGTTATATGATATGAACCCTTTATTTTTATTTTTGGTGTGTGTGCATATATTAGGTGTTTACAGTGTTATTAGGGCGTTCGACTAGTCGCGACTATTCGTTGATTAGTCGATATTGGAGCATCGACTGGAAGAGTCGACTTGCCATTAGCCGAGCTCGAACCCTAATCACGAAATCGAAGCCCTAAATCACGAAGTTGAAGCCTTAAATCATGAAATCGAAGTCGAAGCCCAAAATCATGAAGTCGACCCCGAATCACGAAATTGAAGTCGAGTACGAAGTCGAACCATGATGGCAACGACTGAAAAAAACAACTGCAATATAAAGACTGCAATTATCTATGTTTATAATACGAAGTGGTAGACTTGCAATTATCTATTATAAACGAACATAATACACTGCAAGTCGAATACAAAGTGGTATATAAACATTTTATAAACTACAATTATCTATTAATACACTGCAAAGATGCATATATTTATTTATTTATATACTACAATTATGTTTTAATATATATGTATATATTTATTTATTTATCGACTAGTCTATGACTAATCTATGACTAGTCCGACTAGTCCGACTAGTTGGACCTCTATCGACTCGACTCGACTTGGCGCCATAATAACCTTGGGTGTTTTGGTATATAAATAGTCCAACTTTAATCATCCTCAACTCCGTAATCTCGAGTCTAGATTCTACTTTTATTCTTAACCATCTTGTGTTTGAAATTACTATTTAGATGTATAATCACTCAAATTGAATCACATTCACGTTATTTTTCCAAGTCATAATCATGAACTTTAACCCCAGTTATATACAATACAAACATACTTTCAACTTTTGATCACATAAATTAATTATATGTTAAAAAGTGATATCAATTTGAACTTTGACTATTCAATTTGACAACTAGTAGGTTTTTTTCTTGTATTTTGAAAGGTCTATTAGATGTTCAGAATTACATGAAGATGATAACTACTTATTTTCTACCCCTCAATTATATATGACATGCATATTTTTGTCTTATGTTTGAATGATCGACCACGAATTAATATGTATAATTAAACCATGGTAATAATTTATTACATGAGGTATGTATCACTTTGGAATGAATGTTGAACGTATTAGACTAGAACACATATGTAATCCGGTTTTTTTTATTAATGCTGCTACTGTGTTTTTTACTGAAATTATAAGAGAGAAAAATAATAAAACGTCATCAAATTAATTTATTTTTATTAGCAAAACACAAGGAGTACAAAATGTTGAATTAATTTGCAGAATTATTATAACTTATCCACAAAATACATGAACCTAAGTTTTGGAATTTATTGCAACACACGCATGCTTTTCTTTTCTGTTCTTCTCCTTAACTCAATCTTTCAGACGGATAAAAAGTTTTACCCTCAGAGCAAAAATACTTCTATTGGCTGATTTGATATCGTTGATAGTATTTAAAACCGATTATACATTATAACACGACTACATAAAAATAATCTTCAACAATATTTTACAGCATTTTTAAATGACTATGTCATCAATTATTTAAGTGACTATACAAAGTTTATACACGTATATTTTTTTTTTGTTGAGATATTTTACTTTTTCCGATAAAAGAAGAGGTGTGTATCTGTTAGTCACTAATTGTTGTTGATTGCAAAAAAAGGTAGATTGAACGATAATAATTTATTATAAATTATAACATACGTTTAGCGCAAATTGGCTGTGAAATTTGCATACATACTAAAATTACGACCGGTTCTTCTCAATCTTTAATCTATATAGGATTATGTTTGTTGAATAAATACATATGTTTACAGATGACAAGTGGTTTCTCTTTTGATTATTATCTTTCTATTTATAAATTGTTACCATGTCAATTAATGAACTACATAAAAATACGTGGCAGGTAATTAAATTTTTATACATGTTCAATGTATCGAATTTCAAATTTGAAGGCACTCATTTATTTTTGTTAATCATATTAATTATAATATTGATTGTATAGCTGGCAAATAATCGTTTTAGTTTCGGGTAGGATTTTGATTAACGCCTTTAAACATTGCTTATTTTCCGCAATATCTAGCTTTAGACAAATTTGTTTTTCAACTAATTAATTTGCAGTTACATTCAAGCCATCAATAACCCATGACAGATGTAAATTACAGCGAACACAGAATAATTATTTTAAACAACTTTCCTTTCGTGTTTTGTACGAGCCGAGATACCAAGCATTGCTGGTGAACCAATGTATGTGTATACCCTCTTTTGTTGTCTTGTTTTGTTGGAATATTTAAAATAGACGTGTTCGTTAAATTTCACAATCCAATCAAGCAGTTTGCATCAGTATAAATAACCAGTGAGCACGCAAAAACTGTTGACTAATAAACCAAAAAATACTGATGGATAGCAGGACACACACACACATATATATATATATATATATATATATATATATATATATATATATATATATATATGAGGAGCGTTCAATGGCACCCCAAATAGTGTAACACCCTTTTAGCCCCGCTGATTTCCACCACACATTTTTGTTTCTCTTTTTCCACTAATTTTCTCTTCCTCCACTAACTTATTGAACTATAAATACTTGGCCACAAATGAGGTGCAAAAGGGAGGCCAAAAAAATGGGGTGCCATATAACCCTCATCTCTCTCTCTCTCTCTCTCTCTCTCTCTCTATATATATATATATATATATATATATATATATATATATATATATACATGAAGAGCTTTCAATGGCACCCCAAGTAGTGAGCACCCCATTTGCCCCCCTATATAAACCAAGTATTTATATTAGAATAAGTGAGTGGGAGGAGAGAGAATGAGTGGAAGGAGAGAGAGAGGGGTGAAATACTTGGTGGAAATCAGGAGGCAAATGGGGTGCTACATTATTTGGGGTGCCATTGAACGCTCACCTATATATATATATATATATATATATATATATATATATATATATATATCCAAATCAGTGTTTTTCTTCATGTTATCGGATATTTCATCGCATTTTGGATATGAAAGCGTAGAAATTGATTTTCTGGCATTCATCATCAGCTCTAAAATTGATCAAAATCAACACACATCATGCAGCACTGAAGAATGTCCAATTAGTATTTAGTATTCATCAGTAAACTATAAACGTTTTGACCTTTGTAGCAAAAATAATAGGCCAAATGCAAAGATGCTAACCCAAAACAAAATTTGATGATCTCGAAAATAAGAACAAACTGATTTTTTTTTTTTCCTTTTTACCTTTTATTTAATGAGTTTAAAACAAAGACTAAAATATCAAGTGGCTCATATAACTGTAAACATATGAAAATGGGTCCTCCAAGCCTTCTAGCACTGCATGTATTCCAGTCGCGGTTTTAAATCTCATATATCTCCTCTGATATCTCCTTTTCACACTTAGACGAAACAAGACATCAAATATCTTTCATATCTACCCTCACTCATCTCGCTCGGCAAATGGATCAAAATATCAATCCGATAACTCATCTGAAGTTATAGCTTATTATCATAAAACATGCCATCATCAATGATCACATGATACATGTTATTATAATAGTTTTTTCTCTCGTTGTATGATTTAATGATTTATATGGTCAGCACCAATGTTAAAAATATTATAATCATGTGATTAAAATCCCATTTCAAATTGAATCTCCCCGATTATGATCTGAATTTCAAATTCCAATTCAGATGAAAATTAAAACCACATTAAGAGAAATCATTCAATCAGTATTGATATAGAAAATATTAAGGTATTTTGAATCTACATGTCAAATATTATTATTTTCTATAAAATGGAGATTAAACAAAAAACAAAATTAAGTTTTAGGTTTAAACATTTAAATATCTTTGGTTGGCTTGAAAGCGCAAGCTTTTGGTTCTACCATGAACCTACTAAAACATTCTTCACTCATATATTTAAGTGTTATCTTTATTCCATGTACAATCACCTAAAAAGTAGTGGTAAAATTCTAACCAAATGTAGATGTTATTCCTACTATTTTTAACCTGTCATTTCTAAACTAGACTTGAAGTATTTAAACCAAGTTAAAACATGAATATTTTAATGAATATATTTCAATACTTCCATGTTAATAGAAATGAAAGCAGATCAAAATGGTGCGGACGGAACAACTACCGTCAACAGTGAATGCTTCAAAAAACAACTGAGGATCTGTTTCAAGGCTTGTAATCTCATGATCAGAATGGACGGGTGGTAGGTTCGTCTCATACTCAGTTGGTGATTTTTGAAAAATCATAGACTAGCAGTTTAAAAAAAAAAAGAACAGCAAAGCCCTTCATGCCATTTCATGAGATTTACAGCAGTCCATACATAAAAGATTTGACAAATATATATGAATTAACAAACAACAAATACATGTAATCAAGTATAAAATCCATATCTTCAAAATAAACGTAAGCAACAACATCGAGTAATTAATAACATCAACCATCCAACGATTCTCAATTAGCAAATCCATGTAACCAAACAAGATGCAAGTGAAGGCGCCTTCTTTCGGCTCACAATTATGTCCATCTTGGACATCTTCTCATTTTTCGAACAAAAATTGACAAACATCTATTTTCAGCTTGCAATTCAAGCGCGTATTCGAGTCCTCTAATACGTACTGGAGGATCAATCCATTCAAAATAGTTACAACATTGAACTTCTCCGAGGTACATTTTATGATCCCCAAACGAAATACATCAAAACAAATATCTACATTTAACATTCCTTTCATTTTTGCATACAACTACACACTCATCTCCACGTCGACAAATTGGGTAAGGCCCTTTGGGCATAGCAGTACGAACAAGATATAGACGCTCGAGTATATTTCCATCAACACAAATCTGTTTTCTCGGTCTTTGGTTTGCTACAAGCCTACAACTTCGCGTAAACCGGCATTTAACGTTGAAACTTCTGAGTGGAATTGATGAGTTACTGAGTCAAACTGAGTCATCATCAATTTGGTTATCTTTCCCAAGGCCTACACCACTTCAAATTCATCGCGGCATTTCACCAAGGTTTCATCGTTAATCCAATCGTCCATGACTAAATTCATAAAAATTAAACATATTCCAAAAAATAAAACTAATACACATTTAAATATAGATAAAATTACCGAGGATAACCTTGCAAAGAAGAACTTGTCTCAAGCTTGACATAAATTTGTATAACTTAAGAGAATCGACTAAAATTTTATGTATATCTACCAGAAAATGGATTTTAAGGTTCAGAATTCGAATGAGTTAAGGAGGAGACAAAATGATGATTAGACTTAAGTATAGTAAAAACTTCAGGTGTTTTTGAAAAACCTCAATTAGCGATTTTTCAAAAATCGTCTGACAAATCACGTGTTTTACCTAGTTGGCGATTTTTGAAAATTTGAAAAAACGCGCAAACTGGGTACTATGTTATCAAAGCCCTCGCTTAGGCGTGCCTAGACTCCAAAACGCCCTAGGCTCCAGCCTGGGTTTTTTTTACCTTTCAAGGCGCCTGTGATGCATAAGGCGCCAAAGAAGCCTTAAAAACGCCAAGGCGCTCGCCTTGTGAAACGCCAAAAAAGCACGCTTTTTGCAACATTTGGGTAGAAATTGAAAATTTCAGCATTTGCTTAATAAGATCCCAAAATCCAACATGCTAAGAAAATTAAGCTCGTTTGATTGTTGATTTAGAGCGTATTCTATAAAAAAATGGCCGCTTTTTTTTGTCAACCAGTTGAAAAGAAAAACCATAAATTTCGTTCGTTGAATCATCCAAAAAAAACCTAGTTCGTGGAAGGTTAAAAGTTAAAACTCTATTTAAGACTTTATGCAATGTTGTTTCGAATTTCTATATTTTAAGTATTTTATTGTTTGTAAACTTGAGTTGAATGGCTTTGCACGTTCTTAGTTTGATTTATGTTAATCGTATGGTGTTTTTCTTCTAATAATGCTTTTATATTCCCTTTTTAAAATAAAAAATGTGTTTTATTGCATTTTCTAAATGCAGTTTTTAGCTGAAAACTGGAAAAGAAAAACATTCAAGGCACCAAGAAAAAAAAACTAGGTGCAAAGAAGCGCTAGGCGAGGGTCCGGGGCTTTTTCGCCTTGACAACTATGACTGATAAAAACCCAGTCACCGCTTATGTAGCCAAAAGGGCATATTCCTGTAATTATTTTTAAAACCGACCTAAACACATAATTATTTCTAAAAACAATACTAAATGTGGAATTTTTCCTCAGAACAATAACTCAGACCGCTTAGACGCGTCCGAAACCTAGATTGATCCTTTGTCACGTTCTAAGTCGGACGTCTGCTATGGCTATTTAAGATAACAGTAATAATCTCAAACCACTTACACATGTACGAGACATAGATTAGATTTTAGGCACACTTTGAGTCGGACGTCTATAAGGATTTTTGCTTGTTTGCTTTTATTTGGATATTTGAAATTTCTATTGAGAATGATAACGAATTTATATCACCTTAAAGCTATCATCTAAAGAGATGAGGCTGGAGTGCATGATGCAAGTCTCAGCGTCAAAAAGTGGGTTATGGGCTTGTACGGGTTTGGTTGCCTTAGTGTTACCATCCGAAGAGACATAGCCAGAGTGCACAGTGCAAGTCTCCTCACAGGAAATGAGTGGATGAGCTTGCATGGATTGGATCGTTTTATGCTACCGTCCAGAGAGGCGGGACCAAAGTGCAAGGAATAAGTCACACTACTAGAGAATGAGTGGGTGAGTTTGCATGTCATTGAGTTCCTTGCTGGAGAATTAATAGGTTAGGCTTGTCAAAGATGCGGAAAGATAAGAATATGTCCCCTTATTGGAGAGTGAGCGGATGAGCTTACTCAATCATTTGGTCCCTTTTGTCGGAGAATAAGCAGATCAAAATTAGCAAGTAACCGCCAAAAAGTTGAACCCCAGAGTGGATGACAATCAAGAGAACAGGTCCTAGATTGAACAATGAACGTTTCGACAAGACCAAGTCCTGAAATGGATATAGACTGGATGAAGGGATTCAAACGCCTTGCAATTGGAAAAGGAAAGATAAGTCCTATGAGGATACATAATGACTTCGATTCAAAGGATGATACTTTCAGATTATTGATTAGGATTGAGATAGTCATGGAGCTTGCATAAAGTAACCAGATTGCTTGACTGGATCAGCTAGAAAGCTAGATTGGAATAGCCGAAGCACTCAACTATCGAAGATTGGTTACTGATGATTGGGACTCGTTCTTGAGCAACGCACACATTATCTTCAAAAGGCATATTTCAGAAAGTGTTAACCCACTTATGAACCAAAACAGCTTCAAAAAGATTGAAACAAGATAGGAATGACTTGAAACTTCGCAGAAACACATAGAAGATGCTTAAATGAGACTTAGGGAATTTTCACCAGGTTTAGGCTAGGAAATATTGAATTTGCATTAAAAAAAAAAACTTTTTGGATAATTTAGGAATTCAAAATTTTATATATGGATTCTAAATTGTACAAAAAAAACATTTAGTAATAAAATGTTGTTTTCAGACTAATACTAAGAAAATAGATTTCAGAAAATTGAAGTGCTTTTTGTTCGATTTCAAGAGGAAATTATATAGCACAATAAAGACAAATATTTAGTTAAATTTTATTCTTTGTGAACGGTTACATTCTAAAAACTTGTTAGTTGTTACAATATCTTTAAAAAATAATACCAAATTTTTGTTACGAAACAATGTTAGTTAGATGGCATTTGGCTTATCTTATGTTATGTTATGTTTTGTGCTTTGAGTTTTCAACATTAATTACCAAAAAAAAAAAGTAAAGGGGTGACGGAGGGGATAGAATGAAGATGGAGAGCATGACGGAGACGATGGAGGTACAACAGAAGGATAATTCTCTTTCATCCTTACGCTATTTCCCAAAATACAAAATAAGAAAAAAATGTTTTCTGTTTTATGTGTTAACTTCGTTTTCTAAAACGATCATTTTTCACAATATACATGCGTCATTTGCACTTCTGCATGTATGTAAATGGATAAGCCAAACGCACTTTTATATTTTAATTTAACCATTACTATTGCCTGGAAAAGCTTTAACACATGGAAAAGAAGCATTAACAAAAGCGATTACTGATGGAAGAGTGTTAGGGTGATGAGGCGAATGAAATGGGAAATTGGATCTCAGAGCAATTCATGGTAGAGCTTAGATCTGACGAAGTAAAAAAGGTATGCAGTGGGAAAACACCGTGGTGAAAACAAGGGCATGCGGAAGCGAGAAGATTGAGAAGGGAGAGGAGTGAAGAAGCGATTTGAAGAGAAAAGAATGGCGTAAAGAGGAAAAAAAGAGGGATGGAGGAAGACCCTTGTCACCATTTACATTTCCACTGCATACGAAGCTCTGGATTTTGCATTTTATTTTAAATTTTATGTTATCTTTATTTATGCTTTCACCTTTAAATCTCTTGTTATCATAATTACATCTGAATTGACTTTGTCTTTTGGTTCTAGGTTACATCTCTAGTCAACCCCAACTTGCTTGAAATTTATGGTTTAGTTGTTGTTATTGTTTAATCAACCCTTAAAGCATAGTGATCTCAAACATCCTTTAAGTTACTTGTACCATTCACTTGAACATTTCGCTTGAGATTGATTTACTTGCATAAGGATGTTAATCCTAACTCGAGTGTTTCGTTTTACTTTATGTACGGATCAGACCGAGTATCACAGTATTGAGATTGCACCTTTCAGAGCTGGAGACTTGCTGAAGACCATATCTCTATATATTTATCTATTTCAGTTTTTTTCCTTGTGTATTAGAAATCATATGTATTAGACTTCCAACGTATTTGTTTTATTTGTAACTCTGATGTATTTTATTAGTAGTCTTATGAACTACTATTGTAGTTTATTTATTCCGCTGCGAGATATTTTGTTATTGTGAATCTGTGATTTATCTATGATTCTATAATAAATTTATATTTGATCTCATAGTAATAACAATCTGTTATTTCGAACAATTTGAGTTAGCTATATTGTCGATTTGAGTGGTTGGATATAGTCGGTTGTTACATGTGGTATTACAGCTTTGGTATGTGAAAACCTTAGCCTATAGGGTTTTAATTCGTTAGAGATAGGGCAGTAATATCCTAAAATGAGTGGAATCATTCTTGAGAGAGCAAGTTTTGAAAATATAAATCATTTGGACATTTAAATCTTTCTCTGAAATTCCCACTCTACTGAATTCATCTTCCTTGATGGGTTTCTCTTCAATTAGGATCTCCTTAGGTCTAAATCTCGATTCTTGTTCTAAATTCGTCTTTGATCTTTCCTTGGATCTAATAAATTTTGGGTGAGTTAATAACTAAGGAAATCTATACTAATAAGATTATAAGATGGTAAGTTGAAAACACGACGTTTCGAAATTTGTTAATCTTACTTTTTTTAGTCTAATAGGTATGAAATATTAATTTGATTTTTTTTTGAGTAAATATATTTAGAATACTAATCTGATTTAAGAAGGATATTCTTAATGAAATTTATTAAGAATGATGATTTATGAGATATATACAAATTAAGCTTATGAAATTAGATGGATATTTTAAGTGTAATTTAGGGCAACATTAACTTTAAGGCATGCTCGCTAAGCATATAGAACTAATTACTATTTATTTGAATTTTGAGTTTTGTCATCTCGAAATAATTTTTGTGCTTGGGAATTTTGAAATAAATAAAGAAACTTAACATGTAACATTAAGGATAATATAGGATTATATTGATATGAATCGTATTCAATAAGATTGAATTGCACATAAACTTAACTACTATGTTGATTTATACATAAACAAGAACTTGATTTGTATATTCTTAATGTTAATAAGATCTAAAACTTATTAAAAAGGAATTTGAGTGCAAAACCTTAGAGTGATCTAAGACATGAATTGAGAAAATTGTAACTAAGTGAAAACTAATTATGTTAAGAAACCATTATATCAGTGTTATTAATGGCGCACGGCGCAAACCCTCTCTGGAGCCTTGGCGCACGGCGCGGCAAATGACGCGCGCCTTTTTAATTTACTGCGCATGTTTATTTTTTTAATATAATTAATATTTTAACAAAAGATTTTTGAAAAAAATCTATTTTTTGCTAAAATATACGCAGCAATTTTTTTATGTATTTTACAAAAAAAAACATAGAGCATAAAATTTCAAGCACAATAGTTTTCAAATCAAAAATAATAATACATATTAAAGATGAGCTAAAAAACGAATCTCTCCACTCTTGCTGCTTTAGCAGCAACACACCAAGTCAGGTCATCCTCATCGTCGAACACAAACTCATCTTCAATATCGGTCATATATTCAGTTAACCATTAATTACAATCATCAATATCATTCAAAGATACTGGACCAACAGTGTCACAAATATATTATACATTCTTTTTAATGCTCAATTGTATTTAACAAATACCAAATCATGAAATATTTTTATGTTACAAACAAATCGTACAATGACATTGGACATATTTACATATATGCAAAAATAAAATAAAATTCAAGGGTATGTTTCAGAGCTGCTTGAATGCTTATCTTATGAGAATATTTTTTTCTTCCTCCAAAATTGCTTCTCTTGATATATCGTTCATGACTTCGGAGTTTCATTCATTTGCTTTTGCATCAATGCTAGACAATATTTTATGATCTTTTATACATTAAATTATATACTTCTGCAATATTAAAAGGAATCTAAACTAAGTTGGATAATAAAACATATGTCAGTTCTAAATATCGGCATGCTAAGATAAGTCAATTACATAATTGTAAGGTTATTAACTTGCTGATGATAATCGGATAGGAAATAATGATGATATAATTATGTTTTCATATAACTAAAAAAAAAAGATATTAACAATTTTTTTCATATTTCATATCATTATGATAACAATAGTAATAGTAGTTGTGATGGTGGTTGTAGTGATGGTAAAAGTATTTGTAGTACTAGTTATAGCAGTTTGAAATGCGAAAAAAACCATAAAATAAAGAAAAGGCGCGCCATTTTGCTTCGTGCGCCATTTATGCGCCGCACGTCATTTGGTGCGCCTTTTCATATGCGCCACGCCGCAAACAAAAATGGCGCAAACGCCTTGCCGCGCGCCGCGGCGCGCCTTTCATAACTATGCATTATATATATATATATATATATATATATATATATATATATATATATATGTTTTGAGAATATTACTTTATATGGTTTCCCACTGTAATTATAAGTTGGTTATTTAGATAATGATAGGAGTCAAAATGGTGGATACTCAATGCCAAAGGCTCTCGTACTCAAGCGCGAGGACTTCCCAGGTCAGTCTCCCGTCCTGGTTAGACTATCAAGTACATGGTGATTTAGACATACGACTAGCTAATGTAGGCACTAAATCATATATGTACTAAATAGATATAGAATCACATTTTAGTCGCTTGAAAATGATTCCGGTGATTGTTGCAGCATCACCTGTGTTTATTTTTATGTTTCGAAAGTGAGAAGATATATGATACCAGCTGAAACGTTGAGATTATACTAAAAAATATTTTAAAAAATATTTGGAAAATATTAAAACTATTGATTTAGTCATCTCTTAATATATAAACTAAGTAGTTTCATGTGTATAAACTTGATTTTAAGATATATTAAATTGCTTAATTTTTGTTTCCCCTTTCTCGTTCTTTTTCAGGGACGAAAGATTTGAGTAGGGAAATTGTAACGATCTTAAAATTTTAATAATTTTAAATAATATATTTAACAGGAATTTAACTTAAAATTGAATTTAACTTAAAATTTTAAAATTCAATTTATTTTGAAATATATAAATGTACGGTTTTGATTTTTGAATGTAAATTTAAAGTACGTAAGAATAATAAAAATCTTAGTGACCGTTTAATTTAAGAACTCATTTGATTTGAAACTAACATGAAATCAATTAATAACAAAACACTGAAATGCTGATTCCAAAACTTTAATATTTTTATACAATTTGACTTGGAGAAAATATATAATGAAAACGTCAAAGTTCGTTTTTTCGAATTCCAATTTTGTTGGCTCCATTTAAATCAGTTTATACGATCGATTTACGGTAGTGACAACCATATCACGTAATTAACATTAAAATTAAAATTTTAAATGAAATTGTGAAATTTGAGATTTAAAATACGACTACTTAAACATGCGTAGGAACAAATTTTGTAGTAAAATACGCAAGTTTGTTCCGTTCGCGTAAAATTATTTAACATTGAATAAATCGTTGTAAATAAAATATTTCAAAATTTAGGTGTTTCTTTTTTCTAATACTAGATTATTTTCTAAGAAAGACGTTATTTCTCGTTTGAAATTCGGATGTTTATTGCTTCGAATATACGATTTCCTCTGAAAAACGCACAAATTCCGTCAGCATATTTGTATATAGCTATGATTTTTATCTCTGATCATTCTATCGGCTTCCTTCTTTTACCTGTTTGTGAAATGGCTTTCTGAACTAAAAGAAATTTGTCTTTTGTATTTTTGAGAATTGAAAAGTCAGTCACGATATTCAAAACACAGGTTCATTGTTCTGGAATTTATACTCACATGCATATTCTTCTTCTCTCCACCTTCTTTTCTCTGCATTGTTTTACAATCTCCATTTTCGTGCAAATAACCCGATCCTCATTTTCTTTTTTCTTTTTTTGCTTCTTGTCCCACCTGAAACCACCCATCCTCTCTAAAGCCATGTGCAAGCAAATAAAAAAAGAATGAAATGTTGCCAATTTGAAGCAACCTGTAGCATTCAATTTAAGCATGTAGACTTCTCTCCTCCCACACATTATTCTCATCCACATTTATGTTTACTTCCTTCCCTTTTTACAAAATCAAAATCATAGTCCACTTCCCACCTCCTCTCATGGTCGCTGTCTCAAAGAGCCAAACCCGCAAACCTCCTTTTCAATACTCTTACCTGCTACAGCCCGTCATCCACCCCATGTGCCACGCAACACGACCTTCACCACCTCTGGCCATCCTCTGACGCGCAGCCTCCTCCACCACCTAGCTCCAGCCCTTTCCTTTGCGACGTTTCCTCCTTAAAATCCCATACCCGCACATCCTATGGACTGCCAAACCATCTTCTCCCATACCCGCAAGAAAACCACCACTGCGCAACTCCTCTGTCTGTTGTCTGTCTGCACCCGGTGCCACTTGAAGCCTGCAACGACCCCTGGTCCGACCCGCAGCCTTACGCATCGACCCGTGGTCCGACCCGCAGCCTTACGCACCCACCCTTCATCACTGTAGCAACATGTGCCAATCCACAAGCCTCATCTCCTTTCTTTTTCCTTGTCTTTGTATAGAAAACTGATGAAATAATGATAATAAACAAAGTCAGATTTCGACTGATTTGTGTTGCCGCAGCCGTTGGCGAGTGTGGCGTGGTCATGTCGTGCTTTGTTGTCATATCTTAGTAGCTGTCAAGCTAGTGTTCAAGTGTGAGTCGTTTGTTAGGTTTAGTCGTGCATGAGCCATGCTTATGTCCATGTGCATATCTATATCAGAGTCTCTTAGCCTGTCACCCCTTCTCAAAACCACAAAAGGTGAGCAATCACTCAAGACTGACGTTATTATAATTAAGTAAATTGATATCACTTTGAATGTTGACACGATCATGCTAGTATTGATATATGCACTATTATGTTATGCTACATTGGATATAATATGTAACACCTGAATTGGTATGACATGTTCATATGATTTTGTTATCACACTCAATGTTTTAAAATGCAAAAGGCGTACAAGAGGCGTTTTCGGGTCCGTGAGGCGAGGCGTATGCCTCGAAGCATTGAGGCGTAAGCCTTTCGCGTAGAGAAAAGGCGCAATACATATACTTAATTTTTAGCCACTTTCATGCAACATTCCGTTTGTTCATTTTAAATTTAACCTAGCCAACAATAGAAATTATGAACCAACTAAACAAGGACTTTTCGGGTAAGCCTACATTAATTCAAAATGTTTGTCTACGCATATTATACAAAAAAAATTATTTCCATTAAATAATTAAAGTTTAATGACATTTATCTGTATCAATATCTGCAACTAAAGATAAACAGTTTTTAAGTCATATGCCTCAACTGCTTGAGGCGTGTGAATCGTAAGCTTTATGCGCTTTGTATGCCTCAAATGTTTGAGGCGTAAGCCTTGGAGGTAAAAAGCTTTTTGGATTAAACCTCAAGGCGTTTTATCTCTTATTTCTTCGAGGCGAGCCTTGAGGCGAGTATCGAGGCAGGTTTTTTAAAACAATGATCGCACTGCAAGTTCCTGATTGATATGATATGATATGTTAGATATGAAATCACTATGAGTTGAATTAATACATACCCAAACGATTATATTATTTATCCAAAAACATCACTGCATAATTACTGCACTTAGCTTTTATGCATCTAACATTGCTTAAGGGCACCTTTCATAGCTATGAAAGATATGTCATCGCACAAGGCATTGACTTGTTGCACACCGTCACCATTTGGCTCCATGGTGTGGCATGGATGAAAAGGCGTATTATATAGCACATGTGGTGCAAAGGCCCACATGACATATGGTGCAAGAAATGTGCGTCTTTTTATCTTCAACTCTCATTTTTAATAAAAGATAAACGTTGTCTACAAACAAAAAATGCATACAAAATATTAACATTTAAATGTGTTACATATTCATTCATATGATAAATTTTAAGTTATTGGCTTTTGCAGCTTGACACTTTGATGTGATCAAAACATAATACCTACCAAAAAGCTACAAGGTACAAAAATTAACTATATCTTTATTAATAGTTGTAATATTTTTTATGTCACATTTTTTTGATGCAAACGAAAACAACCAGAAATGTGTGTGTGTGTGCGCGCGCGCGCGTGTGTGTGTGTGGGAGCGGCTATTGGGACACAAAATTTGACAATAATTGGAAGACATAAAATTTGAACCGTTGGATTAGTTTGTCTTTATGTGAAGGGTGGAAATCAGGGGGGAATATAATGATGGAAATTCAATGTGTCACCATTTGTGCCTATTTTTTGTGTTCATATAGATTTTCCATATATATACATATATATATATATATTACAACTATTAAATAAGATATCCCTTAAAATAGGATCTGAGAGTTAAATTTTCTTCGCAAACTCAAAACATCCTTAAGTACTAATAAATTAAAAATAAGATCCAACAATTGAACTTTCTTTACAAATTCAAAAAGCTTATTAAAAATATTACCAACTCTTATCACTTAAAAATAGAATCTAAAAAATAAACTTTCATTATAAATTCATTTCTTGCTGATTAATAATATAAACAAAATTAAACTAATAAAAGGTAAGACGTTGCAACATAGAAGAAACAAATTACACATGATTTCAGCGTAAAAATGTAGCGAAATATTTATGCAAAATCTATTAAGTCATGTGTAGTTAGTTTGAATTCTTATTTTTTAATTATAACATCTAATTTTTATGTTAATTTGAATTTGTGTTTGTTAGATCATATTTATGTTAGCTTGATTTCCTGTTGCACCAATAGTTTTTCTATAAATTGAATATGTTTAACATATTAAAGACAAATGATTTTGTACAAAAATTAAGCCATATTTTTGCGGTGAAATCATAGTTAAAATTTTAATCCCTTAATTGTAATATCTATTTTTTGTTAGTTTAATTTTTTTATTAATTTGTAAACGAAATTTATTTGTTAAATCTTAAGTGACATAAGATTTTGTAATATTTGTAAATTTAGTTTACTTGATATACCGAATTTTCGAGTGACTAATATTGATTTGCAGAGGTTCATTTGTCGAATTCTATGTTTAAGTTATATTAAAATCTGACAATATTTATTGAGGGGGATTCGAAATTTAAAAGAGTTAGATCCATATTTTAAAGAGAATTTTGAATTTGTAAAAGAATCTAGATTCAATTTTTAAGGGGAGCTTAGAATTAGTAAAAGAAGGTACATCCAATTTTTATGTGATATTAAGACTGAGGGACATTTGCGATAGTTCACGCTTATACACAAAAAATATGACACTAAAAATATTACAACAATTAATAAAGATGATTTACAAATAAAAAACGCCATAGATAATCATAGACAATAAATCAAAGTAGTATAATATATACATAAATGGAATCACGTATTTGAACAAAAAATAGAACAGAATAGATGGCACAAAACATCAGGATCGTTGGATTTTTATGCTCTTACATGAAAGGGGAAAATCACGAGGAAATCCAATTATAGAAATCCACCGGACCGCCAATTGTGTCTATATTTTATGTCCCGATAGACTTTCCATATAAGCGTATATATAGACACACACACGTATGTATAATTAAACTAAAGGTAATCAAACTTGCGAGAAAAACGAATCGGTTCTAAAATCAATAATAATTATGGAACTAGTAATTGAACAATTAAACCAAACAAGTGACCATAAATAACTCAATAAACAAATTAAAATAATCTAAAAGATATGATAACATAAGATATTACTTGTAGAAACTCAACAATACAAGTATCCTTCTCAAAACTAAAATCGCATTTATATCAAAACATGGGAATATTGGATACACAAACCTATTTCTACAGTAACCCAATGCACAAACCTTGACAAAACCATTAAATTTCTTGGACATTTTCATAATGTGTTTGGCACTCCATTGTGCCATATTAGAGGCAAAATGACGTGCCTTTTTGTCTGCAACCATACCAAATAATCTCAAGGAATTTTAAAGATGTATAACGATTGTTTGAGTTGAGAGATTTAAATATCCTCAATCATGCCCGAGCTCTCATCCTGCACTTGGTCGAGACAAGGTCTGACACATGATTTTTAGTTGTTGTACACTCGTCTCATCCAAGATATTAAGATCTTAACCCAAGATATAGAGCGAGATTTTTTCGAAATCTGAGATTTGAAAGTTTGCACTGCAATGGCTTTAAAAGGGAGCTCAGTCATGTCATTTGGCACGTGGCTTCACGTTTTGGTTGTAACTATGCAATGTCATGTTAACTCAGAATCTGGACGAGTATAAAACATCAACATTCATCGTTGATTTGATTGTCAAATAAGCATGATCATAATATGGCTTGACAGACATCAAAATATGTACTTGTTTACTGATTATTCATATATTCTTATCAACATGAAGAGTTCTTCATATGCTTTTATTTTTAACAAAACAATATCACTTTAAGGAACCAATATACTAACAGGAATTTAAAAAAAAAAAAATCCAAATATTCTTGACTCAATCATGGAGTTTACCTGTAATTAGGTAGATAAATAATGCATTTTGACAAATTGCTTAAAGAACAAAAACTAGCATCATAATTATGAATGAAAGAAACTAGTGGATTTGAAATGATACCAAGATTTCAAACATGTTATTCTTCTACCGTTGTTCCCTTTTCACTGAAGTAGATACCTTCGAGAAATCTAAACTGCCCTTGTTCTTCACATCGCATTTCTGGTTAACCAAAGCTCTAGACTGAGAAACGAGCTCAGTCTCGTTCTCAACAACTATGAGTTCATCTTTCACCTTCTCGGTGTCAGTGATTCTCACTCCAACAAGCATGCCGACCTTCTTCGCCTTCTTCTAGCCCAAAAAGTACCTAATGTCGATTTTCTTTACTACCACCAATGCTCGCATTAATTGGAAATGAAGGTACGCGAACTTCAGTTTATAAGGGTAGCCATTGTTAACACCAGCAATCAAGTTCTGCACGTGGCTAATGGCGGTCATAATTACTGCCACGGTCTTCCTCGATCCAAACCAAGAGAAAACTTTGAGTTGGAGCCTCCCTTGGTGAGCTGAAAGTCGAGACTGATTTGTTGTCCATGAACCTGGAACCTCCTTCTAACACTCGTTTGCAGTCTTCCTCTTTAGTGAATTAGATTACATAAAAGCTATTTTCCCTGGCATAAACATCCCGCCTATCCTTAGGTTTCTACACTCTAATATATATGGGCAATGTTCCACTACACTTTGATTCCTATGAATAGTCATAAGTTCTGAATAAAATATATTACCTCCCCAGCAATTAAATAATAAATTGTAAGGGAAAGAAAGGGAAAGTGATTATTAAAATCAAAACTTATGGCTGATATTCAGAGAGAGAAGAGATGTAGTAAAGGTGAGGTGTAGTAAAAAATTGCCTTATGTGAGAGTGTGTGTATGTGCGCGCGCCGCGCTTGTGTTTCATTGTACCTCAAATAGAATCGCATCCCTAAATGTCCACAGATTTACATCATACAATCCTTATTCTCTCTCCATTCATCCACTTTGTCTTACACTCAATAATTATTTAAACATAAATGAGTGGCTATGGTCCGAATGCAAAAAATTGTGCTTGCAAATAGAAGTGCTATATATATATGTGTGTGTGTGTGTGAGATAGTATCAAGAACACCCCAACAGTGTAGCACCCATATAGCCTCTCTGATTTCCACCACGTTCTCGTTTCACTCTCTTTCCACTAACTCTCTCTCATCCATCAGCTTATTAAATTATGAATGAGCGACTATTATTCAGATGCAAAAGAAGTTGCCATATAACCCCCTTCACGTGTGTATGTGTCTATATATAGGTGCTTCACATATCAATGTTTTGCAGCATGCCGAAAACATCCATATTTCAGCCATTTCTTTGTGTTCAAATAATGTTTGAGCTATAACAAGAAGTTAATGGATAGAAAGAGAATGAGAATATGCAATTGAAATCAGTGGACATTTAGAAGTTGTAATGTTTAAGTTGCAACAGAATGCTTTTCACATACATTCTCTCTCTCTCTCTCTCACACACACATATATGTATAGTAGCGTTCAATGGCACCGCCAAACATTGCATCATCTCTTTGGCCTCCTAATTTCCACCACCCATTTAGATTAAATTAAGTTAGTGGGAGGAGAGAGAAAGTGAAAGGAGAGAGAGTAAACATTAAATTATAAATGGTTGGTGGAAATCAGGAGGCCAAAGCGGTGTTGCACTGTTTGGGGTGTCACTGAACGTTGCTTATATGTATATATATATGTATGTATGTATATATATACATGTGTTTGTGTGTGTATATATATATAGATACTGTGGCACCCCTGTTTGTCAGTACCCTGTACCCTTTTAGCACCACTGCCCGTTCGTGATCCACACCAATCCAAATCCACCAAGAATTTGTAGATGTTCAATCCACATCTACATTATCATCTATCCATAATTTGAGCTTATTCCAACATTTGTAAATATATTTGATGTATAAATTTAATTGTTCAAATAAATGTTTGAACGGTGAATAATTGAGCTAAGATTTTGAAAATGTTACGATTGTCGAAATGAACTCAAATTTTGGATATATGATAATACATAGTTGGATTGAACATCTACAAATTCTTATTGCATTTGGATTGGTGTAGCTCACAAATGGGTATAGATGCTATAAAATAGAGATGTTCCGGGACGCTCCTATGTATATATATACACACACGCAACAATTTATGATTCTCGCTGCGAAGACGTATGTTCGAGAGAGGGAATTTGGAAATTGGCTGTCTTGATGAGATGGTGTTTGTTTATGTGAGGGCAATGGCATAATTTAACATTTTGAATGGAGCCATCATAGGACCTAGATTGTTGGCAACAACTCAGGCCTTGGTTGAGCATTAGCCTCGGTCGGGTTTTGTTGGATAACAACTCTAAAAATACATATATTTCAATGCTTTTTGGTCGGGTCTTTCAGATCGGATCAATTCGGGTCGGGTTTTATCGGGTCATTATTGTATTTTCCATCACCTAGACCCGACCCAGGACCCGTCGGGTTCAGGTCTTTTCGGTTCGGGTCAGGTCGGTTTTTCGGTTCTAATTGCCAGCCCTATTTAAGCTCGTGGAACTCTCATTAGTCATGATGCAGAATGACAAGGTAACATATGAATGTACTGCTGAAAATCTAATGGATCCTCTATAGATGGGTTTTTTTTGCAATCAAACTGTAAAACAGAGCATATTCGGTTTTAAGTATGTGACTTTATTTTTTTCCTTCAAAACCAACGTCCAAATTACGGGTTAACATACATAACATATACATTGTAAATCAAGCCAAAGATCAAACTTTAGTCAAATATTATGGTGTAACCTACTGCATGAACTTACTAATAAATACCAGCAGATTAATATGAAATAGGTATATGGTCCATAGTTCGAAGTTGTAACATTAAACATTTAAATATTTTGATACACTTTGAGCAAAATACATACACCTTACAATATCATTGGGAAAGCTCTGCTTAAAACTTCAACAAATTACAGTTCTAGATGATCTTATTTTGTTTTCTATGAATATGAACCCCTGCATTTAGATATCAGGGCTTCGTTATTTTGTATTTGCACACTTACAATACAATACACATAATTACATTTTTTTTTTTTAAAGCTATGCTACAGCGCCAAAAAACAGGTGCTAGGAAAGTGCGGAAATGGAGCGGAATTCACGGGGGTGAATTTGAAGGTGCGTGGAGAAGGAGAGTCATAGGATGATTTTCGGGCCTTTTTCGTACGTAAAATCTGTGCTTCGTAGCTTTACTCTTTTTTTTACTAACACAGTTTATCTAGTAAGGCGATAGTCCAATATCATTGTCGCTGTGTCACCAGAACTATAATACTCAGACACGTTAGTGCCACGGTTGCTTTCTTCTGCATTTACAGACAGTATAATTGGATCAACTTTGTCATCTGAAATGAAGATCTGGTCATATTCTCTCACTTTATGCAGGCATGCTACTATTTTTGTCATTGTCGGTCTTTCGTCTCCGTAGGTTTTCAAGCATACAGTTAGAAGTTCTGAAAGTTCTAATATTTGCTCTTCAGACATCTGGTGCTTGATTTCATCATCCAGAAGTTTTTCTAACCCTTCCTCTTTATGTCTCAACGATAAGTTCTTTTTTTTCTCTGGACTCCCCAAAATACACTGCCTTCATTCTTGTAAATAGTTCAAGAACTACCACTGCAAAACTGAATACATCACTCTTTGTAGTAAGTTGACCCGTAACCAAGCTCTTTGGGTCGAAGTACCCGTAGGTACATCCGTATCATTACTTCTTTAAGAGGGTACATGGAAGCTCCAAAATCAAATACTTTAGCCACAACGTTTCCGTCAAGTAGTATGTTTGAAGATTTAATATCCCCATGAATTATTGAAGGGTGAGAATCATTATTCAAATAGCTAGTGCTGATGCAGTCTTAATGGCAATTTTAAGCCGAAAAGTCAATGACATAGGTTGATCCTTAGACTAGATGCGTTGGTACAATGTATATGTACTCGTACACTAAGATAGGAACTTCTACTTCTAGATAGCAGCCTAAAATTTGAATCACATTTTTGTGGTTTATGAGAGATAGTACATACATTTCCTTCGCAAAATACTTCATTCTCTTTGCATCTATTAGGATAGACTTTTTAATGGGAATTTTTGCATCGTTATATGTGATTCATTTGAAGACTACGCCCTGCCCACCCCGGCCTACAATGACAACTTCAATAGATGCAAGGAGAATGAAGTTGTAGTCTTCAACTACAATGAAATTTCCATTGTAGCCTAGGTTGGGCAGGCGTAGTCTTCAAAGAAATCACATATAACAATACGGAAGTTGCCATTAAAAAGTCCATCCTAATATATGCAAAGAGAATGAAGGTGTTTGCGAAGGAAATGTATGTATTATCTCTCATAAACCACAAAAACGTGATTCAAATTTTAGATTGTTGTCTAGAAGTAAAAGTTCCTATATTAGTGTACGAGTACATACTGAAAGGTACATTGTACCAACGCATCCAGTCTAAGGATCAACCTATGTCATTGACTTTTCGGCTTAAAATTGTCATTGAGACTGCATCAGCACTAGCTTATCTGCATAATGATTCTCACCCTTCAATAATTCATGGGGATATTAAATCTTCAAACATATTACTTGACGAAAACGATGTGGCTAAAGTATTTGATTTTGGAGCTTCCACGTACCCTCTTAAAGAAGTAAATTATACGGGTGTATCCGGTACCTACGGGTACTTAGACCCAGAGAGCTTGGTTACGAGTCAACTTACTACAAAGAGTGATGTATTCAGTTTTGCAGTGGTAGTTCTTGAACTATTTACAAGAATGAAGGCAGTGTATTTTAAGGAGTCCGGAGAAAAAAAGAACTTATCGTGAGACATAAAGAGGAAGGGTTAGAAAAACTTCTGAATGATGAAATCAAGCACCAGATGTCTCAAGAGCAAATATTATAACTTTCAGAACTTTTAACTGTATGCTTAAAACCTACGAAGACGAAAGACCGACAATGACAAAAGTAGTAGCATGGCTGCATAAAGTGAGAGAATATAACCAGACCTTCATTTCAGATGACAAAGTTGATCCAATTATACTGTCTGTAAATGCAGAAGAAAGCAACCATGGCACTAACGTGCCTGAGTATTATAGTTCTGGTGACACAGTGACAATGATATTAGACTATCGCCTTACTAAATAGACTGTGTTAGTTAAAAAAAAGTAAAGCTACGAAGCCCGGATTTTACGTACGAAAAAAGCTCGAAAATCATCCTATGACTCCTTATCCACGCACCTTCAAATCCACGCTCCCCCGTGAATTTTGCTCCATTTCCGCACTTTTCTGTCATCTGTTTTTGGTTGTTGTAGCATAGCTTAAAAAAATGTATGTAATTATGTGTATTGTATTGTAAGCGTGCAAGTACAAAATAATGAAGCCCTGATATCTAAATGCAGGGGTTCATGTTCATAGAAAACAAATAAAGAGATCATCCAGAACCGTAATTTATTGAAGCTTTAAGCATTTCCTCTTACAGGGGACGTTATAATTTAGAGCTTTCCCAATGATATTGTAAGGTGTATGTATGTATTTTGCTCAAAGTATATCAAAATATTTAAATGTGTAATGTTAAAACTTCGAACAATGGACCATATACCTATTCATATTAAAAGTTTGATCTTTTGCTCTTTGGCTTGATTTACAATGTATATGTAATCATATGTTATGTATGTTAACCCGTAATTTAGTTGGTTTTGAAGGAAAAAAATAAAAATAAAGTCACATAGTTAAAACGGAATATGCTATGTTTTACAGTTTGATTGGAAAAAAAAAACCATTTTTATAGGACCCAATAGATTTTCAGCAGTACGTTCATGGGTTACCTTGTCATTCTGAATCATGACTAATGAGAGTTCCACGGGCTTAAAGCTTTTATACTATTCTACCACGCCCAATGTGGTCCGTACGTCTATATATATATCAGAAGGAAGAAGAATATTCAACGCTTACAAATCCAACACGTGATACTCATCTTCTCAATCTCACGTCTCTGTATGAATCGCTCTACTATATCATTCAAGGTTCTTGGGCCGTTTCAATCTACATTAGGGCCTTGGCACAGTTATCATATTAATTTTATAATGAACTGAATTTGGATTAGATCCTTTTTGTTGTAATATTATGGAAGAGAAATCGTTAATGATTCGGTTTGAACACCAACATTGCTTAGTTTCTTAAAACAGGCTTCCATGATAAAAAAAAATATAAGTTAAACCGAGGCTCATGCTCAACCACGGCCTGAGTTGTTGCCAACAACCTAGGCCCAAGGCTGGCCCTATGATGGCCCCATTCAAAATGTCAAATTATGCCACAGCCTTCGCATAAACAAACATAATCACATCAAGACAGCCAATTTCCAATTCCCCTCCCTCGAACAAACGTCTTCGCAATGAAAATCGTAAACTGTTGTGTGTGTGTATATATACATAGGAGCGTTCCGAAACATCCTTATTTTGTAGCACCTCTACCCATTCGTGAGCTACACCAATCCAAATGCAATAAGAATTTTTAGATGTTCAATCCAACTATATATTATCATATATCCAAAATTTGAGCTCATTTCGACAATCGAAATATTTTCAAAATCTTAGCTCAATTATTCAACATTCAAACATTTATTTGAACAAATAAATTTAAACATCAAATATATTATGTCGGAATAAGCTCAAATTCTGGATAGATGATAATGTAGATGTGGATTGAACATCTACATATTCTTTGTTGGATTTGGATTGGTGTGGCTCACGAACGGGTAGTGGTGCTAAAGGGGTACTAACAAACAGGGGTGTCACGGTGTGTATATATACACACACACAAACACACATATAAATATATGTATATATGAGCAGCGTTCAATGGTACCCCAAACAGTGCAGCACCGCTTTGGCCTCCTAATTTCCACCAACCATTTATAATTTAACGTTTACTCTCTCCTTTCACTTTCTCTCTCCTCCCACTAACTTGATTTAATCTAAATGGGTGGTGGAAATTAGGAGGCCAAAGAGGTGATGCACTGTTTGGAGGTGTCATTGAACGCTGCTATATATATGTGTGTGTGTGTGTGTGCACGCGCGCGCATGTGTGTGAAAAGCATTCTGTTGCACCTTAAACATTACAGCAACTCTTAAATGTCCACTGATTTCAATTGCATATTCTCATTCTCTTTCTATCTATTAACTTCTTGTTCCAGGTCAAACATTATTTGAACACAAAGAAATGGCTGAAATATGGATGCTTTCGACGCGCTGCAAAACAGTGATGTTGTGAAGCACCTATATATAGACACATACACACATGAAGCGGGTTATATGGCAACCACTTTTGCATCCAAATAATAGTCACTCATTTATAATTTAATAAGTTGGTGAAGGAGAAAGAATTAGTGGAAAGAGAGTGAAAGAGAATGTGTGGTGGAAATTAGAGAGGCTATTAGGGTGTTACACTGATGGGGTGTTCTTGATACTATCTCATATATATATATATATATATATATATATATATATATATATATATATATATATATATGATACTCCTATTTGCAAGCACATTTTTTTGCATTCGAATCATAGTCACTCATTTATATTTAAATAATTATTAAGTGTAAGACAAAGGGATGAATAGAGAGAGAATAAAGATTGTATGATGGAAATCTGTGGACATTTAGGGATGCGGCACTACTTGAGGTGCAATGAAACACAAGCGCGTGCGCATACTCTCACATAAGGCAATTTTTCCCTACACCTCACCTTTACTACATCTGTTCTCTCCCTAAATATCAGCCATAAGTTTTGATTTTAATAATCACTTTTCCTTTCTTTTCCTTACAATTTATTATTTAATTCCTAGGAAGGTAATATATTTTATTCAGAACTTACGGCTATTATTCATGAGAATTAAAGTGTAGTGGAACATTGCCCATATATATTATAAGAGTGTAGAAACCTAAGGATAGGCGGGATGTTTATGCCAGGGAAAATAGCTTTTATGTAATCTAATTCACTAAAGAGGAAGACTGCAAACGAGCGTTAGAAGGACGTTCCAGGTTCATGGACAACAACTACATTTGCAAACTTGTTCTCTATAAACTAATTTAAATTACTCCAATGCAGGAAAAAAATTAAAAATATACTTGAAATGAGTGAAATGTGAAAAACAATACGGTTAAGATAAGAAACAACAACTCACGAAGATTCAAAAGTATAAAAGTAACACCTGCACGCAATCCCTGCTAAGTGCACCCCCTCCTAAATATACATTGGCAAAGAGCAGTGCTAGAAGGCCCGAAAGAAAATGGTGCGGGTTTGTCGGAAAGGAGAGGAACCGTTGGATTCAAACATGCAATTCACGGTATGTATTCCACGTTGTTGCCGCACTAATTTTTGGTCTTATTTTCGGACCTTTAAGCATTAGTGATTGGCAAAATCCACATCGAAAGCATCATGAATATGATCTTCTATCATGCCTAAAAAAACACCTAATAAGGATGAAAAATTGTATAGTCAAATAAAATTTTGGAATGAGGAGTCTACTTCCTATTAAAGAGTGCAGATTTAAGGATTTAAACAATGTTCTCAACGTTCAGAACCAAAGGATGATTTTCTACTTCATAAGGTGCTTGAGCATCCGCGGATCATTAAAAAATTTGATTCCTCAGGTGTCTCCAGAGGATGATTTTCTACTTACCACCGAGCTGTTGCTTTTCACGTTGTCGCTTAACTTGTGATCTTTGTAATTGGTAGAGGCAGAATTTCATTGAGCAGATTCTTTTTGTTGTTGTACTATGTATCTAGTCATCTGCATATAACATATATTTATAAAGTTGGACACACACATATGTATACACACACACACACGAGCGTAACGGCACGCGCTTCGCGCGTGGTCGTGGCACGCACGTGGTCACGGCACGCGCTTCGCGCATGATCCGTGGTACCATAAATACTATGAACATTATGCGATTGATGTTCAATTTATTACACTCGGCATTTGTCGATTAAACGCAAATAACAAAATGTTGCAACATCCCACATTCAAGTCTTGTATGAAACATTAAAAAAAAAGTTAGCGTTATGAAGTCAACCAATAGCCCACAAATTCAACATCAGACCTTAATTATTGAATTAAACCATCAAACTAATTAAAATAAGAACTAAAATAGTAAAAATTATTTGCACACCAAAAATAAACCATGATTTATTTTCACCCAACCATTCTCAGTTTCCTGCTACCAACACGTACTATATACATTTTTTATTTTATGGCATGTGAAACTTACAGTAGAGCCTCCGCAGCTATGTTCATTATATGAATAATAGATAAAAAGCGGTCTAGATTTAATTTAGCAAAGACATCATACAGACTTGATCATGCCATGCAGGAATAACACAGAAGTTCACGAACTCCATTAACTCATGTTGTCAAACACGTCAAATTTATGCTAAATATGAGTCAAACAGATGGTTTGGTTTTGTATACCTCTGCTAATATGAGTCATGTAAACATGTCAATTTTATGCTAAATTTTGATGTTGTCATTTGCAAAATTGGATTGATTACTCAATCTAATAAAGTATCTAAATCTTCAGTTACAGAATTCCTTTTCTGACTTCTTTACTAAAATTTGAACATTTGTTGAATTTTACTTAGGTGTTCCTATGTGCAACAGCAAGAATTATCATCGGTCTACATATCGTGCTCATAGCGTGTGATTAGAAATTCAAAACATATTTGATTGATGTTTATGACCATATATCTATTATTATATTGTAATGATTTAAACCTATTTAAGGCATCATCCCTCACCCATATATAGGAGACATATATAGTGACCTACTTAGAAGAATATATTTTAAGAAAAATATGCACTCATCAAAATGGAAAATACCTTTTTTATATCTCTTTTGGACGACTGTGCATGCGTTCATCATTGCTTCCACTTGCAACCTTGGCTTCTACAGTTCTATTGCCGAATACCTCATTATTTGTTATAGGAATAAGTCCCTTTTCTCTGGCTATTCAGCTCAATCAAATGAAGGAGATCCTCCAGAATAATAACCAAATAAAGGATATCCTCTTTCCAAATTGTGTAATTTGAACCCACTTCATTCATAATTTCTCGAATTTCTGTCAAGACAAGGTTAGCTTGATATCTATAACTGTTACAGCAAGGCTACTGTCTTCGAGACTTAGAAAGCGTGAGCTTCTTTGTATGTTAATGTTTGTATCTCTGCCTGCGAACTTTTTCTAATGTAACGTTTAACGTTTTGATGTTTTTCAAAATAATAATAATAATAATAATAAATCTATACTTTGTGCTTTGTAGTTAATTACTGTCAATTTAAACCTGGAACCATGTCCTATACTATTTTTTTGTGCACTGCAAGAAAAGATACTTGCCGAAAGCAAAGATATCAATGAATTTGTGAACCTATTTATCTATCCTGGTAAAATAAATGCATATCAATACAATGTTCTAACAGTGATATCTAAAAGTAGCTAGATACTGTGACTCAAGTCCAGTAAAATAAAAAGGTACGATCAAACGGATGAAACAAACATTTAATGACTTGTGATGACAGCACACATGTCTAGAGAGCAATTATTCATTTTTAGGTACACAAAACACGAATAATGAAAATGGATATACTTTTTTAGCACCTGTTGACAAAGAATGAAAAAGAAAATAACACGAATAATGGAAATTACTCATCTTTTAGCACCTGTTGCCAAAGGCGCAAATATAACAAATTTTAGCACGCATACCTGGACAAAAAGGAAATAATGGAAATAGATATATTCTTTTAGCAGGCATTAGCAAACCAAATTTGTAACAAATGGTATGTAGAGCTCGTTGATTCTGTATGGAAAACCCTTAAGCTTCAACTCCATGAACAAACGCCTGTTGACAAAGAATGAAAAAGAAAATAATGCATTGATGATATCAGTTGGCTAAGTACCTCAATAGTGTATTAAAAAAAGTAGGTATAAAATTTTGAAAAGTCACCATAAATTTGGTAATGTCATATCTGAATAAAACGGCATGACTTGCCTTGTTGCTACAATTAAACAATCTAGGGAACCCACAACAGACGTACATGAATGTATTAAATCGAGAATTAGTGTATAAAAAAGAAAATTAAGCTAAAAAGAAATAAATTACTGAATGGCTGCAAAACGAAAAACGAACAGCAACAGCAGATAGAGCCCTAATTTGAGCATGCTATTCTTTATTCCAATAGCAACGGGCTCAGGACCGGGATGATATCGACCAATTTCTTCAGTAGACGATGTCGATGAGATAGGAATATTAATTTAAAAGAAAGTAAATGAGGTGATGAAAAGAAAACTGATGTATTAATCGTGGGGGAAGGGGTAAGGGTGAGTATTTTGTTGACCTCACATAAATGAGGTCACGGTGACCCCCGAGCTTCCATTGGTGGAGATCAGGGGGACCCATATGGACCCCCCCCCCCCCCCCGATTTCCACCAATGGGAGCCTGGGGTCACGGTGACCTCGCTTATTTGAGGTCAACAAACTCGTACTCAGGGGTGAGGGTGGGTTACGTGGGGGTGAGTATCTCAATACGAGTTTGTTGACCTCATTTTAACTGAGGTCACCATAACACCACTAACGGTGTTAGTGGTGTGGGGCTATGATTGACCCCTGAATTCCTCCTATTAAATCTCAGCCCTACACCACTAACACCATTAGTGGTGTTATGGTGACCTCAGTTAAAATGAGGTCAACAAACTCACTCTCGTGAGTATCTTGATGTGAGGGCGAACTGACGTAGGGAGTGGGATACGTGGCGGTGAGTAGCCTAATGTCAAAATGACGGCAAGCAGTAAAAGAAATTAACAAATTAGTTGTTTGCTTAGGTGTCCTACACAGATATCACCACAGATTAGCCCCTGTTGCTAGCATCTGGTGCACAGCAATATGAATCGTCGAGCATAATTTTAAATATGATAAAATTATTAAATATATTTTTCTTTAACTTGTTGATGATATTTCTCATAACATTCACTTCAGTATGTTATTAAATAATGGAAAAGATGAACCAATAAACCATCCTAGTTCATATTTCAATAAAATGAAATAACAGCCACATATTAAGATATAATTTAATTCATGCATAGCGGACATCATTTCAAGTGCAATTCCAACATTAGATACAAACATAAATAGCACCAGCCAGGCATCAAGATAAGTACGTGTTTTCTGTCTAGAAAATCACACTCAGAATGCAAGTTTAACTTCCATGTTTTGAATAGCCATCTGTATGAAGATACTCAAAAATATGATAATCGCTATTTGATTGCAGAATATTTGGTTTCAGACAATATCCACAGCCATACAAGATGAAGTAGACAAAAGAAACGCACTTAAAGCATTGTGTATCATATTTAGATAATTATCATATAGCAAACAAAAAAGTACTTATGTTGAATGTTCAATTTTATTCGAGTGACAAACTAGCATCCATCGAATTCTTTATCATATTCTGTAACTTGCACTTGAAAACATCCACAGAAAACAAACAACCACCCAATATTAAATTGTTAGTCTTCATAAAGCAATAGCTTTCCATATAAACAAATGATGTGAACCACGCTTCATAGGAATTCATTCAGTAGTTTCACAGTCTGACAGTAAGAAGATGAAAAAAAAAAGGCATAAACACTGATGCTAGAAAATCATACGAGGAACATAGATAACATTTATCCAGTATCCTAACATATAGTAACAAGAATGGTTAAATCATATCTAGTTGCTATCACTCTAGTAATCTCCAATAATGACAAACAAGGCTCAAACCAAAAAATTACCATAAACATTTATCAATTAACAAAGGCTCTTTGTAGGAAACTTGCAACTGAAATTTAAACTAATCTGAATATCGGTCATAACAGAAAAAAAATAACCATAAACTTAAGAATGTCAAACTAAGCATCACAAACTAATTAATAAAATATTGTTTCTTTAGCCAGATTATAAACTCAGATGCATTTCAAAGCTTCGACAATATTTAGTATAAAAAGGATGTTGCAAAGCAGCAGCTTGAAGTAAGCAGGATAACGTTTAGTGATTATCAGTTCTACACACTGCTTAAGCAATAAATTATATACCTCATCTTACTTGAGGAAAAGTGCTATCGACCAAACTCAATCCCTAAACCACTGCAGTTATCGGCCAAACTCGAATGCCCTACTCCTTAGATTCGAACATCACTGAAACCTCCTAACCTTTGCATTCATGCTGCAGCCTAGCAACCAAAAATCCAAAATGCAACCAATTTCCAAGTTCCAACGAACAAAATCCCATCTTCCATTACCTAACTCGAACAATGAACATCAGCAAACACGCAACCTGCTTCCACCAATACTGCACCTAAATCCAAGTTTCGAAGCGAGAGAAGGTTTAATAACATGCTGTGTCATTTTAGCTAGACTTCATAATAATTTTCGGGGATTGTTAACGACACCTCCTTTTCGGTTAAGGGGCGTCACGGATGCCAAATTTGCTTTTTTTTTACACTTTTTTACACTGTTTTCGGCCACCGGATACCGTTTTTCAAGCTTCTGTGACGCCCCTTAACCAAATCGGTGGTGTCATTAACAATCCCCTAATTTTCCTGAAATGTTTCAGGGTAGATATCCTTATATTTTGAAATCCTCTTTATAAATTTAGTAGATGATTAATCAGTTATGTTTGAAACTGACAGTAAAATCCAAGAAATTTAGTAGTAAAAAAATGTGTTGAATCTTTAATTCGTCCCAAACTTTGAAAAATCATGTGGTAATCGGCACAGCCATTTATCAGAAATCGTCTGTTAATCAAACTTGGCTGGAGCAGTCAAATCAAAGCAATAAGAAATAAGATTCAGAATTCAGAATTCAAATCGCTAATACCTTCAAGTTTCAACAACTAAATTTTGAGTTGTTTACAGTTGCAATCGCCAGTTGTGCCCTAGCTTAGTACGTGCAGGTAAACGAAGAAGAAATGATCGGTTAATTTTGGAGCTTTTTTTTATCTGTAGAATTTATAGGGAATGTCTAAAGAATCGGTAAAGGAGAAATTATCGGTCTTTGTTCAATCCGTAGAATCAGAGAACAAATGGTACATGTGAGGACAATTGGATGGAAACCAAAACACGATGGAGAAAACTAGGGCGCTGCGGAAGGCGAAGAAGAAGGAAAAGCCGGGCGCGGAACATTGCTCCGATGTTTTTATATTGTAATCATGTGTGGTTAAAAGAGGAAATGATTTTATCATATTTATTGTGCCCGAAATTAACTAATATTACCGCATAACGGTGGCAAAACCGACCGTTAAGATACATAACATAAAAAAAAAAAAAAAAGTTAAATTTTTATTTTAAGTTAGATTTTAATGAAAAAAATTCTAATGTAGTTTAAGAGAAAATGGAATACATGTAAACCAACTTAAAACTAAAAATATGATATTAAAGTATTGATTTTATTTTCATATTTTTGTTTATTTTGCATTAATAACAATGACATTACATATTACATGGCTATTAGCCGATGGAGATACAAAGCCACAATAATCAACAGACGCTAACACATGACACAACCAAACAGTCCATACTTGATAGTTCATATTAATTTACGATGGTGTTCATTAAGCTCATAACACTACTATCATCATATACAGTATTAGCAGCCAATCCATATAGCACCATAACAGGCACATCCAATCCACGGAATCCATATAGCAGCAGCAACTGGAAAGGCATCAACAACTAGCAAAGCAACAAAAAGAATAAGTCATACTCTATAGCCATTAACCAATTAGCCATGTTTTCTTGTTTCTCGGCTGCATCCTTGGGTTGAACACTGAATCATGTTGCTGCCTTCTTCAACACAGTAATCATCATCCTTGCACTTTGAGCTCATTTGGCTCTTCTGATCCCAAGATCAAAACAAACAATTCAGCATGCATTTTAAGTTTTCGATTTTGAGTTTTCATACCCATTTTCAATTTCTCATTTTGAATATCTTAACTCTTTCTCCGTATGCATTTGGATGTGCCTTTTTCAAAAACACAACTAAAAACTAAAAAAGGCGTTTGGTTTGAAATACAATTTTGAAAATTTAAAATTTTGAATTTTCAAGCAATTCAAACAATTGTGCTATTCGTTTTCATATTCATTTGAACATACTTTAACGTGATGTAAATCAAACAAACAACAAAATTGAAAATTCAAATATAATAACAAAGTTAAATAAAAACAACTTTCATTGTATCAAGTTACTACTTAAAAATTGAAAACAGATAAAAAGTAACACGCTAAGTTGTATACATAATGATTAAGCATTCAAGAGTAGACAATAATTTAAACTACATAAAACCAAATTGTACACGAATAAAATTACTCGAAAAGGCAATATTTTAAACATGCCATAAATGGATAAAACAAAAGATAAGGAACACATCCCCCTCTTAGGTTGTCACACATTGAATGTGATAATCACGTTTTATGTATAGAATCATATAACATAAAAGTTGGGTCTATCAAAATATGTCACTGAAGTATTCAAATAATAAAAAAGGCTTTCATTTTTTTCTTCAACACAAGCAGCAAAATCTTGAGGTGGGTACCGCTTTGCAATATCTGTCCATATGCTTGACCGTCAACCAAATCTTTTATCATTGAAGCAACTTCGTCAATATTTACATGAACCTGATCTCTACTATCTTTGTCCCTAATTGTGGCATCTATCGAAGAATCCACCGTAATTGCAAATGGTAATCCAATTTCATCTGTTTTTTGTCAAGAGTGCATGCTTTGAATTTAAATTCGCCCTCATTTGCAATGCTTCAGTTTCATTCATGGCCTGTTTAAGTCATAGGTAACAGATTTAATATTATCAGGCGATGGGCATGAATATGTGTCATATTGATATCAAATACCTTCAGAGCTTTGACTATCATCTTTTGACTTACTTTGAATGCAACACCCAGACCCCTCTTTGATGGTACTATAAGCAGTTTCTGAAGTGATAATAACAAAGAAAAGTAATTGAAGGAACAGTAAGCAAACTCAAAAACAAAACTGGGAGGCCATAAGTGTTGGCATAGGCTGGATGTAAGCAATATTATTTTAGCTTCGCATTTAACCACAAAAAAGTGTGTCACTGCAGCATGCCTCGCCATTGCTTGTAATTGTGCATTTTCACTACTTCCCCTCCTCCGTAGAAGTTAAAGACCTGTATACAACGACTTGAAAAGTGACAAGGTAATACAAATACAGAAAAGATCCATTAAACACATTACCTCCACTTCTCTAGGTTCCGGATATTTTTCCTAAGCGACAAACTGGACACCACTTTTTTCCTGTGATTGATAATTTTTACCAGCCAATGAGTAACTAGTCTGCACCCTGGACACAAATCAATTCATGTACTGAAAAGAAATTTTAGAGGAATTATAAATGAGGAAAAGGATTAGCTTTAGGCTCATTGTAACAATCAATGAACAAATAGGATACTAATACCAATACAAAGACAGTTTTATTTTTATTGCCATACATGTTAAGTAGAGAACTTGTCTGAGGATTAAAATGTTTTTTCATTGATTCAACTGATCTGAGGATTAAATGCTTTTTGTGTATATCCATCTGCAAATTAAAATCCATTACAAATTATCCATAAAAATTGTACATCCGAATCACATCACAAATTAAATCTCTCCAATTTTGATATAAGTCTCAAATACCAATTCTAAATTCTACTCAAACAGCAATTAAGGAAAAAAAATGTTTTGAACATATTGAGAAACATATTTAGATGCACAACCATATATAGGCTGCCAGGATTACTTGTCTGCATACATAAGCAAGAAAAACAGATGCTGGTTTATCAAAAGGAGAAGATAGTGCTAACCAAAGATAAATTCAGGGTGACACTAGAAAAAGAAATGAAATAATGTGACAAACTGCAGGTTGATCGTATAAATTAGAAAAATCATAATTTTAAAACACAATGTGCAGAATGTGAAACTTTCACATGGTCATATTGCTAGCAATCTTTGTAATCATGTAAACAGTAAGAACTGAAACAAGCTTAGGATGATGGTAATCATGTACAAATTCAAAAATGTATAAGGCTCGGTTTTTTTTTTTAAATATCTTATAGAAAAAGTCAACAATGCATATACAGTTAAAAATTAAGTCCTATTTCAACTCAAGGTTTGCTTGAATGTTTGAAATATCTTATCGAAGCAGTCAACATAATCATTTTTCTTGCATATCATAAAACACTCTAATGTAATGCTATTCGCCTTTGATGTAAGCAGCACTAGCTTACGAAAGAAAATTTTGAAAGTGGATTTTAAGTAAAAGGAAAACTAAAATTTATATTGAGTAATAATTTTATATAGTACCGAACTAACAGACTTCTAAACCACCAAGAGCGAAACTGCTACGATATAAAATATTTACGATGCAAGGAACGATAAACAATGTATAGGGAAGTCTAAGTCTGTTGACACACTTTTTGGTAAAAGCTGTCACATATGAAATATCTGGATAATAGCATGCGCAGGCACTGAAAACATCGTCAGCAGACATGAAGCAGTTTGACTGAAATCGCATCACAAACAAAGAATGGCCCGAAACTCCTATCAGACGACCTATTTTGGGCCCGAAAGCAGCAATTAAGGTGGTTTGTACTATAAAAACTGTAGCTCTCTGAATAAGCTTCAGGTTGATCTTTCGTTTGGCTCAATCGGACTTACGGTTTGGAAGTTATGTCTGTTTCCTCAAACTGGTGTAATCTGGCAATCGCTTAGATGAAGTGACGAAACATCAAAAAGTTCATAATATGGATCGGCTCGTGGGACCCACCTTGGCTCGTGGGATCCACCTCGAATCATGAGCAGGAACGCGGCTCGTCAACTCTGCTCGCCCCTCATCGGATCGCCCTCTCCTTCCACTCGTGAAGACCCCTCGGCTCGTGGTGTTCCCATTAGTCACGACCCGCTTGTGGTACCCCCCTATACCACGACCCGACCCCATTCGCGACCCGCGATCCGACCACCGAACCTGCTAATACACGCGTAGATCTTGACCCGTTCTCAAGGCTACTCATGCTCCTACTTTCCCGGATCGGCTGTCACGTGCCCTGTCACGAACCGGTCTTCCCAGAAGCTCTTCTACAGCTATAAATACACCATTTGAAGGCATTTTCAAGGATCTTTTGGCTCTAACTCCTTACGTCTTCCCCCATTGCTCTCTGCAAAACATTTTCAGCAGCAAAGGAGCCAAATTCCACAATACAACACGAGGATTTCGTGTATATTCTGTTGGATCTAGATTAACCCTAGAGGGGGGTGAATATGGTTTATTACAAATTATCAGAAAGTTAAATAATTACGGGAAAAATAATATAATAAACATATCACAGAATGCAGCAGAAATAAAAGTGCAGAAAATAAATCACACACGATATACCCAGCTTCGGCAAAATCCTGCCTACTGCTGCATTCCTAAGGTTTCTACTAGGTGATAGAAAAGATCCCGCATACAAGACCATGTACACTCGCGAACACCTCGCTCCTAATCTAACCCTACGCTCAAAACCGTAGACTGATCGATATCCCCTCGATCAGATTTCCCCTGATTACAACCCCGTAATCAGTAACCCAGATTTTACAGACTCTGTCAACTGTCAGTCAACACCCTGACTGGATCTTCTAAATTTTTACAGACTTCAAGAAACTGTTTCTGACAATTTGCAAAGAACTTTAAATGCAAGACAATTCAAAATAAAAATAAAAGAACTCCCTTTTAAAACCCTAGGCTTTTTACAAAACTTGGCCGGCCCACTTTATTTTTGACCCGATCATTTCCTTATCGTTCTCTTTTGAGAAAAAATATGGCGGCCTTCAATTGCTAGGGTTCTGAAAAAAAAATCCTCAAATCCAAATCAAATACTGAATGAATTTGCTTGTCGCTTTAATTTTGTATGGCTTGAATCTCCGTCGATACGTGATGCTTCGATTTGGTTTGGGATTTCAGTGACAATCGGAAAAAAATGATGAATGAAATGTAAGTTCTTCTCTGAGTGTTTCTTTTTCGATTTATGCTCTAGTTTTTCGATTGTTGGTTCCTCGATTTCTTTTTTCTGCCAGTGATGAAATAGGTGGATGTTTATAGGATTATATAATCCTAAAACATAGCTCTGATTTCACTATGTGACTTGCCCTGATTTTGCGTGTTTCCCTTATTAACAAATTTGGTTAAAAAACCTCGGCTTGATTGAGATTCTGGAAATGGTTTGTTTCTTTGATTGTCTTGAATGACTTGAATTTCTCGGCATTGATTGTTTGCACGATTTCTCTGTTCCTTGTGTGATTGAATCCCTTTTAATTTCCTCGATTCTTCAATTTGTACTTGCGTGACCTAATTTGCTGTGAACCGTTCTGGAAATAATATATTTGTGGCTCTTTTGATTGAATCATTTCAGGAAAGAAAAAAAACATTCTTGTTAAAAACATATTGTTCACTGTTTAGTAAAAATAGGAAACAAAATAATTCTTTCTTCGATTGTTGTCTAAAGAGATTCTTGATTCCTTAATCAAATCAGCAGTGAATTCTTGCCACATATGTTTGTCCACACTTCGAATTTGAATTGAAGAGATAATTTGAACAACTTGCCCAAAAAGATTCAAAACTTGATTTCTCAATTTGCTGATGCAGTTCCTGATTTTCTGAACTGCTTAAAACATGCTTGCCAAAAAAAAAACAGATTTGTTATTTCTAGAACAAATTAAATGCCTTTTGATTTCTTTGCTCCATCCCATCAACTGTATGCTGATTATCATTCATATGTGCTTGACACATTTGCTGATTTTTCCCTTTGTTGATTTGCACGACTTAAAACCCTTACCAAAAATGAATTGTCTGGCATTTGGAAATGATAACACTCTTGCCAAAACAAAACTGAGTCATTTCTGGAAATTTGCGTGAGATTTTCTGGGCATTGAATTATATGTTTTGGCCATTTCTAAACTAAAACTTTGCCCTTATTATTTGAACAGAATTTTCCTTAAAAACTGATATGAATTTTAACTATTCTTTGCACTTGATACTTTTGCCTCGACCTTGGATCTCTGCCGTGATTTCTGGTAATATACTCAGATTTTCAAATCTTTGAAATCTTGCATGAATTACTGTGATAAGAACAGATATTGCTACATTAAAATCTGCTAGTGTATTATTGAACTTGTGCCATGACCGATTGAGCAGATCCTATGTTTTGCCAAACATTTGAACTGTTTTGAGTTGATGCTGTGTCGACTTCAGCTTAAGTACTTGCTGCATGTTCATCATGTTGTTTTAAACCATACTGAACTGAACAATGAACCTTGCTCACATTATTGTGTTTACTTTGAGTACACTTGAATCACTTGCTGAATTGTTTGCATGTCCACTTGATTCCTTGATATATTGCCATGTTATTCAACCATGTTGTTGCACCTACCATGACTGCTGAGTTTGTTGCTGCACCATGCATTCTTGTCCACCAGTTTTTTTTTTTTGCTGTGAGCTCGACCATTTGTGATATGCTTACACGTGTCATACTGACTTGAATACATTGACGTTTTTGGGTTGCTTTGTTGAGCTGTCTCGACTTTGATTGATTTTGTTGCTTTTCAGATGTGCACTGAGTCGAGCTGGTCCACGTGGCTACTCCTCAGTCGCAACACTGATTGGCGAGGCAGTGTGTAACAACCCGTATTTTCAATAACCTGTTATAACATAAATGGAGGCAGAATTAAACTGTAAAATCTGAATCAAGGGAAACGGGCTATGCCATTGCGTTCGTCTCGGAAAAATACGCGAAATAGAGTCCGAGTTTTCGAAAATCGGAGTCCGTATGACCAAGATATGGCCTCGCGAAGTTTCACGAAAAATTCCCAAATTAAAGTATACTTAATTAAGTGAAATGGGTTGCGCAGAGAAATATATATATATATATATATTGATATATATATATAATTGAAAATTAAATAAATAAATATGCAAAAATGTTCAAAACAGCGAATTGGGAGAGGGGAATAACCGAACCGGCCGATTTTTGAGGTCGACCCGAGCTCGCTGGGTCGACTAGGGGTTAATCCAGGGTGTTTGGCTATCAACCCGTGGGCCGATTCGCTCAAATGCAGATTTTGCATTTGGATGGTTCTCATGGTTCATCTTTAATCTAAAGGCCCTAGATGGTTCCTACACTTGACTTCTTCCCCAAGACATGCTTTGATGGCTTGGATTGAATCTAGGTTTAATCCTATGGCCTAAAACACTTGCCTAATCTATAAATAAGACCCTAACCTATCCTAAATCCTCATTATTCATTCATGCAACTAAACTATGGCAAAATTTTACCTCTCATGGCCTCCACTCTCTTCATAAAATTTCTAAATGGTTTCTATGAGAGATTTTCCATGCATACAAGTGTTTTCAAGCTTGTATGAGTGTCATTAGCTTGCATTCAAGTCAAGTTTCTATCTTTGCATCATAAAGCAAGGGTTTTGATCATTTTGGCTCAAGGGTTTTTATGTTAGAGCTTGCATTTTGGGTCTATTTGATTGCATAAGGGCTTTGTCATATCTTTTGTGCCTTCATAGCAATGTAAGCCCTTTCCCTACTCTTAGATATTAACTATGAAGTTAAATGTTCATGTTGCAAGTTTGGGTTTGATCATTGAGTATGATACATGCTATCATGTCATGCAAGTTTATGAAGTCATTATCTTGATCTTGTGAGCTAAAAGCTACAACCTTTATGTTGAAATGTTGCATTAGGCAACATGAGAACCCTCATAACCTTTATGTCAACTTGCATATGAAGTCATAACCCTTATATGATGATATATGCGAGTTACTAGTCATCATTCCATATCTTTTGTCACCATGATTCGCTTATGTGCCAAGTTTGGGTTTATGCATGTTTTGAGGCTTAAGAATGTAACATGCAAGTTAATGAACACATTTGTGCCTCATTTGCCACCATGATTAACTTGTGGCTTAATATCCATTTTTGTCATGCCTTTGCCAAGTCTCTTCTTTTAATCCATTACGTTGTCGCGAACGTATATGCGAGTTTAAAAGCGTTGGGTTATGTTATGGGTAATTTCTAATGACATGAAAATACAACTTGAAAACATGACTTGAAATATAACATGGAAGTTGACATGTAAGTATGCATAAAAACATAAGCTTGGGAATTTACCTATTAAGTTAGGTCTACCCTTTGGGAATTTACCTATTAAGTTAGGTCTACCCAAATGCTTGAAAACTTGTAACATGTTTTGGGAAACATGATGGACATGACACTTAGATAATATAAGTGTGGCCAACTCGAGGTTGGGTTGAGTTTGCAACGTAAAACTACCCGGAACCGACCGGCCTAACTAGTAGTTGCAAACAATAGGACCCAATGTGAGAAGTTGGTCATGTTGTGCTTGAACCCGAGGTTAGACCAAGTTGTGGTGTAAAGCTACCCGGAACCGACCGGCTTAACTAGTAACCACAACAAAGTCTAATGTGAGAGGTGAAGGTGCATTAAGTAATTAATGCCACATGATAGGGTTAAGTTAATTTGATTAATGACTCTTAACCAAATATGACATGGACAAATGGGTTAAGTAATTTGATTAGGCTAATGATACTCAACAAAACATGACAAGGTTGGGTAGGTTAAGTAACTTGATTTGCCTAATGACACTTAACCATTTTTATATGACTAGTGGATGGGGTTAAGTTAACCAACACTTAATCAATCCAACGCGATAACTTGGTAAGGTTAAGTAAGTTTTCTTAATGACGCTTAACCGAAAAATACGGTTAACGAATGGGGTTAAGATTAGACTCAACTAGTCTAAACATGGAAATCAAATGGGGTTAAGTTAGCCTAGACTTAATTAATCCCACTTGGTAGTTTAATGGGGTTAAGTTAAACACTTAACTAATCTAAACATGATGAATTGATGTGGTTAAGTGACCTATACTTATCCAATCTAACTCGTTAATTTATTGTGGTTAAGTTAACCAATACTTAACCAATATAACGTGAAAACATGATAAGGCTAAGTCACGAATCGCTTGAATACACTTGACCGATTTGACTAAGTAAATTGATAGGGTCAAGTTAATATATACTTAACCAATCTAGAATGATAATTGGACGAGGTTAAGTCGTGAATTGCTTAATATACTTAACCAACTTGAGCATGGTTTGTAGGGTTAAGCCTTGAACTTGGATACTTAGCCAATTTTGACAGGATTTGTAGACGGGTTAAGTCATGAACTTAAGTGACACTTAATCCATTATGTAAACCCTAGTTCCGAGGATTAGGTGGATAACCGTAGTTAACAAGGATAACGGGAACAATGCTAAGTGGTAAACCTTAGTTGAAGAATAACTAAGTAATGATTCTTAGTCAAGGAAATTTAGACCAGTTCATAGATAGATGAGTAACCTGATACGGTAGGTCATCGTTTAAGTATACGAGTAGGAGCAAGTATCTGATTTAGATAAAGGCTCCAGCGAACTGGGTAACGAAGCAGCGGCTTCGGGGAACGTGAGGATATTCTTGGTATCCCTCTATGAGCTGCCAGGTGATTATACTAGGCTCATGAGAGGTTAAGGTCTGCGTTAGAAGAACCAAGAGTATGCCTTGGTTGCTATACGAGCGACCTAAAGACGGGGATGGATAGGGGATAGTCGACGATACACGGTCGTACCCTAGATAGCATTTCGTCAGGCTACCTACCATCTTTGGTCAAGCGTGTACGTACGGAAAGGCAGAGAACACCCAAAAGACCATAATTGCTATCTAATTATGGTTGCGGTAAGGCTTGGATGTGGGTTGGCCAGTGTTGTGTTCTCATACAGGATTTATCCTGTCTTGTCTTTCACTAGTTGAGGGAGTGGTCTCGTGGGACCATAGCCACGTATAAGAAAAACAGACCTTAGCATCTGCATCGGCAGATAAATCGAAAGCTCCCGACCGAGTCCTGTATTTCTTGATTTGCCCTGTGACAGGACTCGGATGGCACGATGGATACATGTGCATACAGTCATGGAAAAGTGATTCACGATGAATGCGTGGGAAAAAGGGCGCGGTTGGCGGTTAGCGTAATCCCTAGTGGCCCTAGGTGGTTGAACCCAAACCGAGATACGAAAACGTGCAATAGGTAAGCATAATCCCTAGCAGCCCTAGGTAGCATAAGTCCTAGTTGTACAAACAATAATTCATGTTGGAAGACCCTAGCTAGGTTTAGGGTAACAGTCCAAACCGATCTTAAGGATCATGGAACTATGTTAAAGTAATATAGAATCTCATGGGAAAGCCCGTATGGTCTACGGCAAGGGACTGAACATTTACATGGAATAAAACATACAAGTTGAGTAACCTATATATGTGATATATTAGGTTGACATGGACCATTACACGACTTTTGAGTGAGGGTCATTCTTGGTTAACACATGACACGGTGGGGATACTAGTACAGTAGGTGCAGAGCTAAAATACAGGATAGATATCACGGGGGGTTATACGTGACAGATATCTTGGGGATATTATACTTGATAGAAACCTGACGATGTGATACCTTGTTTTATCTTGACATCGTAATTTATCATGACACCTTAGTTTATCTGAGTTCAGTAGTTCATCCTGTTATTTTGATTTAGCTTATCTATCTTGTTATCATACTTATGTTCATCTCAGTTTCTCATGTCAGTTAACTTTACTAGTTTTTATGCTAATAGTAGATAGGGCTTACTCAGTCTTTTTGACTGACCCGTTTTGTTTTGCCTCTTTTCTTCCGTTTCCCCCCCCCCCCCCCAGGTTACAGGGAGGAAATATTGTTGTTTAGTTCGGACTTCTTCTGCTTGAAGGTCATCATGGATGGCTTGGACTTTTCTTGGCTAATGGCTACTTTACTGTTTTTACTTGGGGAATAATTTATGAAAATGTCTTTATGCTTCTTTACTATTGCAAGACAGGTTTTGATGTACTCTGATGTAAAAGGCTTTAGACCTTATTTATTCATGTTATGAAAGTTTGATTTTACTTCCGCTATTTTTATATGTTCTGTCTTGTGATATTTCTGTACATGTTTACCAATAATGCCCCTCTAAAGCTAGTGCATTCCTTTGCGAGTGACCCTAGCGGAGGCGGGGTGTTACACGTGGTATCAGAGCAGAAGGTTACCAGACTGGGCAAAAGTTTTTAAAGACCTTATGAAAACTATTTGAAAAAAAAACCGTTTACAAAGAAGCATTTTTCAAGAAAATTTTCTTTTAAAAGAAAAAGGCTATTCCCCAAAGGCCATTAGCACTATCCTTGTTTCCTTAATTGAGTCTCTTTTCCTTTCTTTCCTCCATCTGTAGTCACAGTAGTTTTAACTGCGACTAGTCTTTTCTACCTACGAAAGTGCTTTCCATACGATGGAGGTGGTTCTCGAGAGACCAGTGGCCGCGTTATAAGAAAGGATCGTGAGAAAGAAGGATAAAGGATACGAGCTTAAGGATGAGCAACTTGTTGGTATGGCTTAGTCCTCAAAGGAGGGAGAAAGATGAACAATGAAACCCATGACGAGAGAGTACCTTTGGCATGGTAAAACGGGGCGGATAGTTAAGTATTATGGGACAAGGACAAGATCATCGGGAGGGCAGTAGTATGCTCTCATTTCTAGAGTACCTCGGAAGGAGGGTAACGATCTTGTTAAAGGTTTAGCTTTTCTTCTCTATCATCCCGTTAGGACTTCGTTGTTCGTATCATTTAAGTCTGCTTCGATAGTTGAGTCTCTGCACCTTAAGTACTAGCGTAATAGAGAATCCCATTTTTGTCTCAAAGTCCTATTGGAGAATCAGTCCATTTATACATGACTTGTTTGGATTTGGGAATGTCTATGCCAAGTGTTGAGTTTGGAAATAATGCTTATGTTTATAAGCTATGGATGGATTCTAGGGATGAAGTGGTTATCCAGTAGGGGGTGCCACTCTCGGTTTTGATAGGAGGGTAGTTAGACCTTTTGACTAGCCTTGGTAATGCCCTCGAAGTATCGGGTAACCTTTTTGAGGTTCTGTCATGACTAGTTACTTAGAATCCCTTGATGCCTTTATTGGAAATTTGAAGCCCGATCGAGTGGTGTTCGCCAATAAGACGGATGGTTTACTTCATTTATGCATGGGTTATAGAGATCACCCTAGTAAGTGCGCATGATAACCTGATTGACATCTATTTACTTTCAAGAGAAAGTTCTTCTACATGGAATGCCTTATAGTATATAAACGAGATCCAAGATTCACTAGTGAATTTTGGAAAGCTTGCATGAGATCATGAGTACGCAGTCATGTTTGCGTCAAGTATTCTAGGAAAAGGATAAGTGCAAGTGGAACGAGAGGCGACGAAGAAATGAGTTCCAGCTCATGTTATGGAAACAGGAATAAGAAGCTACAAAATCGCGAAGTTAAAAGACGACTTTGATGGTCAAAGACTAGATACGCTCATGATATCTCTTTTTGGGAGTATATCCTTGATCCCTGTTTTCTGTAGAGCTTACTTGTAGGCTATCTTTTGTGGACATCCTCTCGGTCCTATTCTCCGTTACAAACCCTGTAAGGAGTTTGTCCTGTTTATCTTCTCGACCCTGTTTCAGGGAATTCTAGGTAGAACCCTATGGATGTAAACATGTATTTGAAACATGTTATGATTGATATGGTTGCAAGTGGTTGCAAGTGGTTGCTCGTGGATGCGCGAATACACATTAGATACTAGCTCGACTCGGTCACATTTCATATTGCATATGCATGAGTATTTATACTTGTTTATGGATGAAATCGAATGTATTATCATGCGGTTGTTGCATATGAATGAATGATTGTGCACGCATATAGTATCTATATGACTAGGACTATTTGCATACATGTTGGATTCATGGCACTATACATATTTTGCATTAGAAAGATTATTCAGGCCTGATCATTAGCATTAGCTAAGGAACATGTACACACGTTTTGCATATATTCATACAGCATTAGAAATCATCTAAGGACAATGGTTGCTTGTGGATGATGTTTTGAGTAGATGGATGATGGATGGTAGGATATGTTCTTCCTAACTTGGAGATTTCGGGGATGAAATCCTAAAAGGTGGGGAGAATGTAACAACCCGTATTTTCAATAACCTGTTATAACATAAATGGAGGCAGAATTAAACTGTAAAATCTGAATCAAGGGAAACGGGCTATGCCATTGCGTTCGTCTCGGAAAAATACGCGAAATAGAGTCCGAGTTTTCGAAAATCGGAGTCCGTATGACCATGATATGGCCTCGCGAAGTTTCACGAAAAATTCCCAAATTAAAGTATACTTAATTAAGTGAAATGGGTTGCGCAGAGAAATATATATATTGATATATATATATATATAATTGAAAATTAAATAAATAAATATGCAAAAATGTTCAAAACAGCGAATTGGGAGAGGGGAATAACCGAACCGGCCGATTTTTGAGGTCGACCCGAGCCCACTGGGTCGACTAGGGGTTAATCCAGGGTGTTTGGCTGTCAACCCGTGGGCCGATTCGCTCAAATGCAGATTTTGCATTTGGATGGTTCTCATAGTTCATCTTTAATCTAAAGGCCCTAGATGGTTCCTACACTTGACTTCTTCCCCAAGACATGCTTTGATGGCTTGGATTGAATCTAGGTTTAATCCTATGGCCTAAAACACTTGCCTAATCTATAAATAAGACCCTAACCTATCCTAAATCCTCATTATTCATTCATGCAACTAAACTATGGCAAAATTTTACCTCTCATGGCCTCCACTCTCTTCATAAAATTTCTAAATGGTTTCTATGAGAGATTTTCCATGCATACAAGTGTTTTCAAGCTTGTATGAGTGTCATTAGCTTGCATTCAAGTCAAGTTTCTATCTTTACATCATAAAGCAAGGGTTTTGATCATTTTGGCTCAAGGGTTTTTATGTTAGAGCTTGCATTTTGGGTCTATTTGATTGCATAAGGGCTTTGTCATATCTTTTGTGCCTTCATAGCAATGTAAGCCCTTTCCCTACTCTTAGATATTAACTATGAAGTTAAATGTTCATGTTGCAAGTTTGGGTTTGATCATTGAGTATGATACATGCTATCATGTCATGCAAGTTTATGAAGTCATTATCTTGATCTTGTGAGCTAAAAGCTACAACCTTTATGTTGAAATGTTGCATTAGGCAACATGAGAACCCTCATAACCTTTATGTCAACTTGCATATGAAGTCATAACCCTTATATGATGATATATGCGAGTTACTAGTCATCATTCCATATCTTTTGTCACCATGATTCGCTTATGTGCCAAGTTTGGGTTTATGCACGTTTTGAGGCTTAAGAATGTAACATGCAAGTTAATGAACACATTTGTGCCTCATTTGCCACCATGATTAACTTGTGGCTTAATATCCATTTTTGTCATGCCTTTGCCAAGTCTCTTCTTTTAATCCATTACGTTGTCGCGAACGTATATGCGAGTTTAAAAGCGTTGGGTTATGTTATGGGTAATTTCTAATGACATGAAAATACAACTTGAAAACATGACTTGAAATATAACATGGAAGTTGACATGTAAGTATGCATAAAAACATAAGCTTGGGAATTTACCTATTAAGTTAGGTCTACCCTTTGGAAATTTACCTATTAAGTTAGGTCTACCCAAATGCTTGAAAACTTGTAACATGTTTTGGGAAACATGATGGACATGACACTTAGATAATATAAGTGTGGCCAACTCGAGGTTGGGTTGAGTTTGCAACGTAAAACTACCCGGAACCGACCGGCCTAACTAGTAGTTGCAAACAATAGAACCCAATGTGAGAAGTTGGTCATGTTGTGCTTGAACCCGAGGTTAGACCAAGTTGTGGTGTAAAGCTACCCGGAACCGACCGGCTTAACTAGTAACCACAACAAAGTCTAATGTGAGAGGTGAAGGTGCATTAAGTAATTAATGCCACATGATAGGGTTAAGTTAATTTGATTAATGACTCTTAACCAAATATGACATGGACAAATGGGTTAAGTAATTTGATTAGGCTAATGATACTTAACAAAACATGACAAGGTTGGGTAGGTTAAGTAACTTGATTTGCCTAATGACACTTAACCATTTTTATATGACTAGTGGATGGGGTTAAGTTAACCAACACTTAATCAATCCAACGCGATAACTTGGTAAGGTTAAGTAAGTTTTCTTAATGACGCTTAACCGAAAAATACGGGTAACGAATGGGGTTAAGATTAGACTCAACTAGTCTAAACATGGAAATCGGATGGGGTTAAGTTAGCCTAGACTTAATTAATCCCACTTGGTAGTTTAATGGGGTTAAGTTAAACACTTAACTAATCTAAACATGATGAATTGATGTGGTTAAGTGACCTATACTTATCCAATCTAACTCGTTAATTTATTGTGGTTAAGTTAACCAATACTTAACCAATATAACGTGAAAACATGATAAGGCTAAGTCACGAATCGCTTGAATACACTTGACCGATTTGACTAAGTAAATTGATAGGGTCAAGTTAATATATACTTAACCAATCTAGAATGATAATTGGACGAGGTTAAGTCGTGAATTGCTTAATATACTTAACCAACTTGAGCATGGTTTGTAGGGTTAAGCCTTGAACTTGGATACTTAGCCAATTTTGACAGGATTTGTAGACGGGTTAAGTCATGAACTTAAGTGACACTTAATCCATTATGTAAACCCTAGTTCTGAGGATTAGGTGGATAACCGTAGTTAACAAGGATAACGGGAACAATGCTAAGTGGTAAACCTTAGTTGAAGAATAACTAAGTAATGATTCTTAGTCAAGGAAATTTAGACCAGTTCATAGATAGATGAGTAACCTGATACGGTAGGTCATCGTTTAAGTATACGAGTAGGAGCAAGTATCTGATTTAGATAAAGGCTCCAGCGAACTGGGTAACGAAGCAGCGGCTTCGGGGAACATGAGGATATTCTTGATATCCCTCTATGAGCTGCCAGGTGATTATACTAGGCTCATGAGAGGTTAAGGTCTGCGTTAGAAGAACCAAGAGTATGCCTTGGTTGCTATACGAGCGACCTAAAGACGGGGATGGATAGGGGATAGTCGACGATACACGGTCGTACCCTAGATAGCATTTCGTCAGGCTACCTACCATCTTTGGTCAAGCGTGTACGTACGGAAAGGCAGAGAACACCCAAAAGACCATAATTGCTATCTAATTATGGTTGCGGTAAGGCTTGGGTGTGGGTTGGCCAGTGTTGTGTTCTCATACAGGATTTATCCTGTCTTGTCTTTCACTAGTTGAGGGAGTGGTCTCGTGGGACCATAGCCACGTATAAGAAAAACAGACCTTAGCATCTGCATCGGCAGATAAATCGAAAGCTCCCGACCGAGTCCTGTATTTCTTGATTTGCCCTGTGACAGGACTCGGATGGCACGATGTGATACATGTGCATACAGTCATGGAAAAGCGATTCACGATGAATGCGTGGGAAAAAGGGCGCGGTTGGCGGTTAGCGTAATCCCTAGTGGCCCTAGGTGGTTGAACCCAAACCGAGATACGAAAACGTGCAATAGGTAAGCATAATCCCTAGCAGCCCTAGGTAGCATAAGTCCTAGTTGTACAAACAATAATTCATGTTGGAAGACCCTAGCTAGGTTTAGGGTAACAGTCCAAACCGATCTTAAGGATCATGGAACTATGTTAAAGTAATATAGAATCTCATGGGAAAGCCCGTATGGTCTACGGCAAGGGACTGAACATTTACATGGAATAAAACATACAAGTTGAGTAACCTATATATGCGATATATTAGGTTGACATGGACCATTACACGACTTTTGAGTGAGGGTCATTCTTGGTTAACACATGACACGGTGGGGATACTAGTACGGTAGGTGCAGAGCTAAAATATAGGATAGATATCACGGGGCGTTATACGTGACATATATCTTGGGGATATTATACTTGATAGAAACCTGACGATGTGATACCTTGTTTTATCTTGACATCGTAATTTATCATGACACCTTAGTTTATCTGAGTTCAGTAGTTCATCCTGTTATTTTGATTTAGCTTATCTATCTTGTTATCATGCTTATGTTCATCTCAGTTTCTCATGTCAGTTAACTTTACTAGTTTTTATGCTAATAGTAGATAGGGCTTACTCAGTCTTTTTGACTGACCCGTTTTGTTTCGCCTCTTTTCTTCCGTTTCCCCCCCAGGTTACAGGGAGGAAATACTGTTGTTTAGTTCGGACTTCTTCTGCTTGAAGGTCATCATGGATGGCTTGGACTTTTCTTGGCTAATGGCTACTTTACTGTTTTTACTTGGGGAATAATTTATGAAAATGTCTTTATGCTTCTTTACTATTGCAAGACAGGTTTTGATGTACTCTGATGTAAAAGGCTTTAGACCTTATTTATTCATGTTATGAAAGTTTGATTTTACTTCCGCTATTTTTATATGTTCTGTCTTGTGATATTTCTGTACATGTTTACCAATAATGCCCCTCTAAAGCTAGTGCATTTCTTTGCGAGTGACCCTAGCGGAGGCGGGGTGTTACACAGTGCACACGTGTATATTCATGCACGTGTGTACATGCAGCCATCCGATGTGTTTTCCTGTCCCTGCACTGTAATATGTGTATATACATACACATGTATGTGTATACATGTATCGTGCGCGTGCTATATTTATATATCAGATCAAGTCATGAAAAATGATGAGAAACACACCAGAAAACTGAGGCAAACAAAATTTTGAAAATAAAATTTATATTCGCATATATTCTGTTTCAATTCTATTGCAGTGTACTGTGTGTGTGTTTCATTGTGACAGGTAAGCAGGTGATGACTGGACTGACTGTGAGCAGTGAAGACAGAAGGTTGAAGACTGAAGACAAGAAGACAGTGTGTAGTGTCAAATATGAGTCTGAAACTGTATATGAGTCAATGTGTATATATAAAAAGTAACTGTGTATCTGTTGTGTATATATAGCTGAGTGACAATGAATGAACTGTACTGAGGAGCTGTGAGAGAATTGTACTGATACATGTAATAAACAAATTTGATTAAAATAAAATATCATTTTAGTGTCGTCAAACAAAATTTGTTTATCGTATACTGTGTATTTACAAGTACAAATTCTGTGAAGTGATTAAATAGTGGAGTTGTAAATAATTGTACTGTTCGAGTGTTTGAAATATAATATTTAATTTAAATAAAATACTGTAAGAAAATATGAATATATATACAGTCGTATTCTATTTAAATATAAATATAATATTTCTGTATGTGATGTAGAATAACAGTACGATTTCAAACACATTAATAATAATATTTATTTTGTTGTTATCATCAAACAAAAATCATATAATTGTGTATACAACACGTTATATACAACAATCTCCCCCTTTTGATGATAACAAACAAATAAAAGATTTTGAGCACAATAAATGTGTTTGACAATGAATCTTGAACTCCCCCTATTTATTAGCTCCCCCTACAACAGAGAACTCCCCCTATAACTGTGCATGAGTGAAATGTATGAATAATAATAAATTTTCAAAATTAAAAATATTTATAAACTATTCATTCATAAATTAAAATCTCAACCCATTCTCCCCCTTTTGTTATCATCAAAAGAGTATAGAATTTAAAATATAGATGAAAAAACGACTAGAAGTATAATTTCAGCTTAAGAGGAAGAATGATCATCATAAATCTCAATCAGTCAAACAAAAATCATAATATATAGAGAACAGGTGGCATATTTCACATTGTAGAGAATGACGGATTTACGATGAATTTTATAAAAGATGGAGAGAGTTACAAAAAATATGAATTTCAATTATTTTCAAACGAATTTTTATAAAAATGAGGCAAAAAAAAAAACAGTGATGGATTTGGATTATAATTATAATTCAATTTAGGTGACAAAATCGAATAATCTCAAATCCCAATACCTATCAATCAATAAATCATAATACGTCATAAAATTTCAACACATTTCACAGATTAGAAAGTGGATTGGTAGGCTGGTTATTATACACCAAGGAGAATTTCATATAAAAATTTATTTATTGCAAATTATTTTCTTTTCTTTTTCTTTTGATTTAAGAGCACTCTGACCACGCATAACCAGAGCTTGGATTTTTAAATGAGGTCAGTCGCAGCTTAAATTATAAGACGTCTCATAACCATGCATAATCAGAGCTTGGATTTTTAAATGAGGTTAGAAACACTCTTATATATTAATTATATTTTTATCATTTTCAGCTTCAAAAAGAAAAACTCCTCGATATATAAAACCAATATGGATGATAGAAATGTGATAAGTACAGAGATGGACTGTGAAATAAATTTTTAAATTAATTATATTATGAAATATGACCAACTGTACTGGGATCATTGAAAATTCTCAATTGACACTAATTCTGAAAAATAACATAACCACAATTTCATCACAAATATTTTCACTGTTTATTCAAGATGATTTTAAAAAATATTAAACTCTCCACATTTATAAAAAATTATCATGGATGGCAGAATGATGATAGATAATGAGGATGGTCGTGAAATAATTGCCAGTTCAAAGATATTATAATAAATATTCAACCATCATGAAAATCCAAATAAAATCTCTTATTGTTACGAAATATACTGCAGTCACAATTCATCACAATTTCAAAATCTGATGATAATTTTGATGAATTATAAATACAGTTCAATTTGGATATTGATTTCAATTTCTGAATGAATAATCAACAAATAATTTTAAAATTGAAAATCAATTACAAGAGGAATATGCTGATCTATACATGACAAGAGGGAAAAAATGTGTGCAAGACAAAACAAAGTGTGTGGATTTATGCATGGTGAAGATTTGAATCTAAGTACAGATGGGTGAGACAAATATAAGGCGCTTCTGATACCACTTGTTGTCTCCTTTATCGAGGAATTTAATTACACTCTGATGGACTATCATGGACATCTCAGTCCAAAGAAATTTAAACACAAAGCCCAAACAGACAAAATTACACATTTGGCACAATTATCAGAGTAGAAGTCAGATTAAAGCAGGCAGTTATTTGAAAACAGTATCAGAGCAGCACAGCAGAAACAGTTTCAAATCATATTTGTCACGATGACGGCCACATATGATGATTCATGATCTAATGATTAAAATACTGTTTACTTGAAATCATTAGAGGAATATGAGAATATCAGAATTTAATGAATCAATCACACCAGATTATAATTTTTTTTTATTCGAGTTATGTGTGAGATTCAATAAATCAATAATTTCAAATGATTTTAAACAAACAAATATTTAAGTCAAATAGTCATGAAATAAGGGTAAATTTCAAGACCGGATTTTCAAAGGAATTTTTCACAAGAATTTTTGACAAGCCCAAAGAATTTTTCAGCATATTTACATCAAGTTTGAAAGATAATTCATGATCCAAAAACATTTATTTGAGATCACTTGAATCAATGTCAAGTTTTGAAATATAATGAATCGGCCACACAAGGTTGATAATTTCAAATTTAGGATGTGTGTGATTATTCAAAATATTAATAATTTCAGATGATTTCAAACAAACAAATTCTAACCATGATGATCATGAATAACAATGATTTTCAAGATGTATCACTGAGATTCTAGACAATTTAAAATTTCCAAGCCAATCTGAAAAAATAATGGAAATATCACTACTGATAAATAATAGAGTGCTGTAATGAGTGTAATATTTCAAGTTTTTCTAAAATGAATTAGAAGAATCTCAAAACAACAACGACGTGTGAATTTCCATTAAACTTTCAGATCTTTAAAAATTTAGAATTCTAATTAACAGTGTTCAAGATTTGACAAGAATACATCAACACTGTTATGAATTCATAAATCAGAAAATAAACTTCAAAACAATTGCAGATATTTACAAGATTAACATCAAGATCTAGAAATAATTAACACATCAGAGTTCGATTCAAATAAAGCAAATTTCCACAAGATTATGAGAACTGCAATTGGAAGTTAAGAAAGCCCAAGAAAAAATAAAATTGCAGCTGTGACAAATCAAAGGAAATAGACAGAAGAGATAGAAGGAGGAAAATAAATAAAATAAAAAAAATAAAAAACAAAGAATATACAAAAGAATGAGTGTAGAGATATACCTGAAATCCATGTAAGCAAATGAATCTCTAACTCAACTGATTTGGCTAAGGAACTGTGAATAACCTGATGATATGACGCAGTTTGAATTCAGTTTTTAGCACAGTTGTTCCTCAGCCTCCTTTGGTACCTAACTGTTTAGAGGATTGAGTGGTCTAACAAAAACAGTAAAACCACTCACAGTTGTATTTGCTCGTTTTGGTACCCAAACCTGTTTGTAAAGCAATCCATCTGAATTTACCTTTGTTCCCTTTGGAACCCATATCTATTTGAATTTAATGATGTTTGTTTTATCTCTTTTTGGGGTCCAGGATTGCTTAGATGGATTATTACAAAACAAATTCGCATTTTGCTTTCGATTCAAAAATCCTTTTGAATTAACAAAGTTCATATTATCAAGACGATACTTTTCAAAGAAGATTGAAGGATTTTTAAAATCGTTTGAACTTCTCTTTTCAAAGAACTCAGATTTCTCAAAACCAAGTCCAATTCTATTTCCTGATGAAAATTGACTTTTCAACAACATATTTAAAGATTTTTCACTGTTTGAAAATTTTGCCAAGGTTGTTTCAAGTTGTTGAAATTTTGTTTTGAGATCACGGTTTTCTTTTAATAAATCTGAACAACGATTTTCAGTGATCTTATATTTTTCAAAGTCAGACTTCAAAACCAAATTTTCATCTTTAAGCAAATTAATTTTGGTTTGGGACTCAACAATCTCAGATTCAAAAAGTTTTTGTTTTTCAAACCCAAATTTCTTGGATTTTTCAATCTCGTTTTCCAGTTCTTTCAAAATCAAGTCAGATTTCAACAAATTTTCCTTTTCAGCAATTTCAAATTTGGAATATATATCAGTCTTGAAAATTTCAAATTCCTTTTGTAGAAAATTGTTCAACCTTGACAACTCAATCTTGTTTTCTTTCAAGATCAGAATTTCCTTTTCAAACATTTGAATATTTTTACTAAGATGAACAAGATTGGTTTTCAATTTCAAACAATTTTTGCAATCTGAATTTGAAGAATTTTTAAGATGTTCAAGTTGTGATTCCAAATCATCAATTTTGCTGGTCAACTCAAAATTCTTAGATTTCAGAGACTTGTTTTTCAGTTGGAGTTTATCAACAGATTTTGTTAAATCAAGACACATGTAAACCAGATCTTCATATGAGAAATTTTCTGTTTCAGCATTTGTTGATTCTCCATCAACTGATCCATCTGAATTTTCATCTGTAAGGCTAGTTAAGCATAGATCTGAAACTGAGTTGACTTTCTGGGGTTTTGAGCTGTAGTTGTCAATTTGCCCATACTTCGTATTGAGAGCTATCCAGATTTCCTGTGCAGTTAAACAATGGGAAATCAGACTGTATTGATCATCATCAAGATTAGAATATAGAATATGTGTAGCATGAGAATTAAAAACTTAATCTACCATATCGTACCCATTGATAACAACATCCCAACATTTAATATTAACAGATTTTAAATAAAATTTCATTCTGAATTTCCAGTTTAAAAAATCCGTTCCAGTGAAAATAGTTGGAGATGAACTGAACTGACTCTCACTAAATTGACAGCTAGGATGACCCATTACTCTAGAGTTAAACAAAAATACCTGCTCTGATACCACTTGTTGGATCTAGATTAACCCTAGAGGGGGGGTGAATAGGGTTTATTACAAATTATCAGAAAGTTAAATAATTACGGGAAAAATAATATAATAAACATATCACTGAATGCAGCAGAAATAAAAGTGCAGAAAATAAATCACACACGATATACCCAGCTTCGGCAAAATCCTGCCTACTGCTGCATTCCTAAGGTTTCTACTAGGTGATAGAAAAGATCCCGCATACAAGACCATGTACACTCGCGAACACCTCGCTCCTAATCTAACCCTACGCTCAAAACCGTAGACTGGTCGATATCCCCTCGATCAGATTTCCCCTGATTACAACCCCGTAATCAGTAACCCAGATTTTACAGACTCTGTCAACTGTCAATCAACACCCTGACTGGATCTTCTAGATTTTTACAGACTTCAAGAAACTGTTTCTGACAATTTGCAAAGAACTTTAAATGCAAGACAATTCAAAATAAAAATAAAAGAACTCCCTTTTAAAACCCTAGGCTTTTTACAAAACTTGGCCGGCCCACTTTATTTTTGACCCGATCATTTCCTTATCGTTCTCTTTTGAGAAAAAATATGGCGGCCTTCAATTGCTAGGGTTCTGGAAAAAAAAATCCTCAAATCCAAATCAAATACTGAATGAATTTGCTTGTCGCTTTAATTTTGTGTGGCTTGAATCTCCGTCGATACGTGATGCTTCGATTTGGTTTGGGATTTCAGTGACAATCGGAAAAAAATGATGAATGAAATGTAAGTTCTTCTCTGAGTGTTTCTTTTTCGATTTATGCTCTAGTTTTTCGATTGTTGGTTCCTCGATTTCTTTTTCTGCCAGTGATGAAATAGGTGGATGTTTATAGGATTATAGAATCCTAAAACATAGCTCTGATTTCACTATGTGACTTGCCCTGATTTTGCGTGTTTCCCTTATTGACAAATTTGGTTAAAAAACCTCGGCTTGATTGAGATTCTGGAAATGGTTTGTTTCTTTGATTGTCTTGAATGACTTGAATTTCTCGGCATTGATTGTTTGCACGATTTCTCTGTTCCTTGTGTGATTGAATCCCTTTTAATTTCCTCGATTTTTCAATTTGTACTTGCGTGACCCAATTTGCTGTGAACCGTTCTGGAAATAATATATTTGTGGCTCTTTTGATTGAATCATTTCAGGAAAGAAAAAAAACATTCTTGTTAAAAACATATTGTTCACTGTTTAGTAAAAATAGGAAACAAAATAATTCTTTCTTCGATTGTTGTCTAAAGAGATTCTTGATTCCTTAATCAAATCAGCAGTGAATTCTTGCCACATATGTTTGTCCACACTTCGAATTTGAATTGAAGAGATAATTTGAACAACTTGCCCAAAAAGATTCAAAACTTGATTTCTCAATTTGCTGATGCAGTTCCTGATTTTCTGAACTGCTTAAAACATGCTTGCCAAAAAAAAAACAGATTTGTTATTTCTGGAACAAATTAAATGCCTTTTGATTTCTTTGCTCCATCCCATCAACTGTATGCTGATTATCATTCATATGTGCTTGACACATTTGCTGATTTTTCCCTTTGTTGATTTGCACGACTTAAAACCCTTACCAAAAATGAATTGTTTGACATTTGGAAATGATAACACTCTTGCCAAAATAAAACTGAGTCATTTCTGGAAATTTGCGTGAGATTTTCTGGGCATTGAATTATATGTTTTGGCCATTTCTAAACTAAAACTTTGCCCTTATTATTTGAACAGAATTTTCCTTAAAAACTAATATGAATTTTAACTATTCTTTGCACTTGATACTTTTGCCTCGACCTTGGATCTCTGCCGTGATTTCTGGTAATATACTCTGATTTTCAAATCTTTGAAATCTTGCATGAATTACTGTGATAAGAACATATATTGCTACATTAAAATCTGCTAGTGTATTATTGAACTTGTGCCATGACCGATTGAGCAGATCCTATGTTTTGCCAAACATTTGAACTGTTTTGAGTTGATGCTGTGTCGACTTCAGCTTAAGTACTTGCTGCATGTTCATCATGTTGTTTTAAACCATACTGAACTGAACAATGAACCTTGCTCACATTATTGTGTTTACTCTGAGTACACTTGAATCACTTGCGGAATTGTTTGCATGTCCACTTGAATCCTTGATATACTGCCATGTTATTCAACCATGTTGTTGCACCTACCATGACTGCTGAGTTTGTTGCTGCACCATGCATTCTTGTCCACCAGTTTTTTTTTTTTTTGCTGTGAGCTCGACCATTTGTGATATGCTTACACGTGTCATACTGACTTGAATACATTGACGTTTTTGGGTTGCTTTGTTGAGCTGTCTCGACTTTGATTTATTTTGTTGCTTTTCAGATGTGCACTGAGTCGAGCTGGTCCACGTGGCTACTCCTCAGTCGCAACACTGATTGGCGAGGCAGTGCACACGTGTATATTCATGCACGTGTGTACATGCAGCCATCCGATGTGTTTTCCTGTCCCTGCACTGTAATATGTGTATATACATACACATGTATGTGTATACATGTATCGTGCGCGTGCTATATTTATATATCAGATCAAGTCATGAAAAATGATGAGAAACACACCAGAAAACTGAGGCAAACAAAATTTTGAAAATAAAATTTATATTCGCATATATTCTGTTTCAATTCTATTGCAGTGTACTGTGTGTGTGTTTCATTGTGACAGGTAAGCAGGTGATGACTGGACTGACTGTGAGCAGTGAAGACAGAAGGTTGAAGACTGAAGACAAGAAGACAGTGTGTAGTGTCAAATATGAGTCTGAAACTGTATATGAGTCAATGTGTATATATAAAAAGTAACTGTGTATCTGTTGTGTATATATAGCTGAGTGACAATGAATGAACTGTACTGAGGAGCTGTGAGAGAATTGTACTGATACATGTAATAAACAAATTTGATTAAAATAAAATATCATTTTATTGTCGTCAAACAAAATTTGTTTATCGTATACTGTGTATTTACAAGTACAAATTCTGTGAAGTGATTAAATAGTGGAGTTGTAAATAATTGTACTGTTCGAGTGTTTGAAATATAATATTTAATTTAAATAAAATACTGTAAGAAAATATGAATATCTGTAACAACCCGGAAAATGCGAGCTAGTTTGAAATTTTTAAATTGGCAAATTTAGCGAATTTTGAATATTTAAAATAGATTATTTTAAATAGAATCGACGAAAAATCTATTTTGAATAGAATTCGAACGTATATATTATACGCGTCGTCGTTAGAATATAAATATTTATATATAATTATAAATAGAATTGAAAATGGCGCGGTAGTTCGATAATTCGATTTCAAACTTCAATTGAATGTACCGGGTGCAAAACAATCCGGATTTTAGTGAAACCAAAAATAATGGAATCCAATTGTGGATATCTTTCCAACGAATCCGACAAATCAAGATTTCATATCGGGAATCAAAAGATATGTCCAGTTGAAAATTCTGAATAGTCGCTATGGAATTCAGGCCCTTAAAAATGGACATTTTGCAAATGACCTCGGATTTCGACGAAACCACTTTTGTTGGGTCCGTGATGTCGAGTTATTGCTAGATTCCAAATTTCATAATTTTTCGAATCAATATGTGAGCGTGGCAAAGGAAAACGCGTTTGACCAGTTTCAATTGATTTTAATCGACTGGAAAATGACCATTTTTCAAACGGTCTCAGAATTTGACGAAATTAGTTTTGTTAGGACCATATCGTCAATACGAAGCTAGAAATAATTTTTCTGGAATTTTTAGGGTTAGTATGAGACCCCAATAGATTGAAATGTTCGTTTAATATTCAATATAAGGATTTGAATGTTAATTTAAATGGAAACTAATCGTAACGTTCGAATTGACTTGTGAAGCATATCCCATTGTGTTCGGAATGGAGGTAATTAGCTAGGGGCGACAGTCGGTGGGTTTGATTTCGATTTCGAAATAAAAAGTTGCCTTTTTGAATTTAAAAAAAATAATAATATAAAAATATATATATTCTTTGAAGTCCCTCCTCCCTTTCACTCTCGGTCAAACCCTAATTATCCAAACCCGCAGTCAACATCCCGCGCCCTTCTTCCTCCAAATCTCGTCGTTCTTCCGCCCCATAATCCACCATCGCCGCCTCCTTGTCTTCCTCCTCTCCATCCTCTCTCCCCTCTTCTGACAAGAACCCGTAGCCCTCAGCCCCAATCGACCAAACCGCACCCACCCGACCCGATAGCCGCCGCCGCCATACGCCCCTCCTCAGGCCCTGCACCACTTCCGACCCTCTAGCACCCGTCGCAGCGTCTCTCTCCCCCTCTGAAGTGAAAACCCGCGCCCAAAACCCGCCATCCCCACTGTTGGCGCCACCACCACCTGCTGAGGCCACCCGCGACACCCCCCTCGTTGACCATCCGAGCGCAGGCCGCCCCCTCCCTCTACTGACAGTACGTTTTTTTTCTTATTTTATTTATTCATTTTAATTTTAGTTTTTGTTAGGTAATAATTTTTACATACAATTTGATTTATATATGTATACGAAGCGGGGAAGTAATTCTCAGTTTTAATGAAATAAAGTTGTAATTTTTAACATGATAAAAGTTGTGATTTTGTTCATAGGAAAAATACGATTTTTATTTGTTTAAAGGCGAGGTCTTTATTTGTTTAAAGTTTTGATTTTGATTTTTTGAAAAGATAAGATTTTGTAAATCAAAAAGGGAGTGATTTTTATTAGAAAAGATAATATTTTTATTAGAGAAAAAGTTGATTTTTATATATGCATATAAAGTTTGGATTTTTTAGTCGTGTAAAAATAGAATTTTTAACGATGTAAAAATAGAATTTTTATATAATATAGAAAGGTTAAAAATATAATTTTTATATAAGGAAGAAGTTAAAAATATAATTTTTATACTAGTGGCATATTAAAAATATGATTTTTACTTAGGTAGAGTATTAAAGATATGTTTTTTATTAAGGTAGAATAATAAAAATATAATTTTTATATAGGTATGATAATAAAAATTCGATCTTTATATAAGAAGTAGAAATATAAAAATATAATTTTTATATAGAAAGAAGCGTTGTAAATTTATGAAGCGAAATAAAAATCTGAACTTTATTTTATCGTGAAGAAGAGAATATATAACAATGTGATTTTTATATATGTAGTGAACGTGGACGACGAAAATAACTAAAGGCGAGCGCGATGAAGATTCCCTACCTATGAAGTGCCGTGGAGCTAGGATAGCTATATGTGAGAATTTCTCACTCTTCAATTTCTTTTCTAGTTATATATATATATATACTAGGATGCAGACGGTGCTTAGTAGCACCCGACACCCGTCATCCACAGACCATGGATGGCTTGTTTGTTAAATTGTTTGATTGTGTAGTTGGTTAGGTTATTGGTTTGAATTGAATTATTTGGTGAATTGAAATTGATTTGATTGATGTGTGAATGGCGTGGGCCTTCACTAGACCGGGGATAAGGCTAGGCCTTGTCCCGTTTCTAGTATCGTGCCGTTATGCCGCCGAAATTTTCTAAAATATGTTAGAAAATAAAAATATCATTTTATTGTGAAAATGAATCGAATAGAAATTCATAGGTTGAAATAAAATGTTTTATCGTTAAAAATATAATTTTTAACGTGAATGTGAATAAATAAATATTCATTTACAAACCAGACGGTTTGTTTATGTACACTTATTTGAATGACATTGATTGGGACGATAAATTTTACACATCGGCCAACTGCACAAATAAAATCTGTGTTTGTTTGTTTGAAACCCCACACGGGTGTTGGGATGAAATATGAATTTCACTCATCCTGATTGATTAAATATGTCGATCGATTGATTGACAGGCTGTTATAAGCGTTGAATATCTATATTTGATTCTTATACAGTGTAGTGCACTTTGGTTGATGGTTGATTATTTTTCAATGCTATTATATACATGTGTTGTATGGAAATCCATATAATTAATTTTATATGGTAATTGATTGGGCCTCATTCCAATTTGAAAAATAAAGAAAATTTGAAAATAGAAATTATGAAGCCGTGTTGATTAGATTGACGCCATTTTGACGTGAACGATATTTATATCGATTTTATTCATTTTAAAATGAATATTGAAAAGTGATTTCGAAATCAACGATTTCGAAATGAATTGAATTGAAAACGATTTCGAAATGAATTGAATTGAAAACGATTTCGAAATGAATTGAATTGAAAACGATTTCGAAATGAATTGAATTGAAAACGATTTCGAAATGAATTGAATTGAAAACGATTTCGAAATGAATTGAATTGAAAACGATTTCGAAATGAAATTGAATTGAAAACGAATTCAAATTGAACTGAAATTTGAATTGAATAGAAATGAATTTTAAAACGAATTTATAAAGAAGAATTCAATTTTGATTTGAATTGAAATGGAAGTTGAAATTGCTTTGGAAATGAAATTAAAACGATTTATAAAATTCGTTTTAAATAGAAATCGACGAAATATATATTATATATATTATATATATAATATAATGGCCTGAATAGAACGCGCCGCGCCGCGGCTGTTCGCGAATTTCGACCATTTATTTCAAACGGACATTACGGGAGATCCGACCGTCGGATTCTCCTAAAACCGGAACCGTTGGGTTCGTATCGAAAAGAGCTTTCTAACGAATGTGATAAAATAGAAATCTAACGGTTGGATTTGGAATTATGTCCAAATCAAATTTGAAAAAGGTCGCTGTAAGTGCAGTTCGATGGCCGTTGAAGGAAATCGACTGTACGGGCCTTAATAAAATTATTAAAAATAGTAATAATTTGTGTAAAATCATAAGAAATGATTTGTGAAGATTTGGGATGAAAAACTCCATATTTGAAAAGATAAAAATAGATTTTATCGAAATGAACTAGTTTTGAACTAGAATTATAATTCTATTTATTTTTAAATAAATAAATTGAATTTGAAAAGGGTTTTGAAAATAACCAAAATTTCCAATGATTGCATTGGAGTGGATTTGAATCGAAATTGTCTTCGGAATATTTCGATGTTGGAATTCGTGATTATACAGATGTTGTTATGGAAATTTGAAAGATATATATTTATATCGTTATTTCCAATACGACATTTGTTAGTCGTAGAATTTGATATTGAATATAAGCCGATATATTTTCTATTCAGAGCCTTGTATTGAATATCAAATGTGATTTGGGTTTGTCGTGAATGGTGTCTTCACTAACACTGTTCTTGAACCCAGTTGAGAAAAGATTAAATCTTTTTATTTAGATTTAATGAAGTGTACCAATTAAATAAAATTTAATTGGAATTGAATTGATATTGATTTTTGGGTTTATCGTGAACAGTGTTTTAAACAACACTCGTTCTTTAACCCGATAATTAATGGAATGTGATTTTGGGTTTATCGTGAACCGTGTTTTAAATGACACTGATTCTTTAACCCAGTTAACGATTAAAACTAAGTGGAGTTTTAATGAATCTTTAATTAGATTGAAAAGATCGAAAATGGAGTACCACCAGTTTTGCTCCAGGCGATAGTTAAATCTTTAATTAGATTTGAACGTGAAATGGTAATTGAATTTACCGATAACACCGTGGTGTTAGATATGAAGTATTACCAGTTTTACTTCATGGGATGAATAGGTTGGGATTGGGAAATTAAAACAAATGATTACTTCGGTAAGGTTCGCTAATCCCGACTAGTTTGAATTGAAATTCAAAAATAGATTAAAGAATAAATTTTAAAGAATTTATCTTTGATAAAATTAATGGGAACCTTTCCCTATGAATGTGAAATTTAGAAACTAACTGTCGGTTAGCCAAGCAGAATGGTTTTCTGGATATTGATCTGATGTTGGTTTCGGCCTTCGAGGTTAATGTTTGGGGAATTATTCTCTTGATTAATTTACGGTTAGTGACTAATGAATTGGAATGAGGCGTATGTTGTGTTTGTGTAACACTTTTATAAAATATACGCGAGTTATTCGGAAAGACCGGGTTTATCCCATTCTGAATAACTGATACGACGATAAGTCGAAGATGAAGACGATGGTCGAAGACCGGAAGTCTTCACGTCGTTTGGGTGATAACTGATGATCTTGATTGGGCTGTACACCCAAGAAGATGGAAACAGTTGGTGATCGTCCAGACGTACTTGGAGATCGATGGATATGCGGGGTACTAGGTGCCTCCGGTTTCGTTCAGACCCAGAACGGACTTGTAAATGGACTGTGTGTCTGACATTGGAATTTAGTCTGTGTGATTGATTTCTATTAAATATATATCTGTTTGGCGGCGGAGAATTTATTCTCTTGCTTAACGCCCTTCTCTGAGACGTACGAGCTCAGGGGTTATATATTGATGGATATCAAACGCATGGAGTGAATTGCCTGTGTGGCATGCCTAAGTGGCAATTGATCGAGGCTTCTGTTGAAAAGCAAAGTCTTGTGGTGATGATCAAAGCACGGCCTTTGTGGCGTAGCTTTGTGTAACGTTTACTTCGCGAGTTTCACACCCGGTATGAACCAAAAACGGGAGACGGACCTCAGGGAGGACTTGCGTTTCTTTCTAGTTAGAAGTGGCGTCAGTGGTTTTACACGCCCTGACGAGTTTGACTTATGTGGTTGTTGCTGTTGCGAGGCGCCTCGGTTATATCGGTTTCGGCCGATGCTTCTGGTCGGCTGACGGACCAGACTTACACCCCATAGGGTGGGGAAACGTAGTGTTCAGGCATAATAATCCACATCGGTGGACCGGCCCTGTCGCTCCAAGGCTTGCCTGCGCGCTTGCCTGTGGCTCGGGCTAGAGAGTCACGAATCGGTTGAGGACTATCTTTTGCCTCGGTTCATAGATGGAAATCCAACTTCCAAATACGTGACATTTGCGGTTTTAATTGTAGAACTAGTATGGCGACATGATATATGGTACCCATGCCGCCTATGATTGATACTTATGATTTGAAGTTGTTTATATACACTATGCACTTATTATAGTATCAAACGATTTGTTTTAACCGTATCAAGCATTCTTTGGCTGTTATAAGGGAAAACCCTATCCTCGGCTGCGTTGCATTGTGTGATGGGACCTGGGTCTTATAACAGCTTCATTTTTCTTTATTTAGCATTGCGCTGTTTGTTTTATGCACTGGTATTCTTGGGAGGAAACCCGTTCCGTGTTATACGGCGTGGTCCCTTGATTTACCTAACTTTGAAAATAAAGATTAATAACTGTTTTAGTTCTCACACCAGTCCCATGACTGACCTGGAGTTTATTGTTTTAACCTAAACTCTGGGTGCCCTTATTTTCGACACGGGCAGCTAGTAGTTTTGGTTTTGCAGATTTATATTCACAGGATCCTGGTTTACAGCTGGAACGATATCCGGAAAGCTTTGTATCCGTATATCTCATTCTAGTTGTGTATTGTATTATTTTTCCGCTGCTATGTATTTAAATGTAATTTAAATCTCTGATATTTCTGTGTAATATTCATTTTTACTCTGTATATTCTTGTAATCTGATGCATTGTTGTAATAACAATGAAACGTTCTTTTGTATGTGTTCTGTTGTGGTTTGTTCTCGAACTATCCGCCGCTTTCCTTTACGGGGAAGTTACGGGTTTTCACAATATCTATACAGTCGTATTCTATTTAAATATAAATATAATATTTCTGTATGTGATGTAGAATAACAGTACGATTTCAAACACATTAATAATAATATTTATTTTGTTGTTATCATCAAACAAAAATCATATAATTGTGTATACAACACCGTTATATACAACATATTCTTCATTTTTCTCACTTCTTTTTCATCGTAAACACGAGGATTTCCTGTATAAACCGAGATAATTGTACTTGTAAAGATAAAGTGGACGTAGATTTGGTTTGAGCCGAACCACTATAAAAACTTCGTGTGCCTCCTGTTATTTACTATTTTCTGCATTTTTGTGATCTGTGATCTACATTTGGGTGTTAGGCCCAGATTTTGATCTAACATTTTGGCGCGCAAGGTAGGGGGGCACACGACAACTTCAACTTCTAGCTTGAAAGGAGACTCAATGGCAATCAAAAGAAAATTGGAACTTCCTCACGTGCTAAGGATGCAGATGCTGAAGGCCACTACAACAAAATGAGGCTTTCATAGTGTTTGAAAAACGCTATTATAACCTAGTATAGCGTTTCAGAGAACGCTATGTAACGACATGCTATCTTAGACCTTCTACTTTGAATAGCAGAAACAAAACGCTATGAAAAACGACTTTTATATAGCGTTTTTATTTGTTCTCAAATACAAACGCTATAGAATATACTGTCCGATACTGACTTTTTAGAGCGTTTGTGTGTACGTTTCTATAGTGTTTAATTCGTTATACTATAGCATATCCAATTTCATTTTCTATAGCATTTTTTTTTTTTTTTTTCAATAGCGTTTTTAAAACACTATTGCTAATATTATTAATTTATGGATTTTCTTCATTTTAGCTTTTTACATGTATGCACACGCATTTAAACATTTCTTATCTGTTTATAAATATAACAAATTTTTGCAAACAAACATATAAATTACGTCATAATATTTATGCATATCATTCAAACAACTCAGCATTTCAAACATACTGTTTTATCAACTTTTCGTTGTCCACACGTAATGTCATACATTTTGTATCCTTAATTACAAAGTTAGTTACAAAACAAACAAGTGATAGAAATTGTCTTGCTTTGCTTTTGATATTTTCTGCTTAACATAAACAATAGCGATCCTGTGAATGTCAAATAAACAATCAATGTGTTAGTAACTGTTATATCACAAACAAAGTAAAAGAAACTAAAAGGAAAAAAAAATGCAGCTAAAACAAAAAATATATATCGCACTTATGTAAGAGATAGATGTTGTTATGCATTCAAACATGCAGTAATTTTCTAATTAAAAAGCAATCTATAGTTTTAACTTATTTCATACCGCGTAGCTGTGCATACATCATATCAAATCAAAAAAAGGGGAAAATTTACTTCTCTAATTTGATTGCATGTAGATCTAACATCAATCAAAATTTTTTTACGGTCCTGATTAAACCACAATACATTTTTTAACAAATTATCTTGTAAACCCCATCAATATAAAGTTCTTCGCTGAACTATGAACTAGTAGCCCCAGGTTCTGCATTATCTTCAACAAGAGGCAAATGTGCATTATGATTATACCTAAAAAAGTGAAAATAGGGAATCAGATTATGCACATATTACGAACCACATACAGAAGAGGGATTATGCACGAATCACATTTTGTAGTGCACTACGCAGTCCGCATCAAAGAGTGGTAAAGGCAGAGACAGGAATCGACATAATTTGGCAGACCAACCAATGCAGACATCAAAATGGAAATATAACTGCTACATGCAAAAGACAGTAAGAAACCATGATCGGACAATTTTTAGATTTTTTTTTTCTGCTTCAACCGCAAACTATGTTGTCCATTAATTTTTGAACGAACACATTAAAACTTGATAGAAATCAGTATAAACTAATTAGAGCCAAATAAGTAAATAACTAGAAAAAATTAAACGACGTGATTATAATAAAATAAAAACCAAACGACTGTTGATAAGTTGCATGGAACGAATTGGAGAGTTTACACTACATAAAAGAAGAAGAAAATATGTTATTTGATACAAGTTTAAAATACTGATTCATGCCCAAGCAACAGGAGAGTTCATACATTTTCATCCTCATTATCATATAGTTTCTCATTATATATATATATATATATATATATATATATATATATATATATATATATATATATATATATATATATATATGGGCAGGTTCAAGAGCACCCCAAAAGCCCCTCAACCACAACCAAGTATTTCACACTCTCTCTCATTCCACTCATTCTCTCACTTCCCACTCACATTCTTTAATATAAATGAGTGGTTGTGGTTAGGGTGCAAATGGGAGGCTGAAATTCAAGGAGGCTCCCTGATCTTGTCCCATATATATATATATATATATATATATATATATATATATATATATCACTTAAATAAAAATTGACTATTCAAACCAGGGTATCCATAGCTCACCTTCAGATAATACTGTACGATTTGATCCACTGGAGTTTAAATCAATGTATACATCAAACGTATAAGGCGGTTGTCCAATCGCTTCAACATTGCATATGCTGTAATAGAAGGAAACTAATATCTTATTACAGTTTACAAGAAAGACAATAGTAACTCATGACATACAATAATACAGGTGTTAGAATGGACAACTCACCATATACAATATAAGTTATCCGTTGGATGAACTTGAACCTGACCCAGCAGTTCACCTGCAAAAATCCATCAATCCATCAGCTCAACCTGATCCAGCAGTTCAATCTGACCCAGCAGTTCAATCAGAGCCAGACAGTGCGTTTGCTTAGTGTCTTTTGGATGATGGCAAAGGATATGGCCAATCTTCACCAGGGTCCGATAAAAAATGACCATCAGAAATCTAACAGCTTTTGCTGAATATATTGGATTACCAAGTCGAGTCTTTGCTGTAAATTGGGAAAATGAAGTAAAAAATGAAGAGTTTAAAAAGTTGACCATGTAATAAAAACATTAGCACAACCGTGCATATTTTTATTACATGTAAAGGAAACCCAACCATACAAATGGAAACTAGTGGTAGGGAGGGCAAGAATAAATATAACAGAATTTATGGTTTTTGCTGGCTCCTGATTGAATCAATCCATCTACCATGGTGTAAACAGAAAGCAAGAAAACAGAAAAAACAAAAAAAAAACCTCCTTACTCTTATGCTTTATAAATGTAACCCATGGACGGACATGTACTGCTCTACTTCCCTTCCTAAATGAGGCTCTACCTTTCCAGCCTAGCTGCCACTACTTTTGGAGCTTGAAACCAAAGATTCAGCACTTGTCTTACCAGCAATGGACCAACATAATGCATTTTTGGAAGCAACAGCGTTACATAGCAATGCAACGTGTCAACGATGTTCCTAAAAGATCTTGCAACCAACAAATGGAGCTCTCCCATCTTTTAACACCATTTGAGTGCAAAAAGACTGAGGGTAAGAATGTGTATAGATCTGATATGCTTCCATGGTCGATAGCATGAAGTTCCTCCAACAAGTTCAATTCTATTGGCATAATTTATTTATTTTTTAATGTGCTGCTCACACATTTGATTAATGAGGTGAACCTAGATGAAATTAAAAGAACAAATCTTTATCGTAGCCTGTCTTGTATTTTATCAATACAACAGCTGAAACAAGATAGATGAAGGTAATTTGAAAGAAACGACATAAATATAGCCTGAACATCATTCCTACTTGATGTAGATCAATTATTAAATGTGTTTATTCTATTGTCACTTGTCACTAAATTTTCCCATGGCACAAAATATCTTATACAGAGCAAGAATATTACAACTTTTACGTTTGAAGAATTATGCATAGCAAAAGAAGGCATATAAGCTATCAACACAAACCAATTGGTTAACCCAATGACATGTAAAAAAAGATGATTTTGAAAATATAGCTTTAGACGAATAATAACACTAAATCATATGCTGACTATTTGACGTAAATTCTTTTTCCACAGTATTTTTTTTTCTTGCACTAATATTGTTCCTCCAGAGATTTACTATAAAGTAAGCTTTCGAAACTTAAGATGATAAATGTACAAAGGCTAAAGCTTATAACAACTTACCTTCATCTAGAATTTTGGTTTGTTTGGAACAAAAGTATCAACTGCCATTTCCTGCAAACCATGCCTGATTATAAATCCAAATCAGAGATTGTCATAAATGCTTTTTTATCAATGAAATATTACAGAAAAATAATATATATAAACCCACCACCTTCAGCAGTACAACATTGTATAAAATTCATTTTGTCTTGAGTATGTGTGACAATGTTGTACATCATTCATGATAAGATTGGACTATGCAAGAAGCAGCAGCCTAAATGGCATGATGGTACCTGCACATGTAATGGGTTGTCCTTGAGAAAGGGGTAGATTATAAAACTGGGTAGGTTGCACTATATTTTGATTATTCGAGTACCATTTCATCTCCTGCAAGAATTGTTGAGGGAAGATCAAATTCTTAAATAATAATGTTCATATGTGTTTATGATTTGTCTGGAATAATTATCATTAACTTGTGTAGATGTACGTGGAGTTTCCTTGTTTTTATGTTAATTTAAATAATGCGTTCACTACTAAGCGTCGAATATGGTTATCACCAATTATACTATGATAAACAACAGTATTAATAACCAAGTGAAATAAATGAGATATACAAATGGGATATCTGGGAAAAACCTGACACAACTTTGAATTATCAGGCCAATGTCTTAATTGACTTAAATGAATAAAAATTTAAAGAGTAGTTCTAGTAACTGTTGGATTGAATTTTCATTCCAGCCCTAACCCTAATCAATTCAAGAGGAATCAAAACCATAAACAGTCAGAGACTAGCGGAAGCGTACCAGAATTCATAGAATTGATTGAATAAGGGTTAGATCGTATCTCTTTTTCTTCTGAAAGTTTCTCACCGACGGGGAAAAGAGAAAACAAAAGAAGCGTTACTGTTTCTCGGGGACCGAACCGTTTTTATCAACAGACAAAAATTAGTTATGTCACATTTACAATTTGGCCCCTCAATAAATTGTAAATATCACTTGTTTACACCTTTATAATATAGCAATTACACATATGTGCCCACATATGATTTTTAATCCAACAATCTCCCACTTGGGCAACATATGTTTCCTTATAACTGTACAACCTTATGAGCTCAAAATTTTTCTATTTAATAAAGGTAATATTGAACAATCTCGTCCATCAACTATATTTATATAGGATCATAGTGGTTTTTGCCATATTAATCATGACTAAACTCATCAATGGTCACATACATATATATATAGTTAAATGACATAGATCAATCCTGAATACGTAGCATTAAAATCACATGTAATGTGAATCAAACACGTATATATTTCAATCGGTCCTCCTTAAACTTAAGCGAGGTCAAAATCAAAATAGTAAGCAGAGTGAGTGAACTGAATACTTTACTTTTGATCAGAAAACCGAATACATAAATGTCTCAAGGTAAATATAAAGCATATAAAATACAAACTCCCACTAAACCATGATATCCACCGAAAGTACAACACCCATATGAGCAGTATGCTCATGAAAGACCTTGGATGGTAAACATTTTATGAGCGGATCCGTTCTCATGGAGTTTGTTCTAATATGCTTTATAGAAATCTGTCCACTCTGCACTCTCTCTTTCAGGCAGTTATAACTGACCTTGAATTGACTGAATTGTGGTGAAAGAGAGATATCACTAAATGCACAAGCAAGTCATTTGAAAGATCAAGCTTTAGTGCCTTCAATTTCGAAACAAGGTGAGACATTCCCATAATGTACTCCCTTATGTTTTCCTTGCACTTAAACTTCATGGAAATAAGTTTCTTTAAAAGAATACTTGTTTTCGCCTTATCGCTTTTTGCAAAGCGTTTCTCAATTTCAGCAAGAAAAGCTATGGCATCGGTGATCTCTTCGGATACCGCACCCCTAAAAGCCTCAGGTATGCCGCGTTTGATAATCATAAGACTCATGCGATTTGATCGGTCCTATTTCTCAAAAAAAAACTTCCTTTCCTCGGAGGTACTAGCATCTGTAAGAGAAATAGGTCGATCCATTCTTAATGCAAGGTCAAGATCCACGCAGCCAAGAACAATTAATATATTCTCCTTCCAGTCCTTAAAGTTTTTACCATTAAGGACCGCTACTGAATTAAGGTAAGCTGATACAGTAGCAACACCGAAATCCATATAAATCAATAAATTCAAATAATGGTTAATCCCATCTCAAGATACCAAACACATCATTAATATCAAATCTTTGGACAATAATATTAACTGTAAGCGGTACTCTTGTCGTAGCAATCAAACGTTGACAATAAATTATGTCAAACAATATGCAGTCTTTGGACTATCATAATGCTCACATGAAAAAAATATTTTATAATTGTCACACATTTATCGCCACAGGTATGCATGAAGTTCGGCCAAATATTAATTTACCTTTGGGCTCGTTAATAAATGCATGAACTACGTGCACACAATTATTTTGATATTTCAATTAAATTAATCTACACAAAAGTGATCACTTTAGTGATATTTTGTTTCAATTAATCTATTAAAATATCAAATTTGCATAAAAACCAAAATTTGATTTCTTTTTTTCTTTTTTTGTTTTTTTTTTAATCTACATAATTTCATGTACACCTAATTTGTTCATAAATTTAGGTGCAGCCTTATTTGAACTATGTTGATAACCAAACTTTACATTTGTTCATTTAAAGTGCCCCAATTCTGCATTTGAACAAATCATATAATATCCAAACAATGCCTGAAACCATAGTTCATGTGTGAGATACAACCAAACTACAACATGAACATGACATGGAAATATGTAAATGATAGTCGCTTTTCACAAGCAACACACATAACTGTATCCTATAAAGTCCAGCAATTAATATATGCAAACATTTGAGTTTCCTAGGCATGCACCCTCAAGTAGCATTGTATATCAATGAAGTTGGGTAACAAGTAACATACCCAAAGTCAAAGTAGGTAAAAGTGCAATATGTATACACACAGCTCCACGCATAAACTTGTGCAAACATCATCTAACCTTTATGCATGGATAACCCAATCTTCACAAATATGCTTTGCCTGGGAACACATATATATATAAGGTGTGGACTCATTAATTAATTCCTTGAATGATGCACTTTACTTGAATATTATACCAGCAAGTAAAAGATTGGAATAAAAATTTGCATGGTACTGTAATCCAAATTCTTTCAACTCTATTTCTTATTTTGCCAACTAATATTATTAACAGCTTCTCAATATACTAATATGCACCACCAGATCATTTACAAGAAAGTAAATGTGCCACTATAAATGCCTACACAATTTATGGTTAGGCTTTGAAAACCGTATAATCTAAATAACCAAACGTCTGTTCATGTAAACAAATGTGAAGCCGCAATGTTTGAATTAGTCTTAGAAAAATAGGTTGCAATTATACTCCTAAGTCATTAACATGCTGCAGAATCCATAGTGTGCAGAAAAATAGTAATTGTAATTGCCTTGGTCAAGCACTTGAATAGTGCATGTCACTTTCAGCCTTTGCAATAGCCAATAAGTTTTCTAAATACATCTTCCCAAAAGAACAGTTTGAGAAAATGACGTACTATACAGAAAAGCAACAACAAAGAACATTTTATAATCTTGATACATGGATAAATTTCATGCTTAACTGTCAAACACACACCGAAGGCACTCGCCCTCGTGCAAAAATATCATACGCTCTGTTGATCTCCGGAAAATACCGGCGTGTGTGTGACATGCTCTTTGAATAAATTAATGATAATGATTTCATTATCTTTTCCATTGAAAAAGGAAATGGATAGCCGCAATAGTGAAAATAGTCTCAAAAGTCTAATATTTGCAAAAGACCGCGACACTATTGCTAATTCCTCAAAAATTAATTTAGGGGTTGCTCTGATACCAATTGTTGGATTGAATTTTCATTCCAGCCCTAACCCTAATCAATTCAAGAGGAATCAAAACCATAAATAGTAAGAGACTAGCGGAAGCGTACCAGAATTCATAGAATTGATTGAATAAGGGTTAGATCGTATCTCCTTTTCTTCTGAAAGTTTCTCACCGACGGGGAAAAGAGAAAACAAAAGAAGCGTTACTGTTTCTCGGGGACCGAACCGTTTTTATCAACAGACAAAAATTAGTTATGTCACATTTACAATTTGGCCCCTCAACAAATTGTAAATATCACTTGTTTACACCTTTATAATATAGCAATTATACATATGTGCCCACATATGATTTTTAATCCAACAGTAACTGCATCATGACATTAATTGCGCTTGAACGAGGATACTCATTAAATGAATATCTACAAAATAAAAGACTGTAATAAAGTAAAAGCTGGAATCCTTTTAATTTATATTTATCAAGGAATTCTTCAACTACAAATAAATTACTAATGCAATATTATTTTTACAAGCTAGTATAATAACTGGAGAAAAGTAGAAAAAACTCTTGAAAGCACAACGCCGGTTTAATTTTGTTTTTAATCCGCATTCAGTGAGAGTGGGAAATCAACATGAAAACTAACCAATAAATGCTGATATTAACTGAAAAAGGTTCGCAATCTCTGTAAACTAGCCATTTAATTCTAATAGCCCGTAAATTGTTTGCATTAACATAAAATACGGTAAATTATTTGCATTGAAAGCAATGTACATAGTAGTTAAATAAAAACCAACCCATAACAAACACTACTAACAGCTAGTAAATCATTAAAAAAAATGATGGTATATTAAAATAAAAATAAAAAATTGGTTTGATTACTCTTTAAAAGATAGCATAATAATAATAAAATATTGTACATTAGTACATACATGAAGGTAACTACAGTTCTTTTTTTTTTACAGTTAATAATGTTTATACAATAATATTCAACATTAGTGTTGTCTAAACCTCGCACACTAATCATCACATGACCCATTACATGCCCAATAATATTCAACTCTGTTATATTTATTCTTGTCCTTCCTACTCCCAGATATTTATTCTTGACGTTTTTCCGAACAGTAGCACAACCATGCATATTTTTACTTCAGGTTAAAAAAAAAAAAAAAAAAAAAACCACTTCAGTGAAATTTGGACACTAGCAAAGGATGGAAGCATAAAGCTATTACCAACAATTTAAAATATAATTGTATTCTTACCTGGGTTTGTAACTAGTTAGAAGGGAGTTTTGTATTGTAATTAATGCTTTCAACTAAATAATAAAAAGTGAAAGCATTGGGATGATTTGAAAGACAGTTTGTTGAAAGCTAAATCGAAGTCAAACACAATGTTCCAACTCAATATAACTAAAGATGAATAAAAGTAGAGTTAGCTATTTCATCCAATCTGATTTCAGTTCGAAAGTACCATCAAACTAGAGGCTCGATAAAGATAATTGTGAGCCACAAGGATTTTCATTTTTATACATTGTTTTTAATATAATTATTTGGAACAAATGACACAAAAATTTCTCACATTTAAGTATCTTTTCCAGGATCATCGGCTATTTGGTGGATCGAACAGCCTAATAAAAATGGTACATTTTTTCTTCAAACTTTATAGTTTTTTTGTTGTTGTAAGTTTATTGCCAACTAATAAATTGTTTAATTGATGTATAATAGGATGCCAGTGATTTGTGGAATTATGTCGTCCGGAGGTCATTAAACGAAGTTTAAAAAATGTTCAAGAAATGGACAGTCCTTAAATGTGAGAAATTTAACTCCCACTTGATTCATTTAAAAAAAACCATGATCAGCAACTTTTTATATGTATTTATTCCCTAACAGTATAGCAGCTGCCGTGCATATGTGAAAATGTTGTTACTATAATGAAATAATGATCGTAAACTGAGAAGGAACCAAAAAAGAAAGAAAATTAATTGAATTTGCTGTTTAAAATACTGCGTTGAAAAGATGTGGACTAGAATTATACTAAAATAGATCATAGTTTAAACTGTAATTAGTTTGACTATGACAGTTAAAATGCAAATACATACCAAAAAAAAAACACAACAGGTGCTGGAAACTTTGGAGATGACGACAATGCTAACAAAATGTAAGAAAGTATTAAAAAAAATCCAGTACTTACTCTACAAGTTCACCAAGTTTGAGAACAGAATGAAAATTTTGAAATGAAGAGTGCATACGTGCTGTATAAGTGAAAACTGAAGATGCCAAATAAATAAATGTTAACTTACCCAGCACAGCATTGACAATAATCCAGTTCCTATTTCGTACAGCATCTCCTTTGTTGGAAATAATCAATTTAGCTGTCATTCATGCATGCCACATGTCTTTCCATCTTATGTCATGCTTATGCAAAGCTCACTGCATCTTTCCATTTAGAATCGTCATTCTGCTAGAAAATATATAGGACATCAACCATTTAGTGGTATATAATTAGTTGGAAGGAAACAATGCAAAACAATACATCAGACGTAAATTGATGTAAAATCATATGTTGCCTTATATGAGTTCATGGAAAACACAATAAACTAACTGAAAATGCTGCCTGCTACTTGTAATTGTTGGTCATAGAAGAAGCAAAAAAACAGACAATCAAAGTGGGACCTTTGAATCTTTATTTCCAGAGATGTTGTAATATGATATTTGCACCTTCGAATTGATAACAGCACTTTGTAATTTAGTTGTTTCCCCATTTTCATCAAATAAGTATACTAAGTCTAGTAAAACACGCACGCGCACACACTCTCATTGATTTTGGTCATTAACATAAGGTTTGAACACATGTATCTATGTGATGATAATGATATAACCACATTTCTTCAGAAAATGTTAATGCATGACATTTAAGGATAATTCAAACCAATATACATGTATTGATCTGTTTGGTTAAGAAAGCAGAGTAATGCAATAATAAGAACAAAAAATATATTGGCTTTAACACATATGTAACCAAATTTGTGTTTGAATTAACGACACATATCTATGTTGATTGAACAAAATATTTATGGAAGTTAGGTGTTAAAGATAGTGTATAAAATTCTGCCATATCACCAATTAATATTATTATTTTACTATAAATAAAGTGCTGAATTTGAATTGTTCTGAGTTTAGGATAAACAGTCTTGGGCCAGAAAAAAAATAATTTTTATAAATCCATTCGATCAATACATAGTATAATTGATATATCATTCTAAATCCCAAATATGCAGCCAAACACTGTAGTTACAATTGGTTTAGCTTCGCCTTTCTCTATAATGACAAAGTGCATCCACTAATCAGTTAAAAGAAAAGTTATTTTGCAGAATATAATTGAATACATTCTGCAAAACATTTTGGTTGGTAAATTAGGAAGAACGAAAATGAATAGTTTACATTTAAAATAATTAGCATTAACATCAATCTAAACTTGATTTGAGAAAATAATAATTAATAACTGGAACCAATATTTTACAACCCCAAAACAGACATATTCAGTCCAAATGCTAAAATAATATAAAAGCATAAAGTATGATCAGTTGTCAAGAAATTGGTTCAGTCCATGGATAATTTTCTTACTTCTACCTAAGAAGGATAACTATTTAATGGCTCAATTTAACTAAGGAAAAACAAATAAATAGCTAATTTCTTCTTTAACATATTAAATAATAAGACCTAAATACAAATAGCGATGTGTGCATCTTGAAAGAACTCTTGGCAGTAATAGTTTAAATAAGCAAACTTCTATTTGACAGAGCCTTCTAACATATCAGCTTATTGAGCAGTTTTTTTAATTCAGATATCTAACTAACTGTCAAACATATATAAGTTATATAAGTAAAAAAAAAAAAAAAAAAAAATACTCATCAAGCCAGTAGCACCCATCGTTCGAGTCAAGAACATTGAAAAAAAATAAAAAAATCCTTTTCCATATTTGACAAGTAAACTTAATGTAGAAATAGTGGCTAGGAAGCATCAATAAAACTGCCAAAAAGCAACACAATGAAATTATACAAACCAAGTACATTAGCACTATCACGTATCAGAAAGAGCTAGAGCACTGATTTGATCAGTGAGATTTGATATAGTCGCTTAAAAACAAGACACCTACCTAATAAATCAAGGAACACAAACGAGAAACAAGCTCAGTGTCATTTTCATCAACAATGAGCTCACCTTTGACATTCTCAGAATGAGTTACAGTTGCAAGCATATCAACCTTCCTCACCTGATAATTACAGGCACAAAAATGAAATCCGATAACAAGATAACCATAGGTAAAACGACCATAACTTATTGTACTAAACAGTGTAAGTCTATGACCAAAGAGTTTAGTCCAAGCATAGATAAAACAATTTTGACAAAATTTACTTGCAATTTTGAATACGTTACAAGAAAGTATACAAATTAACTATGGCAGCATCATATAACTAAAGGTCTATGGGGAACATAAGAGTTCAGCATATATTTCTTAAAATGCAAATAGCACCGGGGGCATATATTTAGCCTAAACCTCAAATCAAACAATCATTGAGAATCCATATTTCTACAGTATATGTAGCACCTCTTTTTATTATTATGTATGTCATATGTTAAAAACGAGCAACTAGCAAGGATGGTATGAAACACAATTTTGAACATGTTACAAGCAAATACACAAATTAACTTTGGCTGCATCGTATAACTAAAGGTTTATGTGGAACATATGAGTTCAGCAAATATTTCCTGAAGAAGCAAACAAAATAACTCTGGCGGCATATATTTACAACAGTTTAAACTGCAAATCAAACAACCATTGACAATCCCGATTTGTAAAGTATATGTAGAACTTCTTTTTATTGTTAAGGTTGTGTCACATGTTAAAAAACGGGCAGCTAGCTAGGATGGTATGAAGCACAATGGAATGTTACCCTGGAGAAATGTGAGTGAACAAGAGTTTATTGTTGTTTTGGGAGGTAGAAGGACTGGAACTCTTTTTGAATTTCTCGCATCCTACTGTAATTGATGCCCTCGTAGTTTATAATAAAGTATGCCTAAGATGGCTAAATTACAAATTGAAGTTACATGGTCATATTCCAACATAAGTTGTTAGGGTAAAAAGTAAACAGATAATTGTGTGTGTGTGTGTGTATATATATATATGTATGTATATATATATATATATATATATGTATGTATGTATGTATATATAGTGTGAAATTCACCTGGAACTAACTCTATTGGACTGCATATTTCAGCTTTTAACACGCCATAAAAACTATGACAGGTTGATGTATTCTACTTACCTTCTAGATTTTGGGTTACATTGTGCAAAAGATATATCTGAATTATCACTCAACTAATGACTAAAAACCAGCATATACATCAGGAATGAGTTAAATGTAAACGCTGACTTTATTTTCTAACAAACTTCTTGGTTGTTATCTGAGTGATAATTCATATATGAAACCTAGCTAATGCATTGACATTGGAAACAAATCTGTAAGTGTTAAATCATACCGAAGAAACAAATTCAAGTAAAACTTTCAAAAAAATTGCAAACCAAGGTTCTGCTCTTTTTCAACAATTAGATTTGAACATGGATTGCCCTAGCTTCACTCAGTGTACCTTACAATGCTAACGATGCTAATAAAATGTAAACTTCTTTCCAGGTTTAAACTAAGCATGAATTGCACAAAAATCGCAATTTCTTGTATTAAAAATGCACAGGAATATAACGAAATAAACACAAATAGAGGTAATACGAAGTCGTTGAAGCGACGAGAGTTGAGCTAAAAAGATCTAATCCAAGAACAATTCGTACTAATCATACTAAGCCAAAGTATTACCTAAAATAACGAAGAACTAGGGTTTGGCAGATTGAGATATTTACAGTTGCGATTGTGATGGATTTCATTTTCTGCAAGCTGCGACGATTGAAAGAGAAAGATTGGTTTCGGTGGGAAGTGAAATTTTCGAGGGGAAGTGAAAAACAGAGGAAAGTAAAGAACCCTTATTTGTTTTTGTTCCGATGGCCTCAGTGAAATGACTAGCGTTCCATTAACATTTACTGGTGCGTAACTGTTGCTTTGCACACGTTGTTTTTTAAAATGTAACATTTGCAATATTGATGATAAAAAATAAAAGCTTATTATGCATCGTCCGATGATTTAAGTAAAATAACTGATTTTTAAAATAAATTTTTTATAATTATAATGTATAATTTTATGTTATATATCCTATATGTTGGGCTTGAGAAAGAAAATATTGTTGTTATTTGTACGTATTTAATCAAAAGATTTTTCCAAAATATGTTAAATTTTTAGTTATGTTATCGGTGTACGTAGTAGACTCCAATGCGGATATTGAAAAAAAACAAAGAAGGGATTAGTAGAAAATTATAATTTATGAAAGATAATGAACTTGGTAACATGTCTAATTACAATATTTAAATGATAAATCAAGCTTGTTAACCCTGTATGATTACTGTGTATATGTTCAATTCGATGTAGCAACGATTATGGACTACTATAAGACGACAAATATCATCAAAATAAATAAATAAATAAATGTATGAGCAACTGTGGTAAGTTGTCATTAGCTATTATTTTAAAACCCTTGGTACATATGGTATAAAAAAAATTTGCAACCTCAAACAAAAATAATCATTGTGCATCACTTGCTTTTTGGATAGCCTTGGAAAGAAGACTTTATCATCTCCATTTGAAAATAGAATACGGCATATTCATTAGACATGAGCAAAATATACGGAAGACAACATAAACTAAGATGTATGGGTAAATAATGAAAATCCTAAAAGAAGCAAAAATAAAACATTAGAAAGTAGAACTGAAGAAACCATGTTAAATGTTAGGATAAAACAAAATTTCACCCTAAATGACCTTGTGACATAAGGTTTAACGTTTGAAATTTATATCTTTAAAATTTTAATCTAAAATTCACACTTGTTGATACAAGTAATTGACAGAAATTTTTCTTGGAAATAATTAAAATTATAATAATAGCTGATAAGTCACAATACATAACATACCACTTAATCATTACTGAAAGGCCACACTGTATAATCACAAATTATACAGCTTTCCATGTAGAATGAATTTTGAAGCCTAAATATTGGTTGATTTTATATTTCAAGTGACCAAAACATATCTACACAGCAATAAATACGATTAAACACACAAACATGTATCTCAACCCAACCCCCCCCCCCCCCCCTCACCAAAAAAAAAACCTTCCCCCTCCGACACACACACATATCGTGTGTGTGGTATATATATACATGAATATATATATATATATATATATATATATATATATATATATATATATAAACACACAAAAGTGCAAACCAGTGCTTCACACACAGTCTTTGTAAATAAAAGTGGTCAATAAAATTGTTTCATGCCATCTAAATGAAAATTGCAGACTCATGTTGAATTTGCATATCGGTTCCCTTCGATTCCATGCCAAAACACATGCGTAGACGATATATTAAATACTAATTAGAAAATCTCTAAAATAGTTTGTTGAAAGGGAAAAACATGCACTAATCCGTACAAAGGATGATAAGGTAAATAATTGCATGGAACAATTGTTAAATTATTAAAATTCTTGATTTTTAATGTTTTAATGTAAGTTCATAAATATACCATAATATAGTTTGCACACCTCCGCTTGTAAATTTTATGGAAGAACACTAAATGATCAATACCTATATACACATATGCTCTATCCTTTAGTATAATATCAATTATGTTCATCCATATAAGTAAACGAAGTGATTGAGACAAACAAATATTCATTTTCACATTTACCTATAGGTTTAGAATTGGAACAACTTTTTAGACACACTCATCACTTCTGGCAAGAAAAAAAAAATGAAAGAAGGCTAGTGGAATTGGAATATAGAACAACCTTTGCTAATATATTTTTTATGCGAAATTAGAATAGCAAAGAGGCAAAATGAAAATGAATTAAGTTTACTAACATAATCAGAATACAAAAGTCTATATGATAATACTCCACATTCAAACAAAATGTACAATTTAAGACATTACACAGTTAAACAAATGATTATGGCTGTAGTAAATAGTAACATAAGTAGAAAAGCTCTGAAATTTTTAAGCTTCTGTCATTCCTACTTTCTATAGTCTTTTCAAACGTTCTTGCCATGAATCGCACATAGGGTCTACTGACTAAGGAGCATCAAGAACTGGAACAAAATGATTCACTAGTTTCCTAGCATTCTTTGGCCCCTACAATACAATAAATTTTTATCCATGTGGAGCGCAAAGAGCTAGTGCTAGTTGATCAAAAGTCAAGAACACTCCTGAAGCATTTAGAATTTGCTCCTGTGGTCTTAGTAAACTTCAAGATTGCCACTTCGATTCTATAAGGACCTCACACGCCACTATCATTGTTTACAGCTCAAGCTAATGCTAACCTTATTTCCTTTGACATTCAGGAAAGTAATTAATATTAATATTCTCACAGAAAAAGGAGGTGATAAATTCTGCTCGTACGAAGCCAGCTCAAAGTTACAACATCGCACTTGCTACATGTCTTCCTAACCGAAACATAAAAAAGCTTAGTAATTGCTTGAGGTGTCGAAATTTATCACAGTATGTTGTCTTCTTGCTCCTACAACCAGCAATGAAATGATAGCCAAGAGTATTTACGTGGCTTCTTCATCTCAATGCAGAGGCACTCGATAAGAAAAATTATTTGAATATCATGTAGCAAACCATTTCCTTACTATTTTTATACGCATCTTTACACTACAGTATCTTGATAAATCTTGAACTTATGTACTGCAGAATGATATACCTACAACGAACATGATATAACATCAATTATTATCCGCTATAAAATCTTATTTTGTCCTTGCTATAAGTTTATGTTCAATAATTATGATATTTGTGATAACAGTTCCTAGCATCTGGGAAGGAAAATGAATGTGAATTTTCGTTTGCTTTCCATTAAATCAATAAATTGCAATTGCATCTACAATTTTGGAGTTAACTCGGAACGGAATAACATGGCTAGGTAAATAGAAATGAATCAAAAAAGAAAAGAAAAAAAAGAAGGCAAAGTCCGTTAAATAACTATTACCTTGCTCTCTCATGAAATTGAGCCTCTGGATAAGTCCCTTTTTCTCGACATACTCTATGTTTTTCTATAATAATCATGCCACTACACTTGCTATTTTAGGATTACACTTTTAGTCACTCTTTTAGCATTATCCAAGGCTGCTAGATCATGCACATGTTAATATCATATAAATTATAATTTAGCTTACAATATTTTAAGGAAAAAATGACACATCAATGAAATCAAGGAGGATTCGAAAGGTCTAAATAGCATACCAATATGTATACGTAGTATAAAATGAAATCATGAACACTAACATATACAAATTCTAGGACTTTGTATAATGTTCGCATCCATTTACCATTGTGTAGAATTTACACATGCTTTAACAGTAAAATGGCCTCTCCATAAAGCAACTTATACAATTTCCAACCACCATTAAGTGAGATGAATAATTCTGATATATTTGGAAATTTGTAGTCCATATTGGTTTAGTTAAAGAGTTCAGCATTAGGAAGGGAAAATTTCTTTGTAGGATAGTGTTTTCTTGTAATTGAATGTTTTAAGTATTAATCATTCATTTCAGAAAACTAATAATCTTGTTTTTAATATAAAATTTGAGAGTATCTACATGCCTCCAACATGTATAAAGATGTAGTAACGATTTCATGACATAAAATACCTACAGTTTTTTTCTATACACGTAATAGATTTACAGTGTTCTGTACACATCAACGGTATATTTAACAAATGATAGCTGCATATAGCATGCATGGACCGTGTAGTTGCGCAGTAGTAATACTATGAATAAACTAAAATAACTGTTTGCAGTTGGTTTATTAATTGGCACTAGCAGCAAATACAGAGTGACAATATGGCAATGCAGCACTGCTATCACATGGTTTGGAAGTCAAAAATTAAGTGAGTGTTATTATTTCCATTTGTTGGTGAGTACGTTCTTTGATAGTCAGTTATAAAAAGTCCGCTCATAACATAACTAAAGATCAGATAAACTATACTTGTTTATTCACAAACAATAATAGCAACAACTTGTTGTAATTAAAGTCCAGTGGCTGAGATAATAAACTGAATTGTGCACACGCACAACGGCTACTGAAACGTATATAGGCCATGATTTGGCTCATGTTGTAATTATAATGCAAATGTCGGTTGCGGCAATGTAAAGTGATGTACTTTCATTCACTGCCACAATTCCCAAGCTACTTCATTTAATATCATTGTGGTATATTCTTACCTAATGTTTCAACCAACAAACATAATAGAACAACGTGCAATTCTGAAACGTCATAGCATCTTGATCAAAGGTTCACCAGAGTTATAATGTATGCCATTAAAATTATATTTCTTTCTAGAGTAATAAAGCAGACCATTAATTATGTAGTCCTTATAAAGAAATGATCATATGCCTAAAGAAAAAATTATGTATATATAAAGAAATTATGCATAAACATTGCCATGTAACAAATAAGCAAGCATAGCATGAAAAAGAACAATTATAAAATGCTCATATCCACATGTCCACGACCTTCTTGATTCCTACGTCAACTACTCTATTCTCTTACATGCATCATGGTAAAAATTTGTTCAAGTCCTCCACCATTATTTGATCCGAAACCTACTGTATACATAAGGGCCATAAAATTAAACTATCATAAACATCAAATATTATAATTATTTTTTGAGAAATAACTTAATGTTATTAATAAAAAGTTATGGTAGCCTATTTTAGTTTATTAGCAAATATAACAATCTAATAATAGTAATCTTCTAATGCAAGGGTTACATACCTAGTTTAATATTATATCCAAATTTGTAATTTGGACGATCATTGTTAATTTTGATAGAATTATTAACACATATAGAATAAACAGACTTGATGCCAATGTTCATAAAATAATAATAAGTATACGACAATGGAATAAATTTGTAGAACACACATGTGTGTAAGTCATGTTTATTATATTATTTTACAATGACCTACATCAATAATTTGTTGTAGTCCTTTTTCCGTGAAAATAAGAAACTGGATTACATATAAAACTGGTATTGTAGGCCAACAGGTCTAAATACAATTTATGTGTTGAAAGAAGGCAATAAATAGTAATATAAATGTATGTATATATGTGTGTGTGTGTGTGTGTGTGTGTGTGTCATTTGCTTTCTCATTTCTGTTATATATGTACAACGTCAGTGGCATGAATTTTCTTTCTTGTAATCTCAAGGAATAAGCACATATCATAATAGTTTTGTCATTTGATTTAGGTAGATCATAAGAGACTTCCACTTTAGCTAGGAAAGCTTTAGTAAGATACATTACATGAGTCATTTTCAGAAATACGTTGAGACGTACAATTACCACTATTTGTCTAATTAGCTATTAAATTTAGACTATAGAAATAAAAAAATATGTGGTCTTTTTATTATATAATTCAACATAAATATGTGACCTACGCAACAGCTAAGATGAACATATAAAATCAATTCAGAAATGATTCTTTAATTTAAGTTCATTGTAGTCTCTAAAATCCAAAATTTTATACGTCTTAGTCGAGCAATAAATAACCACTCAAAGTATTTTGACTGGAAATTTAACAATGTTACAGCTATGTGTAAAACACATATTTGTAAGTCATGTTTATTATATTATTCTACAATGACCTACATCAATAATTCGTTGTAGTCCTTTTTCCGTGAAAATAAGAAACTGGATTACATATAAAACTGGTATTGTAGGCCAATACATACAATTTATGTGTTGAAAGAAGGCAATAAATAGTAATATAAATGTATGTATATGTGTGTGTGCGTGTGTGTCATCTGCTTTCTCATTTATGTTATATACGTACAACGTCAGTGGCATGGATTTCGGATATTTCGGATATTCATTGACAGCCCTAATTTGAACACAAAATGAAAGACACACATACACATACATATATGTACACACATACATATACACACACTACGGTAAAAGATTCTGGAGTATGCAGTAAGAATGGTTTAGATTTAAAAGAGTGCACTCCCTACAGAAATATCGTTGCTGCAACAATTTAATGCTTGTAGAAATCCAAAGAGAATCATGTTGTCTTGTTTAAATGTTTAAATGGTTGAGGTAAAATTTATTTCAAATTAGAAGAAAAAACATTTATCCAAGCAGTACAAAGTCCTGAATGCAAAAAATAGAATAAAAAATAACAATCAAAATCAATTCTTAGGTAGCTAAATAATCGAGCTTGCCCAAATACGTGAAAACAAAGTAGTGTACCATGCCTTTCTACGAACAATTTCAATAGCAGTTTAAATCTCAGTTTCTAATCTGTGTATGCTTTGGCACAGACTGTGATAGTAACAAAAATATGGAAATATCAATAATTGGTTAAATGAAACGGTCATATGCCTTAAGAAAATATACGGCATGGACCCATAAATAAACATTAACCATAAGGCTTTCCTTCTAAGCAATAACGTTAAAATTTCATATGCATTATAAGTCCTTGAAACTATTAGCACATTAATATTAAAACAAGTAGCATTTCATTTACTGCCATTGGTAGCCCACTACAAGAAAATTACCCTATTGCAACTAGCTATTTGCAACAGGCGACACATGACAGTTGCAGTAAATGATATTTAGCAACAGACCTATTATAGCCATTGCAATAGATGAGTTTTAGCAACAGGCATTTTCTTCCTGTTGCGAAAAGCATATTTTTAGCAACTGCGCTTCTCTTCCTGTTGCAAAATCATAATTTTAGCAACTGTGCTTCCATAATAGTTGCAATAAATATATCATTTGCAACTGCGCTTCTAAGCCAATTGCGAATAAATATCTTTAGCAACTGTTTTGGCCACTTGCAATAACTGTATTTTTTACAACTTGTAAAGCCAGTTGCAAAAACATACTATTAAAAATAAGTATCAGCTTTTCATGATTAGCTTTTAATAATTAATTTTAAATAGTTATTATTAAATGATTAACTACTAGTAATCAAATAATAATTAAGACTAATATTTAATAATTAGTAATCAATAAAATTTAAGTATTATAAAGTGATATTTATAACAGAGAATTAAATAATAATTTATAATTAACAAATAATAATAACTAACGTTTAAAAAATAATTAATTAATTATCGAATAATAATAAAAAGCTAATGGATAATAATTAATAATTAATTTGAAATATGAATACATTTAAATATTAAATAATTAAATCAGTCGATGTCTAAAATTGGTCATAAGACATATCTTTTGCAACTGCGCTTCTCTACCAGTTGCCAAAAACATATATTTAGCAACTGCTCTTCTCTGCCAGTTGCCAAAAACATATCTTTAGCAATTGCTTTTCTCCACCAGATGTGAAAAACATATATTTAGCAATTGCTCTTCCTTACCGGTTGTGAAAAACAAATAATTAAAATTAATGTCTAATAATTAATATGTACTAAATTTAATAAGTTAATATTTAATATTTTAGTAATTTAATATATTAGTAATTAATATTTATCATAGTTTAATAATTAATTTACTAATTAATGAATAATTTTAACCAGTAATTATTATTAAAAAATTTATAAACACTGTATATAATTTATAAGCAATGTAAAATTATTAATAAATGACTTATAACCACTAATTATAATCTGTGAATATAATTATTAACAAATAATATTATATAATGGTGGCATAAGTCAGTTGCAATAAACGAATTTTTAGCAATCACCTTTTTTTATCAAATGAAATAAACATATTTTTAACAATTATCTTTTCGTACTGGTTGCAATAATCATATCTTTAACTTAATAATTATAATTGACGATTATATTCAATTTTTGGTATTTTAAATAATAAATAATGTTAAATAGTTTATAATTAACGCTAGTTTAATGTTTAATAACTAATATTTATTATTTATTATTAATTAGATTTATTTAATAGCTTTTCTTAAATGTCCTTTTGAAATATTATTTTATAACAAAATTTAATTTTTGGTTGCTTAGCAAAAGTTTAGGATACAAATTTTAACCGCTTGGCACTCAGTGAAAATGAAATGGCGGGCTACAAAAATTAAATGGCGGGCGCTCCAGAAATTTCATTACCACTTTGCACTAATACTTCGTGCCCGCTTCGCTTGGTATTTCCAATTCCTCATTCTAGATCTAAATCCAAGCCATCGCTTCTCTCCTAAATCCTCGTTCTAAATCTAATTCCAACATATCAGAAATGGCGACAAGAAGCCGCCTATTTCTCCCTTCGTTCAGTCTCCCTCTTCGATAACCTCCGCTCTTCAGTTCCTTTCTCCGTCAAACATTCTTCATGCTTTCATCACGCCTGTTATCTTATTGAAGCACTCCTCTCAATCCTCAGTCCTTATTTCCCGAGTTCGTCTTGGTTTGCTGCCTTTACACTTACGATTTTGTTCGATGATCTTCGACTTCAATCCTGCGCGGTGAACCAGATCTGCTTGGAATCCTTCAAGGCCGATTTAAGTTCTATCGTCCCTCTCATGTGACTGGCTTCCAGCAGACGAGTGTTAGGTACGTTATTTGGTGTTGGGTTTTGGGTGTATCTTACTGTGTTTGACTATGAGTTTGCCAATTTGCGTCTGATCGTTTTGTTGAGTTGTGGAGTGAGGTTATTTCAAGGGATTTTTGTTTGTGCTAGATTAATTTGCCTCAATTAGTAGCAATTTAATTAATTCAATGTTAATCGACCAGTATCTAAGTAGTTTTTGGTTAGTTTAGTATCATATTGTGAAAGATATCGAGCCACTACAACTATTGCCAGTACGATGAATAAAAGGTAGCAGCAGAGGAGTACCTTACCATTCCATAAGCAGGAGATCACTTATATAAGTACAAAAATGATGAAAAGAAAGATCAAGGAGTGGAACCATGACAAGAATAATTTGTAGAAGGAAATGGGTAAATGAAGAGAAAAACGTAATATAGTGTAAGTTTGTTTGGATTTCAATCATATGGTAATCAACTCTCAAATTTACTCTGATGCAAAATGAATACCACTAGAAACTTCATATGATAGCAGTCACATAGTTTGCTACAATGTCACACAGCTTATATGTAGTTATGTACTAGTTTGAGTCATAATTTTAGCATATTGTTTTTATAACTGATCAAGGACAAAAATGCATATCACACCAATTGGCATCCAAGTCATTCCAATTAAGAAAATCAGTTCTGTTCAGAAAAAATATTGTACAATTTTAATATAAACAAATGCGATATTCAAACTCTAATAAATTTTCATAACCATTATACTGTTAATTATACGGAGAAAATGTTGTAGCAAGATACATTAATACTATTAATGAAGTACTATATAAATTAGTTGGAATTATAAATTGAATGTTTGACAGATGGTGAGACTAAAAATTGGCAATATAGAAGGATATGGTACTAAGAGGGATATAGGTAACTGCGGAAATCAAAGTAGGTATACCCGTATAACTTGTTAAATACTCTCTATTTCAATACTCATCAAAGCCAGCAATACTACTTGTCCTACGTGTCGTTTCCTCTTTACACGCACTTGTATATCCACCTGAACATTATTTATATTTGTTTCATTGTTTGGAGTCGAGACGGTTCCTGATGATTTGCAGTTTAACTTAGTTAATGCATATATAGTAGTTATAATCACTGCCACATATCTTGTAAGCTTATATTTCCTCCCTTATATATATTTGCGCTGGGCAGGGAATAGTTCTCTTCGTAATTTCTTTTTATTTGAACCAAGTCTCATGTTATTTTGGTAATGGAAGAGCAACAACACCTCATTTCCTATGTTGTAACTCATCTCTTACAACATACTTTACGGAGTTTATGACATATTCAGGAAAACTCTCAGTACGTGTATGCAGTTTTGGCTAATTTTGCCAAGGAATTATCCACAACCAAGTACAATAATCTAGCCTTTTCAGGTCTTTCTGCACTTGCAAGACTTCTATTCATTTCTTCCAGTGTGATTTTTGCAGATGGGATTTGCAAGGAGGCATGTATGACAGGATTAGAGGGAACAGAAAAAACTGGTAATGAATTTTAAGAATAATAAATCTGAAGTGAAGTTTCCCAGTTGATTTCATTCAACTTTTTCATGTATATTGTGAAGATCAATAAAGCAATTTTGAATGATTCTTGTAATTTATGTAGGATACTTGTTTTGGAAGATGGATTCTACAATTTTGCAGCATCAACTTCGTGTGAAGAAGCTTCAGGAGCATCCAATCAAGATGAAATGCAAGGAGCTAAAAGTTTTCAGCCTGAACTCTTCTTTAAAATGTCTTATGAAATCTACAATTTCGGAGAAGGGTATTGCCTTTTAATCTATATATTTAAAAACTATAATAAAATCGGAAGTATATGGAATCATGGATTTTGTTTTGCAGGCTAATTGGTAAAGTTGCAGCAGATCACAGTCACAAATGGGTCTTCAATGAGCCGCAAGAACAAGAGATCAATTTCTTATCATCAAGGAGTAATCGTGCTGCAAACTTGGAGCGTGAACCGCAAATTTGTTCCAATGAACCGATGATATTTATTTTCTTGTAATAGTATATGTATGATAGAGTAGAAATATAATTAGAAAATACTATTGAAAAAAAATGTGTTGTGTGAGAGAAGAAATTGTTGTGCATGAATGGTGTATGAAAAATGTAGAAATATTTGTTGTAATTGTTTGTACTATTAAAGCTTTGTTGAAATAAAATTTTTATTTGTTTGTTCCATTCTGTAATATACATTATTACTAAAATGAATACATATAATATATAATATTTATATGTTGTAATATTTTTTTATATAGATATGAATCTATTGCAACGGGCATATACTGTTGCAAAAGGATGCGTTGCAACAGCAAAAGCCTGTTGCAAAAAAGTCTTCCGCAACAGGTTATTGCAATAGGCGAAAAATATTGCGAACTTTTTGCAACTTGGGCTATACCAACAGGCGCGAGTCTGTTGCAATTGGTCTACTGCAACAGATATTGCCTGTTGCGAAAAGTTTTTTTTGTTGTAGTGTAAAGTTGCTTAATATAGACGTCATTTTGGTAGATCAGTCATTGACGTACTGCAACAGATGACATAGCGGTACCAATTTGATTTGTATTTGCACACCGCTTACATATTTGTCGAAACATTTTGATTTTATTAATTTTCTGTGGTTACTTCATTTTAGGGGTGGGCATAAACCGCACCGCAATGCGGAAACCGCCCAGGCCGAACCGCAAAAACGGTGCGGAAAACCGCACCTGATTCTCTCTCTAAAGCAAACAACTCAAACCGAACCGACTCGGAACGATACAGTTCGGTTGCGGTTTGAACTTTTTCTAGACCATATTAAACCGAACCGAACCGCATAGCTATACCAACAATGTTATGATAAAAAAATTAACAAATTCCTAGTTAAATTTTAATTTAACGATGTATATTCTATTTTCAACGTATGTTGTAGTTATATTAATTAAAGATAACACTATGTGTTTTAATCTTCAGGTGACACAATGTTATACAATCGTAAATTGATTGTTGATGGAAATAATTTTATTGTTTCATATTTAATACGGGTTCAAGCCAGACCGAACCAAAACCGAACCGTATTAGATCGAAACCGAACCGTTTGAACGGTTAGTATAATTGTTTGTAATTTTGATCAACCGTTTGATGCGGTGCGGAAGCGGTTACCGAACCGAACCGCGTCCACCCCTACTTCATTTACTTCATGCGGTTTGTACTTAAAAGTCACAACAAACATCACCATATGAAAATGGATGTCCTGAGATAGTATATGTTAACAAAGTATTATAAAGAAATATCGTTGAGAAAAAAGATACAAATAAAATATCCAAGTCCACGGCATAAGCAAAGAACAATTATTTTGCAATTTTGTGTCTATATAACATAAAAATTTCGGCAACTGAAATACATGCAGTAGCTCTGGTCATTGAGATAATGTTCATTGTAGGGACGCCGCCTATTTAAATGCTCATTTCTTGATAGAGATTCACTGCTTGTACTATGCCAAATCTTACCTGAGTATATCGCAATACTCAGAGTACAAAAAGATAAAGTAATATAAGATTTATATGATACATAATATCAGGTACAGTTACACAAGTGGAATTGGCCAAATTAGGATAGGATTTAAAGTGTCGGAAATCATATAAGTGATTTCCGCCATGGCGAATCAGCTAATACCAAGTCTTTAATGTTAAAACATTTGGCTAAGACCATTTCACAGAGTAAAAAAATAGTATAAACCTTAATACCCTAATGTCAGTTCAAATACCTAGAATTACTTATCATGCGAAGCCAGTCTAGAAATAAAATGAAAAAAAAAATATCATATCAGACTAACTTTTTTTTTCAACCTAGCTTCAAGGGACCTCATTGTTGAATTAAATTTGTCCAGGAACTGGCGGATTGATGTTAGCTTCTTCGTTAAGCCTTGCAGCCAGTTCCTTAGCTTAAAATTGATAAGCAGCCATCTGAATTCTCACATTTTCAGTGAAATCGGCTTAAGTCTTCAGTTGTTGTGACATTGATTCACAAATGGTCAATCTTTTTTTTCAAATTGTTGGTATATATGGGGCAGTTTCATCCTAAAGCACTCAATATCACCAGAATTGAAGGTGGGATCACATGAATAACTTTCAAACAAAGTTTCTTAGAGAATCAATAAAGACGTAGCAATACCTATTTTGGTTTTCATTTCCTTGTAGACCCATTATTGCCTGGCGTGTTCCTTTTAGACCTATTGCTAGTAGAGATGTGTAATTTTAGTCAAAAAATATGAAGAGCATTCATGTACCGTAAGAGAAGCATTAGCCTGTAAATGAAAAGAGTTCAAGTCAACAGTTAGTGATGAATAACAAAGAAAAGGTGGAAACTAAGTATAACCTTAATTGTTACTTTATCTTTGTGAAACAGTTAATCCTCTTGGTATGCAAACTACGTACATTGAGAAACAAACTATCAGTATTAGTAATAAGAAAATAAGTGATAATAGTATAACTATTTACTGAATGCATAATTGGCTCAGAAATTCTCAAAAACCATCTGATTTGATACATGATGAAAAATTGATCGAAAAAAAAAAATTTAAAGGTTTTAACTTTAGGGGTATATGACAGTATTTTATTGTAGCTTATTTACTCGTACTGTAATATTATTGGTGATAAATAAAGTAAAAGATTAAAGAAGGTTTGTTTGTTCATTACTTATTTATTTGTACTGTAGATATGTAGAATGAAACTCAGCAGCGGTAAAGAAAATAGAATGCGTATGGTTGTCATATGTTAAGCACCTACTGATAATATCAGTACCTTGAAATAATCCATTAGATAAGGGTTGTCTACGTTAAGAGCACAGAAACCATTGGTTACCTTCTATAAAGAATTTCGGCTTAAATTAATAAATAAACCATTGGTTACCTGTATAGTTGCATCAAAACACCATCTTTTTAGCTCAGCTAATGAACACTATCGTATTTTGCAATCCTAAAGGAATAATAATCATTACATAGTGCTATAGGCAATATTTTGCTTATAAATTATCTCTACTTCACATAAAATCTTAATAGGTTTTGAAAATTAATGACACATGCATATTAAGAAAATAAGGTTGTACTCAAACTCAAGCATAGTCACACGAAACATCAATTTGTATATTATATATATAATAGTTCATCGAGTTTGAGGATATACAAAAATTTGATGGCAAGCCTGTACGTGAATTGTTTGGGAAAAAATTACATGAAAGTCAACCTTTTGGTTTACAGTCACCTATGCATGTATTACAAGTAATCAGAATTTGTAGAAGAAAACTGTTCACATATTCAACAGTGTCAACTTTAACAGGTTGATAATTGATATTAAAGGCTGCAATAATTTTCTCATCTAAAAGTCCTTTCAGTGGGTATAAAAATTTAATCGGAGTTACGAAATGGATGATAAATAGTTGTACCAATAGCTATCAGTCGGTGTAGCGAAACAAAAGGATTCCACCTAGATTCATGATATAAGGGATTTCGAGGTGAACAAAATTAATGTTGGGGCGACGCAAAAGAAGTAGACCTGGCCTAAAATTATATTAAGCAATAAGTTAAAATATGGTATATTTAAGTGTAGATTATCACTCCACTAATTATGCCTTAAATAGGAAAATTTGCTCCAAATGTAACGACTTTTTCTTCCAACGGTCATAAGTAAACGGTGAACTTGGGCTTAACCATAGAGCAACATTTGTAAAGGTCTTGCTCTAGCTTTCAATGTTATTTTTGGTGATGCTTGAGTTACAGTTATAACAAAATGATTCTGCAGCATTGAAAAATTCGCACCAGAATGTAAAAGCAATCTTAATAAAACATCATTTTTGTTCCATGATGAGCAACAGTTGAGAAAAAGGGTCGCAACTTATTCAATTACAGCACACATAGTGATTTCACAACAAATATGAGCTGAAAAGGATGGTTGGCAAAAGTTGGAATCAATACATATCAGCAAATCTAATATTTGTCATATATTAACTTTGTCAAATGATTACATAAAAAACTCTCTCCTAATGTACTACTTAGTTGCGTTGAATGTCACTCTGTCATAAGCAATTCCAAATCAATTGCGATGAGCAAACTGTGATGTAGATAGATCAAGAGCAATCAGTCCAAAAAGAGTTCCAATATTTACGTAGTTACTATTATCACTTAGTCAAAATCATGCCGAACTAACCATTGAAGCAAAATAAAGAAATAGTCGAGATAACAATTTCTGCAGCTAAGAACAATACATGACGGACATAAATTACAACATAACAACATAAAAATGCATACCAAGTGTGAAATTAAAACTTATATCTCCAGAAAATGAAAAACAAATTTTTCTTCAACAACTTGTAAATTGTGGGCAACACATGAAATAAACTAATCAAACTAGCATGCATGTTAAGAGATAGTTAAGGATGAATAATGTGGTACCTTTTACATATCAATCATCCCCAAATGTACGGAATAAAGAGATGGTAGTAATTGTAAACCATAGTTTGTAACATTGACTTTTTAAGTTTCTTACGTTAATTGAACAGCAGCTGGCGCGTCTTTCCATCCTTTAATCAAGGGGATGGACATTGCTAGTAAACGAATATATCCTTTAAGCAATCCTGAAATTCGATACACCAGAAATGAGTGGAACATCATGCATAGCAATGAAAAATGGATAGGTTGAAATTGATCGATAACAGTAGTCAACCTAAGTGATCGATATAAACCAAAATATACACACAAAAAAAGTGGTGGATACCCAGTGCCAAAGGCTCCCGTACTCAAGCGCGAGAAGACTTCCCAGGTCAGTCTCCCGTCCTGATACTATTCTCACGGCTTTCCAGGCTCTGGGGGTGGTCGATTAGTGCCAAAGCCTTTTCCTCACATATGTGAAGAGGCCGGGACTCGAACCTGCGCACTCCAGATTACCAGCCGGGTAACCTTACCGTTGCGCCAGGCACCACCTTTTATACAAAAAAAAAAAAAAAAAAAAAAAAAGTAATTCGGTAAAATTTGTGTAAGAAACATATATGCTATCAATTGTGAGAAATGTCACTTTCATAATTTGAAAGATATAGTATAGTTTTCTATTGACAATGATCAGTTGCAAAGAGGGGATTGATACATGTAGTAAAAATTAATGACAAACCTGTATTTGAATCACTGTTAGTATATGATGATTAAACTCATTAAACAGTTCACAGTTGGGGATGGCATCATTAAATTCGCAAAAATTAATGGGGAAGTTGAATGAGTTAAGTGACAGTTAGGGAAGAAGACATAGAATAAAGTGATTTAGAAGAATTCCAATTGGGCATGTTGATTTTATAAAGTATAATGTTGATTCAATTTTGACTCGACCTCAATTAAGCATGCCTTTTGATATAAAAATGAAACTATTTGTAATACACAGTGAATAATCAGCAAAACAATGATTGGTATGCATGATAGCTTCATAACAGATGATGAATACCCGAGGCGCCTAATACACATTTTTCAATTTTGTTCAGCAGAACGAAGGATCATAGAGCACTTGAGAACGTAGCCATCTTCCCCTTTTCGGGCTATTTGTTTCTAGTAGCAAGGCTAGTTGATATGAATGAGAAGTAAAATAGGTAAGCAAAATTACAAGGGGGAAAGACAATGAGTATGTGTTGAAGAAACGTATCATTGTAGTAAAATTACAAACAACCTAAAATTATTTATCCAACACGCATCCACAAAATTATAAAAATATAGTGAAATCTGTGGAGAAAAGGGCAAGAAAACTTACTTCAGCCTTCACCTTCGACAGTTCCCAAAGAGCAGTCTCCTAAAAGGATCACCTCAGTGTCATAATAATCAACAGTCCTAATGGCGCTTCTTCCCACGTCAGATCGTCACATCCGTCTCGTATATGGTCAACTGCAGGCTGCATTCCCACTTCGTCAGTAGAACACTAGTGGCGTCACCATATATCTATCGTCGTTGCAAATGCGCATGTTCGGCTTTAGTTCGCATCCGCCTCTCTCCCATCAACGTCAAATTTTCTCCCAATCTTGATTTGTTGGCTTTTGGGGAAATGGGAAAGGGGATTTAAGTAAAGGTAAAAACGACGTCCTTGTTGAATGACCATATGAGAACCCGAGCGCATGGTGAACAATGGTACCCAGGCGTAGGGGAAGCGGGAAGAAAGAAAGGGTGAAGGAGATGAATTGCGTGAGTAGATATTAGGATTTTGGGAAGATTCGTTTAGTGGAAAACGGATGTGAAGAACAAAAAATGGGGAAGGAGATATTAATCAGAATTTGTTAATGTAAGCGTCGATTCTACGGGATTCATTGCGGAGAAAGGAAAAGGAAAACCGTGTGCGAGCAGGGAAGGAGCGGTTTTTCCTGGGGTTGAAATGGTGTAAAGTGAAACGATGGAGGGGTAAAGTGGGAAAAACTAGGGTGAAAAATAAATTTTGGGAGCATCGATTGCAGAAATAGCAGTATAAACGAAAGGGCGGAATTTTGAAATAAAGGATCGCAGGGAGTACACACATAACCACATCCGAGTTTCTGTTTTCTTGTTTAAATAATAGAAAATTGTGCATCTCAAATTGGAGGAGCGTAATTCAGGAAGGGTGCAAAATCGTAAGATTAATATCATTTTCGCACAAAATGACACCCTGTTTTTCGGATGTAGTAGAGTTTTCAAAAGGAAAAAAGCCGAGTTGTAAGCATTATTCCAATGTTTTTATATTGTAATCACGCGTTCTTAAAAGGAAAAGCCTATCAGTCGGTTTGAGTATATGTTTTTATCATATTAAAAGGAAATGAGTTTTATAAATATATACCGATGTTTTTATATCATAATCATGTGTACTTAATTTTAATTTCAATTTCTTGACTACAGCTATTTGTTTATTAATGTAAAATTTTGTAAAGCACGATAATCCCATTGTTATTTTTCCAATTGACATATATAGGGCACAATTATGAGTTGTGCCCCTTACATGATTTAAAAAGTTAATGTGAGTTTTGGTTTTTATGGATAAATATTCGAAGTAAGCTTGTATTCGAAATAATTTCTTGTTTGGGGTTGACTTTGAAGCTTATTACTGAACTAAACTGATTCCAGCCAAGCCATCAGCCACCTCAATAGTTGGTTAATTGCCTTTTTTTGGGCACAACTATAAGTTGTGGCCATTTTCTTTTATATTTTATGGGAAGCGTAACTCGTAGTAGTGTCATACTATTATTATTATTTTGGATACATTTTTGAAATATGCAAGCTTTAGAAACAATTTCGTTTTTTATGTTGTTTTTAAAACTTATTGTCAAACAAGATTGGTTTCAATCAATTGGCTTATCAATTTTGTAACTGACATCGTTTAGACATAACTATGAGTTGCATCTAGTTTGTCTTTTTAAGAAAAAAGGTCGTGGGTCGCAATTCATAGTTGGACTATAAATTATTTTTCTGCGAGAATTTATAGTTGTGCCCCAATTATATTAACTTCTCATTGCGGTGTAACTTATAGTTGTGCCCCTCTAACTTTCTACAGCTACAAAGGCAGCAGTTCCCTTCCACATCATTATTTCCCAACTTTCATACCTTCATCTTCACTACTCAAAACCAAACTTCAAACACAAGATTCAAAATCTTCCAAATCATATTCAAATTCACCAAAAAATAAACTATTTCTTTGCCAAATTTCTAATATAACAAAGCTATAACCATGAAAGCAGGATCTTCTTCAACACAACGTGAATTTGATAATATCTAGGCCTTATCGTTTTATATTAGTTTCAAATTTGTAAGTTCTATGATTCTAAGTGAAAAAAACATTACCAAATACTATTTTTTTTAGATTGTTGTAACTCAGTTTTCTGCAATCCTCTAAACATTGACAAATACTACCAAACTCTATGTGAATAAAACATTGCCAAACATCTTAAATTTGTGTATAAACTCGAAGAACCAAAAAATGGACCCATTGATGTTAGCGTTTTCTATTTACAGGCTAAGCACCGAACAAATTCTGAAGATGTAATGATGGCAAATCATTTATCTGTTAAATGCGGTAAGTAGTTGATGTGTTTTAATATTTCAAAAAGGCGTATGAACATGACTAGTTTAGACATAGATCTGTATGCCTAATTACCTATGACGGATTATTGTTCTTTTATTTTGCGTGCGATGACTGATTATTGTTCTTTAATTTGCGTATGTTTGGGTAAAAATATAATTGAATTGGGATAACTGAATTGGGGATGATTTGATATATTATAAACCAAAATAAAAAAGAGAATAATTAGATTGAATAAGAAGTTAAACCTGAGATGAATTGTAAAAAATGCTATGAGATAAATATGACAAAAAATTAGACTGGAATCTATATTTGCATAAAATGGACTGGGAAGTATAATAAACCTGAATAGTTTATTAGCAAATATAAGCATAACTTGGACATGAAAAGAGGACAATTAAGTGTAACGGAAAAATTAACTTAATATGGGCATTAAATTATAAGCCTAAAATTATTATTCTATGGACCATATGATTTAAAGTAAATAAATTAACTGTTAAGCTTAATTAGATTTGAACATAAAAACGACATTAAATCAAAAGCCCAATTTTACAAGTTAATCTTATAGTCTATGGTGGGGGGGGGGGGGGGGGGTCAAATCAGTTGGGATTTGGACCAAGTATGAATTGATTGTTGGAGATCTATATCGTACATCATACCCTTTTATCATATACGATCTCATATAGGAGGCGAGGGCATGCACCACAATGCGAGAGGCAATAAGATGGTCCAAATTAAAGGTGGATATGGGTGTGTTCCGGTGGGTCAATGTACATCCATTAGTCCGACGAAGGAAAATAAGACACTGTGGCACTTGTGACTAACGCTATGTCTTTTTGTTGATAGGCTAGGGCCTGATAAACTCAAACTCATAGCGGACGTAGGTTATCGTTCTATGGTATAGTAGACGATCGATGGGTAGTATTAGGGTAATTCTTCTTAATTATATCATGTTCTGAAATTGTAGAAGTGCAAAACAATACCCAACCAAATTCTGTTGAATGAGAGAAGCTAATCCTATCTATGATCTCTTTTTTCACTTTAGATGTACATAGACGCTTACTTATATGACACTAAAACCATTGTTTTACTTATTTTCTTTTGCTTATTTAATTGTGTTGTTTATGTCTGATCCACTTTTCTTCCTTCTTTCATTTTTCTTCTCCCCGGGCTCATAAGGAGGAAGTGCATAGTTCGGATTTCTTTGTTGATTCTATCTTAGAGGATTCTTGCAGCAAATGTATCCCTTTTTGTTTTTTTACCACTGTTTGGTTGTTTCTTTTGACTACTTAGGGAATAATATTATTATGCACTATGATGTTGTTTTAGCTGAAATTTTTAAGACATGATATTTTGAGAAAATTTGGTTTTGTTGAAATAAATGGTCTAAAATAAACGTTTCTTTTTATGTAAGTTGTCTTCTCTTTCCACTGTGTTTTTATTTATTTATATCTTGTGAAATTTTATTCTCTGCAATGTATTTATGTCTTTATACCTACAAACACTACACATTTCTTAACGAAAATTTATTTTAGATAATGTTAAGGAGTGTGAGGTAATTCGCTATTTTTTCAACATCGATGTATATGATATTTGTTTTTGAATGCTTGGCAATAATCCACCACCCCTTAAATGAATTAAAGACCTTATAATTGGCAGTGACATTACTCTTGAGTCATCAGCTAAGAAGACATAATAGTTCACACAAGCTGTAGTTTTACTTTTTGTAGTGTACAAACTTTTTCCAAATCGTATGAAGGGTCGTGTTAGCTGGCTACAAGAATCTAACCCAATTTTTGTTTGTTATCAGGATAGCCCGGTTGCATGCGCTCTAGATAAAGATCTCACTTCCTTCTAAAACTCAGGTAATGATTTGAAACCCTATTATTTCATTTCTTTAGGTCCAAAACTGAAAAGTACTATGTTTCATTATGTTAGATCTACAGCTATAACACCATCCGTTTGCCATTACGATGGTGACCTTATCATTAACGATAATTACAAGCCAGTTTACGTTGGCGAAAAGCATAAAAGATCTAAACTGAGATATAAATGTAATTATACCGAGCGAATAATGGCTATTTACAAAGCTACAATGATTAATGCATCCAACTTCAACATCTTGCTCATAAGTAAATGTATTACAGATGATGATCTGATTGTTATTGAGGTAAATGACATTGAAAGCGTCGAATCGATGTCTAGCTTTATATAAAGGTAATCATATTATGTGTTAAGAAGGAGAGGTCATACAAACATCTCACCCTATGCTTTGGATTATGCAAACCAATCTGGACCGAGCAATATATTTGAGAAAAGTCATATGTACTACCCATTTTATTCTTATCCATCACTGAACGTTTACACAAAACCATCAGGTTATAGTTTCATATTCTTGTTATATTGCACCAAAATGTTTACAAACAACAACTAAGTTATAATTTCGTATTCTTGTTATATTGCTTACCATTATTATATTCATGTGATTAGCAAATATTTATTTGTTTACAAGCTGTATACACTGTTATAGTCTATGATTTCTTGTTATATCCGCTGTAGTCACCTGGATATGCATTCATGCTAAATTCTACGCAAACGATTCTAACTCAAAATTCAAATGAACATGTCCAATAAATAAAGACGATGACATGTAAGCCAAGACGTGGAAGATGGGATTACGATATTGATGTTTCAATTGACAAAGATGATACATGGACAGATACAATAAACGTCGTACATGATGCTCTATTAAATGATATTCCAAAGGAATTTGATTATGTCAACGAGCATATAGAAATGAAAGAACCATTAGAAGATGATTAGTGCAACAACACAATCATGGAAAGATCTATTATGCAAAATGTTCAATTTACTGATAGACTATTTGGACTTGTAACGACCCTTAATTTTGGTGAATTTAATTAGATCCAAAAAAACGAAATTTTCACAGATGATAGAATTTGACTGCGAAACTTGCACCTTGCGTTCATGATGGAATTAAGATCAACTTTCATGTAAGGAACTTCGCAAACGAAGTCATATGAAAATGTTACGGATGAAATACGAATACAGACAGAAAATAAATAAAATATAATATTTTATATATGGTAACGAAAATATTTGCTCCCGCCTGCTGCTAGGTCGACCGAGTGGTCGACCGCTTTTTGTGTTATGTTTTGACTTACTTTATTAATAGAGAAGCCTAAATTATTACTAATGCAAAATTTGGGTTTTATGTATTTAATGATGAATTTGGATTAATTTTGAGCACACATTGCACGATTTAAACTAGTTTTCTGATACATATATAAATTAAGTTTCCATTATAGTTTTGAGGCTAAATGAGATTTATAATTTTCGTTTTTACACTAAGTGGCCTCGAAACAATAGTAGAAAAACCTATCTTCAAATCTATAGCTTTCCAAGAAAGAAACTATTGGCTTTGTAAAATATTTCATAACTTGTATCGAAATCAAGTATTTTCTTACCTATATAAATTACACAACCTTGCACCCTTCAAGATAATGTATTGGATTTTAAACGACCTCGTACACTCTGTGGAATGGGATACAGAACTATACGAAGTCGGTTAATTCCAGTATAGTTAGATTGAAGCTGATGTCTTATTAATTATGCTTTAGTGTTTTCGATGTTTTCCATTGCGAAGTTGATAAGCAACTAGTGAACCAGTAGTGAGAATGTGTGGTATGGGACGGTACCACTACTCGGATTACTGACTATGAGTCAGTGACGCATATTGTGTTTTGTTAAACTAGTACTTTGCTTCGGGGGGAAGCCGAGACTCGGGGGGAGTCATGTACATGTATTCACTTGACCGGGGGGGGGGGCAAGATACACTCGGCCGGGGGGGGGGGGGGGGTCGTAGTGATGGGCGCTTAACTTGAATACGTATAAGTACCGAGCTAAGCTATAATGGATCCATATTATGATGATATTTTTTTGATTTGATCTGTACGATCATACATTGAAGATTATTGGATTACAAATTTACATAAACATTTTGTGATTTTCTATGTTGAAGTATGATGCTCCTTCCGTGATATTTGACTCAATCGAGTAATATGATGATTTTGATGATTTTCATTTGATAATACATGGCTATTGCTCGGGATGAGCAACATTATAACTTGGGATGGCCTTTATTATTGTGGCATGTGTATATTTCTTATGATTTCTTTTATGATTTGGGTTTGACGATTTTAACTCGATTGGGATGATGGTACATTTGTAAAGAGTAGTTGGATTTCTAATTCCTCATATAATGGGATTTAGATGTCTTGGAGTGGGATACTCCCTTTATTGATGATTTAACTCGCTTGAGATGTATATGATAATTTTGATGATTTTGGTGTTATGTTTCCATTGTGGCTCGAGTATGGTGATATACTTAGCCTAGATCTAGTTCTTGAGGCTTGTATATTTATCCCTTCTATTATGTCATGTGAATTGAAACTAATTAATCCCTTTATGTCATCATATTCACAACTCTTAGGGTAAAGAGTTGTATATCTTGCGCTTATCTATTTCTCATACTGATTTGTAAACTAGACTGACCCGTATGTGTATTCCTCGGGTCAGACCGAGGTATTTCAGGTGTAGTTGCTGAGCTTGGGGTTAGCATGTTCTCTTTAGTCTATCTTCCCCGTAGCTTCACTCACTCGAGCTTATGTAGTCGAGTTCGAATAGTAGAGCTTTCTATTAATTCATTGTTGTATCATATTGTAAGCGAGAGAAGTTTCTATTCTTTTTGTAGCACGTGTAATTGTTGTACTCTAACGATGTAATATTATGTAACTGTTCTGTGAACTATGATGGTGTAATAAAATGTACTATGTTCTGAGCTGATTGCGGAGCCACCGTAGAATTGTACTGCATAAAGTATTAAGTATGTCGAGCCTCTAGAAAAAAATAGCAATCACTTTATCAACACACTTAAGACTTGTTAATGCAAATCTACGAGTGGTCGCCCCTAACCAGCCCTATTCTCCGCTCTAATAGACAACATTACCTAGTAATGCTCTTTATTAGGGTGGGTCTCGGGGTAGGGCATTACAAAATGGTATCAGAGCGAGTTTTAGGGCAATGTATATTAAGCACAGAACAGAACCAGAATAGTACACATGTTATAACATGGAGGGATAGCAATCGTGTCTACTTTATCTTTCCTTTGTTATCTTTTCTTGGATTTCTTATCTCAGAGTTATGGGGATCCTTGTGGTTGAGGAATACATCTAGGAATAAGGGGTTTATTCCATAAGTATTTCACTGTTCATATCTCTTTCTGTAATGTGATTGGATTAGAAAGCCTTTCCATCCTCTTTATCTTTCAAAGTTTGAACCTTTGGGGAAAAATTTGGGGAAAAAAATATCACCCAGTCCATGATATTTGAGTTGGTTGTTGAGTTGGGTAAAAGAGAATTTGAGGCCATTTGAAACCTAAATGTAGAGGTGCTTAAAGTTATAGTTTAAATAAAGTAAATCAGAGTGCGCAGCGGAAGCATGAGAATCACTTTGGTTGTGCTAAAATTTTGACGTAATTAGGCACAGGATAAGGGATGAGAATAATGAGGAATTAAAAATATCGATGAGCTAATTACTTTGCAAACCGATACTTAAAAATTAAATTGGAAATTATTTTAAGTGTTGAGTGGTCTGATGAGTGTCTTAAGGGTTTTAATTACTTTGCAAACCGATACTTATTCGAGACTATCTAACGCTAAAGATGAGTAGTAAAAAAGAAGTTGGATGCGAAAATAAAATAAGAGGTTACCACGTTGGAATAGTATTAAACCACTACGTGGTATGTGGAGCATAGTGACTTTGGTGAGGCAATGGCGATGATTTGTCGACATCGCAGCCAAGTACTATGAAGAATTGATAGAAAATAGTGGTTTATTATTATTCCAATTGAATTATAAATGAAAATTTAAAATGGGTTGAATATAATAGCGTTTTAAATATACAACTTTCTAAAACAAGCGCTTCACTTTTGAGATACACATTCATAGTACATTCACTTGGCTAATTGCCGCCATAGAGTTAGATATAAACCTTGAGGAATGGCGAGGCTATTTGATGATTGAAAAGTCCAAGTAGCAGCCATACTTTGAGGAAATTTAGATAACTTCAATGGTAAGGTAGCGTCAAGTAAGAATGGGGGAGCGAAAAATCTTGAGTGTGTATTTCAAATAACGCCTTGTGAAAGATAAGTTGTGTTGTTTAAAGCTTGGTATTAATGAGCTAATAAATACGATTAAAACTTTATTTAAGTCTTGGGTAAGTTAAAATGAGAGATTTTGATGTTAAAAATTTAATATGATGAAAATGTCAAAATTCCATGTGATAGCTTTCTAAATTGAGAAGTTTTTAAGAAGCAATTTGAGATAAATAACTAGTAGAATCTAAATTGATGAAGAACTAATCTTAACAAATTGCGAGGACGCAATTTATTTAAGGGGGGAAGTCTGTAACAACCCGGGTTTTGGTTACCCGGGCTAAATAGATTATAACATGTTTTGTAGTTTAAATATTAAGAAGAAGAATCCATGTTTGAAAATGGCTAAATAAAAATTGATTGAGTGACATTATAATACTAGGTTTTGGAGTTTAATAGTGAAATTGGGAGGTAGTGGGTATTTAATCATGTTAAGAAGCGTGGTTGGAATGCATTCAAATTGTTGTTAATGAAGAAAATAAATTCAAACAATGTGTTTACGTTTTGAAGCTAAATTTGTACTAAATAAAAAATAATTGAAAGGAATTAGATTTCAAATTTAATCTTTGAATGTAAATAAATTTAATAAATGGAAATTAAAGTCTTTGTAAACAATATAAGGTGCAAATTTGAATAGAATAAGTATTTATAAGTTTTGAATGCTATTTATTGGAACAACTTGCAATATATGAGCAAACAATGAAATTTTTGAGAAACCGTGTTTTTTTTTTCCAACATAATTGAGTTGAAAGAAGAATGTAGAAATGTAAACATTGATGAAAAATTAATTTTTGTATGTTGGTATAATCATTAGTATTTGAGCAAATCAATATATATATATAATTTTGATGTTAAGAAAATTAAGTTTTTAACAAAAGAAGTTAAAATTTAATGTTTGTTGGAAAAAAAATGTGATTTTGCATCAATACGACCAAATTTGTGTTGAAAAGGAGTTAAAAATGTTTTAAAAATATGATGGTCTGCTTTATAAAGTTGTGTAGTGTGAACATTTGAAAATCAAATCTTAAAATTGGAAGAAATATTGTAACATGAGTTAGAAGAGGCATAAATTGCAATAATTAGGCCTAAACTAGTGTTAATCTTCTAATTGGGCCACTAATTATACTTAATCTTTAAGCATCCGCTTAAGAAGAATCGAGAGATCAAAAAAAAAAAGTACGGATCTCTCTAGAAAAAAAAAGAAAAACGCATTCTTCTTCTTCTGGGAGGAAACACACAAAAAGAAAAGGGGAGCAAACCTCTTGCAAACAAAAGTCTCAAGCTCCAAAACCCATCAGAAATGAAAATTTTGGATCTAAATCAAGAGCTAAGATAGAAAATCACTTCAAAATATTGATTTTATCTCAGATTTAATTTAGATTTTCGAAGATAAGTCGTTGTATGAGAAATTATTTCTTGCATGTCGATTTTGTGTAAATTATAGGTGTTGAAGCATGAAAAGAGGCCTCCAAGCATCCAAATTCAAGTAGTTTTGAGCCTATCTTTTGCTAGAAATCCAAGGTGAGCTTTACCCTTACAAATTCTAGTTTGATTCATGTTGAATTTTTTTGATTTTGAGTGGTTTAAGTAGGAAATTCGCTGTTATAAATTGATTTTTACAAACAGCTGAAAACATAGCCTGAGTCCATGTTTGGGATAGTATATCTTCCACGTTTCTTAACGAAATTTATTGATTCTTTTTTTGTCAAAAAGATAATCTTTTCTATTATAAACTTAGAAATTATCATGTCATTCTGAGGTATATTGCTCACCCGAAACATGCCTCAAAGTTGAACCCACGAGTGTTTTCAGACCTGCATTTTGAACAGCTGAAAACATGGCCTGAGTCCATGTTTGGGATAGTGTACCTTCCTTGTTTCTTAACGAAATTCATTGATTCTTTTTTTATTGTAAAGATAAGGTTTTCTAATGTGTTCATGTCAATTTTCAGATCATTTAGAGGTCATTTGAATGCTTTAAACTGATCTCAAAGTCAAATTTTGGTCTTGATTCAGACCTGCGTTTGAATTTCCAGAGTGAAAACAGCGCCAAGACCCAACTTTAGGGTTCTATATCTCTTTCGTTATCAATACTTTGAGTGATTCCTTTTCTGTTATAAAGTTTGGGATCTTGTCTATATGCTTGCAAATTTTTAGGTCAGTCCGAGATAATTTGGTTGTTCAAACCTGGTCACAAAGTTGGACCTGGAAGTGATTTCAGCCCAGCTGAAATTCAGTCCAAAGTCTAAGTTTGGAGTACCATATCTTTTTCATGCGATGTTGGAATTCAGTGAATCTTTTTTCGTTTGAAAGCCTGGTCTTTCTGGTTTATACATCAAATTTTAGACCATTCGGAGATCGTTTGATCATTTAAAACTATTCTGACAGTTGCAACCTGGATTGATTTCTGTTCATATTTCATGCCTTAGTGTAAATTTGGGTGTCTTTCCTTAAATGTTTTTATGATTTTCTTGATCTACTTATAAACCATGCTTTTTGTGTTATGTTTTGACTTACTTTATTAATGAAGAATCCTAAATTATTACTAATGCAAAATTTGGGTTTTATGTATTTAATGATGGATTTGGATTGATTTTGAGCACACATTCCATGATTTAAACTAGTTTTCTGATATACATATAAATTAAGTTTCCATTATAGTTTTGAGGCTAAATGAGATTTATAATTTTCGTTTTTACACTAAGTGGCCTCGAAACAATAGTAGAAAACCTATCTTCAAATCTATAGCTTTCCAAGAAAGAAAACTATTGGTTTTGTAAAATATTCTGTAACTTGCATCGAAATCAAGTATTTTCTTATCTACATAAATTACACAACCTTGCACCCTTCAAGATAACGTATTGGATTTTAAATGACCTCATACACTCTATGGAATGGGACACAGAAGTATATGAAGTCGGTTAATTCCAGTATAATTAGATTGAAGCTGATGTCTTATTAATGATGATTTAGTGTTTTCGATGTTTTCCATTGTGAAGTTGATAAGCAGCTAGTGAACCAGTAGTGAGAACGTGTGGTATGGGACGCACTGTTACCACTACTCGGATTACTGACTATGAGTCAGTGACACATATTGTGTTTTGTTAAACCAGTACTTTGCTTCGGGGGGAAGCTGAGACTCGAGGGGAGTCATGTACACGTATTCACTTGACCGGGGGAAGGGGGATCAAGATACACTCTGCCGAGGGGGGGGGGGTCGCAGCGATGAGTGCCTAACTTGAATACGTATAAGTACCGAGCTAAACTCGGGGGGAGCTATATTATCATGTGGTTGCACGTGCATATTTATTTCTAATGGATCCATATTGTGATTATATTTTTTGATTTGATCAGTACGATCATACATTGAAGATTATTGGATTACAAATTTACATAAACATTTTGTGATTTTCTATGTTGGAGTATGATGCACCTTCCGTGATATTTGACTCACTCGAGTAATATGATGATTTTGATGATACATGGCTATTGCTAGGGATGAGCAACATTATAACTTGGGATGGGCTTTATTATTATGGCATGTGTATATTTCTTATGATTTCTTTTATGATTTGGGTTTGATGATTTTAACTCGATTGGGATGATGGTACATTTGTAAAGAGTCGTTGGATTTCTAATTCCTCATATAATGGGATTTATATGTATTGGAGTGGGATACTCCCTTTATTGATGATTTAACTTGCTTGAGATGTATATGATAATTTTGATGATTTTGGTGTTATGTTTCCATTGTGGCTCGAGTATGGTGATATACTTAGCCTAGATCTAGTTCTTGAGGCTTGTATATTTATCCCTTCTATTATGTCATGTGTGAAACTAGTTAATCCCTTTATGTCATCATATTCACAACTCTTAGGGTAAAGAGTTGTATATCTTGCGCTTATCTATTTCTTATACTGATTTGTAAACTAGACTGACCCGTGTGTGTATTCCTCGGGTCAGACCGAGGTATTTCAAGTGTAGTTGCTGAGCTTGGAGTTAGCATATTCTCTTTAGTCTATCTTCCCCGTAGCTTCATTCATTCAAGCTTATGTAGTCGAGTTCGAATAGTAGATCTTTCTATTAATTCATTGTTGTATCATATTGTAAGCGAGAGAAGTTTCTATTCTTTTTGTAGCACGTGTAATTGTTGTACTCTAACGATGTAATATTATGTAACTGTTCTGTGATCTGTGATGGTGTAATAAAATGTACTATGTTCTCAGCTGATTCCGGAGCCACCGTAGAATTGTACTCCATAAAGTATTAAGTATTTCGAGCCTCTAGAAAAAAATAGCAATCACTTTATCGACATACTTAAGACTTGTTAATGCTAATCTACGAGTGGCCACCCTTAACCAGCCCTATTCTCTGCTCTAATAGACAACATTACCTAGTAATGCTCTTTGTTAGTGTGGGTCTCGGGGTGGGGCGTTACAAGGGGAGGCTTTGTTTATGTATATATTATATATATATTGGGGGAGGCCTCATTAATGGCGACTGGTGAGATTTCACCAGTTTTCGCCATGCATGAGTGTTCTTCACTTTTTTCTTTGTCTTCTTTCATCTGAATTCTTAGAATCGTATTCCTCCATCAACCTTCAAAGATCAATTTCGTTGATAATACTTTGGTTTTCTTTCAGTTTTTCACAACTATTTTCAGATCTAAATTTTTTATTTCACCTTTTAACCTTAATATCCAAATCGCCAGATCTGCTATCACAACCAATGACGATCGCATATCAATCACTTTATCCTAGTTTCAGATCTACGCTTTAAGGGGTTAACTACAGTCACCACAAATCTGTTACGAAGCCGTTCGAAATGGGGAGATCAAGCCTTTGGGGAAGCTGTGATCTGGCATTACCGACAAAAGTTTTAAATCACTTCTGGTTCCTCACAACTGATCTTCATGTTTTCTATCTTCTTCGTGATTTTGGTATGTGTGTTTAACTGATTTTTAGAAGTTTGCGGTAGATTTGGGATTGCTACGAATTGGTTTGATTGCGGAAATTAATTTAATGGTCTTGAAGAAATATAGAGAATATGGGCTTAGTTAATTATCCTTTACCGCAGTTTACTTTAGATGGATATTAAATATAATCATATAGACGTTTGTAAAGTAGCAAGCCTTTTTAGCTTTTTATCCAAAATTGTTAATATCTCCAACTATAATGTAATGAGGAAATGGTAGATCTATAGCATATATACTCATAATATGTTTGGGATACTGGAGTTTGGGCAAGATCGGTTGTTCAACATGAGAGGATCTAAATGATGAACTTGTTCGGTTGCTTCTTTAGCACTCCTCACTTTAAATGGATTTATGGGTAATTAACTGTAACTAGTAGTTGGTTCAGTGAACTGTTATAAAGAGTCTAGCTCTACCGATTTGGATAAGTGGTACTGGTCCATTAGTTCCTCTTACAGTTATGTTGGTATATGTGTGGGAGTTGGTTTACATTGGAGATGGGGAAGTAGTTCTCTTCTTCATGCTATCAGGTTTGGTTCTTAGGCAAACATAAGAATATAGTTGAAGTCCAGTTTGCTTTAACATACATTTTCATTTAGATATCCGCAAAAAGAAACTGGCACTTGGTTATATATGTTATATATGTTATAATGTCGATTTAGACACTAATATTGATTCACAGGGTTGAGAATCATCAACCAGATTTAGGGTTTGAATTGGAGTTCTTGTGAACTAAGTGTTGTGCTTAATACTGGTTTTCTATATTCTTTATAATAAAACATGTGAACCCGTTTATGGTATCTTATGAAGGCTATAGTTGATTAGTTTGCTTATGGTTTTTAGTTAGATGGTTTGGATGAAAATGGTGCGAGTTCTATGTATGATTTGGAAAATGGTGCTGACTTCTACTGTGAAGTAAATTGTTGTCAAGAGGATGGTTCTTCTATAGAAGATGACCGGAAGAGATGTGCGGTCTGCACAAAAGTGTGATGGTGTCATGGGTCTATCTAAGGTTGTTTAGTTATATGTTACTTGTATTTTCAAACTTTTATTTTGTTGTAAAGGTTAGCATGCTAATCTCTTTCCTGTATGGTTTCTTTCAGTTATTAATAAAGTGTACCAATTTTCAGTATACATATAGCAGGGGCGGCTATGTTTATATGTATGTGTATATATATATATAGCAGGGGAGACTATGTTTATATGTATATATAGCAGGGGCGGCTATGTTTATATATATATAAATTGGCGGATCTTTATTAAATTAAATCTAATGGTCCAGGGTCATTTCTACGCCTATAAATAAAGGACTAGGTCCACATTCGCTTCTTAATATTTTTTGAAGGTAGCAGCGAAGCTCTGCCATTTCCAATCCTCCAACTTCTTCCAAAACAAAAATTGTAAACATAAACAAATCAGATTTGCAGGATTGGAGAGATTATATTCATATTTATAAAAAAGAAATGGTTCTTCACTTAGGGAATCAAAATTATTGAATTTTCTTCTTCTTTTCCTATTTTTCTTTTGAATTTACAAATTTAAACCTTTGTTTATTAATCCCTTTTTTGAAATAAATAGTAAATCTGTAAGATTTGGAAGTTTTAGGCCTAAAAGTTGTGTTAGATTTGGATTTAGATAACTTTCGAGTGAGTGAGAAATTATACATATTGTTTATAATAAATCTATATAATTTGTTTGAGTTGAATTGAAATTCATGCCTAAAGGTGTCATATTTGTGTATTTTATCAAATCTAAATTATTACAAATATTGATTAGGTATGAATTTGTAGGCCTTTTAAGTTATTACCATCTTTTTCCTACGATTATTCTTCAGTTGTTGTGGTTATTATAAACACCTCGGATCTAGAAATCAGTCCCACACTTTCATCAGATGTGTAGTTTTATTCCAGATCCATAGGGTTGGGTGTTGATTTATGATTTATACAGTATTAGCAATGGTAATTGATAATCCTATTTTGTTTGATATTTTTTTTAGGTTTACTTGGCTATTGTAAGTTTTGTTCTTTTTGCAAATAAAGACATTAATTGAAATCTACAAGGAATGTAAATAATTCAAAAAAGAAGAAATGTGCAAATTCATGTATTTTGTACGTAGTTTGCGATATCTATTCTAAATAAAACATTAACATTTTCCTTATGATTTGAATTGTGTCATCTTTCCTCTTTTAAAATAAGTTTGGACAAAATATACAATAATTACAGTAAATAGCATTTTATAAGATTTTGAATTTTAAAACAAAGTTAAACAAAAAAGGTTGTTTTGATTGTTAGTTTGAACCATAACATAATTAGTAAATAATAATACAATATAAGTTAGTAACTACGTTAACTTTGCCTTTAAATTATAAATATAAATATATATAAATCTTATCCGTCTGAATCTACGTAAATGACGCTAATATATTAACCAAGTGTTTGTTGTTATTGTGTGTTTGAATTCAAAGTATTTACTTTACATGGAAGAAGACATTTAGTAATAACTTCTATGATAAAGGCAAATTAAACGTTTGAGACCGTTGTAGCAATAGACATGGAATATGTTGCTAAAATAAAAGGTCATAGATAAATAATTAGTATTGTATCCTATTTATTTTGGGGAATTAACTGAATAGGATAAATATGCCTAAATGGTTACAATAAAATTGGTATTGGGAATAAGGATTATAACTCTAACTAGGGAAATAAATGAATAATACATATATATATATATATATATTCAAATAAGAATCAAACCAATTTAAGACTATAGTAGTATTTAGGAGTTACAATAATTAAATTAGAATATAAATGGGACTGATATAAATGGCATTAAGTAGGTTAATTGATGCCCTATGGAATATGGTCGTTAGGGTCATTAATGGAAGGTATCTTAATTAATAGAAATGAGTAGGATTAGAAAGGGGAATATATGGGGATTGAAGTTTGTAGTAAATTCTAAGTCCAATAAGGAATTAAATAATTAAGCATCATAGGGTAGGAAGTTATAGATGTTTTCTTATTCCATTCTAGTCAATCTAGAATTAATATAGCTTAATATAAGAATTGGACTTGGTGGGTTAATGATGCGAGGTCAGTTGCCTTATTCGATATAAATCTGTACTTTCCAACAGTTAGATATATGTACAAATGATGTGAGATATCATTTACCTTAGGAACCCATGACAATAGTTTATTGTGTAGTGAGGATTATTTCCTGAATTGAGGTTTATTCCAAGTGTGAGGTATTAAGTGGTTGTAGGACCAGCCTTCTTCCCAGATGAGGAAACCTTAAAAAGGGGAAATAATTTATAAGCGAAGGCTGCTTCTGGATAGAGGTATTATGTAGTTAGATCCACCCTTAAAGGGTATTAAGTGATAGCCTAGCTCATCTCCTCATAATCAAGAAGTATCAGAGATTGAAATGGTCGTTTAAATTAAATAACTTTGAATATTTAATTAAAATAATAATAGAATAATATATAACTCAGAAATAATAAAAAATAGTGGAATTCACAATATTGTGTGAATTGGATTATTTAAAATATATAATTCAGTTTAAAGTTGAATTATAATAACGAATATATTATTTAAATGAAGTTTGAATGTATAATTATATTATAATTATAATCGAGCTCGAAATGGCGCTGCAGTTCGTAAATTGGCGATTCGAACTTCAACTGAATATACAGGGTCTGTTTTAAATCGGATTTCTATGAAACAAGAAACGTTCAGAGCTGGTGAAGTATATTTTTCTAATGGAAGAGAAAAATTAGGATTTCGTTGTGTAGATTTTGAGTTATGCCCAAATCAAATTTTAGAAAATTCGTTGTGGAATTCCTTTATAATTTATATCGATTTATTTATATAATAAAAGGAATTTAAATATAAATCGAATATCGATATAACTGAGAACTTTGAAATATCGAGTTATAAATCCCAGTGGAGCTGTATGATGTTCTATTGTGAATATATACTGTAGTATTTATTTTTAAATATTAAATTTAATTATTTTTAAATTTATTTATATATTTAAAAGGGTTATTTAGAGCGTTAAAAATAACCAGTTTTGCAAACGACCTTCGTTTCGATGAAACTAATTTTGTTGGATCCGCAATAGTAAATTATTGCTAGATTTCAATTTCTGTGATTTTTAAAGTCAGCGTGTAATTGTGATCAGTATTTTGACAGTTAAAAATACGCTTTGTGAGCAAACGGAGTCGGAATTCGACGAAACCAGTTTCGCTGGGACCGTAATGTCGAACTGTAGCTGCGTGTCCATTTTCGTGATTTTTGGGTACCATATGTGATCATACAAAATTTTAGAAGACGAATATGAATAGCGATAGCTTAAATTCTAATAAAATAATCAATAGAAAAATATTTTATTTTTCCTATATAATATCCTAACTTTTTCTAAACCTAATGTACTTCCATCTGATAGTCAAACAAAATTATGTCACAACTCTTCTTCCTTTTTTTTTAGCAAACGCAAGTTTTGAAAAATCAAAACAAAGGGGAATAAAATCTATAAATCCCATAACTAGTGTATTCGAGTTCCTCTTGAGTTTCTCTTCCATCCTATATGGTTATTTCTGAGTTCGACTTTTGTTCTGGGGTATCGACGTCTGAAGCGTGATGTTAGGGTTCATTAATTTGGGGTATAAAGATAGGTATGTTTGGATTTGAGTTCGGAACTGAGTTTGTGGTATTCAGTAGCACCTGTGTTCAAAGTATTGAGGGATTCAGTGATAAAAAAAATTCGCTGGAATACTGTACAGTGCTGGACAATGGTCGAGGTCGGATGCTTCACGGCAGTTGCGAGCGGTACTTAAATGATATGATGGTGAAGAGGGGGGAAAGAGGAAGATGATGGTATTTTGATTTAAAGTGAAGACTAGAAGTGGTGTTAAATCCTTGAAGATGCGGAAATGGTTGAGATGGAATACTGGAGTCGCGGTTTGCATTGGGGAGGAAGAAGAGAAAATGAAGTGGACCGGGTATTTAAACTGAAGTTGGGCTAAGGATTTAATAGGTAAAGCCCAATAATATTAATAGAAATTGAATTCTTTTTAATTAAAAATAGCACAAAACTTGTTAGAGTCATAACTTACTCGTATGTTACCGAAATTCAGTGAATCAAGATCCGTTGGGATCGTATGGACGGCGGCTACATAATGGGACTGACGGGGAGTGAATCGAAGCTCGTTACAATTTATAGTAAAATAAATTATACGTCTGAATCAAGCGATGGTTATTGTTATTAACGATGATCGTCCAATGTGAGTAAAACTCACCAACTCTGAACAATTATATTTTTATAACGTATTCTTAGAACTGATAATTATCTGTTGATTGCTGCGTGTTAACTGTTTGGTTGAATTGCTTTTGTATTGGTTGAAATTATAGATAACGATATATATATATATATATATATAAACCGTTAATCAAATGTTGATTCTGTTTAGCAGAATATTTCATATTGAAATGAAATTGATGTTAATTATATTGCTTAACATATGTGATGCAGGGAAACAGGTTGGAGGAATCCAACTGGATTCCTCAACATTTATTTTACTGTTTTTCATATATTGTAATATATGATGTGATATATAATCTGTTGTTGATTATGTGTGTTTGAATGATATTGATCATTGTTATTTGGTATTGTAAATACCGTAAGACTGGAATGTAGAAAAGGGGATTTTCAAAGTGTATTTTGAAAATAAATTATTTATATAAAATCAATGGATTTTATATATAAAGAAAGGATTTTATAAAAGTAAATACTTTGTAAAATAAAAGAAGAACTAAAAAGGAAATTTATTTATAAAATCAAAGGATTTTATAAAAAGGGCTATTTGTTTATAAAATGAATGAGAATTTATTAAAGAGAAAATATTCATAAAATCAAGGGATTTTATAAAAAGGGAATTATTTATAAAATCAAAGGATTTTATAAAGAGGAATATATATTAGGATAATAAATAAGATCATATAAGAAACATTTATTGGGATAATAAATAGAAGTATAAGGGATATTTATTTAGAAAATAAATAAGATATCATAAGGATATTTATTTGGAAAATAAATAGGATAATTAAAAAGGATTATCTATAAACAAATAGAGTTTTATAAAGGGATTATTTATAAAACAAATAGAATTTTATAAAGGGATTGTTTTGTAAGGCAAATAGAATTATAAAAGGGAATAAAGATTAAATGGAAATCTGTTTAATGAGTAAATGTGAAAAGATTTATTTAAAGTAGATAATAAATAGAATCTGTTTAACAGATATATTGAGACGATTAATTTATAAATAATATTTTATAAATTAAGTAAAATAGTTATCACTGGATAAATGGAATATATAAGTCAAGACTTATATAGAGAAGTAAGAATCAGTTTCAATATCGATATTTGAAACTGAAAATGGACGAAGAGTGAATCGAATATTCCTTATTCAAAAAGGAGTAAATCAAAAGGGTTTAATCAATAGAGTTAATCAAATAGAGTTAGTTGAATAGAGTTAGTTGAGTAGAGTTAATTGAACAGAGTTAGTCGATTAGAGTTAACCAATAGAGTTGAAGGAGTTAATGGAATATAATTTATTCGAGTAGAGTTAAAGGAGAAAATCGAATCTAGTCATTCGAAATGAGGTTAAATGGAATATAGTTATTCGAGATAGAGTTAAAACAAACATAGTTATTCAAATCTAAGTTAATCGAATATTAGTTATTCGATAGGAGTTAATCAAGTCGAGTTAATTAAGTTAAGTTAGTCAAGAGGAGTTAATCAAACCGAGTTAATCCAAAGGAGTTAATCAAACCGAGTTAATCCAAATGAGTTAATCCAAAGGAGTATCGAATATAGTTTATTCGAATAGAGTTAAAGGAAAGGAGTTATCGATTAGTTTAATCGAAAGGAGTTATCAAATTTAGTTATTCGAAAGGGGTTATCGATTAGTTTAATCGAAAAGAGTAATCGAATTTAGTTATTCGAAAGGAGTTAATCGAATTTAGTTATTCGAAAAGGAGTAATCGAATATAGTTTATTCGAAGAGAGATTAATCGGATATAGTTTATTCAAAAAGAGAGATTATCGAATATCGTTTATTCGAAAGGAAGAGTTACGAATATAAGTTATTCGAAGCGAGTTAATCAAATATAAGTTATTCGAAGAAAGTTAATCGGATATAAGTTATTCGAAGTAAGCTAATCGAATATTAGTTATTCGAAGTGAGTTAATCGAATATTAGTTATTCGAAGAGAGTAAATCGTCGAATTCGATTATATCGAATTCGAGAAAAGTATTATTTACTTTCCGGTTTTTAAATCAAGATTTATTTATTTATAAATCAATTAGAGTAGGCTAATTATTTAAAGTAAGAAATAAAAAGTTAGAAGTTAAGTTAGATATTTCAGAAGTAGGGTTTATAATGTTAGCGTTATAATCAATGTTTCCAATAAAGAAGTGGATTCGTAAATAGAATCTGAGAGTTACATAAGGAAGTTTGTTAAAGGTTTAAAAAGATAAACTTTGACTATTCCGAAGTTAAAACGTTGTTCAGTTAAGGTCTGAGAGGTAATTATACTCCAACTTGATTGACTTCCTTCTTAACTAAGGAATGGTAAGGTTTGATAGTGAAGGATGGTTAAGAGAATTTTGTTAATGAGTGAAATGGTTTGATTTGGCATGGCGATGTTTGATTTAAACATCGGTTTAAACCAAGTGAAGGAGTTTTGGAAATGTTTTCGAAATAAGAATCAGAAATGTTTTCTGATAATAGAAAATAAGAATTTAGAATATATATGGAAACAGGAGATAAATAAATTAATGAACTAAAGAGAATAAATGTTATATGTTAAATGATGATTCATCGATATAATTTCCATCTGGAAATAATATCATTGTTTGCACACCTATTTTTCTTTGATAGTTAACTTCACCGACTATTGAAGTTTTTGACCATTTTAACGTTGTTAATATGGAGAGACCGGTTGGATTATTATCCGAAGAACCGCTCCGTATTGGCATAAGCGTTGCGAATCATATATGCCAAAGAAAATTGAAGACGCAGTAAAGTGCAAGGGCCGTTGTATAAATCTTAGGTAAAGATTGCCTAAGATGGTTGTACTGAATTGTGCCTTCGGTTTGTCCAGTCCCAGGACAACTTGAATGGACGAATGTTTGACAGAATATATCTAGTAGATCACGTAAGTTGATTGTTTCAAATGTATTTACGTTAGTGGCGGAGGAATTCGTTTCTCTTAGCTTATACCCGTGGTATTTTTGGGGAAATCAATTTGTGATTTGATGGGTATGACGATGTGGCATTCGAAGTAAATGGAGGAGTAATCTGTTAAAAGACACGTTTTGACCTCGAGCCTCATCAACTGGGAAATGACAGAAATCGGGCGGGCAACATGGCTAAGTGGTTCGCAACCCTATTGTCACCATCTAGAGAATATTCATGTTTGTTACTTCTTTCGATTCTGTATCTCCCGGGAATGGTTATGTTGTTTTACCAACTGTAAGGTGATAATATATTCGATACACTCAAGCGAAATGAGTGGTTGGTCATGTGTGGCCGAGTTGCAAGTTGTTCTTGTTGAACTCTAGTGTATCGCTTCTAGAGTACACTGAGCGTAAGGTGGATCCATACCTTGTCATAGTTGGAATCCATTACCCAAATAAGAGCCTGTGGTTTTTATTGTATATTATATATGTAGAACGTTAGACGCAAGCATTTCTACTAGATTGATATTACTTATGTTAGACATTATTATAATATCAGAATAATATTGGTTTACAAATGATTTGGGTTATCGTAAGGTAAAAACCATCCGTGTTTATGTGTGGATTGGTCTAACGATTACTCTTTCTTTGAAAGGATCTTTAAAGTTAAACAAATGATTTGAGTTTACTCACACCAGTCACATGACTGACCCACAGTTTATTTTGTTTTGTTTTTCCTAAACTCTTAGGTGCCCAATTTTGTACGGGCATTCAAATAGTCAGGATTTACAGATACTTGAAGTGTTGGAGCAGGAGGCTTCAGAATTATATAGCTATGGTTATTTCCGCTGTGTTGTAAGTGTTATACTTTGGAAATGATATATATATTCAGGTACAGATTTATATTTCAAAGTTATGTTATATATTATATGTTATTCGTTCCGCTGTGAGGTTCGTGTTACTCTGATGTTGTGTTCTTCTTCTTCTTCTATTCTAAGTTTCTATCTTATCTATTCTCACCTTCTGTTTTCTTTCTATTAGTTTTCTGATTTCCAGTGCAATGTGGGTTGGACTTGTGTTATTTGGTCAGCTCAAATTACACCGGAATTTCGGGACACTATAGTTGGTATCAGAGCTTAAGGTTAAGTAATTACCTTAGCTCTGTGGCGTGACTCAGTAGAGATAGGGTTTGTAATACCCTAGATTGAGTTGAGTGTACATATATATGAGTGAACGTATTTGTTATTCAATATAAAAAATTGTTGTTTTGTATTGTGGAGATTTATTGGTTGAGTTATTTATGAGTTCTGGTCGATCAGTTTGATCCACTGTATCCGTAGGGGTTTATAAACACTTGAATATGATGGACCGACACAGTATGTTTTGAAAAGAGGGTAAATGAAATAATTTTGCCCAAAGTATATTTTGATATAAAGTTTGATATTGGAATGGTTATAATATATATGTTGGACATATTGGTTGTTATTATAATCGAGTAAGATTATAAAAAGTGAAATGGTTATGTAAATAACCGATCAAAATTCATATTAGTATATGAAACCAGATGAGTTAAATCTGAAATTTAGATCAGAAGTGGAATTTAAAATTCTGGAAATTGGAAAAGTGTTGGTAATTGAAATTGGATTAAGTATATGAGAATTTTAAAATCCTGGGAGATTTTAAATTGTTTACAAACATTGAGAAGGATATTTTGAAAGTGATTTCATAATGAAGGTGTTTAAATATGGTTTTGAAATTGTTATAGTATTGAACTCACTTCGATAAGCTGGAAAATAGCCCTGATGATGCTGGACACATCCTCAGTGTTCATTTTCGAGTTCTAAGTGACGGATTACTACCAAAGATTTTGTTAAAGAGATTGTTTTGTATCATGAAAAGGGATATATGATTTTAAGAAAACTAAACTATTTAAAATTCCCAAGGAAAGATTGTTTGAATTAAAACCAAATTGAATTAAAATTTGCAAAAGCAAATTGGAATTAAATTGAAGTCAATTATGTGAAAATTGAATTGAATTAGAATATAATGATATCGAGTAAGTTGGATTGATATCGTAAGAATTTGGAATCAAGAATGGAACTCGAGTTTGAAATGAAATTTGGCTTGGATAAGCGAATGGTGGTGTTGGAGATAAAATTGATTGGAGTTTAATTGGGATGACATTGGTATATGCTGAATTAACAGCAGATGGAAATGATATAATGATATGCCCGACAAAAAGGTACAAGTTTATATTTCATATTAGTATGAGATGTTAATGAGCGGAATTGGCAAGCCGCTTTGCTGTTTGATTTTCTTTTGGGTTGGAGGAGGCCTAGAGAGGCCAGTTGTAGTTGTACCGATTGACCAGTACAAAGGAGGTGCTGGCGAAATTTTTCGAAAAGTTAAGGTGTTAGAAAATTTTCAGGATTTTTGAACATTTTCGTTAATAGGAATAAATTAATAATTTAATTGAAATAAATTAATTCAGTTGAAACTGAAGTTAAGAAGTGAACAAATAATTTCTAACCAGTCAATAGGGTTTGTTTCTACCTTAGCAATTTCGAGGACGAAATTATTTTAAGGGGGAAGAATGTATTGTCCTGTAATTTCAGCGGTATAATAATTAATTAATTTAATTATTTAAATAGAGATCAGAGATTGAAATGGTCGTTAAAATTAAATAACTTTGAATATTTAATTAAAATAATGTGACAGCCTGCACCGCACCAACCGACATTTACTCCAAAAGTGCGCTATACACATGTCCAGTTGGCACGGAACGATCGTCAGAAGGAAAGAAAGAAGACGAAGAATCAACAAGTAACGTGTAGAATGTCTCACAGCGCATAGAACAAAATATAATAACAACATACTTGACATAAAACAGGTGAGACAGTGCATAAGCTGAGAACAAACTATCATAGCAGCGGAAAATCCAAATACAGCTTATGTTCCATATCATCATTATTACAACTTTTCAAACTATCTCTAAAGGTAAAAGCAAGATAAAGGAGGCACAGTACTAATGCCTAAGTAGTGACCAGCAACGACACAGGGAGAATATTTATATATATATCATATGTGGAAGCCTCCTGCTCGCCTCTGAATCCGCTACTCGCGCATCACTAGCTAACCTGTCTCTAGTCTGCTCGTGAGAGCACCCAGAGTAATAAGAAGAGACATAAACTCTGGGTCAGACAAAAAGTCTGGTATAAGCGATAAGCAGCTAAACAGAATAATAACAAGTATACTAAACCTTACCTGAACCTGGACCTGCAACCAAAGAGTAAGCACTACATATTGTACAACACTCTAAGGTGCCACTAACATATGGTGTACTAGCATACGGGGGTGGGGGTGTGCATGTCATAGTGATGGCAAACAAATCAAACATAGCAATCATCCTCACATCTCTCACTTAGTGCGTAAAGCATACGACATCCTCCACTTCGATCACCCAATACTTTGCTATGATCACTCTATCCCATGAAGTCACAACGACTTCACTGCACTGATCCATAGCCAGTAATCCTTCGCTATGTCCACTTTGCCCCATGGATTCATAACGGCTCCACTGCACTGGCTCATAGCCTTACTAATCCTTTACTATGTCCACTCTGCCCCATGGAGTCACAACGGCTCCACTGCACAGGCTCATAGTCTTGCTACGATCACTTTGCCCCTCGAGTCACGATGACTCTACTACATTGATACGTAGCCCATCATTCCTTTTCGGTGGTGAATCGAAGTTATGAATGTCGACAACTCCTTAGCACACGTCCCGCAGCAAAGCCCAACCCTGAAGTGAACTCATTGGTTCCCAACTGGATCCTGAGCTCTAACTTCCATTTGGACTACCTTTGCATCTCGGGTTATTGGTCATCATCGGATCGGTTCGGATCTCCTCCTAGCCATCGGTTCGGTTCGGCCTTCAGTTCCTAGTCATCAACACGGTTCGTGAATTAACACTCTTCACTGGATTGGATCGGGTACCTCGAGCTCCTTCATAGTGCATCGGTTCGGGTCGGTCGTCTTCACCTCCTGGCGGATCGGATCGGGTTCTTCAAGTCCAGTCGCCATGCATCGGTTTGGAGGTGGCTATACGGTTCGGATCGGAGTGGTACATGCCACAAAAGACGAATTGGGTCGGAAGCTCCTAGTGTGAGCGGTTCGGTTCGTGCTTCTATCCGATCCGATCGGTTCGGGTGCTCTCCTGCAGTTTGTCCAGCAAGCTATCTACGCCATTCGACGGCGTTTTCGACCACTCTAACTATTCTAATCAATCACAAAGCATACCACAAATTCATAGCAACAAATAGAAGTGACCACAAACACCAAAACATCAATATGATAAGTTAAAATGGATCAAACATAGCCAAAACCCATATTTTCCCTTAAGTGTGCTTAAGCAAAACTAATGATATGATTAGCAAAACTTAATCAAATTAACCCACGTTTCTAACAGAGGTCTAAAACATTATTTAAGAATTTATAAATATTTTTCCAGAATTTTATCACGTTTAAATTCGCTAATTAACACTAATTACCCTTAATTAACCATAATTAGTGAGGAACTATGCAAATCACTCACCTTAGCCTCAAATAAACCTTAGATCTGAAATAAATCTCTGTTTGGGCGCGAATAACAATGCAAATCAGTAGCTCTAATCTTGATTTGGTGAAGATCTCCCTTGATTTGATGTTGCTAAGCTTAATCCTTGATTAGAAAGTGATTTAGAGGTTGGAGGCCATTTTTAGGGTTTCTAAGAGGTAAGTTGAGGCTAAAAAACTGAAATGGGATGAAGCCCTAACTCTTTTCAGCCTCCCCATAACCCTAATCCCGAAATAGGTTATGGGCCCATTCATTAATCACCCTATTTGGCCCGGTTAAGTAGTTTTTCACCTTCCAAACCTTATTTCAGTCATATCTCTCAAATGGTGAGTTCGTTTAGCTATTATGACCACTCTACATAAAGCTAAACCATCAAACGAATCTAATGGAAGTGGTTTCAGGTCAAAATTCCTTTCCAGTCAAAAGTTATGGCCAAAACGGTATCAGCTAGGGGCAAAACAGTCATTTAAAAATCGGCAAAAATCATGAACATGGGAAATGACCCCAATAGTCGTTTCCCAAAGTTACATGACCATACATCTTCATATAAGAAAGAAATAAATATTCTACGATCCTCCGATGCGTAGAATGCGGGTTGTTACATTCTTCCCCCCTTAAGAAATTTCGCCCCCGAAATTCCCTAACCAAAACACACAAAGGGTCCCGCATGCCTATCAACCATAAAACAGCAGTCAAACATGCAAAATAAGCAAAACAAGCCTATCCTAGCATGCGGAATAACTAAATTGCAAAGTAAACTTTACCAGGCAAAGAGTTCTGGATACGTCTTCCTAATGCTCTCCTCTGTCTCCCAAATACAGTCATTCTCGTTCTTGCCCCACTGAACCTTGACTAGCTTCACCGCCTTCCTTCGAAGTCGCTTCGTATCGTGCTTGACAATACAAATCGGCTTGCGGTTCCCAACCGCTTCGGGTTCCACTTGAAGTCCTCTAACTGATCAGGTGAAATAGTCATATCTGGGTCATGTACGAATTTTCTTAACTGGGAAACATGAAATACGTTGTGAACTCCTGCAATCTTCTCTGGTAATTCAACTTTATATGCCAAATTCCCAACTTGCTCGTGAACTGGGAATGGGCCAACAAATCTTGGTGCCAACTTGCCTCTCGTGCCAAATCGTATCACGCTCTTCAACGGAGAAACCTTGACAAACACCAAGTCACCAATGGAGAATTTTAAGTCTTTTCTCCTCTTGTCAGCATAACTCTTCTGCCTATCCTGGGCAGCCTTCATCCGTTGTTGAATGATCTTAATCTTATCTGAAGTTTTCCTTACCACATCTGGTCCAAGCACAAACTTCTCACCGGTCTCTATCCAACATGATGGTGAGTTGCACGGTCTTCCGTACAAAGCTTCATATGGAGCCATACCGATACTGGATTGGTAGCTATTATTATATGCAAACTCTACTAGATGCAAATGGTCATCCCATGATCCACCAAAATCCAATATACAAGCTCTCAAGAGATCTTCCAATATACGATTCACCCTCTCTGTCTGACCATCAGTTTGAGGATGATACGCGGTACTGAGATATAATTCCGACCCTAGAGCCTCTTGTAAGCTCTTCCAAAACCCACTAGTGAACAACGGGTCTCGGTCACTCACAATGCTTTTAGGTACTCCATGAAATCTCACTACCCACTTCATATACAATTCTGCTAATTTAGCTGTCGTTCTGATCAATTTGACTGGTATAAATCTTGCACTATTAGTCAATCGATCCACAATTACCCAAATGCTATCATGTCCCGATCTAGTCCTTGGTAAACCATCTATGAAATCCATCGAGACTTGCTCCCATTTCCATTCGGGAATTTCTAATGGTGGAAACAAACCACTAGGCTTCTTTTGATCGGCTTTAACTAGCTGGCAATTCATGCACTTGGATATAAACTTCCCAACGTCTCTTTTCATTCCTTCCCAATAGTAAGTCTGCTTCATGTCTCGATACATCTTATCACCACCGGGGTGTATAGTCAGTTTTGAGTGATGACATTCCCTAAGCGCTTCATCTCTCAAACCATTCACATTGGGTACAACTAGTCTTCCATTCTTTCGAAGCCATCTTTCTCGATCAAGCCCATACAAATTCATCTCCTCTCCCTCAATATTCATTTCTAACTTGGAGATGATTTCCAATAGATTAAGATCGTCCCTCTGACTGGAACCAATCCGCTCAATCAAAGTGGGTCTGATCGTCAAACTAGCTAATATCTCTGGATCCAATTCGCACTTTGGTATGAAATCATATCCTACGATATACTCCAGTTGCTTCCATTCAAGAAACATAGCCCCTAAACTGGCATGTCTCCTACTCAAGGCATCGGCTACCGCATTGCCTTTCCCAAGGGTATATGCGATATCAAAATCATACGAAGCCAAGAACTCTAGCCATCTCTGCTGATGGAGATTCAGATCTTTCTGAGAGAAGAGATACTTCAACAATTTATGATCGGTAAACAACTCAAATCTCTCACCCAAGAGATAATGTCTCCACATCTTCAACGCGAACACGATCGCTGCCAGTTCCAAATCTTGGGTAGGATACTTTTTCTCATGTGGCTTTAGTTGCCGACTAGCATAAGCTACAACCCTACCTCCTTGCTTCAATACAGCACCTAGTCTTGTACCACAAGAATCTGTGTATACCGTCATTTCTTCATTCCCTTTAGGAATGACTAATATTGGCGCACGTGTCAACTTTTCTTTTAGACTCTTGAATGCATTCTCACACACTCCGTCCCAGACGAAGGCTTGATTCTTCTTAGTCAACTGAGTCAACGGTGCTGCTATCTTGGAGAAGTCCTGGATAAACTTACGATAATATCCAGCTAATCTCAATAAGCTTCTTACGTCTGTTGCATTCTTGGGCGTAGGCCAATCCTGTACCGTAGCCACCTTCGCAGGGTCCACGGCAATACCATTCTATGAAACAACATGGCCCAAGAATCTCACTTCTCTCCTCCAGAAGTGACACTTAGAAAATTTCACTTTCAATTGGTTGTTTCTTAACACCTCCATCACTATCCTCAAACGCCCCTCGTGTTCTTCCTCTGTCCTCGAGTAAACAAGGATGTCATCTACGAACACAAGAACAAACTTATTCAACTGATCTCTGAACACCCGATTCATAAGATCCACGAAATATGCTGGTGCATTGGTCAACCCAAATGGCATGACCAACCACTCATAGAATCCATACGGCGTCCTAAATGCCGTTTTGGAACACTCTCAGACGCTACTCGAAGCTGATGAAATCCTGTCGCGAGGTCCAACTGGGAGAACACTCTTGCTCCTTCCAGTTGATCAAACAAATCATCTATCCGCGGTAAAGGATACTTATTCTTCCTCGTCACTTTATTCAACTCGCGATAGTCCACACACAAACGAAGGGAACCATCTGCCTTAGTGGCAAACACAATTGGTGCTCCCCACTCGGAGACACTTCTTCTAATAAACCCCTTCTTCAAAAGATCGCTTACTTGCACCCCCGAGCTCTCGCTGCTCCCTTGGTGCCATACGACGAAGTGGCATCACTATAGGTCTGGCATCTTTCACTAAATCAATACGGAACTCAATCTCTCGGTGTGGCGGATGCCCGGTCACCTCCTCGAAGACGTCCAGATACTGGCCAACCACAGGCACATCTGACAACTCATCATGCGGGATGTCGAGGGAATTTATAAAACTAGCCATTACCCCATCACTAGGTAGACTACCAAACACTACCCTCTGCCCATCATCCGCCCGAACTGTCACCATAAAGCCCTCACAGTCTACCACCACCCCGTATCTTTGGAGCCAATCGACCCCCAATATAATGCCTTACCCAGTAAAGCCCAAAACAAAGCAATCACAAACAAACATACATCAATGACTCGATAAGACCAAATTTCGGCAAATCATACTAAGGTTAGTCGAACCACCAATCTGGTTCGTCACAACCAACGGTCTATCGACTATCTCGGGTTCCAGTCCCAACCTATCTACTAGGTCACTAGATATGAAGGAACCGGGAAGCCCCAGTATCAAACAAAATTCGAACAGGTACATCATGAATAGAAAGCATACCTTGAATGACGACATTCTTTCCTTTCTCCGCCGCAGTTGGGGCATTCGACGAAGAAGGAATAGCACCGATAGCATATGCTTTCACAATCTGTTTCTCCTTAAGAGGTTGTGGACATTTATCCTTATGATGTCCCACTTGGCCACAGTTGTAGCACTTCTTATCCGCTGGCTTGGCCCGACATTCTTTGGCATAATGGCCCTTCTTACCACAACTGAAGTACTCAACATCTTTCTTGCTCTTTTTCTGGCCATCCTTAGTTTGGTTCTGCTTCCTCTTGTTCTGAGTGTTATTCTTGCCTCCACCGCCTGCTTGCGGCTTCAGCCCTTCTGCAGATGCAACCTCAGTCTTTGACTTAGGGTAAAGACTCTCTGATCTCAAAGCTTTCCCCACAATCGTTTCAAAAGTCTCATCGATGTGGTTGATAAGCCTTTCCCTCAAGTATCCATCCAAACCAGTAATGAATTTCTCATTCTTCTTCTCAGGAGTATCGATAAGGGATAATCCATACTTCGACAAAGTGTCGAACTCAGCAATATAGTCCGAGACTGCCCTACCATTCTGTTTAAGCTCCAAGAACTTCCAAAACAATTTCGACTTTTGAGCAGCTGGGATAAACTTGTCGCTAAAGCGAGCCTTAAACTGATCCCAAGTAACCTGATCCTCTGGAGTGGCTGTCTTAATAGCATTCCACCAATTCATCGCTCGCCCTTGCAGCTGACGAGACGCTAGCCTTCTCTTCATCGCATTCTCGATACCCAAGTCGTCAAAGATACGATCACAGCTATCTAACCAATCCTAAACATCTGTGGCCGACTCCGTTCCGTGGAACAGCCTCCCACCAAGGCTAGTGTAATTCTTGCATAGCTTGGCAAAATCGACCCTAGGCGCCTGCACTACTGGACCCATTACCAGCATTGGGAGCTGCCCCTTGCATATCCCTAAGCATGTCTCTCATGAGGTCAGTGAACATCGCCCTCATGTCAGCAGTATTCCCATTATTGGCTCCTCTACCAGCACCTCTTGCGTATCGGCTCATCGCTCAATCTGTAAAGAGAAAACGATTAACCATCTTCATAGTGGTGCTAGTGCAGTGCGACTTCATCCTTAGCTATACTAATAATATATAGCTTTTGAAAACCAAAGTAATCACAAATACGCTCTCTCATATACGTACTATCTCTCCCTAGTGTCTTTCCCTAGGTTAACTACGCAACCTAGAGCTCTGATACCAAATGTGATAGCCTGCCCCGCACCAACCGACATTTACTCCAAAAGTGCGCTATACACATGTCCAGTTGGCACGGAACGGTCGTCAGAAGGAAAGAACGAAGACGAAGAATCAACAAGGAACCTGTAGAATGTCTCACAGCGCATAGAACAAAATATAATAACAACATACTTGACATAAAACAGGTGAGACAGTGCATAAGCTGAGAACAAACTATCATAGTAGCGGAAAATCCAAATACAGCTTATATTCCACATCATCATTATTACAACTTTTCAAACTGTCTCTAAAGGTAAAAGCAAGATAAAGGTGGCACACTACTAATACCTAAGTAGTGACCACCAATGACACAGGGAGAATATATATATATATATAATATGTGGAAGCCTCCTGCTCGCCTCTGAATCCGCTACTTGCGCATCACCAGCTAACCTGTCTCTAGTCTGCTCGTGAGAGCACCCAGAGTAATAGGAAGAGACATAAAACTCTAGGTCAGACAAAAAGTCTGGTATGAGCGATAAGCAGCTAAACAGAACAATAACAGGTATACTAAACCTTACCTGAACCTAGACTTGCAACCAAAGTGTAAGCACTACATACTGTACAACACTCTAAGGTGCCACTAACATATGGTGTACTAGCATACGGGGGTGGGGGTGTGCATGTCATAATGATGGCAAACATAGCAACCATCCTCACATCTCTCACTCAGTGCGTAAAGCATACGATATCCACCACTTCGATCACCCAATACTTTGCTATGATCACTCGGCCCCATGAAGTCACAATGACTTCACTGCACTGATCCATAGCCACTAATCCTTCGCTATGCCCACTTTGCCCCATGGAGTCATAACGACTCCACTGCACTGGCTCATAGCCTTACTAATCCTTTACTATGTCCACTCTGCCCCATGGAGTCACAACGGCTCCACTGCACTGGCTCATAGTCTTGCTACGATCACTTTGCCCCTCGAGTCATGATGACTCTACTACACTGATACGTAGCCCATCATTCCTTTTCGGTGGTGAATCGAAGTTATGAATGTCGACAACTCCTTAGCACACGTCCCGTAGCAAAGCCCAACCCTGAAGTGAACTCATTGGTTCCCAACTGGATCCTGAGCTCTAACTTCCATTTGGACTACCTTTGCATCTCGGGTTATTGGTCATCATCGGATCGGTTCGGATCTCCTCCTAGCCATCGGTTCGGCTCGGCCTTCATTTCCTAGTCATCAAAACGGTTCGTGAATTAACACTCTTCACTGGATCAGATCGGGTACCTCGAACTCCTTCATAGTGCATCGGTTCAGATCGGTCGTCTTCACCTCCTGGCGGATCGGATCGGGTTCTTCAAGTCCAGTCGCCATGCATCAGTTCGGAGGTGGCCATACGGTTCAGATCGGAGTGGTACATGCCACAAAAGGCGAATTGGGTCGGAAGCTCCTAGTGTGCGCGGTTCGGTTCGTGCTTCTATCTGATCCGATCGGTTTGGGTGCTCTCTTGCAGTTTGTCCAGCAAGCTATCTACGCCATTCGACGGCGTTTTCAACCACTCTAACTATTCTAATCAATCACAAAGCATACCACAAAGTCATAGCAACAAATAGAAGTGACCACAAACACCAAAACGTCAATATGATAAGTTAAAATGGATCAAACATAGCCAAAACCCATATTTTCCCTTAAGTGTGCTTAAGCAAAACTAATGATATGATTAGCAAAACTTAATCAAATTAATCCAATTTTCTAACAGAGGTCTAAAACATTATTTAAGAATTTATAAATATTTTTCCAGAATTTTATCATGTTTAAATTCGCTAATAAACACTAATTACCCTTAATTAACCATAATTAGTGATGAACTATGCAAATCACTCACCTTAGCCTCAAATAAACCTTAGATCTGAAATAAATCTCTGTTTGGGCGCGAATAACAATGCAAATCAGTAGCTCTAATCTTGATTTGGTGAAGATCTCCCTTGATTTGATGTTGCTAAGCTTAATCCTTGATTAGAAAGTGATTTAGAGGTTGGAGGCCATTTTTAGGGTTTCTAAGAGGTAAGTGGAGGCTAGAAAACTGAAATGGGATGAAACCCTAACTCTTTTCAGCCTCCCCATAACCCTAATCCCGAAATGGGTTATGGGCCCATTCATTAATCACCCTATTTGGCCCGGTTAAGTAGTTTTTCACCTTCCAAACCTTATTTCAGCCATGTCTCCCAAACGGTGAGTCCGTTTAGCTATTATAACCACTCTACGAAAAGCTAAACCATCAAACGAATCTAATAGAAGTAGTTTCAGGTCAAAATTCCTTTCCAGTCAAAAGTTATGGCCAAAACGGTATCAGCTAGGGGCAAAACAGTCATTTAAAAATCGGCAAAAATCATGAACATGGGAAATGACCCCAATAGTCGTTTCCCAAAGTTACATGACCATACATCTTCATATAAGAAAGAAAGAAATATTCTACGATCCTCCGATGCGTAGAATGCGGGTTGTTACAAATAATAATAGAATAATATATAACTTAGAAATAATCAAAAATAGTGGAATTCACAATATTATGTGAATTGGATTATTTAAAATATATAATCCAGTTTAAAGTTGAATTATAATAACGAATATATTATTTAAATGAAGTTTGAACGTATAATTATATTATAATTATAATCGAGCTCGAAATGGCGCTGCAGTTCGTAAATTAGCGATTCGAACTTCAACTGAATATATAGGGTCTATTTTAAATCGGATTTCTATGAAACAAGAAACGTTCAGAGCTGGTGAAGTATATTTTTCTAATGGAAGAGAAAAATCAGGATTTCGTCCTGTAGATTTTGAGTTATGTCCAAATCAAATTTTAGAAAAGTCGCTGTGGAATTCCTTTATAATTTATATCGATTTATTTATATTACAAAAGGAATTTAAATATAAATCGAATATCGATATAACTGAGAACTTTGAAATATCGAGTCATAAATCTCAGTGGAGCTGTATGATATTCTTTTGTGAATATATACGATAATATTTATTTTTAAATATTAAATTTAATTATTTTTAAATATATTTATATATTTAAAAGGGTTATTTAGAGCTTTAAAAATAGCCAGTTTTGCAAATGACCTTCGTTTTCGATGAAACTAATTTTGTTGGATCCGCAATAGTGAATTATTGCTAGATTTCAATTTCCATGATTTTTGAAGTCAGCGTGTGATCGTACGGATTTTTAATGTGAAAAACAGTTAGTATTTTGACGGTTAAAAATACGCTGTATGAGCAAACGGAGTCAGAATTTGATGAAATCAGTTTCGTTAGGACCGTAATGTCGAACTGTAGCTGCTTGTCCATTTTCGTGATTTTGGATATCATATGTGATCATACAAAATTTTAGAAGACGAATATGAATAGTGATAGCTTAAATTCTAACAAAATAATCAATAGAAAAATATTATATTTTTCCTATATAATATCCTAACTTTTTCTAAACATAATTTACTTCCATCTGATAGTCAAACAAAATTACGCCGCAACTCTTATTCCTTTTTTTAGCAAACGCAAGTTTTGAAAAATCAAAACAAAGGGGAATAAAATCTATAAATCCCATGACTAGTGTATTCGAGTTCCTCTTGAGTTTCTCTTCCATCCTATATGGTTATTTCTGAGTTCGACTTTTGTTCTGCGGTATCGACGTCTGAAGCGTGATGTTAGAGTTCACTAATTTGGGGTATAAAGACAGGTATGTTTGGATTTGAGTTCGGAACTGTGTTTGTGGTATTCAGTAGCACGTGTGTTCAAAGTATTGAGGGATTCAGTGATAAAAAAATTCGCTGGAATACTGTATGGAGCTGGAGAATGGTCGAGGTCAGATGCTTCACGGTAGCTGCGAGCGGTACTTAAATGGTATGATGGTGAAGAGGAGGGAAAGAGGAAGATGATGGTATTTTTATTTTGATTTAAAGTCAAGACTGGAAGTGGTGTTAAATCCTTGAAGATGCAGAAATGGTTGAGATGGAATACTGGAGTTGCAGTTTGCATTTGGGAGGAAGAAGAGAAAATGAAGTGGACTGAGTATTTAAGCTGAAGTTGGGCTAAGGATTTAAAAGGTCAAGCCCAATAATATTAATAGAAATTGAATTCTTTTTAATTAAAAATAGTACAAAACTTGTTAGAGTCATAACTTACTCGTATGTTATCGAAATTCAGCGAATCAAGATCCGTTGGTATCGTATGGACGGTGGCTACACAATGGGACTGACGGGGAGTGACTCGAAGCTCGTTACAATTTATAGTAAAATAAATTGTTCGTCTGAATCAAGCGATGGTTATCGTTATTAACGATGACCATCCAATGTGAGTAAAACTCACCAACTCTGATCAGTTATATTTTTATTACGTATTCTTAGAACTGATAATTATCTGTTGATTGCTGTGTGTTAACTGTTTGGTTGAATTGCTTGTGTATTGGTTGAAATTATAGATAACGATATATATATAAATCGTTAATCAAATGTTGATTCTGTTTAGCAGAATATTTCATATTGAAATGAAATCAACGTTAATTATATTGCTTAACATCTGTGATGCAGGGAAACAGGTTGGAGGAATCCAACTGGATTCCTCAACATTTATTTTACTGTTTTTCATATATTATAATATATGGTGTGATATATAATATGTTGTTGATTATGTGTGTTTAAATGATATCGATCATTGTTATTTGGTATTGTAAATACCATAAGACTGGAATTTAGAAAAGGGGATTTTCAAAGTGTATTTTGAAAATAAATTATTTATATAAAATCAATGGATTTTATATATAAATAAAGGATTTTATAAAAGAAAATACTTTGTAAAATCAAAGAAGAATTAAAAAGGAAAATTATTTATAAAATCAAAGGATTTTATAAAAAGGGCTATTTGTTTATAAAATGAATGAGAATTTATTAAAGAGAAAATATTTATAAAATCAAGGGATTTTATAAAAAGGGAATTATTTATAAAATCAAAGGATTTTATAAAGAGGAATATTTATTGGGATAATAAATAAGATCATATAAGAAACATTTATTGGGATAATAAATAGAAGCATAAGGGATATTTATTTAGAAAATAAATAAGATATCATAAGGATATTTATTTGGAAAATAAATAGGATAATTAAAAAGGATTATCTATAAAACAAATAGAGTTTTATAAAGGGATTATTTATAAAACAAATAGAGTTTTATAAAGGGATTGTTTGTAAGGCAAATAGAATTATAAAAGGGAATAAAGATTAAATGGAAATCTGTTTAACGAGTAAATGTGAAAAGATTTATTTAAAGTAGATAATAAATAGAATTTGTTTAACAGATAAATTGAGATGATTAATTTATAAATAATATTTATAAATTAAGTAAAATAGTTATCACTAGATAAATGGAATATATAAGTCAAGACTTATATAGAGAAGTGAGAATTAGTTTCAACATCGATATTTGAAACTGAATATGGACAAAGAGTGAATCGAATATTCCTTATTCAAAAGGGAGTAAATCAAAAGGGTTTGATCAATAGAGTTAATCAAATAGAGTTTGTTGAATAGAGTTAGATGATTAGAGTTAATTGAATAGAGTTAGTCGATTAGAGTTAACCAATAGAGTTGAAGGAGTTAATCGAATATAATTTATTCGAATAGAGTTAAAGGAGAAAATCGAATCTAGTCGTTCGAAATGAGGTTAAATCGAATATAGTTATTCAAGATAGAGTTAAAACAAACATAGTTATTCAAATATAAGTTAATCGAATATTAGTTATTCGATAGGAGTTAATCAAGTCGAGTTAATGAAGTTAAGTTAGTCAAGAGGAGTTAATCAAACCGAGTTAATCCAGAGGAGTTAATCAAACCGAGTTAATCCATATGAGTTAATCCAAATGAGTTAATCCAAAGGAGTATTGAATATAGTTTATTCGAATAGAGTTAAAGGAAAGGAGTTATCGATTGGTTTAATCGAAAGGAGTTATCGAAATTAGTTATTCGAAAGCGGTTATCGATTAGTTTAATCAAAAAGAGTAATCGAATTTAGTTATTCGAAAGGAGTTAATCGAATTTAATTATTCGAAAAGGAGTAATCGAATATAGTTTATTCGAAGAGAGATTAACCAGATATAGTTTATTCGAAAAGAGAGATTATCGAATATCGTTTATTCGAAAGAAAGAGTTATCGAATATAAGTTATTCGAAGCGAGTTAATCGAATATAAATTATTCGAATAAAGTTAATCGGATATAAGTTATTCGAAGTAAGCTAATCGAATATTAGTTATTCGAAGTGAGTTAATCGAATATTAGTTATTCGAAGAGAGTAAATCATCGAATTCGATTATATCGAATTCGGGAAAAGTATTATTTACTTTTCGGTTTTTAAATCAAGATTTATTTATTTATAAATAAATTAGAGTAGGTTAATTATTCAAAGTAAGAAATAAAAAGTTAGATGTAAAGTTAGATATTTCAAAAGTTGGGTTTATAACGTTAGCATTATAATCAATGTTTCCAATAAAGAAGTGGATTCGTAAATAGAATCCGAGAGTTACGTAAGGAAGTTTGTTAAAGGTTTAAAAAGATAAACTTTGACTATTCCAAAGTTAAAACATTGTTCAATTAAGGTCTAAGAGGTAATTATACCCAACTTGATTGACTTCCTTCTTAACAAAGGAATGGTAAGGTTTGATAGTGAAGGATGGTTAAGAGAATTTAGTTGATGAGTGAAATGGTTTGAGTTGACATGGCGATGTTTGATTTAAACATCGGTTTAAACCAAGTGAAGGAGTTTTGGAAATGTTTTCCAAATAAGAATCAGAAATGTTTTCTGATAATAGAAAATAAGAATTTAGAATATATGGAAACAGGAGATAAATAAATTAATGAACTAAAGAGAATAAATGTTAAATGTTAAATGATGATTGATCGATATAATTTCCATCTGGAAATAATATCGTTGTTTGCACACCTGTTTTTCTTTGATAGTTAACTCACCGGCTATCGAAGTTTTTGACCACTTTAACGTTGTTAATACGGAGAGACCGGTTGGATTATTATCCGAATAACCACTCCATATTGGCATAAGCGTTGTGAATCATATATGCCAAAGAAAATTGAAGATGGAGTAAAGTGCAAGAGTTGTTGTATAAATCTTAGGTAAAGATTGCCTAAGATGGTTGTACTGAATAGTGCCTTCGGTTTGTCCAGTCCCAGGACAACTTGAATGGACGAATGTTTGACAGAGTATATCTGGTAGATCACGTAAGTTGATCGTTTCAAACGTATTTACGTTGGTGGCGGAGGAATTCGTTTCTCTTAGCTTATACCCGTGGTATTTTTGGGGTAATCAATTTGTGATTTGACGGGTATGACGATGTGGCATTCGAATTAAATGGAGGATTAATCTGTTAAAAGACACGTTTTGACCTCGAACCTCATCAATTGGGAAATGACAGAAATCGGACAGGCAGCATGGCTAAGTGGTTCGCAACCAAGTAGGGTATATTGCCACCATCTAGAGAATATTCATATTTGTTACTTCTTTCAGTTCTGTATCTCCCGGGAATGGTTTTGTTGGTTTACCAATTGTAAGGTGACAATATAGTCGATACACTCAAGCGAAATGAGTGGTCGGTCATGTGTGGCCGAGTTGCAAGATGTTCTTGTTGAACTCCAGTGTATCGTTTCTAGAGTACACTGAGCGGAAGGTGGATCCATACCTTGTCATAGTTGGAATCAATTACCCAAATAAGAGCCCACGGTTTTGATTGTATATTATATATGTAGAACATTAGATGCAAGCGTTTCTACTAGATTGATATTACTTGTGTTAGACATTATTATAATATCAGAATAATATTGGTTTACAAATGATTTGGGTTATCGTAAGGTAAAAACCATCTGTGTTTATGTGTGGATCGGTCTTACGATTATTCTTTATTTGAAAGGATCTTTAAAGTTAAACAAATGATTTGAGTTTACTCACACCAGTCACATGACTGACCCAGAGTTTGTTTTGTTTTGTTTTCCCTAAACTCTTGGGTGCCCAATTTTGTACGGGCAGTGAAGTAGTTGGGATTTACAGATACTTGAAGAGCTGGAGCAGGAGGCTTCAGAATTATATAGCTATGGTTATTTCCGCTGTGTTGTAAGGGATGTACTTTGGAAATGATATGTATATTCAAGTATAGATTTATATTTCAAAGTTATGTTATATATTATATGTTATTCGTTCCGATGTGAGGTTCGTGTTACTCTGATGTTGTGTTGTTCTCCTTCTTCTATTCTGAGTTTCTATCTTATCTATTCTCGCCCTCTGTTTTATTTCTTTTAGTTTTCTGGTTTCCAGTGCAATGTGGGTTGGACTTGTGTTATTTGGTCAGCTCAAATTAGACCGGAATTTCGGGACACTACAAGCTTGGAAATCCCTGCATTGGTCCGCTTCTTCTAGGTAGTAAGTGACTGGGGTGAGTGTTTGCCTTAGGATTAGATATTAAATGACTACTACGAAGGTGCCATAAGTCTGCCTATACTGTGAAAAGTATTAAGTGCCCAGAGGATTATCTAATAAGGCTTGCTTGATAGTAACCCGGGGCTCTGCTAGGGGAAGTGTAACAACCCGTATTTTTGAATAACATGTTATAACATAAATGGAGGCAGAATTAAACTATAAAATCTGAATCAAGGGAAACGGGCTATGCCATTGCGTTCGTCTCGGAAAAATACGCGAAATAGAGTCCGAGTTTTCGAAAATCGGAGTCCGTATGACCAAGATATGGCCTCGCGAAGTTTCACGAAAAATTCCCAAATTAAAGTATACTTAATTAAGTGAAATGGGTTGCGCAGAGAAATATATATATATATTGATATATATATATATATATAATTGAAAATTAAATAAATAAATATGCAAAAATGTTCAAAACAACGAATTGGGAGAGGGGAATAACCGAACCGGCCGATTTTTGAGGTCGACCCGAGCGCGCTGGGTCGACTAGGGGTTAATCCAGGGTGTTTGGCTGTCAACCCGTGGGCCGATTCGCTCAAATGCAGATTTTGCATTTGAATGGTTCTCATGGTCCATCTTTAATCTAAAGGCCCTAGATGGTTCCTACACTTGACTTCTTCCCCAAGACATGCTTTGATGGCTTGGATTGAATCTAGGGTTAATCCTATGGCCTAAAACACTTGCCTAATCTATAAATAAGACCCTAACCTACCCTAAATCATCATTATTCATTCATACAACTAAACTATGGCAAAATCAATCCTCTCATGGCCTCCACTCTCTTCATAAAATTCCTAAATAAATTCCTAAGTGATTTTCCATGCATACAAGTGTTTTCAAACTTGTATGAGCATCATTAGCTTGCATTCAAGTCAAGTTTATATATTTGCATCATAAAGAAAGAGTCTTGATCATTTTGGCTCAAGGGTTTTGCTTGTATTTTGGGTTTAATTGATTTCATAAGGGCTTTGTCATATTTTTGTGACTTCTTAAGCATTGTAAGCCCTATTCTACTTTCATACTTAAACTCTAAAGTTAAATGTATGATATGCAAGTTTATATGCAAGTTTATCATGTTGTGATATGCAAGTTTATATGCAAGTTTATCATGTTGTGATATGCAAGTTTATATGCAAGTATGCCAAGTTATGTTATGCAAGTTTGGGTTGAACATTTTGTTCATGCTATCATGTTATGCAAGCTTATTTTGGGTTTATGAACATAAAGCTTTAAGCTTTATGCCAAAGGTTGCATTTTAGCAACATGTAAGTTATCATATCTCTTATGATAACTTGCATGTGAGGCTAAATGCGAACTTATGGCCATCTCTACATGTCATTTAGCACCATGTATCACCAATATGCTAAGTTTGGTTTTATGCATGCTTTTGAGGCCAAAAATGTAATATGCAAGTGTATGAACATATGAACATTTCATATGCCACCATGTTAAGCTTGTGGCTTCAATACCTTTATGTCATGATTATGCCAAGTTCCCTCTTTCTATCCTTTATGCGCTATTGCGATATGTAAGCGATGGGATTGCGTTTGGGGTTGGGTAAACTTAAAAGACATAAAACATAAGCTTGGGAATTTACATATTAAGTTAGGTCTACCCATTGGGAATTTACCTATTAAGTTAGGTCTACCCAATTGCTTGAAAACTTGTAACATGTTTTGGAAACATGATGGACATGACACTTAGAAAAGATAAGTGTGGCCAACTCGAGGTTGGGTTGAGTTTGTAGCGTAAACCTACCCGGAACCGTGTAACAACCCGAAAATCTGGGCCAGTTTAAAATTTTTATTTTGGCAATTTTAGCGAATTTTGAATATTTAAAATGAATTGTTTTAAATAATATCGACGAGAAATTTATTTTGAATATAATTAGAACGTATATATTATATACGTCGTCGTTAGAATATATAATAATTACATATAATTATAAAAGGAATTGAAAATGGCGCGGTAGTTCGAAAATTCGATTTCTAATTTCAAATGAATATACAGAATTCAATATAAGTCGGAATTGAACGAAACAAGAAATATTTGAATCTGTATAACTATATCTTTGTAACGAAGTTAACAAACTGAGATTTCATCTTAGGAATGATAAGATATGTCCAGTTTAAAATTAGAAATAGTCGCTGTGGAATTTATATATATTTTTATATATATAAGGCCCTTAAAAATAGCAATTTTGCAAACGACCTCGGATTTCGACGAAACCAGTTTTGTTGGGTCCTGATGTTAAGTTATTGCTAGATTCCAAATTTCATAATTTTTCGAATCAGTATGTGAGCGTGGTAAAGGAAAACGCGTTTGACCAGTTTCAGTTGATTTTAATCGACTGGAAATTGGTCATTTTTCCAACGGTCTCAGAATTCGACGAAACTAGTTTTATTAGGACTGTATTGTCAATACGAAGTTAGAAAATATTTTTCTGCAATTTTTAAAGTTCGTATGTGACCCCGGTGATTTGAAATGTACGTTTAAAATTCAATATAATGATTTAAATGGAAATTCAACGGAAACTATTCGAGACAATCGAATCAGCTTGCGATACATATCCCATTGTGTTTGGAATGGGGGTAAAACGCTATGGGCGACAGGCGGTGGGCCTCGTTTCGAGTTCGTTTGTAAAAGTCAACTTTTTAAATTAAATAATAAAAAAAAAAACTAAATAAAACCCTCTACTTTAACCCGCTGGCCCCCCCTTTTTCTCAAATTCATTTCAACAGATAAAAAAAAAGAAGCGAAAGACGGAGGAGCCGTCGCTCCTCCGAGGGGTGGCGCCGCCGCCTCTGGCGAGCCGCAACGTCGGAGCGCCTCGCGCGAGCAACCCCCGAAGCCCCCCCACCTCCATCGCATCGACCTGCTACCGCCACCCCAGAAGACTGGCGCAACCCCTCCCCCGTTCAGATCGCCAAGCCCCAAGACCCCCTCCGACCCCTGCGCCCCCTCAGGCCATCCACCGCCACCAGATTCTTCCCCCCCGACCACTCGACAGCGCCCCCCCCTGTAAGTTTTTTAATTTATTTATTTTTACTTTAGTTAAAACTGTTTTTTTTATAATGTTAAAACTGTTTTTTTTATAAGGTTAAAACTGATTTTTTTTCAATGTTAAAACTGATTTTTTTATAATGTTAAAACCGATTTTTGTAAGTTTAAAAACTGATTATTTTAAAGTTTAAAACTGATTATTGAAAAGTTTTAAAACTGATTATTATAAAGGATTAAAAACTGATTTTGTTTTAAGGATTAAAAACTGATTTTGTTTTAAGGATTAAAAACTGATTTTGTTTTAAAAATAAAAACTGATTTTGTTTTAAAAATAAAAACTGATTTTTGGTTAAAAATAAAAACTGATTTTTGGTTAAAAATAAAAACTGATTTTTTACTTACTTAAAGACTCGATTTTTATGTCCTGGAAAACATGTTTTTTTAAAGTGAACATATGGTTTTTAAAAATAAAGCTAGGAGGTTTAAATTAAAATTTGAACTCTTTTGAAAATAAAATTTGAACTCTTTTGAAAATAAAATTAGAATTGGTTTTTAAATTTATATATAGCATTGATTTTGAAATATATAAACTTGTTGACGAAAAATATAAACTTTGCTAAGAAAGAAATATATAAACTTGTTAAAGAAAAATATAAACTTTGCTAAGAAAAATATATATATACCTTGTTTAGAAAAATATATTTTGTTTAAATATAAAAATGTACATTGTTTTAAAATTAAATTTAGCATTGGGTTTTTATAATGAAGTAGAAATAAAAATATGATTTTTATCTATTGAACTTCGAAGTAAAGATTCGATTTTTATATATTGAGAAGCAAAGTAAAAATTCGATTTTTATATATTGGAAAGCAAAGTAAAAATTCGATTTTTACATAGGTAGTGAAAGCGGACAACGAAGATGACGAAGATGCGATAGCGATGAAGATTTCTATCAATGAAGTGCCGTGGAGCTAGGATAGCTATATGTGAGAATTTCTCACCTTTCAATTTCATTTTCTATTTATATATATACTAGGATGCAGACGGTGCTTAGTAGCACCCGACACAATCGTCCACAGACCATGGACTTGTTTGTTTGGTTGCATAGCTTAGTTATATGATTTGATTTGAATTTGGTTGTTTGGTGAATTTGATTGAGGTGTGAATGGCGTGGGCCTTCACTAGACCGGGGATAAGGCTAGGCCTCGTCCCGTTTCTAGTATCGTGCCGTTATGCTGCCGAAATTTTCTAAAATAAGTTAGACAATAAAAATATCATTTTATTGTGTAAATGAATAATAGAAATTCATATGTTGGAATAAAATGTTTTATCGTTAAAAATATAATTTTTAACGTGAGAATGAATATAGTGAAAGTGAATAAAATAAAATATTCATTTACAAACCAGACGGTTTGTTTATGTACACCTATTTGAAGGACATTGATTGGGTCGATAAATTTTACACATCGCCCAACAGCACAAATAAAATATGTGTTTGATTGTTTGAAACCCCACACGGGTGTTAGGATGAAATTTGAAGTTCACTCATCCTGATTGATTAAATATGTCGATCGATCGATTGACAGGCTGTTATAAGCGTTAGATAACTATATTTGATGCTTATACAGTGTAGTGCACTTTGGTTGATGGTTGATTATTTTTCAAAGCTATTATATACATGTGTTGTAGAAAATCCATATAATTAACATTATATGGTAATTGATTGTGCCTCATTCCAGTTTTGAAAAAGAAATATTTGAAATAGAAATATTTGAAATAGAATATGTGAAGCCGTGATGATTAGATTGACGCCATTTTGACGTGAACGATATTTATATCAATTGAAAACGACTTCGAAATGAATTGAATTGAAAACGATTTCGAAATGTATTGAATTGAAAACGATTTCGAAATGAATTGAATTGAAAACGATTTCGAAATGAATTGAATTGAAAACGATTTCGAAATGAATTGAATTGAAAACGATTTCGAAATGAATTGAATTGAAAACGATTTCGAAATGAATTGAATTGAATTGAATTGAAAACGATTTCGAAATGAATTGAATTGAAAACGATCTCGAAATGAATTGAATTGAAAACGAATTCGAATTGAATTGAAAGCGAAGTGAAATGAATTCAAATTGAATTGAAATTTGAATTGAATAGAAATGGATTTTAAAACGAATTTATAAAGAAGAATTCAATTTTGATTTGAATTGAAATGGAAGTTGAAAATGTTTTTGAAACGAATTCAAAACTATTTATATAATTCGTTTTAAATAGAAATCGACGATATATATATTATATATATATATTATATATATAATATAATGGCCTGAATAGAACGCGCCGCGGCAGTTCGCGAATTTCGACCATTGATTTCAAACGGACATTACGGGAGATCCGACCGTCGGATTCTCCTAAAACCGGAACCGTTGGGTTCGTATCGAAAAGAGCTTTCTAACGAATATTAGAAATTTGAAATCTAACGGTTGGATTTGGAATTATGTCCAAATCAAATTTGAAAAAGGTCGCTGTAAGTGCAGTTCGATGGCCGTTGATGGAAATCGACTGTACGGGCCTTGATAAAATTATTAAAAATAGTAATAATTTGTGTAAAATCATAAGAAATGATTTGTGAAGATTTGGGATGAAAGACTCCATATTTGAAAAGATAAAAATAGATTTTTATCGAAATGAACTAGTTTTGAACTAGATTTATAATTCTATTTATTTTTAAATAAATAAATTGAATTTGAAATGGTTTTAAAAATAACCAGAATATCCAATGATTGCATTGGAGTGGAATTGAATCGAAATTGTCTTCGGAATATTTCGATGTTGGAATTCGTGATTATACGGATGTTGATATGGGAATTTGAAAGATATATACTTATATCGTTATTTCCAATACGACATTTGTTAATCGTAGAATTTGATATTGAATATAAGCCGATATATTTTCTATTCAGAGCCTTGTATTGAATATCAAATGTGATTTGGGTTTGTCGTGAATGGTGTCTTCATTAACACTGTTCTTGAACCCAGTTGAGAAAAGATTAAATCTTTTTATTTTAGATTTAATGAAGTGTGCCAATTAAATAATATTTGATTGGAATTGAATTGATATTGATTTTTGGGTTTATCGTGAACAGTGTTTTAAATAACACTCGTTCTTTAACCCGATAATTAATGGAATGTGATTTTGGGTTTATCGTGAACTGTGTTTTAAATGACACTGATTCTTTAACCCAGTTAAAGATTAAAACTAAGTGGAGTTTTAATGAATCTTTAAATAGATTGAAAAGATCGAGAATGGAGTATCACCAGTTTTACTCCAAGCGATAGTTAAATCTTTAATTAGATTTGAACGTGAAATGGTAATTGAGTTACCGATAACACTGTGGGGTTAGATATGAAGTACTACCAGTTGTATTTCATGGAATGAATAGGTTGGGATTGGGAAATAAAATAAATGATTACTTCGGTGTGGTTCGCTAATCCCGACTAGTTTGAATTGATATTCAAAGGAGATTAAAGAATAAATTTAAAGAATTTATCTTGGATAAAATTAATGGGAACTTTTCCCAAAGTATAGGAATATTTGAATAAAAGAATATTCTAGATTGGAATGAGGCGTATGTTGTGTTTGTGTAACACTTTTATAATATATACGCGAGTTATTCAGAAAGACCGGGTTTATCCCATTCTGAATAACTGATTCGACGTGGTATCGAAGATGAAGACGGTGGTCGAAGACCGGAAGTCTTCACGTCGTTTGGGTGATTACTGATGATCTTGATTGGGCTGTACACCCAAGAAGATGGAAACAGTTGGTGATCGTCCAGACGTACTTGGAGATCGATGGATATGCGGGGTACTAGGTGCCTCTGGTTTCGTTCAGACCCAGAACGGACTTGTAAATGGACTGTGTGTCTGACATTGGATTTTAGTCTGTGTGATTGATTTCTATTAAATATATATCTGTTTGGCGGCGGAGAATTTATTCTCTTGCTTAACGCCCTTCTCTGAGACATACGAGCTCAGGGGTTATATACTGATGGATATCAAACACATAGAGTGAATTGCCTGTGTGGCATGCCTAAGTGGCAATAGATCGAGGCTTCTGTTGAAAAGCAAAGTCTTGTGGTGATGATCAAAGCACAGCCTGTGTGGCACAGCTTTGTGTAACGTGAATTCGCGAGTTTCACACCCGGTATGAACCAAAAACGGGAGACGGACATCAGGGAGGACTTGCGTTTCTTTCTAGCTAGAAGTGGCGTCAGTGGTTTTACACGCCCTGACGAGTTTGACTTATGTGGTTGTTGCTGTTGCGAGGCGCCTCGGTTTGATCGGACGATCCGGGTCCGATGGAGTCATTTGTTGGCTCATTTACGCCCCATAGGGCGGAGAGACGTATTGTTCAGGCATAATAATCCACATCGGTGGACCGGCCCTGATGATCCAAGGCCCACCTGAGTCTGGGACCTGAGACATGGGCTAGATTGTCTCGAATCGGTTGAGGACTATCTTTTGCCTCGGTTCATAGATGGAAATCGAATTTCCAAATACGTGACATTTGCGGTTTTATTTGTAGAGCCTAGTATGGCGACATGATATATGGTACCCATGCCGCCTATGATTGATACTTATGATTTGAAGTTGATTTATGCACTATGCACTTATAATAGTATCAAATGATTTGTTTTAACCGTATCAAGCATTCTTTGGCTGTTATAAGGGAAAACCCTATCCTCGGCTGCGTTGCATTGTGTGATGGGACCTGGGTCTTATAACAGCTTCATTTTTCTTTAGTTAGCATTGCGCTGTTTGTTTTATGCACTGGTATTCTTGGGAGGAAACCCGTTCCGTGTTATACGGCGTGGTCCCTTGATTTACCTAACTAAAAAAATAAAGATTAACTGTTTTAGTTCTCACACCAGTCACATGACTGACCTGGAGTTTATTGTTTTAACCTAAACTCTGGGTGCCCTTATTTTGACACGGGCAGCTAGTAGTTTGGTTTTGCAGATTTATATTCACAGGATCCTGGTTTACAGCTGGAACGATATCCGGAAAGCTTTGTATCCGTATATCTCATTCTAGTTGTGTATTGTATTATTTTTCCGCTGCTATGTATTTAAATGTAATTTAAATCTCTGATATTTCTGTGTAATATTCATTTATACTCTGTATATTCTTGTAATCTGATGCATTGTTGTGATATACAATGAAATGTTCTTCTATATGCGTTCTGTTGTGGCTTGTTCTCGAACTATCCAACGCTTTCCTTTACGGGGAAGTTACGGGTCTTTACAGTTGGTATCAGAGCTTTGGTTTACAAAGCTAGAGAACAAGACACATTAGAACCTTACGAAAGAATTCATCAGATATTGGATTAGTAATATCCAATGAGAATGGCTCGTTATAGATAGGATCAGTAGTGTCCTAGAACGAGTGTGAAAAGTATATTTTTAAAATGAAAGCCAATTTTGTTTTGAAAATTTAAATCAATTATACGTATTTGATTATTTATTTACATTGATTTGGACAATCAAATATATAGAGATTTTAGTATACGTCTGATCCACGTGTATTGAAGCCTCAAATATATTCGATAGATATAGAATCACACTCTAGTCGCTCGGACATGATTCTAATGATTGACGCGTCATCATTAGAATTTATTTTCGTGTTTCGAAGGTGAGATTTCTATATATTTCCATTAGACTGGTGTGAGAACCAAAATTAGATAGGGCCTATTGTTGTGATTTGGCATCAAAAATCTGATTTTTGACTATGTATCAAAGTTATCAATTTGAAACTCTAATCCACTAATTGATTGATGTTTGTGTTGTTTGATTATTTGTTTGATAATTTTGAACCATTATGCCCAATAGCATCAAATATTGAGTTATATCGAAAATTGGTTGCGTTTGCTTGCATATACATATATATCATTGAACAGGTCATAGCAAGGAGGCTAGAGCCGAAGAATAAAATTTGTTTGCCCGACAAATAGGTACATGTTTACTACATGATTTACTGTTTTGTTTGGGTGATGATGATTTTATGAGCCTATTGGCTAGCCGCTTGGCTTTTTCTTTTTCTTTTTGAGATCTGAAGGACCGGGGAAGCTATTTGAAATTCCCCGATGCTCCCGGTGCAGGGGAGGTTATGGCGAAATTTTTCAAAAATTTAGGGTGTTAGCCAAATTTTTGAAATTTTAGAAAATTCTCAGAAACTGAAAAGTTAGAGAATGGAAGCCTGATCGAGCGTAGAGTTGATTGATCAAACCACTTTCGACTTTGTTCCTTTTCGGGGACGAAAAGTTTTAAGTGGGGGAGATTGTAACAACCCGAAAATCTGGGCCAGTTTAAAATTTTTATTTTGGCAATTTTAGCGAATTTTGAATATTTAAAATGAATTATTTTAAATAATATCGACGAGAAATTTATTTTGAATATAATTAGAACGTATATATTATATACGTCGTCGTTAGAATATATAATAATTATATATAATTATAAAAAGAATTGAAAATGGTGCGGTAGTTCGAAAATTCGATTTCTAATTTCAAATGAATATACAGAATTCAATATAAGTCGGAATTGAACGAAACAAGAAATATTTGAATCTGTATAACTATATCTTTGTAACGAAGTTAACAAACTGAGATTTCATCTTAGGAATGATAAGATATGTCCAGTTTAAAATTAGAAATAGTCGCTGTGGAATTTATATATATTTTTATATATATAAGGCCCTTAAAAATAGCAATTTTGCAAACGACCTCGGATTTCGACGAAACCAGTTTTGTTGGGTCCGTGATGTTAAGTTATTGCTAGATTCCAAATTTCATAATTTTTCGAATCAGTATGTGAGCGTGGTAAAGGAAAACGCGTTTGACCAGTTTCAGTTGATTTTAATCGACTGGAAATTGGTCATTTTTCCAACGGTCTCAGAATTCGACGAAACTAGTTTTATTAGGACTGTATTGTCAATACGAAGTTAGAAAATATTTTTCTGCAATTTTTAAAGTTCGTATGTGACCCCGGTGATTTGAAATGTATGTTTAAAATTCAATATAATGATTTAAATGGAAATTCAACGGAAACTATTCGAGACAATCGAATCAGCTTGCGATACATATCCCATTGTGTTTGGAATGGGGGTAAAACGCTATGGGCGACAGGCGGTGGGCCTCGTTTCGAGTTCGTTTGTAAAAGTCAACTTTTTAAATTAAATAATAAAAAAAAAATTAAATAAAACCCTCTACTTTAACCCGCTGGCCCCCCCTTTTTCTCAAATTCATTTCAACAGATAAAAAAAAAGAAGCGAAAGACAGAGGAGCCGTCGCTCCTCCGAGGGGTGGCGCCGCCGCCTCTGGCGAGCCCCAACGTCGGAGCGCCTCGCGCGAGCAACCCCCGAAGCCCCCCACCTCCATCGCATCGACCTGCTACCGCCACCCCAGAAGACTGGCGCAACCCCTCCCCCGTTCAGATCGCCAAGCCCCAAGACCCCCTCCGACCCCTGCGCCCCCTCAGGCCATCCACCGCCACCAGATTCTTCCCCCCCGACCACTCGACAACGCCCCCCTGTAAGTTTTTTAATTTATTTATTTTTACTTTAGTTAAAACTGTTTTTTTTATAACGTTAAAACTGTTTTTTTTATAACGTTAAAACTGATTTTTTTTTAATGTTAAAACTGATTTTTTTATAATGTTAAAACCGATTTTTGTAAGTTTAAAAACTGATTATTTTAAAGTTTAAAACTGATTATTTTAAAGTTTAAAACTGATTATTGAAAAGTTTTAAAACTGATTATTATAAAGGATTAAAAACTGATTTTGTTTTAAGGATTAAAAACTGATTTTGTTTTAAGGATTAAAAACTGATTTTGTTTTAAGGATTAAAAACTGATTTTGTTTTAAAAATAAAAACTGATTTTGTTTTAAAAATAAAAACTGATTTTTGGTTAAAAATAAAAACTGATTTTTGGTTAAAAATAAAAACTGATTTTTTACTTACTTAAAGACTCGATTTTTATGTCCTTGAAAACATGTTTTTTTAAAGTGAACATATGGTTTTTAAAAATAAAGCTAGGAGGTTTAAATTAAAATTTGAACTCTTTTGAAAATAAAATTAGAACTCTTTTGAAAATAAAATTAGAATTGGTTTTTAAATTTATATATAGCATTGATTTTGAAATATATAAACTTGTTGACGAAAAATATAAACTTTGCTAAGAAAGAAATATATAAACTTGTTAAAGAAAAATATAAACTTTGCTAAGAAAAATATATATATACCTTGTTTAGAAAAATATATTTTGTTTAAATATAAAAATGTACATTGTTTTAAAATTAAATTTAGCATTGGGTTTTTATAATGAAGTAGAAATAAAAATATGATTTTTATCTATTGAACTTCGAAGTAAAGATTCGATTTTTATATATTGAGAAGCAAAGTAAAAATTCGATTTTTATATATTGGAAAGCAAAGTAAAAATTCGATTTTTACATAGGTAGTGAAAGCGGACAACGAAGATGACGAAGATGCGATAGCGATGAAGATTTCTATCAATGAAGTGCCGTGGAGCTAGGATAGCTATATGTGAGAATTTCTCACCTTTCAATTTCATTTTCTATTTATATATATACTAGGATGCAGACGGTGCTTAGTAGCACCCGACACAATCGTCCACAGACCATGGACTTGTTTGTTTGGTTGCATAGCTTAGTTATATGATTTGATTTGAATTTGGTTGTTTGGTGAATTTGATTGAGGTGTGAATGGCGTGGGCCTTCACTAGACCGGGGATAAGGCTAGGCCTCGTCCCGTTTCTAGTATCGTGCCGTTATGCTGCCGAAATTTTCTAAAATAAGTTAGAAAATAAAAATATCATTTTATTGTGTAAATGAATAATAGAAATTCATATGTTGGAATAAAATGTTTTATCGTTAAAAATATAATTTTTAACGTGAGAATGAATATAGTGAAAGTGAATAAAATAAAATATTCATTTACAAACCAGACGGTTTGTTTATGTACACCTATTTGAAGGACATTGATTGGGTCGATAAATTTTACACATCGCCCAACAGCACAAATAAAATATGTGTTTGATTGTTTGAAACCCCACACGGGTGTTAGGATGAAATTTGAAGTTCACTCATCCTGATTGATTAAATATGTCGATCGATCGATTGACAGGCTGTTATAAGCGTTAGATAACTATATTTGATGCTTATACAGTGTAGTGCACTTTGGTTGATGGTTGATTATTTTTCAAAGCTATTATATACATGTGTTGTAGAAAATCCATATAATTAACATTATATGGTAATTGATTGTGCCTCATTCCAGTTTTGAAAAAGAAATATTTGAAATAGAAATATTTGAAATAGAATATGTGAAGCCGTGATGATTAGATTGACGCCATTTTGACGTGAACGATATTTATATCAAATGAAAACGATTTCGAAATGAATTGAATTGAAAACGATTTCGAAATGTATTGAATTGAAAACGATTTCGAAATGAATTGAATTGAAAACGATTTCGAAATGAATTGAATTGAAAACGATTTCGAAATGAATTGAATTGAAAACGATTTCGAAATGAATTGAATTGAAAACGATTTCGAAATGAATTGAATTGAATTGAAAACGATTTCGAAATGAATTGAATTGAAAACGATCTCGAAATGAATTGAATTGAAAACGAATTCGAATTGAATTGAAAGCGAAGTGAAATGAATTCAAATTGAATTGAAATTTGAATTGAATAGAAATGGATTTTAAAACGAATTTATAAAGAAGAATTCAATTTTGATTTGAATTGAAATGGAAGTTGAAAATGTTTTTGAAACGAATTCAAAACTATTTATATAATTCGTTTTAAATAGAAATCGACAATATATATATTATATATATATATTATATATAATATAATGGCCTGAATAGAACGCGCCGCGCCGCGGCAGTTCGCGAATTTCGACCATTGATTTCAAACGGACATTACGGGAGATCCGACCGTCGGATTCTCCTAAAACCGGAACCGTTGGGTTCGTATCGAAAAGTGCTTTCTAACGAATATTAGAAATTTGAAATCTAACGGTTGGATTTGGAATTATGTCCAAATCAAATTTGAAAAAGGTCGCTGTAAGTGCAGTTCGATGGCCGTTGATGGAAATCGACTGTACGGGCCTTGATAAAATTATTAAAAATAGTAATAATTTGTGTAAAATCATAAGAAATGATTTGTGAAGATTTGGGATGAAAGACTCCATATTTGAAAAGATAAAAATAGATTTTTATCGAAATGAACTAGTTTTGAACTAGATTTATAATTCTATTTATTTTTAAATAAATAAATTGAATTTGAAATGGTTTTAAAAATAACCAGAATATCCAATGATTGCATTGGAGTGGAATTGAATCGAAATTGTCTTCGGAATATTTCGATGTTGGAATTCGTGATTATACGGATGTTGATTCTGGAATTTGAAAGATATATACTTATATCGTTATTTCCAATACGACATTTGTTAATCGTAGAATTTGATATTGAATATAAGCCGATATATTTTCTATTCAGAGCCTTGTATTGAATATCAAATGTGATTTGGGTTTGTCGTGAATGGTGTCTTCATTAACACTGTTCTTGAACCCAGTTGAGAAAAGATTAAATCTTTTTATTTTAGATTTAATGAAGTGTGCCAATTAAATAATATTTGATTGGAATTGAATTGATATTGATTTTTGGGTTTATCGTGAACAGTGTTTTAAATAACACTCGTTCTTTAACCCGATAATTAATGGAATGTGATTTTGGGTTTATCGTGAACTGTGTTTTAAATGACACTGATTCTTTAACCCAGTTAAAGATTAAAACTAAGTGGAGTTTTAATGAATCTTTAAATAGATTGAAAAGATCGAGAATGGAGTATCACCAGTTTTACTCCAAGCGATAGTTAAATCTTTAATTAGATTTGAACGTGAAATGGTAATTGAGTTACCGATAACACTGTGGGGTTAGATATGAAGTACTACCAGTTGTATTTCATGGAATGAATAGGTTGGGATTGGGAAATAAAATAAATGATTACTTCGGTGTGGTTCGCTAATCCCGACTAGTTTGAATTGATATTCAAAGGAGATTAAAGAATAAATTTAAAGAATTTATCTTGGATAAAATTAATGGGAACTTTTCCCAAAGTATAGGAATATTTGAATAAAAGAATATTCTAGATTGGAATGAGGCGTATGTTGTGTTTGTGTAACACTTTTATAATATATACGCGAGTTATTCAGAAAGACCGGGTTTATCCCATTCTGAATAACTGATTCGACGTGGTGTCGAAGATGAAGACGGTGGTCGAAGACCGGAAGTCTTCACGTCGTTTGGGTGATTACTGATGATCTTGATTGGGCTGTACACCCAAGAAGATGGAAACAGTTGGTGATCGTCCAGACGTACTTGGAGATCGATGGATATGCGGGGTACTAGGTGCCTCCGGTTTCGTTCAGACCCAGAACGGACTTGTAAATGGACTGTGTGTCTGACATTGGATTTTAGTCTGTGTGATTGATTTCTATTAAATATATATCTGTTTGGCGGCGGAGAATTTATTCTCTTGCTTAACGCCCTTCTCTGAGACATACGAGCTCAGGGGTTATATACTGATGGATATCAAACACATAGAGTGAATTGCCTGTGTGGCATGCCTAAGTGGCAATAGATCGAGGCTTCTGTTGAAAAGCAAAGTCTTGTGGTGATGATCAAAGCACAGCCTGTGTGGCACAGCTTTGTGTAACGTGAATTCGCGAGTTTCACACCCGGTATGAACCAAAAACGGGAGACGGACATCAGGGAGGACTTGCGTTTCTTTCTAGCTAGAAGTGGCGTCAGTGGTTTTACACGCCCTGACGAGTTTGACTTATGTGGTTGTTGCTGTTGCGAGGCGCCTCGGTTTGATCGGACGATCCGGGTCCGATGGAGTCATTTGTTGGCTCATTTACGCCCCATAGGGCGGAGAGACGTATTGTTCAGGCATAATAATCCACATCGGTGGACCGGCCCTGACGATCCAAGGCCCACCTGAGTCTGGGACCTGAGACATGGGCTAGATTGTCTCGAATCGGTTGAGGACTATCTTTTGCCTCGGTTCATAGATGGAAATCCAATTTCCAAATACGTGACATTTGCGGTTTTATTTGTAGAGCCTAGTATGGCGACATGATATATGGTACCCATGCCGCCTATGATTGATACTTATGATTTGAAGTTGATTTATGCACTATGCACTTATAATAGTATCAAATGATTTGTTTTAACCGTATCAAGCATTCTTTGGCTGTTATAAGGGAAAACCCTATCCTCGGCTGCGTTGCATTGTGTGATGGGACCTGGGTCTTATAACAGCTTCATTTTTCTTTAGTTAGCATTGCGCTGTTTGTTTTATGCACTGGTATTCTTGGGAGGAAACCCGTTCCGTGTTATACGGCGTGGTCCCTTGATTTACCTAACTAAAAAAATAAAGATTAACTGTTTTAGTTCTCACACCAGTCACATGACTGACCTGGAGTTTATTGTTTTAACCTAAACTCTGGGTGCCCTTATTTTGACACGGGCAGCTAGTAGTTTGGTTTTGCAGATTTATATTCACAGGATCCTGGTTTACAGCTGGAACGATATCCGGAAAGCTTTGTATCCGTATATCTCATTCTAGTTGTGTATTGTATTATTTTTCCGCTGCTATGTATTTAAATGTAATTTAAATCTCTGATATTTCTGTGTAATATTCATTTATACTCTGTATATTCTTGTAATCTGATGCATTGTTGTGATATACAATGAAATGTTCTTCTATATGCGTTCTGTTGTGGCTTGTTCTCGAACTATCCGACGCTTTCCTTTACGGGGAAGTTACGGGTCTTTACAAACCGACCGGCTTAACTAGTTGCTACAAACAATAGGACCCAATGTGAGAAGTTGGTCATGTTGTACCTTGAACCCGAGGTTAGACCAAGTTGTGGTGTAAAGCTACCCGGACCCGCCCGGCTTAACTAGTAACCACAACAAGGTCTAATGTGAGAGGTTAAGGCGCATTAAATTAATTAATGCCTCGTGATTAGGGTTAAGTCATGGTCCACTTAATACTTAACCAATTTGGGCTTGGTAGATTAATCGGGGTTAAGTCGTGAACTCATCGTTACACTTAACCAAGTTAATCCAGGATTAGCAAGAGGGTTAAACCGTACTTAACCCACTAGAAAAATCCTAGCAATGGGGGCCCACTCCAGCAGTAATCCCAAGTTAGTATCATCATGACCCTAGGGACTAGGCTAGGGTGGAGGCACGATTACTGGACTGGAGGTAAGTGACCAAAAGCGACGGCACAGGGTACGCCGGTGTAGTTCTGGGCGGACTCTGGTCGTGCACATAGTCCGTAGCCGGAGAAAACATGCACGGGTACCAGTAGATCGGGAATGTGCACTCATGTTCATGGTGTCCAGGGGTTGACACCCTAGAGCTTGATACACCCGAAGGGTGGACCCGACACAGTTCGACTACAATTTTGATTGGGCCGTATTGACACCAACACGTGACGAGTTAGGCTTAGGGAGCCGATCGACTAGACCGTTTGGTTGGACCTTGTATTAGGGTCATTTCATGTTATTGGGCCAAAGCTTGGGCCAAGGGAGCAATACTTGTTTATTCAAGTCATGTTAGTTTGCTAGTACACCTGTGGTGCAAAACCTTAATCCTGATTATGCGATGACACCTTTATCTACCTTGTTAGTTAATCATCATGCTAGTATATTGTTATCCTTATGTTCATCCCTGCTGCTCATGCCAGTTAACTTTATCAGTTTACATTGATTGTAGTAGGGCTTACTCAGTCTTTTTGACTGACCTGTTTTCTTTCGCCTCTTTTCTTCCGTTCCCCCCCCAGGTTCTCAGGGAGGGAATACTGGAGCTTAGCTTGGATTTCGGATTGCTTGCTTGTGGGATTTCAGCTCATGTACGGTTTCGACATGAAGCTAGCTATGGTTACCACTTAATTGGGGATAGCACTTATTTATTTCAGTTTTTCAGTTGATGTTGTTTTATCTAGACTTGTTTATTTGGAAAGCTATGTTGTACCAGACTTGTTTTGAAATGTTTTGAAATCTTCCGCTATTTTATCTATGTTATTTACTCTGTTTACATATATACATATGTTCTTGTTCTGCCTTGATATATCATTATGCATGTTTACCTGATTCAAACGCCCCTCCAAAGTCAGAGTGCTTGCAAGAGCCACCCTGGTGGAGGTGGGGTGTTACATTTGGTATCAGAGCATATGGTACGAGAAGGAACAAAAAAAAAGCTTTTAGAAAACTTTTGGAAAACTATTTTCAAAACCAAGTATAAAGTATTTTCCAAAGAAAAGTCTAGTTTATTTTAAAGGCTATTCCCCAAAAAGCCATTAGCAAAATTCCTTCGTTTTTCTCCATTCTGAATCTGTCTTTTTCTTCATTTTCAGTATGGCCGATAACTTTGCTATTCCGGAGGGAGTACACGTACCTGTTTGGTATAGGAGACTTTTGGAGGCTAGGGCGACCGAAGCCGGCCCCGCAGATGTTCCTCCTCCTCCTCCGGTAGTTAATATTCCTCCTCCTCCTCCTCCTCCTCCTCCGGTGGTTAATGTTCCTCCTCCTCCTGTCGCTGAGGTTCCTCTTCCTCCTCCCCCTCAGCATCCTCAAGTGGACTTCGCAAAGACTTGCAAAGATTTCAAAGCAATGGGTGGCAAGAACTTTCAAGGCACCGAGACTTATGTAGAGGCCAGAAATTGGTTGAAAGAGACCGAGGATTTGTTTGCTATCTTCGGGTTAGACGATCAGAGGAAGCTCTTGTTGGTGGTTTGGCTTATGAAGGATAAAGCCGCTTATTGGTGGGAAGTCACCAATGGTACTAGGCCTGTTGAGACTTGGGCCGATTTCAGGGCAAGGTTCATGCTTAAGTTTCTATCTTCTGCTGAGGAGAATCTGCAAATAGAGAGGTTCATAACTTTGAAACAAGGAGATATGTCTGTCAAAGAATATGTGAACAAGTTCAATCAGTTAGCTCGTTTTGGCTTGGATATGGTGAATACTCCTCAGAAGAAGGCTCTTCGTTTTGCTAGAGGATTGAATGAGCCGTTGCAGGGATTGGCTATGTCACATATTCCCCATGGGGCCACGTTTGAGAGTTTGGTTGATATGGCGTTACTTCAGGGAGATGTCAAGAAAGAAACCAAGACGAATGATACTCAAGCCAAGAAGACTGATTCCCAGGGAAAAGGAAATCAGGGTAATCCAAGTGGTCAGAGCAGTCAAGGCAATCAGAACAAGAACAAGAGTCAAGGCAACAAGGGGAACAACAACAAGGGCAATAACAACAAGGGCAAGACAACAAGGGGAAGTGCCATTATTGCGGTTCAGTTGGGCATCTTATTAAGGATTGTAAGAAGAGGAAAAGGAAGAATGGTGAATGCTTTTTCTGCGGTGAGACTGGACATTTCAGTAAGGATTGCCCGAGGAAGCAAACGCAAGGCCAGGGTCAGACTCAGCGTGCTGGACCTTCAGGAGGGCAAGTTCATGCTCTCAATGTCGCTCCAGTTCCCGATCGAGGTAGTATTTCTGTTGAGAGCCTTGTATATATTTCTGATTTTCCAGTTCGTACCTTGTTTGATTCTGGTGCATCGCATAGCTTTATCTCATCTGATCTTGTTGATAGTTTGCACCTTAGTACTAGCTTGGTAGATGATCCTGTCTGTGTCTCAAATCCTATTAGGGGTTCCGCCCATTTGTCTATGATATGTGGGGATTTGAGGATCTCTATACTGAGTGTAGAGTTCTTGTGCAGTGCTTATGTTCTTGGTTTTAGGGGATACGGATTGATATTGGGCATGGATTGGCTGTCCAGATATGGAGCCATTCTTGATTGTGAGCATAGGGTTGTGAGGCTCGTGACTCGCCTCGGAAACACCCTAGAGATTTCTTGTGATCCGAGAGGTCCCGTCATGTTGTGCTATCTGGAATCACTCGACTCGTCAATGGAAACTCTTCAGTCTGTGAGAGTGGTTCGAGAGTATCCGGATGTTTTCGATGAAGTTAGGGGGTTGCCCCCTAAGCGAGAGATTGATTTCCGCATTTATCTGGTGGATAATGCAAAGCCTGTTTGTTTCTTTGCCCGTTCGGCACATGGCTCCGCGTGAAAGGCGGGAGCTAAGTAAGCAAGTGAAAGAGTTGCTTGAGAAGAACTTCATTAGACGAAGTATATCTGAATGGGGAGCGCCTGTGGTATTTGCTACCAAGGCGGATGGTTCTCTCCGACTTTGCGTTGACTATCGAGAGTTGAATAAGCTGACTAAGAAGAACAGACACCCGTTACCGAGGATTGATGATCTCTTTGACCAGCTTGTCGGTGCTTCTGTTTTCTCTCAGCTTGATCTTGCTACGGGGTTCCATCAGCTCAGGGTAGCTGAAGATAGTATAGACAAGACTGCGTTCAGAACTTCAGATGGATTCTTCGAATGGCTTGTCATGCCGTTCGGCTTGACTAATGCACCCGCATATTTCGTGGACTTGATGAGTAGGGTGTTCAGGGAGTTCTTGAACAAGTTTGTCGTGGTCTTCGTAGATGATATTCTGATCTTCTCTAAGGATGAGGAAGAGCACGCAAGGCATCTCATGGAGGTGATGGATACGCTTAGAGCGCATCAGTTGAAGGCCAAGTTCTCCAAGTGTCACTTTTGGAGAAGGGAAGTTAGATTCCTTGGGCATATAATATCTAAGCAAGGCTTAGCGGTGGATCCCGCTAAGGTAGTGGCAGTTCAGGATTGGAAGACTCCAAGGAATGCAACCGAAGTGATAAGTTTTCTAGGTCTTGCGGGTTTTTACCGGAAGTTCATCAAGGACTTCGCAAAGATATCCGCTCCTCTCACTAAATTGACGAAGAAGAATTTAGTTTTTGCTTGGAGCATAGAATGCGAGCTTGCTTTTCAGAAGCTCAAGAGAGCTCTCACATCAGCACCTATTCTAGCTTTGCTCGATGGAGGGAAGTTATTTACCGTATACACCGATGCATGTGGCACGGGGTTAGGAGCTGTTCTTATGCAAGAAGGAAGAGTGATATGCTTTGGCGGTAGACAACTCAAAGTGCATGAGAAGAATTATCCCACTCATGACTTAGAGTTGGCAGCAATAGTATATGCACTCAAGGCTTGGCGCCATTATCTTCTGGGAGAAAGATTTGAGCTTTATACCGATCACAAGTCATTGAAGTATCTCTTTTCTCAGAAGGATCTGAATCAGAGGCAACAAAGATGGATGGAATTCTTGGCGTCCTACGATTTTGAGATAGCTTATACCCCTGGCAAGGGGAATGTGGTAGCAGATGCATTGAGTAGAAGAAGGTTGACCCTAAGTCCTCTATTCGTTGAGATGAAGAATTTAGAGTATGTGGCAACCTTTGATTTCTCTTTGGCGATTGAGTCGATGACCGGTTCTTTAGCATCTCTGGAACTCAGACCTACCCTTCTTGATCAAGTTGGGGCTTCGCAGAGAGAAGACCCTCAGATAGTTGAGATTATGGATAAGCTAATTCGAGGAGAGACGTCTAGTCATCTCGCTCGATATTCTATTGATGACAAGGGTTGGCTGAGGAGAGACGGAAGGTTATGTGTTCCAATGGTAGAAGATCTAGTAAGAAGAGTTCTTGAGGAAGCGCATCACTCTAAGTTGACTATACATCCGGGCGGAGATAAGATGTATAAAGATATGAAGCGCATTTTCTTTTGGCCTGGGATGAAGAAGGATGTGGCAGAATTTGTCTCTAGATGTATCATTTGCCAGCAAGTTAAGGCCGAGTCGAAGAAGCCCGGTGGGCTATTGCATCCTCTAGACGTTCCACTATGGAAGTGGGAGAGTATTTCCATGGATTTTATCGATGGGCTACCAAGGTCAAGGAAAGGGAATACGAGCATTTGGGTTATTGTGGATAGACTTACGAAGAGTGCTCATTTCATTCCGGTGAAGAGCAAGAGGACCGCATCTTGGCTAGCGTCTGTATATCTTCGTGAGATTGTGAGACTACATGGAGTCCCTTCTAGTATAGTCAGTGACTGTGACCCAATCTTTACAAGTCAATTCTGGAATAGCTTGCAAGAAGCTATGGGAACAAGGTTGAATCTAAGTACGGCTTATCACCCACAGACGGACGGTCAAACCGAAAGGGTGAATAGGGTACTCGAGGATCTGTTGAGGCTTTGTATTCTGGATTTTGGTGGTACTTGGGAAGACCGTCTTCCTCTTGTTGAGTTTGCATATAATAACAGTTATCAGGCAAGCATAGGGATGACACCATTTGAAGCTTTATATGAGAGGCCGTGCAAGTCGCCTACATGTTGGTGGGAGACTACAGATGAGCTTATACTTGGGCCTGATATGATCAGAGATACATCCGAGAAGATCGAGTTGATTCGGAGACGGATGAAAGCGGCCCAAGACCGACAGAAATCCTATGCTGATAAGCGAAGAACGGATTTGGAGTTTGATGTTGGGGATATGGTTTTCGTGAAGGTTTCTCCTTTGCGGAATGTGGTCCGATTTGGAGCTGTTGGGAAGTTGGCACCGAGGTTTGTTGGACCATTCCCTATTATAGAGAGGATCGGGCAGATGACTTATAGAGTGAAGTTGCCCGAGAAGCTTGCTGGAGTACACGATGTTTTTCATGTCTCGCATCTCCGGAAGTGTTTACATGAATCAGCATAGGTTGTTGAGCCAAGTGTTCTAAAAGATGTAGAAGTGGAGAAAGAGGCTACCTTGAGGAGAGCTCCGATTCGTATCTTGGGGACGGAGACCAAGAAGCTAAGGAAACGAGAGGTCAAATTGGTGAAGGTTCAATGGGGTGAAGCCGAAGAAGACGCAACTTGGGAAACCGAGGAGAAGATGCGTGGGCTTTATCCATTCCTTTTTGAGGGTACACTCTCAATCTCTTTTCTTTGTTAGCATATCTTTCTCTTTACTATCCATGTTTATTGTAACGACCCGTATTCTACGCATCATAGGATCGTAGGATATTTATTTCTTTCACATACGAAGTCGTATGGTCATGTAACTTTGGGAGACGACTATTGGGGTCGTTTCCCATGTTCATGATTTTTCCCGATTTTTAAATGACCATTTTACCCCTAGTTGGTACTGTTTTGGCCATAACTTTTGACTGGAAAGGAATTTTGACCTGAAACCACCTCCATTTGCTTCGGATGATGGTTTCTCTTTCCGTAGAGTGGTCACATTAGCCAAACGGACTTACCGTTTGGGAGATATGGCTGAAACAAGTTTCAGATGGAGAAAAACAGCTTAATTGGGCTTAACCGGGTGATTAGCAGCTAGGCCCAAGGGGAATTTCGGGTTTAGAGGTATAGGAGGACTGATTAGGGTTAGGTTATCATTTTCATTTCAGTTTTGAGCCGTCACAAACCTCCTTGAGACCTTAGTAATGGCTTCCTACATCTAAAACACCCAAAATCACTCTCTAATTGAAGATTAGGCTTAGCAACACCAAATTAAGGAGAAAAAGCACCAAAGCAAGGTTGGAACTGCTGTTAGACATCAGTATTCGCCCCAAATCAGAGGAGTTTCAGTTCTGAGAATTTCATTTGTGGCCAAGGTGAGTGATAGCATCATTTTGACACTAATTACAGTTAATTAAGGGTGATTAGTGAAGATTAGCGAATTTATACGTAAATAAATTCTGGAAAAATTCTTAAAATTCTAAAATAATGTTTTAAGGCTCTGTTAGAAATTTGGGTTAATTTCGATGTGTTTTGCTAATCGTATGTTTAAACATGGTTAAGAGGGATTATAAGCAAATGTGAGGTTTTAGCCACTTTTGATTCATTTTGATTCATTTAAATTATTGTTTGCTGTTTGTGGTTGCTATTACATGTTGCTATGACTCTATGGTATGTTTCATGATTGATTAGAATAGTTAAATTGCTCGAAAACGTCGTCGAATGGCGTAGAAAGCTCGCTGGAAAGTTGCAGAAGTGTGCAGGTTCCGAACCGGTTCGGATCGGAGAAAGGGGTCGGATCGGACTAGGGAACTGACCAAGGGAATCCGAACTGGATGAGGACTTGCCACTGGAAGAAGTTTGGCAGGAAGGAAGGCCATTGCTTAGAGTTGGAGTTGGACAGAAGATTGGATCGGAGTAAGGGAGCAGACCGGATCGGAGGAAGAGAACAGGACGGATCGGAGCAGGCAAACAAGTCAAACAGGAAGAATCGGATCGGATGGACTACCTCCGAACCGAACTCAAGCGGAGACACCCGAACCTAACCGATATCTGAAGGGGGAGGATCACTGAACCGACCCGACCCGGAGGAGGACACCGACCCGACCCGAAGTGGACTACCGACCCGAAGTGGACTACCGACCCGAAGTGGACTACCGACCCGAACCGATGAAGGTGATGACTACCGACCCGAACCGGTGAAGATGATGACTACCGAACCGAACCGAATTCTAGGACTGTTAATGCGCGACAACTCTTCTGAAGACCCACTCCAATTCGACCAAACCCGAGATGCAAAGGAAGTCCAAATGAGAAGTTAGAGCTCAAGATTCAGATGGGAATCAACGAGTTCGCTTCATGGTTGGGCTTTGCTGCGGGACGCGTGTTAAGGAGTTATCGACGTCTATAGCTTTGGACCACTATGGTAGGAGGTGCGAAGGCGGATTCAGGGCCATTATGGCATCGGTAGAACCAAGGGCTACGACCAATGAAGTGGGTCATTGAAATGTTTGGTCATGACTCCAAGTGTTTGGCTTGGTCACAGCAGGGTTTCTACAAGACGGGATTCGTCGTTACCTCAGTTTGTCTAGTGTTCCAAAGTGGTAAATGTCGTACGCTTTACGCACTGAGTGAGAGACGTGAGGATGGTTGCTATGTTTGATTGTTTGACATACACACCCCACCCCCGTATTCTTATACTATTTATCATGGCACCATAGAGCACTGTACGGTATGTGGTACTAACTCTTTGGTTGCAGGTCCAGGTTCAGGTATGGTTTAGTATACCTGTTATTGTTCTGTTTAGATGCTTATCGCTCATACCAGGCTTTATGTCTGACCCAGAGTTTTATGTCTCCTCTTATTACTCTGGGTGCTCACACGAGCAGACTAGAAACAGGTTAGCTGGTGACGCACGGGTAGATGATCCGGAGACGAGCAGGAGGCTTCCACGTAATATATATAGAGTATTCTCCCTGTGTTGTTGAAGATCACTGCTTGGGCATTGTTGGTGTATCTTCTACTTCAGCTTTCTTTTTGATTAGAGACAGTAAATTTGGAAAATTGTAATAAGCTGTATTTGGATTTCCGCTGCTTTGATGATTTGTGTTGATTTTAGTTATCAGCTTATGCACTGTCTCGCCTGTTTTGTGTCAAGTATGTTATTATTATATTTTATTCCATGCGCTGTGAGACATTCTGCAGGGTTCTTGATTAGTTCATTCTCTTCTTTTCTTTCTTATGACGACCGTCTTGTGCTAGTCGGGCATGTGTACAGCGCACTTTTGGAGGAAATGCAGGTTGGTGCGGGGCGGGCCGTCACACTTGGTATCAGAGCTCTAGGTTGCGTAGTTAACCTAGGGAAGTTATCAGGGAGAGATATTATACGTATACGAGAGAGCGTATTTGTGATTACTTTGGTTTTTAAAAGCTATATATATATACTATTAGTAGTATAAGGATGAAGTCGTACTGCACTAGCACCACTATGGAGTCGTTAATCGTTTCCTTTTTCAGATTGACGATGAGCCGAGACACTAGAGGTGCTGGTAGGGGAGCCAATAATGGGAATGCTGCTGACATGAGGACGATGTTTACTGACCTCATGAGAGAGATGCTTAGAGATGTTCAGAGGGCAGCTCCCAATGGTGGAAATGGTGGTGGTCCAATAGTGCAGGCGCCAAGAGTCGACTTCGCCAAGCTGAATAAGGACTATACTAGCCTTGGTGGGAAGCCGTTCCACGGAACGGAGTCGGCCACGGATGTTCAAGATTGGTTGGATAGTTGCGAACGTATCTTCGAGAATTTGGGTATCGAGGATGCGATGAAGAGGAAGCTAGCGTCCCGTCAGCTGCAAGGGCGGGCAATGAATTGGTGGAATGCTATAAAGGCAGCTACCCCCGAAGATCAGATTACCTGGGAGCAGTTCAAGGCTCGCTTTAGCGAGAAGTTCATTCCAGCTGCTCAGAAGTCGATGTTGTTTAAGAAATTCTTGGAGCTCAAGCAGAATGGCAGGGCTGTCTCGGAGTATATTGCTGAATTTGACACTTTGTCAAAATATGGGTTATCTCTTATAGATACTGCCGAGAAAAAGAATGAGAAATTCGTAACTGGTTTAGATCAATACTTAGGGGAAAAACTTATTAACCACATCGATGAGACGTTTGAATCGATTGTGGGGAAAGCGTTAAGGTCAGAAAGTCTCTACCCTAGGCCGAAGACTGAAGTTGCATCCACAGAAGAGCCAAAGCCACAAGCTAGTGGTGGAGGCAAAGGTGGTTCTCAGAATAAGAGAAAGCAGAATCAGGCTAAGGATGGCCAGAAGAAAAAGAATAAGCAAGATGTGGAGTGCTTCAGCTGTGGTAAGAAGGGCCATTATGCTAGTAATTGTCGGGCCAAGCTAGCGGATAGGAAGTGCTTCAATTGTGGTCAATTGGGACAGCACAAGGACACGTGTCCGCAGCCCCCTAAGGAAAAGCAAATGGTGAAAGCATATGCTCTTAATGCTATTCCTTCTTCGTCGAATGCCCCAACTGCGGCGGAGAAGGGTAAGAGTGTCGTCATTCAAGGTATGCTTTCTGTTTATGATGTTCCTGTTAGAGTTTTGTTTGATACCGGAGCTTCCAGTTCTTTCATATCTAGTGACCTGGTAGATAGGTTGGGATTGGAGCCCGAGATTGTCGATAGACCTTTAGTAGTGACGAACCCGATTGGTGGTTCGACTAGTCTTAGCATGATTTGTCGTAATGTGGTTCTATCGAGTCATGGATGCATGTTTGTTTGTGATTGCTTTGTTTTGGGCTTTACTGGGTTTGGCATTATTTTGGGAGTAGATTGGCTCCAAAGATACGGGGTGGTGGTAGACTGTGAGGGCTTGTTAGTGACAGCTAGAGCGGATGATGGGCGGAGGATAGTGTTTGGTGGTCTACCCAGTAAGGGGGTATTGGCTAGTTTTCTAAACTCCCTCGACATTCCGCATAGTGAGTTGTCAGGTTTGCCCGTGGTTGGCCAGTATCCGGATGTTTTCGAAGAAGTGACCGGACTTCCACCACACCGAGAGATTGAGTTTCGTATTGATTTGGTAAAAGATGCCAGACCTATAGTGATGCCACTTCGTCGTATGGCACCAAGGGAGCAGCGAGAGCTCGAGGTGCAAGTCAGAGATCTTTTGAAGAAGGGATTTATCAGAAGGAGTGTTTCTGAATGGGGAGCACCAGTCGTGTTTGCTACCAAGGCGGATGGTTCCCTTCGTTTGTGTGTAGACTACCGCGAATTGAATAAAGTGACGAGGAAGAATAAGTATCCTCTACCGCGGATAGATGATTAGTTTGATCAGTTGAGTGGCGCGAGAATATTTTCTCGGTTGGATCTCGCGACAGGTTTTCATCAGCTTAGAGTGGAAGCTGAGAGTATAGCTAAAACGGCATTTCGAACGCCGTCTGGATTTTATGAATGGTTGGTTATGCCATTTGGGCTGACTAATGCCCCGGCATATTTTGTGGACCTTATGAATAGGGTATTCAGAGATCAGCTGAATAAGTCTGTCCTTGTGTTCGTTGATGATATTTTGGTCTATTCGAGGACAGAGGAGGAACACAAGGAACATTTAAGGGTAGCGATGGAGGTGTTGAGAAAACACCAATTGAAAGCAAAGTTTTCTAAGTGTCACTTCTGGAAGAGGGAAGTGAGGTTCTTGGGCCATGTTGTATCAGAGAATGGTATTGCCGTGGACCCGGCGAAGGTGGCTACGGTACAGGATTGGCCTACGCCCAAGAATGCAACAGATGTAAGAAGTTTCTTGGGGTTAGCTGGATATTATCGTAAGTTTATCCAAGGTTTCTCCAAGATAGCAGCACCGTTGACTCAGTTGACAAAGAAGAATCAAGCTTTTGTCTGGGATGAAAGGTGCGAGAATGCATTCAGAAGTCTAAAGGACAAGTTGACAAGCGCACCAGTGTTGGTCATTCCTAAGGGGGATGAAGAGATGACGGTATACACGGATGCCTGTGGTACCGGACTGGGTGCTGTATTGATGCAAGGCGGTAGGGTTGTAGCCTATGCAAGTCGGCAATTGAAACCGCACGAGAGAAGATACCCTACCCATGATTTAGAATTGGCAGCGATCGTGTTCGCGTTAAAGATGTGGAGACACTATCTCTTGGGAGAAAGATTTGAGCTATTTACAGATCATAAGTCGTTAAAGTATCAATTCTCCCAGAAGGATTTAAATCTCCGTCAGCAGAGATGGTTAGAGTTCTTAGCTTCCTATGATTTTGACATCGCATACACACCAGGAAAGGGCAATGCGGTGGCTGATGCATTGAGTAGAAGACATGCCAGCTTGGGGGCTTTGTTCCTTGAATGGAAGCAACTGGAGTTTATCGCGGGGTTTGATTTCAGACCAAAGTGCGAATTGGATCCGGAAATGTTAGCAAGTTTGATGATCAGACCCACTTTGATTGAACGGATCGGCTCTAGTCAGAGGGACGATCCTAACCTATTGGAAATCATCTCCAAGTTAGAAATGGGTATCAATGAGGAGATGAACGGGTATGGGCTTGATCGAGATAGATGGCTTAGAAAGAATGGAAGGCTTGTTGTACCCAATGTCAATGGATTGAGGGATGAAGTGCTTAGAGAATGTCATCACTCAAAACTGACTATACACCCCGGTGGTAATAAGATGTATCGAGATATGAAGCAGGCCTACTACTGGGAAGGGATGAAAAGAGACGTTGGGAAGTTTATATCCAAATGCATGAATTGCCAGCTAGTTAAAGCCGAGCAAAAGAAGCCTAGTGGGTTGTTGCAACCATTAGAAATTCCCGAATGGAAATGGGAGCAAGTCTCGATGGATTTCATCGATGGTTTACCAAGGACTAGATCGGGATATGACGGCATTTGGGTAATTGTAGATCGACTGACTAAAAGTGCAAGGTTTATACCAGTCAAATCGACCAGAACGGCAGCTAAGTTAGCAGAGTTGTATATGAAGTGGGTAGTGAGATTTCATGGGGTACCTAAAAGCATTGTGAGCGACCGAGACCCGTTGTTTACTAGTGGGTTTTGGAAGAGCTTACAAGAGGCTCTAGGGTCAGAGTTACATCTCAGTACCGCATATTATCCTCAGACCGACGGTCAGACGGAGAGGGTGAACCGTATTTTGGAAGATCTCTTGAGAGCATGTATATTGGATTTTGGAGGATCATGGGATGACCATTTGCATCTAGTAGAGTTTGCATATAATAATAGCTACCAATCCAGTATCGGTATGGCTCCGTTTGAAGCTTTGTACGGAAGGCCGTGTAACTCACCATCATGTTGGATAGAGACTGGCGAGAAGTTTATGCTTGGACCAGATGTGGTGAGGGAAACTTCAGATAAGATCAAGATCATTCAGCAACGAATGAAGGCAGCCCAAGATAGGCAGAAGAGTTATGCTGATAAGAGGCGAAGAGACTTAAAATTCTCCGTTGGTGACTTGGTGTTTGTCAAGATTTCCCCGTTGAAGAGCGTAATACGATTTGGCAGGAGAGGCAAGTTAGCACCAAGATTTGTTGGCCCATTCCCTGTTCTTGAACTAGTCGGGAATTTGGCATATAGGATTGACTTACCAGAGAAGATGGCGGGAGTTCATAACGTATTTCATGTTTCCCAACTAAGGAAGTTCGTTCACGACTCAGATATGACTATTTCACCTGATCAGTTAGAGGACTTCGAAGTAGAACCTGAGGCGGTTGGGAACCGCAAGCCGGCCCGTATTGTCGAGTACGACATGAAACAACTTCGAAGGAAGGCGGTGAAGCTAGTCAAGGTACAGTGGAGCGAGGACGAGAGTGATTGTACTTGGGAAACAGAGGAGGACATAAGGAAGAAGTATCCAGAACTCTTTGTCTGGTAAGATTTTGACTTCGATTTAGTTTTTCCGCATGCTAGGATAGGCTTGTTTGCTTGTTTTGCATATTAGATTGTTGTATATGGTTGTTAGGCATGCGGGATCCTTTGTATGTTATGGGTTAAGGAATTTCGGAGGCGAAATTTCTTAAGGGGGGAAGAGTGTAACGACCCGTATTCTACGCATCATAGGATCGTAGGATATTTATTTCTTTCACATACGAAGTCGTATGGTCATGTAACTTTGGGAGACGACTATTGGGGTCGTTTCCCATGTTCATGATTTTTCCCGATTTTTAAATGACCATTTTACCCCTAGTTGGTACTGTTTTGGCCATAACTTTTGACTGGAAAGGAATTTTGACCTGAAACCACCTCCATTTGCTTCGGATGATGGTTTCTCTTTCCGTAGAGTGGTCACATTAGCCAAACGGACTTACCGTTTGGGAGATATGGCTGAAACAAGTTTCAGATGGAGAAAAACAGCTTAATTGGGCTTAACCGGGTGATTAGCAGCTAGGCCCAAGGGGAATTTCGGGTTTAGAGGTATAGGAGGACTGATTAGGGTTAGGTTATCATTTTCATTTCAGTTTTGAGCCGCCACAAACCTCCTTGAGACCTTAGTAATGGCTTCCTACATCTAAAACACCCAAAATCACTCTCTAATTGAAGATTAGGCTTAGCAACACCAAATTAAGGAGAAAAAGCACCAAAGCAAGGTTGGAACTGCTGTTAGACATCAGTATTCGCCCCAAATCAGAGGAGTTTCAGTTCTGAGAATTTCATTTGTGGCCAAGGTGAGTGATAGCATCATTTTGACACTAATTACAGTTAATTAAGGGTGATTAGTGAAGATTAGCGAATTTATACGTAAATAAATTCTGGAAAAATTCTTAAAATTCTAAAATAATGTTTTAAGGCTCTGTTAGAAATTTGGGTTAATTTCGATGTGTTTTGCTAATCGTATGTTTAAACATGGTTAAGAGGGATTATAAGCAAATGTGAGGTTTTAGCCACTTTTGATTCATTTTGATTCATTTAAATTATTGTTTGCTGTTTGTGGTTGCTATTACATGTTGCTATGACTCTATGGTATGTTTCATGATTGATTAGAATAGTTAAATTGCTCGAAAACGTCGTCGAATGGCGTAGAAAGCTCGCTGGAAAGTTGCAGAAGTGTGCAGGTTCCGAACCGGTTCGGATCGGAGAAAGGGGTCGGATCGGACTAGGGAACTGACCAAGGGAATCCGAACTGGATGAGGACTTGCCACTGGAAGAAGTTTGGCAGGAAGGAAGGCCATTGCTTAGAGTTGGAGTTGGACAGAAGATTGGATCGGAGTAAGGGAGCAGACCGGATCGGAGGAAGAGAACAGGACGGATCGGAGCAGGCAAACAAGTCAAACAGGAAGAATCGGATCGGATGGACTACCTCCGAACCGAACTCAAGCGGAGACACCCGAACCTAACCGATATCTGAAGGGGGAGGATCACTGAACCGACCCGACCCGGAGGAGGACACCGACCCGACCCGAAGTGGACTACCGACCCGAAGTGGACTACCGACCCGAAGTGGACTACCGACCCGAACCGATGAAGGTGATGACTACCGACCCGAACCGGTGAAGATGATGACTACCGAACCGAACCGAATTCTAGGACTGTTAATGCGCGACAACTCTTCTGAAGACCCACTCCAATTCGACCAAACCCGAGATGCAAAGGAAGTCCAAATGAGAAGTTAGAGCTCAAGATTCAGATGGGAATCAACGAGTTCGCTTCATGGTTGGGCTTTGCTGCGGGACGCATGTTAAGGAGTTATCGACGTCTATAGCTTTGGACCACTATGGTAGGAGGTGCGAAGGCGGATTCAGGGCCATTATGGCATCGGTAGAACCAAGGGCTACGACCAATGAAGTGGGTCATTGAAATGTTTGGTCATGACTCCAAGTGTTTGGCTTGGTCACAGCAGGGTTTCTACAAGACGGGATTCGTCGTTACCTCAGTTTGTCTAGTGTTCCAAAGTGGTAAATGTCGTACGCTTTACGCACTGAGTGAGAGACGTGAGGATGGTTGCTATGTTTGATTGTTTGACATACACACCCCACCCCCGTATTCTTATACTATTTATCATGGCACCATAGAGCACTGTACGGTATGTGGTACTAACTCTTTGGTTGCAGGTCCAGGTTCAGGTATGGTTTAGTATACCTGTTATTGTTCTGTTTAGATGCTTATCGCTCATACCAGGCTTTATGTCTGACCCAGAGTTTTATGTCTCCTCTTATTACTCTGGGTGCTCACACGAGCAGACTAGAAACAGGTTAGCTGGTGACGCACGGGTAGATGATCCGGAGACGAGCAGGAGGCTTCCACGTAATATATATAGAGTATTCTCCCTGTGTTGTTGTAGATCACTGCTTGGGCATTGTTGGTGTATCTTCTACTTCAGCTTTCTTTTTGATTAGAGACAGTAAATTTGGAAAATTGTAATAAGCTGTATTTGGATTTCCGCTGCTTTAATGATTTGTGTTGATTTTAGTTATCAGCTTATGCACTGTCTCGCCTGTTTTGTGTCAAGTATGTTATTATTATATTTTATTCCATGCGCTGTGAGACATTCTGCAGGGTTCTTGATTAGTTCATTCTCTTCTTTTCTTTCTTATGACGACCGTCTTGTGCTAGTCGGGCATGTGTACAGCGCACTTTTGGAGGAAATGCAGGTTGGTGCGGGGCGGGCCGTCACATTTATCTAGTTTATCGTGTTAATCTTGTCATGAGAACCTTAGGTAGAAACCCTTTGGATGAAACATGTGTTTGAAACATGTTATGCTTGATGGTTGCAAGTGGTTGCAAGTGTTTGCAAGTGGATACTCGTGGATGCATAATACACGTTAGGCACTAAGATCGGCTCACACACTTTCATACCGCATATGCATGAGTGTTTATGCTTATTCATGGATGAAAACTTGTTATGCTATCACGTGGATGTTGCATATGGATGAATGTTATGTGCACTCATGTAGAGATTATAAATTATGTTAGGAATTTGCATACATATGGACTCATTTCACTAACATATTTTGCATTAAGGGGGTTTACTGAATCAGTAAACTCCTGATTTTCGCATTAGATAAGTACATATACACACACCTTTGCATATGATCATACAGCATTTAGAACCTTTTAAGGACAATGATTGCTCGTGGATGATGTTTTGAGTAGATGGATGATGGATGGTAGGATACGTTCTTCCTAACTTGGAGATTTCGGGGACGAAATCCTTTAAGGAGGGAAGAATGTAACAACCCGTATTTTTGAATAACATGTTATAACATAAATGGAGGCAGAATTAAACTGTAAAATCTGAATCAAGGGAAACGGGCTATGCCATTGCGTTCGTCTCGGAAAAATACGCGAAATAGAGTCCGAGTTTTCGAAAATCGGAGTCCGTATGACCAAGATATGGCCTCGCGAAGTTTCACGAAAAATTCCCAAATTAAAGTATACTTAATTAAGTGAAATGGGTTGCGCAGAGAAATATATATATATTGATATATATATATATATATAATTGAAAATTAAATAAATAAATATGCAAAAATGTTCAAAACAGCGAATTGGGAGAGGGGAATAACCGAACCGGCCGATTTTTGAGGTCGACCCGAGCCCGCTGGGTCGACTAGGGGTTAATCCAGGGTGTTTGGCTGTCAACCCGTGGGCCGATTCGCTCAAATGCAGATTTTGCATTTGAATGGTTCTCATGGTCCATCTTTAATCTAAAGGCCCTAGATGGTTCCTACACTTGACTTCTTCCCCAAGACATGCTTTGATGGCTTGGATTGAATCTAGGGTTAATCCTATGGCCTAAAACACTTGCCTAATCTATAAATAAGACCCTAACCTACCCTAAATCATCATTATTCATTCATACAACTAAACTATGGCAAAATCAATCCTCTCATGGCCTCCACTCTCTTCATAAAATTCCTAAATAAATTCCTAAGTGATTTTCCATGCATACAAGTGTTTTCAAACTTGTATGAGCATTATTAGCTTGCATTCAAGCCAAGTTTATATATTTGCATCATAAAGAAAGAGTCTTGATCATTTTGGCTCAAGGGTTTTGCTTGCATTTTGGGTTTAATTGATTTCATAAGGGCTTTGCCATATTTTTGTGACTTCTTAAGCATTGTAAGCCCTATTCTACTTTCATACTTAAACTCTAAAGTTAAATGTATGATATGCAAGTTTATATGCAAGTTTATCATGTTGTGATATGCAAGTTTATATGCAAGTTTATCATGTTGTGATATGCAAGTTTATATGCAAGTATGCCAAGTTATGTTATGCAAGTTTGGGTTGAACATTTTGTTCATGCTATCATGTTATGCAAGCTTATTTTGGGTTTATGAACATAAAGCTTTAAGCTTTATGCCAAAGGTTGCATTTTAGCAACATGTAAGTTATCCTATCTCTTATGATAACTTGCATGTGAGGCTAAATGCGAACTTATGGCCATCTCTACATGTCATTTAGCACCATGTATCACCAATATGCTAAGTTTGGTTTTATGCATGCTTTTGAGGCCTAAAAATGTAATATGTAAGTGTATGAACATATGAACATTTCATATGCCACCATGTTAAGCTTGTGGCTTCAATACCTTTATGTCATGATTATGCCAAGTTCCCTCTTTCTATCCTTTATGCGCTATTGCGATATGTAAGCGATGGGATTGCGTTTGGGGTTGGGTAAACTTAAAAGACATAAAACATAAGCTTGGGAATTTACCTATTAAGTTAGGTCTACCCATTGGGAATTTACCTATTAAGTTAGGTCTACCCAATTGCTTGAAAACTTGTAACATGTTTTGGAAACATGATGGACATGACACTTAGAAAAGATAAGTGTGGCCAACTCGAGGTTGGGTTGAGTTTGTAGCGTAAACCTACCCGGAACCGACCGGCTTAACTAGTTGCTACAAACAATAGGACCCAATATGAGAAGTTGGTCATGTTGTACCTTGAACCCGAGGTTAGACCAAGTTGTGGTGTAAAGCTATCCGGACCCGCCCGGCTTAACTAGTAACCACAACAAGGTCTAATGTGAGAGGTTAAGGCGCATTAAATTAATTAATGCCTCGTGATTAGGGTTAAGTCATGGTCCACTTAATACTTAACCAATTTGGGCTTGGTAGATTAATCGGGGTTAAGTCGTGAACTCATCGTTACACTTAACCAAGTTAATCCAGGATTAGCAAGAGGGTTAAACCGTACTTAACCCACTAGAAAAATCCTAGCAATGGGGGCCCACTCCAGCAGTAATCCCAAGTTAGTATCATCATGACCCTAGGGACTAGGCTAGGGTGGGGGCACGATTACTGGACTGGAGGTAAGTGACCAAAAGCGACGGCAGAGGGTACGCCGGTGTAGTTCCGGGCGGACTCTGGTCGTGCACATAGTCCGTAGCCGGAGAAAACATGCACGGGTACCAGTAGATCGGGACTGTGCACTCATGTTCATGGTTTCCAGGGGTTGACACCCTAGGGCTTGATACACCCGAAGGGTGGACCCGGCACAGTTCGACTACAATTTTGATTGGGCCGTATTGACACCAACACGTGACGAGTTAGGCTTAGGGAGCCGATCGACTAGACCGTTTGGTTGGACCTTGTATTAGGGTCATTTCATGTTATTGGGCCAAAGCTTGGGCCAAGGGAGCAATACTTGTTTATTCAAGTCATGTTAGTTTGCTAGTACACCTGTGGTGCAAAACCTTAATCCTGATTATGCGATGACACCTTTATCTACCTTGTTAGTTAATCATCATGCTAGTATATTGTTATCCTTATGTTCATCCCTGCTGCTCATGCCAGTTAACTTTATCAGTTTACATTGATTGTAGTAGGGCTTACTCAGTCTTTTTGACTGACCTGTTTTCTTTCGCCTCTTTTCTTCCGTTCCCCCCCAGGTTCTCAGGGAGGGAATACTGGAGCTTAGCTTGGATTTCGGATTGCTTGCTTGTGGGATTTCAGCTCATGTACGGTTTCGACATGAAGCTAGCTATGGTTACCACTTAATTGGGGATAGCACTTATTTATTTCAGTTTTTCAGTTGATGTTGTTTTATCTAGACTTGTTTATTTGGAAAGCTATGTTGTACCAGACTTGTTTTGAAATGTTTTGAAATCTTCCGCTGTTTTATCTATGTTATTTACTCTGTTTACATATATACATATGTTCTTGTTCTGCCTTGATATATCATTATGCATGTTTACCTGATTCAAACGCCCCTCCAAAGTCAGAGTGCTTGCAAGAGCCACCCTGGTGGAGGTGGGGTGTTACAGGAAGGTCATAAATGACGAGATGTTGTCTGCTAATCCTATAGGTAATAAGTGATTACTTACTATTTCTTGCCTAATGGGGGGATGGGTATATGCGTGAAAGACGAAAGCCTAAATTAGTAAAACTTGTAGCTAGTGTCCTCTAATTTATATCAGTGTAGAGTAAACACTGAGTAAGGTGTTAAGTGACTAATAGGTCCACCTTGGGTCTTATGTAATTAAAAGGATCCACCCTTATCTATCATTGATAGTGAAGTCTTAAGTGGCTATATAGAAATAATTAGCCTCTTTATGGAATAATGAGTAGTTGAGAGCTCACCTCTTAGTTTTTAGTAAGATGAATGGTGGTTTAATGGCTTCATACTTACGCGTAAAGGTTCTATCTCAATATTACGATATCGTTGTCGTTTGGGAATGATATCTTGAGTATGGTAGTTGGTCGTCGTGCGTAAATCTTTACAGTGTTATGATAGAATAACTGGCCTTGTTAAACATATGTTTTGGTTTTGACATTTTTGTATTGTAGACAGTGTTATACATTTTCTACTCACCAGGACTTGTTGTTCTGACCCCCGTCCTCATAACAACTCTCAAGATTAGTTTGGGAAGATAGGTCATAGTAGGTGTTCAGTTTGGTTTTCGGTTCTCGCTCTCTCTTGCTTGATGTCGATGTGGCGATATGCTTTAAGGTAACCTCCTTAGTCGGTATTAGTTATTTTATTTTGTTTCCATTGTGTGTTAGTTTTATTTTACTTTGACTATGCTCATGCTCTTTATTTTCAGGTACCAGATCTACACTTTCCACTCTTGTAAGGATTTGATTTTCGACTTTTGTTGAAATTCGGGTTAAAAAAAGTGTGGGGTGATACATTTGGTATCAGAGTCAGGTCTAGATGATTGGAGGAATTAATGAATTAGGATTAGTGAGAGAACATATTTGAATTTCTTTTGTCTTTCTTACTCAAATTTAAAATAAATTTGATGACAAGATAGTCGTGGACCTATTTAATTAAGATAGGTTTTAAATGACAAAGAGTTAAGTATTTTGGTTTCAAGTATTCGTACAACCTCGATTTACCGCATGACGCGTTCGGTTATTATATTTTGCAGAGCATGAGGACGACACATGGAGAATCTCGTGGATTTAGGCTTGGTGACTGGACGAAAAGATAACTATAACTGAGATAGTCGTGATTTCTTACTTGTGTTTTCGTTTGGGAGTTCCAATTGATGACCTTATTTTGGTCTGGAAACGGGTAATTCATATTACTGTATCATTATCGTCTAGAAATATAATTACAAAATGTATTCATTCGTTAATTCGGATATTCTTTTAATGAAGTATTTGTTTGAGTCCTTAGTCTTATATGTTCGGGGGATTTCAGTTTTTGAAACTTTTTTTAAATAAGAAAGGGGTTTCAGAAATTTTAAGGTATGGTTTTTGAGAAATTGTTTTACAAAAAGAGGTTTGAGTAAATAAGATAAATCTTAGAATTTAAATCTAACCATATTTCGGATCGTTGGGTTTTGCGCGATTTCAATAAATAATCCATTTTGGTAAACGAAGGAATTTGGAAACAATAAGGAATAATCCTAAAAATAAAGAAATTATAACCTGTTCCTTGTGATTTTTAATATTCCATTTTTCAAATATTTTAGATGATATATAGAAATTATCACAAATAACCTTTTTGAGATTTAAAATCTCGACAATCTAAAACATAGAAGGATTCTTCCAGTTAATAATATAAACAGGAATTTACTCTATAAAAATATAAAATTATATTATGAGACCCTCAGTTTAGAAATATAATATCGAAAGGTTTTCAAAATTTTCTCTTGAAAAAGAAGACTAAGAAAATTTCTATTCAACTCGAGATATTTGATTTCGTAAATCGTCCATGTCGTTGTTCAGCTAGGTAAGGGAGAAAATCCATTTTAATTTATTTCAGATTTCTAGCTAAGTTTTCTTTTCAAGAATTCATTCGTTTTTTGGTCGTAGCTTTTTGGAGGCGTTGGGGAATCATTTCTCGACTTGACGTATAGTAGGCGTTAGCATGAAATTTCCGATGGAGTCGGGAAGGCGATATGATTTTAATTTAAGTTTTAGAAATCGAACCGGCCTATCATCCAACATAACATTATTCCCAAGACGAGAAGCCTGGAGCAGATCTACCATTCTATGTGTCGCGCCATTTATGCTATTATTGGTGGCATAGCCATTAACAGAATGCGCGTTTTGATAATCCATCTTTGGAGCCTTTCGCAGGTACCTAAAGGGCCCATTTTTCTTATTGTCATCTTTTACCCGTGTCATTAGACATTTTGGGGTGACTCTTCGTGGGGAGCCAGTAGACAAGAAGACCCCAACTACCATTGATCGTACCTCTCTCAGGAGGATGGCATCCAGTTTCCCTTGCTCCTGCCCATGTTCCCACTCCAGTTCCTACACCTTTCGCTCCAACCGTGCAGCAACAGCCAGCCGTAGCGGCTAGGAGAGCCCAGAGCTTATCGCCCTCCGTTAGATCCAAATAGAGCCCCGCAAAGTTCGTAGGGAGCAATGCCGACAAGCATATGAGATTGGTGTATTTCTTCCTTGTTACGTTCTTGGCGTAAGCGTGGCAATGGATCGAGTTTCGGCTATGGTGCTCGATCTTCTTGTAGCCTATAGGCGATGCCAACATTTTTTATCTTTGTCGTTGTTGTAGTTGTGTCTGTAACTATTAATGATGTTGTTCATACAAATCGCACAGTGATTGTAATACGATTTCATTCCTGTTTGTCGTTCATGCTTCATTATATTTGAATTGGAAATGAAATATTATTTTCTTATCTAAGTAACAGTTGTCTAGAGTTGGAAAGTATAGAATTCTGCAGTAGATAAATTTTAGCGAATGATAGGTTTTCGCATTGTTTCGTTACTAGTATAATTATTATTTGTCACCTATTCCTTTTGAGCTAAAATTTATTTTTGGTTTTATATATGGATTCGATTTTCCTGTGACTGGCTTCTTTCAACACCAACATGTGACTTGAATCGTTTAAATTTCCACAAAAACATATTTTGAAACTTTTTGAAAAAAGCAGAATCCTTTTAAATTTTATATTTCTCCAATTTACTTTCTTTTAATCTGGTATATATAAAAGCATAAATTTGGGTACGGTAGTTTATGTATGTTTAAACTTCTGTTTTGTATAAAATAGATGGTTTTAATGTAATAAAGCACACATTACCATAATTTTTTGTTTTTTATGAAAATGTGATAAGGAAAGTAGAACAACATCAAAATGAAATTTCAAAAATTATATAAGAAATTTTAACGTGGAAATTTATTTTTATGAAAAAATTCGATTTTTATAGCACATGCAAAGCATAAGGAAGATTTTGGATGATTTGTTGCGCGTTTTAGCGGTGCATTAGGGGCGATGATGCAAAAAGACGTTAAATATTGTTTTAGTTATTGAAATGTTTTTCCCTATCCTGTCAATGATGCATGTGAGATATTAATCAACTTGTTTAACATTTTAGAGCTTGTTTTGGGCCTTCTTTCCAGTCTATAGTTGGGAATTCTAGGAGCATTTTGGGGTAACTGAGGTAAAATTCCACTGTAGGACAGGGATTGGAATATTTATAAGCTGAAAGAACATTGAATTTCTCCGTTTTGATCTCTTTTTTCTGACTTAGAGAAATTAATAGAAAACGATTTAGTTGCGTTGGCGAATTGGATGGTAGAATTTGAATGCAAAATTGGCTGCTTCACACTTCTATTCGTAGTCATGTGAGGGCTATGGTTGATAAATGTTTTCAAAAATGTGCATTCTTATAGATTTGCCAATATATTTTAGGAGTTATGATGATACAAAGAAACGTGTAGTTTCTGAACCCATTGAGATGACCTAAGGATTTTGCTATTTCGATTCTGCTAGTCCTTTGGAACTTTGAAGGCTGCTTTCCTTCCTAACCCTTCCCGCCAAGGAAAGATGTCCAATAGCAGCTGATCTACCTTCCCTTGTTTGTTCCCCGCCCAATGCTTGCGGTTTCACCCCTAAATGATTCATAAAGGGGCTCTCGATTCTTCCGCCTCGAAGAATTTTTGGAGTCCTTCGAGCTCGGGGTCCTAGAGGAATCCACTCCGAGTCCAAGCATCATGTTTTAAAAATGAAATTCATAACTATAGGAGGAGCCGATGTAGAATAATTATGCATGCATATTTTGTGGTTGCAATTAGTAATGTATACTGTACACATGCGCACGTTGGTTGTAAAAGCTAGATGTACAATAATTGGTTGTATAACTTAGGAAAACTAGGCGCCTACACCATGACTTCGTCGTTGGTTAAATTTCGGGATGAAATTTCTTTTAAGGAAGGAAGAATGTAACAACTAGGAATTTTGACGATAATTAATTTAGTTATTTAATTAGATATCAAAAATGAAATTTTCGCAAACGATGGAATTTGACTATGAAACTTTCTCCGTTGCGTTCATGATGGAATTTTGGTCAACTTTCATGTTTGAAACTTCGCAAACGGAGTCCTTATGAAATAGTTACAGATGAAATACGAAAACAGACAGAAAATAAATAAAACAGAGTCTTTTATATATAGTAATAAAAATATTTTCCCTCGCCTGCTACCGGGTCAACTAGAGCGGTCGACCGCTTGATTGATACTTGGTCAATTTGAGCAGACGGCGACTACGTTTATATACATGCATATACACACATACATACATACATACATGTGTGTGTGTATATATATATATAGAGAGAGAGAAACACACATAAAAAACGGACGGGTCTTTAATAAATTAAATTTAACGGTCAGGGCCATTTCCAGCCTATAAATAAAGGGCTAGACCCTCATTCTCTTGTTCATATTTCCTGAAGGTAGCAACGAAGCTCTGCCATTTCCAATCCTCTATCTTCTTCCAAAAGACAAATTATAAACATATACAAATCAAATTTGCAAGATTAAAGAGATTAGATTCAGATTTATGAAAAAGAAATGGTTCTTCGCTTAGGCAATCAAAATTACTGGATTTTCTTCTTCTTTTCCTATTTTTCTTTTGGATTTACAAATTTAAACCTTTGTTTATTAATCCCTTTTTTGAAATAAATAGTAAATCTATAAGATTTGGGAGTTTTAGGCCTAAAAGTTGTGTTAGATTTGGATTTGGATAACTTTCAATTAGAAATTATACATATTGTTTATAATAAATCTATATAATTTTTTTGGGTTGAATTGAAATTTATGCCTAAAGGTGTCATATTTGTGTATTTTATCAAATCCGAATTATTATAAATATTGATTAGGTATGAATTTGCAGGCCTTTTAAGTTATTACCATCTTTTTCCTACAATTATTCTTCAGTTGTTGTGGTTATTATAAGCACCTCGGATCTGGAAATCGGTCCCAACACTTTCATCAGATGTGTAGTTTTGTTCCAGATCCATAGGGTCGGGTGTTGATTTATGATTTATACAGTATTGGCAATGGTAATTGATAATCCTATTGTGTTTGATATTTTTTTGGGTTTACTTGGCTATTGTAAGTTTTGTTCTTTTTGCAAATAAAGACATTAATTGAAATCTACAAGGAACATAAATAATTTAAATAAGAAAAGATGTGCAGATTCATGTATTTATATGTAGTTTGTAGCATCTATTCTAAAATAAAATATTAGCATGTTTCCTTGTGATTTGAATTGTGCTTGTTTTCCTATTTTAAAAGAAATTGGATAAAATATACAATAATTGCAGTAAATAGCTTTTTATAAGATTTTGAATCTTAAAACAAGGTTTAACACAAAAAGGGTTGTTCTGATTGTTAGTTTAGACCAGAACACACACACACACACACACACACACACACACACACACACACACATATATATATAAGTTAGTAACTGCGTTAACTTCGCGTTTAAGTTATAAATATAAACTATCCATCTGAATCTACGTAAATGACGCTAATATATTAAACAAGTGTTTGTTGTTGTTGTTGTGTGTTTAAATTCAAAGTATTCCTTTATAGAAGTAAACATGTAGTAATAACTTCTGTAATAAATGAAAATTAAATGTTTAATACCGTTGTAGCAAAGACATATTTGTTACCATATTTGTTTTGAGGAATTAATTGAATGGGGTAAACATGCCTTAATGGTTACAATTAAATTAGCATTAGGAATAAGGACTGTAATGCTAACTAGGGAAATAAATGAATAATATATACATATATATAAGAATCAAACCAATTTAAGATTATAGTAGTATTTAGGAGTTATAATAATTAGATTAGAGTCTAAACGAGATTGATATAAATGGCATCAAGCAGGTTAATTGATGGCTTAGGGAATATAACTGTTATGGTCATTAATGGCAGGTAACCTAATTGATAGAAATAAACAGAATTAAAAGGGGGAATCAATGGGGATTGATTTTCGTAGTAAATGCTAAGCCTAATAAGGAACTAAATAATTAAATATCCTAGGGTAAGAAATTATAGATTTTTCCTTATTAAATTATAGTTAATGTAGAATTAATATAGTTTAGTATAAGAATTGGACTTAGTGTGTTAATGATGCGAGGTCAGTTACCTTATTTGATAGAAATCTACACTTTCCAGCAGTCAGATATATGTACAACTGATGTGAGATATCACTAACCATAGGAACCCGTGACGATAGTTGATTGCATATCAAGGATTATTTCCCTAAATTGAGGTTAATTCCAAGTGTGAGGTATTAAGTGGTTGTAGGACCTGCCTTCTGCCCAAAAGAGGAAACCTTAAAAAGGGAAATAATTTATAAGTATAAGCTTGCTTTTGGGATAAAGGAATTAAGTTGTTAGATCGACCCTTAAAAGGGTATTAAGTGATTGTGTAGCTCACTTCCCCATAATCAAGAAGTATTGAATGGCAACTAGGTACGAGCTTGGTAATCACTGAGTTGGTCTGCTTCCTCTAGGTAGTAAGTGACCAAGGTGAGTGATTGCATTGGGGCTATTATTAAATGACTACTACAAAGGTACCGTAGGTCTTCATATTATGCGTTAAGTATTAAGTGGATATGGAATTATCTAATAAGGCTAGCTAGATAGTAACACAGGGGTCCGCCGGGGAAAAGTCAAAAATGATGAGATATCGTCTGTCTATCCTATAGGTAATAAGTGACTGCTTATCATCTCTCGCCTTATGCGGGGAATGGGTATATACGTGAAAGGAAGAAGCATTAAATTAGTAGGACTTGTAGCTAGTGTTCTCTAATTTATATTGGTGTAGAATAAACTACTGAGTACTGAGTAAGGTATTAAATAATCAATGGGTCTACCTTGGGTCTTAAGTGGTCGAAAGGATCCACTCTTATCTATCATTAATAGCCAAGTCTTAAGTGGCTATATAGAAATAATTAATTTCATTATCGAATAACGAGCATTAGGAGCCCGCTTCTTAGTATTTAGTAATTGGTTGAATGGTGGTTTAAAGGCTTCATACATATGTGTAAACACTACCTTGGGTATGGTAATTAGTCGCGTGCGTAAATCTTTACAACGTTAAGATAGAATTATTGGCCTTGTTAGACATATGTTTTGGTTTTAGCCAAACGGTCTACATTTGTGTATTGTAAAGAGTGTTTTACAATTTCTACTCACTAGGACTTGTTATTATGACACTACTCTTCATAACAACTCTCAAATTTAGGTCGGGGAAGACAAGTTTTAGCAGGTGTTTAGTTTGGTTTTCGGTTCGCGCTCTCTCATGCTCGATATCAATATGGCAATATGTAGCCGCCTTAGTCGGTATTGGTTATCTTATTTTGTTTCCGCTGTGAGTTAGTTTTATTTTACTCTAACTATGCTCATGCTCTTTATTTTCAGGTACCATACCTATACTCTCCACTTTTGGATGGGTTTGAGTTTCGATTTTTGTCGAAATTGGGGCTCGAAAAAGTGTGAGGTGTTAGTGTTAACCGACCTTTTGGACTGGGTCCCAAACTCGTATCAGGCCCACTTGACTTGGTCCGTCTCATGGCACCAAATCCCAAAGTGTCGCTGAAACACTTAAGATTCAAGCCGGGAAGGAGTCGTGCGAGCGTAGGCCTCACAGCACCTCATAATCTTCATTTCGCATCCCCAAGTATAGCCTACTTCACAAATTCGCATCTGAAAGATTCGTATCCCTCTGAAAGGCCTCATGCCCATGATTTCACATCATGAAACCTCGCCTCATCAGATTTCGACTCCCCCAAGATTTCGTATCACCGCTGCTTTTTCTCCCACCTAATCCACTACCTATAAATACCCCCTCCTCATACTTTAAAGGGGTTGACATTTGCATGATTTGAGAGCTCTACAAGGATTTCGAACATCATTAATCGCTACCTATGACTTGAGGAAGAAGAAGAACATATATTTTTCTTCCAAGACTTTATATATGGAAAATATGACTCCTGAAAATTTAGCCAAAAATTATATGATGATGCCTACTACTAGTAATGTTCAATAACCAATAAAAATCTGCAAACACCATCAAAGTGGATGTAGGCTCAATATGAGCTGAACCACTATAATTATCTGTGTTCTTTACTTACTACACGTTTATTTTCCGTATGTGAAACACTATTCTCGAGTAATCAAGGATTCTTGGGTGTGACGACAATTTTAGATGCCAACCCTTTGGTGCTTTCATTGAGGGCTTTACTTGCTTCTTTCCGTACAACTTCCATCTCTTCTTCAAAAGGCTACTCAGGTTTTCTCGACCTACCTTACGAGTCTTCTTACGATGGTTAAAAAAGGAAAGAACCAGATGGTCAGAACATCCGCAGCGGCTGGCACTGTTACTTCTCATCAGCCCCTAACCATAGAAAACCCGGCCAACATGGAAACGCTTCCTCCTTATGACCTCGATGCTCCGGCAACCCAAGCTCAGCTCTTCGAGCTTAACAAAAAATTGAAAGATAGAAATCGAAGCTCAACGACACGTTGAAGACAAACATTGAGCTGGTGCAATGACTTCATGACAATCAATGCCACGTTGCTCGTCTTCAACTCAATCAAAACAGCGCTCATGTTCTACTCAACGCCTCTAAAAGTTCTTCTTCTGACACTCGCCTTGGGGCCAAAGCAAAAGAAGGAGGATGATGGCTAACGCCAATTCCCTCGCCAATACCAATGCTAATATCAATGAAAACAGAACCACTGTGACTTTCAGTGAGGAAACACGTCAATGCGACCGTTCTTTGATGGTTATTAACGACGAACCATGTCTTAATAACTGATCCCCTCCGCGATAGAACCTAACTATCGCCGCTCTGAACTTGACGTCTACGTGTCCAATAGCTGACATGCCCAATTCAACATAATCAAAATTAGCAGGCTCAGGCCCGGCCTCATCAACCTTACCAGAATCAAGAAGTCGAGGTTAATGACATGGATGAAGTTGATGCTGACATCCATCCTTGACGACGTCCATGGCCCAGAACTCCTGAGCTGAACCACGATCATTGGGCACCAACTGAGGTTCACTCTGTATGTCTCACCGACATCATCTAAAGGATCGTGAGAGAGACGCGGGGAAATGGCACCAATATTTGGAAAACCAACATTAGGCGTAACCCCTTTAGTCGATCCGCCCATGAAGCAGAATTGCCTCGACGTTTTAATATACCCGAGCCAACAGATTACACTTGAGAGATCGATCCCTACAACTCCCTAAACCGTTATGAATCGCATATGGACTCAAGTCGAGCCACTGATGTCGTTAAATGCAAGAGCTTTCCATTTTTCTTGGAAGATATAGATCTGCTTTGGTTTACTTGACCACTAGTTCGATCCATCTCTACCTTCGACCAACTCGCTTCTAAAATGGTTAAACAATTCAGAATGCACGTCACGAGGACGAAGGATACTCTTACTCCATCAAACCTCTACCAAGGCATGGAAGGTCTCTTAAAATCTACCTCGAACGTTTCTGTACCTCCCTCGCCAAGGTTAATGATCTAGAGCCACACACAGTACTAGTTCAGCTTGCTAAAGGTATCTTGCCAAACTCCAAGCTTGGAGCATGAATCGAAAGAAAGCAACCCAAGACCCCTGGAAGCTTTCTGCGAGAAGGCCAATCAGTTTCATTGCCAAGAGGAAGCACAGAAGAACATGGCAACTCAAGGCGGTCATCCTAATAAACCACACTCGGGCAATGTCGTGGACAGTGTTAAAGGAAACCAAGTTGGACAATATTCTAAAAAGGGTAAAAGGGTGGTCCCATTCAAGCCCAAACCAAACAATGGGAACGTCGCAACAATCATTCTGGAGAACCAAAGAAGCATGACACTACCCAACATACAGGAACTACACTCCACTCAACCGAGAGCGAGAGACAATATATCTTTAGACCTGTAATACCATCAAGTACAAGAAACCGAACACGAGAGAATCTACTAATGGCGAGAAGAACTCGGGGAAATATTGTAGATTCCATGATATATTTGGGCACAACACAAATGACTGATGTCACCTTAAGAATGCTATAGAGAAGCTCATCCGAGAGAAACACTTTTAGCAGTACATTCAAAATCCTGCTCCTCCAGAAGTAGTCGCAGCCCTTCAACAACCGCACTTCCTCCAGCCAATACGACCCTTGGGCCATCCAATCAATGACCACGTGGAATCGTGATCACCACCATTTGTGGTGGCATCACCCTGCAAATGAGAGCTTTCATGTGTATAGAGGAATGCTCCAACTCCATCAAGCATACCAGCTACGAAGCATGCTCCTCCCTAGACGAATGTGACCCCGCCAAGCTTTAGAATACGATAAGGGATGATATTGTTTTCCATGAGAGAGAGTCTATGGAAATTGAAATCCCAGCCATGGACCCCATCGCTATTTCAACATACATAGGGCCCAACCAATGTCCAAAGAATCCTCATCGATTCTGTAAACTCTGTCAACATAATCTTCAAGTTGGTCGACCAGATTAAACTTGAGGCCAAAGACTTCAAGCCCTGCCACACCACAGTTCATTGCTTTAACGACTCTTTTAACCAGCTGGTCGGAATGCTAAACCTTACGGTCGAGATCGGTGATGGGGGTCGAAGCAAAGTCCTTACCCTTATCTTTGTTGTCATTGGCATCGTATCTACTTACAATGTATTTCTTAGACGCCCTTTCCTTGCATAGTTTAGAGTCTGCATGGCACCTTGGTCCCTTCTTATGAAATATCCAACTGAGAACGAGATCGGGACAGTCAAGTGCGATCAAGCCATAGCAAGATCTTGCTACTTGCTGAATAGAAGGACACTATCAACAAGGAGAAAGGAAAGAGCATAGAGTCGTCCCTCTGCGCTAAAACCATCAGTGCATAGAAATCACTGGAGTCTTGGTCCTGGCTCATACGTCATTGCCATCTTGTTGACGATCTCGATCCAAGAGAAGATGAAGAGCCAAATTTAGAAAGGGCTACCTTGGTGGAACCTACTATCAACATTCGAATCAACCCCACTGGTCCGATAAGGATCATGAGATTGGACCGCAACTCCACCCTGAAATAAAGGAAGAGCTCATGGACTTCTTAAGGGTCCACCTCGATGTTTTTCCTTGGACCCACTCAGATATGCATTACATCGACCCAAAAATCGCTTATCGCATGCTTGGTATCAACTTGAAGCATCTTCCAGTTAAACAAAAGCGTTGAATCTTAGGAATTGTAAGATCGACGACACTCAATGGAGGTGGATAGGCTGCTTGACAATGACTTCATCCGCGATGCCCACCACCCTGAATGGATCTCCAACCCGGTCTTGGTCAAGAATTCCAATATAAAGTGGCGAACGTGTGTCGACTAGTCAGATTTGAACAAAGCCTATCCAAAGGACAACTTCCCACTTCCGAAGATTGGCCGGCTAGTTGATGATCAACTACCGGCTATTGGCTTCTCTTCTTCATGGATGCGTACTCAAGCTACAATCAGATTTCAATATACCTTCCAGACCAGAAGTACAATTCAATCATCACTGACCTTGGGCTCTATTGCTATGTTGTCATGCCTATGGCTGCACACAACCCGTATCCTATCCGACCTAACCCACCAACCTGACCCAACACACATAAACCCAAACCATCCTAGTTCGGGTCGGATATGGGTTACATTTTGTAACCCTTACTATTATGGTGGGGTTTGATATTTTGTTAAACCCAACTTTATTTTAACCCAACCCTATAATAATAAACTAATTTAATATCAGTCCACTTAAAATTAGAATGGTATAATCCTCGAATAATGTTTACGTATTGCATACAAAGTTTTACAATGCAAAAGGCGTACACGAGGCATTTGCAGATCTACGAGGCGAGGCATAAGCCTGGAAACGTTGAGGTGTAAGCTTTTTGGGTAAAAGTAAAATGCAAAACAAATACAGAAATTTTGACACTTTAAATTAACCAGTGCAAAAATTGAAAACAAATAATTTAAGATCCGACTTTTACTAAGTATATATTTTTATTATAGATTAAAAATAAATAATCGAAACTCATATGATTCAAATTTTGAATTCTTAAAATTAATTAAAGATCATGTCAAGTTGTACTTTGATACAGTCTATCAATTCAAATCGGTTTGCAAAATTTGTTTCGAGATTTAACAAATTTATTGAATAACATTCTTTAAATAAAATGGGAAAATTCATTACATTGCTCATGATCATTATTTCATAAATAGTCTTACTTAATCATATCGATATTCAAATAGAAAAGTAAAAAATGCTAATTTTTATTTTCTTAAATTTTGTATTTTTTATTTCTAATAAATAATTAAAGTTTAATGACTTTTATCTGTGCCAATATCTACAACAAAAGATAAAAAGGTTTTTAAGTCATATGCCTCATCTGTTTGAGGCGTGCAAGGCGTACGCTTTGTTTGCCTCAAGTTGTTGAGGCATAAGCTTTAGAGGTAGAAAAATCCTTTTGGAATTAGCCTCAAGGCGTTTTATCTGTAATTTCCTCGAGGCGAGCCTTGAGGCGAGCATCGAGACAGGTTTTTTGAAACAGTAATTATACAAAAAAACATATTTTATGTCAATATCCAAACTAGATGGAATTTGGCAAATATATTTTAAATAGCATTTTCAATGTATTTTAAAATGAAACACTTGTTATACTATGTAGTAAATTAATTTCATATGATGTGTTTTACAATGAAATTTTAATTAAATATGTCTTATAATGAATCGGTTATCTAAGATGCATTATGCTAGCTAAAATTTGATATATTATGTTGAATATTTTAATATTTTTTTTTAAAGAAATCCCTCATATTCTCACTTTTTATTATATTCAAGCAACCCTACTGAACCTGACCCAACCCACACTTCAACCCAACTCATATCCAACCTCATATAGGGTCGGATATGGATTGAACTACCATAAACCCATATTTATGTGGGTCAAATGAAGTATTTGGTCTAACCCGACTCAACCCATACTTTTTGCAGCCCTGGTCATGCCTTCTAGTCTAAAGGATGTCAGACCCACCCATCCGCGGCTTGTCAACCGCATGTTCAAAGATCGGATCGGGAGATCCTTGTAGGTTTATATGGACGACATTCTCGTGAAAACGAGGGTGCCAAATGACTACAATGACCTCGCATAAAAATTTGATGTCCTTTGTAAATATGGCATGATACTCAATCCTTTGAAATGCTCTTTTAGCATTGCATCGGGAAAATTCTTGGGTTTCATTATCGTTTATGGGGAATCAAAGCCAATCTAGAGGAAATCCAAACTATCTGGGATATTCAAGCCCCTCAAAGCATCGAAGATGTTTAAAGCTTGAACGGGAAAGTGACCGCCCTAAGTCAATTCTTCTCAATGGCTACCGACAAATGCATTCCCTTTTTCGACCTGCTTAAAAAAGGGAAGTGCAACTTCATATGGATACCGAAGTGCATTATTGCATTCAAGGACCTCTTGAATCACTTAGAGCGACTACCTATCTTGTCAAAACCCATGTGAAACACCTCACCTCCATTAAGGCCACTCACAAAGGGAATGCATCAACTTTGGTGAAGCATTTTAGGTAAAAGGCACAGATAATTTACAAGACAGACATATAAACAACGGAAACTGAAATCATTTCATAAATAGCGTGGTTCAGTCAAAACATTACAAGCATTGTCTCAAAACCCAACTTATAAATTATTACAATAAAACAACTGTCTTGATTTAAAACTCCAACATCTACTCTCTTCAAGCTGGAAAAGGTCTTCACTAAGATGAAGTATTCCCTCCCTGAGGACCTGGGGAGGGGGGGGAGGGAAATGGAAGAAAAGAAGGCGAAAGAAAACGGGTCAGACATAAGCCTGGTAAGTCCAGTGATTTTTCAGCATGTAAACAGGTAAAAGGATCATGACATGAATAAACTGGATATAGGACAATACCATAGAAATAAGATAACTTAAGATAAGGCAAGATAAACTGAATATGCTTTCGCACTCATTTCCATTTCTCTGCACCTACTAACGAATGTTTTAACTACCCTCATGTGTTCATAACAAAGTGATCCCTCTTCCGATTGGCTTCTACTCGCACGTATTTATTACTTGTGTCATTTGGCCCCGCTTGATTGTAGATACCTGTGCTGGTCCCACCATATGGTGTATCAGTTCCTATGGCGGCAACCCGACACAAATTCTAGATGAACAGTGTATACTATGATGCCCAGTGCCTGCTTTATCCACTCCGGAGTATGTGCACGTCCATACTCCACCGGAACCTACACTGCTGCACCATCCACCACTATTTTGACTGCTTATAATCAGCCCAGTAATCGTGTCCCACCCTGCCTAGTTCAGGGTACCGTGATACATCTATGTGGGTTACCACTGAAATGGGTCCCCGTTACTAGGGTTTCCTAATCAACATGTTATAACGGTTAAGTGTTCTCAAATTAATCTAACCCACCCATCTGTTTAACTAACATGTTGTATTGGTTAAGTGTTGCCTTGATTAACTTAACCCTACCATTCTTAGTATGTCTGTTCCTTAGCTTTAATTTATTCATTAAAGCACCAACCTCTCAAATCAGATCTATATTGTTGCGGTCGCTGGATGTGCCGGGCGGTTCCGGGCAGCCTTACACCGCAACTCAATCTAACCTCGGGTTTTTGGGCTTAATGCGCTAACCTATCACATTAGATCTATATTATTGCGGTCGTTGGATGTGCCGGGCAGTTCCGGGCAGTCTTACACCGCAACTCAATCTAACCTCGGGTTAGGCATGTTCATCTTTAGCCAAATTTTACATATTTTTTATATGTGTCAAAGTTTATGTCTTTTTATGCCAATATTTCCTAAGTGTAGTCAGTACAAGTTTTATGCCACATTCACATGCTATGCCCAAAATTTACTCAATCAAATTATACCCAATTTTCCCCGCGTTATAATTGCACGTACAACGAGATTCAATCTAAGTTTCAAATGAACTTAGTATTCACAAAAGTAAGTAAAAAGGGGAAAATAGAGAAGGAGCATAAGAATTGACATAAGGAAAAATAGGCATGTAAAGATGTACCCAATTCAAGAATCATGTTTCAGTGTTGTACATTAACAATATGTGTAGACAAGCTAAGCAATTTACACCATAGGTATAAAGATTAGATAGAATTAAACTTAAGAGAATCACTAATTTTTATGCATAACATGATAAGTCCCATTATTTTATTCGCTATAGTCTCATAGGCATAGAATGTACAACATGATAGGTTCCATCATATAAATCACAATAGTCTCATAGGCATGATAGGTTCCGTTATGTCAATCCAACAATCTCATAGGCATGATAGGTTTTATTATGTCAGTCACAACAGTCTTATAGGCATGATAGGTTCTATTATGTTAGTCTAACAGTATCATAGGCATGATAGGTGTCATTACATCAATCACAATAGTCTCATGGGCATAAGCAATTTAGATTTGACAAAAGGATAGGCACGAATCAGAATCAGGAATTGTTCTAGATCCGGTTATTACAGTCATGATTTCTATTCGATATTTAAATCTAAATAATAACCGAACTTACAGAAAAAGGACGGATCTTGTATTCTGGGATCTGATTTCTGAATTTGTTTAGTTATCCTTTGATGTAGACGTTTGATTCTCTAGTTTGGATTTTGTTTGGAGTTTCTAACTTGATTTCTAATTTGGAGAAGATGGAGGCTAGGCTAGCTTAGGGATGGACAACATGACGGCTTCATTGTGAGGTCTAGGGTTGAGGTTTGGGGTGCTTGCATAGAAGTCTAGGATTAATTCTAGCCTTTAGATTAGTCTAGGAGAAATCAAAGTCATCAAACCAAAGAGATGTGTCATCCAGCCAACCATAGCAGCACACATAAGCCCTAATACCTCAGAAATTAGTCATCGCCCAATCAGGTAAGGCCACATCAGCTCAGGGTTATAAAAATTCATCACTGGGTCTGGATCTCAAAGGGGGCCGACTCCCTACAAGGGAGGCGACACCTATGTCGACTTCCCTATAGGGGGGTCGACACCTATATCGACTTCCCCTGGGGGGAGGGGTCAATAGCCCTGAGCGGGAAATTTCCCGCTTAGTTGTTTTGGCCAATTTTCGAATTTTAAACTGTTTTCTGATTTTTAATTTAATTCCTGTTTATACTAAAAATCTTCTGAACTCCCTAACTTCTTCATACGGAGTCCGATTCACGCAAACTCGGACTTTATCTCAAGCAGAATTCCGAGACGAACGCAATGGTGTGACCCATTTCGCTTAATTCTTCATATAAAAATTAAGTGTTGTTAGATTTGTTAATTTTAATATTCACAGAAAATACGGGGTGTTACATTCTCCCCTCCTTAAAGGATTTCGTCCCCGAAATCTCTAAGTTAAGAAGAATGTATCCTAGCATCCAACATCCATCTACTCAACCATCAATCACAGGCATCCATTATCCTTAAAAAGATTTCTAATGCTTTCATGATCATATGCATAGTGTGTGTATATGTCCTTATCTAATGCAAAATCAGGCGGTCTACTGATCCATTTGACCTCCTCGATGCGAATCATGTCAGTGCCATGAGTCCATTATGTAAGCAATTATTCCTAATCATACTTTCTACATGAGTGCACAATCATTCATAAAAAAGCAACGTCCATATGACAACACATCAAGTTTCTATCCATATATAAACACATATATGCATATGCAATATGAAAATGACTGAGCCGATCTAGTACCTAATGTGTGTGTATATGCATCCACGGGCAACCATTTGCAACCATCAACCATAACATGTTTCAAATACATGTTTACATCCATTAGTTTCTACTTAAGGATCAAGAATAGGACCTTAAGAGATAGATATAAGAATGCATAAACTTATGGAAAAAGAGATTAAGGATGTACCCTCAAAAAGATAAGGGTAGGCTGCGCGTATCTTGTCCTCAGTCTCCCATGTCGCGTCTTCCTCAGCATCTCTCTATTGTACTTTAACTAGCTTGACCTCACGATTGCGTAGCCTTTTAACTTCTGTACCCAAGATACGAGTTGGAACTCTTCTCACTGTTGCTTCTCGTTCCACTTCTATTTCCTCTAGTATGCTTGGCTTCACAACTTCCGCAGACTCATGTAAGCACTTTCGTAGATGAGAGACATGAAAGACATTATGTACTCCAGTCAATATTTCAGGCAGCTCTACTTTATAAGCCATCTTCCCAATCCTCTCAATGATAGGAAATGGCCCTACAAATCTTGGTGCCAATTTTCCTACAGACCCAAAGCAAATGACATTCTTCAAAGGAGATACTTTAAGAAAATTTTTGTCTCCAACCTTAAACTCAAGGTCGGTCCTTCTTTTATCAGCGTAGGACTTCTGTCTATGTTGTGCGATCTTCATTCGTCTTCATATCATGTCCACCTTCTCTGAAGCTTCTCTGATTATGTCAGGCCCAAGTACGTGCTTGTCTGTAGACTCCCACCAACAAGTTGTTGATCGGTATGGTCTTTCATATAAAGCCTTAATGGGTGCCATGCCTATGGTGGCTTGGTAGCTATTGTTGTAGGCGAACTCCACCAAAGGAAGATGATCCTCCCATTTTCCACCAAAATCAAGAATGCACAATCTCAAAAGATCTTCTAATATTCTGTTCACCCTTTCCGTCTGACCATCGGTTTGAGGGTGATAGGCAGTGCTTAAGCATAGCTGTGTGCCTACAGCCTCTTGCAAACTCTTCCAAAACTCGCTCGTAAAGATAGGGTCTCGATCACTTACTATGCTAGAGAGTATTCCATGCAGTCGAACCACCTCTTTAAGATAAATGGATGCTAACGATGAGGCAGTCCTCCTACTTTTAAAAGGTATAAAGTGAGTGCTTTTAGTGAGCCTGTCCACTATTACCCAAATACTGGTATTGCCCCTTGTTGACCTAGGCAACCCATCAATAAAGTCTATCGAAATGCTATCCCATTTCCATTGTGGGACCTCTAGAGCATGAAGCAAACCACCAGGCTTCTTCTGCTCTGCCTTGGCTTGCTGGCATATCAAGCATTTAGAGACATACTCAGCTACATCCTTCTTCATGCCATTCCAGAAGAAAAATCTTTTTATGTCTTTATACATCTTGTCCCTACCTAGGTGTATAGTCAACTTAGAATGGTGTGCTTCTTCGAGAACGGTTTTCACCAAATCCCTTCCTTGTGGGGCGCATAGTCTTCCATCCCGTCTCAACCAACCCTTGTCATCGATGGAGTATCTATTGAGGTGACTAGAAGTCTCACCTCTAATTAGCTTATCCATTACGTCAACTAGCTGAGGATCTTCACGTTGCGCGGTTCCTATTGAGTCTAAAAGAGTAGGCCGCACCTCTAGCGATGCTGGTAAACTAGGTACAAATTCAAAGGAGGGTCTAAAGTCAAAGTTTGCTATGTACTCCAAGCTTTGTCTTTCTACAAAGAGAGGAATTAAGGTCATCTTTTTCCTACTTAAGGCGTCTGCTACCACATTGCCCTTGCCAGGGGTATAAGCAATCTCAAAATCGTATGAGGCAAGAAATTCCATCCACCTTTGTTGTCTTAAGTTAAGATCTTTCTGTGAGAAAAGGTACTTTAACGATTTATGGTTAGTAAACAATTCAAACCTTTCTCCTAGTAGGTAATGACGCCATGACTTAAGAGCAAAAACAATGGCAGCTAGTTCTAAATCATGAGTTGGGTAGTTCTTCTCATGTACCTTCAACTGCCTTCCTCCATAATAGACTACTCTGCCCTCTTGCATCAAGACAGCGCCTAATCCTGTACTGCATACGTCTGTGTACACTGTAAACATCTTACTCCCATCAGGTAATGTTAGAACCGGGGCTATTGTTATAGCTCTTTTCAATCTTGGAAAGCAACATCGCAATCCAAATCCCACGCAAAAGTTAGGTTCTTCTTTGTCAACCTAGTAAGTGGGGCTGAGATCTTCGCAAAGTCCTTATTGAACTTTCTGTAAAAGCCCGCTAGCCCGAGAAAACTTCGTACTTCGGTTGCATTCCGTGGGATCTTCCAATCTTCCACCGCAACTACTGTTGTGGGATCCACATATATCCCTTCTTTGGACACCACATGTCCAAGAAACCTTACTTCATCTCTCCAAAAATGGCATTTGGAGAATTTTGCTTTCAGCTGATGTGCACAAAGAGTATCCATGACTTCCTTACATGCAAAGCATGTTCTTCCTCACTTTTTGAGAAAATCAAAATGTTTTCCATGAAGACCACTACAAATTTATTAGGGAACTCTCTGAATACCTTACCCATCAAGTCCACGAAGTAGGCAGGTGCGTTTGTCAAGCCGAAAGGCATGACAAGCCATTCGAAGAATCCATCCGGGGTCCTGAACGCGGTCTTATCTATGTTGTCTTCAGCCACTCTTAGCTGATGGAATCCGGTAGCCAGATCTAGTTGGGAGAAAACCGAGGCACCTACGAGCTGGTCAAATAAGTCGTATATTCTAGGAAGTGGGTGCCTATTCTTCTTGGTCAACTTGTTTAGCTCCCTATAGTCCACGCACAGGCGAAGTGAACCATCTGCTTTGGTTGCGAACACCACTAGAGCACCCCATTCAGAAATACTCCGCCTTATGAACCCCTTTTAAAGCAACTCTTTAACTTGCTTGCTGATCTCTTTCCTTTCCCTTGGAGCCATGTGTCTAACGGGTAAAGCAACACATTTTGCATTATCAACAAGGTATATGCGGAAGTCTATCTCTCGCTTTGGAGGTAAAACCTTCACCTCTTCAAAGACATCCGAGTATTCACGGACTACTCTAACAGATTGCAAGTTTTCAACAGACGCATCAAGAGATTCTAGGTAGCTAAGCATAACAGAATTCATGGGATTACAAGAGATTTCGAGAGTGTTACCGAGGCGAGTCATAAGTCTAACCACTCTCCTTTCACAATCGAGGATGGCACCATTACTGGATAACCAATCCATGCCTAGAATCAACCCATAGCCCGTGAAACCCAAAAAATAAGCATTACATCTAAACACAACGCTTAGTATAGAAATTTCCAAATCCAAACAAATCATTGACAAATAAGCCGAACCCTTAATTGGATTTGAAACAACCATGGGATCATCTACTATACTGGTATTTAGGTGCAGAGATTCAACTAAAGCAGTAGATATAAAAGAGTGCGATGCGTCATAATAAAAAAGAGTACGAACTGGATGATCAGAAAGATTAACTAAACTCTCAACAAAATTCTACCTCTTTCTTGCAGAGGTGCAATAAGAGCGTGAATTTGCCCTCCAGAAGTGGATCCAGCCCTCTGCCCTTTCCCTTGCTTTTTGGGCAATCCTTAGCCATATATCCTGTCTCGCCGCATTGAAAGCAACCACACATCTTCCTCTTCTTCTTCCTGTAGTCTTTAATTAGATGTCTAGGTATGCCACAAAATTTACACTTCCTCTTGTCACGGGGTTTGTTATTCTTCCCGCCTTTCTTGGAATCTGTCTTCTTATTCTGCAATCCCTCCACTTTCTTGTTTAGAGGTTCTTCCACCTTTGCCCCTTTTTTGCCATCCTTATCTTCCTCCTGTAACAGTGCCATGTCCACCAGTCTCTCAAAAGTCGCACCCATAGGTATATGGGACATAGCTAGGCTGTGCAGTGGCTCATTTAACCCTTTAATGAATCGAAGAGCCTTTTTATGTGGAGTGTTTGTTGGATCTAGATTAACCCTAGAGGGGGGTGAATAGGGTTTATCACAGTTTTTAACTGAATTAAAATTCTAGCAGGATATAAACAGATCACAGAATATAGCAGAAACAGAAATGCAGAAAATAAATCACACACAGATATACCCAGCTTCGGCAAAACCTGCCTACTGCTGCATTCCTAAGGTTTCTACTAGGTGATAGAACAGATCCCGCATACAAGACCATGTACACTCGCAAACCCTGCTCCTATTCTAAACCTACGCTCTAAACCGTAGACTGATCTAATCCCCTAGATCAGATTTCCCCTGATTACGACCCCGTAACCAGTAACCCAGATTTTACAAACTCTGTCAACTGTCAGTCAATGCCCTGACTGATTCACCCTATGTTTTTTACAGAATCTATAAACTGTTTCCGACGAATTACAAAACAAAAAGAAAATACAATAAAGGAAAATAAAACCCTAGTATAAATTAATTGTCTCCCCTTTTAAAACAAGTTGGCTTAGCCTATGTGTAGAATAGGTCGGTCCGCACTCTTTTCATTTGCTCAATGATTTCTTCTTTTGCTCTGGAGATTAAAAATGGCGGCGGACAAGGGAAATAGGGTTTCTTGTCATTCCCAAATTGATTCGATGGCTTATTTGAATTGATCAGATCCTTATGGATTTAAATCAGATGATGGAAATGTTTTAATCCTTGCGTCTGCTCCTTCTTGTCACCAATTCGAGGATTATTGCGATCGAAAATCACATAAGTAATTTCTGAAAATACTACTCTGATTTTTCTCTCAATTTTTTTCCCGATGGTATGCCTGTGATGAGATGGTGTAATTTATAGCGTAATACGAAACCCTAAAATGCTCTGATTTCGTATAATTGACTTCGATCTGACTTGGTCTGATTTTGTGCGGCTTTCCCTTTTGAATTCTCTTCTTTGAATGAATTTCCAGAAATAATTTGCAACTGCATGATTTTGTTTGTGCCTTAAGTGTCAGATTGGAAAAAAGAATAATTTCCATTTGCCCTTATATGATTTATTCTGAAAAGAATAGCTGCCTTTGAATCTCTCGAACCATTCTTGCCACACATGTTTCTTGACAAAAAAAAACAGTTTTCCACTTCGATTTTCTGGAGAAAAAAAGGAAAGTTTGAATTCTCAAAACATTTTAAAAGAAGAATTCTTTTTATGGATTCGAACAGATTTGTATGCTAATCAAAACAAGAAACTGATTTTGATTGTGCCCAAAAGTAATTCTCCTGAATATATGTTGTGAATTTCTGGTTTAAAACTGGAAATAAATATGTGATTTCTAGCCTTAAAAATTGCAAATTTCCATGCTGTAAGAACATGATCTGGAAGTATGTTTTGGCCGTGTATTGCTCCATGAACAATTCACCATTTCTGGACATAGGATTAAATCCCTTTTTTTTAACACCTGATTGATTTGTTCAATTCATCCCTTGCCAAAAATGCTGTAATTCATTTTCCATATATGCTCGAACTGATTTGTTCACTTGTTGCTTGCATACTTGCTGTGATTTTCATGATAGCTTTGGCATTTTGAAGTATACTGACCACACTACTTCACATTTTAGCTTAACCACTTCACCCATGTTTATTGCAGTGACCACATACATGCAGCATGTATATGCTCAACTACTTGAATTGCTTGTATAAAAAAAACGATTTCTAATTTTGCCATGTCATTTGTGATGACTGAATTTCTGAATTGCTTCAAACTGTTTTCCATTTGGCATGTTCAAAAACATTTGAACTCATGTGTATTCCTGCTTGTATTAGTATGCTTGTATATGTTGATACCATCATGCCGTGTGAACTTCTTGTGCTCAACCCTGTACTTGTTCTCGACCTATGTTGAAGTTTCCACACATGATTGAACTATTTGCTATAGTAAGTTGCTACTTCATTGTTTCACTGCTGTTTCATCTGACTTATTGAGTTTTGCTGTGCTCGACCATATTCACCTTGCTATGTCATGTTTGTAAATCATGTTGTTGAGTTCTCTTGCATACTTGAGTTCGACCACACCAATATACTGACTTGTAACTCACTTGATTTGGGATGATCTGCAAATGCTTCACGACTTTGAACTTATAGACTTGCTGTTTACACACCATCCATGCATGTTGCCATGAACATGAGATCATTCTGCACTGCTATGATTTCTGAAATCATTATGTCAAACTGTTTTGCACTTAAAAACTGCCTCGACACTTTTTTTTCATTGCTGAGACTATACTTGCATTTGTTGCTTGGCATTTGAATATTTGCTTTGTACTTTGAGATGTGTTGTCTTTATTTTCATGTGCACTGAGTTGAGAAGGTCCACGTGCCTACTCCTCAGTTGCACACGAAATTGGCGTAGCAGTGCACACATGTATATATAAATACACGTGTGTATATGCAGCCATTCAGAAAATTTCCTGTCCCTGTACATATACAAACTTTCTACCTAGACACAGATAAATTAGATCAAGTCATGAAAAATGATGAGAAGCACACCAGAAAACTGAGGCAAATAAAAATTTAAAATTAAAATAATATTTGCTAGAGTATGAAATTATTTCTGTTCAAGATTACTGTGTGTGTTTTTCTGTACATGACAGGTATGAAGACTAAACTGATAATGAAGTATGTGAAGACTGATGACTGAAGTTGACAGTGAAAGAGAGTGTCAGTGTGTGTCAGTATATATATATATATATGAGTCTGTGTAAATGAATGTATACGTGACTGTATAAAGAGTTGAGTGTCTGTATATGAATCAATGTGAATGTATATTGACAGGTTTGTAGTGAAGAGCTGTGTATGAATGAAAAATATTAGTGAAGTGTACAAATAGTGGAGTTGTAATTCTGTACTGTTTGATATTGAAATAAAATATTATATTTAAATAAAATACTATGTGAATATTTAAATTTGTGTATAGCAGTATTCTATTTAAATATAAATATTATATTCATGTCTATGATTTAAATATAGAACAGTACAGTAACAAACACATTAAAATAATATATATTTGGTTGTTATCATCAAACAAAAATCATATAATTGTGTATACAATACAACAATGTTTACTAATCTAGTCCGAATCTAGCCAGTTGGTTGAATTGATTGACGTATTCCTTAACTGATAGGCTTCCCTGTTTGATTGCTAAGAACTTCTCCATCTGTAGGCTTCGCTCAGCTTGCGAGAGGTACTTCATTTCAAATTTCCTTCTGAAATCCTCCCAAGTTTCAACTGGTCTCTCGGCATTAGTAACTTCCCACCAGTAAGAGGCTTCTTCCTTAAGTAACCATACAGCTAATTGTATCTTCTGCCTATCGTCTACTTCAAAGATAACAAACAAATATTCTGTTTCCTTGAGCCAGTTTATTGCTTCCACAAATGACTCAGTCCCATTAAAGTTATTTCCACCTATAGCTCGAAAGTCTCTACATATCTTCGAGAAATCATTCACACGTGGAGGAGGAGGAGGAATAGTTGCAGCTGGGGGAGGAGGAACGTCTGCTGGGCCTGCGCCATTAATCCTAGCCTCCAGATACCTTCTGAACTAGCTAGGTATCAATACACCCTCAGGAAGATTAAGATCCCTAGACATGCTGAAACGAAAAGAAAAGGTTCAAAACAAAGGATAGAAATATAGTGCATATGGCTTTGGGGATTATGCCTTTAAAATAAAACAACACTTTTCTTGAAAATGCTTCTTTAAACTTCTTTTTTTCAAAAATAGTTTTCAATTTTTTTTATCTGATCTGGTAAACCATCGCTCTGATACCAATTGAAACACCTCACCTCCGTTAAGGTCACTCACAAAGGGAATGCATTAACTTTGGTGAAGCATTTCGGGTAAAAGGCACAGATAATTTACAATACATACATATAGACAACGGAAAACTGAAATCATTTCATAAATAGCGGGGTTCAGTCAAAACATTACAAGCATTGTCTCAAAACCCAACTTCTAAATTATTACAATAAAACTTTTGTCTTGATTTAAAACACCAAGTACATAAAGAAGCATAAAACAGTAGTAGCGTAAATCCCCAATTAAGGTGTAACCACAGCCATAGCCCAAGAAAACAGAATCCAAGCAATACATCTACTCTCTTTGAGCTGGAAAAGGTCTGCACTAAGCTGAAGTATTCCCTCCCTGAGGACCTAGGGGGGACAAAAGAAAAGAAGGCGAAAGAAAACGGGTCAGACATAAGCCTGGTAAGTCCAGTGATTATTCAGCATGTAAACAGGTAAAAGGATCATGACATGAATAAACTGGATATAGGACAATACCATAGAAATAAGATAACATAAGATAAGGCAAGATAAACTGTATATACTATCGCACTCATTTCCATTTCTATGCACCTACTAATGAATGTTTTAACTACACTCACGTGTTCATAACAAAGTGATCCCTCTTCTGATCAGCTTCTACTCGCATGTATTTAATACTTGTGTCATTCGGCCCCGCTTGATTGAAGATACCTGTGTTGGTCCTACCATAGGGTGTATCAGTTCCTATGGTTGCAACACGACACAAATTCTAGATGCACAGTGTATACTACTGATGCCCAGTGCCTGCTTTATCCACTCCGGAGTACGTGCACGCCTATGCTCCACCGGAACCTACACTGCTGCACCACTCGCTGCTATTTTGACCGCTTATAATCAGCCCAGTAATCGTGTCCCACCCTGCCTAGTTCAGAGTGTCGTGATACATCTGTGTGGGTTTCTGCCGAAATGGGTCCCCATTAGTAGGGTTTCCTAATCAACATGTTATAACGGTTAAGTGTTCTCAAATTAACCTAACCCACCCATCTGTTTAACTAACATGTTGTATTGGTTAAGTGTTGCCTTGATTAACTTAACCTTACCATTCTTAGCCTGTCTGTTTCTTACCTTTAATTTATTCATTAAAGCACCAACCTCTCACATTAGATCTATATTGTTGCGGTCGTTGGATGTGTCGGGCGGTTCCGGGCAGCCTTACAACACAACTCAATCTAACCTCGGGTTTTCGGGCTTAATGCGCTAACCTCTCATGTCAGATCTATATTGTTGCGGTCGCTAGATGTGCCGGGCGGTTCCGGGCAGTCTTACACCGCAACTCAATCTAACCTCGGGTTAGGCATGTTCATATTTAGCCAATTTTTACATATTTGGCATATGTGTCAAAGTTTATGTCTTTTTATGCCAATATTTCCCAAGTGTAGTCAGTACAAGTTTTATGCCACATTCACATGTTATGCCCAAAATTTACTCAATCAAATTATACCCAATTTTCCCCGCGTTATAATCGCACGTACAATGAGATTCAATCTAAGTGCCAAATGAACTTAGTATTCACAAAAGCAAGTAAAAAGGGGAAAAACAGAGAAGGAGCATAAGAATTGACATAAGGTAAAATAGGCATGTAAAGACGTACCAATTCAAGAATGATGTTTCAATGTTGTACATTAACAATATGTGTAGACAAGCTAAGCAATTTACACCATAGGTATAAAGATTAGATAGAATTGAACTTAAGAGAATTACTAATTTTTATGCACAACATGATAAGTCCAATTATTTTAATCGCAATAGTCTCATAGGCATAGGATGTACAACATGATAGGTTCCATCATATAAATCACAACAGTCTCATAGGCATGATAGGTTCCATTATTTCAATCCAACAGTCTTATAGGCATGATAGGTTTTATTATGTCAGTCACAATAGTCTCATAGGCATGATAGGTTCTATTATGTCAGTCCAATAGTCTCATAGGCATGATAGTTGTCATTACATCAATCACAATAGTCTCATAGGCATAAGCAATTTAGATTTGACAAAAGGATAGGCACGAATCAGAATTAGGCATCGTTCTAGATCCAGTTATTACAGTCATGATTTCTTTTAGATGTTTAAATCTACATAATAACTAAACTTACAGAAAAAGGACGGATCTTGTATTCTAGGATATGATTTCTGAATTTGTTTAGCTATCCATTGGTATAGATGTATGATTCTCTAGTTTGGATTTCGTTTGGAGCTTTAACTTGATTTCTAAGTTGGAGAAGATGGAGGCTAGGCTAGCTTAGGGATGGACAGCATGACGGCTTCATTGTGAGGTCTAGGGTTGAGGTTTGGGGTGCTTATATAGAAGTCTAGGAGAAATCTGAGCCATCAAACCAAAGAGATGTGTCATCCAGCCAACCATAGCATGACACGTAAGCCCTAATACCTCAGAAATTAGTCATCGCCCAATCAGGGAAGGCCACATCAGCTCAGGGTTATAAAAATTCGTCACTGGGTCTGGATCTCAGAAGGGGCCGACTCCCTACAGGGGGGTCGACACCTATGTCGACTCCCCTATAGGGGGTCGACACTTATGTCGACTCCCCCCCGGGGGGAGGGAGGGAGGGGTCGACATCCCTGAGCGGGAAATTTTCCGCTCAACTGTTTTGGCTGATTTTCGAATTTTAAACTTTTTTCTGATTTTTAATTTAATTTCTGTTTATACTTGATATCTTCTGAACTCCATAACTTCTTCATATGGAGTCCGATTCATGCAAACTCGGACTCTATCTCAAGCAGAATTCCGAGACGAACGCAATGGCATGACCTATTTCCCTTAATTCTACTTCTAAAAATTAAGTGTTCTTAGATTTGTTAATTTTAATATTCACAGAAAATATGGGGTGTTACACCAAGGATCATGAAGACTATCTATTTGGTTGTTTCTATGAAAGCAATTAGATAGGCGCTTGTGCATGAAGAAGATCATGTCCAACGACCCATTTACTACATCAATAAGCGGTTGACAGACACAAAATATAATTATTTGAAACTTAAAAAGCTTGCTTATTGCTTGTTGAACCCTCCATAGAAGCTAGGGCCGTACTTTCATTCTTATCCAACCATAGTCCGCACTGACCAGCCATTACGCCAGGTCCTGCAATGACGTAAGGAGTCTGGCCGAATTTTGAATTGGAATATAGAACTAAGCTAATTTGAGATTACTTTCATTCCTCGTCGTGCCATCCTCAAACGATACTTTGCAGATTTCACAACAGTGTTCACTATTCCCGAAGAGCTTACGCCAGAAGACTGTAAGCCTCCAGACATTCAATGGAAACTATTAGTGGATGGATCATCTAACAGTCAGTGTTCTAGCGCTGGAATTGTATTCATTACTCCTGAGGAATGCTCGATCTATTATGCTCTATATCTCGAATTCCCTGCCACCAACAACGATGTAGAATATAAAGCCTTAATCGTTGGACTTAGAATTACAATTGAACTCAACATCACGGCTATCTAGATTTACTTCGACTGATGGCTCATCATACGCCAGGTGCAGGGCGAATATCAAGCCAAGGGGGTACGACTTGCTCCCTACCTCGCTCGGGTCCGTGAACTGCTTAACTACTTCGACCACAACATCAGTATGCACATCCCTCGAGAACAAAATAAGAAAGTGTTAGGGATTGCGGAATAGATCATTAAGGCAAAACTAGCACTAGAGGGGGGTGAATAGTAATTTTGAGAAATTAAACAAAATCTAAAACTTATGTGATCTACTATATGAATCACACACCACAAAACAATCACAAACACAAAATTGAACAAAAACAAGAAGATAAACAAAAATAAATTGCATAAAAGGGAAGAACACACTAGATTTTATATTGGTCCGGATTACTCCTACATCCAGTCCCACACAACGCCGGATTGTGCAGAGATTTATTACTATATCAATATCCAAGTACAACCCCCTTAATTTTACGGCTACAAGGTTAACATCGATTCCAAACACCCATGCTCAAGTATATTCCCCTTGATTTCACGGCTACAAGGTTAACACCGCTCTGGTTCCTTGATTTCACGGCTACAAGAAAAACACCTTTCCAAACCCTTCCCAAACAACTACAATATCTCTATAACTCTTCAACAACACTTCGATTCAAAGAGAGAGTGAGAAGAGAATAAGTTTTATATAAATAGAACTGAATTCGACAGAGTATAAGTGTTAAAATCATAAAAAAAATGAAATAATAGTGGTGTAAAGAAAGGGGATGAAGATGGAGAAGAAGAATGATGAAAAAAATTCGAAATCAGCCCCTATTTATAGGATTTGAAAGGTTGCAATGCGTTACAAATAGTGAAACGACACTTCCTTTCAAAATCAAAATGACAATTATATTTCGACATAGGCAATAATGTATGTCGACATATCCTTGTATAAAATTGAGTTTTGAGTATTTTTGAAGTGTTTTGATATATATATATATATACACGTATATATATAATTCTGGAAATTTTTGAATTAAAACATAGTGTTATAAATGAATATTATAAAGTAGAAAATCATTTGAAATCATAAATATAAACATATTTATAAAATTATAATTTTTAAAACTATATAAATCTAAAGTATATAATATAGAACTTATAAACTATAAAACTTGAGTTTAAAATCAAAGTAAAATAGAGAAAGTAATAGAGAAAATAAAGAATTGAAGATAGAATTTGAAAATTGAATTTGAAATCAGAATTTGAATTTGAATTTGAATTTGAACTTGGAGTGCTATTCAGAGTCTTACATAAACTAGACTCTGTTACTATATCTATCTTGACCTCTTGAACTCTTGAAATCTTGATTACTCATGAGTCTTGAACCATCTCTGAATTCTGAATCTCTAAAATCTTTAAACGTACAGTATTCGGTATTAATTCCTATATATAAATCCTGCATATGTATGTATATATATATATTCTAGATAAAAGTGTTAGTATATATTTTGTAATCAATTAATATTGAAATAAGGTTGTTGTCATCAAAACTCCATTCTCCAACTATCTCCCCTTTTTGGTGATGACAACCTTAGTTTGTAAAATATCAATCATGTTCATACCTGTTGATGATGATCCTTCTAATACTCCCCATGTCTATATGAATCCTATAAACTAATTCTATATTTTATAACTTCTCCCCCTTTGGAATTATCAAAAAGAAATTCTAAAACTACTCCCCCTAAATCCTATAATTATCTAAATTTCCTATACTAAAGTACTCCCCCTTAATACTTTCTCTAAATTTATGATTACAATAATCAATTCAAACCAATATAAGTATCATAATTACATATGTTTTAAGTCATACAATCCAAATCTAACACATTCAAACAAATCAATCAAATCATACCAAACAACTAAACGTTTCTTGGGACTTCTATCCAGCTGTCTTCTCCAAAGATTGGATCCTTCTTGATGACCTCCCAATCTTCATCTTCTTTGGTTAGTGGTGCCTTAGCGAGATTATTATCTTCATTCTGAAAAGAGAGGAGATTAGCCACCAAATTGCATCAAAGTGCTTCTCTTGTTGTTCAAACATCTTTATTTGGCTTAATTCAAGATGACGCTGGTCTCATAGAATTGTAGAGAGGATATTCTTAAAGGAATTCAACATTTATTCAAGATTTTCACTTAGATTATGAATTGGATTTTCCATAGTTTTGATAAGAAATGAATAGAGAAGAAGGAGAAATGAAATAATCAAATTTTCTGAAAGAAATAGACTTAAATTGGGTCTGGAATTCGTGGCATATTGAATGGATATGAGTTAGTTATTTAATTTTAAAATCTAAAAAGTTTTAAAAATCTGGCAGTTATATGTCGACATATCCTATTAAAAATTTTGGAAATTTTCAAATTTTGAATCTTTTGATCTTATATTATACTATAATTAATTCTAAAAATTTTGTAGTAACTTAAAGATAATTTTAACATAAATAAACCTCCATTCATTACTTCATAAAAAACAAATACATCCAACTAATTAAGGCACACTAAATACGAGATTCGAAAGAAAATACAAGCGGATATTAAAGATAAATAAAACTAGATTGGATATTTTTCATCGGATGATGAGGAGGAAGATGAGATTCCAAGATTTCTTTCTTCTTGTTCATGAACTTGGTCATTTTGGCAAAATTCTTTTTGAGCTTCTTTTGATTGTTGATAATCTTCACTTGATTTTGAACAATCATCTCTCTGAAATGGTTATAGTGTTGATTGGACACTTAACACTTTCTAAAGAAATTTCTTCTTCTACTACTTCCATGGGTGCTTGTTCTTGTTGCATTCGAGCTTGTTTGGCTTCAAATTCTCATATGGTTTGAAAGTGAGAGGAATTTGCATGAGATGTATGTTAGAGGAGTCAAACACCTTTCTTGGCACAAATTCTTCCCCGTGAAGATCAACTCCGAAATATTTGAAAATGCAGGTGAGAAAAACTCCATAGTAAAGGGTGTTTTCTCTTGATGACATTTATATGGGCTTGAACTCCTTTAAGATCATATCGACCAAATTGATGTCATAGCCACCAATAATAACAAAGAGAGCCTTTTCGACCTTGAGAGTTGGATTATTAAAGTTCTGGAACAAGGAGTGATGGTATGTTGGAGGAGAAGGTTTATGATTCTTGTTTTTGGACGAAAAAAGCGATCTTTGAAATCCAATTGAGTATCGTCTTCAAATATGTCGTGATAAGTCTCTAAATCGGTTTCATCAATTTTGAAATCTGAAAAATCCGAGCCCATGCTTCTACATTTTAAAATAGTTCCTAAGAGTTTAGCATTAAGAACAATTTGCGTGCCTTTGGCGCTACTCCAAATTTGGTCTTCGTTGCCTTCGTAAAATCCGCAATTAAGATTCGCATAGAACATCTTGACAAGCTTAGGCTAACACACTTCGCCATTATCCCATGAGTCAATTACACTCAAGACTTCATTATGGTCAAAGAGAGAGATAAAATCATAGGAAGGAAAGTCTCCAAAGACGGCGAAAGCACCCATATTAAGTTTAGCATTTGCTAAATAGTTAACATAGGTTTTGATAGTTTCTTTGCCATTATGAAAATAACCTTTGATGGTTTTGGTTAACTTCAATTTCTGAGATGAACTTGAGGAAGCCATTGAATTGACGGTTTTGAAGAGAACAAATATGAAGAATACAATTTGAGTTGTGAATGAAAAGATAGAGAGAATAGATATATATATAGAAATTTAATGGATATGAATTGAATAGGCACAATTTTTCAAAAGTCAATGACACCTTTTCAGACTTTCAAAGTTGGTGAAAAGTTGGAGGGAAGTTTGAAAGTTTAAACCTTTGAAACTCAAATTTTAAATTTTAAATTTCAGGCAGATATGTCGACATATAGACATATATATATGTCGACATATGTACATATTTTCAAAGGAAATTTGATTTTTGTGAAATGTGATTTAAATTATCGATTTATATTTTAGGTTTAACAATTTCCTGAAATAATTCTATTCTAGTAAGCATCCAAAAAAATTATTTTATTATTTTGTTTATTATTATATTATTATTTTGAATTTCAAAATTCACATTTTCAAATTTGAATTTTAAATTTCAAGTTTGATTTTTAAGATTTTAATTTTAAATCCAAAACAAACAAAGAAACCATTCAACCAAAGAAAATTTAAAAATTAATTAAGGCGTACCCGGTTTTTAGATCCTTTTCTTCGAAATTTTCTGAAATTTCCGTGAAGCACATATTTGAATTTCCGGTTCCTGGCACTTCATTACTTAATGATGAATCTGAATCGTCTAACGTTGCTGCGTATGCTTTCTTTCTCTTCCTTGATGAATTGTCGTTGTCTATTTGTTTAGTCGAATTATCTGGATATGGACACATTCTCCTTATATGTCCTGGTTTGCTATAGTTATAACATCAATCATCATTTCTTCTTGAATTTCCTTGGTTATTATATAAAAATAATTTTTCTTTCTAATTCCAGAAATTTTCTAAAATGTCTTGTCATTTGGGATGTTTCTTTATCATCTTCACTACTTGAGTCAAAAACATTTTTTGTTGCTTTAAATGCAATGGATTTCTTCTTTGTTGGCATGTTTTCCTTTCTTTTCTGTAATTGGACTTCAAAAGACATCAGATTTCCGATTAACTCCTTAATCTTCATTTCACTGACATTATTGGCTTCTTCAATTGCCAAAGTTTTATGATCCCATTCTAGAGTCAATGAACTCAGTATTTTTCTAACTTGATCTTCTTCTGAATAAGTTTTTCCGAGTGTTGTTAACGAATGCAATATCTCTTGAAATCTGCAACATATATCGGAGGTAGACTCATTCTCTTTCATTATTGAATAACTCAAACTGATTAACTAACATTGATATCTTAGTTTGTTTAACTTTACTAGTTCCTTCATAGGTAACTTGTAAAGTTCTCTAAATCTCATAAGCAGTTTTACAACTGACATTCTATTAAACTCATTCCTATCTAATGAACAAAATAACATATTCATGGCTTTAGAATTACTTTGTGCAGCAGCCTTTTGTTCATTTGTCCATTATGCAAAAGCAATTGTAGGTTCAACAAACTCATTTTGTGTAATATTCCATGAGTCTAATCATATTGATTGTAAATATATATTTTTTAATTCCACATGCCCAATATGAATAATTACTACCATTAAACAGTGGTGGTCTAACTGTGTACTGACCCTTGATAAAAGAACTGTTATTGCTACTAGTATTGTTTGCCATTATCACTATTTTCAAAAATTAGATTATGAATTTTTTGAAAGACCTTGCTCTGATACCAATTGTTAGGGATTGCAGAATGGATCACTAAGGCAAATCTAACATTAGAAGGGGTGAATAGTATTTTTGTGAAACTAAACAAAATCTAAAACTTATATGATCTACTATATGAATCACACACCACAGAAACAATCACAGACACAAAATCAAACACAAACACAAAGATAAACAAAAATAAAATGCAGAAAAGGAAAGAGCACACCAGATTTTATACTGGTTTGGATTACCCCTATGTCCAGTCCCGCGCAACGCTGGATTGTGCAGAGTTTTATTACTATATCAATATCCAAGTACAACCCCCTTAATTTCATGGCTACAAGGTTAAAACTAATTCCAAACACCCTTGATCAAGCATATTCCCTTAATTTCACGGCTACAACGTTAACACCGCTCTGGTTCCTTGATTACACGGCTACAAGGAAAACACCATTGCCAAACCTTCCCAAACAATTACAATAGCCCTATAACTCTTCAATAGCACTTCAATTCAGAGAGTAATAAGTAGAGAGCGATAAGAGAAGAAGTTTTATATAAACAGAATTGAATTCAGCAGAGTATATATGTAGAAATCATAAAAATATGAAATATTAATGATGTAAAGAAAGGGGATGAAGATGGAGATGAAGAATGATGAAAAAAATTCGAAATCAGCCCCTATTTATAAGATTTGAAAGGTTGCAACGCTTCTGGAATGTTATAAATAGTGAAAAGGCATTTCTTTCAAAACCAAAATACGACAATTATACGTTGACATAGGCAATAATGTATGTCGACATATCCATGTATAAAACTGAGTTTTGAGCATTTCTGAAGTGTTTTGATATATATATATATATATATTATTCTAGAAATTCTTGAATTAAAACATCGTGTTATAAATGAATATTATAAAGTAGAAAATAATTTGGAATCATAAATATAAACTATATAAACATATTTATAAAACTATAAAGTTTAAAACTATATAAATATAAAGTATATATAATATAAAACTTATAAACTATAAAACTTGACAAAGTAAAATAGAAAAAGTAAAATAGAGAAAATCAAGAATTGAAGATAAAATTTGAAAATAGAATTGGAAATCAGAAAATAAAAATCAGAATTTGAATTTGAACCTGGAGTGCTATTCAGAGTCTTATATAAACTAAACTCTATTACAATATTTATCTTGAACTCTTGATTACTCATGAGTCTTGAATCATCTTTGAATTCTTAATCTCTAAAATCTTTAAAATGTATAGTCTTCATTATTAATTCCTGTATATAAATCCTACATATATATACATATATGTATATATATATATGCTAGATAAAAGTGTTAGTATATATTTTATAATCAATTAATATTGGAAAAAGGTTGTTGTCATCATAACTCCATTCTCCAATGGAAAAATGATTCATTAGCTAAGCTGGCAAGCTCTGGCAATGGGCAACTTTTGAGGCTTGTCCAAGCAGAAGTACTCGACTCTCCAAGTATCGATTAGATGCAAATTGATTTGATATCAACGATGGAGACCGAGCCCGAACCCAGGTCTTAGATGACACCAATTAAGAGATACCTACTTCACAGAGTCCTCCCTAATCGCTCCAAGGAAAGACGAGAACTCATCTGCAAGTCGTCACGGTACACCATTTAAGATGGAGTGCTCTACCGAAGAGGATTCTCTGTTCCATTACTCCGATGTGTAGCCCACAATGACGCCAACCGTTAAATGCTGGATATGCATGAAGGCGAGTGAGATGACCACACTAGGGGGAAAACTTTGGCAAGGAAGATTCTCAGATATGGCTACTTTTGGCCAACATTTGATCGAGATGCAGCTAGCTATGCCCACAAATGTGACTGGTGCCAAAGGTTTTCTAAGATTCCAAGTTCCCCCTACTGAACTAATGCAGATGATTAGTCCTTGGCCATTTTCTATGTGGAGAATCGATATTAGAGGAACTCTTCCGATGGCCATAGACGGTGCATGCTATGTTATCGTTGCATTTGATTACCTCACTAAGTGGGTCGAAGCCGAGCCTCTTACTACAATTACTACCAAGAAAGTGATCAACTTCATCGTCCGCCACGTCATCTGTCGTTTTGAAGTCCCCAGACTATCATCTCCAATAACGGGACCCAATTCTAAAGTGTTAAGTTCAAGACCTTCTACCGATGGAATAACATTGAGAAGAAATTCTTGACAATAGCTCATCCTCAAGCCAATATGCAAGAGTAGGTTATCAACAAAGTGATCAAACCCATTATCAAGAAGCATCTAGAAAAGGCCGAGGGATTATGGGTCGATGAGCTCCCTCTAGCCCTTTGGCCTTACCGGACCACTCATAAGTCAGCCGATCATACTCCTTTAGCTCTCTCCTATGGGTCTAAAGTCGTCATACCCATTGAGCTCAAGCTCCAATATCATCAAGTCACTTCTTGTGATTTGAAGACCAACTAATATCTTCTCTTGGAATCACTTGAATTACTCGAAGAGAAAAGAAACGAAGCTGAACTCAGAGCCGCTGCCCAACGATAACGCGACACCCGATACTACAACTCCAAAGTTTGTCCAAAGCACTTTGACATCGGCAACCTTGTCCTAAAACGGATCTTTCCCACTTCGACTGGTTTCAGTCCTTGCTGGGAAGGTCAGTATGTCATACAATGGTGGCTTGGAGATGGAACCTTCACGTTAACGATTGTTGATGGTGTTGAACTACCAAGAACATAGAATAGCGAACACCTCCGCTATTACTTCACTTAATCTAGTGTACAGATTTACTGCTTTCAAATAGTATTTTGCTTTCTAAGTTCAAGGCAATGTAAAGGCCATTATTGCTAAAGTTATCAGTAAAGAAAGTTTCAGATGTCCATGTACTTGGTATGTCAACTTTTTATGTAGTATGTTTGAGAAATTGTTACAATTGACTTGCATACATGAGCACACAACACTGGGTCGGCACCCTGAATATCGGAACCGATCCCCTATCTTGAGTCTTGAACCAATGATGAGGCCATGTATAAATAACTCAACTCGAGTCTTGAACCAATGATAAGGCCGAGTATAAATAACTCAACTCGAGTCTTAAACTAACAACGAGGCCGAGTATAAATAACCCAAATCGAGTCTCGAACCAACGACGAAAACGAATATAAATAACTCATGACACTCATTAACTTGAGTGTCAATCCTTGTTCCTAATTCTTTGCACTTGAGATTAACCCATCAACCGAGTGAGTGTGATATCGACCGCTCACTCAGGTCCATCCAACCCTAAGGTCTGGTTCTGGGTATCAAACTGGTTAACCAACGACGCCCTAGAACTCTAACCCAAACGAAAGGATGGGGGAGTCTAAAGGATGAACTAATGATGCCTACCTCGCCCCCATACGACTCGGGATCAACGACCGCAAGGAGATCCTGAATGGGAGACACCAAATTCGAGCTCCGTACAACTTGAAGCTCCCAATAGAAGGGAAGACCCGAGAGCGGAGTTAGTACATACAACCTTTACACGACTTGAAAATCTCAGGACTAAAGCCATAGACAACGTTTTCCCAAGTGTGAAGACGAGTACATTTATTCAACTACAAGTACTAAAAGCATAGATGAAAGTTTAAACACTTAACATAACATGTGATATCAACAAATTCAACTAAAAACTTTCATTCACATCAAAAGAAAATCACAACAAAAGCAAATTACAACTATTTATCTTTCTTTTTAACGACATGGTGTACATGAAACCACACCAAGTCTCCAAAAGTAAGGGTCTACTCGCATATACTATCAGCCTATGTAACAAAAACCCTATAACCGTCACTTGGACGACTTGTCCTTCTTCTTCTTTGTAGATTCAGCACTAGACGGGTCATCACCAGTCTTCTTTCTTCTCTTCCCGGAGATTCCTCCAACTCTTCCCATCGTTCCCTTGGTCGGAGAAGTAGACCCAGAGGGCACCACGTTTGGACTTCCCCTCATCCTCCTTGCTATTCATGATCTCAGTAACTTGCCCGATTACAGGCGATATCATTTGCAAAGGTTTAGGAGTGACGTTGGTGGTAAGTGCTAGTATCGCCATAGTGCCTTCCGCCTCCCCGGTCTCTGTTTCTTTTGTTTCCCCTAGCTCTGCCTTCTTCTTTACTTCCCTCGCCGCTTTATGTTCGACCAATCTCCCGGCCTTGAGCTGCTTGGACGCATCATCCTGTAACTTTTTAAACACATCATCGACATTCTTCTTGGAGGCCTAATTGTCGACCTTCTTCTTCCTAGCCTCATCATCGGCTTTTCACTTGGTGTCCTTGTCATCGGCTTTCTTCTTCTTCTCCGCATGCACTTTAGCCATGGCCTTGTCCTCTGCCTTCTTCCTGGCATCCTATTGAGCTATTTGGAGGACTTGCTCGCCCTCCTTTCTCCTCTCCTCTTGTTCCTCATACTTAGTGAACAATTGGGCCTTCTGTGCCTCTACCAAATTGTTCATTGTCTGCACTTCCGCCTCCGTCGACGCAGTCGCTTGAGTTTCTCCATCCTTTTTCTCCCCTTCCTGCCCTATGAGAAGGTCCTTATAGCACTCGAGATACACATTAGTAAATGTGTCAAGGGACCACCTCCTTCTCCAAACTGTGCTCCCTGCATCCTTACTCCAAGTTCAGGTAATAAAGAAGTATTGGCGTGAAGCCCATTGTTCAAACACCTGGAAGTCAGGGTCATACTCGAAAGTAGCAGGGGCTAGGACTATTTGACCACTGGCAGATGCAGATGGTACAACTTGCTATTGCTGGGAACTACCTCCTATAAACATGTGAGCGACCCATACTCTCAGCAACCACTGACTTACTTTGGCAACAACAAGTTACACCAATTTCGTCATCTCAGTGTCAGCTTTTAACAACATCCTCCCTTCTTCCAACGCCTTGTTCTCCTCCAAGGTTAAATTGTCAAACATTAACTCAAGCTTGTCTATCATCTCCTCCTATTGCATTTGAGCCTCAAACTCCAAGCAAAATATCCTAAGTCCGAGCCATAATCTGGGGAGAATCTTCTACCCGCGAGATCCCAAGGAATCGAAGTGCTTTGACGTACATACCCCATATGAATGGCTCCAGAAACACTTCCACCCTGGCCTCAACATCCTATCTTTGCCTTAAAATTTTCCACCTCAGATTGGTGCTCAGCCTTTATACCCTCCACTAGAGTCAGCATGTAACACCCCGGAATCTTAACGACACTAAAGATGATGAATTAAAGATTAATTAGTGTGAAATACACTTTAACAATTAATTAAGGAAAACTTAATTTAATATTCAGAATTAAGTAAAACGGACAACGCCATTGGGTCCATCTCGAAATTCTGGTCAAAATAGACACCTGGTTTGCGTAAATCAGGCATTGTATGAAGAAGTTATTAAGGTTTGAAGTTTCTATGCATATAGGAAAGATATATACATATATAAAATTCAAAAATATTCAAAAATCAGCAAAACCATAAACCCTGCATGCAAATCGAGGAAGGGCCGACATTTTGAAGTCGACCCAAGACCCTACTGGGTCGACCTAGGGGTCGACTCAGGCTCATGGGGGCCGACCCCGAGGTCGACCTTGGGGTCGACACCCATGAAGGGGGGTCGACACCCATGAAGGGGGGTCGACCCACCCGTGGCTCTGGAAACTTATTTTCTGAACTAGGACGATTTTGGAACTAGATTCATGAATCCTAGGCTATATAAAGGACCCTAGACCTAGGTTTTATTCATCTAAAAACAATGGTGACGGCGAAGCTCCACTGCAAAGAAGATTTATTGGCCTAATCTACTACAAATCTAATTCAACAAACATTATACAAATTCAATGATTGCTACAACAAATTCAGCTATGGCCACAACTTATTCAACATGTTCTTCGCAGTAGTTTGGATCCATTTCCTTAGATTTATTCACTGTGAGTTCATGTTATTTTTAGATCTAAATATTTAAATAGTAATATTGATATGTATGTAAAAATTGGATCTTGAATCGGTGCCTAATCAGTTCTATTACGACATAACTATCAGATCTGCTTTTATATGTTCATACCGCCGCCATGTTAAATCTTGTCATAATATGCCTATTCAGTTTATGCCTATTTCTACCAGTTTATTATTGATTTGTTATTATGCATGTTCTCAATTCTCTTCTCTCCATCTTTTCCCTTTTTATTTTTATATAACCAGGCTACCTTCGAGCCTAGGCCTAACGCAAAAAAATGCGAACGTGTGAAATTCGGAATAATGGGGAAAGACATAATTTGGGGCATAACAGATATTGTAAAATATGGATCTAAATTTGGGCATATATTTGGAAATATATAAATACGGGTTTGGGGGCATATGTCTTGTTGGATAATATGAATTTAGGCATATGTTGGAAAATATAATTTGAGCATAAATTGGGACATGTGTGAGTACTGATTTGGGACATAAATTGGAATGTATGTGAATATGAATTTTAGGCATACATTGGAAAATATGCGAATATGAGTTTGGGTATAACTTGTATTGAAATGGGTGAATATGGACTAGGGACATAAATTGGAAAATATGTAGATTTGGGTTTGTGCATAACATATATATATATATATATATATGTATATGTATACGCCTTGACTTATAACTTGGAAAAAAGAGCATATGGTGCATAATTAAAAGGGGAATTAAAAAGGGGTGTAAAAGTCTATGATTTGAATAATGAATTGGGCATATAATTAAATATGGGGAAAAAAGAGAAATAATCACCTATAATGACATAGGTAGATTTGGATAAAATTGGAATGTGTAGTAACTACAATTAGGAATTGTAATTGCACTTATGACACGAGGTTAGGTTGTATTAGTGGTAGAAGTCTTCTCGGACCCAACCGGCATATCTAGCAGCCACTAATGTTGAACCTAATGTGAGAAGTCTAAGTGTGCAAATACGAATCGGGACAAGACATGAGGTTAGACCCAACTGTGGAATAAGACTGCCTGGACCCGACCGGCTTATCCAGCATCCACACGTTGTAGGCCTAATGTGGGAGGTCTAGCCCATTATAACCATAATTGGACATGGTAATGAATTGGACTACTTAACCTAATTTAATCCATATGGATTGTATGATTACAAACTTAAGTTACGGTTAAGTAAAATAGAGGGGGTGGGTAATATTTACATATAGGCCCACAAACTTAACCCAAATGTAATTAAAGACACCTGGTGGTATACATAACCGGTGGAAAATACAATAAAGTTATGTAATTAAAGAAACCTTGTAGGGTAAGTATAACTTGTAGAAATGATAGAATTAGATATGCGTAATAATATGTTAAGTAAACAATGATAAGTTGTAGTGACGGTGTAAATTGAGTTTATGATTAAATAAGAAAGAATGAGGAAAACTTGTAAAATAAATAAGTTATATTTAATCATAAATGGTAAGTGACATGTGAATTAGGAAACATGTGAATTGAGATATACTTAATAACCTATTAAGGAGAACATGTTATTGTAATGATGTAACCAAGCAAGAATATAAAATAGATTGTGGATTATAGACCTTGGGCCACAATCTAGAGAATAACATGTTGTGGGCTTATTAATAAACTTAAATGGATTAAGTTATAAGATTGAAATTAGTAAGCAAGAGAAATTTGGTAAATTGGAATAAGAATTCAATATGAACGGGAATAATCAAGTTAAATGGGAACCGAGTGAGGTAAGGCAAGCGCATAAAAGAATTTTCAGACATAGAGTCTAACAACATATTAAAGAAAGGCGCTTCGACCAGTCTGTACGTTTGAGGGTGAATAACCCAACGGGGTAGATCATCGAGGTGTTATAAGACACGAGGGTAGCGCACATTCATCTGATTGTTATGACAGCTCCAAAGGACTGGAAAGGGAAGCATGCAGCTTCCTGAAATACGTACGGTGCTCCTAGTAGTACTCTGTGCGGTGACATATGTCATAGGTTGTACTTGCAGAAGTTGGGTCTGCGCGTAACTACTAGGTGGGTGGGCCTTGACTGTAGATGTAGCTATGTAGTCATAATGCTATGGCGAGGTGACACCAGGGTGATTCGACGGTTGCCTCACGAGGAGGTAGAGAGGGCCACAACCAACAAGGATAGTAAACCATCGGATATCCATCATCGACAGCTAGCAGGATGCGAAAGACTTGAGCTAAACCCAAGATATCATTTTACCTTTCACTATTGAGGTACGGGGTTAATGGTAGATGCCACATGGATGTTTAGATTGGTTGTATTAGGGGCAGTCGCTTGGCTCTTGTAGTCTTTACTAGTTGAGGGAGGGGCCGAGGTAGGGCCATAGCCACTATGGAAAACAGACCGGAGGAATATCTATATTTGAAGGCACTTAAAGGCGGCCTGTATAGGTATGGAAAAGCTCCCGGTCGAGTTTCTTGTTTATCCCAGCCACGAAACTCAGTGCACATTAGAGGACGTGCGATTGAGGCATCGAGCTACAGTTATAGTACATTCGTGGGATAGTCTAGATACATGCATATCTACTCTAGATGGTGTATCGTAGACTAGAGGGCATTATTCCGATATGGAATCTGAATCGATCGATGGTGGCAGTCCGTAAGCTTGCGTAGCATAGTAATGACAGATATATGTGGAATGTGACGTCGGTATATAGAGATATGTACGTCACTTCGGCGTAGGATGAGGAACTGCGTTCTTTACAGTAGAGACCTGCGAGTAGGGTACTATGGGGTGTATCTCAATATTGAGAGATAGCCACATATATTGTATTAGGTGAATTCATGGGAAAGTAAATGGGTACGATGCGCGTATAAGTCTTAAGTGCTATTAACCCAAGTAACCTAATAATCAAGAAAATTTAATGGAACAGTATTAGTAGGGATCATTCTACTTTGGTTATACTTGTATCTGCACGGTGTAGTGAAATGTATTTAAGAAGCGCACTATATCTTGTTCATCTTATCTTGCTCAGTTCACACTTGTTGTTGTTATTGTTATCTTGTTTTTCCAGTTTTATATACCTACCATGATACCTTTATTTATTTATATTTAAAAGTAACTGGACTCGCCAGACTTTATATCTAACCCTTTTTGTTTCCTCTTCTCTCTCTTCCATTCCCTCCCCCCAGGTTCTCAGGGTGGAAGTGCTTGGAGTTGATTTGGATTCTTTCAGCTTAGCTTGTATTTTGGATATAGATGTACTGCTTTTACTTCTTGTCAACTCTCTTATGGCCTTGCAAGGGAAATATGGTTTTATGCTTTTGTACTCTGATATTTTTGGCAAAACAGATTATTAATGTAATTAGTTACTTATGATGTAAACTCAGTATTTAGGACCATGTTGTTTTTATCTAAATAAAGTTTTTTAATTCCGCTGCTATTTTTGTGTCTGTCATGTGCTATTATGTTCTTATTTACCTATAACGCTTCATGAAACTTAATACATTCCCTTAGTGAGTGACATTAACGGACGTTGGGTGTCACATTTGGTATCAGAGCATATATTTATAGGATTGGATAAAGTATTTTGAAAATGGTTTTCAAAAAGGTCTCAAAAACAAAATATTTTAAAATAAAAAGTCTGTTTTTGAAAAGCATATTTCCTAAAGCCATAAATATCTCTCAATTCTCTGCTTGATTCCTTTTCCTTTTTGTTCGGGGAACCGTTTCTTCCTGAAACGGTATCCCTATTTTGGCATGGTTCCGTAGGCATGTTAAAACTATGGTACATGTCGAAGGGCAAAGAAGTGCCCAACCTCCATCTTTAGCCGCAGTGGTTTCACCTGCGTCTTATTTTCTCTCAAGCCTCGAAAGGATTTTTGTGCGATGGAGGCCGCTTTCAAGAGACTTGTTAGCATGTTGCACAAGGATGGTAAAAAGGAGAATAAGGGAGTTGGGGCTATAGAGCACAGCCCAAAGAAGAAAAGAGGAAATACCATAATTTCGGAAGGGTGGGTCATCTGAAAAAGGATTGTAGAAAGATGAAAGACGTTGTTACCACTTTGGTAAGGCGGGACACCTTATTAAGGAATGCCCAAAGAGACAAGGACAAGGCCAGAGGGCAGGAACTTCTAGAGGGCAAGCTAATGTTCTCATAGTTGGTGGACAGGGTAGGAAAGTTTCCATCGAAGGATTGATTTCTATTTCTGATCATCCTATTAGGATTCTTTTTCTGGCGCTTCGTATTCTTTTGTATCTGATCTTTTAGTTGAGTCTCTGCCCCTAGATACTAGTATGGTTTCTGATCCCGTTAGTATCTCAAACCCGTTAGAGGTATGACTCGTTTATCCAGGATTTGTCGGGGATTGAGAATCTATGTGTTAGGCATCGGGTTTGGTTACGACGCATATGTTCTTGATTTCATATGATACGGTTTGATTCTAGAGATGGATTGGTTAACTACATATATGGAGCCATTTTAAATTGCAAGAGGAGAGTCGTTAGACTTCTGATTTTCCATAGAAAGACTCTCGAGATTTCTTATGACCCAAAAGGGATCTGTCATGCTTAGTCTCCTAGAACCTCTTGAGATATCTATCGATGATTTGCGACATGTGACTCCTAAAAGAAAAGAGGGAACTTGATAAGCAAGTAGGGGAGCTACTTGAGAAGAGGTTTGACAGGTGAGTCATATCGGGATGGGAAACCTATTGAAGACAGTCCTTGGGGAAGCCCATCATTCTAAGATGACTATTCATCCAAGCAGCAAAAAAAAAAGAGTTCGAGGTATTGAAGCCAAACTTGCGAGCGCAAGTGGAAGTATAGAAGGAAGCAACGATAGGACGAGTTCCGACTTTCATACTTAGATCGGAGGTTAAGAAATTGTGCAACAAAGAAGTGAAGATAGTAAGAGTGCAATGGGGAAAGGCCGCGAGGATGCTACTTGGGAGGCTGAAGACAAGATTCGCGCTTCGTATCCTTTCCTTTACAAGAATATGTTCTTAACTTCTTTTCTAAGCTTCGAATTAATACTTGTATCTATTGTTTGAATATCTCCTATCGATTGAGTCTTTAGGTAGAAAACTAATGAATGTAAACATGTGTTTGAGACATGTTATGTTTGATGGATGCAAGTGGTTGCTAGTGATTGCTCATGGATGCATATAAACACAATAGGCACTATATCGGCGCAATCACTTACATTTTGCATGTTGATGTGTGTACATTTTAAATTTTATGGATGAAAATGGGTGTATCGTTGCATTGATGTTGCATTTGGATGGATGATTATGCACACATATAGAGCTTACACGTTATACTAGGATGATTTGCATACATTTTGGTTGCATGGCACAAACATATGTTGCATTAAGGAGGTCAACTGAATCAGTAGACCGCTTGATCTTTCGCATTAGTTTACAGACATATACACACACTATTGCGTATGTTCATAAAAGCGTTAGAAATTCCTTAAGAACAATGGATGCCAGTGATTGCTAGATGGATGTATGACTATTGGATGTTAGGATGTACATTCTTCTTAACTTAGAGGTTTCGGGGACGAAATCCTTTGAGTAGGGGAGAATGTAACACCCCATAATTTTAACAACATGAATTAAAGAATTATTAGTGTGAAATACACTGTTAACAATTAATTAAGGAAAACTTAATTTAATATTCAGAATTAAGTAAAACAGACTGCGCCACTGCGTCCGTCTCGAAATTCTGGTCAAAATAGACACCTGGTTTGCGTAAATCAGACATCGTATGAAGAAGTCATTAAGGTTTGAAGTTTGTATGCAAATAGGAAAGATATATACACATATAAAATTCAAAAATATTCAAAAATCAGCAAAACCAGAAATCTGGCGTGCAAATCGAGGAAGAGCCGACATTTTGAAGTCGACCCAAGACCCTGCTAGGTCAACTTAGGGGTCGACTCAGGCTCATGGGGGTCGACCCCGGGGTCAACCTAGGGGTCAACCCACTTGAAGGGGGGTCGACCCACCCGTGGCTCTGGAAACTTCTTTTCTGAACCTGCACGATTTTGGAGCTAGATTCATGAACCCTAGGCTATATAAAGGACCCTAGACCTAGGTTTTATTCATCTAAAAACAATGTGACGGCGAAGCTCCGCTGCAACGAAGATTGAATGGCCTAATCTACTCCAAATCTAATTCAGCAAACATTATACAAATTCAACGGTTGTTACAACAAATTCAGCGATGGCTACAACAACTTATTCAACATGTTCTTCGCAGTAGTTTGGATCCATTTCCTTAGATTTATTCACTGTGAGTTCATGTTATTTTTAGATCTAAATATTTAATTAGTAATCTTGATATGTATGTAAAAATTGGATCTTGAATCGGTGCCTAATCAGTTCTATTATGACATAACTATCAGATCTGCTTTTATATGTTCATACAGGTGCCATGTTAAATCTTGTCATAATATTCCTATATCTATCAGTTTATTATTGATTCGTTATTATGCTTGTTCTTGATTCTCTTCTCTCCCTCTTTTCCCTTTTTATTTTAATATATCCAAGCTACCTTCGAGCCTAGGCCTGATGCTGAAAAATGCGAATGTGTGAAATTAGGAATAATGGGTAAAGACATAATTTGGGGCATAATTTATATTAGAAAATATGGATCTAAATTTGGGCATAAATTTGGAAATATATGAATACGGGTTTGCGGGCATATGTCTTGTTGGATAATATGAATTTAGAAATATGTTGGAAATTATAATTTGAGCATAAATTGGGACATGTGTAAGTAATGATTTGGGACATAAATTGGAACGTATGTGAATATGAATTTTAGGCATACATTGGAAAATATGTGAATATGGGTTTGGGTATAACTTGTATTGAAATGGGTGAACATGGACTAGGGACATAAATTGGAAAATATGCAGATTTGGGTTTGTGCATAACATATATATGTATTTATATATGTATATGCCTTGACTTATAACTTGGGAAAAAGAGCATATGGTGCATAATTAAAAGGTGAATTAAAAAGGGGTGTAAAAGTCTATGATTTGAATAATGAATTATGGGGAAAAAAGAGAAATAATCACCTATAATGACATAGGTAGATTTGGATAAAAATGGAATGTCTAGTAATTACAATTAGGAATTGTAATTGCACTTCTAACACGTGGTTAGGTTGCATTAGTGGTGGAAGTCTGCCCAGACCCGACTGGCTTATCCAGCAGCAACTAATGTTGAACCTAATGTGAGAGGTCTAAGTGTGCAAATACGAATCGGGCCAAGACACGAGGTTAGACCCAACTGTGGAATAAAACTGCCCGGACCCGACCGGCTTATCCAGCATCCACACGTTATAGGCCTAATGTGGGAGGTCTAGCCCATTATAACCATAATTGGACATGGTAATGAATTGGACTACTTAACCTAATTTAATCCATAAAGATTGTATGATTATGAACTTAAGTTAGGATTAAGTAAAATAGAGGGGTGGGTAATATTTACATATAGGCCCACAAACTTAACCCAATAAGGTTATGTAATTAAAGACACCTGGTGGTATACATAACCGGCAGAAAATATAATAAAGTCATGTAATTAAAGACACCTTGTAGGGTAAGCATAACTTGTAGAAATGATAGAATTAAATATGCGTAATAATCTGTTAAGTAAACAATGATAAGTTGCAGTGACAGTGTAAATTGAATTTATGATTAAATGAGAAAGAACGAGGAAAACTTGTAAAATAAATAAGTTATATCTAATCATAAATGGTAAGTGATATGTTAATTAGGAAACATGTGAATTGAGATATACTTAATAATGTATTAAGGAGAACATGTTATTGTAATGATGCAAGCAAGAATATAAAATAGAATGTGGATTACAGACCTTAGGCTAAAATCTAGAGAATAACATGTTGTGGGCTTATTAATAAACTTAAATGGATTAAGTTATATGATTGAAATTAATAAGCAAGAGAAACTTCATAAATTGGAACAAGAATTTAATATGAATGAGAATAACCAAGTTAAATGGGAACCGGGTGAGGTAAGGCATGCGCATAAAAGAATGTTTAGACATAGGGTCTAACAACATATTAAAGAAGGCGCTTGGACTAGTCCGTACGTTTGATGGTGAATAACCCAATGGGGTAGATCATCGAGGTGTTATAAGACAAGTGGAGAGCGCACATTCATCTGATTGTTATGACGGTTCCAAAGGACTGGAAGGGGAAGCACGCAGCTTCCTGAATTACGTAAGGTGCTCCTAGTAGTCCTCTGTGTGGTGACAGATGTCTTAGGCTATACTCACAGAGGTTGGTTCTGCGCGTAACTACTAGGTGGGTGGGCCTTGACTGCAGATGTAGCTATGTAGTCAGAATGCTATGACGAGGTGACACCAGGGGGATTCGACGGTTGCCTCACGAGATAGAGAGGGTCATGACCAACAAGGATAGTAGACCGTCAGATATCCGTCATCGACAGCCAGTGGGATGCGAAAGACTAGAGATAAACACAAGATATCATTTCACCTTTCACAATCGAGGTACGGGGTTGAGGGTAGACGCCACATGGATGTTTAGAATGGTGGTATTTGGGGGCGGTCGCTTAGCTCTTGTAGTCTTTACTAGTTGAGGGAGGTGCCAAGGTGGGGCCATAGCTACCATGGAAAACAAACCCGAGGAATATTTGTATTTGAAGGCACTTAAAGGCGACCAATGCAGGTATGGAAAAGCTCCCGGACGAGTTCCGTGTTTCTTGTTTATCCCAGCCACGGGACTCGGTGCACATTAGAGGATGTGCGATTGAGGCATCGAGCTAAAGTATGTACGTGGGACAGTCTAGATACATGCATATTTGCTTTGGATAGTGTATCGTTGGCTAGAGGGCATTATTCCGATATGGAATCTGATTCGATCGATGGTGGTAGTAAGTACGCTTGCGTAGCATAGTAATGACAGATATATGCGGAACGTAATATCGGTATATAGAGATCCGTACGTCACTCTGGCGTAGGATGAGGGACTGCGTTCTTTACGGTGGAGACCGTGCGAGTGGGATACTATGGGATGTATCTCAATATTGAGAGATAGCTACGTATATTGTATTAGGTGAATCCATGGGAAAGTAAATAGGTACGATGCACATATAAGTCTTGAGTGCTATTAACCAAAGTAACCTAATAATCAAGAAAATGTAATGGAACGGTATTAGTAGGGATCATTCTACTTCTGATATACTAGTATTTGCGCGGTGCAGAGAAATGTATTTAAGAAGCGCAATATATCATGTTCATCTTATCTTGCTCAGTTCACACTTGTTATTGTTACTGTTATCTTGTTCTTCCAATTTTATATACCTGCCATGATACTTTTATTTATTTATATTTAAAAGTAACTGGACTCGCTAGACTTTACATTTCACCCTTTTTGTTTCCTCTTCTCTCTCTTCTGTCCCCCCCCCCCCCCCCAGATTCTCAGGGTGGAAGTGCTTAGAGTTGATTTTGATTCTTTCAGCTTAGCTTGGATTTTGGATATAAATGTACTAGTTTGACTTCTTGTCAACTCTCTTATGGATTTGCAAGGGAAATATGGTTTTATGCTTTTGTACTCTGATATTTTTAGCAAGACAGATTATTAATGTAATTAGTTACTTATGATGTAAACTCAGTATTTGGGACCATGATGTTTTCATTAAATAAAGTTTTTTAATTCCGCTGATATTTTTCATGTCTGTATTGTGCTATTATGTTCTTATCTACCTATAACGCTCTACAAAATTTAATGCATTCCCTTAGTGAGTGACATTAACGAACGTGGGGTGTCACACAACACATCTTTAATCGGAGTCTCGACATAAGTTTTCTCTTTCATGACTTGGGCAAGCTCATCATTTGTCAACTCAAGTAGCTTTTTGAGCTCTTCATTTTCTTTCATTAGTCGCTAAGCCTGCTCATTCTCTTCCTTCCTCCTCTTGTTCTCCAGAACAAGAGCCTTGTTATATGTGCGGAACTGATGCAATCCCTCGTTCTCCTTCTCGAGCTCAAGTTTCCTCTCCGCTAAATCTTCATTATCACACTTGAGAGTCCTATTTTCTGTTGAAACCATTGACACTGTGTCTTTGAACGTCTCTCATTCTCTCTTCGCGTCCTCCTCAACCTTCCCGTAATCCCACTTTAATTATGTTCTTTCGACAACATAGAGTTAATATATAAACATACTACTCGTGCATAGAAATAGGTATAATTAGAAGAGTTGTGTTATCCAGTTCATTGTCCCGGTTCTGGACATAATCCTTGTCAACTTTAATGGGCAACTCCAAGTTTTGGATCTCAACATTCTTTCTGAAGATCAGTTTCGATAAGAGCCTCGCATACCTGCGCATTTCCTAGTACTGGAGGAAGACATCGTACTTTATCAATATGTCTTTGTCCACATTCAGGGGATCAGGTGAATATTTGGTAGCCGCTTCATCTCCTTAAAATAAAATCTAGAGAATGACTCCCTCAGTATCACCTTCCTCCATTTGGGTGCGAGTTCTGGGATGTCTGACATGTCGAGCAACTAAAGCCTCTTCTTCGACACTAATTTCTCCGAATGACTCCATAGGCGCGAACTTTGTATTTCTCATAGGTGCCAAGGAGAAATATAAGGAGGGATTGTCGTCGACAGATGCGTGTGCTTACTACATCTAGCCTTTATTCCGTATATGACAACCGAGCGACGGGTGGAGGAGATTCTGAATGTCCAGGCTGATCTATGTGGCGATACTCATCACTATGGTAATGCGAGAGAGTGGAGGGTATAAACAAGTTTGTATCACTTCTAAATTCATGCAAAAGCTCGCCCCTTCTAGGCCAGTGGCTCCCAGATCCTTGGCCTCGATTTATATTGTCACCTCAAGCCATTTTACCTGCATGGAACAAATTTAAGGCTAGAGTCAAGCACTCCGTGCACACAATAAAATGTTATGTAATGTTTATGAGTATGTGTCCTAAGTGTTCTCTCCATAGACCAGATTTAGGCCTGCTTGAAGGAGTGACCTTCCTAACGGTTGGTGATAGGCTCCATGTATTCGTGTCACTAGGCTAGGGCAGTATAAGATCAAGAGGAAGCTTGTCCAAATCTTTAAACTTCCCCTCTATCTCTAGCAACATGGTGGTCTCAGAGGTAATTACTAAGAAGCTGGCCTCGGTGACGCTTCCATCCCTGCCTCAACTGCCATAGGCGAGACGGGAGTAGCTGGCAGGCCCTCATCTCCAACTATTATCTCCTCATCGCCGACCCTGCCTTCACTGGTTCCTTCCCGAGTCTTTGTGGCTTTGCGTCATTTGAACACGATAGGGGGCACCTTTTACGGCCCGGGGGACTTTCTCCTCCCTCAGTTTTCGTCTTTCCTTATTCACCATCTACAACCAATCGAAGCATTGTGCGATTAGCCGGAAGCAAGCTCGTCAAGCAAAGAAGTCATTCATCTAAAACATTCTTAGTGAAGCGAGCCTCGGTCAGGATAACCCTTAGTGCTTCAAGATGCTCTTGGTACACTGTGTCTTTGGGTACTGGAGGAATGCCTATTATAGAAACACTAAGTTAGCTTCGAGCCCATGATTCGATTAACTACAAGCCCAAAGCAAGAAAAATACTTACTTCCGGCCAACCTTCCCCTCGCGAATCCTAGAGAACAACGGACGTAGAAGCAATCATACTTAAAGACACTAAGCATACTCTATGTCCCCAGGATGAATCGGGTGTTAGCTTGTGCCTCTAGGTAGATCAAGGAAGGCATTGGTAGTCCTCTTTATCTAAAAAAGGTATCGGATGTCCTCTTCGGTAGGTTCCATGTGCAGGTACTCCTTGAATAAGATGCAGGTACCGAGAAGGATGGCATACGCACTTGGATGAAACTGCATCAGCGCTAAGTCGAAGTAGCACAACATATCCTGGATGAAGCCGCAGGATGGGGGCACGCATCTAAAAACACACATATGAATGTTCGAGGCAGAGTATCCTTCTTGGGGTGCATGCGCCCTATTCCCCTCCCGAGGAACGTGAACATCGTCCCAAGGTATGTTGAATCCCTTGCACACGTGCCTTAACGCAACTTTACCCATATGTGAAGGCATAGATCCGACTGGTTGTCAACAATGATAACATCTACCATCATATTCGATGCCTTGGGGGTGTCTTCCCTCATAATATCTACGTCTTCTTCCTCTTTCGGATTCTTCTCTATCACTCCAGTCCTTTCTGACACCGCTGGCTCAGTTGGATGCTCAACTGTTTGTTGTGGTCCCTCCAACTGCACACCCTGAATGGGTGCTTTTGGTGAGCCTATAGGCTAGGAGGGGGTGGACTCTTCTGAAGTCTCAAGCTTGCTGTCCCCTAAACCAACATTACTTGATTATCCAGATTCGAACAGTAAGTGTTCTGAAGCTTTGGCTTCCAAATCTTGAAGTCTTTTAGAAGATCTTGTTTCCATTGCTAACTAAACTTTCAACATAGTTGCATTAGACATCACATTGTATAAGTTGTACCCCTTATGTTGGTGTGAACTAGCATGAATGTGCAGTGTCGTGCGATGCTGTTACGATTGTGATAAAAGAACTTGGAAGTGACGACGATCATTAGTCTGAAGAACTATAACCATCGTCGCCATCGACCGATATCGCTAGGTTTACGTCGAGTCATGGCTACATCATGATTGAAATCAAAAATGAATCTAAAGGTCAGTAGTTCAGTCATATGTTCACGGTTCGATTTTATGCTCTAATCCTATGTGCAAGTATGAATTATTAGCTTTTGTACGAGCATAAAGGCACTTTCAGTCATTATGTTAAAACTTAAGTCTGATTAATCATGTAGCGCCATGGAGACGATGTAAATCGAGTGACAGGTCTCCTCCAATTTGAGTTTTCAGTAAGGAACACGAGATACATTGCAAACAGGGTTCAAATTCACCGAAGTCTCGAGGATGCGAAAACTTGCATTCCGAAGCCTTAACAAATTCACATCCCCTCTAAGAATTCACATCCCGCCTTCCTCACGAAACTCAAATCTCACGGTCCCTCGTACCTTGGCCCGATTTCGGTTTGCGTCCCTCCATGAAGCAAAAAATCGCATCCCTCGGATGCAAAGGATTGTATTCCTCATGATGCGAAATTCCGCATCCCTCGTGGTGTGAAAAACTGCATCCCTCAGATGCGAAAAATTGTATGCCTCGTGATGCAAACCTTCACAACCCAGGACGAGATGCGAATCTACACCGGAACCTCATCCTCATGAAGAAGATGCTAGTGCTTCGAATTGTCCCCTTTTCTCTTATCTTCCTTCTTCCCTCCTCTTCGAATCCTCTTTCACCTCCCTTCTCCACTCTTTTTCGCCTCTACTCCATCACCCCCGAATATTCATTGTGCTCGATTGTCGAATTCGAATTCGATTCAAATGGCTAAAACATGAAAATTGAATTGCGACCCATCTAGAGTTTAATTTAAGTTCGGTAAAAATACACGAGTCCTGGGATGTGAGATAGTAGGAAAGGTAAAGGGAAGAAGTATTTTGAGATAAAACTTTTAAATTGGGGGGAGGGGAAATGGGCTTGGCCTAGGTGGAAACTTCGTGATCTCCTAGGGATGCGAAAATTCACATCCCACCAGGGATGCGAAATTCCAGAATATATATAGGATGCGAAATTTTCCATAAAAAACGAGAAGAGAAAAATAAATGTAAGGATAGAATTTCCAACATCGGGAAATTCTTGACTCATGACTCCAATTGTGAAAGCACATATGAGTTTTCAAAACTATTGATCGTACCAATTCAAGTCGCTAATCAATCGTACGTTTGCAAGTTTAAACGATTCACGAATGTACGTCAAGCAATCGATGACGTTTTCGAAATCCAACTCGCGCAATCGTAAACCAATGACATATTTACTATTCGTGCTCTATTTCAAACTTCAATCTCATTGCGCGAAATCATGTGAAAACTTGTGAGCATATATGCGATACTACATCGACAACGACTAGTTTACATTTCGACATGAGTGAGAGTCAACGATTAACGTTTAATTTCATGAGTCAACAAGAATTAGATATTTGAAGAAGCTACTAGAAAGCTGGAATTATCGACATGATCAACGGAACGATCACGATTAAGCATACAAGACAGCTTGGAGTTCTCTTTAGCTTCCAGAGATGATGATTTCAACTCAAAGCACATCATGTCAAAACAAGACATAATTTGAGTGGCAAGCGTTAACCGATCTTTTGGACCAATTCTCAAAAGCGTACCAGGCCCATTTGACTTGGTCCGTCGCATGGAACCAAAGCTTGAAGTGTCACCAAAACAATCAAGATTCAATCTCGGAAGGAATCGTCGAGCATAAGCCTCAAAGCACCTCACAATATCCATTTTGCATCCCCTAAGTATGGCCTACTCATGAATTCACATCCCGAAAATTCATATCCCTCAGAAAGACCTCATCCCCATGATTTCGCATCACGAAACCTCGCCTCACCAGATCTCGACTCCCCCGAGATTTTGTATAACTGCTACTTTGCCTCCCACACTTCAAATCCCACTCTTCGCATCACTACATCAGACTTTGCATCCCCAAACGGTCGCATCCTCGAATCACGTGTGCTTTTCCCTATTTCGTATCCCAGGGATGCGCACCTTGTATCCCCACGGGGATACGAGATTTTGTTTCCCTAAGGGATATGAAATCTATCCTCTAGTTGGATACGAAACCCTTTGGTACACAATAAAAGGATGCATAAATCCTAGAATTGTGTGTTTGGGACGCGAATTCTGCTGCTATGATCCCCAAATCTCACCTACTTCCACCTAATCCTCTACCTATAAATACCCCCTCCTCTTACTTTAAAGGGGGTTGGCATTTGCATGATTTGAGAGCTCTACAAGGACTTGGAATATCACTAATGTCTGCCTAGGTCTTGAGGAAGAAGAATAGCATATATTTTTCTTCCAAGACTTTACATATGAAAATATGACTCCCGTAAACTTAACCAAAATTTGTATGATGATGCCTACTACTTGTAACATTCAATAATCAGTAAAAGTCTACAAACACCTTTAAAGTGGATGTAGGCTCAATATGAGCCGAGCCACTATAATTCTCTGTGTTTTTTGCTTATTGCACTTTTATTTTCCATACACGAATCATTATTCTTGAGTAATCAAGAATCCTTAGGTGTAATGACAATTTTAGCCGTCAAAAGTTATAGACTTGAATGCATGGGACAAGCTATCAAGTCAATAAGATTTTCAAATATGAAGAACCTAAAAATTGAACATGTAAGCGAGAGGTCGATATAGTGCTTGATTTCATTTAAAAATATTAGGTCTTATGCTAGAGAGTCCAGTAATATATGCGGCATGGATGGGAACTACCGATAAAGGCTTTGTGCTATTATTTCTCAAAGAAATCATGCCCGATGATAGGTGATAAAGATATACAGTGGTGATCATGCATGCTTAAATCTCGTTATTAACTCCAATCACAAACAAGCAACAATAAAGTTTATATACACCAAAGTACTTCCACATGTTCGATCAAACCTAAATTATGCCGAAAAATCATTTTAGGAGCTCATGGCAAACACATATTATATTGAAATAAGCTACGAGGGAGCTTGGAAAGGACTAACTATAGTCGTGTTGAAAGTATTCGATGATTTGTGATAATCATACATTGACTAGTCATGGTATCTTCATGTAATACGAAAAACCAATTCAAGGATTGTTTTTTATGTTCATACAGACGACCATCAATTTTAGTGGGATTTCTTGACATTTGGGCCAAGAATTGACGATTTTCTCCATTGTCATTCTATTCTTTTTGTTTATGGAACATATGTATATGGTAAATATCAAGGTATGTTTAGACTCTAATGCAAATAGCTCACTTTTTCAATTGGCATTTACTGTCGTGCAAACAAAATCAGCAGAAACTTGAGGGCGGTTTTTATCATGCATTGGATACTTGATTCCATCTTAAAATACAAGATGCATTACATTCATTTCTGATAGACTGAAAGGAATTCAAACACGTTACAAGAAAAATGGGGAAGACTGCATCATCGTCGCTTTCGTTCTTCTCCATTTGAAAACAACTTCATAAATTAGGTCTTGGTAGTAAAACTTGTTCCATGCTTGTGCCGAAGAAATAGAGGAGGTAAAAACAACGAATTTGGAAACCAATTACAAAAATTAGGTACATGCTGGTAAATGGAATCATAGAAGCCTTTGACGAAAGGATGAACAACGAGCCCTTTACAATGACAATGGTGAAAGATTTTGTATGATGACTGCAAATGCTTCGGATAGTTATAATGAGGTTCTAAAGGCGGCATGTCATTACTCTAAAGGCATTGGTACCACATACCTTTCATCGCCTTAGTAATTACTTCTACAGAATGTGCATTAATGTATTAAAGTACACATACACACTCATGTATGATAAAATGATGGAAATGCTATAACAGAAGCAAGAAGAATGAGCATCGATAAAGTTTACACGATATAGTGTCAAGTAACTGATGCAAAAATATGTAATTACATGATAAATAATTTTAATGAAAACTAGAGTTATTCGTGTAATATGAGCTCGATTGGTAAGATGGACCTCCGACTCGAGGTTGGCTGGATTGATAATGTTAGGATTAACATTATTGATCTGGGCCGGCTCGATATGTCGAGCCTAGAGATTCCCAAATTGAATCTCCTTTTAGTTTCTGGGCCTAACGAACTACCGTGGTTGTTGTGCTGCCTCCCCACTTCTTCCAGACGATGATGATGCTTCTACGGCTTGGTGATGCGATGGAGAAGAAGCTCTTTGGCTTATAAACTCATCCCATTGTCTCATCATCCTATTCTCTTCATTCAACCTGGCCATAAATAGCATAAAATCATCTTGCGTAGCAAAGAATGTGGTCAGGGCCTAATCGAATGGAGCAGTGGTGGTGGCAGCAACATTTTCTGGTTGGTTCGGTATCGAACTGGATGCTAGTGTAGTCCTGTTTGTCTCTTGCTGCAAGTGACTACTGGAAGGTCTAGAGGAAGCTTTGTCTCTAGTAGAAATCATTCTCATTGACTTTGAAGGAAATGAATGAAATGCATGAAATGAAGGATTGTTGGACTTTCTCTTCGAACTTGGCGATCCAAGAAGTAGATTAAAAAACCCTCAATGTTGAGAAATCAAGACTCTCAATGAAAGCACCAAAATGTTTAACAAAAAAAATGCACAAATACACAAATAGATTATATATAGAGAAATGAATGAAGAATTAGCAAATTGAAATAAGGGAAATACAAGCATACACAATTTATAGTGGTTTGGCGTTGAATGTCGTATGTCACTTTATAATTCTCTTTACTATTACTCAAGAAATGGTGAAGAATATAGTAATTTCGAGCACAATGATGTTTCAGAGAATGAAAATACAAATGAGATGCCAAAAGTCCTTTTTTGTAGCCTTTGAAGGCTATTTATAGGCTAGAGTCATGCCGATTTGATAGGGACACGGGACAATCGGTCCAAAGCTTGAGGAGGTAGTGGATGCGGTCATCTCGCTGTTGGAGCACTTTTTAGGGAAATTTCTGGTCGGTTCGATATGTCCTTGGATCGACATAGTCGATCCGAAAGTATGTCAAACTGAATCCTTCGTCTTCACCGATCCAAAGCCTGGGCCTGTTACACTTGATCTTGAGGCAATATCAATCCAAGTTTTCTCAAGAGCTCATCTTGGTTGAGCCAAGCTTAGATTGAACCGAGGATAACGCCACATTGTGATTGTCTTGCTTGATCTTATTAGTGCACGAACATGCTTCTCTTTAGTCTAGAGCATCATGACCATGAACAATTGTGTCTTTGAAATCCTAATCTAAAGGCTGGTCAACAGTACGTTTCCCTAAACTTCATACAACTCAGTAAATTTGTCCATGTGCTCAAGGATTTGTATAAGCAATTTCGTATCATAGGATCACCCCATCGGATTTGTATCCCCATAATATTCACTAGGGACTAGTACAAAACCTCAAAGCATCCAGATCAACACAACTCTTAGCACTTCCCCATTGCCTATCGCTCTTTACTCTGCCCGAGCCTTTCTTTCCTGGGCCCTCAGATCCACAAGCTGGACCTCAAATTATGCCCTTACTCCATTAGCTTGCCACAACACTTCCTTGTTGGATGCCTCTGTTGTATCCTTCTCTTTCCTAGTTAGCTCAAGCTCAGTGTGGTGCATTTCCATGGTCTTCTTGAGCTCCTCGTTTTCCCCATCAAGCATTGGGTTTCTTTGTTCTCCTGCCTCAGCCTCTCATTTTCATCTAGTAGCGCTTGGTTTTCTTTCCGGAACCGCTCGACCTCTTTGTTATCTTTTCAAGGTAAGAGGTTTTCCTTGGAAAGAGCTTTATTACCCTTCTCTACTGCGACGAATCGAGCGGAGAGAGACGCCATAACGTCCTTGTCTTGATCCTTCAACTGAGCCATCTCAGCGTGGACTTCCTTTGTCCTCTTGTTCGCTGCTTCGAGCTCCGTTTCCAGCTCACCTATTTCAGCAATTGATAATTAGCACATAAATATGCTACTCGAACACGCATGAATATACGTTAGTCAGAATCTTTTCTCACCTATTTCGACCTCTCAGGATTGGATCCTAACCTAGTCAGCCTAAGCCTCGAGTTTCAAACCTTGAATTCCATCATTCTTTTGGAAAATCAACCCAAAGAGTCTCTTATTGTATCATCACATAACCCGAAATTGATTATAAATGTCAAATACCCGAGACCAGTGCCTGTTTTGATGTCCATCGACATAGGATGTAGCTCAGACAACCAAATCATCTCTTCAAAATAGAACCCCTAGAAGTACTTCAGTGGGTAAGCTTTCCTCTCTTCTCGATACATCTTTAAGGTCTCGGATCTCCCCTCAACCATGGGACTAGCCCTTTCATATCTCTGTCCTCCTTCTCCCGATTTTCGCTCCTCCCCTTGCTTGTGTCTCTAAACACCGATGCAAGGGGTATATAGTTTGTCGTAAGAACATAAGGACGAGGAATAGGAGCTATAGATTGCTTCTTGTTTGTTGTTTCCATCCATTTTCCACATCGGTTGGCCTCGTGCTTAATAGCCGAGACACTAAATACTAAGGTCACCGTGGCGGCGACTACTCGCATAATCGTGGGGCTTCCTAGACCTAGAATCTCTCAAATATGGGCTCTTGATAAAGGGGCCTGCTATGTGTGCTCGTCAAGAACTCTTGGATCCATGGTCCCGATCTCTATCTCCTTCTCGAGTCATGGCACCCGCACAAAGCAAATCTTAAATCAGAAACGAACATCCCATGCTTACACATATTAAGTGTTGTGTTATGTAATGCTTATGAGGAGGGGGTGTGTGTGTTCTAGTGTTCCCACCATAGACCCGTTGTCTTGCTTGAAGGGGTAACCTCCCTAACATTCAGTAATAAGATTTCAACGTTTGTCTTAAATAGTCCAAAATAAGACGTTTCAATGGGGACTATATCCATGTCCTTGAATTGACCCTCAACCCCCATCGACATGGTGGTCTCAAAGGTGGTGACAGGATAACTTGGTTTGGAAACCTCTCCTAGCCTCGTCTCCGTTGTTGGAGAGGGAATATGAGTCGGTTGCAAGCCATATCCTCCGGTGAGCTCCTCAACACCGCCGTCGTGGGCACCGAAATCCACTACAAAATTATGGGCTTCTAATAACATCAGTACATAGCGTTCCCGTCATTTCCTTTCAAATTCCAAGCAGTCATTAGTCGTTGAATGCTATCATGTAAACGTAGAGATATAGTCAACGCTATTCAATGAAAATAAGTGGGAGATAATTTAATTTGTGCTGGAAATTGAAAAAAGCGTGCCACCTCCTAAAAATATCTTACTTCCTTTCTTTGCCTCCTTAAGAAACGGAACAAAATTCCGTGAAATTGCTTAAAAGCTACAGGAAGGCTATATTTGAATCGCGAAAACCTAACCGCCTTCGTTAACAATCAATTGCAAATTGATCTCTCTCTCACACACGCAGTCGATTCCTACAGTTAAATGCAGCCATCAATATGAGCTGTAATCGTCAACTAACCACTCAGAACCCTAATCTGCATGCCCTAATTTGAACCGCAACGAGAGGTACTTGAACAATTATTCTATGTTATTTTTCTTGTTTTCCACTTTTAATTTGAGTTCTGTTATGATTGGAAACATGCAGTAGATATTTTTTTTTTTCTACATCACTTTGGCAAAGATTTACATTATGCCTAGTTGGCCATTGCATTGTTCAGGTGACATCCAAGTTGTATTCATTTTTGTGTACCGAACATGGCCCTTCATCCATTTTTTGATCATGTAATGAAGTTTTACCAGGGCTACAAAAATATATGTGTGGTATAGTGAAAATTTCACGAAGTGAGAAAGGTTCCCACCTCGGTAGTAGTATTTTTTTTCCATGTTATTTTTAATGGTTGATACAAGAACTTACAGGGACCATAATTGGTTAGTATTAGTGTCTTTCATAAAACCTTTTTTGATTTAGTATGGTAGTAGTAATCTTTATGACTTTTCTTTCTTTTGAAGATGCTTGTTGAAAGCACTTTATGGCATTAGGCTTCATGAAGTTATGGTTCCTGGTCAACGTTAACTCTTTCAAGTACTGATTTGAAAGAAGAAGAAAAATTTTGTCTAGAAATTTTTACTGTGTATCGTGTAGTTATTTCCTAATCAATTGACTCGCTTAATATTCTTGAATTTAGCCTATAGTTATTTATGTTAGTATTAATTTATATCCATAAGTTTATATCTTTCTTGTTTTCACATAGAGTGCTCTGAGCTTCTACCTTTGAACTATATGTGTGCTAGACATTTCTTTGATGTTGACAACCATTGTGTAGTACCGTACCTATTGGTAAAGAAAGAACCTTTCCACTTTGTCTGACCACTGCAACTTCTAGTATTTCAATTACTCTAGTCTAATCCTAAGAGAAAACAACGAAAAAGATAACAAAAATACATTGAGGATGAGGACCATGAGTTTAAAGTGTAGTTTGTAGACAATTGATACAAATAATAAAACCACCTGAGCATTGGATGTTTTAGAACATCTGCATCCAAATCTTGGCATTTTACAAACACACACACTTGAATGCTTGAGTTTGTTAGTTAGGTTCAGTTATGAACTATTCATCTTTTCTAAAGAGTGCTAGATAGAGAACCAATTTTTAAGTTATATAGTATATATAACTGAGAGAAATGATTTAATAACACACTTATTCTCTAAGTGATTTCTAGAATAATTGTTCTATTGATCTGCTTATTCTCTAAGAGATTCCTTGCACAAGTATGTGACTTATATCAATGTGATATTAGCTGAATTCGAAGAACCTCTAGCATATTTGTCTCATTGTAGAAACAAATAATAATTTCAAAATTAACCACTTCACCAGTGCTGACATATTACAATAATCTTAAAAGTACCCTGTTGTTCAGTTTGGTATTAAATTAAGAACTTAATTTTAGCATGATTATCATACAGTTTTTTTTTTGTAACTTATTAAATATTAAGAACCTCTAGAGATACACTATCGGCAGGTGGTCCCGTACCTTGTCAAAGTCGGAATCCAATTTCCAATAAGCACCCGCGGTTTTCGATTGTATAATATATACATGGAGCATGAGATGCAAACGTTCCGCTAGATTGTTATCTATTTGTATTTAGACACTATTGTAATATCAGAACAAAGCAGGATTTCAAAAACGGTTTGGGTTATAGTAAGGTAAAAACCGTCAGTGTTTATGTGTGGGCTGGTCTTACTATTATCCTTTTATTTCAAAAGGATTTTTCCAAAGTTAAATGAGTTGATTGTTCTGTGAATTTATCACTGATAGTATTCCAGACTGACCCGGTGAATTTTGCTTTGCTTCAAATGTGCTGGGTCAGACCGAGTGTATTTCCAGGTTAGGTTCGCTTGGAGTTTCAGGAGTCGGAAGCAGGAGGCTTCACCGCTAGTTATATAAGGTTATTTCTGCTGTGCAGTTATATGTTGTACTCTGATGATTGATATGTATATACAGTCCTTTTGTATAAAGAGATTTGTTATATTATATTTTATCTGTTCCGCTGTGAGATTCTGATGTGTTGTTCTTCTTCTTTCTTCTATTTTAGTATTTCTATCTTTCTTTTCTCACCCTCTAAATTCTTTCTAATAACATCCGGTGTTTTCGGTGCTTGGAAGGTTGGCATTAGATACGGTAATGTTATTTATTTTGATTTTCGAGGCCGAAAATCCTCAGGGTCGTTACAGTGGTATCAGAGCTATTGGTTTAGTGATAACCTTGGCTCTGTGGCGTGACTCGATAGAGATGGGGTTAGTAATACCCTAGATTGAGTTTGATTATATTTATGAGAGCGCGTATGTGTAATTTGATATAAAATTATTTTTGAAATTATTTTTGCCCAATTTATTTTATAATAAAATAAAAGTAAAGGTTATTATAGTAAGGGCAATCGATTGATTTGTTAATGCTGATTTATATGATATGTCTGGTTGGTGTGCTCGATCTCATGGATGTAAACCTGAACATGAATCATTTTGTTTGAAAACCAATATGAAATAAATAAGTTGGATAAATCAATCCAAATTTAATAAATCCGAATGGATAATTAATGAGATAAATGGATTGTTAAGACTTGGTTATAATCTCATGTGAATTGAATTGTGTATTAAATTTGTCAGACTAGATAATATAGATATTTTGAAACTAACTGATATTGTTTTGGGGACTAATGAAATTCATTTGAGTAGTGAAACAGGTGCAGAAGTGCCAATTCAGCTTTAAAATCCATCCAAGAGAATTCTAGAGTTACTTGAATCCAGTTTGAATAGAGCTGCATTATAATTAAGCAAGCTCGCATATAATATATCGCTTATCTCATAATAACGCTCGCAAAAAGGTACGCCTACGAAAATATGAAATTTTGGATTTTGTTTGGGTTTTGAGTTTGGATTTTGATTTTTTCCGACCGTGTTGGTCGAGGTATATCTATTGCTTGAACCTACGATATTGCAGATGTCCTCCGTACAGGGGAGACTCTGCCAAAATTTAAGGTGTTAGAAATTTTTTGAAGATTTTTGGGAAATTCCTTTATTTGAATTAATTTGGTTTTACGACCGATTAGATTTGTTTTGGGAATAAAATTGAATTTTAAAATTATTATTTTTATAAAGATAATGGGTTGTAGCGTTCTTTCTACCTTAGCAATTTCGAGGACGAAATTATTTTAACGGGGAAGGAATGTAATGTCCCATATTTTCTGACCATTTATTTGAAATATTTTATTTATTTAAAATATTGATTTGAGTTTATATAATTGAATTTAATTATTTTTACTTTGAATATTATTTATTTGAATAATATAGTAATATTTTATTTTCGGGATATTTGGAAAATGTTGATTTTGTTGTATAACATGAACAAGCGATTTAAAGTGATTTAAGTATGGTTTATATTAAATTATATTAATATATCCATTATTAAAATGACGTTAGAACGTCTAATTTATAATTATATTTGTTAGACCAAAAAATGGCACTAACACCCAAATGCAGATCACAGATCACAAAATGCAGAAAATGATAAATAAGAAGAGACACACAAGGTTTTTATAGTGGTTCGGCTGTAGATGTAGCCTACATCCACTTTATAATCTTATTGTTATACTGACAGATTACAAGAATCAGTAACATGCAGACACACAATCCGTGTGTTTAATTGAGATTATAAGAGGAGAATTTGGACGTGTGAAGGTGCAAAGTCCTTGCACTTCAGCAATGTTGGAAGCCGTGAAGAAGAATGGCCAAAAAGTCAGAGAAAATCTCCTTAAAATTCCATGTAGAAGTGTATTTATAGCTGTAAGAGGGCTTTTGGGTTGACTGGTTCGTGATGGGGTACGTGGCACCCGATCCGGGAAAGTAGGAGCGCAAATAGCCTTGAGAATAGGTCAATATGTGAGCAGCAGTACGTTAGTCCCAAGCGGTTCGTGACCCCAATGTGCTCCACGAGCCAGTGTGACGAGCTGAGGTGAGGAGCTGGTGGAGATGGTGGCGAGGCGATCGGGTCGTGGTCCCTGAGAGCATCACGAATCGGGTCGTGATCCAGGGGTAAACTACGAATGGTTCGTGGTCCAGGGGTCCACCACGAACCGGGTGGTGGCCCACGGGCCGAGTGAGGGGGCGAGCTGGTCCAGGAAGATGACACTTCGTCACTTCATCCAAGTGATGGCCAGTCCAAGCTTCTACGCGCGTTTACGGAAACAGGCATAACTTTCAAATCGTAAGCCCGAATAAGCCAAACGAAAGCTCTACTCGAAGCTAATTCAGAGGGCTACAAGAGTTACGGAGCTTAGCCCTGTAATTGCAGTTTTCGGCCCTAAAAGAGGTCATCTGATAGGAGTTTTGGGTCTGTTTATGTTGATGATGTGATTTCGACCAAACCGCTTCATGTTTGTTGACGATTTTCTCAGTGCCTGAGCGCGATGCTATCCAGAAATTCTGTGTGTGACAGCTTTTATCAAAAAGTGTGTCAACAAGTTTACCCCCAGAACATGTCATCCTGGTTGAAGGAAGATGTGTTTTGGATAATGCGAGAAGTCTATAATCCATAGAAGTCCATAAGGCAACAATCACGCCGGATCATATTAAGGCCAGAAAACTGACGACCGCGTAGGATCGTATGAAGGCCGAGAGAAATCCAAGAAGGGCAGAAGTTTGTAACTGCAAGAAGATAAGACAAAAAATGCAAGAATAGTTCCGAGACGGCCTTACCAGAGTAATACGACCAAGGAGATGCTAATGAGGTTCCAAGACGGCCTTACTGGAGTAAGATGACAAGGAAATGCCGTGAGGTTCCAAGACGGCCTTACCGGAGTAAGACGACCGAGGAAAAGCTAATGAAGTTCCAAGACGGCCTTAACGGGGTAAGACGACCAAGGAAATGCTAATGCGGTTTGTTTATATTGGACGGATCTAGTTCGGAGCCGGAGATCATGTCTGTTTATACTAGACGGATCTAGTTAGGAGTCGGAGCCCAATGTTTATACTGGGCGGATCCAGTTAGGAGCTGGAGCTCGATGTTAGAGAGTCGCGGGAATTCCTCATGTGAATGGAACGATTGACTTTATCCACAACTGCATGCTAAGTGATGGTGCCGCGAGAGGCGTTGAAATTGAGAGAGTGAGGGGGTCTCTGCTGAGAATTGACGTTCGGGTTGAAGCCGCCCCCAGTGTCGTGGTTCGCGGGTCGCATGGTGCGACCCTGAAACGACCCTAACATCCCCGGTAAGGAAAGCCCGGATTGAATTGAGAACGAGCCACATCGGGACGCGAACAGAAGAACATTTCATTGTTAATTACAACAATTCTTCAGAATACAATAATATACAGAGTATAAACAAATAGTATACATCAAAAAAATATCAGAGATTTAAATTACATTTAAATACATTGCAGCGGAAAAACAATATAAGACACAACTGAAAGTAATACACGGATACAGAGTTTTCCGAGTATCGTTCCAGCTGTAAACCAGGATCCTGTGAATATAAATCTGCAAAACCAAAACTACTAGCTACCCGTGCGAAAAATAGGGGCACCCAGAGTTTAGGTTAAAACAATAAACTCCAGGCCAATCATGTGACTGGTGTGAGAACTAAAACAGTTATTAATATTGGTTTTTAAAGTTCGGTAAATCAAGGGACCACGCCGTATAACACGGAACGGGTTTCCTCCAAAGAATACCAGTGCATAAAACAAACAGCGCAATGCTAAGTAAAGAAAAATGAAGCTGTTATAAGACCCAGGTCCCATCACACAATGCAACGCAAGCCGAAGGATAGGTTTTTACCTTATAACAGCCAAAGAATGCTTGATATGTGAAATTTGATCTTTTGATTCTTAATCAGACTCCAACCGTAAATTAGTAAGAGAACGATTCCCTAAGTATTAACCCCAAAGGCCGAAACCAACATCAGAACAATACCCAGGAAACCACCCATCTTAGCTCGTTTCTAGTTAGTTTCTGATTTTATATACAATCATAAATATCAATCATAGGCGACATGAGCGTCCCATGCCACTATGTCGCCATATAAAAGTATACAATCAAAACCGCAATTGTCACGTATTGGAAATTGGGTTTCCTTCTGTAAACCGAGGCAAAAGATAGTCCTCTACCGATTTGAGACTGTCTAGCCCAAGCCTCAGGACCCAGACACAGGTGAGCCCTTGGATCGTCAGGGCCGGTCCACCGATGTGGATTAAAATGCCTGAACACTGCGTTTCCCCGCCCTTTGGGGCATAAATGTGCCAACGAGTGACTCCATCGGCTCCACATAGTCAACGACATATCCGAGGTGCCTCACAAACCAACAGCCACATAAGTCAAACTCATCAGGGTGTGTCAAACCACTGACGCCACTTCTAACTAGAAAGAAACGCATGTCCTCCCTGAGGTCCTCTCCCGTTTTTGGCTCACCACCAAGGTGTGAGGCTCGCGAATCAACGCTACACAAAGCTATGCCACACAGGCCGTGCTTTGATCATCAACCATAAGACTTTGCTTTTCAACAGAAGCCTTGATCATTTGCATCTTAGCATGCCACACAGGAAAACCACTCCATGCAACCGATATCCATCAATCACACATAATGATATCCAATGTTAGACACACAGTCCATTTACAAGTCCGTTCTGGGTCTGAACGAAACCGGAGGTACCTTGTACCTCGCATATCCATCGATCTCCAAGTACGTCTGGACGATCACCAACTGATTCCCTCCTCTTGGGTGTACGGCCCAATCAAGATCATCACTAATTATCCAAACGAAGTGAAGACCTCCGGTCTTCGACCACCGTCTTCATCTTCGACTAATCATCGAATCAATTATTCAGAATGGGATAAACCCAGTCTTTCTGAATAACTCGCGTATATAATAAACAAGTGTTACACAAACACAACATACGCCTCATTCCAATTCATCAGTCACTAACCGTAAATTAGTAAGAGAACAATTCCCCAAATATTAACCCCGAAGGCCGAAATCAACATCAGATCAATACCCAGGAAACCATTCATCTTAGCCAACCTACAGTTAGTTTCTAAGTTTCACATTCTTAGGGAAAGGTTCCCATTAATTTTATAAAAGATAAATTCTTTTAAATTTATTCTTTAATCTTCCTTTGAATATCACTTCAAACTAGTCGGGATTACTGAACCACACCGAAGTAATTATTTATTTTATTTCCCAATCCCAACCTATTTATCCCATGAAGTAAAACTGGTCGTACTTCATATGTAACACCACGGTGTTATCAGTGAATTCAATTACCATTTCACGTTCAAATCTAATTAAAGATTTAACTACCGCCTGGAGTAAAACTGGTGATACTCCATTCTCGATCTTTTCAATCTAATTAAAGGTTCATTAAAACTTCACTTAGTTTTAATCTTTAACCGGGTTAAAGAATCAGTGTCATTTAAAACACGGTTCATGATAAATCCCAAAATCACATCACATTTCAATCAGTCCCTTACCGTAAATTAGCAAATGAGCAATTCCCTAAGTATTAACCCCGAAGGCCGAAACCAACATCAGATCAATACCCAGGAAACCATTCTTCTTAGCCAACCTACAGTTAGTTTCTGATTTTCTTAACTCCTTTGGGTCTAAGAACAGTATTATTGAAGATACCGTTCACGACAATCCAAAATCACATTCCATTAATTATCGAGTTAAAGAACAAGTGTTATTTAAAACACTGTTCACGATAAACCCAAAAATCAATACCAATTCAATTCTAATTAAATATTATTTAATTGGTACTCTTCATTAAATCTAAATAAAAATAAAAAGATTTAATCTTTTTCTCCACTGGGGTTAAGAACAGTGTTAATAAAGACACCATTCACGATAAACCCAAATCCCATTTGATATTAAATACAAGGCACTGAATAGAAAATATATCGGCTTATATTCAATATCAAATTCTACGACCAACAAATATCGTATTGGAAATAACGATATAAATATATCTTTCAAATTTCCATAACAATATCTGTATAACCCCGAAATCCAACATCGAAATATTCCAAAGACGATTTCGATTCAAATCCATTCCAATTCAATTATTGGAAATTTTGGTTATTATCAAAACTATTTCAAATCCAATTTATTTATTTTAAAAATAAATAAATTATTATTCTAGTTCATTTCGATAAAAAACTACTTTTATCTTTTCAAATATGGAGTTTTTCATCCCAGTTCTTCCCAAATCTTTTCTTATGATTTTACACAAATTATTACTATTTTTAATAATTTTATCAAGGCCCGTACAGTCGATTTCCATCAACGGCCATCAAACTGCACTTACAGCAACCTTTTCCAAATTTGATTTGGACATAATTCCAAATCCAACCATTAGATTTCAAATCTCTAATATTCATTGAAAATCTCTTTTCTATACGAACCCAATGGTTCCGATTTTAGGAGAATCCGACGGTCGGATCTCCCGTTATGTCTGTTCGAAGTCAATGGTCGAAATTCACGAACTACCGCAGCGCGGCGCGTTCTATTCAGGCCATTATATATATAATATATATATTATATGTATATTATATATATTATATATATATTATATATATTTCATCGATTTCCTTTTAAAATTTATTTTATAAATCATTTTAAATTCGTTATCAAAACGATTTCAACTCTCTTTTCAAATTCAAATCAAGATTGAATTTTTTCAATATAAATTCGTTTTAATTTCATTTCGGTTCAATTCAAATTTCAAATTCATTTCAGTTCGAATTCATTTTCTATTGAATTCAATTCGAATTCATTTTATATTCAATTTCAATTCGAATTCATTTCTATTCAATTTAATTCGAATTCATTTTCTATTCAATTTCAATTCGAATTCATTTCTATTCAATTTAATTCGAATTCATTTCTATTCAATTTCAATTCGAATTCATTTATATTCAATTTCAATTCGAATTCATTTTCTATTCAATTTCAACTCGAATTCATTTCTTATTCAATTTCAATTCAATTCATTTCTTTTTCAATTCAATTTCATTTTAAAATATTCGATTTAATTCGAATTCATTTCAAAATATTCGATTTTGAAATCACTTCTCGATATTCATTATAAAATCGACAAAATTCACGTTCGCATTGAAATGGCGTTTAACTACTTAACACGACTTCCCAATTCAATTTTCATTGAATATTATTTTAAATTATTCGATAATTTTGAACTGGAATCAGACACAGTCAATTACCATATAATTTCAGTTATATGGATTTCATATATACAACAATGACGGTAAACAATCAACCATCATCCAAAGTGCGTTCTACACTGTATAAGCATCAAATATAAATATTCAACGCTTATAACAGTCTGTCAATCAATCGATCGACATACAACTAATTATTGGGATTAGTGTATGTCATATATCATCCCAATACCCGTGTGGGGTTTCAAACAATCAAACACAGATTTTATTTGTGCAGTTGAGCGATGTGTAAAATTTATCGTCCCAATCAATATCAGCCAAATCTGTGTATATAAACAAATCATCCGATTTGTTTATATTTATTTATTTCCTTTTATATACACGTTAAAAAAAATCTATTTTTAACTATAAAATATTTTTAACTATATAAATATTTTATTCCATTCCATTTCACACAATCAGCTACACATCAAAATCAAACAAACAAACAAGCCGTCCATGGTCTGTGCACGACGGGTGTCGGGTTCTACTAAACATCGTCTGCATCCTAGTATATATTTTAACTAGAAAATTAAATTAAAGGTGAGAAGTTCTCACTGACTAGCTAAACCAAACACCACGACTCTCCTTATGTAGAAATCTTCACCGTGCTCGCCTTTTGCCAATTTCACTGTCCGTAGCCACTACATATATAAAAATCACATTTTAATATTGTTGCCATGTATATAAAAATTCTACTTTTATATCGCTACTATATAGATAAAAATTCTATTTTTACACCGCTATTATATATATAAAAATTCTATTTTTACATCGCTACTATATAGATAAAAATTCTATTTTTACACCGCTACTATATAGATAAAAATTCTATTTTTATAACGGTGTTCATATAATAAAGATTATATTTTTGTAACGCTCCTTCCTATATAAAAATTATATTTTTATATCTACTACTAATATAAAGATCGAATTTTTATTTCATCGCTATAAAAATCACTTTTTTATTTCAACATATATATAGTAAAAATCAGATTTTTATTTCTCTACATATATAAAGATCAAATTTTTACTAACTATAGAATATAAAAATCGTATATTTTTATAATTAGAAACTAGGAAATCATATTTCTTTTTCTATAAAAATATGATTTTGAAACAATTTTATTTCTATTTAAAATCTGAGTTTAAAACAACTTTCTTTCATATAAAAAATTGATTTTAAAACACTTTTATTCCTATTTAAAATCTGAGATTAAAATAAGTGTTTAATAACTAACTTAATTAAGCTAATTATACGAAAAACTCACTGTTTCCATTGGGAGTGGGGGGAGGATGGCATCGCCGGAGTAGTCATGGCGCGTGGGAGGCTTTCCAGATCGGCGGCGGCGGTCCCCTCTGACTGGCGGTGGAGGGTTTGAACGGAGAAAGGGGTTTAGGGAAATCGTCGATTGATTGAATGAGGAGGTGGAGCGGAAGGGTAGAACGGAGGAGCAGGCAATCAGAGGTCTTGGGGAGGGGGCGGTGGTCCGGCGTCGCCTGGGGATGAGGGGGGCTGGTCTGGGAAAGCGGCGGTATTTTTTTTAATTTCTAGATCTGAGAGATATGAGGGAGGGAAAGGGAATTAGAGGGCTTTATAATAAATTTAATTATATTATTTAGTTCCTCTAGAGTTGACTTTTTATCCGAACTCCAACCGAGGCCCAACGACTGTTGCCCCTAGCTAAATACCCATATTCCGAACACAATGGGATATGCCCCGTAAGCCAATTCGGCCGTTACGATAGGTTTTCATTAAATTTAAAATATAAATCAATGTATATTGAATTTGAACGCACATTTCAATTTACCGAGACCACATACAGTCTCTAAAAATTCCCGAAAAATTATTTCTAGTTTCGTATTGATGATACGGTCCTAACGAAACTAATTTCGTCAAATTTGAAGACCGTTTGAAAATTTGCCATTTTCCAGTCGATTAAAATCAACTAAAACTGGTCAAACACGTTTTCCTTTGCCACGCTCACATATTGATTCGAAAAATTACGAATTTTGAAACCTAGCAATAACTTGACATCACGGATCCAACAAAAGTGGTTTCGTCGAAAACCGAGGTCGTTTGCAAAATTTCCATTTTTAAGGGCCAAAATTTCATAGCGATTATTCTGAATTTTCAACTGGACATATCTTTTGATTCCCACTATGAAATTTTGATTTCCTGGATTCGTTGGAAAGATATTCTCAGTTAGATACAAATATTTTGGTTTCACTAAAATCCAGTTTATTTTGAATCCTGTACATTCATTTGAACTTTGAAATCGAATTTTCAAACTACTATGCCATTTCAGGCTCGTTATATAATTAAATTAAATTATTTATATTCTAACGACGATCTATACAAATATATACATTCGAATTCTATTTAAAATAAATTCCTCGTCGTTATTACTTAAAATATTCATTTTAAATATCCAAAATTCGTCAAAATTGCCAAAATAAAAATTTTAAATTGGCTAAGATTTCCGGGTTATTACAATCTCCCCCACTTAAAACTTTTCGTCCCCGAAAAGGAACGAAGCCGAAAGTTGTTTCACAAATCAACTCAACTTTCATTATTTTCACTACGGCTTAAGTTCTTCAACTTTTCAGTTTCTAAGAACTTTTCCAATTTTTCAAAAATTTGGCTAACACCCTAAATTTTCGAAAAATTTCGCCATAACCTCCCCTGCATCGTGGACTTCGGGATATTTCATATAGCCTCCCATGGCCTTCTTCAATCTAAAAGAAAAAGAAAAAGCCAAGCGGCTAGCCAATCGGCTCATAAAATCATCCAAAACCCAAGAAATACAATAAACATGTACCTATTTGTCGGGCAAACAATTTTATTCCTCTTCTCTAGCCTCCTTGCTATGACCTGTTCAATGTAAGTACATGTACATGCATGCAAATGCGATAAATTTCCAATACAACACACTATTTGATTTAATTTGGCTAAAGGTTCAACATTCTAATTAATCAACCAATAATCAAACAACACAACCATTAATCAATTAGTGAATTAACGTTTCAAATTCATAATTTTGATATACATACAAAAAATCATGTTTTTGATGCCAAATCACAACAATAGCCCTATCTAGTTTTGGTTCTCACACCAGTCTAATGGAAATATATAGATATCACACCTTCGAAACTTGAATACCAATTCTGATGATGTATAGACTATCATCAGAATCGTCTCTGGGTGACTAGAGTGTGATTCTATATCTATCCAGCATACTGGAGGCTTCCAATACACGTGGATCAGACGTATATTAAAATCTCTATATAGCTGATAGTCAAAATCAATATAAATAAATATTCAAATACGAATAATTGAATTAAATTTTCAAAACAAAACTTGTTTTCATTTTAAAAATATACTCTTCACACTCGTTCTAGGATACTACTGATCCCATCTCTAACGAGTCACTCTTATTGGATATTACTAAGCCAATCTCTGATGAATTCTTTCGTTCGGTTCTAATGTGTCTTGTTTTCGAGCTCTGTAAACTAAAGCTCTGATACCAAAATGAAACGACCCGAACTTCCCCGGTAAGGAAAGCTCGGATTGAATTGAGAACGAGCCACACCGGGACGCGAACAGAAGAACATTTCATTGTTAATTACAATAATTCATCAGAATACAAGAATATACAGAGTATAAACAAATAGTATACATCAGAAAAATATCAGAGATTTAAATTACATTTAAATACATTGCAGCGGAAAAATAATACAAGACACAACTGAAAGTAATACACGGATACAGAGCTTTCCGAGTATCGTTCCAGCTGTAAACCAGGATCCTGTGAATACAAATCTGCAAAACCAAAACTACTAGCTGCCCGTGCGGAAAATAGGGGCACCCAGAGTTTAGGTTAAAACAATAAACTCCAGGTCAATCATGTGACTGGTGTGAGAACTAAAACAGTTATTAATATTGGTTTTTAAAGTTCGGTAAATCAAGGGACCACGCCGTATAACACGGAACGGGTTTCCTTCCAAGAATATCAGTGCATAAAACAAATAGCGCAATGCTAAGTAAAGAAAAATGAAGTTGTTATAAGACCCAGGTCCCATCACACAATGCAACGCAAGCCGGAGGATAGGTTTTTACCTTATAACAGCTAAAGAATGCTTGATACGCGAAATTTTATCTTTTGATTCTTAATCAGACTCCAACCGTAAATTAGTAAGAGAACGATTCCCTAAGTATTAACCCCGAAGGCCGAAACCAACATCAGACCAATACCCAGGAAACCACCCATCTTAGCTCGTTTCCAGTTAGTTTCTGATTTTATATACAATCATAAATATCAATCATAGGTGATATGAGCATCCCATGCCACTATGTCTCCATATATAAGTATACAATCAAAACCGCAACTGTCACGTATTGGAAATTGGGTTTCCTTCTGTGAACCGAGGCAAAAGATAGTCCTCTACCGATTAAAGACTGTCTAGCCCGAGCCTCAGGACCCAGACACATGTAAGCCCTTGGATCCTCAGGGCCGGTCCACCGATGTGGATTAAAATGCCTGAACACTGCGTTTCCCCGCCCTTTGGGGCGTAAATGAGCCAACGAATGACTCCATCGGCTCCACATAGTCACCGACATATCCGAGGCGCCTTGCAAACCAACAACCACATTAGTCAAACTCGTCAGGACGTATCAAACCACTGATGCCATTTCTAACTAGAAAGAAACGCATGACCTCCTTGAGGTCCTCTCCCTTTTTGGTTCACCACCGAGGTGTGAGGCTCGCGAATCAACGCTACACAAAGCTATGCCACACAGGCCATGCTTTGATCATCAACCACAAGACTTTGCTTTTCAACAGAAGCCTTGATCATTTGCATCTTAGCATGCCACACAGGCAAACCACTCCATGCAACCGATATCCATTAATCACACAGAATGATATCCAATGTCAGACACACGGTCCATTTACAAATCCGTTCTGGGTCTGAACGAAACCGGAGGCACCTTGTACCTCGCATATCCATCGATCTCCAAGTATGTCTGGACGATCACCAACTGATTCCCTCCTCTTGGGTGTACGGCCCAATCAAGATCGTCACTAATTATCCAAACGACGTGAAGACCTCCGGTCTTTGACCACCGTCTTCATCTTCGACCAATCGTCGAATCAGTTATTCAGAATGGGATAAACCCAGTCTTTCTGAATAACTCGCGTATATAATAAACAAGTGTTACACAAGCACAACATGCGCTTCATTCCAATTCATCAGTCACTAACCGTAAATTAGTAAGAGAACAATTCCCCAAATATTAACCCCGAAGGCCGAAACCATCATCAGATCAATACCCAGGAAACCATTCGTCTTAGCCAACCTACAGTTAGTTTCTAAATTTCACATTCTTAGGGAAAGGTTCCCATTAATTTTATCAAAGATAAATTCTTTTAAATTTATTCTTTAATCTTCCTTTGAATATCACTTCAAACTAGTTGGGATTAGCGAACCACACCGAAGTAATTATTTATTTTATTTCCCAATCCCAACCTATTTATCCCATGAAGTAAAACTGGTCGTACTTCATATGTAACACCACGGTGTTATCAGTATATTCAATTACCATTTCACATTCAAATGTAATTAAAGATTTAACTACCGCCTGGAGTAAAACTGGTGATACTTCATTCTCGATCTTTTCAATCTAATTAAAGATTCATTAAAACTCCACTTAGCTTTAATCTTTAACTGGGTTAAAGAATCATTGTCATTTAAAACACGGTTCACGATAAACCCCAAAATCACATCACATTTCAATCAGTACCTAACCGTAAATTAGCAAGTGAGCAATTCCATAAGTATTGACCCCAAAGGCCGAAACCAACATCAGATCAATACCCAGGAAACCATTCTTCTTAGCCAACCTACAGTTAGTTTCTGATTTTCTTAACTCCTTTGGGTCTAAGAACAGTATTATTGAAGATACCGTTCACGACAACCCAAAATCACATTTCATTAATTATCGGGTTAAAGAACAAGTGTTATTTAAAATACTGTTCACGATAAACCCAAAAATCAATACCAATTCAATTCCAATTAAATATTATTTAATTGGTACTCTTCATTAAATCTAAATAAAAAGATTTAATCTTTTTCTCCACTGGGGTTAAAAACAGTGTTAATGAAGACACCATTCACGACAAACCCAAATCCCATTTGATATTAAATACAAGGCTCTGAATAGAAAATATATCGGGTTATATTCAATATCAAATTCTACGACCAACAAATATCATATTGGAAATAACGATATAAATATATCTTTCAAATTTCCATAACAACATCAGTATAATCCCGAAATCCAACATCGAAATATTCCAAAGACGATTTCGATTCAAATCCATTACAATTCAATTATTGGAAATTTTGGTTATTATCAAAACCATTTCAAATCCAATTTATTTATTTTAAAAATAAACAAATTATTATTCTAGTTCAAAACTAGTTCATTTCGATAAAAATCTACTTTTATCTTTTCAAAATGGAGTTTTTCATTCCAGTTCTTCCCAAATCATTTCTTATGATTTTACACAAATTATTACTATTTTTAATAATTTTATCCAGGCCCGTACAGTCGATTTCCATCAACGGCCATCGAACTGCACTTACAGCGACCTTTTCTAAATTTGATTTGGACATAATTCCAAATCCAACCATTAGATTTCAAATATCTAATATTCATTGAAAAGCTCTTTTCGATATGAACCCAACGGTTCCGGTTTTAGGAGAATCCGACGGTCGGATCTCCCGTAATGTTTGTTCGAAGTCAATGGTCGAAATTCATGAACTACCGCAGCGCGGCGCGTTCTATTCAGGTCATTATATATATAATATATATTATATATATTTCATCGATTTTCTTTTAAAACATATTTTATAAATCGTTTTAAATTCGTTTTCAAAACGATTTCAACTCCCTTTTCAATTTCAAATCAAGATTGAATTTTTCAATATAAATTCGTTTTAATTTCATTTCGGTTCAATTCAAATTTCAAATTCATTTAAATTCGAATTCATTTTCTATTCAATTCAATTCGAATTCATTTTATACTCAATTTCAATTCGAATTCATTTCTATTCAATTTAATTCGAATTCATTTTCTATTCAATTTCAATGCGAATTTATTTCTATTCAATTTCATTCGAATTCATTTCTATTCAATTTCAATTCGAATTCATTTCTATTCAATTTCAATTCGAATTCATTTTCTATTCAATTTCAATTCGAATTCATTTCTTATTCAATTTCAACTCGAATTCATTTCTTTTTCAATTCAATTTCATTTCAAAATATTTGATTTAATTCGAATTCATTTCAAAATATTCGATTTTGAAATCACTTCTCGATATTCATTATAAAATCGACAAAATTCACGTTTGCGTTGAAATGGAGTTTAACTACTTAACACGGCTTCCCAATTCAATTTACATTGAATGTTATTTTAAATTATTCGATAATTTTGAATTGGAATCAAACACAGTCAATTACCATATATTTTTAGTTATATGGATTTCATCCAATTCATACATACAACAATGACAATAAACAATCAACCATCATCCAAAGTGCATTCTACACTGTATAAGCATCAAATATAAATATTCAATGCTTATAACAGTCTGTCAATCAATCGATCGACATACAACTAATTATTGGGATTAGTGTATGTCATATATCATCCCAATATCCGTGTGGGGTTTCAAACAATCAAACAAAGATTTTATTTGTGCAGTTGGGCGATGTGTAAAATTTATCGTCCCAATCAATATCAGCCAAATGTGTGTATATAATCAAATCATACGATTTGTTTATATTTATTTATTTCCTTTTATATACACATTAAAAAATCTATTTTTAACTATAAAATATTTTTAACTATATAAATATTCTATTCCATTCCACATTACACAATCAACTACACATCAAAATCGAACAAACAAACAAGTCGTCCATGGTCTGTGGACGATGAGTGTCGGGTGCTACTAAACACCGTCTGCATCCTAGTATATATTTTAACTAGAAAATTAAATTAAAGGTGAGAAGTTTTCACCGACTAGCTAAACCAAACACCACGACTCTCTTTATGTAGAAATCTTCGCCGTGCTCGCCTTTCGCCAATTTCACTGTCCGTAGCCACTACATATATAAAAATCACATTTTTATATTGTTGCCATGTATATAAAAATTCTATTTTTATATCGCTACTATATAGATAAAAATTCTATTTTTACACCGCTATTATATAGATAAAAATTCTATTTTTACACCACTATTATATAGATAAAAATTCTATTTTTACATCGCTACTATATAGGTAAAAATTCTATTTTTACACCGCTACTATATAGATAAAAATTCTATTTTTACACCGCTACTATATAGATAAAAATTCTATTTTTACACCGCTACTATATAAATAAAAATTCTATTTTTATAACGGTGTTCATATAATAAAGATTATATTTTTGTAACGCTCCTTCCTATATAAAAATTATATTTTTGTATCTACTACTAATATAAAGATCGAATTTTTATTTCATCGCTATAAAAATCACATTTTTATTTCAACACATATATAATAAAAATCAGATTTTTATTTCTCTACATATATAAAGATCAAATTTTTACTAACTATAGAATATAAAAATCGTATATTTTTATTATTAGAAACTAGGAAATCATATTTCTTTTTCTATAAAAATTTTATTTTGAAACAATTTTATTTCTGTTTAAAATCTGAGTTTATAACAACTTTCTTTCATATAAAAATTTGATTTTAAAACACTTTTATTCCTATTTAAAATCTGATTTTAAAATAAGTGTTTAATTACTAACTTAATTAAGCTAATTATACGAAAAACTCACTGTTTCCATTGGGAGTGGGGGAAGGATGGCGTCGCCGGAGCAGTCATGGCACGGGGGAGGCTTTCCAGATCGGCGACGGCGGTCCCCTCTGACTGGCGGTGGAGGGTTTGAAGGAGAAAGGGGTTTGGTGAAATCGTCGATTGATTGGATGAGGAGGTGGAGCGGAAGGAGAGAACGGAGGAGCAGGCGATCGAGGGTCTTGGGGAGGGGGCGGTGGTCCGGCGTCGCCTGGGGAGGAGGGGGCCGGTCTGGGAAAGCGGCGGTTTTTTTTCTAGATCTGAGAGATATGAGGGAGGGAAAGGGAATTAGAGGGCTTTATAATAAATTTAATTATATTATTTAATTCCTCCAGAGTTGACTTTTTATTCGAACTCCAACCGAGGTCCAACGACTGTCGCCCCTAGCTAAATACCTATATTCCGAACACAATGGAATATGTCCCGTAAGCCAATTCGGCAGTTACGATAGGTTTTCATTAAATTTAAAATATAAATCAATGTATATTGAATTTGAACGCACATTTCAATTTAGCGGGGCCAAATACAGTCTCTAAAAATTCCCGAAAAATTATTTCTAGTTTCGTATTGACGAAACGGTCCTAATGAAACTAATTTTGTCAAATTTGAAGACCGTTTGAAAAATTGCCATTTTCCAGTCGATTAAATCAACTAAAACTGGTCAAACACGTTTTCCTTTGCCACAGTCACATATTGATTCGAAAAAATACGAATTTTGAAACCTAGCAATAACTTGACATCACGGATCCAACAAAAGTGATTTCGTCGAAAACCGAGGTCGTTTGCAAAATTTCCATTTTTAAGGGCCAGAATTCCATAGCGACTATTCTGAATTTTCAACTGGATGTATCTTTTGATTCCCGCTATGAAATTTTGATTTCCCGGATTCGTTGGAAAGATATTCTCAATTAGATTCAAATATTTTTGGTTTCACTAAAATCCGATTTATTTTGAATCCTGTACATTCATTTGAACTTTGAAATCGAATTTTCAAACTACCGTGCCATTTCAGGCTCGTTATATAATTAAAATAAATTACTTATATTCTAACGACGATCTATATAAATATATACGTTCGAATTCTATTCAAAATAAATTCCTCGTCGTTATTGTTTAAAATATTTATTTTAAATATTCAAAATTCGTCAAAATTGCCAAAATAAAATTTTTAAATTGGCTCAGATTTCCGGGTTATTACAGACCCGATTGGGACTAGGTGCCCCCATCCGAGGCACTTTCCTACTGATGTCTTGTTGGACCGTGAATTGCATGGATCAGAATTGGGGCTAATGTGGGTCAACCCAAGCCTAAATTTCTCGTAGTACCAACGTCTTCATCCAAAACATCAAGGAATGCAGGTTGGTGATTTCCAGAATGGAGGCTCTTGCCCCCGAGTCGCGGTTCGCGGTACCGATCCAACCCGGGTCGTGATGCGTGCTGATCGGCTTGTGAGGGGCAATCGGACGTGGTTGATGTGAGCCACAGGAAGCGGGTCATGGGGACCGGTTCGTGAGCCAGGGGACGAGCCGATCGGGTCTTAGGGGCAGGTCACGAACTGGTGTTTGCGAGCTGGATGCACTTCCGTGCATGTGACAAGCGACTCGGGTCCTCTCACCATGACCATAATCGACGCTGAAGTTGTTTGAACTGCTTTCGTGACATTTCCAGTGAGTTGTAAGCTAATCGGCCTTCCATCTATCCGATAGCCAAGGAATCTGCTTCGTTTCGAGCTAGAAATTGAAGTAGTATCAAGTGCCCCCTTCCTGGCACGCCAAAATGTTAGACCAAAAAATGGCACTAACACCCAAATGCAGATCACAGATCACAGAATACAGAAAATGATAAATAAGAGGAGACACACAAGGTTTTTATAGTGGTTCGGCTGTAGATGTAGCCTACATCCACTTTATAATCTTATTGTTATACTGATAGATTACAAGAATCAGTAACATGCAGACACACAATCCGTGTAATTGAGATTACGAGAGGAGAATTTGGACGTGTGAAGGTGCAAAGTCCTTGCACTTCAGCAATGGTGGAAGCCGTGAAGAAGAATGGCCAAAAAGTCAGAGAGAATCTCCTTAAAATTCCATGTAGAACTGTATTTATAGTTGTAAGAGGGCTTTTGGGTTGACCGGTTCGTGATGGGGTATGTGGCACACGATCCGGGAAAGCAGGAGCACAAATTGCCTTGAGATAGGTCAATATGTGAGCAGCAGTACATCAGTCCCAGGCGGTTCGTGACCCCTATGTGCTCCACGACCCATTGTGATGAACTGAGGTGAGGAGCTGGTGGAGATGGTGGCGAGGCGATCGGGTCGTGGTCCCTGAGAGCATCACGAATCGGGTCGTGATCCAGGAGTACACTATGAATGGTTCGTGGTCCAGGTGTCAACCACAAACCGGGTGGTGGCCCACGAGCCGAGTGAGGGGGAGAGCTGGTCCAGAAAGATGACGCTTCGTCACTTCATCCATGTGATGGCCAGTCCAAGCTTCTACGCGCGTTTACGGAAACGGGCATAACTTTCAAACCGTAAGTCCGAATGAGCCAAACGAAAGCTCTACTCGAAGCTAATTCAGAGGACTACATGAGTTATGGAGCTTAGCTCTGTAATTGCTATTTTCGGGCCCAAAAGAGGTTGTCTGATAAGAGTTTCAGGCCTATTTATGTTGATGATGTGATTTCGACCAAAGCGCTTCATGTTTGTTGACGATTTTCTCAGTGCCTGAGCGCGATGCTATCTAGAAATTCCCTATGTGACATCTTTTACCAAAAAGTGTGTCAACAATATTATAAAACGAGCTGCAGCGGCATGGTAGTTCGTAATTTGGTGTTTTGAACTTTAAACAGCTATATAGGATCCAATATTAGTCGGATTTTCTCGTAATAAGAAACGCTAGAATCTATTTGACGATGTTTTTCTAATGGAAAAGAATAATCCAGTTTTCATAGGGTAGATTTTATTTTATGCAAATCAAATTTTGAAAAGGTCGCTATGGAATTCCATTATATATTATATTGATTATTTATATAAAATAAGGGGTTTTTAAATATTAATTTGGCTTGAAATTCAACCCGGGATATTTTACTTTGGTAGTATATCAAACTCTGGTCATGTACGTATAATTGCAATATTTTATTTACATTATATTGAGGAATTTTAAAATTGGTTTATTTTAATGTAAATTGGACCTTTTAAAAGGGACTTTATTCAAACGACCACCGTTTTCAATGAAACAAATTTTATTGGGACCGTAACAGTAAATAATTGCTAGACCTCAAGTTGCGCGTCAATCAGAGTTATTCTGTGAGAGTGGAAAAATAAAATGCAAATAAATCGATCTTTTGGACGTGAACGATCGCCGTTTGAGCAAACGGACTCGGAATTCGACGAAACAAGTTTCATTAGGACCGTAACATCAAATTTTACTACGTCGTCCATTCGCACCACGAACAGAGTTTGTATGTGAGCATAGGAGCTAATAAACAACGTTTAAAATATCGTTTGTCACATCAACATAAATTAATAGTATTTTCTCTTTATAAACAGCTTAAAACCATATCCTCCAAGCCATTTCCATTCAGCAGCAAATTTATTTGCAGAAAAACCCTCAGACGCAAATTAATTTATTCCTCTCGATCCGTAAGGAATTCGCCATAGAAATCTGAATGAAGATGGTAAATCTGGTCGAGGGCTAGTAGCCGACAAAAATTGGGGTGGAACGGAGCACTGTGGTGGCCGGAATCGACGAACAAAATCCAGATCTGACTTTCTGTTTTTGGCTAAATTCTCGACGCTGGAGGAGTTTCAGGTGGAGGGTCTGGGGTGAATGGAAGAAGGAAGACAGGGATTTGATTTGGCAATGTTCTGGAGTTCTGAAATTAGCTGTGGTGGCCGTGGGAGGTAGATGAACGGGGAACATGGTTTTGGGGCATACGGTGAAAGTGGCAACCGGATTCCGTTGATTTCTTGATGGAGGAGGCGGAGTTGGATCAGGGTGACAATTGGGGAAAGGACGGCGGTAGCGAGAGGGTTCGAACCTGGGTAGTGCGATTGGCTATTGGTGCCGATGGTCAGAAAATCGGGGCCAGAACATTTTCCGTTCATCTGCAAATTGCTGACGGTTGGAGAAGGGTGGGGTCACAACGTTTGGGGAGGCGGCGCTACACTGATGGGCAGTGTCGTTGGCGATGTGGAGGTTGTCCCAGGTTGACAAAAGGCGGTGCGATCGATGTTGTAAGGTGGAGAGGGGGTCACGAAGTTTAAAGGATCGGGTTTGAGCAGGGACGAAGAAGAAAATGCGTGAGGAACCATATAGCTGCTGACGTGGCAGTGTTAACCTTAATTAAGGTGTAATTTAATTAATTAATTTATAGTTAATAAAATTTTAATAATCATATTAATATATAAAACTTTAAATTATCGTATCTTATCCGTTCGTTAACGGAATTCCACGAAACTGGATCCGTTGGGATCGCAGGGACGAGACCTAGACGATGGCACTGACTAGGAGTCGATTGGACGCAGTTGGAATTTCAGATAATTTTGAGCATTCATTTCAAAATAAAAGCAACAAACACGTCAACCGTCAACCAGAATTAAATATAGTGAGCTAATTCTCACATTCTCTGTAATCTTGTGTTGTGTTAAATTCATAGGAAAATATAATTTACAGTTAACAGTATAAATTGGTTGATTGGATGTGATGGATGCAAGCTTGTTGTCTACTGTTTGTTTGGTTGCCGTTATTTCATTGTTTTAAATGCATTTATTTAATTCGTATATTTTTATCAATTGTTATCTGTGATGCAGAGAAGTACAGGTTAGAGGGATCCGAACGGATTCCTCAAAATAAACTGTATATTAATTGTTATGCATATTATTCATGAATTGTTCACCCTGACTGATATTAAACCTGTCTAAATATTGATGGTTGAATATATATTCATCAAGGTTGTAATTGAAACCAATCGACAATATTGATTGGGTAATTGGTAGTGAATGGCCAAAAATACATAGTTTTAAACATCGGTCTACCGTCAGGTGGATTGACGTGATTTTAAAGTTATAAATTATTTTATAACTAGCGTAAAGTTTTTCAGTTAATTTATATAAATAATTGATTTAGAAATTTAAAAATAAATATTTTAAATCGAGTTATAAGAGAAATTATTGAAATGGTTTATGCAAGTTAAAAGCAGAAAGCCAAGAAATTCCCTAAGGGTTTGTAAAATAGAATAATCGATTTTAAAAACAATTAAATTATGGTTTTGAATTTATTAAGTTATTTAATTAATTAAAAAGGGGAAATACAAATGGAAATAAGTTAATAGTCAACGGATATGCACGGTTGGTAAAATCCATCGTTTTTGAGTAAAATTGATGAATGGAATAAATTTGATTTAAATATTCCGAATATTCGTTAAAGTTTAACGAATATGTAAAACATTAGTTAATCTCCCATTTACTATAAATTAAGGAAATTATTGGAGTCTTTAGTGTTATTTTTTTAAATAGGATACTTATACTATTTTAGTTGATAGAAAAGTTAACTATTTTTTAATATAGTTAATATGAAAGTTAATTATTATTTTAATTAATAATAACTAAAGCGATGACTTTTAATTAGGCATCGATTAAAAAGTGATTAAGTGACGATTAGTTTTGATCAAAGGAGCGATAAGAGATTTATAAAGGGAGGTAAAGCCCAAGTGTTCAAACGAGATTGTAAATGAGATTTATAAGTGAATGTGAAGATGTAAATAAGATTTTTACTTAATTAGTTAATTAAGTAAAGTTAATAAATTGGAATGGAACTTTTAAGAAAAAGGGTTAATCAATTAAAATATGGTTTTAGAATGGAATCTATGCCAAGTGGTGAAAAGAGCGTAAACGGATTTATATAAGTGATAAGAGAAATCCAAGCAAGGTTTAAAAAAAGGGTTTTAAAATCAGACCGACGACTTAAATGTTAAAGAAGTGTATTAAGCAAAACATGGTAATTGAAATACGGATTCCAACACAAAGGAAATAAACACAAAGGTTTTGTGTTAAATATTGATAAAGGGATTTTTGATAAAAGAAATCTAAGTAAAAAGGGTTTTATTGTAAAGAAGGAAATAAGCGGATTTTAGTTATGGAATCAAAGTAAAAGTTTTATTTTAAGAATGCCCGAATATATTGAAATTGATTATTGGACATGGGATTTCATTAAAACCCAAAAGTAAGTGAAATAATGTTTTAAGTTCAAAGCTATGTTTTAGTGAAGATTTAATTAATTAAAGGAATTAAGTAAAGGAATTATGGAAGCAGGATTTCAAATATAAGAAATTGTTTATAAAACAAGATTTGAAATCAAAGTGGTAAATGAGAATTTTAATATCAGTGATTAAGGGACAAACTAATATTATTCTAAGGTAAGAACAGGGTCGATCAAGGTCTGAGAGGTAAATAAAATACCCCAACTTGAACGGCTTCACTATTATCGAGGAATGCTATTAATTTGGGATGAGTGAAGGTGTTGAAATTGGTTTTATCCTATACGAGGGATGGAACTCTAATGCGAGGTTTTGGAAAATAAATAATATTGCAATATTAGTTTCAAAATAAATAAGAATATTTGATTTCAAATTATATTATTTGACATTTGATTTGTCATATTAAAATTGGTAATTTGATTTATACTATTAAGTATATACATATATGGATATCGTGAGTTCCTCGAATATAAGGAAAAATGGAAAAAGTTTTTGAAGAAATATATCGATATTTCCAACGGAATTGGAAAGCTGGGTAGATATATATATATATACACATACTTAAAATCATATAAACAGTTCTGTTATAATAAAATAGGGATAAATATAATGTTTTGAATATATTGGAAGTTTTAAAAGTTGATTAACTATTTTGTTAAATATATTTGAAAGAGGCCGAGTAAGTTCAAGTACTGAATCAACAAACTCATTTGATTCACACATTTGTTCTTTGATAGTTAAATCACCGACTATCAAACCTGACCAATACGCTTGTTGGTACGGGAAGACCGAGATCGAAATTTTATTCGAAAACCATTCCGGCCAAAAATACGTGAAGATGGTAACTGAAGATGGAGCAATTGAAGACCATGGATCTTCATAAACGGAAGGAAAACTTGTCGAATTTCCCTGGCCTGCAGTTAGAGTTATTTTATTTGTGATCCTGTCGCAGTTGAAATATATGGATTTGCAAGGACTACTCGCTACTGATCCATGGGGTGATTCCTATATTGGATGCAGTAGGAGAGTGCCTTTGGTTCATCCTGTTCCTGGATGACTTGTATGGATGAATGTCTGTCAAAGTATTTCCAAAAGACCACGTACGTTGATTTCTTCAAACGTATTATAGTTGGTTAGCTCCCAACTAGAGTATTTTTGTGGACGTTAATTAGTGATATCTGATGGATCTGACGATGTGGCATTCAAAGTGAATGGTGGCCAGATGTTCGAAAAGGAATTCTAACCTCAAGCCTCATCAACCGGGAAATGACAAAAATCGGGCAGGCAGCATGGCTATGTGGGTCGCTCCCATTAGGGTGTATAATCACCTATCTAGAGAAATTCCATTTGCTTCTTTATTCTATTTCAATGTTGTCCCTTTTTCGGGAGACGGTTGCTGATCCCAACCGTCGGTGATATACATTCGATACACTCAAGCAAAATGAGTGGTCGATCATGTGTGAGCCGGGTTGCAAGACGTTCTTGTTGAACCCTGTGTATTCGCCTCTAGAGATACACTATCGGCAGGTGGTCCCAAAGTCGGAATACAATTTCCAATAAGCGCCCGCGGTTTTCGATTGTATAATATATATATGGAGCGTGAGATGCGAATGCTCCGCTAGATTGTTATCTATTTGTATTTAGACACTATTGTAATATCAGAACAAAGTAGGATTTCAAAAATGGCTTGGGTTATAGTAAGGTAAAAACCATCCGTGTTTATGTGTGGGCTGGTCTTATTATTATCCTTTTATTTCAAAAGGATTTTTCCAAAGTTAAACGAGTTGTTTGTTCTGTGAATTTATCACTGATAGTATTCCAGACTGACCCGGTGAATTTTGCTTTGCTCCAAATGTGCTCGGGTCGGATCGAGTGTATTTCCAGGTTAGGTTCGCTTGGAGTTTCAGGAGCTGGAAGTAGGAGGCTTCACCGCTTGTTATATAAGGTTATTTCCGCTGTGCAGTTATATGTTGTACTCTGATGATTGATATGTATATACAGTCCTTTTGTATAAAGAGATTTGTTATATTATATTTTATCTGTTCCCCTGTGAGATTCTGATGTGTTGTTCTTCTTCTTTCTTCTATTCTAATATTTCTTTCTTTCTTTTCTCACCCTCTAAATTCTTTCTAATAACGTCCGGTGTTTTCGGTGCTTGGAAGGTCGACATTAGATACGGTAATGGTATTTATGTCGATTTTCGAGGCCGAAAATCCTCAGGGTCATTACAGTGGTATCAGAGCTATTGGTTTAGTGATAATCTTGGCTCTGTGGCGTGACTCGATAGAGATGGGGTTAGTAATACCCTAGATTGAGTTTGATTATATTTATGAGAGCGCGTGTAACACCCCGTATTTTCTGTGAACATAAGAATGACAAATCAGAGAATAATTAAATTATAACAGAATAATTAAGGGAAACGAGTTATGCCATTGCGTTCGTCTTGAAATTCTGCTTGGAATAGTGTCCGAGTTTGCGTAAATCGGACTTCGTATGAAGAAGAAATGGCCTTCAGAAGTTTCAGTAAAAACCAGCCCGAAATTCAAAATTCAGATTTTGAAATTCAAAACGGACACCTGGGCTGGGCGGGAAAATTCCCGCCCAGGACCCAGGTCGACACTAGAGTCGACCTGGGTAAACAGGTCAACACTAGGGTCGACCTCCCCCCTTTTCCAGATCTGGAGACAGATCCATTTTTCTGCACCTGGACGCCTTTCTGACCGGATTCGTGAGCTCTACCCTATTTAAACACACCCAAACCTAGCTTTATCTCCACACAATTTCATTCTGCCTATACTCTGCCTCTATTCTAATTAAAAATAAAAAATGGCGTCGCTACTCTGCTAGAATCAAAACTAGAACTAGTGCATCTTCTTCTAATCTGAATAGAGTTAAAAGAGAACAATTATTTTCTAATCTAATCGATAGTCTACGCCAAAGGAGCGCTATTCAGTGTCAGAATACAGATCCTAGAAATCAAGATTTACCTTTTCAATCGTGAGTACAGTTATTTTCAGATATGAAATTTAATAATTATCTTGACATTTTTGTGAATCTGGATTTGAGGTTGTGCATACTTTTCTATGGATCTATCTTGATTGTGACTGTTCTGTATATGTTCCCTATTTTCTTCCTTTTTGTTTGTAGCCAGGCTACCACGAGCCTGCGCCAAATCTCATAAGAGATTAACGCACAAAAGCTAAATTTTGGGACAAATAATGGATAATGCATAATTGGATATGACTGATCTTTGACTGATTTGAGAAAATGGACATATGTTGTAAATTAGATCTAGATATGTGCATACTCTGTAATTTGGAAGAAGTGGAATCATTGTATGATGACATATGACTTGAAACTTAGGGGACATAACGCATGTTAAAAATTAAGATCTGATTTTGAGATGTTATAATTTAAAGATCTAGATTTTTAGGTAAATTTTATGTATCGATTCATGACTTGAAAAAAAGGATATGTGACTTAGGCGTAGAACCTATATTATAATAGGATAACTATCAATGTGAATACACCTAAAAGTAGATTTTTGGATATTTGGCATTAAAGGCTATAATTTGGCATAATTCATATGGTATATCATGATTTGGGGGCTTTTAGAGAATATTCTGTACTGTGCAAAGTTTAACTAAGAATTTGGGCATATGTTGTATTATGAATTATGACCATGATTTAGGCATGTAAGTTTAGGCTTAATTTATGATTAGGCAAGATATGTAAATAGAATCTTAGAAATATATAATATGCTAAATCTGTTATCTGCTAAATCTGTTGAATTGCCTAATCTGCTAAATCTGTTGAATCGCCTAATCTGCTAGATCTATTATCTGTTGAATTGTCTAATCTGCTAATCTGTTGAATCGCCTAATCTGGATCTGTTATCTGTTGAATTGCCTAATCTGCTAATCTGTTGAATCGCCTAATCTGCTAGATCTGTTATCTGTCGAATTGCCTAATCTGTTGAAAGCTAAATAATTGCAATTTGGGTATGAAAATCCATAGGCTCGATCTAAGATTGAGTAAAACATGGAAATCCGATTAATCTGTTGCAACCTGTAAAGAAGTTTAATATGTTAAATGGGTATAATTAGTCTGATATCTGTATAATCTGTATTGGAATAAATTGGCTATGACACGAGGTTAGACTCTGTTTGCGCTAGAAGCCTGCCCAGAACCAACTGGGTTAACCAGCAACCGCAAACTGTCAGCCCCAAACCACCCGACACATCCAGCGGCCACAAGCTACCGACCTAATGTGAGAGGTCTATGCATTAATATTTAATTAATGCAAATTTAAGAGAAATGTGGTGTCTAAAAACGTGTTGGGTGGATAGGGTTAAACCAAATGGACTGATGAATCTAATAAACCCGTTTCGTGAATCTGTAGGCCTAATACAAAGTTAGATAATCTGTAAGTCTGTTAAATCCATACATATGATCTGTTAATCTGAAAACTTGTTGACTTGATTGTCTGATCTGTGAACTAGTAATCTGAACTTTGTCTGAAACCTGTAAACAAGTTAATTTGAAATCTGTTAGTCTGGGGACACAAGGTTAGGAGGGGAATTACTTGTGTCATCTGTTGTGTGGAACCTATATTAGTCAGTAACCCTTTCTGGTATCAAAACTTTGAACCCACGCTATTTAGGGGCCCGGGCACGCTTACTGAACTAATTATAAGCGGTTCATTATGATAATGGCGAGGGGTGTCGATGGTGCATTCCAACCGGGTAATGTGCGTGCATGGATCCGGTCTGCTCTGAGGATGAAAGACACCGTGACATCTGTAAATAGGTCTGTTCCAATAGGTTGCCACTTTAGGGAGTGATACACCCTATTGTGGGGCCGACACAGGGTATTTATGTACTATGGAGCCGATCGCTTGGGGGTAGGACTTAGGGTACACTTAGTTCTGTCTGTTTCAGTGGGTACAGTCTATTTCTGTTGGGTTGTAACACCTGTCTGTTCTGCGTGGTACCGTCTGTTTGAGTGGTAAAGGCCCATTACTAGTGTACACCTAATTCTAGCATTCTGTTTCTGTGGAGATTATTCTGTTTCCATTTCTGTTTCAATTTAGACATTAGGGTACACCTAGTTATGTCTGTTCTGTGGGTACCGTCTATTTCTGTTGGGTGGTAACACCTGTCTGTTTCTGCATGGTACTGTCTGTTCGGGTTGTAAAGGCCCATTACTTGTGCACGCCTAATTCTAACATTCTGTTTCCGTAGGGATTTGTAAGAACCCGTAACTTCCCCGTGAAGGCAAGCACGAATACTTTGAGAACAACACACAAATGAGCGTATACGGAAGAACATTTCATTGTTATTACAACAATTCCATCAGATACAAGAATATACAGAGTATAAATGAATAAATTACATTCGATAAATATCAGAGATTACAATAAATTACATAGCAGCGGAAAATAATACAAAAGCACAACTAGAAGTGATACACGGATACAGAGCTTTCCGAGCATCGTTCCAGCTGTTAATCAGGACCCTGTGAATATAAATCTGCAAAATCAAAACTACTAGCTGCCCGTGGGAAAATAGGGGCACCCAGAGTTTAGGTTAAAACAATAAACTCCAGGTCAGTCATGGGACTGGTGTGAGAACTAAAACAGTTATTCAAAACTTTACTTAAAGATAGTAATTCAAGGGACCACGCCGTATAACACGGAACGGGTTTCCTCCCAAGAATACTAGTGCATATAACAAAACAGCGCAATGCTCTTTCGAAAAATGAAGCTATTATAAGACCCAGGTCCCATCACACAATGCAACGCAAGCCGGAGGATAGGGTTTTCCCTTATAACAGCCAAACATGCTTGGTACGTTTAAAACAAATCATTTGATACTATAATAAGTGTATAGTGTCAAAACAATTTCAATCATAAATATCAATCATAGACGGCATGGGTACCATATATCATGTCGCCATACTAGTTCTACAATTAAAACCGCAATATCACGTATTGGAAATTGGATTTCCGTCATGAGCCGAGGCAAGGGGCAAGCTCCTCTCCGCGTTCGAGACACTCTAGCAATGCCTCAGGACCCCACTCTGATCCTTTGGAACCTCCAAGGCCGGACCTCTCTTACTTTTGAGGATTAGTTATTCCTGAACACACGTTTCCCGGTCCTTACAGACCTATATCCGAGGCGCCTCGTATCCAACAACCACACAGGTGAAAAGTATATAAATGTCAGGGCTGGTAGGTCACTGACACCACCCTAGCTAGAAAGAAACGTCGTGCACTCCTTGGGTCCGTATCCCGTTTTTGACTCATACCGAGGTGTGAGGCTCGTGAATTCACGTTATACACAAAGCTATGCCACACAGGCCGTGCTTTGATCATCAACCACAAGACTTTGCTTTTCAACAGAAGCCTTGATCAATTGCCACTTACGCGTGCCACATTGGCAATTCACTCCATGCGACTGATGTCCATCGATATACAACCTCTGAGCTCGTACGTCTCAGAGAAGGGCGTTAAGCAAAAGAATAAATTCTCTGCCGCCAAACAGATGTATATTTAATAGAGATCAATCAACACAGAATAAAATCCAATGTCAGACACACAATCCATTTACAAGTTCGCTCTGGGTCTGAACGAAACCGGAGGCACTTTCCTCGCATATCCATCCATCTCCAAGTACGTCTGGACAATCACCAACTGTTTCCCTCATCTTGGGTGTACAGCCCAATCAAGATCATCAGTAATCACCCAAACGATGTGAAGACTTCCGGTCTTCAACCACCGTCTTCATCTTCGACATCTCGTCGAATCGGTTATTCAGAATGGGTATGAACCCGGCCTTCCTGAATAACCCACGTATATGATAAACAAATGTTACACAAACACAACGAACGCCTCATTCCAATTCAGAATATTCTTTTATTCACAAAATCACATTCTTAGGGAAATGTTCCCATTAATTTTATCCAAGATAAATTCTTCTAAATTTATTCTTTAATCCTCCTTTGGATATCATTTCAAACCATTTTACGGTTTTCCAAACTAGTCGGGATTAGCGAACCACACCGAAGTAATTATTTATTTTATTTCCCAATCCCAACCTATATATCCCATGGAGCAAAACTGGCAATACTCCATATCTAACACCACGGTGTTATCGGTAAAATTAATTACCATTTCCCGTTCAAATCTAATTAAAGATTTAACTATCGCTTTGGAGCAAAACTGGTGGTACTCCACTCTCGATCACCTTTCAGATTTGATAATTTAAATTATCAATTCACATTTTTAATCTAATTAAAGATTCATTAAAACTCCACTTAGTTTTAATCTTTTCAAAAATCAACATCTTGCCTTTAACTAGGTTAAAGAACCAATGTCATCTAAAACACGATTCACGATAAACCCAAATCACATTTGATATTAAATACAAGGCTCTGAATAGAAAATATACCGGCTTATATTCAATATCAAATTCTGAAACCAACGAATATCGTATTGGAAATAACGATATAAAATATATCTTTCAAATTACCATAACAATATCTGTATAGTCACGAAATCCAACATCGAAATATTCCGAAGATAATTTTGATTCAACTCCAGTCCAATTCACGTATTGGGAATATTGATTAATTTTAAAATCACATTCAAATTCAATTTATTTATTTCAAAAATAAATTGATTTTAATTCTAGTTCAAAACTAGTTCATTTCGATAAAAATCTATTTTTATCTTTTCAAATATGGAATTTTCCAGCCCAATTCTTTCCAATTCACATATTATGATTTTACACAAATTATTTATATTTTTAATAATTTTATCAAGGCTCGTACAGTCGATTTCCAACAACGGCCATCGAACTGCACTTACAACGACCTTTTTCAAATTTGATTTGGACATAATTCCAAATCCAATCGTTAGATTTCAAATTTCTAATATTCATTGGAAAGCTCTTTTCGATACGAACCCAACGGTTCCGGTTTTAGGAGAATCCGACGGTCGGATCTCCCGCAACGACAATTCGAAGTTAATGGTCGAAATTCACGAACTGCCGCGGCGCGGCGCGTTCTATTCAGGCCATTATATATATATATATATATATAATATATATATATTATATATATTTCGTCAATTTCCTTTTTAAAACGTATTTTATAAATCGTTTTAACTTTGTTTCAAAACCATTTCAACACTATTTCAATTTCTAATCAAAACTGAATATTTTATATCATTACTATACAAATGATAATATTTTCAAAACGTTATATTTTGAAATCACTTCTTTTCTATATTCATTATAAAAACGAATATAGTCGGTATAAATATCGTTCACGTCAAAATGGCGCAACTCTAATCAACACGGCTTTATATATTTCAATAATCCGTTATTCTATTCAACAAATGAATATTTATTCTATTCAACACATAAATCTATATTTCTTCCAACACACGACTAATCTCAACACATGAGTACTGTCAACACATCACTATTTTTGTTATGTAAAATATTTTATAAAACTATGGTATCTATCGTTTGATTTTTAATTAGACTTCTACTGGGAAGTAGTTCTAATTTTAAATATGATAAAGATGTAAATTTCATTGTATAAAATATTTCACTCAACACATGAACATCGTCAACACATGACTATTTTTATATTCAACACATAAATTTTCTTTTATAATATTCCTTATTTTCCCGATTGGAATGAGGCCCAATCAATCACCATATAATGTTAATTATATGGATTCCATACAACACATGTATATAATAGCATTGAAAAATAATCAACCATCAACCAAAGTGCACTACACTGTATAAGCATCAAATATAGATATCTAACACTTATAACAGCCTGTCAATCAATCGATCAACATATTTAATCAATCAGGATGAGTGAACTTCCAAATTTCATCCCAACACCCGTGTGGGGTTTCAAACAATCAAACACAGATTTTATTTGTGCAGTTGGGCGATGTGTAAAATTTATCGACCCAATCAATGTCAGTCAAATCAGTGTACATAAACAAACCGTCCGGTTTGTAAATGAATATTTTATTTATTCACTTTCACGTTAAAAATTATATTTTTAATGATAAAATATTCTATTTCAACACATGAATTTCTTTCAACACATTTACACAATAAAAATGATATTTTTATTTTTCTAACATATTTTAGAAAATTTCGGCGGCATAACGGCACGATACTAGAAACGGGACGAGGCCTAGCCTTATCCCCGGTCTAGTGAAGGCCCACGCCATTCACACATCAATCAAATCCATTCCATTTCACCAAACAATTCAATTCAAACCAAATAATCTAACCAACTACACAACCAAACAATTTAACAAACAAGCCATCCATGGTCTGTGGATGACGGGTGTCGGGTGCTACTAAACACCGTCTACATCCTAGTATATATGTATATAACTAGAAAAAGACATTTTGAGTGAGAAATTCTCACCAACTAGCTAATCCAATCATCTCGACTCTTCTTATGTAGAAAATCTTGTCGTTCTCGCCTTTTGTCACTTTCGTTGCCCGTAGCCGCTACATGTATAAAAATCACATTTTTATTATCTACATTATATAAAAATCTCATCTTTATATCTTCTATAAGTTAAAAATCGGATTTTTATCCTCTCTATAATATAAAGATCATATTTTTATTTATTTCAAATGTCAAAAACTGTCGAAGCTTTAAAACAGAGAAAACTCACATATTTTTCTAACGCCCGGATTCGTTGTTTGGGTCCTAGAATTTGCAAACGAGCTTCAATCTTCACACCATCTTTTTTTCTAGCACAAGCACGCCATTCTGAACAACTTTTGCCTAGTGGTCTTCTTGCCAAAAATGTGCCATTTCGCCGGAAATCGCGAAAAGACAGCATTTTGACAGTGTTTGAACAGCAGACTTCGGACGCGTTTTCCGGACAACTCCGCAATGCAAAATAGGACTTATCATATACCAAATCGAAGAGAATTTCGTGCTCTACAACTTTGGTCTTGAGAAACTTTGGCTAGAAACGCACGGTTTGGGAGTTATTCGCGAAATACGGTCAGTGACTTATTTGCAAAACGGGCGATTAGTGTAAAATGGGTTTTTGGGTGTAGCGGGGTCCACGGCCGGAATTGAGGGGGCTGGAGGGGGGGCGCGGGCCTGATGGACGTGGGGGAGGGTGTGGGTGGCGGTGGTGGGGCCCGTGGTGGCCGCGGTGGTGGTGGTTGGTGATTTGGGGCTTAGGGTTTGCAAATGGAGAGAGGAGGAGGAAGAGGAGGAGGAGGGGAGGAGGAAGAGGGGGTGCGGCGCCCGGAGGGAGGCCGGCGGTGGCCGAGGGGAGGGTGGGCAGCGCCAAAGGGGTGGAGCTCGCCATTAAAGAGAAAAGAGGAAGAAAAGAGGAAGAGAGAAAAGTGAGTGAAGAAAAGGAGAAAAGTGATTATATGCTAGTTTCTCGCGTATCGTCCGAACACAAACGATCTCCGATCGCCGCGGAATTCGGACACGAGATAGTAGACGTGAAGACGAGTCCAACGAAACAAGTTTCGTCGAATTCCGAGTTCGTTTGACCATTCAACAAAAATCACAAAAATGCTCAGATAAGCTCTAAAAATGCGATTTTGGCGGCACCTTTTCTTCTCGCACGCTCACATGCTAACTCAAAAAATCAAGCCCTCTTGGATTTAACCATTTTTAGATGATACGAATCTAGAAAAAAAAGTAGAATCGAATTCCGAGTTCGTATCAGTAATGTTCCTTTGTAAAATGACTGCTCGTTTTGCCTTGAACTGTTTTAGCTCGCACGGCCACATACTGACTCCATTCGACGCGCCATTTGGAACTCAACAATGATTTGTCATTTTGAATCCATTAAAATTTATCTCGCCGAATTCTGAGCTCGTATGCAAAATTTCACTTTTTAAGGGCTATGTATTGTTAACCGAACAACTCCAGCCCATAGCCACTATTCCGGATATCGGAATATATCGAAGCTTATACTTTTCGGAGTTCTAAACGGCATTTTGAACTCAATGGAAGTGGTTTCGAGTCCAAATTCATCCGTATGCAAAATTTGACTTTTTGGGCCATGTATAATTTACATAGCGACTATTCTGAATTTTCAACTGGGCATAACTTTTGATTCCCGCTATGAAATTTCGATTTTTCGGATTCGTTGGAAAGATATTCACGAATAGATTCTAATATTTTTGGTTTCACTAAAATCCTGATTGTTTTGCACCCGGTACATCCCATTGAAGTTTGAAATCGAATTATCGAACTACCGCGCCATTTTCAATTCCATTTATAATTATATATAATTATTATATTATAACGACGACGTATATAACATATACGTCGAATTCCATTCAAAATAAATTTCTCGTTGTTATTATTTAAAATAATCTATTTTAAATATTCAAAATTCACTAAAATTGCCAAAACAAAAATTTTAAACTGGCCCAGATTTTCCGGGTTATTACAGGATTATTCTATTTCCATCTCGGATTCCATTTCCGATTCTGTTTCCGTAACTTCTATCTGTTGGGGTGGTAAAGTCCCATTATTAGTATTCTATTTCCGTACCTTCTATCTGTTGGGGTGGTAAAAGCCCATTATTAGCATTCTATTTCTGTACCGTCTGCCTCTGTTCGGGTGGTAAAGGCCCATTATTAGCATTCTGTTTCCGTACCGTCTGCCTCTTTTCGGGTGGTAAAGGCCCATTACTAGCATTCTGTTTCTGTGCCGTCTGCCTCTGTTCGGGTGGTAAAGGCCCACTACTAGCATTCTGTTTCTGTAGAGATTATTCTGTTTTCGTTTCTGTTTCAGTCTAGACATTAGGGTAACATCTAATCCTGTTATACCAGTGTTAGTGTAGAGAAGTGAAAACTAAGTAAGAAGCTTAGCTTAGCCTATATCATTCTGTTTCTTCTGTTAACCTGCTATTCCGGTTATGGTTATCTCTCATCCAGTTTTATTTACATGTCATGATACTGTTATCTGTTTATATGCTGAAAGTCACTGGACTCACCAGACTTATGTCTAACCCAGTTTGTTTCGCCTCTTTTCTTCCGTTCCCCCCCCCCGCCAGGTTCTCAGGGTGGAAACATAGGAGCTTGATTCTGATTCTCTCTGCTTGAAGTGTTTGAAGTATTGCTTGGCTTTGGCTCTATCTTTCCATGGCAGTTTATATCGGGGATTATGGATTTGAAACTTTACATTCTGAGGGATTTTGTATTAGACTGATAATTGTGTACTTGTGTTTTGGCATTGTGATTTAGAAAGATGTAAACAAATTTATTTCTACTTCTACTGTAATAAAGTTATAATTTTTCAAGAACTACTTTATCTGTCTTGTAAATTTCTGTTCTGTCTACTAAAAACGCTCCACCAAAGTTAGGGCATTCCCTTTGCGAGTGACCTTAAAGGAGGTGGGGTGTTACCCTTGGTATCAGAGCTGAAGGTTACCAGATTCGATAAAAAAAATTGAAAATTATTTTCAGAAAGGTTTTAAAAAAGGAAGTATTTTCAAAAGTAGAGTTTATTCTGAGAAACATAATTCCCAAGAGCCATATATCTACCTTTTAATTTCCTGTTTAATCCTTGTTTCCTTCTTTTCTGAGTCTCCGGGGCTCCTGGCCTTCTGGGAGGTAACCTCATCGCGACATGGTTCCGTAGGCATGATAAGACTACGACGTCTGTCGAAGGGCAAAGAAGTGCCTAACTTCCATCTGTAGCCGTAGTAATTTCACTTACAGCTAATCCTCTTCCAAGCTTTGTAAGGTTTTCCGTGCGATGAGGGCAACTTTGGAGAAAGACTTGTTAACAAGATTCGTTGTTTTCAGTGCGGTGGGACACGACATTTGATCTAGGATTGCCCCAGAAGGCAAGGGCAAAAGGGTAGAATCTTCTGGAGGGTAGGTGGATACTCTCGTAGTTGGTGGACATGATAAAGGTGGAATTTTTTTTGTAGAAAGTTTAATTTCCTTGTCTGATCATTCTGGCATTTTGATTCTGTAGTTGAGTCTCTACTAGTCTTGTTTCTGATTCCGCTATTGTCTCAAACCCCATGAGGTTTACGACTCATCTATTTGTGATAAGTTGGGGTTTGAAGGTACCTGTGTTGGGCGTTAAGTTGACTATGACGCATACATTCAGGGTTTTTATCAAGCTTAGTTTCCTAAGAATCAATTGATAATCTGATCTGTACTAGTAGTCTGTAAGTATCTGAATATTTCTGATAAGGTTAAGGGTTTTTACTCGAAGCATGAAATAGATTTCCAATGGAACATTTGTTTAATGGGAGTAGTTCTCTGAGTGTCAATCTGATGTTGATTTCGGTCTTCGGGGTTGATACTTAGGGGGTTATTCTCTTAAACCGATGTCTAATGGGAACCAAGCTTTTGTTTTAATTGTACTTGCTTCTATCACTCAACTTTGTCCTATTGACCGAATCTTCGACCTTTAGGTAGAATCTAATGGGTGTAAACATGTGTTTGAGACATGTTATGTTTGATGGTTGCAAGTGGTTGCTAGTGGTTGCTCGTGGATGCATATACACACACTAGGCACTAGATCGGCTCAAAAACACTCTCATACTGCATATGGATGTGTGTGCATTTCCAATTTTTATGGATGCAAAATGATTGACTCAGCACATGGATGTTGCATATGAATGAACGGTTGTGCACTCATATAGAAATGATATGTATCAAATAGGAAAATTGCATACATGTTGGACTCATGGCACTGACATAATTCACATTAAGGAGGTCAACTGAATCAGTGGACCGCCTGATCTTTGCATTAGATAAGGAACATATACACACACTTTTGCATATGCTCATACAACATTAGAAGTTTTCTAAGGAAAATGGATGCTTGTGGATGATGGTAGAGTAGAAGGGTGATTGGATGGTAGGACACATTCTTCTTAACTTGAAGATTTCGGGGACAAAATCCTTTAAGGAGGGGAGAATGTAACACCCCATATTTTCTATGAACATAAGAATGACAATTCAGAGAATAATTAAATTGTAACAGAATAATTAAGGAAAACAGATTATGCCATTGCATTCATCTCAAAATCCTGCTTGGAATAGAGTCCGTGTTTGCGTAAATCGGACTCCGTATGAAGAAGATATGGCCTTCAGAAGTTTCAGTAAAAACCACACCGAAATTCAAAATTCAGATTTCGAATTCAAAACAGACACCCGGGCTAGCGGGAAAATTCCCGCCAAGGACCTAGGTCGGCACTAGGGTCGACCTGAGTAAACAGGTTAACACTAGGGCCGACCTCCCCCCTTTTCTAGATCTGGAGACATATTCATTTTCTGCCCCTTGACGCCTTTCTGACCAGATTCGTGAGCTCTAACCTATTTAAACACCCCCAAACCTAGCTTTCTCTCCACACAATTTCATTCTGCCTATACTCTGCCTCTATTCTAATTAAAAATAAAAATGGCGTCGCAACTCTGCTAGAATCAAAACAAGAACTCGTGCATCTTCTTCCAATCTGAATAGAGTTAAAAGAGAACAACTATTTTCTAATCTGATGCCAAAGGAGCGCTATTCAGTGTCAGAATACAGATCCCAGAAATCAAGATTTATCTTTTCAATCGTGAGTACAGTTATTTTCAGATATGAATTTTAATAATTATCTTGACATTTTTGTGAATCTGGATCTGAGGTTATGCATACTTTTCTGTGGATCTATCTTGATCGTGACTGTTGTGTATCTGTTCCCTCTTTTCTTCCTTTTTGTTTATAGCCAGGCTACCACGAGCCTGCGCCAAATCTCATAAGAGATTAACGCATGAATGCTAAATTTTGGGACAAATAATGGATAATGCATAATTGGACATGACTGATCTTTGACTGATTTGAGAAAAGCGACATATGTTGTAAATTAGATCTAGATCTGTGCATATTCTATAATTTGGAAGAAGAGGAATCATTGTATGATAACATATGACTTCAAACTTGGGGGACATAACGCATGTTAAAAATTAAGATCTGATTTTGAGATATTATAATTTAAAGATCCAGATTTTTTGGTAAATTTTATGTAACGATTCATGACTTGAAAAAAAGAATATGTGACTTAGGCGTAGAGACCTATATTATAATAGGATAATTATCAATGTGAATATGCCTAAAAGTAGATTTTTGGATATTTGGCATTAAAGGCTATAGTTTGGCATAATTCATATGGTATATCATGATTTGGGGGCTTTTAGAGAAAATTCTATACTGTGCAAAGTTTAACTAAGAATTTTGGCATATGTTGTATTATAAATTATGACCATGATTTAGGCATGTAAGTTTAGGCTTAATTTATGATTAGGCAAGATATGTAAATAGAATCTTAGAAATATATAATCTGCTAAATCTGTTATCTGCTAAATCTGTTGAATTGCCTAATCTGCTAAATCTGTTGAATCGCCTAATCTGCTAGATCTATTATCTATTGAATTGCCTAATCTGCTAATCTGTTGAATCGTCTAATCTGCTAGATCCGTTATCTGTTGAATTGCCTAATCTGTTAATCTGTTGAATCGGCTAATCTGCTAGATATGTTATCTATCGAATTGCCTAATCTGTTGAAAGCTAAATAATTGCAATTTGGGTATGAAAATCCATAGGCTCGATCTAAGATTGAGTAAAACATGGAAATCCGATTAATCTGTTGTAACTATAAAGAAGTTTAATCTGTTAAATGGACATAATTAGTCTGATATCTGCATAATATGTATTGGAATAAATTGGCTATGACACGAGGTTAGACCCTACATGTAGTAGAAGCCTGCCTGGAACCAACTGGCTTAACCAGCAACCGCAAACTATCAGTCTAATGTGAGAGGTCGTAGGCATAATCAGAATATGCTTAGACACGAGGTTAGGTCTGGCTTGTGGCAGAAGTCTTCCCGGAACCGCCCGACACATCCAGCGGCTACAAGCTACCGACCTAATGTGAGAGGTCTATGCATTAATATTTAATTAATGCAAATTTAAGAGAAATGTGGTGTCTAAAAGCGTGTTGGGTGGATAGGGTTAAACCAACTGGACTGATGAATCTAATAAACCCGTTTTGTGAATCTGTAGGCCCAGTACAAAGTTAGACAATCTGTAAGTCTGTTAAATCCGTACATCTGATCTGTTAATCTAAAAACTTATTACCTTGATTGTCTGATCTGTGAACTAGTAATCTGAACTTTGTCTAAAATCTGTAAACAAGTTAATCTGAAATTTGTTAGTCTGGGGATGCAAGGTTAGGAGGGGAATTACTTGTGTCATCTGTTGTGTGGAACCCATATTAGTCAGTAACCCTTTCTGGTATCAAAACTTTGACCCCACGCTATGTAGGGGTCCGAGCACGCTTACTGAACTAATTATAAGCGGTTCATTCTGATAATGGCGAGGGGTGTTGATGGTGCGTTCCAACCGGGTCATGTGCGTGCATGGATCCGGTCTGCTCTGAGGTTGTAAGACACCGTGACATATGTAAATAGGTCTATGCCAATAGGTTGCCACTTTAGGGAGTGATACACCCTATTATGGGGCCGACACAGGGTATTTATGTATTAGGGAGCCGATCGCTTGGGGGTAGGACTTAGGGTACACTTAGTTCGGTCCGTTTTTGTGGGTGTCGTCTGTTTCTGTTGGGTGGTAACACCTGTCTATTTCTACGTGGTACCGTCTGTTCGGGTGGTAAAGGCCCATTACTAGTGTACACCTAATTCTAGCATTCTGTTTCTGTAGAGATTATTCTGTTTCCGTTTCAGTTTCAGTTTAGACATTAGGGTACACCTAGTTCTGTATGTTCTGTGGGTGCCATCTGTTTCTGTTGGGTGGTAACACCTATTTGTTTCTGCGTGGTACCGTCTGTTCGGGTGGTAAAGGCCCATTACTAGTGCGCGCCTAGTTCTAACATTCTGTTTCCGTAGGGATTATTCTATTTCCATCTCTGATTCCATTTCCGATTTTGTTTCCATAACTTATGTCTGTTGGGGTGGTAAAGGCCCATTAGCTAGGTGGTAAAGGCCCATTATTAGTATTCTGTTTCCGTACCTTCTGTCCGTTGGAGTGGTAAAAGCCCATTATTAACATTCTATTTATGTACCGTTTGCCTCTGTTCGGTGGTAAAGGCCCTTTATTAGCATTCTGTTTCTGTACTGTCTGCCTCTGTTCAGGTGGTAAAGGCCCATTACTAGCATTCTGCTTCTGTACCGTCTGCTTCTGTTCGGGTGGTAAAGGCCCATTACTAGCATTCTGTTTCTGTAGAGATTATTCTGTTTTTGTTTCTGTTTCAGTCTAGACATTAGGGTAACACCTAATCTTATTATACCAGTATTAGTGTAGAGAAGTGAAAACTAAGTAAGAAGCTTAGCTTAGCCTATATCATTCTGTTTCTTCTATTAACCTGCTATTCCTGTTACGGTTATCTCTTATCCAGTTTTATTTACATGTCATGATATTGTTATCTGTTTATATGCTGAAAGTCACTGGACTCACCAGACTTATGTCTGACCTAGTTTGTTTCGCCTCTTTTCTTCCGTTTCCCCCCTCCCCAGGTTCTCAGGGTGGAAACATAGGAGCTTGATTTTGATTCTCTCTGCTTGAAGTGTTTGAAGTATTTCTTGGCTTTGGCTCTATCTTTCCATGGCAGTATATATTGGGGATTATGGCTTTGAAACTTTACATTCTGAAGGATTTTGTATAAGACTGATAATTGTGTACTTGAGCTTTGGTATTGTGATTTTGAAAGATGTAACCAAACTTATTTCTGCTTCTGCTGTAATAAAGTTATAATTTTTCAAGTACTACTTTATCTGTCTTGTAAATTTCTATTCTGTCTACTAAAAACGCTCCACCAAAGTTAGCATTCCCTTTGCGAGTGACCTTAACGGAGGTGGGGTGTTACAACGCGTATTTGTAATTTGATATAAAATTATTTTTGAAATTATTTTTGCCTAATTTATTTTATAATAAAATAAAAGTAAAGGCTATTATAGTATGGGCAATTGATTGATTTGTTAATGCTGAATTGTATGATATGTTTGGTTGGTGTGCTCGATCTCATGGATGTAAACCTGAACATGAATCGATTTGGTTGAAAGCCAATATGAAATAAATAAGTTGGATAAATCAATCCAAATTTAATAAATCCGAATGGATAATTAAAGAGATAAATGGATTGTTAAGACTTGGTTATAATCTCATGTGAATTGAATTGTGTGTTAAATTTGTCAGAATAGATAATATAGATATTTTGAAACTAATTGATATTGTTTTGGGGACTAATGAAATTCATTTGAGTAGAAAAACAGATGCAGAAGTGCCAATTCAGCTTTAAAACTCATCCAAGAGAATTCTAGAGGTACTTGAATCCAGTTTGAATAGAGCTGCATTATAATTAAGCAAGCTCGCATATAATATATCGCTTATCTCATAATAACACTCGCAAAAAGGTACGCCTATGAAAATATGAAATTTTGGAATTTGTTAGGGTTTTGAGTTTGGATTTTGATTTTTTCCGACCATGTTGGTCGAGGTATATCTATTGCTTGAACCTGCGATATTGCAGATGTCCTCCGTACAGGGGAGACTCTGCCAAAAAATTTCCAAAATTTAAGGTGTTACAAATTTTTTGAAGATTTTTGGGAAATTCTTTTATTTGAATTAATTTGGTTTTACGACCGATTAGATTTTTTTTGGGAATAAAATCGAATTTTAAATTTATTATTTTTATAAAGATAATGGGTTGTAGCGTTCTTTCTACCTTAGCAATTTCGAGGACGAAATTATTTTAAGGGGAAAGGAGTATAATGTCCCGTATTTTCTGACCATTTATTTGAAATATTTTATTTATTTAAAATATTGATTTGAGTTTATATAATTGAATTTAATTATTTTTAATTTGAATATTATTTACATTAGTAATATAATAATATTTTATTTTCGGGATATTTGGAAAATGTTGATTTTGCTGTATAATGTGAACGAGCGATTTAAAGTGATTTAAATATGGTTTATATTAAATTATATCAATATATTCGTTATTAAAACGACGTTAGAATGTTTAATTTGTAATTATATTATAAAACGAGCTGCAGCGGCGCGGTAGTTCGTAATTTAGCATTTTGAACTTTAAACAACTATATAGGATAGTCAGATTTTCTCGATACAAAAAATGCTAGAATCTATTTGACGATATTTTTCTAATGGAAAATAAAATTCCAGTTTTCATAGCATAGATTTTATTTTACGTTCAAATCAAATTATGAAAAGGTCGCTATGGAATTCCTTTATATATTATATCGATTATTTATATAAAATAAGGGGTTTTTAAATATTTTAAATATTGATTTGGCTTGAAATTCAACCTAGGATATTTTACTATGATAGTATATCAAATTCTGGTCGTGTATGTCTAATTACAATATTTTATTTATATTATATTGAGGTATTTTAAATTGGTTTATTTTAATGTAAATTGGACCTTTTAAAAGGGACTTTATTCAAATGACCACCGTTTTCGACGAAACAAATTTTATTGGGAGCGTAACAGTAAATTATTGCTAGATCTCAAGTTGCGTGTCAATCGGAGTTATTCTGTGAGCGTGGCAAAATAAAATGCAAATAAATCGATCTTTTGGATGTGAACGAGCGCCGTTTGAGAAAACGGACACAGAATTCGACGAAACAAGTTTCATTAGGACCTAACGTCAAATTATACTACGCCGTCCATTCGCACCACGAACGGAGTTTGTATGTGAGCACAAGAGCCAATAAACAGCGTTTAAAATTGCGATAGACACGAAGAAAAATATCGTTTGTCACATCAACATAAATTAATATTATTTTCTCATTGTAAATACAACCTATGTTCAGCTTAAAACCATATCCTCCAAGCCATTTCCGTTCAGCAGCAAATTTATTTGTAGAAAAACCCTCAGACGCAAATTAATTTGTTGCTCTCGATCTGTAAGGAATTTGCCATAGCAATCTGAACGAAGATGGTAAATCTGGTCGAGGGCTAGTAGCTGACAAAAATTTGGGTGGAACGGAGCACTGTGGTGGCTAGAATCGACGAGCAAAATCCAGATCTAACTTTCGGTTTTTGGCTAAATTCTCAACGCTGGAGAAGTTTCAGGTGGGGGGTCTGGGGCGAACGGAAGAAGGAAGACAGGGCTTTGATTTGGCACTTGTCTGGAGGTCTGAAATTAGCTATGGTGGCCGTGGGAGGTAAATGAAAGGGGAACATGGTTTTGGGGCATACGGTGAAAGTGGCAACTGGATTCCGTTGATTTCTGGATGGAGGAGGAGGAGTTGGATCAGGGTGAAAACGGGGGAAAGGACGGGGGTAGCGAGAGGGTTCGAACCTGGGTGGTGCGATCGGCTATGGGTGCCGATGGTCAAAGAATCGGGGCCAAAAGCATTTTCCGTTCATCTACAAATTTCTGGCGGTTGGAGAAGGGTGGGGTCACGACGTTTGGGGAGGCGGCGCTGCACTGATGGGCGGTGTCGTTGGCGATGTGGCGGTGGTCCCAGGTTGACCAGAGGCGATGCGATCGACGCTGGAAGGTGGAGAGGGGGTCACGAAGTTTGAAGGATCGGGTTTGAGTAGGGACGAAGAAGAAAACGCGTGAGGAACCATATACCTGCTGATGTGGCAGTGTTAACCTTAATTAAGGTATAATTTAATTAATTAATTTATAGTTAATAAAATTTTAATAATCATATTAATATATAAAACTTTAAATTATCGTATCTTATCCGTTCGTTAAATGAATTCCACGAAACAGGATCCGTTGGGATCACAGGGATGGCACTGACTACGAGTCGATTGGACGCAGTTGGAATTTCAGATAATTTTGAGCGTTCGTTTCAAAATAAAAGCAACAAACGCGTCAACCGTCAACCAGAATTAAATCTGGTGAGTTAATTCTCACACTCTCTAGAATCCTGTGATGTGTTAAATTCACAGGAAAATATAATTTACAGTTAACAGTATAAATTGGTTGATTGGATGCGATGGATGCAAATTGGTTGTTTACTGTTTGTTTGGTTGCTGTTATTTCATTGTTTTAAATGCATTATATTTAATTCATATATTTTTATCAACTGTTATCTGTGATGCAGAGAAGTACAGGTTGGAGGGATCCGACCGGATTCCTCAAAATAAATTATATATTAATTGTTATGCATATTATTCATGAATTGTTCAACCTGACTGATATTAAACCTATTTAAATATTGATGGTTGAATATATATTCATCATGGTTGTAATTGAAACCAATCGACAGTATTGATTGGGTAATTGGTAGTGAATGGCCAAAAATATATAGTTTTAAACATCGATCTACCGTCAGGTGGATTGAAGTGATTTTAAAGTTATAAATTATTTTATAACTAGCTTAAAGTTTTTCAGTTAATTTATATAAATAATTAAATTAGAAATTTATAAATAAATATTTTAAATCGAGTTATAAGAGAAATTATTGAAATGGTTTATGCAAGTTAAAAGCAGAAAGCCAAGAAATTCCCTACGGGTCGATAAAATAGAATAATCGTTTTTAAAAACAGTTAAATGGTGATTTTGAATTTATTAAGTTATTTAATTAATTTAAAAGGGGAAATGACAAATGGAAAAAAGTTAATAGTTAACGGATATGAACGGTTGGTAAAATCCACCGTTTTGGAGTAAAATTGATGAACGGAAAAAATTTGATTTAAATATTCTGAATATTCGTTAAAGTTTAACGAATAGTGTAAAACATTAGTTAATCTCCCATTTACTATAAATTAAGGAAATTATTGGAGTCTTTAGTGTTATTTTTTTAAATAGGATACTTATACTATTTTAGTTGATAGAAAAGTTAACTATTTTTAATATAGTTAATATGAAAGTTAATTATTATTTTAATTAATAATAACTAAAGCGATGACTTTTAATTAGACATCGATTTAAAAGTGATTAAGTGACGATTAGTTTTGATCTAAGGGGCGATAAGTGCTTTATAAAGGGAGGTAAAACCCAAGTGTTCAAACGAGATTGTAAATGAGATTTATAAGTGAATGTGAAGACGTAAATAAGATTTTTTTACTTAATTAGTTAATTAGGTAAAGTGAATAAATTGGACTGGAACTTTTAAGAAAAAGGGTTAATCAATTAAAATATGGTTTTAGAATGGAATCTAAGCCAAGTGGTGAAAAGAGCGTAAACGGATTTGTATAAGTGATAAGAGAAATCCAAGCAAGGTTTAAAAAAGGGGGTTTTAAAATCAAACCGACGACTTAAATGTTAAAGAAGTGTATTAAGCGAAACATGGTAATTGAAATAAGGATTCCAACACAAAGGAAATATACACAAAGGTTTTGTGTTAAATATTGATAAAGGGATTTTTGAAAAATGAAATCCGAGTAAAAAGGGTTTTATTGTAAAGAGGGAAATAAGCGGATTTTAGTTATGGAATCCAAGTAAAAGTTTAATTTTAAGAATGCCCGAATAAATTGAAATTGATTATTGGACATGGGATTTCATTAAAACCCAAAAGTAAGTGAAATAATGTTTTGAGTTCAAAGCTATGTTTTAGGGAAGATTTACTTAATTTAAGGAATTAAGTAAAGGAATTATGGAACCAGGATTTCAAATATAAGAAATGGTTTATAGAACCATATTTGAAATCAAAGTGGTAAATGAGAATTTTAATATCAGTGATTAAGGGACAAACTAATATTATTCTAAGGTAAGAACGGGGTCGATCAAGGTCTGAGAGGTAAATAAAATACCCCAACTTGAACGACTTCACTATTATCGAGGAATGGTATTAGTTTGGGATGAGTGAAGGTGTTGAAATTGGATTTATCCTATACGAGGGATATGGAACTCTAATGCGAGGTTTTGGAAAATAAATAATATTGCAATATTAGTTTCAAAATAAATAAGAATATTTGATTTCAAAATATATTATTTGACATTTGATTTGTCATATTAAAATTGGTAATTTGGTTTATACTATTAAGTATATACATATATGGATATCGTGGGTTGCTCGAATATAAGGAAAAAGGGAAAAAGGTTTTGAAGAAATATATCGATATTTCCAATGAAAATGGAAAGTTGGGTATATATATGTATATATATACACGTACTTAAAATCATATAAACATTTCTGTTATAATAAAATAAAGACAAATATAATGTTTTGAATATATTGGAAGTTTTAAAAGTTGATTAACTATTTTGTTAAATATATTTTAAAGAGGCCGAGTAAGGTCGAGTACTGAATCAGCAAACTCATTTGATTCACACATTTGTTCTTTGATAGTTAAATCACCGACTATCAAACCTGACCAATACGCTTGTTGGTACGGGAAGACCGGGATCGAATTTTTTTTTCGAAAACCATTCCGACCAACAAATACGTGAAGATTGTAATTGAAGATGGAGCAATTGAAGACCGTGGATCTTCATAAGCGGAAGGAATCCTTGTCGAATTTCCCTGGCCTGCAACCAGAGTTATTTGATTTGTGATCCTGTCGCAGTTGAAATCTACGGATTTGCAAGGACTACTCGCTACTGATCCATGGGGTGATTCCTATATTGGATGCAGTAGGAGAGTGCCTTCGGTTCATCATGTTCCTCAATAACTTGTATGGACGAATGTCTAACAAAGTATTTCCAAAAGACCACGTACGTTGATTTCTTCAAACGGATTATAGTTGGTTAGTTCCCAACTAGAGTATTTTTGTGGACGTTAATTAGTGATATCTGATGGATCTGATGATGTGGCATTCAAAGTGAATGGTGGCCAGATGTTCGAAAAGGAATTCTGACCTCAAGCCTCATCAATCGGGAAATGACAAAAATCGGGCAGGCAGCATGGCTATGTGGGTCGCTCCCATTAGGGTGTATAATCACCTATCTAGAGAAATTCCATTTGCTTCTTTATTCTATTTCAATGTTGTCCCTTTTTCGGGAGACGGTTGCTGATCCCAACCGTCGGTGATATACATTCGATACACTCAAGCGAAATGAGTGGTCGGTCATGTGTGGGCCGGGTTGCAAGACGTTCTTGTTGAACCCAGTGTATTCGCCTCTATAGATACACTATCGGCAGGTGGTCCCAAAGTCGGAATCCAATTTCCAATAAGCGCCCGCGGTTTTCGATTGTATAGTATATATGTGGAGCGTGAGATGCAAGCATTCCGCTAGATTGTTATCTATTTGTATTTAGACACTATTGTAATATCAGAACAAAGTAGGATTTCAAAAACGGTTTGGGTTATAGTAAGGTAAAAACCGTCCGTGTTCATGTGTGGGCTGGTCTTGCTATTATCCTTTTATTTCAAAAGGATTTTTCTAAAGTTAAACGAGTTGTCTGTTCTGTGAATTTATCACTGATAGTATTCCAGACTGACCCGGTGAATTTTGCTTTGCTTAAAATGTGCTCGGGTCAGACCGAGTGTATTTCCAGGTTAGGTTCGCTTGGAGTTTCAGGAGTTGGAAGCAGGAGGCTTCACCGCTAGTTATATAAGGTTATTTCCGCTGTGCAGTTATATGTTATACTCTGATGATTGATATGTATATACAGTCCTTTTGTATAAAGAGATTTGTTATATTATATTTTATCTGTTCCGTTGTGAGATTCTGATGTGTTGTTCTTCTTCTTTCTTATATTCTAATATTTCTTTCTTTCTTTTCTCACCCTTTAAATTCTTTCTAATAACGTCCGGTGTTTTCGGAGCTTGGAAGGTCGGCATTAGATATGGTAATGGTATTTATGTCGATTTTCGAGGCCGAAAATCCTCAGGGTCGTTACAGTATCAAGGATATTCAGTGCTTGCAAACTTTTGAATGTGCACACATTTTAAACATGTTTTCCAATAACCTGAAAACGTTTTTACATAATAGGTTCAGATATGCAGCCTTAGACATATAAGATTCTTATATAAATAGTTAAATAACACTGATTTTACGACTTTGGAAATGACAGGCGTGGGAGAAAGGAATTTTGACTATGCTAGAATATATATGCTTCTTTGAAACAAATATATGTGATTTTGTGAACATATAGTCTTAAGCATCTAAAATGGAAGTGGTGTCAAAAATATGGGGTGCGTTTTGAACCTGCTTCGGAAAATTCTATTATTTTTTTTAAATGAGTACAACAATTTATAACAGTCAAATTGGTTTTCTCATAATTAGAAAATAATGTTACTGGATCAAAAATATAAGTGGGTTTAAATTTTTAAGTGAAGGATGAATGCTGGACATTCTACATTTCTCTCATGAGCCGAGATTAGCCAGTGAGTCCAGATTCAATTTACCTTTCATACGAGTTTATGCATCATTTAATTCTAGCTGCTCTTGACTTAGGTTTGCTTTTATTTTGATCGGACAAGTTAGATGGTTATTTCTGCATCAATAGTTAACTAAATAGGCTTGTAAAAGATGTCCATAGACTTATCCCATGTTTACCACATTTTTCAAAGAAATCTATTGATCTTTCTGTAATTATATTATTTGTTAGGTGATGGAAAGCGAAATTTGAGCCACCCAATGCTAACATTTACATTCAGTTTGATTAAAATTAAATCTAGTGTGATCCCTTGATCACACCAAATTTATAATTAGCTTTCTCATGGTATGGTGCCAACCATATGTATGTAAAATACTTGCAATTTGCATTAGACTGAAGCATCATAGCGATCACTACAACAAAAGTCACCTTCCTTTGCATAGGCTTACGGCGTTTTAACTTGACTTGCCGTGAATGTTCAACGTTCCGCTTAAAATAAAATAAGTTGGCATCTCCAACGCTGTTAGTAATCATGGCGCGAACTTTTTTTCATTTCCCTCCATTTCATGAATCCCAATTCCCAGGTAACAAGGCTCCCTAATTATTTCGTACGGTTCAAAAATTTTCCCTAAAATTTCTTCATCCACCGTCGCCATATCCAGCCCTCGTCGTCTCCGTTGCCCTCGTCGTCTCCGTTGCCCTGTCAATCATCTTCGTTCAAAAATTCGTTTCCACACCTCATCCCCAAATTTTCGACTTTACCTAAAAACGGTGAAGGGGATTTTACAGGAAGGAACTGTTTATTTTGCTCAGATTTTACGGTAACTCCCTTCGTTTCCATCTCTAAAATTTCTGCTTTTCTTAAATCTATTTGGACTGCTTTATGTTGTTCTTCCACTTTCAAGCGAATTATTTGCTGTATGTGCTTGGCTTTAGCTCTTTATAATTGTGGTTGGTAGCTTACCAGATTGGGAGAATCTGGTCAGTAAATTTGATGATGTGAATACATTTCTATTTGGATTGCTTTATGGTAACTTGTTAGGTCAGAATTATAAAGAGCTTTATGGTAACTTGATCGGTCAGTGAATTTTGCTCTTTCTTAAATCTAATTGGATTGCTTTATGGTAACTTGTTAGGTCAGAATTTGATGATGTGAATATTGATTGGGAGAATCTGGTCAGTGAATTTGATGATGTGAATACATTTCTATTTGGATTGCTTTATGGTAACTTGTTAGGCCAGAATTATAAAGAGCTTTATGGTAACTTGATCGGTCAGTGAATTTAGTTCTAATATCATTAGAAACGGACGACTGTGCCTCTAAAGATCAAGTTATATTATGTAATTGCTAACGAACATTTTGTGTGGTTATGGCGATTAGATTGTACTATAGCGCTGCATGATGTTCATGTCATTGTACTGGTTTCAAAAAGCACTGCATAGTATTAGTGCTCTTATCGGTGATTCAGTATACAAATGCACAACTCCATAGGAATAATTTGTTTTAAGAGCAGTCATTTGATCATTTTCAGACATCATTTCATAGCAATAATTCGGGCCTTCGTCAACATCATTGTTTCCGTGATTCTGACTGTAAGAAATGTATTTTAGTTTTTTCCGCCCTTTATTTATTGTGTTATACGCCTAAGCTGAATATATGAAAATTGATATTTTTATTCACTAAACAGATTTTGTTGCACCTATTTTGTTCCATATAGATCTATAGTTCTCAGTTTCAAATATAGCAGATTATGTGTCAGTTCACGTTGCTTTTTTCTACATATTTGATTTCACGTATTATTATCATTTTTTGTAAACGCTGAACATATCGAGATATAGTTTTCATTTTGTATTTGAGATCAATCCTATTAATTTTATTTTTTGTTTACACATTTCAAGTATACAAACGATTTCTTAAAGCAGCAGAAAATCTTCCCCCACAAAATATATATAGTCGTACTTACATGAACAACGTTTAACGGAAAGAAGAAAGTTCAGGTTTTAGCTTTGCATGTGTACAATAGTAATAATAACAATAATACATTGATGCAGTTGCAAAAGTACTTCAATACCACAGTATAAGGCTCCGGCAGAAATCACGAGATTCCAACCAACTTGGCCGGCAGCGGGACGGGATGAGGTAAAAATACTGTCTGTTGTATAATAATAATAAAAAAACAAATTGCTGCAGTCCGAAGAATTATATAGCTTGATCGATCAGAATTATATTCCTATATTTCAAATTTAGCCCTTTGTGGTAACTTGATTGGTCAGAATTATATAGCTTTATGAAGTAAAATTATACATAATCATAAAACAAAGAATAATAATTCTCATTATTAATTCCTTCTGTATGAAATACTGAAAATGAGTGAACATGTTACTTCATAAGACAGAAGTCCATCACCTCACCTATCATTTACAATCATTGCCAACTCCAACAAAGTATCAGTTTATTGATTACTTTGGTTGCCAGTATGGTTTCTTATGATCCTATATATGTGGTACATGGTTTAAAATATAATTGGCAGTACCAAACCCAATCTAACTTCCTAATACTATAGTGAATATCGATAATCAGATTTATTCTTTACAAATGAGCATGACATCAATATGAATCTCGTATCTTTGTGTGTGACCTTAATGCAATTTTTACTATTATTTTCTTTTACAACCGCTGTCTGTGACAACTTGTCCAAAGACACTTCTATCTTACCAGAGGCTGCACTGCATTTTTTAGTTCTTACTTTCCATTTTGGTCATCATCTTTTTATCCATATCCAACATGCATAGGCCACTGTTAGCTTTTCCGTTTAGGTTTTATTCGGACGAAGAATGAAGGATATGTCAAAGCAATTAAAATATTCCCTATAACAAGAACTAGCTTCTTCTCGGTGCACGAAAATAGCAAGAGAAATTTAACAAAGCGTTAAAATATCATTACAGTTAAGTATTAACAGTCTCTGTAGTAGTCTTTGCACAAAATAATATTAATTTAAATGCTAAAATCACGAGGATTAACTTGTTGATGCCCACTTTGCGAAGATTAAGAATTAATTGCCCTCTGGGCGATTGGTTGTAAATGCTACTAACTGTTCAACACTACAGAAAGAAAATAAAAAAAGAAAATAACTACAGTAAATTTCATTTTTTTTAAAATCCTTGGAAAAATTATCGAAATGACTGAGTGGTTCTTTCACCAAAAGATTGGGTTCCTCCAACAAAAGCCCACCTATAGCATTTGGGACTTGAAGCCAAAAGCCTTTGAACTCGTCTTTGAGATTTCATGCACAAACAAGTGATCCTAATGTGTCGTTTAGCTTTGCCAAAGTTATGTGCACTCTATAACTGAAATTATAGGATGATGACCTCTAAAAAGGATAGTATTGATCCAAAAATTGAAGATACAAAACTTAAAATGAGTGAATTTCTAATATGATTAAATTTGAAGATACATTTGAAACAAACGAACTGAATATTTCACATTGCTTGTATCCATCAACATTATGCATTGAGCGTTCAAGTTGTTTGTGTATAGGCCTAAAAGCAACGCTGTTTTCCCCGTCGGCGTCACTGGAAATCTCTCCAGCGCGAAACCGCTAGCGTGCCATTACTCTTACCCTTTTCGGTGTGATTGCAGGTAAGTTACTTATGATTAAATTTGTTAAAAGTATGTGACTTCGTTCACTGAATATGGGGTGTTTAAGGGTTGTTGTTTGCTGATCTCAATCGTCTTGGTCGGCTGTTTTGTATTGGATTTGGGAAGAGGATGATGAATTCTTTTATTTTTTGATTTCCAGTTGATACTTGTTGACTAAATCTTATGTGCTATATTTGACCACATAGATTTTGATTTAGTCAAAATCTTATTTTGGATCTAATATTTTTTTTTGGCAAAATTTTGACTCATTTAAATAGTTGGGCTCTAGAAATTATTCTTCCATGATTCATTGTTTAAACATCTGGACGGTTGCATTGACCTTGATCGATCTTTGACTATGTTTTGATTCACTCTTTACAAGTTTGGGGCAAACCATTTCAAAGCAGTTTTGTTGGTTTAATTTTTTGTTCTTTATGTGATTTAATTTCAAAGGAAAACAAAAGTTAATTGATATTCAGGTTGATTTTTATATATGAAAAGGCTAAAAGTATATTGATTCCAATAAATCTAAAATCCTTGTATGAGAGCTCATGGGATGGTATACAGGTGGTTCCTAATGTTAAATTATAGGCAAGTATTCTTATGATGCGTAAGGAGCTAGAGATGTGTTTAATATTAGACTTATGAATATTCTGTATATACACTCTTCAAACAGTTTGTTTTGGATTTAGATGACAAAAATTGTTCATGTAAAATACTTCATGCGGGCTGTCCTATTTGTTTATGCATATACACATTTTAAAAATGTAAAATACCACATGCATGCGGCCTAAACTTGGATCATTTAATTTGCAGAACCTTTAATTTACCATTGTATGTTGATAGTTTAACTTGTACGGGGTAGATAACATGCGTGGCTTACTTAAGATATATTAGTAGTATAACATACTGGCCACAAGCTTTGAGTTGTGACAGCTTCAAGTAGCATTTTTAACCAAAATTTTCAAAGTATATACTGTTTAAAGTCAGCAAGCTATTCTGAAGTAATTTCACATATACAATAAATAACCATGGCCTAAGAAATGCGCAAGGGTCTTTCTATTATGGGCGCCTATTTCTCTTTTATATTAGCCTGTTGACACTTATTTACCCCAAGACCTTCCAGACACTTTACTGTATACACATGGACCCCCCTATTTTTTTTCCTTACATGTGTTTACGAACTGGGATTCATGCCTCACTGCCTTGCGTGTTTAAAGACTATTGCTTTTATATTGCTATAGCATCTCTTACTTATGTTGCCATTCGGTTGGGTCTTGCGCATGAAACCTTATCCTCATGCTGCATTTCTGTGTGATATTCACATTTTCGGCAGTTCACAAATGTTGCTTGCACCTTGTTTCGCCTAGTGTTCTGCATACTTATTTATGTTGCATGCATATGTAGCATGGATAAGGAATTTGAAGGTTTGTTGTGTCCATTTGAGAAGGTAGAAAAGAACTTTGGAAAAATGGTGGGATAATGGAAAGAAAATGAACTGTTTAGCTATTATCGTTACCTATTTGACTCGATGGCACTAAAAATCACTTTGTGGAGTTAATAACTAATTGTTTTTTTGTTTGTTTAGATATTTGCTTGTTTTTATATTATATTCTTGATGGAGAAAGAGTGGGTGCATTTACACAGGTAATTGATAATATTCAACTCAATATATAGTTTGAGAATTTTAAAAATCTAATATTATAGTAAATATTTATGTTTTTTATTTTTTGTCATAGAACTAGTATAGAGTACCGGCAAGGAGCGTGGAATTTTGTGCAATCCGCGAAGAAAAATTTACCAACTTCAGGAAAAAAAATATGTCCGTGCGTCGATTGTTGAAATCTTAGTCATCACGTTGACAAGATTGTCTTTGAACATTTGGTTATAAAAGGAATGGATCCTAAATACAAGTGCGGCAGGTGGTATAATCATGGTGAACAAATAAATATAGTTGAAGAAACAGAGCTAAATGACACATATGACTTATTCCAAGCCGTTCACTATGAAGATGAAGATTATGTCAATCATGCTTTTTTTGCTGACGACAAAGATAATGATGATGCACAAAGACGAGAAGATGATTTGCTAAAAAATTTGGAAGATGCAGAAAGCCCATTGTATCCCGATTGTGCAGGTCAAACAAAATTATCTGCTATCACTGCTTTATATAATCTTAAATGTGAGACTGGATTATCCGATACTGGTTTTGATAAGCTATTACATGTGCTACATATGTTATTGCCAAAGGATAATGTACTTCCCAAGACTATATATGAAGTAAAAAAATTTCTTAAAGTTTTTGATATGGGTTTTGAGAAGATTCATGCTTGTAGAAACGATTGTTGTCTTTTTAGAAAAGAATATAAAGATTTGAATAATTGTCCAAAGTGTGGTACTTCAAGATGGAAGATAAATGAGAGTACAAAGGAGATTATGCAAGGCGTTCCTGTTAAAGTGTTGAGATATTTTCCTATCATTCCAAGATTTAGGAGAATGTTTAGATCTAAAAAGATGGCAGAAGATCTAAGATGGCATTATAATAACAAAAGTAATGATGGAAAAATGCGACATCCTGTGGATTCTGTAACTTGGAACGTAGTAGATGGGAAATGGAAATCATTTTCAGCCGATCCACGTAATCTTAGACTTGGTTTAGCTACAGATGGTTTTAGTCCATTTGTCGGTAAAAGATCTAAATATAGTTGTTGGCCAGTGATGCTTGTGACATACAATCTTCCGCCTATGTTATGCATGAAAAAGGAAAATATTATGTTAACATTGGTGATTCCTGGTCCAAAGCAGCCGGGAAATGATATTGATATATATATATGGCACCATTGATAGAAGACTTGCATCATTTGTGGAGTAATGGTGTTAATATTTATGATGCATTTAGTAAAACACTTTTTAATTTAAGAGCAATTTTACTTTGGACGATAAATGATTTTCCGGCTTATGGGAATCTTGCTGGTTGTTGTGTAAAGGGTAAAAAAGCTTGTCCATTATGCGGTGTCGACACTCATAGTCGATGGTTGAATCATAGTCGAAAGCACGCGTATATGGGGCATCGAAGATTTTTACCTCCTTCGGACTCACTGAGAAATCAAAAGTCTTGGTTTGATAATACCGTAGAGATAGGCACCAAGCCTAGAATTTTGACAGGTAGAAACATTTCTACGATATTGAAAGATTTTCCTATTGATTTTGGGAAAGATAAGAAAGAAGTAAGGAAAGGAAATAAGGCAAAGAAGAAGAGAGTAGATAAGAAGGGAAAAAAAAGAGAATGAGCAAAAAAAGGAAGCGTGTCTACAACAAAGAAGATGAATATGATGAGGATGATAACCCCTTAAAAAAGGAATTATCAAGGTGGAAAAAAGGTCAATTTTCTTTGATTTACCATATTGGGAGGTTAGTTTTTTTTTTTACAATTGATTTAATAGTAAAAGAAATTTAATATTAAATTGTTGTACTATTCATATTTATAGGAACTTCCGTTGCGACATAATTTAGATGTAATGCATATTGAGAAAAATGTCGGAGAAAGCTTGCTGAGCACAATACTGCATGATGACAAATCAAAAGATGGAACTAACTCTAGAAAAGATTTGGAGGATTGGAGAATTCGACATAGTCTTTTTGCGCAACCTCGTGGGAAGAAAACATATCTTCCACCGGCTCCGTATACATTGTCAAGTTCTGGAAAAAAAATATTTTGCAAAAGATTATATGATTTCAAGGGATCCGATGGTTTTTGTTCAAATTTCAAAAGATGCATATCATTGGAGAATTGCAAAGTTACTGGCTTTAAGTCTCATGATTATCATGTTTTGATGCAACAAATATTGTCGGTTGCAATAAGAGGATTGTTGCCAAAGAAGCCAAGGAAAACAATACTCCGTTTGTGTTCATTTTTCAATAAAATATGTCAACGTGTTCTTGATAAAGAAAAATTGCAACAACTGGATGATGAAATCGTTACAATTTTATGCGAAATTGAAAGATATTTTCCACCTTCTTTTTTTGATATAATGATACATTTAACAATTCACCTTGGAAGAGAAGCTCGATTGTGTGGACCAGTACATTTTCGTTGGATGTACCCTTTTGAAAGATATATGAAGACAGTTAAAGATTATATAAGAAACCATGCACGAGTTGAAGGATGTATTGCAGAGTCCTATCTTGCAGAAGAATCTATGAGATTTTTTGGTGAGTTTATAAAAAAATCATCGCAAACAGAGGAGAAACAAGGTCGAAATGAAGATTATGAAGATCACGCAATACTTGAAGGGCGTCCAATTTCAAAGCTTGAGACAGTTACATTGTCATCTAACGAGAAAGAAATTGCTCATTTGGCTGTCCTGATGAATATGTCCATTGTAGAACCTTTTTTAATGTAAGTAAATATTGATTTCTATTTTGTTTTGTTTTGATGTATATACCTATATATATAAAAAATCATCATTTATTTTATGCTAGTTTGCATATGGAGGAGTTGGAAAATTCGAACCAACGTATGAAAAAAAATGCGACATTCCTTTGGAACAGTCATACAAAAAACTTCGCTGATTGGATTAAGAAAAAGGTTATTTTAAAAACTCTTTAATTGACTTCGTAATATTATTTTTGAAATTATTGGTAAATACATTGATATTTTTCCAGATACCTATTGAGTCAAAGGATCATGATACGATGTTAAAATGGATTGCCTTTGGTCCGAGTAGTAATGCCTTATCATGCAAAGGATATATTATAAACGGACAACGTTTTCACACATCAGATGTTGAGAGAGAAACTCAAAATTGTGGTGTGACTTATGATGCGACTACTATGTGTAGAGCAAGCGCAAAAGATACCTCTCAAGTGGTTGATGTGGTCACATACTACGGGATTTTAACCGACATAATTTTATTAGACTATCACGTCTTTTATATTCCCGTTTTTAAATGCAATTGGGCAAACATAGGAAACGGAGCGAAAGTTGAAGATGGGTTTACTCTTGTTAATTTACATCAAAGTCAAGCTTCATTTTCAAGAGATCCGTATATTCTTGCATCTCAAGCGAAACAAATTAATTATTTGAGAGAAAATGATTCGTCTAATTGGTATGTTGTATTGAAGGAACCACCTTGGGGTTTTCATGAATTAGAGACAGATGAGCCTGTTGAGGATGTAAGTTTATTTAGGGAAGAATGCGTAGACAACGATGAAGATGATGATTCCATAGATGATGCTAGCTATGTTAGAGAAGATTGTGAAGGCATACTTGAGTAGTTTCATATTTTGTTATTTAAAGAAATCGGCATAAATAGCGAAGACAAGGTTTGTGTTTCTTTTATGTAGAACATAAAATAGAAAATAAAATTACTTTGTGTTTCATGTTTTAATAAACTACAAGTTAATAGAAAATAAAATTACTTTGGATCGAGGCGGAGGAATCTCTATTGCCTTCGATTTCTTAACGACCTAATGTAGCATAAGCATTTATAAGTGATGTATATATGTGAAGTGTATCGTCATAATTCTCTACATAATACACAAGACTCTAGCTTAAGATTTAGGAAACTATATCACATATACTATGATTTTAGTATCTGCTAATAAAATCAGAGGTTCAGGTTAATCTTGATTAGATATCAAGCATCGACACAAAGTCTATGCATGTATATAAATGTTTCAATTGGCTACTAATATCTACATGAAACCAAGAAAAAGTGACAATTCCATATCACACGTGCTCCTTTTCTTCCTTTTCCTTTTCAGTCTGAAAAGGAATAACTTATGACAATTAATTCTTTTTTGTAGTGTTTTACTATTGACCATTGGCCCAAAAGTTGTGCCTTATAGCTGTTGAAAGTAACCATTATAAATCTATACGGAGAAGTAGAAGTCGTTTTTGTCTAAACACGAATGTACCGAAAGTAGACTTCTTGCAGATCCTCAAACTTTGCTATTGTAAATTGCAAGTTTGTTGCATTTTGGAAAGCAACAAACTCTTGATTCGAGCTGGAGTGAATATTATATCAGACAAAACAATCCTTTTTGCCTAGTTTTTTCATACTACATTTCCGATCTTCTCTACCATATAACAACAAGCGTATCATACATACATATATAATTTTTTCCAAAAAAAAGCAGGAAAATAAAAATAAAAATAAAAAAGATCGGTTACCTTTGAGAAAAACTTCTGAGCATGACTTCTAATCTGCACTGCTGTTTTTGTACCTACAAACTCTGTATTACAAAAGTAAACAAATAAAAATCAAGTCATGATTTCAGCAAACACTGCCACGTACCACCAAACTCTTGTCTTGTAGATAAACTCATGAAGTTCTTTTTTTAATACTTCAGTATATATCGTACAGTTAATATGTAAATTAAGTGTTCATGTATTTTTGATTCATATACCATTTGAGTTCTAAAAGTAGACGTAAACCCCTTTTGAGACATAAGTTTTTAATTTTTGTGTTAATTAACAGTTGTTCATACGTGTCATTAACATGTAAAGATGTGGTTTAATCATTATCGTCACTGAATAAAATTGTTAGTACAAAATAATCATTATCGTCACTGAATAAAATTGTTAGATGATAAAAATCTCAATTGAAATACAATATGAGATTTTGGCCGAGATCTTCAAAATTTATAACTTCACTCTTTTTACATAACTTTTTTAATTTGCAGGCGAGATTAAATTAGACGAAGAATGGCAAAAAGTGCCTATATTTCAGCAAATGGGATGCATTTTTCGATCTTCAAAAAGTATATTAGTTCGCAAAATAGTTAATGCCAAAAACGAAGAGGAGAGACTTCAGCTGAAACCAGATAACATCAAAACCATGACGGAGTGGAAGAAGTTTATTAAGCTGAAAACAAATCCAGAATTTAAGGTGATCCACTTTCAATTAAGTTTTAGCTATTAATGAAACGCAAAACATTCACAGTTACAAAATATTGGCTTACAATTGTCTATGAATAGTGATGTTAATTCTCTGTATAATCTTTTATGTGTTTTTGAATATTTCAGATGATAAGTGATAAGTTCAAAGCCCTCCGACAAAATCAGATGCCACATACAAGCAGCCGTAGAGGGATGGCTCGATTGACTGAAGATTTGGTAACAAGAATTAATTAATTTATCATAATATTTATTAAGCAAGTAGCTAATATGATTTGTTTTTTAATGACCGTTTGAATGTAGAAAGAGGAGAGTAACGGTTCTCCTGTAGATAGGGTTGATGTGTGGGTCAAATCTCACGTTAGAAAAGATGGCAAACCAGTGAACGCCGTTGTTGCTGATAAAATTGTAAGCATTTTTTTTATAATAATGTGATAGTTTGATGTTAGTGTATAATATCAATGTTAATCTCTATAGGAAAAAATTAAAAGTGTTGTCGATGGATCACATTCGGGCTCAACAATCGGTTACAAAGGCGATGCGCTATCTCAAGTGCTCGGACCCGATAGACCCGGACGATTAAGAGGAATGGGAAGAGGCATGACCGCCACCAAGGCAACTTGGTTACATGCTAGGGATAAACAGACAATCCAAATGCAAAACCAAATTTCAGAATTAAAGGCCATGGTTCAAACATTAATGAAAAATCAGGTAAATGCACCAATTCCTCTTTCATTTCTTGATTTGGTTATCATTTGGAGTTCATATTCTGCATTGCTGCCAAGAACACTAGCATACCATGTTTTTTATATTCTGCATTGCTGCATTGCTGCCAAGAACACTACCATGTTTTTTTATATTATTGATTCATATGAAGTATGTGATAGAGTCCCTATGTGCTAGTATCTATTGATAGAGTATGAAATAGAATGATCCAATAAGAAACAAGACAACAAATGTGATGTAGAAATTTGCTGACAGCTCAAAATCATGTCACACCTATATTCCTATGTACCTCCACTATGTCAATATATTATGGTTGGAAAATAATTTTACCATGAGCAATTCAAATTAGACATGTCAACGGATACTTCATATGAAAACAATGCCAATCTGCAATTACATCAAAATCATTTTTGAAAATCAGATATTTGCATCTGCAGATACAGACGGTGACCATGATTAAAACAATGATTAAAAAAATTATTTTTGAAAATTATTTTTGAAAATCAGATATTTGCAATTACTTCATATGAAAACAATGCCAAACTGCCATTTATAGAGGTCCACCAAAGATAAACTGTAGACGGTGACCATGATTAAAAAATTATTATTTGTTTTAATATAGTTATCAACTATCTTCATATTTGATATTGGGTATTGATGTAATTAATATAAAAGGTTACTAATGTTGTTGCAATATTATTGGTTTGACAGAGTAAGGAAAGTTGCGGAGAAGCAAGCACACATCAAAAGGTTGCAATTTATGTAATCTAATAACATAATACATACTACTATATACAATTCAACATATACAGCAGTATGAATTCCATAACCACTATAGTTTGCTTTTGGTCAGTCGCAGGGCAATCAGAACAAGATGTCTGACATGTGTGATTTATTGGACTGGTGCGGGACAGATGAAATTGTTGCAGAAGGAAGAGTTCTATCGACTAATCCAAAGGAGGTTGTTCAGTTAAGCCCTTTAGGGTCAGATGCCATGAAAATTATTGTTGACATTTCGAGGAGACCAGATGCTTTTTTATGGAGGCCCTCATTTCCTTTGACACGCATTGGAGAAGTTGAAGGCGAGACAATAGCATGGCCAGCTAGCAGAGTTGTTTTGCACAACATAAGCCATACTGAGAAAGGAGACAACGGGGTAAAATTTAAATTATTTAGCAACAAATATTAATCCTGAATACATAAAAAAATTGCCTCGTTAATTTTTTTTATATAGAGTAAAACTGGCAGCACAAACCATAAATGCAAGTTGTATGATTGGCGTGGAACCGAAGAAATAGTTGCTGAAGGACGACTGCACTCGGGTAATCCAACAGAAATTGTGAACGATCTTCCTCTTGGACCGTCTGCAATGGCAGTTTGGATAGAAAATCCAAAAAATGAGCATGCTTATTTATGGAGACCGACCAACGGTGTGGCACGAGTTGGGGAAGCTATTGGTATGAAAGTGGCATGGCCCGAATCGAGGGTAGTTGTTGAGGAGGTTAATATTGTGTCATCTTCTACGCATACGATTAAAACCGCTACTGTTGGAAAGGTTAACTTACTTATAATTAATTAATTCTTTCGACTTACCAGTATTTGATCATATGATAAAATTGTTCTTTCTTAATTGATAGAGTGCAAATTTAATAGTAAATAACAAGTGCAGGCTGATTGATTTGGATCGAAGGGGAGAAATTGTAGCTGAAGGACGTGTCGCTTCAATCGATCCAAGCACATTGGTTCATTTTGTTCCTCTAGGGATGAATGCAGTTAAAATTTGGGTTGATGCTGTAAATGCTCCAAACGCACGTTTATGGAGACCAACATCCGATTTACAAAACATTGAAGATGCCATCGGCACTGCAATTGCTTGGCCTGCTGAGAAAGTTATACCAGATGCAAGTTCCGGTAAGTGCAACCTAACTTCATAATTCTGTTCATTTCTTTTCACTAACTTCATATTTGGTTGATGCTTTATTTTTGCTAAATTTTGCTAAACTATTTATGTTCACTAACTTCATATTTCTGGACCAAATATTAGACGATTGGTTATGCTTCATTTTTCTGTTCATTTTTCTGATTTATCTTCATTTTGCTAAAATAGATTTATCTGTGTTATGAAATTATGAGTACAAAAAAAGCTTTAATGAGGCTGACCTTAATATGTATATATATACAATGCAAGATATATTTGCTGACAAGAAATAGACTAATCAATTGAATTTCTCATGGTTATTGTTGAATACATACACAAAATTACATCAAAATCTGGAACTCGTTTTCATAGTAAAAAAAGAGAAGTGGCGTACTTTGATCATTGTGTGATAACTGGCTTACACTAATGATTTATCCAAATACAAAATTTTGAAATATGAATTTATTGAATAAACATGTATCATATTAGTTTTATAAGCTATATCAGTATGCTCTAATTCTATGGTCAGAAACTGTGATGGGGTACATGTGTCACGAAGTGTGACTGTAATATCCATATTGGTTTTCTTAACCCTATACATATTATTATTTTTAAAAATATTTCCATGTCATGATATTCATAAACTAATCATGAATTCAAAATCTTACAAATAATGAGAAAAATATAATGCTAAATTCCACATTAAATATATATTTTTAAATTAAAGTAGCTGGAACACAATATCCTTTTTTTTAAGGGTTAGAAATATATTTCATTGCACAGATTTTGGTTACATTGTACTGGTACCAAAGTACTAAGACGTATGGCAAGAAAAGCAGTTTTTTAAGAAACTGAAATGGCATGCCGTACTGACTAAAGAAGTATTTCTTCCAGTCCTATTTTGATTGGATTTGCAAGACCTTAGCTTCACATTTCTTCTGCCTTTGCATGGGTAGACACTTGCACAAAATTTACCCCTCCGCTGTTTGCATTGAAACAGAAGTTTTCATGAAGTTGCATAGAGCCTAAAAAGACATCCATCTATACAAGTATACTAGAAGGGTAGTCTGGGTAGTGTTATTAACGAGGAAACTAATTGGAAAATGAATTATATCCCTATGAAATTAGAATAAATGGGATGAATTCAGGAGGGTAGTTGAGTTATTAATCAACCTTGACACACACCGCAGGTCAATTGTAAACTGAACTATCGGAAAAGTGGGGTAGTTGAATTATATCCTTTGCCAGTGACATTGTTGTGCAGGTATGTTATGAGACCATTATCGGACTATTAGATTAAATAGCTCTAGTCAGATTCTCCCATATAATTTTATGTAGTTTTGATTGTGAAATAATAGAATATAAGGGTTGTGAAAAACAACCGATTTAAACGAAATTAACACTCAAAACTATTTTTTTTTGGTGTGTGTGTTTTAGAAGATAACGGAAAAACGAGAGACAATTCGGTTTTCTATCGTCTTTCCATCGCTTTTGTCTTCTCCACCATCTTCCTTCTATTCTCTCCTAGTCCATCCAATTATTATTATTATTATTTTTATATAAAAAAATTGACGTTGAATACACCATAAACCGAACAACCTCTGAATGTTTGTGATTATAGTAATCAGTTTTGATGATAACCTAGTCTTTGAAGCAATGGTTGACCTTCTAGCCTGAATCATGAAATTCTGGTCATATCCAACCTGTTCTCATTGGAGCCACAAAAAAACCCAACCTTAAACTCCTATTTGGGATAACTTCCATGTTTCTCCATAGAAATTTAAAAAAATAGTAATAATTAAATTATCATAGTGCAAAAGAACAATTATCAATCCAGATATGGTAAGATCCAGACTTCTCAAGCAGTTCGGTTAAAGAAAAATGGAATTCCATGGAATTTTGAGTTGTTTTTTTTAAAGGATTTGCCAAGGAACTGACAACTTGAGGGAATCTGTATGAAATAACTTTAATCTGATTTTTTTTCCTTAATATTTTGGTAAATATGGAGGTGTTTAGTGGGTCGGAAAATAGGGAAGCACACACGCGACCATGCGGAGTGACCTCCTACTAGCATGATTTAAAGTTATGCATGTTGTCAGGAAAGGAAAACAACAAACAGAGTTATGTTTTTTCCCTTTTCTTTTCCCAATATTTGTTATTTTTTTCCACAAGCCATATACGTTCTGCACTAATGCAATTCTAAGTTCAAAAAAGAGTAGAATGCTCTGGTTCCTACGTGGAAAAAAAAACTTTGATATAGTCGTTCTATATCAAAATTTGATATACTTGGGTCTAGCCTTTTTGCCATGTTCGCTACGATATAATAGCTAATAGTTAATTCAACGCATCTAATTTTGTTTTATAGTACAAATGACGAAATATAGGAGCAGTTGTATCAAATTTTAAGATAGCTTGCGCCTATCAAATTTCTCCTCATACCTCAGGTATTGTCTCCTGTGCTCTTCAAAATTACAGAACCTGATGCTCTGCAAAGTTGGGGCTCTGAATTCCATTGCAGTTTAGCTGCATTGGTTCACCTAGACTGTTAAAACGCCATTCTGTAAAATTGCAGAGCAGAGCATCTGAATCCCCAAACGCATACAGAGCATTTTTGGGGTAATTAGTTTTAATTAACAACGTACATTTTATTTGGGGTAATTAGTTTTAATTATCTCAGAGCAATACATGTTATGGTATTTGCACCAGATAAGATTGACATTGCTGATGCTATAAAAGAAACCCAGATGTAGTTGGCAGCTATTCTGAATGCATGCTGGTAGCAGTTTAATTGTAATGAATTCAAACTGATTTGTATGCAATGGCTATAATCTGAGCTGAGGTCATGGAACATCTGAAAATATATATGACATTGTCCAAATACCTGAAACTGATGTAAATAGCATTAAACTAAATTATTGTTTGAATCCAAGTTAATAGTGCTGTTAATGTGCGTCTATATCCTGCTGCATTTCTTGATTAGTTGACCCATATTGGCCACATCTGCAAAGTTACAGCAGAGAAAACCTGTTTGAAACCTAATTACCTAGGGTCCTAGACTGGCACATTAGCTGCCAGCTTGGAAAATGTAATAGCATGCACGTTTTCCTTATATGAAAAAAAATTACTTGAACTGCTTAAAATTGCATCAGTAAAAGATACCCATAGCCAGTCTTGGTGGTGTCTCTTTATTATCTTGTTACTCTTTAAGCTAAACAATTAAACTAATTTTGATTCAGCGATGACAATTCATTAATATGTGCATTATTGCTTTTTACAGACTTGCATGATTCTACCGGAGGAAGAAGTAGCCACTGCTAAATCTCATTGTAAAATGTTGGAGTTTCTCAATGTTCACTCATGCCCGAAAGTAAGTTTCTGCCTCCATTCTATTTTGTATATTTTGTAACTGTTTTGATCATTTTCAAAAACACTTTGTTCAATAAATAGGCAAATTTTGATAGTGTATATGTAATAACTACAGTCCGTCTTGTTACTTACACTAAAAAGAAGAAGAACCAATTCCTTACGTGTCCCAGTTGTGTTCTCATACTTTAAAATTATGAAGCGTTGTGACAATATTGAAGATTTTGAATGTACTAACAATATTGAAGATTTTTGCTTTATAGGTACATAGACGAAGACGCCGATGGGAAGCATTGTTGCAATCACGTATATTTTGGTCGAAGTTAATCACATATGTAGTATTATATTTTGGTCGCTTGTGTATGTTTGGTATAACACTACTATTTTATGAACTATTATGGACCTATTGTGTATTATTGATGTAAGAATATTGCTTGTTTTAGTTATAAAATTTTACTTGTTGGTTATGAATTATGTGATCAAAATAAAATATGTTATTAATATGACACTGTTATTTTGAATTGAGGTATCTACATAATATGCAGATTTTAAATTGATACCACCATGTAGATTGATTTTGTAACTTTTTATGGCGTTTTTTCAATGACATTGAAAATTTTCATGGTGTTTTTTCTATGGCGTTTCTAAAACCCTGTAAAAAGTTTTTTAAAAATTTGACATGAAAACACTTATAACAATGTATAAATGCTGTAAAAAAAATATCACAGCAAAATATTAACGCTATAGCTTCTTTTAATAGAATTCGAAAACTGCTAAGAAAAATTTATAGAAAATTAGCCTAAACGCCATGAAATGAAGTAACAACAAAGATAAAACGCTATTGAACTGTACTTTTCATGGCGTTTGTAAAGTGTCATGGTTTGGTACTGACTTTTAACTGCATGTTCATAAACAGCGTCATTAAAAACGCTGTGGATTCTTTTTATGGCTTGTTTTAAACGCCATAAAAAGTCTTTTATGTTGTAGTGGATTGATTCAAATAATTCTTCAACCATGTGTTGTGTTAAATTTCTGGAGGCATATGCTCTCAAAATACATGTATTTACTTAAACAACATATTTTGAATTGACAGTTTAAGTTATGTTTAAATGCCTTTGATTGTTTAAATAGCTAGAAGAAAAAAAGTGGAGGGCAGTGGGTTTCATGCCTCCCAAATTTGTTGGCGTTATGGCCTTGTCATCCTAAACTTTTGACCACCCTGCCGACAGTTGAGAACTGCTTTCTGGTTCGTATAAAAAAATTGATTCTGGAAGACGTCTATTAGAACATAGATATGTATTTTGTATTTTGCATAGCTAATGACATATGGGATATGTGACCGGTGTCCTTTTGACTCAAAGAACAACATACAGGCTTAAGAGGATGTATTGCAAATTATCAGACATGTGTACACATCAACAGCTGATTCCATAACTGTCTAGATTAAATGTCCATGAGAGGTACTGCAATATTTTTTACTAATTTATCTATTAACTTATCTGAATTAACGTTCATATGTTGAAAATGATAGCAAATAATAGGCATATCCAGTTTATGATTTGTTCTTCTTCCTTTTCTTAATCAAGCTTATTTTCATTATCATTAATCTACATTAATGACTATGGCCTCCACGTAAATAAGTTGAAATTGTAAACACTTTGAGATATAATATAATGAAACAAAATGTAATGAGATGAAACAGCTTTGAAAAGATGACGTAGAAGTGTGAAATGCGCAGAAATGTTTCTTTTCCTTTTTTCTTGGAATAAAATAAAATTTAAACTGCAATTTAAACTGATAGCAGAATTGTTAAAATTTGTAAATAAATTACAGAAACTTGTAATATAAAAAATGAGAATTAGACTGTTGAAATAGAGAATGGAGAAGATGGTGATTCTATTTTGAAAATAAAGGGTGTGTTCAATTAGTAGGTTCAATAAGAACAAAACATGACTGAATAAAAACAGAAATGCAATGTAATTGACCAAGTGAATTCAATGCAAAAGCAAAGCAAAAAAAAAACAGAAAATTACCACGACACTTCCATAATAAATCAACGCAATAACGATATCAACACGCTAACTCAAACACAAAGCAAAGGATTTTTCCCTAGCATCTTATTTCATCGTTTAAGTTTCTTTATGGATCGTCTCATTTTGTAAAATTAAACTTTGTTTATAAAGGCTTAAATATTGGTCATAGAATTTAATTTATTCTTGAAATCATTAGAGGATAGAGATGAATGGGCAATCTTAACATGTGTATTTAACTTGAAAAAGGCCTATGATTTTGTTAACAAAAACCACATCCTGCAAATGCTAGAAATGTCAATTTTCCCTCTAAATGGATTGATTTGGTCACTGGAACGATCCCGTCCCATGGTTCTCGATTATGCATCAAGACTGTCCTAATGATTATTTTTGTAGTAGTTGTTGGTTGAAGCAGTGGTATCCCTTGGTCTGTGCTTCTTTTCACGTTTGTCATGGAGTTTGTTTCTTTTCTTTATGGATAAAAATGTCAGATGCAAACAATTTACTATAATCAAATCTCAGGGTAATAAGATACCTCATTTGAATTATGCAGATGATATTTTAATCTTTGCAAGAGCTAATGTCAAATCTACATAAACTTTGATGGATGTTTCCTCCACTATGAGAGAAGTTGCAGGCCTTGAACTCAACCATGGAAAATCCTGTATGTTTTTGAGGAGTTGTTGCTAAATATCTAGAGATATCCTTCTTGCTTAATATCAACTAAAAGAATATTTCTGTAAGTTATCTTAGTATCTAATTATCTAGCTCTAACCTTAAAGAAAGGGATTGTGTTTCTTTAATAAATAAAGTAAAAAAAATGATCAGGAATCTAAACTTTTGAGTTTAATGGGTACCGTCGAAATAATTAAATTGACACCAAAAATTGGTACAACACCCAAAGAAAGGATTTATTAGAGATTGAATGAAGATAATTAATCGTAAAACTGAAAATAGAGGAAATCATACACAAGTTTATAGTGGTTCGGCATTAACGAACCTACATCCACTTTATAATCTCTTATATACTTTATCAACTATTATAGTTATAATAGTTACAATGACAATATAACAAGAGATTGATAAAGATTCAAGAATGGAAATGCTACTCAGTTTCCAAAAGTTCTTTCTTTTGAGTCTAGAAAGGGAATTCATAGGTGATACAGTACTTGAGTTGGCTAGAATACGTATAATCAGATCCATGATAGTAGGAGGCATTCTTCCCCTATGGAATCAGCATGGTTTGAAATTTATAATGACAAGTGGCAATCGATCCGATCTACTTGGACATCATGGAATTGATGAAGCCGGGGACGTGCTATTCTTCATGCAGATATTCGGTTTAGGATCAGGTATGGCTTGGTTTGGTCGGTCCGATCATGGCGGGTTCCAACTGGGTTGTGTACTAAGTCTCTACGTTAAACATAGCGGGCTTAGGCTAGATAGCTTACTAGCTGGTCCATCTCCAAATAACAGCTACCTAATTTAGGTATAAGTTTGTGATGCCGATAAACCTTGACGGGCTCGCCAAAAGGCCCGTCAAAACTTTGCCCTCCAAAGTATGATGCATTGGGAACGGGGTATGCTTTGCAACGGCTCAATCTGGATTATTTTCCCCACACAGGTCAGAAATTAAAGGTCGGCTCGAGCCGTTTGAAAAGCCCTTGAATATCCGACCCCTCCAAGCTATTCCCTCGACTATCCTTTCCTCGATCAATGTTCCCACATTTGCAGATGTAGTCGACTCAAAAGAACGAGGTGTAACATCAGTCCCTAGTTCTTTTAGAAGCACGCTTGGGGGATTGAGGCGCATATTGACCACCAAGGAAGCAATGGAAATAGCTAAGAAGAAACAGTTGGTTGACATGATCGAGTGTGGGGATACCACCTTCGTTTTAGACTTCTTCGCAAACTTACTTTAGCTCTTTGGAAGTTTCATCCGAGTGTGGCTCTCGTGTTTTTGTTATCGTCAAGTTATGTATTTTTGTGGATGATGTTTAATTGTACCCGATTGCAACAATGTTTTGTAAGCATGTTATGTTAATATTAACTGAAGTCTTTGCATTTTTCTTTTTAAGTATTTGTTAAAAATGTGTTGTGATGGGAATAATGCCAGTACTCCCAGCTTGTTTCAACCTTTAAGGGTTATTTGTCCACCCTTGTGGCCCCCGTGTAATAGGGAGTTGGTGTGACATTAAATTCTCTAGTCATACTTAAGATTGATTCATCCTAGTCCGGGAGTCCCTGAGCAGGAGTTCCTTTAGTCTTTTATACTCATTCGCTAGTCAGTGAGGGTTAGAGATTTAAGGATCGAGTAGTCTTTTGTCAGGGTGCACCTTTCACAGTCGTCCGTTATTTTATTCTCTTTCCCGGGTCGAGAAAATTAGAGTTATTTTTAGACAATCAGTCATGTCATTCGTACCGGTGTCATCCTAAAAAAGTGGATCCGAAAGTTTTGCCGACCAGTCTGAGTTTAAGATTTGTTTTTGGATTTCTATCGTCTTCCCAACGAGGCTGACCCATTTCGTCATGAGTTGGCATATCAGGGCATCGACGTTTGACTAAATGTCGGTCGAGTCACAACATATAGTTGTTATAATAATAAGTCAAAGCAGGAAAGGAGCCTTTTATTCATAAACTATTGCAAAGTCACTGCTTAGTACAATACTAAAACAAATAAAATAACAAGAAATCTAAAAATTCTAAGAAAAATAAGGTCGTAGATGCTCCGCGTTTCATGCTCTCTGATAACGGTCGATGGCCGGAAGGTTCCATTGTCAAGCTTATGTTAAATGACATAGAGTCCTTCCCATTTGGATCCTATATGTACGGAAGTCGGAATGATCCACTTGAGGACAAGTTCAACGACGCCATAGGTCTTACATTGAACCTTTTTGTTATAATATCGGCGACCCTCCGTCTATGAGCTTCTGCACGAAGGTCTGCGTCTTCTCTTTTCTCATCAATTATATCCTGCGAGTGTAAGAGAAGGGCTTTGTTCGACAGTGGATCGTAATACGTAGTTTTGTGGAAGGAACACCAAGTTCGATGGGAATAACAGCTTAAGACCCATATGACAAGGCGAAAGGAGTGTGTCCAGTGGCAGTCTTATGGGTGGTCCGATACGCCCACAGAGCTATGCTCATTGACCTGTTTTCCTTTAGCTCGTTCCAGTCGCTTTTTCAGGATCGATTTGATGATTTATTGACTGCTTCGACTTGCCCATTAGACTGTGGATGTGCAACCATGGTGTACTTCTTCTCGATGCGATATTTTTCACAAAAGTCTCTAAATTCTGAGTTGTCGAACAGAGTCCCATTATCAGTAACAATGGTTCGAGGTATTCCATATCGACATATGATATTTCTTACAATGAAGTTAATGACCCGCTTCGTTGTAATCGTGGTCATCTGCTCGGCTGCTGTCCACTTTGTAAAATAATCTACTGGTACGGGCGCATACTTCGCACTCCCTTTCGAAATGGGTAAGCTTCCAATGATGTCTTTTCCCCAGACTGCGAATGGCCAAGGGCTGACCATTTGGGTGATTTCGACTAGCAGGGTTCGTGGAATCTGTGCAAACCTCTGGCATTTATCACATCGTTTAGAATGATTGGCTGCATCCTTGCTAATAATCGGCCAAAAGTACCCATATCGCAGCACTTTCTTGGCCAGAGTTTGCCTCCTGGTGTGTGCACCACATTCCCTTTCATGCACTTCTCTCAATATTCTTTTGATATCATCATGGGCTACACATCGGAACATGGGAACGAAGAAACCCCTACTATAAAGCTGATCTTGCTGGATAACATACCTAGATGCCTGTCATACGATGGCCCATCTTTCGTTTTGTTTTTCGGGAAGCGTTCCATGAAGGAGGAAATTCTTAGTAGGAGTCTTCTAAGATTCTCTTTCGGGCTCAACTTCAGCTTGGTCGACTTTCATTTGGTCGATTCTTGGAACGCCCAATGTCTCTATTGGAACTGTTTTCATTCCATTTGGGTTGTCTGAACTAGCAAGCTTTGCCAACCTGTCTGCCTTTTGATTTTCCTCTCTACGAATATGGGAGATGTTGTATCGATCGAAGTCATGTAACAATTTCTCAACCTGCTTGAGATAAGAAGAAAGCCGAGATCCTTTGGTTTGATATTCTTCCCGTACCTGAAACACAATGAACTGTGAATCATAGAAAATTTCAAGCGATGTTATTCTTAAGTCCTTTGCGAGTTTGAGCCCGACAATTAGAGCTTCATACTCAGAGTCATTATTTGTTGCCAAAAAATCTAATATTAGGGCATAATAAATCGACCGTTCTTCTGGGGATAACAATACTACGCCTGCCCCCGAGCGTCGGTCCATACGAGCTCCTTCCGTGTATAATTTGCAAGTGTTCTACTTTGACTTTGTATCCAAGGGCTCGGTACTATCCTCCAAGTTTTCATCATCTGGAATTGTAAATTTGGCTATGAAGTCGGCCAGGGTTTTCACTCGGATGGATTTTCTCAGAACAAAATTCAGGTCAATTTGACTTAATTCAATGTTCCATTTAAGCAATCTTCCATTGGCCTCGGGTCATTGTAGAACTTACCGAAGAGGTTGGTCGGTGAATATTTTAATGGGGTGAGCTTGGAATTAGTGTCGAAGCTTCCGTAATGCAATCAATAAACTATAGGCAAGCTTCTCGATCTTCGAGTAGTTGCGTTCGACCCTGTTAATTTCTTTCTCACATAATAAACTGGTCGTTGTATCTGGTCCTCTTCATGGATAAGGATCGAACTGATTGCGTGTGCAGAAACAGACAAATACACAAATAAGTCTTCGTGGTCGATTGATTGGGACAATAAGTGATTTTCTCTAAATGGTCGAGTAAGTTTTGGAAGGCTTCGACATAGTTAGGTTCCAAGCGAAACTCTGCTTTCCTCTTTTAATCAACTCGAAAAAGGATAGGCACTTATCAGTCGCCTTAGAAATGAATCGCCTCATCGCTGCAACTTTGCATGCCAGTCTCTGTACATCCTTGATCCTTCTAGGTTCTTGAATTCCCTTAACGGCCAAAATCTGGTCGGGCCCCCGAGAGCTGACTATGAAATTCAAAAACTTACCTGATGCCACTCCAAATGTACATTTCAAGGAATTTAACTAATGTCAAACAATTCTGACAAGTCTTTTATGTGGTCGGACAATTGTCTTGCTTTCACTAGCATATCATCTACGTACACCAGGGCCGGCCCTGGCCTAGTGCGAGCCGAGCGACCGCACAGGGCCTATTAAGTCAGGGGGCCCAAAAAAAATCTGTATTGCCTTTACAAGAACTGATTTTTCTTGTCCGGATGCGTGTACTTGATAGTAATTTATCTATGCAAAAGTAGATATGATTGTATGCTTTGTTGATATCAATCAATATATTAAAATGGAGATGTGGTTTGTGTGGACGTCTAATTGACAAATTGAAAATGTGGGTAAAAACTTTATGAATTTTCCGAAACATTTAATTTTCTCAATGGAGATGCATAGTAGAAAAAGCACATTTTCACTTAAGTTCTCATTAAAAAAAAATTAAAGGCCCAAAATTTTGGGTCCGCACTAGGCCTATAAATACTCAAGGCCGGCCCTGACGTACACCTCCCAATCTGATCATGTAACATCCGGTTGGCCAAGCGTTGGTACGTGGCTCCAGCGTTCTTCAGGTCGAACGACATGACTATATAATGTTATAATCCGAGAGCAATTTTGAAACTAGTGTGCTCTTGGTCTGCGATGTGCATGACAATCCTATTGTAACCCGAGTAGGCATCCATAAACGAAAGGAGTTTATAACCCGCGGTTGAGTCGACCAACTGATCAATCCTAGGAAATGGGAAGTTGTCCTTTGGGCAGGCTTTGTTTAGGTCGGAGAAATCGATGCAAGTCCGCCATTTCCCATTAGCCTTTTTTACAAGCGCAGGCGGGCTATCCAGTCGGGATAGGTTGAGTCTCGAATAAACCCATTTTCCAACCTCTTCTTTCAAGGCCGTAGATCTTTCAGAACCGAGCATTCGTCTTTTCTGTTTTGCAGGGGTGTACTTGGTTCAATACTGAGGGAATGAGTTAGGATGGAGGGTGAAATTGCACACATGTCAGCGTGGGTCAAAGCAAACATGTCAAGGTTTACACACAGAAATTCAGTCAATTCCCTCGTTCGGAGAAGATCGAGATGAGATCCGATCTTCAAGACCCTAATGGGGTCATCTTGGTCAATCGAAACTTCTATGGTGGCCTCATTTGGGGCGGCCTTCCTACATCATGGTTCCTTGTCCTCTCTAGGGTCGATGTCCTCGATTTCACAAATGGACGGTCCTGACCGAGACGTTTTATGTGGTTGCTATGCTTCTTTCTCCCCCACGGGAGGAAAGGTATCTTCAGATTCTATGGAAGCTTTGCTTCGCAGCTCTTTCCATTCTGCTAAGTACCAGGCTCGTCCCGTTACCTGATCTCCTCATACTGTCCTGATTCCACTGTCAGTCGGGAATTTCAAAAGCAGACACCAGGGAGCAATACATGCTTTGAACTCAGCTAGGGTCGTTCGTCCTAGAAATGTGTTATATTGAGAGTTGATGTTCATCACAACAAACGGTAGGAGTCATACCCTCTTGCGGTCTCCGTCTCCCAGTTCTACAGACAACTTGATTAATCTGATGGGCTCGGTAGACAATCCATTAAACTCACGTATGTACCCGGTACATGTTTCCAAGTCTTTCAGCTCCAACTTCATCTGATCGTAGGCTTGCTTGAACAATATATTCATTGTCAATCAGGACCTTTCGCACAGTAGTCGGGCCTATAATGGCTGTTATTACCAGTGCATCGACGGTAGGGGATTCTATACCGATCGACTCCCGGGCACAGAAGACGATGTCATCAATCATGGTCCTTTGCTTAATAGGACTCGCAGTTTTAGGGATGCTTGTTTCCGCAACATCCAGATGCTTTGCAGAATATACATAACGCTCCATGGATCGAATGTTATATCTTACATGATGCGGTCCTCCAACAATGACGTTAATTACAACCACTTTTCCCTTTTCTTGGACAGTGGCTCGAGGCACTTCTTGACCTTGTTTGGATGCTAGAGTGCCTTGCCCCTATCTCTTGGGGCTGCCTTGTATTCGTTAAGTTTCCCTTCTCGGATCAGCTTCTCGATGATATCCCTGAGGTGTCGGCATTCATTAGTTGTATGCCAGTAAACTCATAAAATAAAAAAAACTTCCCAGTTGCATGCTCCTTCTCGATTGGCTCACGCAAGGGCCCCATTTTGTATTGAATTTTAATCCACGTATCAAGATAAACATTTTCCAGTATGTCGTTCAATCCTATATAAGTCTCAAAGACCTAAAATCGGGGCCGCTTTCTGGAATTCTCTCTCTGTCCGGGATTCCCGTTGGTATCTCTTGGTCCGTCACCATTTCGTTTGCCATGGTTTCCAACATTCACTTGTACCTTTCCTGAATTATCCCTAGATTTCTTGACTCTGACATGGCTTTGGATTGGTTTGGTAGGTACATCTCTCGACCTTCTTCCTCATCTATCTGCGCATCCTCCTGTCTCAGTCGAATATTAGCCTTTTCATAAAACATCTCGATCGATGTAGGTGGCTTCCCGATTAAATATTTTCCAAATTCTGTCCGCTTATCGATATCATCGACCATGTCCATCAAGACGGTTTCACGATTGGGGTTACTTACTCCAGTGGCAGTCCAGTTGAATCGGTTGAGGTAGTTCCTCAGGGACTCGCCTCTTCCTTGTTTGACTGCCGAGAGAGCCATGACATACTTCAACTTAGAGGCATGGAGACGAAACTGGTTCAGGAATTTCTTGCTCAAGTCTTTGAAGTTTGGGACAGACCTCAGGGGTAAACGGGTGAACCGCATGAGTGCTACCCCACTCAAGAAAATTGGGAAAGCTTTGCATTTGATGGTGTCAAGAGCTATCGCCACTTCCATATGCCATGAGTATCTCATCAAATGTTGTTATGGGCCTCAAGATGCATTTGGTAAACGGTGGTCCCATCGTAATGGTTCATTTGGGGCACATTGAACCTTCTGGGGAATTCAGCCCGCAAGATGCATTCGTTGAACGGAGTGTGGCTTTAGTCGATTCCCCAATCTTCATTCTTGTACCCCCTGCTGCCGTTCATGATTTGTCGCACCATGGCAGTTAGATTTGGGGGGATAACTGTGCGTCGGTCGACCTTCTCAATCAATCGACCTCTTCTGGTTCTTTCCATAGGCAACATTGTCTGACTCGCTGTCCGGACGGTCCTTCGTCCTTCTCGGGTATCTAGGTCACTCACAAGATTTCTGGGAGGATGAACAGGGGCTCGGTCTACTTGAGCGACATTTTGATGAGCTGGTGGAGTGGCACTTCAGTTCCGTTGAGCCGTGGGATCGACGATTCCCATGTCACCCAAATCGACCTGATCCTGACCTCTACCCCTAATTGGTCTGGATGTCCTTCCAGATGCAAGGGGAGTATAGTCTCGGGTCTGTCTAATGGGGGCCGTGGAGGATGTCGGCCTCTGCTTCTCCTAAACGATGATAAACTTTCCAAATCTTGATCCAGCTGATGAGGGGGAGCTTGATGGTTCCTAAACTCCTCTCATTGTCTCGACATGCGGTTCACATCCTGCCGCATTATAGCATTTTCCCGAGCGTGGGCTTTTAGGGCATCCATGGTTTCCCTGAGCTGATTTAATACATCTAGGAACTCATCACGGGTGGAAAAAGTTGGATTTGCTGTGGAAGGTTGTTCCACAGGCGCTAGTGCTGGTTGATCCGCATTGGAGTTTGGAGAGGCCGATCCTCCTGCCACATTTGCCGACGTTGCAGCAATAAGCTGCTTTCCGGTGAGACGCATTGATTTCTTAGCAACCATGATCTGACAATGCTAAAGTAAATAAACAGAGGATCACGTCTCGGACTTGGCGATCCAAAAGTAGAGCGAAATCCTTTAAACGCTAAGAATATCAAGATTCTCAGTGAAAGCACCAAAAGTGTTGACACCAAAAATTGGTACAATACCCAAGGAAAGTGTTTTATAGAGAATGAATGAAGATAATTGGTTGCAAAGCTGAAAGTAGAGGAAATTACACACAAGTTTGTAGTGGTTTGGCGTTAATGAGCCTACGTCCACTATGTAATCTCTTATATACTTTACCAACTATTATAGTTAGAATAGTTACAATTACAATATAACAAGAGATTGATAAAGATTAAAGAATGGAAATGCTACTCAGTTTCCAATTGTCCTTTCTTTTGAGTCCAGAAAGGGTATTTATAGGTGATACAGTACTTGAGTTGGCTAGAATACGTATAATCTGATCCAGGATAATAGGAAAGCATGAGGAGGCGTTCTTCCCTTATGGAATCAACATGATTTGAATTTTATAATGACAAGTGGCAACCGATCCGATCTACTTGGACAATGTGGAATAGATGAAGCCGGGCTCGAGCTATTCTTCATGAAGATATTCGGTTTGGGATCAGGTATGGTTTGGCTCGGTCGGTCCAATCTTTCGGAAGTTTATAGGTAAACATTTAACCTTTGTCAAGTCAAGAAGCCAGACTTTAGTCATCGACTCTTATGTACACTTGAGTGTAAATATGTCATTTTTGGATGAGATTGTGAACATTCACGCACGCATATGTGATGCGACGTAATTAGTTGAGAATATCCCTGCATGAAGTACATTAATGTATACACATGTATATGAATGCATGTGTAATCACGTATGTGCACGTGAACAAATCTATTAGTAAGCATGTGTTTTTTGTTGTTTTTTATAAGGTAAGGGTTGGTACTAATCCCTATGAGAAGGGTCAGTTCCAATCTAATGATTAGCTCAATTTGAGAGAAATGGGGAATATGATTGATGCCTATATATATTTCTCATATTTTTTCTTCCTCGCATCATTATGGGAATCTGTCCACTATCTTTCTTTCCAAACCCAAGAAAATCGAAATTAATTCAAGCCTTCAAAATTCCATCCGTCATCTCGTCAATTACTTCGCTGATGGCGTCGTCCATCCCTTTCAAACCTAAATTCCATCACGCCCCCATTTCTTGCAAGATTCAAGTCAGCCTCGGCGATTTTATGAAAACATAGGTGACTTTTTTGTGAAGTTAATGACAAAATTCATCTTAGGAAAGAAATCTTAAAGTTGGGAAAGAATGAGGAACAAAGGTTAAAAGTGTGGACAACGAAAATGGTTAAACTGGAGGTGTTAATTGGGAAAACGACAAGGTTTTTCTTCTTGAGATGGAGAAGGAAAGATGGAGAAGGAAAGAGGGAGAAGAAAAATAGGAATCAATATTGGAGTTAAGGAGGGTTCAAATCAATCAACGGGTTCGTAAGGAGAGGCTTTTGATCGGCATAGGAAAACAAGATAGGAAAAGGCTTAGTTAGGGCTCAGTTACAATTCTTTCCTTAGCCACTTTTTCTTTAGTAGAATGCAAGCTTAGTGAAACAAGAATCAAATGGATCTGCACATAAACTTTCCATATGGGAATGTAGCATATACATCAGAGATTTGGACATATGACTGAAATTACAAAACTTTGAGTGTAGATATCTGATCTTCAAGATTGATAAAAATCCACAATTTTCATTCGAAGGCTGCGAGATAGGCAGATGTGATAGTTTCTTCAGTTATAATCTAAACATCATCATTATTTATAGAAAAATTTCTAAGTTACATGCACCAATGAAATCGCATACGCTGCACCAGTTTGTACTAAGCACAGTGAGGGTACTAGTTAATTACGCTAACTACAATCGTTTTTTGAGTCTCACAATTAATAGATCTAAGATTCTCTTATAGTAGCAAAGCCATTGAAGCTAAGGGAGCTAAAAGAACTCACCATGATTCTAACGATCGTTTAAATTTAATGATGGTTTCGGATAATCTTCCTCGAATCATTAGGTGGGCTAACCCAAAGAGCGACAACAAAATTCATGGCTGAAGAAGCCATCATAGAAGTTATTCCTTCAGCTCTAAATGCATTAGAATGAGTTGCAGTATTAGTGGATCTAATCATCCCAATGACGTCGATAGTTGATGATCTGATGTAGAGGATAATTCGCACCAAACATAGTACCTCATTTAAAGAGGTGCAACTTCTAAACCATTGGTATTGGACATGCCTTAAAAGGATTTACTCCTTGCAGCAAATACATATGCCCAAATGGGTGTAGTCTACCTTTCAACCCATTCATCCAGCATATGCTTCATTACATGAGATTTTCTTCCACCCCGATATATACGACTTCTTGTTTGTAGTATATATGGTTTTCTTGTAGAATTATTCCATGGGCTAATGAGGGAAGACATCTGATATATCTTTAATTTCAAGCGATGGAGGATTGCAGTGTCTTTGACCTTTTTATTGGATTCACCTCATAGTTGCGTAATTACCATGGCGCGAAATAAGCTTAGCAACTTCAAAGATAATTTATTTTATGCACGTTGTTTTCCCGATTGCACAAGGTGTTGGATCGAAGGACATAAGCGTTGTACTTGATTACTTATATGAATTTACTCTAATTAAGCCGCTAGCTCTAAATTAATATGAGTAGATTAATATTGCGACAACTATGAAATCCATAGATGTGATGCACCTTGATATAAATCTTTAGATATCCAATGATCCCCTCCGCACTTGCAGTTTATAACACAATGATCATATGGTCGATCATGCTATGGGGAGAAGAGGATGACTAGCTGAAGCTGTAGAAGAATAGGATAGAGAAGGTGGTAACAATGCCCACCATGTTGTCTCCTAATAGTCGGTCAGGAAGTAGAAAGGACTAAGGCTAATATTGTAACAACCCGACAAAAATTCAGCTCTCGAATTTTGACAATAATACATTATCCTGTATTCACTTGCCCATACCAAAGTACCAAAATTTTGGATGGTTAACAAAAAGAAGTTAGAGGGTGAGAAGCAGAAAGAAAGAATGTAACGTCCCGTATTTTTAGTGGTATGATATTTAATATATTTTATTATATTAAATATTGAATTGGATTTATAAATGGAATTATAATATTTATTTCATTATTTAAAATGGAGTTTGAATATATAATTTATATTTAATATAAAAATGAACTCGAAATGACGTGGTAGTTCATAAATTTCGATTAGAACTTCAAATGAATATACAAAATCCGTATTAAGTCGGAATTCTGTGAAACAAGAAACGTTAGGATTGATTTGATTATAATTTTATAATGGAAGAGATAAATCAGAATTTAGGCTTATATATTGTAAGTTATGTCCAAATCAGAATCTAAAATAGTCGCTGTGGAATCGTTTATAAATCATAACAATAATTTAAGTCTAATTAAATATTGAATTCGAATTTGGACAAAACCTTTGTGGCGTAGCCATAATTTAATTTTTAGAATTTTACTATAAATTTTATTTTAGAAAATAATCAACTTTTTATTTGAAGTATTTTGCTCCCTGTATCAGTATTTTGGGGTTCCACAATATAAGTTAATCTACGGATATTATTATATTTGTGAGACCATAGCACCACGCTGGACACAACTATATTTTTATTTTTGTCTGTAGCAGCTGGAATAAGAACGAAAACTTATAATGATACGGTGCACTAAAAATTTAAAACATAAAATAAAATATACCGCACGCACATGCTTTGATATTTCTTCCACCCTAAACATATCTATGCGTTGGGAACACAACTAAGTTAAAAATCTTCCCTACTGTGTAATCATTGGTTTAGTCTCCATCATATTAATTGTCTGAGTACCCCAGCTACTATCTCCACGCACATAGGGTATAAGCTATTTTGCCTTTTTCAAACCCAAGCACATGGAGACTTAAATGAAAATACGGATCTTTTCTTATCTATTTCTTCACGTCGAAGTAAAACTAGCCATGAACAGCTACCACGTCGAATTTTACACTCTATAGACAACTCATGGAAGCTCAATCACACAATGTATACACCATTTCTCTGCAAGCCTATTTTCTTTTTCTTTTTTTCTTATCACAGCGGCTCCTATGAATGTCACCAGAACCTAGTTATGAAAAGAAACATCAGTGCAGCTATCCCCACTCGCCTACTAAGCTATTACGTGAGCGCCAAACTTCTTAAATCTATAAGTACACATCCATCTCATTATCTCGGCAAGCAAATTAGAATGGTAACATCCATTACAACTTGATTATAAAGCTCTCTAGAAAAGTAAACAAAACAAACAAACAAAATATTCCGCAACCCTGCATTACTTAAAGGGGCGGCGTCAGGAACGAACCATGCAGCATGGGGAGAGAGTAACATAGCTGTTTGGTCGAGATACGGGGGTGGTGCAGTGGGAGTATGCTGATGTCGTGCTAGCTGAAGTCAAAGGAGAAACAGGTGCGGTGAAAAAGGGTGAATACGAGAAGCATCAGGGAAGAAATAATGTGAGGGGAAAAGTGACAATAGGTAGGTGCGTGCATGAGAGGGTATACTGAAGCATGTTTGAATTCATGCCCATGGGTTCATGATAGCAAACGACAATAGTGAAGACTTCATGCATGGCGAGTGGCTTTGACCGTTGAACAAAGGAGAAAAGGTATCGATAGTCGGAGGGGGTTTTGCGGTTAGCATTGGTAGCTGGGAGTATTTTGAAGATCGCACGCAAATATGGAGAGCAGGAAAAATAGAGTAGTAGTATTGTAGAAGGTTTACTGGTGAAAGGATTTAGAGGGAGCTGACAGGGATCAAGCGCAGCCTTTTTCTTGTGGATGGTGTGCGAGATGGTATTCATGAAGTAAGGGATGGTGACGATGTGGCATTTGGTGCGGACTGTAGAGTATGGCATGAAAGAAGGACGTGGTTTAAAAAGAAAGAGGGGTTTTCCAGTTCGTGATAAAATGATTGAGGAAGAAATGGAATGTGACACGTGATTTTGGTTTCGTAGGAAAGAAAAAAAAGAGGAAGGCTCTCTTATTATCTGGTGTAAAAGAGGGTAGAAGGCACAGAATTAATGAGAGAACGGTGGAGTTTGATAATAGTGATGAGGGAAGGGAGACTGGACAGTGTAAAGCAAGTTAATGGGTACATTTCTTTTGTGTTTCCTGTTGCGAGTTCTTTCATAAGAGAAGGAAGACGCGTTACAGTCAGACTGTCCGTAGAGTTGGTCATGTGCTTTTAGATAGATGGTGGAGCAGAAGCTTGGGATAAGAAAACCGTACGAACCAAGGGTTACAATGGTCAACATGATTAGGGGTTGTTTTAAACGCGATTACAAGTCATAACCCTTGGGATTAGCAATGGAACGAAACGAAAGCCGACAGAATCGTATCTTCAAATGCAACATGATCAGGCTGATTTGGGGAAGTTCAGAGATCATTGGAATTTCATGTAATTTTAAACACCTGTTTAAAATTATACGAAACAACGCAGAAATCAGTCATCGAATTAAAGGTGAGTTAACTCTCACACCTTCTGAAATCCTGTGATGTGATTGAATTCATATAACTGAATTTAATGGTTGATATTTGATTGATTGGATGCTTTGGATGCCTATGGTTGATTTAATGACTTGATGTTAATTATATTATCGTCATTTCCATAAGCTGTTATGAAATATTATAATGATTGGTGATGCAGGGAAGAACAGGTATGAGGAATCAAACCAGATTCTTCAAATATTTAGTATGCTGTTATTTCATATTTTATATGAACTATTTAAAACCCGTGACTTTAAAACGCTGTTGGTTGTTGATTGTAGTTGAACTTTGAACCAATATATAGTATTGATTATGGAATAAATAGTAGATGGCCCAGAAATACACCGTTTTATAAAGATCGATTCATCGTCAGGTGAATCGCTAGAAATAAAGTTATGGAATTTATTTAACCGAATATAGATTTTAAAATATATTATTATTATTTTAAATAAAGTTCTAAAAAGGAGAAAAATCCATCCACATATATAGACATTGATTGGTTTAAACAAAATCTACCATGCGTGAAGCACGTGCTTACTAAGTGATTTGTAAAAAAATTGTATTTAGCTAATTCAAGTGACCCGAAGTAACGTAACAGTTAGAATAGGTTTACATTGATATTAATTTAATAGAAATCAAAGTGAATAGAATTATGTAGATTAATTATTAATTAATTTAAATGGAAAGATCGATAACGATTGACTAACAGGTTAGTCATGTTTAGAGTTGAACAAGTTAACGACGTTAACTGAAATTGTCTATTTAATTCAATAATTTAATGAGGATAGTTAATGGTAAAACAAGCCATGATTTTTTTGATAAAAAGAAGGATGATTATTATTTATTCAATAATAATCAAATGGGATTATTTAAATTAATTAGTTTTGTGATTAATTAAAATGGGAAGATAAATTAAGATTTGATTAAAGAGTTAATTACGTTTAAAGTTGACTAAGCCAACTATGTTAACTAAAATGGATTTATTAAATTAATTAATGAAAATGATAATTGGTTAAGTAAAACATATTTTTAAATGCGAAATTTGATTACCATTTAATAATAATCAAATTGGAAATATTGGGACTTAAAAGAAAAAATGGGATTCAGGAAAATATAAGGCTCATTAATATTTTAAATAAATTATGTTAATGAAAATAGAAGTTACGTTTAATCGTGGCTTAAAGAGAAATTATTATTTGAAATTCTACTCAATCAGATTTACGAAGTCCAAGATTTCGACAAAGTATGAAACCCAAGGGGTATTGTATATATTAGAAATTGCATTTAAGCTAGAGTATGAAATTAAAGAATTAGAGCTTAATGGAGATCGGATGAGATGAATGATTTTCTAAATGTGGATATGATGTTGGTTTCGGCCTTCAGGTTTAATGTTTAGAGAATTATTTTCTGATTGATTTACGGTAGGAACTAGAGGAGATATGAAATGGAAATTCAAACGTATACCCAAGTTTTAATTAGAATAGTTAAATGAGATAAATTATAAAGATGTGATATATAACCTTTATTTTAAAGAAGAGGTAATATTTCGTCAAGATGGAATGGGATTTGTTGAGATATGCGAAATAAGAATCAGTTTTGTATTACAACTGATGTCTATCTTAAGATGAGAACGTCGTTGATCAAGGTCTGAGAGGTAATTAAAATACCCCAACTTGAACAACTTCAGGATTATCAAAGGATGATATTAGTCGTAATGGTGGAAATGTTAGGGTAAAATATTTTGGGAAAATAACATTGTAACACTATTTGAAGGATTTGGAAATATAACGAGATGCAGAAATAAAAAGGGCTTGATGGCATGAAATGGTATTCCCATAGTAAAAGAAATGAAAAGGAGATTGGTGGAAGTATAACGATATTTTCAAAGTATTGAAATAAGATTTAAATGGGACTATTCAAAAGGGATGAGTGGTCATTTTGGTATTCAAATAATGAAGCCAAAGAAGATGGCGTAATGATTGTTTTATAAATGATAGGTTAAATCGATAAGGTAAAATGAAATGGTTTAGCAATATTTTGCAATGGTAGTTAAAGGTTAAATTAGATATGATTTTAAGATATTTTCTTGGTATATAAGTAAAAGGATTTGAAATTAAACCTGCTGGAGATAGAAATCAACTAGCTCAATCAATTATTAACCTATTTAAACCAATATATTATTTTAGGGTGTTTCAAGTGGTATATTATTTTTAATGGCCAAGTGATGCTGGGTAACAAACCAATGGATCTGTTTCATTTTATGGTAGTTTATTTTGTTAGTTAAATAACCGACTATCAAAATCCGACCCAACGTTATTGGTACGGAAAGATCATTATCGAATTTATATTCGGAAACCATTCCGACCAATAAATACGATAACGTGGACGATGCTGATCAAGATGGAGCAATTGAAGACCGTGAATCTTCATGAGCGGAAGAACTACTGCTGAATTTCTCTAGCTGATCCCTAGAGATATATATTCGACAGTGATTCTGTCATGATTGAAATCTACGGATTGCAAGGACTACTCGCTACTGATCTATAGGGTGATGCCTAGATGTCGTAGGAGGTGCCTTCGGTTCATCCTGTTCCTGGATGACTTGTATGGACGATGTGAGATTCAAAAATGAATGGTGACCAGATGTTCCAAAAGTCAATTATAACCTCTTGCCTCATCAACTGGGAAATGACAAAAATCAGACAGGCAGCATGGCTATGTGGGTCGCACCCATTAGGATGTATTGTCATCATCTAGAGAATATTCATATTTGTTACTTCTTTTCATTTCTGTATCTCCCGGGAAACGGTAGCTGCGCAGCCGTGAGGTGACAATATATTCGATACACTCAAGAGAAATGAGTGGTCAGTCATGTGTGGGCCGGGTTGCAAGACGTTCTTGTTGAACCCAGTGTACTCGTCTCTAGAGATACTTTATCGGTATGTGGTTCCATACCTTGTCATAGTCGGAATCCAATCTCCAATAAGCGCCCGCGGTTTTGTTTGTATACTATATATGTGGAGCGTGAGATGCAAACATTCTGCTAGATTCTATTTATTTGTATTTAGACACTGTTATAATATCAAATAAGATATTGATTTCAAAATGGTTTTGGTTATAGTAAGGTAAAAACCGTCCATGTTTATATGTGGACTGGTCTTACTATTATCTTTTGTTTCAAAAAGGATTTCCAAAGTTAAACTAGTTGTTGTGCTATGAATTTATCACTGAAAGTATTCCAGACTGATCCGAGTGAATTTTGCTTTGCTTCAAATGTGCTCGGGTCAGACCGAGTTTCATTACAGGTTAGATATTGTTGGAGATTCAGAGAAGGAGTGAAGTCGAGACGTATTCCATATATACTAGTACTAGTTTATTTCCGCTGTGTGTTGTATTGATCTGAATGCATACTCTGATGTTGTAATCATATATATACAGTTTCTTTTGTATATAGTATTATTGATTATTATACTTTGTTCATTCCGCTGTGAGACTCTGATATTCTTATTCTTCTATTCTAATATTTCTTTTCTCACCCTCTTACTTCTTTCTATTAGCTTTCTGGGTTTTTGACGTTTGATTTGGGACACAGAGTGTATTAGTGTCTGAATTCGAGTGTCGAAATTTGTCGGGTCGCTACAGTTGGTATCATAGCAAGGGTTTAGGGATAACCTTGGCCCTGTGGCGTAACTCAATCGAGATGGGGTTAGTAACACCCTACTTTGAGTTTGAATATATATACGAGGGCGTGTATTTGTAATTTGATATAAAATTATTTTAAATTTGCCAAGATATTTTATAAAGAAGGCAAATTTTAAATTTCTTATAATGGTGTTGAATTCAACTAGAGTTCAATTTGATTATGAAATTCTAATGAAATTGGGGATTGTTTAATATAACCAGAATAATGTGTGAATAAGATTGTAATGTGGAAATAAATAAATCAAAATTTAACCAAAGATAAATGAATATGATAATTGAATTATATTGATTATGCATTGGTTGTTGGTTGAATAATGAGTTGACTGGATATAAAATTCATCAATCAATGAAAGAATTAGTAGCGAGGATATTAATTCCGGTACAATCAATTGGGAATAAAGTTGTTTATGAAATAAACTAGATTATTTAACCTTGGATTATTACTTGTATGGTAAGTGGAGTTAAGTGCAGAATCCTCAAGGCTATGGAATTAATTTGATTACACAGATTGGAAATACTGATTGATGACGAAGAGCGGTTAGTTGGTTTGTTTCGAAATTGGAAATTGAGTGGCTCGACAAAAAGGTAAACCTTAATATATAGATTGGGTGATTGATTTTATACCCCTGAGTTGGGTAACAATTTGGCTTGATTTTCGTTTGATCGATATGAGGCCCAGAGTGGCGTTTGCAGTTGTTTGGATCGAACAGTGCCGAGGAGGTGCTGACGATTTTTTCAAAAAAATATAAGACTTAGAATATTTTTATGATTATTTTAGAAATTAATCGGGTTTGGAGAATTCTTCTTACTTAGAATTTCGGGGATGAAATTCTTTTAAGGGGGAAGGAATGTAACATCCCGTATTTTTAGTGGTATGATATTTAATATATTTTATTATATTAAATATTGAATTGGATTTATAAATGGAATTATAATATTTATTTCATTATTTAAAATGGAGTTTTAATATATAATTTATATTTAATATAAAAACGAACTCGAAATGACGCGGTAGTTCGTAAATTTTGATTTGAACTTCAAATGAATTGAGATGGCCCGAACTTCCCCGATAAGGAGAGCACGGATAGAATTGAGGACAACAGACATCGGAACGCAAACAGGAGAACATTTCATTGTTTATTACAACAATTCCATCAGAATACAAGAATATACAGAGTATGAATAAATATTACACACTCGATAAATATCAGAGATTACAATAAATTACATAGCAACGGAAAAAAATACAAAACACAACTGAAAGTAATACACGGATACAGAGCTTTCCGAGCATCGTTCCAGTTGTAAATCAGAATCCTGTGAATATAAATCTGCAAAACCAAAACTACTAGCTGCCTGTGTGGAAAATAGGGGCACCCGGAGTTTAGGTTAAAACAATAAACTCCAGGTCAGTCATGTGACTGGTGTGAGAACTAAAACAGTTATTTATATTGGTTTTTAAAGTTCGGTAAATCAAGGGACCACGCCGTATATCACGGAACGGGTTTCCTCCCAAGAATACCAGTGCATAAACAAACAGCGCAATGCTAAGTTAAAAAAAATGAAGCTGTTATAAGACCCAGGTCCCATCACACAATGCAACGCAAGCCGGAGGATAGGGTTTTACCTTATAACAACCAAAGAATGCTTGATACGCGAAATTTTATCTTTTGATTCTTAATCAGAACCCAACGTAAATTAGTAAGAGAACGATTCCCTAAGTATTAACCCCAAAGGCCGAAACCAACATCAGACCAATACCCAGGAAACCACCCATCTTAGCTCGTTTTCAGTTAGTTTCTGATTTTATATACAATCATAAATATTAATCATAGGCAGCATGGGTACCATATATCATGTCGCCAATACTAGGCTCTACAATCAAAACCGAAATGTCACGTATTGGAAATTGGATTTCTATCATGAGTCGAGGCAAGGGGCAAGCTCCTCTCCGCTTTGAGACACTCTAGCAAATGCCTTAGGACTACGCGCTCTGGGTAACCCTTGGAATCAGCTGGGCCGGTCCTCCCTTACGTTTGAGGATTAGTTATTCCTGAACACACGTTTCCCGGTCCTTACAGACCTGTAATCGAGGCGCCTCGCATTCCAACAACCACAAAGATGAAAGTAATATAAATGTTAGCCAGTTTAAGCACTGACACCATCATAAGTAGAAAGAAACGTCGTGTTCTTCCAGCGGTCCTTATCCCGTTTTTGACTCATACCAAGGTATGAGGCTTGCGAATCCACGCTATACACAAAGCTATGCCACATGGGCCGTGCTTTGATCATCAACCACAAAACTTTGCTTTTCAACAGAAGCCTTGATCATCTGCCACTTAGGCGTGCCACACAGGCAATTCACTCCATGCGACTAATGTCCAACGATATACAACCTTTGTGCTCGTACGTCTCAGAGAAGGGCGTTAAGCAAGAGAATAAATTCTCCGCCGCCAAACAGATGTATATTTAATAGAGATCAATCAACACAGAATAAAATCCAATGTCAGACACACAGTCCATTTACAAGTTCGTTCTGAGTCTGAACGAAACCGGAGGCACTTTCCTCGCATATCCATCGATCTCCAAGTACGTCTAGATGATCACCAATTGATTCCCTCATCTTGGGTGTACAGCCCAATCAAGATCATCAGTAATCACCCAAACGATGTGAAGACTTCTGGTCTTCAACCACCGTCTGCATCTTCGACATATCGTCGAATTGGTTTTTCAGAATGGGTATAAACTCGGCCTTTCTGAATAACCGGCGTATATAGTAAACAAATGTTACACAAACAGAACATATGCCTCATTCCAATTCATCAGTCACTAACCGTAAATTAGCAAGAGAACAATTCCCCAATATTAACCCCGAAGGCCGAAACCAACATCAGACCAATACCCAGGAAACCATTCTTCTTAGCTAACCTACAGTTAGTTTTAAATTTCACATTCTTAGGGAAAAGTTCCCATTAATTTTATCAAAGATAAATTCTTTTAAATTTATCCTTTAATCTTTCTTTGGATATCATTTCAAACCATGTTATGGTTTTCCAAACTAGTCGGGATTAGCGAACCACACCGAAGTAATTATTTATTTTATTTCCCAATCCCAACCTATTCATCCCATGAATCAAAACTGGTAATACTCCATATCTAACACCACAGTGTTATCGATAAAATTAATTACCATTTCACGTTCAAATCTAATTAAAGATTTAACTATCGTTTTGGAGCAAAACTTGTGATACTCCATTCTCGCCCACTTTCAAAATTTGATAATTTAGATTATCAATTCACCTTTCAATCTAATTACATATTCATTAAAACTCCTTTTACTGGGTTAAAGAACTAATGTTATTTAAAACACAGTTCACGATAAACCCAAATCATATTCTATTTATTATCGGGTTAAAGAACAAGTGTTATTTAAAACACCGTCCACGATAAACCCAAATCCCATTTGATATTAAATACAAGGCTCTGAATAGAAAATATATCGGCTTATATTCAATATCAAATTCTAAAACCCACAAATATCGCTTTGGAAATAACGATATAAAATATATCTTCCAAATTTCCTCCAAAATATCTGTATAATCGCGGAATCTAATATGGAAATATTCCAAAGACAATTTCGATTCAAATCCATTCCAATTCATATATTGGAAATTCTGGTTATTCAAAACCCATTTCAAATCCAATTTATTTATTTAAAAATTAATAAATTATTATTCTAGTTACTAACTAGTTCATTTCGATAAAAATCTGTTTTTATCTTTTCAAATATGGGATTTTTCAGCCCAATTCTTTCCAAATCATTTCCTACGATTTTACACTAATTATTAATATTTTTAATAATTTTATCAAGGCCCGTACAGTCGATTTCCAATAACGGCAATCGAACTGCACTTACAGCGACCTTTTCCAAATTTGATTTGGACATAATTCCAAATCCAACTGTTAGATTTCAAATTTCTAATATTCATTGGAAAGCTCTTTTCGATAAGAACCCAACGGTTCCGTTTAAGGAGAATACGACGGTCAGATCTCCTGTAATGTCCGTTCAAAGTCAATGGTCGAAATTCACGAACAACCGCGGCGCGGCGCGTTCTATTCAGGCCATTATATATATAATATATATATATATAATATATATATATATAATATATATATATATTATATATATATTTCGTCGATTTCCTTTTAAAACGAATTTTATAAATCATTTCAAATTTGTTTCAAAAACAATTTCAACCTTCATTTCAAATCCAAATCAAAATTGAATTTTCCATTGTAAATTCTTTTTACATTCATTTCTATTTGATTTCAATTCAAATCAATTCCAATTCAATTTCAGTTCGTTTTCAATTCTATTTGAATTCATTTCAATTCGAATTCATTTTATATTCAATTCAATTCGAATTCATTTTCCAAATATTCGATTTTTAAATCTCTTTTCAATATTCATTATAAAAACGAATATAATCGATATAAATATCGTTCACGTCAAAATAGCGTATCTCTAATCAACACGGCTTATATTTTTCAATGACTTCGTTATTCTATTCAACAAATGAATATTTATTCTATTCAACACATGAATCTATATTTCTTTCAACACATGACTAATCTCAACAAATGAGTACTGTCAACACGTGACTATTTTTGTTATTTAATATATTTTATAAAATTACGATTTCTATCGTTTAATTTTTAATCAGACTCCAACCGTAAATTGGTAAGAGAACGATCCCCTAAGTATTAACCCCGAAGGCTGAAACCAACATCAGATCAATACCCAGGAGACCACTCATCTTATCTACTTTCCAGTTAGTTTCTAATTATATATATGATAAAGATGTAAATTTTATTGTTAAAATATATTTTTTTGCAAGGCTTACGGGGTTGAGTGGACCCCTACCACTTTATTGATGCACTGGAGAGAAAAAAACACAAGAGGATGTAGAAACACAGTACATCACACTACGAGTGAAAACAACGAAAAACACAAAAACAGAAAAAAAAGATTACATTAAAGCAACCAAAATCCCCGGATCATACGTAAAGCTTAAGAATTTAATTCCTTCACGAATCTCCATTCTTATCCTCTTTGCCAATTGATTTACAATCAGCGCTTTAGTTGGATCAAAGATGCACACGTTCCTTTCTTTCCATACTGCATATACAAACTTCTTCAACACATAATTAAGCAATCTACCTTTCCGCCTCTTTCTACTGGTTTGGCTCTTTAGTTTCCTCCATTCCATTGCTGATATATTCGTTGCGTCCGTCCTTCCTATGTTTGACATCAACTCTCTCCAGAATTGGTACAGAACGACACATTCAAAAAAAAGATGTTCAAGTGATTCATTCTTATCTTTGCAGAAGACACATGTTTTATCAATTTGCATTCCACGTTGGTACAGCTTATCCTTTGTAAGAATTGCACCATGTATCACCTTCCATAACATGAAGTTATCCTTAGCACAATTGTCATTTGACCAGATTTTCCTGCTCCAAATACACTTCGACATTTCATCAATGAGAGCAATATTATTGTACACACCTTTTATTTTGAATTTTTTTCCTTCTTTCCCCCATGCAGTTATGTCACCTTGAGTATTATCCACTTGTATATGATCAGCTTGCAGCCATAGTTGGTTGACTTTTTGAATATGAGTGACAGGAAGAATGATATTATTACCTTGTACAAATTCAGCGACTCTTGTCTGTCGATTGATACCGGTACTTAACATCTCAAGATGAGTCAGCTCATTGCTCAAGATTAAGCCATTTTGTAGCCAAGGATCATCCCACAGCTCCACTTTCGAACCATGTTTGATTTTGAACTTGAAAAGTGGAAGGACAGTCTGCCTAAGTTTGAATATGGACCGCCAAGTCCAGCTAGTTCCTTGCGGTTGAACCACAGTCCAGAAATTCCTGTTCCTAGTTACATTATGCTTCGACCATTTCACCCGAATACTATCCTTGTCATTCAAAAAGTTATTAGCGTGCTTTAACATTGCTGCTTTATTCCATGTCATTAAATTCACCACTCCAAGCCCACCTTTACTTATCGGCATCTCAATTTCCTTGAAAGCGATTGGAGCTAAGTATCTACCTTCACTCTTACCCTTCCATAGATATCTCATCATAGCAGTTTTAATCATGGATATCAACTTTGTTGGGAGAATGAACGTTCTGGACCAGTAGACTTGCATGGAGAAGATTACAGATTTGATCAAGGTTAACCTACCTGCTTGACTAAGCAACCTCGCAGTCCATATGTTGAGATGTGCAGTAATCTTGGAGTAGAGGGGCATACATTGCCAAACAGAAATTTTGAAGTAGTTAAAGGAAGACCAAGATAAGAAATGGTCGCACTATTATTGATCAGACCAGTTTTCATTTGAAGAGCAAGTGCGAGGTCAGGAGAAACTCCAGTAGTCTTCATGTCGGATTTTCTAAGGTTGACTTTTAATCCAGTCATAAGGTAGAAATTAGAGAGCGTTTCAAAGATCATATCAACCATTCTAGCATTAGGAGTACAGAAGATGACAAGATCATCCGCAAACATGAGCGACGAAATTCTTGGTTCATGACACTTGGGGTGCAGTTTAAACTGGCCGTTATCGATCTTTTGATTTAGCATTTGCGTGAGTACTTCCATAACCGTGATGAAGATATAGGCAGAGATTGGGTCGCCTTGACGAATTCCTTGCCTACTTGGAAAGAAACCATGATTAGAACCGTTTAACACAATAGAGAAATTAGCAGAAGAAATACAAGAGTATATCCAGGTTACAAAGTAAGGAGGAAAATTCATGTATCCAAAAATTCTAAAATTAGAGTCCCACTGAAGCATGTAGAATGCTTTCATGATATCCAATTTAAACATAGCCCTCGGAGTAGCATTAACACTGGAATAACCATTTAATATTTCATGAGATAATAGAACGTTGTCAAGAATAACTCTACCCGGCAAGAACGCTGCTTGATTTGAGGAAATAATGGAAGGAAGTACAGTTTTAAGACGAGCAGCTATTATTTTGGAAATGCACTTATATATCGTATTGCAGCAGGATATCGGCCTATAATCAGAGACTTTAGAAGCATTTTTGATTTTGGGAATCATTGCAAGATTTGTTGTATTAAAAGACATTAACAAATTTGCTTTTTTGAAAAAGTGTTTCACAGCAGCAAATACTTCTCCTTGAATGAAATTCCAACATGTAGTATAGAAGCATGCATTGAGACCATCAGGACCACCAGCAGAATTCTTATTAAGAGAGAAAATAGCTTCATGAACTTCATCGATAGTTACTTCTTGGCACAGCAGATTATAATCGGAAATTGATAGTTTTGGGAGAATATATAGGTCAATTAAGTCAATATTGGGTGTAAAGTTTTCTTTGTTACCAAATAAATCAGAAAAGTGGTCAACAAAAGCTTCCCCGACTTCACGCTGAGAGTTGAAAACTTTGCCATTAGAGTTAGTGATACTTACAAGGTTCTCTCTGCAATGCTTGTTTTTCAGAGAGGCATGAAAGTACTTACTATTCTTATCGCCTTCAATCCTCCATTTAATTCTCTGCAATGCTTGTTAAAATATTTCGCTTAACACATGAATCTATATTTCTTTCAACACATGACAAATCTCAACAAATGAGCACGGTCAACACGTGAATCTTTATTTTATAATAGTATTTATTTTCCCAATTGGAATGAGGCCCAATCAATTACCATATAATGTTAATTATATGGATTCCATACAACACATGTATATAATAGCAACGATAAATAATCAACCATCATTCAAAGTGCACCACACAACTGCATAAGCATTAAATATAAATAATTAACGCTTACACAGTCTGTCGACCAATCGATCGACATACAATTAAATAATTGGGATTAGTGTCCGCCAAATATCATCCCAACACCCGTGTGGGGTTTCAGTCTACAAACACTGAATATTATTTGTGTCGTTGGGCGACGTGTAAAATTTATCGTCCCAATCAATGTCCTTCAAATAGGTGTACATAAACAAACCGTCTGGTTTGTAAATGAATATTTATTTATTCACATTCACGTTAAAAATTATATTTTTAATGATAAAATATTTTTAACTATATAAATAGTTTATTTTATTTCACATCACACAATCAATTTTCATCGCAACAAACAATCAAACATACAAGCCATCCATGGTCTGTGGACGACGGGTGTCGGGTGCTACTAAACACCGTCTGCATCCTAGTATATATTTTTAACTAGAAAACTAGATTTAAAGTGAGAAGTTCTCACTGACTAGCTAAACCAACGCCATGACTCTTCTTATGTAGAAAATCTTCGCCGTTCTCGCCTTTTGTCAATTTCATTGTCCGTAGCCACTACATATATAAAAATCACATTTTTATATTGTTACTATATAGATAAAAATTCTATTTTTATGCCGCTACTATATAGATCAAAATTCTATTTTTATACCGCTACTATATAGATAAAAATTCTATTTTTATACCGCTGTTATATAGATAAAAATTCTATTTTTATCACACTATTCTCTATATAAAAATTATATTTTTGTATATCTACTTCTAATATAAAGATCGAATTTTTATATCATCGCTATAAAAATCACATTTTTGTTTCAACATATATATAATAAAAATCAGATTTTTATTTCGCTACATATATAAAGATGATATTTTTATATTCTCTATTATATAAAAAACCATATTTTTAATATGCCACTAGTATAAAAATTATATTTTTATTTTTCTTGCTACAACATATACAAAAAATCTAATTCTTCACATGATAAAAATCAAATCTTTATCTTTGCTGTATTATATAAAAATCAAATCTTTATCTTTGCTATATAAAAAATCGAATTTTTACCCTAATTTCATACACAGAAAAACTAAATTTTTATTCTAATTTCTACCTACATAAAACTGAATTTTTACATTGAAACCATCTACTCAAAAATCGTATATTTTTATATTTGCAAGAATAAATAAAAATAAAACCGAAAACAAAACTCTCTGTGAAAATTGGGGGGAGATTTTCTGTTCACGGATCGAGGAGGCAGAGGAGAGGAGGAGCAGGGCGGTGCTCAGGCTGAAATGGCGCGACGTTTATTGGGTTTGGGGGGGACTGTCTTCGACGTAGGTGGAAGGAGGAGGGATAACAGGCGGAGTGGGTTGTCGGGGTCATCGGCGGTGGTGGTGGGGGTTGCCTGGCGGTGCGACGCGCCTGAAATGGGAGGAGGGATTAGGGGAAAGCATGGAAGGAGGAGGAGGGGAGAAGGACGAGCGGAGGAGAGAGGAAGATCGAAGGGGGCGGAGACTTCGGTGGCGGCAGCCACCCTGGGCGGCGCGGCGATGAACATCGACCAGGGGGGGCTCCGTTCTTTTCTTTCTCTTTTTTTTATTATTTTAAAATCGATATGAAAGGAAGAGAGAGAAGAGGGGTGAGGATATAGGAATATATATATTTTTTATTTTATTTAATTAATTTCAAAAAGGTACCTTTTTATTTTGACCTCGAAACGAAATCCACCGTCTGTCATCCATAGCTAATTACCCCCATTCCGAACACAATGGGATATGTATCGTAAGATGATTCAATTGTTTCGATCAGTTTTCGTCAAAATTAAAATATAACTCTATATATTGAATTTGAACGCGCATTTCAATTTACCGGGGCCATGTACGGACTCTAAAAATTCCCAAAAAATATTTCTAGCTTCGTATTGACGATACGATCCTAACAAAACTAATTTCATCAAATTCTGAGACCGTTTGAAAAATGGCCATTTTCCAGTTGATTAAAATCAACTGAAACAGCTCAAACGCGTTTTACTTCGCCACGCTCACATATTGATTCGAAAAATTACGAATTTTGGAATCTAGCAATAACTTGACATCACGGATCCAACATAAGTGGTTTCGTCGAAAACCGAGGTCGTTTGCAAAATTTCCATTTTTAAGGGCCAGAATTCCATAGCGACTATTCTGAATTTTCAACTGGACATATCTTTTGATCCCCGCTATGAAATTTCAATTTTTCGGATTCGTTGGAAAGATATTCTCAATTAGATTCAAATATTTTTTGTTTCGCCAAAATCCCGTTTATTTTGCACCCGGTACATTCATTTGAATTTTGAAATCAAATTATCGAACTACCACGCCATTTTCAGTTCCTTTTATAATTATAAATAAATATTTATATTGTAACGATGATCTATATAAATATATACGTTCTATTTCTATTCAAAATAAATTTCTCGTCGATATTATTTCAAATATTCAAAATTCACTAAAATCGCCAAAATAAAAATTTTAAATTGGCTTAGATTTTCCGGGTTGTTACAGTCTCCCCCGCTTAAAACTTTTCGTCCCCGAAAAGGAACGAAGCTGAAAGTTGTTTAACTAATCAACCCAACTTTCATTATTTTCCTTACGGCTTAAGTTCTTCAATTTTTCAGTTTCTAAGAACTTTTCAATTTTTTCAAAAATTTGGCTAACACCCTAAATTTTTGAAAAATTTCTCCATAACCTCCCCTGCACCGGGGACTTCGGGGCATTTCATATAGCCTCCCATGGCCTTCTTCAATCCAAAAGAAAAGGAAAAAGCCAATCGGCTCATAAAATCATCCAAACCCAAAGAAATACAATAAACATGTACCTATTTGTCGGGCAAACAATTTTATTCTTCTGCTCTAGCCTCCTTGCTATGACCTGTTCAATGTAAGTACATGTATATGCATGCAATTGTAATCATTTTTCAATACAGTTCAATAATCGGTTCCATTAGGCTAAATGGTTCAAAATTTCAAACAAATAGCCAAACAACACAATCAGCAATCAATTAGTGAATTAGAATTTCAAATTCATAATTTTGATACATATACAAAAAATCATGTTCGGATGCCAAATCACAACAATAAACCTATCTAGTTTTTGGTTCTCACACTAGTCTAATGGAAATATATAGAAATAACACCTTCGATACTCGAAAATAAATACTGATAATGCTGCAGCCTTATCAGAATCATCCCCAGGCAACTAGAGTGTGATTCTATATCTATCCAGTATATTAGAACTTCAAATATACGTTCATGACGTGTATATGCAAAATCTTTATATATTGGATTGTCCAAATTAAATACAAATAAAATATTCAAATACGTATAAACTGGTTTAAATTTTCATAACAATATTATTTTATTTTAAAAATATACTCTTCACACACGTTCTAGGATACTACTGATCCCATCTCTAACGAGTTATTCTAATTGGATATTACTAACCTAATATCTGAAGAATTCTTTCGTTCGGTTCTAAAGTGTCTTGTTCTCGAGCTCTGTAAACCAAAGCTCTGATACCAAACTGAGACGACTCGAACTTCCCCGGTAAGGAAAGCACGGATAGAATTGAGGACAACACACATCGGAACGCAAACAGGAGAACATTTCATTGTTTATTACAACAATTCCATCAGAATAAAAGAATATACAGTATGAATAAATATTACACACTCGATAAATATCAGAGATTACAATAAATTACATAGCATCGGAAAAATATACAAAACACAACTGAAAGTAATACACGGATACAGAGCTTTCCGAGCATCGTTCCAGTTGTAAATCAGGATCCTGTGAATATAAATCTGCAAAACCAAAACTACTAGCTGCCCATGTGGAAAACAGGGGCACCCAGAGTTTAGGTTAAAACAATAAACTCCAGGTCAATCATGTGACTGGTGTGAGAACTAAAACAGTTATTTATATTGATTTTTAAAGTTCGGTAAATCAAGGGATCGCGCCATATATCACGGAACGGGTTTCCTCCCAAGAATACCAGTGCATAAAACAAACAGCGCAATGCTAAGTAAAGAAAAATGAAGCTGTTATAAGACCCAGGTCCCATCACACAATGCAACGCAAGCTGGAGGATAGGGTATTACCTTATAACAGCCAAAGAATGCTTGATACGCGAAATTTTATCTTTTGATTCTTAATCAGACCCCAACCGTAAATTAGTAAGAGAACGATTCCCTAAGTATTTACCCCGAAGGCCGAAACCAACATCAGACCAATACCCAGGAAACTACCCATCTTAGCTCGTTTCCAGATAGTTTCTGATTTTATATACAATCATAAATATCAATCATAAGCGGCATGGGTACCATATATCATGTCGCCAATACTAGGCTCTACCATCAAAACCGAAATGTCACGTATTGGAAATTGGATTTCCGTCATGAGTCGAGGCAAGGGGCAAGCTCCACTCCGCTTCGAGACACTCTAGAAAATGTTTCAAGACTTCGCACTCTGGGTAACCCTTGGAAGTGGCTGGGTCGGTCCACCCTTACGTTTGAGGATTAGTTATTCCTGAACACACTTTTCCCGGTCCTTACAGACCTATAATCGAGGTGCCTTGCATTCCAACAACCACAAAGATGAAAGTAATATAAATGTCAGCCAGTTTAAGCACTGACACCATCATAACTAGAAAGAAACGTCGTGTTCTTCCAGCGGTCCTTATCCCGTTTTTGACTCATAACAAGGTGTGAGGCTCGCGAATCCACGCTATACACAAAGCTATGCCACGTGGGCCGTGCTTTGATCATCAACCACAAAGCTTTGATCTTCAAAAGCCTTGATCATTTGCCACTTAGGCGTGCCACATAGGAAATTCACCCCATGCGACTGATGTCCATCGATATACAACCTCTGAGCTCATACGTCGCAGAGAAGGGTGTTAAGCACGAGAATAAATTCTCCACCGCCAAACAGATGTATATTTAATAGAGATCAATCAACACAGAATAAAATCCAATGTCAGACACACAGTCCATTTACAAGTTCGTTCTGGGTCTAAACGAAACCGGAGGCACTTTCCTTGCATATCCATCGATGTCCAAGTACGTCTGGACGATCACCAACTGATTCCCTCATCTTGGGTGTACAGCCCAATCAAGATCATCAGTAATCACCCAAACGATGTGAAGACTTCCGGTCTTCAACCACCGTCTTCATCTTCGACATATCGTCGAATCGGTTATTCAGAATGGGTATAAACCCGGCCTTTCTGAATAACCCGCGTATATAGTAAACAAATGTTACACAAACAGAACATATGCCTCATTCCAATTCATCAGTCACTAACCGTAAATTAGCAAGAGAACAATTCCCCAAATATTAACCCCGAAGGCCGAAACCAACATTAGACCAATACCCAGGAAACCATTCTTCTTAGCTAACCTATAGTTAGTTTCTAAATTTCACATTCTTAGGGAAAAGTTCCCATTAATTTTATCAAAGATAAATTCTTTTAAATTTATCCTTTAATCTTCCTTTGGATATCATTTCAAACCATGTTATAGTTTTCCAAACTAGTCGGGATTAGCGAACCACACCGAAGTAATTATTTATTTTATTTCCCAATCCCAACCTATTCATCCCATGAAGCAAAAGTGGTAATACTCCATATCTAACACCACGGTGTTATCGGTAAAATTAATTACCATTTCACGTTCAAATCTAATTAAAGATTTAACTATCGCTTTGGAGCAAAACCAGTGATACTCCATTCTCGCTCACTTTCCAAATTTGATAATTTAAATTATCAATTCACCTTTCAATCTAATTACAGATTCATTAAAACTCCTTTGACTGGGTTAAAGAACTAGTGTCATTTAAAACATAGTTCACGATAAACCCAAATCACATTCTATTTATTATCGGGTTAAAGAACAAGTGTTATTTAAAACACCGTCCACTACAAACCCAAATCCCATTTGATATTAAATAAAAGGCTCTGAATAGAAAATATATCGGCTTATATTCAATATTAAATTCTGAAACCCACAAATATCGCTTTGGAAATAACGATATAAAATATATCTTCCAAATTTCCTCCCAAATATCTGTATAATCGCGGAATCTAATATGGAAATATTCCAAAGACAATTTCAATTCAAATCCATTCCAATTCATATATTGGAAATTCTGGTTATTTAAAACCCATTTCAAATCCAATTTATTTATTTAAAAATAAATAAATTATTATTCTAATTACTAACTAGTTCATTTCGATAAAAATCTATTTTTATCTTTTCAAATATGGGATTTTTCAGCCTAATTCTTTCCAAATCATTTCCTACGATTTTACTCTAATTATTAATATTTTTAATAATTTTATCAAGGCTCGTACAGTCGATTTCCAATAACGGCCATCGAACTGCACTTACAACGACCTTTTCCAAATTTGATTTGGACATAATTCCAAATCCAACCGTTAGATTTCAAATTTCTAATATTCATTGGAAAGCTCTTTTCGATACGAATCCAACGGTTCCGGTTTTAGGAGAATCCGACGGTCGGATCTCCCGTAATGTCCGTTGGAAGTCAACGGTCGAAATTCACGAACTACCGCAGTGCGACGCGTTCTATTCAGGCCATTATATATATAATATATATATATTATATATATTTCGTCGATTTCCTTTTAAAACGAATTTTATAAATCGTTTCAAATTTGTTTCAAAAACAATTTCAATCTTCATTTCGAATCCAAATCAAAATTGAATTTTCCATTGTAAATTCTTTTTACATTCATTTCTATTTGATTTCAATTCAAATCGATTCCAATTCAATTTCAGTTCGTTTTCAATTCGATTTGAATTCATTTCAATTCGAATTCATTTTATATACAATTCAATTCGAATTCATTTTCTAAATATTTGATTTTTAAATCTCTTTTCAATATTCATTATAAAAACGAATATAATCGACATAAATATCATTCGCGTCAAAATAGCGCATCTCTAATCAACACGGCTTTATATTTTTCAATGACTTCGTTATTCTATTCAACAAATGAATATTTATTCTATTCAACACATGAATCTATATTTCTTTCAACACATGACTAATCTCAACAAATGAGTACTGTCAACACGTGACTATTTTTGACCTTGAAACGAAACCTACCGCCTGTCGTCCATAGCTAATTCCCCCATTCCGAACACAATGGGATATGTATCGTAAGCTAATTCGATCGTTTCGATCAGTTTTCATCAAAATTAAAATATAACTCTATACATTGAATTTGAACGCGCATTTCAATTTACCGGGGCCACATACGGACTCTAAAAGTTCCCGAAAAATATTTCTAGCTTCGTATTGACGATACGATCCTAACAAAACTAATTTCGTCAAATTCTGAGACCGTCTGAAAAAAGGCCATTTTCCAGTCGATTAAAATCAACTGAAACTGCTCAAACGCGTTTTACTTCGCCACGCTCACATATTAACTCGAAAAATTACGAATTTTGGAATCTAGCAATAACTTGACATCATGGATCCAACAAAAATGTTTCGTCGAAAACTGAGGTCGTTTGCAAAATTTCCATTTTTAAGGGCCAGAATACCATAGCGTCTATTCTGAATTTTTGTGACGACCCGATTTCCCGTTCTCACGGAAACAAGGTTATCTTTGGAATATAACACAGAAACAGATAATAGCAGAACAGAATTAAATAAATACACCAGAATGAACAACAAAATATACTGGATAAAAATAATCATCAGAGTTACACAGTATACAGGATCTTACTTAGTACAAATACAGTTCAGCTATACATAAATGTCTACAGCGGAAATAAACAAAATATGTACAATAGGAGCTGAACAGCATAAAAAGAAATAAATGATAGAATCCATCTTCAGCTCCAGCTATCCAGAAAGAACCAGCTAAACCTGAATACAAGGCTGCCCGTGTAGAAAAAGGGGCACCCGAGTTTGAGAGTGAAACAAACTACGAGTCAGTCATGGGACTGGTATGAGAAATCCACTCAACACATATATAATCGGCTAATCACAGGACCACGCCACTTTCGTGGAACGGGTTTACTCCATTGGATTGCCAGTGCTTTAAAACAAATCTTTCTTTTACACATCGCTATGCTTTTTATAAAAAATGAAGCCGTTATAAGACTCAGTTCCCATCACACAATGCAACGCAAACCGGAGGATAGAGTTTTTACCTTATAACGGCCAAGATATGCTTGATACGAATAAAACAAAGGCATTTGATATTATTGCTAGTGTCTATATGTTTTGAAAACAATTTCAAATCATAACTATCAATCATAGACGGCATTAATGCCCCATACCACTATGTCGCCATATATAGGTATACAATCAAAACCGCACGATGTCGTATTTGGAAATTGGATTTCCGTCATGAACCAAGGCAAAAGATAGTCCTTACCGAATTCGAGACTGCCTAGCCCGAGTCTCAGGCAAGCGCGCAGGCAAGCCTTGGAGCGACAGGGCCGGTCCACCGACGTGGATTATTATACCTGAGCACTACGTTTCGCCGCCCTTTGGGGCGTAAGCGAGCCAACGAATGACTCCATCGGACCCGGATCGTCCGATCTAACCGAGGCGCCTCGCAACAGCAACAACCACATAAGTCAAACTCGTCAGGGCGTGTAAAACCACTGACGCCACTTTTAGCTAGGAGGAAACGTAGGCCCTCCCTGAGGTCCGTTCTCCCGTTTTAGGTTCATACCGGGGTGTGAGGCTCGCGAATTCACATTATACACAAAGCTACGCCACACAGGCGGTGCTTTGATCATCACCACAAGACTTTGCTTTTCAACAGAAGCCCTGATCACTGCATCTTAGCATGCCACACAGAATAAATCCTATGTCAGACACACAGTCCATTTACAAGTCCGTTCTGGGTCTGAACGAAACCGGAGGCACTAAATACCTCGCAAACCCTTTGATCAACACGTACGTCTGAACGATCACCACTCATTATCCATATTTCGGGATGCCTCCCAATCAGGACCTCGGTTACCATCCAAACGAGGTGAAGATCTCCGGTCTTCGACCATCGTCTTCATCTTCGAATTTCAATCGTCGGTCGATTATTCGAAATGAGAATTAACTCGGCCTTTTCAAATAACTCACGTATATTTAGAATTTCAAATCGATTTATTTCAATGGTTAAATTATTCGACAACACTAATTGTGTTCTTTAATATAGTTTTCACACCAAACACATTCAACCATCAAACATCACATAAATCAAGCAAATTCAGTTTATTTCCATTCCATATCGCTTACGATATTTTATAACTATTTATCGCTATTTTTATTTATTTTAAAATAGCCATTTTATTCAAAACGACGCTTCGGGCCATAAGGCGGCCGTGGCGCTGTTTTTCTTCAGATTTGATTTACACATATCTGAAAATCTAACCGTTGGATCTTCACAAAATTTACATCATTGGAAAGGTCTTTTCAAAACGAACCCAACGGTTCCAGTTTCGGGAAAATCCGACGGTCGGATCTCCCGGTACAATCGTTTGAATTTTCGATTCCAAATTACGAACTGCAGCGTCGTTATTCGATTAAATATAATTTTATTTATATATATAAATAAATATAATCGTTTCTGGCGCTGTTTTTCTTCAGATTTGAATTAAACATTCCAGACAATCCAACCGTTGGATTTTTACAAGGTTGGTGCCGTTGGAAAGATTATTCCAAGGCGAACCCGACGGTTGAGGTTTCGGGAAAATCCAATGGTCGGATTTCCCGTACTAGTCGTTTGAAATCACGGTTTCAAAATACGAACTGCACGGCCTCGTTTCGTTTTAATTTTATTTATATTTATATAGTTATATAAATATAGTTCATTCGATGATTTCTATATCGTTTTCACTTCAAAAAATTTTCTAACACCTTAAATTTTGGAAAAATTTCGCCATAACCTCCCCTGCACCGGGAGCGTCGGGAAATCGCAAATAGCGTCCCGGTCCTTCTAATCTCAAAAAGAAAAAGAAAAAGCCAAGCGGCTAGCCAATCAGGCTCAAAATCATCACCCAAACAAATCAGTAAATGTGTACCTATTTGTCGGGCACAAAATTTTATTCCTCTTCTCTAGCCCCTTTGCTATAACCTGTTTAATGAATATGCATGTACATATATATACAGTTCATATCATTTTTCATTTTCTATTCAACTTCATATTCGATTTCTATTTGGTTTAAAAACACCATTCATTCTAATGTTACATAAATAGGTGCAAATCATTTCATTAGCTAATTAATGAATATTTCAACTCATATATGTTTATTTTGAACAAGTGGCTATTTTTAACACTTCACATTTTAACGATTTATGCATACAATAAAAATGTGATTTTTATTGTAAAACAATTCATTTCAAAATATGAATACCATTCAACACATGAATTTCTAAACAACGAATGAATATCAATTCAACACATGAATGTTTTCAATAGTTTTTACATATGGATAAAAATGTGATTTTTATTATCGAACAATTTATTTCAAAATATGAATACCATTCAACACATGAATTTCTAAACAACGAATGAATATCAATTCAACACATGAATGTTTTCAATAGTTTTTACATATGGATAAAAATGTGATTTTTATTATCGAACTATTTATTTCAAAATATGAATACCATTCAACACATGAATTTCTAAACAACGAATGAATATCAATTCAACACATGAATGTTTTCAATAGTTTTTACATATGGATAAAAATGTGATTTTTATTATCGAACTATTTATTTCAAAATATGAATACCATTCAACACATGAATTTCTAAACAACGAATGAATATCAATTCAACACATGAATGTTTCTATAGTTTTTACATATGGATAAAAATGTGATTTTTATTATCGAACTATTTATTTCAAAATATGAATACCATTCAACACATGAATTTCTAAACAACGAATGAATATCAATTCAACACATGAATGTTTCTATAGTTTTTATATATCGATAAAAATGTGATTTTTATTATCGAACTATTTATTTCAAAATATGAATACCATTCAACACATGAATTTCTAAACAACGAATGAATATGAATTCAACACATGAATGTTTCTATAGTTTTAAGCAAATGAAAATAATTCAATCACACAAATATTATTCAAAATTTCGGCAGCATAACGGCAGGGTAGTTACACCGGCACCGTCCCTAGTACGGCTCCTCGCTCTACCTTAAAACCTCGCGGTTTTTGACAATGGGAATCATGCATCTAGTTCGCACGCAGGCGGCATGTATATATTTATTTCATTTCCACAAACTAATCCTAAGTGGTTTCAACCAAATATTTCACAACCACAAACGGGTATTTTTCAACCACAATCAACCAATATCCATCACAAACAATCCCAAACAATCATTCAATTTTCACAACAATTTCAACCAATAAATATCGTCCATGGTTTGTGGACGAGGGGGCGTATATATATATATATTTATATATAGCAATTTATATATCGCTATTCACTTTCATTTCACACGTATATATATAAATTTTAAATCAGAAATCTCACCAATAGCTATCCAACTGCACGACTCTTCCTAATAGAAATCTTCGCCTATTTGTCGCTTTCACCCGTATTCTCTGCATATGTAAAAATAGAATTTTTACCTTTGCTTTCAACATATAAAAATATGCCTTTTCCTATTTAAAGTTCAGATCTTGTTCCATTAAAGTTTAAACCTTTCCTATTTAATATTTAAACCATTTTTAAAAACAAAATCAGTTTTATTTCTTTTTAAAAAAAATCAGTTTTAAAATTCCTTTATAAAAATCTGTTTTACACTTTTAAAACTTTCAGCTTTTATACTTTTAAAACTTTTCAGTTTTTACTTTATAAAAATTTCTGTTTTCTATATTCTTTCAAAAATTCTGTTTTATTTCTTTATATTTTAAAACAGTTTCAGTTTTAAACTTTATTTAATTTATTCAGTTTTTAATTTACTTTTCAAAACAGTTTTTATATTTTATAAAAATGCAGTTTTTATAACTTAAAATAAAAATACAGTTTTATAACTTAAAATAAAAAGACAGTATTTAGTTTTAACAAAACTAAATTAAAACTAAAAATAAAATTAAAAAAAAAGGTAAAATGGCTCACCGTGGTGTCGAAGGGGAGGAGGCGTTCGTCGGTTTGGGTCTCTCGAGGGTAGCGTCGCGACTGGATTCGACGGGGGAGGTGGGGGCTCTGCGTCTTCGCGAGCTTCGAGGGGGGGTTCGAAGTACGAGGAAGAGGGGGGGTACGGTGAGGGCGGCGGCTTCGCTTCAGGGGGGGCTCTTCGTCGGCGTTCGAGGTTGGGGGGGGGGGGGCGGCTCTGGCGATTCGATTAGGTTTTGTTTTTTTTTTTTTTTTTCTTCTGAAAATTGTTTAAATGAATCGGGGGGGCCAGTGAAAAGAAAAAGGGGGGAAAGGGAATTAAAAGATATTTTTTTTTTATTATTATTATTTAATTATGCAAAAAGTTGACTTTTACCCACGACCTCGAAACGAGGCCCACCGCCTGTCGTCCATAGCGTTTTACCCCCATTCCGAACACAATGGGATATGTATCGTAAGCTGGTTTGATCGTTACAATCAGTTTCCGTTGAATTTACAATTTAAATCCTTATATTGAATTTTAAACGTACATTTCAAATTACCGGGGCCACATACTAACTAGAAAAATTCCAGAAAAATATTTTCTAGCTTCGTATTGACGATACGGTCCTAACAAAACTAGTTTCGTCGAATTCTGAGACCGTTTGAAAAATGGCCAATTTCCAGTCGATTAAATTCAACAGAAACTGGTTAAACGCGTTTTCCTTTGCCACGCTCACATATTGATTCGAAAAATTATGAAATTTGAAACCTAGCAATAACTTGACACTGCGGATCTAACAAAAGTGGTTTCGTCTAAATCCGAGGTCATTTGCAAAATATCCATTTTTAAGGGCCTGAATTCCATAGCGACTATTCAGAATTTTCAACTGGACATATCTTTTGATTCCCGCTATCAAATTTCGATTGGTCGGATTCGTTAGAAAGATATCATCAATTAGATACTAATGTTTTTGGTCTCACTAAAATCCGGATTGTTTTGCACCCGGTATATTCAATTGAAGTTTGAAATCGAATTATCGAACTACCGCGCCATTTTCAATTCTATATATAATTATAATTAATTATATTCGTTTTCAAATGTCGATTCAAACTCAGTTTTCATCGTCATTAACTAAAATATTTATTTTAAATATTTAAAATCCATTATTTTAGCCAATTTAAAATTTTTAAATTGGTTCAGATTTTCTGGGTCGTTACAATCTCCCCCACTTAAAACTTTTCGTCCCCGAAAAGGAATAAAGTCGAAAGTGGTTTGATAATTCTACGATCACACAATACAACAACCAATTTGTTTTTAATATTCAGAGAATAGAATAAACAATGCACATCCATGGGAAGAAAATAGCAACAGAATAGAGAATTAAATGGTAATGCAAGGTAAAGTAAATGTACCTTGCACCAGAGTCAATCAGAGATATCGACTCGGCATCTGGGGTAAGCTTTCTGAATGCTCTCCTCAGTTTCCCAAGTACAATCTCGCGGATCTCCACTCCATTGCACTTTGACTAAGTGAACCTTCTTGTTCCTCAGCTCTTTGGTTTCTTTGCCGATAATCTTTAGTGGCTCTCGCCTCACAGCTAATTCTGGAGTAATTTCAATATCCTGCTGAGCTGCTTCTTCCACGATCAAGTCTGGATCATGAACGTGCTTTCGAAGTTGAGATATATGAAATACATCATGAACTCCAGGCAACCAGTCAGGCAGTTTAACTTTATATGCGAGAGTTCCAATCCGTTCCAGAATAGGAAACGGACCAATGAATTTAGGCGCTAACTTTCCAGTTTTACCGAACCTGATAACTCCTCTCATCGGCGATACTTTCAAATATACATAGTCGCCAACTTCAAAGGATATATCTCTTCTTCTTTTATCGGCATAGCTCTTTTGTCGGCTTTGAGCGGCGAGTAATCGCTTCTTAATAAAATCGACTTTGTCGGCAGCTTCTCGAATCATATCAGGACCCAACACAAGTCTATTTCCAGGCTCGACCCAACAAGCAGGAGATCGGCACGGTCTACCATACAATGCTTCGAATGGCGACATTGTCAGACTCGCCTGGTAGCTGTTGTTATAAGAGAATTCAGCCAAATGTAGATGGTCTTCCCATGATCCACCGAAATCTATAACACAAGCCCGCAATAGATCTTCTAAAATACGATTCACCCTCTCAGTCTGACCGTCTGTCTGAGGATGATAAGCGGTGCTCAAGTTTAACTTCGTTCCTAGCTCGACTTGAAATGCTTCCCAGAATTTGCTAGTGAATATTGTATCTCTATCACTTACTATACTGAGCGGCACTCCATGCAGTCTAACTATTTCCCTGAAGTAAATCTGCGCCAGACTCTGAGCGGTTCTATTTGATTTGACAGGTATGAAATGGGCGGTCTTCGTGAAACGATCTACGATCACCCAAATACTGTCATTTCCTTTCCTGGTTCTGGGCAAACCATCGATGAAATCCATAGAAATATGTTCCCACTTCCAGCCAGGAACTTCTAGCGGTTGTAATAATCCAGCCAATTTCTGTTGATCACTTTTGACTAACTGGCAAGTAGGGCATCGACTAACATATATTGAAACGTCTCTTTTCATAGCCTTCCACCAGAATGTTCTTTTGAGGTCGTTGTACATTTTGGCCACGCCAGGATGGATACTCAGCTTGGACTTGTGACACTCGTCTAACACTTCCCTTTTTAGCTCGGGAACGTCAGGAACACAAATCCTTCCTTTTAACCTCAAGGTCTCGTCGTTATCTATTTGAAAACACGAGGGTTCGCCTTTCTGAATCCTTTTGATCATATCTTTAATAAAGTTATCCTCCTTCTGAAAAATAGATATTTTGTCAATCAAGGAAGTTGTGATAATAAAGCTGGCGATCATTACATTCTTTCTGCTTAACGCATCGGCCACGACATTGGCTTTTCCTGGAGTGTATATAATTTCAAAGTCATATGCTGCAAGAAACTCCAGCCAACGTTGCTGCCTCAGATTCAAGTCCTTCTGAGTGAACAGATACTTTAACGACTGATGATCTGTAAACAGTTCAAATCTCTCGCCCAGAAGATAGTGTCTCCAGATTTTCAAAGAGAATATGATAGCCAATAACTCAAGATCATGAGTTACATAGTTTTTCTCGTGTGGTTTCAGTTGGCGGCTAGCATAAGCAATCACTTGGCCTCGTTGCATTAACACCGCTCCAAGGCCTTCTCTAGACGCATCCGTCCAGACTTTTAGATCTTGGTTGCCATCAATGATGGTTAACACTGGAGCTGTCGTCAATCTTAACTTTAGCTCTTCGAAAGCCTCCTCACTTTCTTCAGTCCATTTGAACTTAGAATGCTTCTTTGTAAGCTTCGTTAAGTGGCCAGATATCTTAGAAAAGTCTTTAACGAACTTCCGATAATAACTAGCCAATCCGAGAAAACTGCGGACTTCAGTGGGAGTACTAGGCTGTTTCCAGTTCTGAATAGCTGTGATTTTACTTGGATCCACAGCAATTCCTTCTTTCGATACGACGTGGCCCAGAAATTTTACTTCATCTTGCCAGAAGATACATTTGGAAAATTTGGCTTTTAATACATTCCTTCTGAGGATTTCTAGAACCTGTTCCAGATGTTTTTCATGTTCGGCCTTTGATTTAGAGAAGATTAGAATATCATCAATAAAAACCAAAACAAATTTATTCAATACTCCTCTGAATACTCTATTCATCAGATCGACGAAATAAGCTGGAGCGTTACATAAGCCGAATGGCATTACTAACCACTCGTAGAATAGGTCGGGGCCTCTAAACGCTGTCATTGGAACACACTCTTCGGCAATTCGAAGTTGATGGAATCCTGTAGCTAGGTCCATTCGTGAGAATACTTGTGCTCCATTTAATCGATCCAACAAATCATCAATCCGCGGCAATGGATATTTGTTCTTTATTGTCTGTTTGTTCAGATCACGATAATCCACACATAGACGTAGAGTACCGTCAGATTTTGGGACAAAAACCACTGCTGCACCCCAATCAGAGAAACTAGGCCTGATCAGACCTTTCCATACTAGTTGTCTTGTTTGATTGTCTAATTCCTCCTTCTCTTTCAAGGACATTCTTCGAATAGCGTGAACTACCGGCCTTGCATTTGGAATTAAAGTAATCTTGAAATCTATTTCTCTCTGCGGAGGTAAGCGAATGACTTCCTCAAACACATCCGCATAATCCTTGACGACAGGAATATCTTTAATGAGGTCAGGAATATTCTCTGCGACTTCAGGAACATTTTCTATTTGGGCTGGAGAAACATCGAGAGCTGACCAGAAATCCTTTCTATTTGATGTCGGGCCTTCGCATGGTATGGTTATATAATTCCCCGATTGGGCCTTTGCTTTAACCACTCGCTCGGCGCATTTAACTTCAGCTTCATATTTGGTTAGCCAATCCAATCCCAAAATAAGATCGAATTCATTAAAATTCATGATGATAGAGACAATGGGGAATTTATAGCAAGAAAAAGAGACGGGCACTGCACAAATCCAACTGAGATTGATGGAACCTCCAACTGGATTCTGAACAGTCATGGGCTCTTTGAGCTTTTTCAAATTCAAATCCAACTTCTTGACTGCACTTTTTGCAATAAAGCTTCGCGACGCGCCAGTGTCAAACAGTACTTTAACTGGAATATTTTTGACATTTAGCGTGCCTTCTAAAACATCAGACCTTTCCTGACTATCTGAGGGTGCTGAGGTTTCTGCTACTTCATTTACCTGAGCCTCTTTGGCCCTTTTTAACAGCCAGCAATCTCGTTTTATATGACCGGACTGATGGCAAAGATTGCACTCTCGAGTCACAGGAGACTTGTTCTTGGTTTTAGATTCACTCCCCCTTCGCTTCTTCGAGGTTCTACACTTCCTAGTCAGATGCCCCTGTTTATTGCAGTTAGAGCATGTGGCAGTCGTGACAGGTTCTTTTTCAGATCTAGCCCTTTTTCGATTGACTTTGGGCTCCTTACTGACCTCAGACCTCGTACTGCCTTCAGGGATATCAGTTTCCGACTCTGTTTTGTCACTAGAACAGACTTCTTCTTCGTCGCGCAACATTCCTTTCTTATGGAGATCTTCATACTGATAAGCCATATAAATCATTTCAGAAAAAGGAAGCTTCACATGCCCCAATACTTTATTCTGGTATTTCCTTTGAAGTCCGTGAATAAATCTCATATTCTTCCTCTTCGGATTTTGAATTAGATGAGGAGCAAAGTGAGCAAGTTCATTGAATTTCTTATGATATTCGGGAATGGTCATATCACCTTGTATTAGATAAGAAAATTCATCACATAATCTCTCGGTTACTTCGGGAGGAGTAAATCTTTCTAAGAAAATCAATTTGAATCTGTCCCAGGTGATATCACCTTCTGGATTATTTCTGATGATTGATTCCCACCAGATTAAAGCTTCTTCTTTAAGCGCCCAAGATGCTACTAACCGTTTCTGGTCATCTCTCAGCTGGATATGCTCAAAGATTTTTTCGACAGAACTCAACCAAGCTTGAGTTTGAATAATAGATTCATTGCCCGAGAATTTTTCTCCACCCAGATTTCGATATCTCTTGAATAGAGCCTCTAGATCGGGTTCTGTATTCCTTCTGTTTCTGGCACTCATTTTTCTAGTACTTCTGCAATTAGCAGATCAAGTGTCAGGTCACAGAAAAGGTATTTTAAAACATAGAAACACATACTTCAAGTGTAAATGTGTCTATCGAGGTGTAATTTCATTCTGCTTTACTCATACTAGGATATTGTTGATCCTATCTGTATTGAGTTACCCGTCCTAGAACACTACTGGTTCTATTTCTGACGAGTTCGTTCAAATGTTATATTCCAGAACTAAGCTTAACCAAAGCTCTGATACCACGATGTGACGACCCGATTTCCCGTTCTCACGGAAACAAGGTTATCTTTGGAATATAACACAGAAACAGATAATAGCAGAACAGAATTAAATAAATACACCAGAATGAACAACAAAATATACTGGATAAAAATAATCATCAGAGTTACACAGTATACAGGATCTTACTTAGTACAAATACAGTTCAGCTATACATAAATGTCTACAGCGGAAATAAACAAAATATGTACAATAGGAGCTGAACAGCATAAAAAGAAATAAATGATAGAATCCATCTTCAGCTCCAGCTATCCAGAAAGAACCAGCTAAACCTGAATACAAGGCTGCCCGTGTAGAAAAAGGGGCACCCGAGTTTGAGAGTGAAACAAACTACGAGTCAGTCATGGGACTGGTATGAGAAATCCACTCAACACATATATAATCGGCTAATCACAGGACCACGCCACTTTCGTGGAACGGGTTTACTCCATTGGATTGCCAGTGCTTTAAAACAAATCTTTCTTTTACACATCGCTATGCTTTTTATAAAAAATGAAGCCGTTATAAGACTCAGTTCCCATCACACAATGCAACGCAAACCGGAGGATAGAGTTTTTACCTTATAACGGCCAAGATATGCTTGATACGAATAAAACAAAGGCATTTGATATTATTGCTAGTGTCTATATGTTTTGAAAACAATTTCAAATCATAACTATCAATCATAGACGGCATTAATGCCCCATACCACTATGTCGCCATATATAGGTATACAATCAAAACCGCACGATGTCGTATTTGGAAATTGGATTTCCGTCATGAACCAAGGCAAAAGATAGTCCTTACCGAATTCGAGACTGCCTAGCCCGAGTCTCAGGCAAGCGCGCAGGCAAGCCTTGGAGCGACAGGGCCGGTCCACCGACGTGGATTATTATACCTGAGCACTACGTTTCGCCGCCCTTTGGGGCGTAAGCGAGCCAACGAATGACTCCATCGGACCCGGATCGTCCGATCTAACCGAGGCGCCTCGCAACAGCAACAACCACATAAGTCAAACTCGTCAGGGCGTGTAAAACCACTGACGCCACTTTTAGCTAGGAGGAAACGTAGGCCCTCCCTGAGGTCCGTTCTCCCGTTTTAGGTTCATACCGGGGTGTGAGGCTCGCGAATTCACATTATACACAAAGCTACGCCACACAGGCGGTGCTTTGATCATCACCACAAGACTTTGCTTTTCAACAGAAGCCCTGATCACTGCATCTTAGCATGCCACACAGAATAAATCCTATGTCAGACACACAGTCCATTTACAAGTCCGTTCTGGGTCTGAACGAAACCGGAGGCACTAAATACCTCGCAAACCCTTTGATCAACACGTACGTCTGAACGATCACCACTCATTATCCATATTTCGGGATGCCTCCCAATCAGGACCTCGGTTACCATCCAAACGAGGTGAAGATCTCCGGTCTTCGACCATCGTCTTCATCTTCGAATTTCAATCGTCGGTCGATTATTCGAAATGAGAATTAACTCGGCCTTTTCAAATAACTCACGTATATTTAGAATTTCAAATCGATTTATTTCAATGGTTAAATTATTCGACAACACTAATTGTGTTCTTTAATATAGTTTTCACACCAAACACATTCAACCATCAAACATCACATAAATCAAGCAAATTCAGTTTATTTCCATTCCATATCGCTTACGATATTTTATAACTATTTATCGCTATTTTTATTTATTTTAAAATAGCCATTTTATTCAAAACGACGCTTCGGGCCATAAGGCGGCCGTGGCGCTGTTTTTCTTCAGATTTGATTTACACATATCTGAAAATCTAACCGTTGGATCTTCACAAAATTTACATCATTGGAAAGGTCTTTTCAAAACGAACCCAACGGTTCCAGTTTCGGGAAAATCCGACGGTCGGATCTCCCGGTACAATCGTTTGAATTTTCGATTCCAAATTACGAACTGCAGCGTCGTTATTCGATTAAATATAATTTTATTTATATATATAAATAAATATAATCGTTTCTGGCGCTGTTTTTCTTCAGATTTGAATTAAACATTCCAGACAATCCAACCGTTGGATTTTTACAAGGTTGGTGCCGTTGGAAAGATTATTCCAAGGCGAACCCGACGGTTGAGGTTTCGGGAAAATCCAATGGTCGGATTTCCCGTACTAGTCGTTTGAAATCACGGTTTCAAAATACGAACTGCACGGCCTCGTTTCGTTTTAATTTTATTTATATTTATATAGTTATATAAATATAGTTCATTCGATGATTTCTATATCGTTTTCACTTCAAAAAAATTTCTAACACCTTAAATTTTGGAAAAATTTCGCCATAACCTCCCCTGCACCGGGAGCGTCGGGAAATCGCAAATAGCGTCCCGGTCCTTCTAATCTCAAAAAGAAAAAGAAAAAGCCAAGCGGCTAGCCAATCAGGCTCAAAATCATCACCCAAACAAATCAGTAAATGTGTACCTATTTGTCGGGCACAAAATTTTATTCCTCTTCTCTAGCCCCTTTGCTATAACCTGTTTAATGAATATGCATGTACATATATATACAGTTCATATCATTTTTCATTTTCTATTCAACTTCATATTCGATTTCTATTTGGTTTAAAAACACCATTCATTCTAATGTTACATAAATAGGTGCAAATCATTTCATTAGCTAATTAATGAATATTTCAACTCATATATGTTTATTTTGAACAAGTGGCTATTTTTAACACTTCACATTTTAACGATTTATGCATACAATAAAAATGTGATTTTTATTGTAAAACAATTCATTTCAAAATATGAATACCATTCAACACATGAATTTCTAAACAACGAATGAATATCAATTCAACACATGAATGTTTTCAATAGTTTTTACATATGGATAAAAATGTGATTTTTATTATCGAACAATTTATTTCAAAATATGAATACCATTCAACACATGAATTTCTAAACAACGAATGAATATCAATTCAACACATGAATGTTTTCAATAGTTTTTACATATGGATAAAAATGTGATTTTTATTATCGAACTATTTATTTCAAAATATGAATACCATTCAACACATGAATTTCTAAACAACGAATGAATATCAATTCAACACATGAATGTTTTCAATAGTTTTTACATATGGATAAAAATGTGATTTTTATTATCGAACTATTTATTTCAAAATATGAATACCATTCAACACATGAATTTCTAAACAACGAATGAATATCAATTCAACACATGAATGTTTCTATAGTTTTTACATATGGATAAAAATGTGATTTTTATTATCGAACTATTTATTTCAAAATATGAATACCATTCAACACATGAATTTCTAAACAACGAATGAATATCAATTCAACACATGAATGTTTCTATAGTTTTTATATATCGATAAAAATGTGATTTTTATTATCGAACTATTTATTTCAAAATATGAATACCATTCAACACATGAATTTCTAAACAACGAATGAATATGAATTCAACACATGAATGTTTCTATAGTTTTAAGCAAATGAAAATAATTCAATCACACAAATATTATTCAAAATTTCGGCAGCATAACGGCAGGGTAGTTACACCGGCACCGTCCCTAGTACGGCTCCTCGCTCTACCTTAAAACCTCGCGGTTTTTGACAATGGGAATCATGCATCTAGTTCGCACGCAGGCGGCATGTATATATTTATTTCATTTCCACAAACTAATCCTAAGTGGTTTCAACCAAATATTTCACAACCACAAACGGGTATTTTTCAACCACAATCAACCAATATCCATCACAAACAATCCCAAACAATCATTCAATTTTCACAACAATTTCAACCAATAAATATCGTCCATGGTTTGTGGACGAGGGGGCGTATATATATATATATTTATATATAGCAATTTATATATCGCTATTCACTTTCATTTCACACGTATATATATAAATTTTAAATCAGAAATCTCACCAATAGCTATCCAACTGCACGACTCTTCCTAATAGAAATCTTCGCCTATTTGTCGCTTTCACCCGTATTCTCTGCATATGTAAAAATAGAATTTTTACCTTTGCTTTCAACATATAAAAATATGCCTTTTCCTATTTAAAGTTCAGATCTTGTTCCATTAAAGTTTAAACCTTTCCTATTTAATATTTAAACCATTTTTAAAAACAAAATCAGTTTTATTTCTTTTTAAAAAAAATCAGTTTTAAAATTCCTTTATAAAAATCTGTTTTACACTTTTAAAACTTTCAGCTTTTATACTTTTAAAACTTTTCAGTTTTTACTTTATAAAAATTTCTGTTTTCTATATTCTTTCAAAAATTCTGTTTTATTTCTTTATATTTTAAAACAGTTTCAGTTTTAAACTTTATTTAATTTATTCAGTTTTTAATTTACTTTTCAAAACAGTTTTTATATTTTATAAAAATGCAGTTTTTATAACTTAAAATAAAAATACAGTTTTATAACTTAAAATAAAAAGACAGTATTTAGTTTTAACAAAACTAAATTAAAACTAAAAAAAAAATAAAAAAAAAAGGTAAAATGGCTCACCGTGGTGTCGAAGGGGAGGAGGCGTTCGTCGGTTTGGGTCTCTCGAGGGTAGCGTCGCGACTGGATTCGACGGGGGAGGTGGGGGCTCTGCGTCTTCGCGAGCTTCGAGGGGGGGTTCGAAGTACGAGGAAGAGGGGGGGTACGGTGAGGGCGGCGGCTTCGCTTCAGGGGGGGGCTCTTCGTCGGCGTTCGAGGTTGGGGGGGGGGCGGCTCTGGCGATTCGATTAGGTTTTGTTTTTTTTTTTTTTTTCTTCTGAAAATTGTTTAAATGAATCGGGGGGGGGGCCAGTGAAAAGAAAAAGGGGGGAAAGGGAATTAAAAGATATTTTTTTTTTATTATTATTATTTAATTATGCAAAAAGTTGACTTTTACCCACGACCTCGAAACGAGGCCCACCGCCTGTCGTCCATAGCGTTTTACCCCCATTCCGAACACAATGGGATATGTATCGTAAGCTGGTTTGATCGTTACAATCAGTTTCCGTTGAATTTACAATTTAAATCCTTATATTGAATTTTAAACGTACATTTCAAATTACCGGGGCCACATACTAACTAGAAAAATTCCAGAAAAATATTTTCTAGCTTCGTATTGACGATACGGTCCTAACAAAACTAGTTTCGTCGAATTCTGAGACCGTTTGAAAAATGGCCAATTTCCAGTCGATTAAATTCAACAGAAACTGGTTAAACGCGTTTTCCTTTGCCACGCTCACATATTGATTCGAAAAATTATGAAATTTGAAACCTAGCAATAACTTGACACTGCGGATCTAACAAAAGTGGTTTCGTCTAAATCCGAGGTCATTTGCAAAATATCCATTTTTAAGGGCCTGAATTCCATAGCGACTATTCAGAATTTTCAACTGGACATATCTTTTGATTCCCGCTATCAAATTTCGATTGGTCGGATTCGTTAGAAAGATATCATCAATTAGATACTAATGTTTTTGGTCTCACTAAAATCCGGATTGTTTTGCACCCGGTATATTCAATTGAAGTTTGAAATCGAATTATCGAACTACCGCGCCATTTTCAATTCTATATATAATTATAATTAATTATATTCGTTTTCAAATGTCGATTCAAACTCAGTTTTCATCGTCATTAACTAAAATATTTATTTTAAATATTTAAAATCCATTATTTTAGCCAATTTAAAAATTTTAAATTGGTTCAGATTTTCTGGGTCGTTACAATTTTCAACTGGACATATCTTTTGATCCCCGCTATGGAATTTTAATTTTTCGGATTCTTTGGAAAGATACTCTCAATTAGATTCAAATATTTTTGGTTTCGCTAAAATCCGGTTTATTTTGCACTCGGTACATTCATTTGAATTTTGAAATCAAATTATCGAACTACCACGCCATTTTCAATTCCTTTTATAATTATAAATAAATATTTATATTCTAACAACAATCTATATAAATATATACGTTCTATTTCTATTCAAAATAAATTTCTCGTCGGTATTATTTAAAATACTTCATTTTAAATATTCAAAATTCACTAAAATCGCCAAAATAAAAATTTTAAATTGGCTCAGATTTTCCGGGTTGTTACATGAATATACAAAATCCGTTTTAAGTCGAAATTCTATGAAACAAGGAACGTTAGGATCGATTTGATTATAATTTTATAATTGAAGAGATAAATCGGAATTTCGGCTTATATATTGTAAGTTATATCCAATTCAAAATCTAAAATAGTCGTTGTGGAATCGTTTATAAATCATAACGATAATTTAATTATAATTAAATATTGAATTCGAATTTGGACAAAACCTTTGAGGCATAGCCATAATTTAATTTTTAGAATTTTACTGTAATTTTTAATTTAGAAAATAAGCAACTTTTTATTTGAAGTATTTTGCTCCGTATATCAGTATTTTGGGGTTCCACAATATAAGTTAATCTACGGATATTATTATATTTGTGAGATCATAGCACCTCGCTGGACACAACTGTATTTTTATTTTTGTCTGTAGCGGCTAGAATACGAATGAAAACTTATAATGATATGGTGCACTAAAAATTTAAAACATAAAATAAAATATAACGCACGCACATGCTTTGATATTTCTTCCACCCTAAACATATCTGTGCGTTGGGAACACAACTAAGTTAAAAATCTTCCCTACTGTGTAACCATTGGTTTAGTCTCCATCATATTAATTGTCTGAGTACCCCAGCTACTATCTCCACGCACATAGCACTACACCAAAACAGGCGATTGCCAACGAGTATAACCGTCGCAAACAATTTCCGCAACACTTATTAGCGTTGCTACGGGGGCGTGGCAATGTAGTAGCAACGCTTATAAGCGTTGGTATATTTTCTGTGCCAACGCTTATAAGCGTTGGTATATTTTCTGTCCCAACGCTTATAAGCGTTGGTATATTTTCTGTCCCAACGATTAATAAGCGTTGGTAGATTTTCTCTACCAACGCTTATTAACGTTGGTAGATTTATGTTTGCGACGCTTATACATGTTGCAATATATTTGTTCGCAACGCCTATACATGTTACAAAATTGTAATTCACAACAAATATAAATTTCAATAAAAACAGAAATATGTATTAACAACTTGCATATTCTAACATTAATAGTCAATTAATAACCAACATAACGATAATATAGACGATATTTAATATGAACCAAAAACTAATATTAAACTCAATGCATACTAATGGATAACATTCATAATCACATAGCGATATAGAATATCAGTTAACAATAAACAAGCACAATACATAATTAAGATGTCAAACTCAATACATAATTAGTTTGCTAAATTCAATACATAAATTAGATCCTACAAATACCGAATACGAAACTCTGGCCATATAACGAAGCCTCCATCTGAAAATTCGCATAACTTGTACATTCCATTTTGAGGACCATCATAAATTGGTGCATCCGGTTCAAGAACTTCAACAACCCAAATTACTTTCTCTATATTCGGTACCACTTTCCTAAAATGGCAAATTGTTTGTGTTCCAAGATAACCTCTTGCTACCTCCTTCTCTAGATCATTGGACAATAGCATTACGTATTTCTTTTCCATTGTAGAAGAATGAAGATCATTAAGTGACACATTTGGAGTAACGGTTACATTATTGATTATAGGAGGATCCCTTAAATTAGAAGCACCTTCTGTATGAGGAGTAGTACTTGAAGGACTTGCAATAATTTTTTCTTGCAAAGTAGGTATAAATTTCATAAAAGTTGAAGTAATTGAATTGATGGCCTTATCAACTTGAGTAGCTACTTGCCTTTCTATCTCCAATTTCCAAACGGACAAATCCACGGCTTGTTTTTTATCAGCTACAGCTTTTACAGCTCGAGCCACCTTTACTTGTTTTAAAGAAGAAGTAGAACTAATTGCTCGACAATAATTTTTCTTCATGTCGGAACCAAAAACTTCTGCAATTGGATCATTATCAAGATCATCTACTGCGCCACTAGAACTACCATCCAATTTTCTCTTTTCTTCCGCTGCCTCTAGAAGTGCCTGCATTAATTGAATATCACATTAAATTGAAAATTTCAGTTTCTTGTTAAAAAACAGAAAAACATGAGTTTACATCTCGCACAAAATAATATAAACTTGCAGGCATGGAGTGATCAATAATACGGCTCAGAAAAACTGAGCCACAGGCTTAGCAAAACTGAGCCATAGGCTCAGTTTTTGTTGAGCCACGGGCTCAGAAAAACTGAGTCGTAAGGCTCAGTTTTGCTGAGCCACAAGGTTCAGCAAAACAGAGCCTAATGGCTCAGATTTGCTGAGCCACAGGCTCAACAAAACTGAGCCTAATGGCTCAGAAAAAGCTGAGCCACAGGCTCAGTTTTCGCTGAGCCGTGGCTCAGATTTGCTGAGCCTGTGGCTCAGCAAAACTGAGCCACACAGGCTCGGTTTTCGCTGAGCCTAATGGCTCAGCAAAACTGAGCCTAATGGCTCAGATTCGCTGAGCCGTGGCTTAGAATCGCTGAGCCTGAGGCTCAGCAAAACTAAGCCACACAGTCTCGGTTTTCGCTGGGCCGTGGCCCAGTTTTGCTGAGCCACAGGTTCAGCAAAACTGAGCCTGATGGCTCAGCAAAACTGAGCCTAATGGCTCAGATTCGCTGAGCCGTGGCTCAGAATCGCTGAGCCTGTGGCTCAGCAAAACTGAGCCACACAGGCTCGGTTTTCGCTGAGCCACAGGCTCAGCAAAACTGAGCCTAATGGCTCAGAAAAAACAGAGCCACAGGCTCAGCAAAACTGAGCCTAATGGCTCAGAAAAAACAGAGCCACAGGCTCAGCAAAACTGAGCCTAATGGATCAGAATCGCTGAGCCGCAGGCTCAGCAAAACTGAGCCACACAGGCTCGGTTTTCGCTGAGCCACAGGCTCAGCAAAACTGAGCCTAATGGCTCAGAAAAAACAGAGCCACAGGCTCAGTTTTCGCTGAGCCGTGGCTCAGATTTGCAGAGCCACAGGCTCAGCAAAACTGAGCCTAATGGCTCAGAAAAACTGAGCCACAGGCCTAGCAAAACTGAGCCTAATGGCTCAGAAAAACTGAGCCACAGGCCTAGCAAAACTGAGCCTTGTGGCTCAGCAAAACTGAGCCTAATGGCTCAGAAAAAACAGAGCCACAGGCTCAGTTTTCGCTGAGCCGTGGCTCAGATTTGCAGAGCCACAGGCTCAGCAAAACTGAGCCTAATGGCTCAGAAAAACTGAGCCACAGGCTCAGCAAAACTGAGCCTTGTGGCTCAGCAAAACTGAGCCTTGTGGCTCAGCAAAACTGAGCCTAATGGCTCAGAAAAAACAGAGCCACAGGCTCAGTTTTCGCTGAGCCGTGGCTCAGATTTGCAGAGCCACAGGCTCAGCAAAACTGAGCCTAATGGCTCAGATTTGCTGAGCCGCAGGCTCAGCAAAACTGAGCCTTGTGGCTCAGCAAAACTGAGCCTTGTGGCTCAGCAAAACTGAGCCTAATGGCTCAGAATCGCTGAGCCTGTGGCTCAGCAAAACTGAGCCACACAGGCTCGGTTTTCGCTGAGCCACTGGCTCAGCAAAACTGAGCCTTGTGGCTCAGCAAAACTGAGCCTTGTGGTTCAGCAAAACTGAGCCTAATGGCTCAGAAAAAACTGAGCCACAGGCTCAGTTTTCGCTGAGCCTTGTGGCTCAGCAAAACTGAGCCTAATGGCTCAGAAAAAACTGAGCCACAGGCTCAGTTTTCGCTGAGCCGTGGCTCATATTTGCTGAGCCACAGGCTCGGTTTTCGCTGAGCCGTGGCTCAGTTTTGCTGAAAGCACGTACCAAAAGCACATACGTTTAACTATGAATTACATAGTTGACAACACATGGTAGTAATTTAAAAGTTGAATGGCATATAAATATGAATAAAATGGGATATATGCTCAAACCGATGTACTAACTTAACTATGAAGTAGTGTAACACTGGAAAAAATAGTGCTTGTGAAAAAGTAATATATATGCAAACCTACATATGTTTCCGCAGCACATGGTAGTACTTCTCCCGATTTTCTTTTATGTCCAGCCTTCCAAATCGTCGTTCGTGAAATATTTGCTTCTGGATTGGCTACGACCTACAAGAAATATCAAAGTTGACAACACATAGTTAATATAACATTCTACAAACAACATTTACGAAAGATAATTTTATTACCATTTCATGGTGCACTCTATGGTAAGGTTTCCTTCCTAGAGTATGAGTGATTTTGTTTTTCGCTTTGTTGTTTGCATTTTTTTTACATTGCTCCATCTTTTCATTCGTATACTCAATATCAAGGAACTTTTCCCACCATACTCTATCTATATCATTTGGACATCTATCAATGGCAAGACGTTTAGGAATCATAGTGTTATCAACTTTAAGAAGACTTTTTCTTAATGTTGACTTCATTGATCTATAGTACGGTGGGAAATGTTTCTCTAATAACGGTCGAGCTATGGTAGGATCTACATCCATGTCAAATTCTTCCTATCACGAGGAAAAAAAAATCATGAACCAATCAAATATATCATAATTTAAACTTGATAGTGAAATTGATATGAGTGAAAATACCAAAAGCCCTTCCCATAGTTTATCCTTGTAGAAGCTATCTACGGCCCTCCATTCTTTGTAGCCAACCGGTATATGACAACGGATTAACTCACCACAACGTGTACTCCATTTAGCTGAATCTTCCCCTATTGCACCCTCAACACCAACCGTTATAAAGTACTTTTTACCTTTGGGTGGTTGAAGTTCAATAGTCTCTGTTGTACTTAAATTTGCATTTGCGCTAAAATCGTTTGTCATTTTAATGAAAAATCTACATTAAAAAACAAACAAAATGTAAAGTTAACATAACACGTGAAAGATACTTGCAAGACATGAATTAACATAACAAACTGGCAATAGTTTCAAAAGACATCAATAAAATAAAATCATACATTTCAAAGCACAACACAATTGTACAATACATCAATAAAGGTTAATGCATGATCAAAACAAGCAAAATACATGCAAAATATTTTCAATCAACATGTTGATTTCGATTGAATACATTTCAATAACGGTTCTAAATTTGGTTGTTCTTTCAAAATAGATTGATATGTTGTTGGTACTTCATAATCATCTATGTTATCCATTATGCGTTTAGGAGAGCGTCGAACAATGGACCAGTCGGAATTTTGTGTATTTATGATGTAAAATACTTGACTTGCTTCAGACGCGAGAATAGCAGGCTCATCATATTCTCCATCGGTATTCTTGAGCTTCTTTAAGTTTACCATTAACAAATTTGTATCCGGGCAAACTTTACAACCATTTGTCTTATCTGCAACATTCACCCAATCACAATAGAATACCACATGTTGAAAATCATAGTAATCAACTTCCATGATCTCTCTAATAACACCATACCAAGTAGTATCATCATCCATAGGATTTAAATCTTTTGAACTTGCAACAAACGTAGTGATCGCATCCATACAGACACCACTATCTTGCGTTGAAATGCTATCGTCATAATGTTGAGGAGAGAATGTATAGCCGTTCACTCTATACTTAAGAAAAGTTTTGACTTCCCACTTTGGACCATTGACATACAACCATAACATTGTGTTCATGCATTTTTCGTCCACTAACTGTTAAGAATTAACAAAATTAATAGAATAACATTAGCTAAGAAGAAATACATTGCTCTCAAGTAAGTATAGCACACCTTATTGTATAGCCAATCAACAAATTCAGATTGGACTACTACTTCTGCTTTTGTGATAGTTTTCCTTTTACCACGAAGACCGTCTTCTAAAGATAAGCGGTATGAACTGCAAATTCAATATTGTGGTAAATATATATTTTTATATTGTCGACTAAATTTGATATACGTATTGAAAAAGGTGAAAATTTATGACCTGTAGTATTCATCTCGTTCCGGTATATCAATTCTAAATAGTAACCATCGTCGAATCTGTGATCGTTGCACTCTAGATAATTTTAACGGTTTACCTTCAACGATGGAACGCTCATATATATCATCACTATTCTCATCTAAAAAGGATGCTTGTTTAGAGCTATGATTTCCATCACGTGGATTTGGCATATATTCCATTGCGTATCGAACTGATTCTGAAACAAGGTATGCTTCAGAAATTGATCCTTCTATATACCTTTTGTTACTAGGTATGTTTTTGCAATCTTTCATAGCCCTAGCACACAAAAATTAATATGCATACTTACAGTTAGTTACTTCATAACCCTTAGGTAAAATAATTTGAATGCAAAAACAATATTTACCTTTCAAATGGATACATCCATATATAATTCGATGGTCCACAAAGAAGAGCTTGATCTGCTAAATGTACCATCAAATGGATGCTTATATCAAAAAAATCCGTTGAAACATAGTGTGCCAACACGCATAATGCTTCAGCAATCATATCTTTAACCGCTTGCACATGTTCTCGAACAAGAACTTTTGAACATATTATGTTGAAGTACAAGCTTACTTGTAAAAGCGCTCGTCTTAAATCACGACACTTTGGATATGCATGTTGAACCATGATAGGAAGCAAATATTGGATGAGAATATGATAATCATATGTCTTTTTAATTTGCAAACCGGGTGGTTGAAGACAAATAAGACCGTGTAACTTAGTTGCAAGACATGATGGAAGTTTTGCATCTTTAAGAACTTGACAACATTGCAACTTGTGATCCTTATCAAAAGCAAGTTTAGAAGATTGCTTTCCTTTGTTAAACATAAAGTTGATGAGATGTTCAACAACATTTTTTTCAGTATGCATCACATCAATAGTATGACGAACTTTATGATTGCTCCAATAATCCAAGTCAAACAAAATTGACTTCTTATACCACGCCGGCCTTCCTTCCTCATCGACAAGACAATCTACATTACCATAAGCTTCAGAAATCAATCTCTTTTTGCTTGGTGGTATCTTGCCATGAATATATTTGACACGCTCAAGCTTTTCTAAAAGAGGCGAGCCTCTTAGACGAGTTGGAGGCTCTTTATATTCAACATCCCTATACCAACCGTGTTTTAATGCTCTATATGGATGATCATTCTTCAAAAACCTTCTATATTTTGAATAGATGGTCTTGTTGCCGATGTACTCTGATTCTGTCTCGGTAGCACAGACAGGACACGCTTTATAACCATGAGTCACACAACCTGATAAGTTACCCAAAGCTGGTAAATCATGAATTCCCCATAGTAATATTGCTTTCATATTGAAAAATTCTTGCTTGTCTGTGTCAAAAACAGACGCTCCTTCGTCCCAAAGATGTTTTAATTCATCGACAAGAGGTTCCAAGTATACATCAATGTCCTGACTTGGTGCTCTTGGTCCGGGAATTAAAATACTCAACATTTGAAATTGTGATTTCATACACAACGAAGGGGGTAGGTTATAAGGTATCATATAAACAGGCCAACAACTATAACTATTGGAGAGAACGCCATTTGGATTAAACCCATCCGTAGAAATACCAAGCCAAACATTGCGTCCTTCAATAGCAAATTCTGGCCACCGACTTTTAACTGATCTCCATTCAGCTGAATCTATAGGATGTCGCATGGAATTCCAAGATGGTGTAGCTTTCTTGTGCCATTGCATTTTACGAGCTATCCATGGTATAGTGTACAATCTACTTAATCTTGGACTTATAGGAAAGTATCTTAAAACTTTTCTTGGTTCTTTCGTTAACTTGACCTCCCCTAACACTGTTTTTTTAGTTTTGTACCTTGTTTTATGGCACACGGGACATTCTTTCGCATCAACATTTTCTTTCCAAAATAATATACAATCATTGACACAAGCATGTATATGCTTCACCTCTATTCCCAAATCCTTTATTATTTTCTTCATCGTGGGATACTTGTCAGGTAAATTATTTTCTTTTGGAAGCCAACGTTTTAATTGCTTCAACAACTCAGTCACACTATTTCCCGACCAGTTAAATTCTTTTTTAAGGTTCTGAAGCTCAACAATTACACCTAACGTTGTAATCCCCTCTTCGCAAGAAGAATAAAGTTTTTCATTTGCTTTGTCTGCGTATTTTTTGTGCTTCTCTCCAAAGTAAGAATGATAATTGTCTGTATTTGTCTGTTGAACTTCCTCTTCGCCGCTAGCTTGTGGCATATTATGCACTCCAAAAGCATCGTCTATGAGATTTCTAAGAGCTCCCTCTACACAATGGTCGGTTTGAATTTGATCTTGGATAAGGGGATCTGAAATAATATTTTTTGTATGATTCATCCCCGTGTTATTGTTGCTCATCTCTCCATGGAAAAACCATCTATTATATGTTTTAATCATACCATGAATGATTAAGTGTTTCTCAACGCTTTCTAGTGAGAGCTTCTTAGAGTTCTTGCACTTAATACATGGGCAGGTGCAAATTTCAACATCGCGAGATGAGTGATTCTTCACAAAACTAATGAAGTCTCGAACGCCTTGCTTATATTCTTCAGTATTTCTATAGGGACTTTTAATCCACTCTCTTGAACTTGAGTTAGACATAAATCCACCAACTGGAAATAAGTAGATGAGCAATGAGTTAGACACATGCTACTTTGCTATTGGAAATAAGTAGATGAGCAGTGAGTCAAATATAATAAAGTTCCAACACAGGCTCGGTTTTGTGAATCGCTGAGCCGTGGCTCAGAATCGCTGAGCCTGTGGCTATGTTTAATACATTGGTCGCTGAGCCTTTTTTTTATGAAATGGAGTTTCTGCCATCACTCGACTACCTTGTCCAGCTATTGCTCATCAGTATTCACCTTCTCTTTAGCAGCCTCTGTGGTGTAGAAAGGTTGAAGAAAAAAATAATGCTCACAGTATGAAGATCTTAAACAACAAATAAATTTGAACAACATGTAAGATGCTTCAGTTTTATTTACAAACCTTGGAACCATTTATAAGATCTTACAATTTTCGTGAAAACATGACTCATATGGAATCATCTGTAATTCATTAGCAAGAAGAAACAAAGTAAATTTAATGCTATTGAAAGGAATCATCCAGGTAATAACATGTGGCATTGAAATTGAAGCAAGGGAAAAGTTGCCTTGTGTTGATTTAATTTCTAAGGAAAAAAAACAATACAGCTAAAGCAAAGTCTAAAAATATATCTCACTTCACGATACTCTACAGTGATGAGCAAAATAAGCAAGCCTGAGAGAACTTAAATGTTAACAGTGTGAATAAAACTGAAATAAATGAATAGTTTGGTCATATTGGTGAGATGAGATTCAAAGTTGCAAAAAATGTGCACGGAACTAAATAGAACAACAAAAGAGCACGTGAAAACCCATTGCTCTACATGGTAATTCCTTCCCTAATTTATTGTAGGTATCTCATGTTCAGATTTATTTTCAGCCCCAAATTATGTTCTACTTGTCATAAATATATATATATGGTGTCAACAATACTAACTGAACCATAATCTACTTAATTGCAAATTGAGTATTACACAAACATGAGTGATAATTGAGGCTACATATAAAAGTGGAATAATATGGTAACTAATTAGGAAAACACAACATCAAGTTTATCAATTAAGATCATTCAAACAAACGATTGTCAAAAAACCAAAACTAAAAAAAAACAGAATACTTCTTTTTACATGCACTAACTGTATACTTATATGGATTATTATTCATTTTAAAAATTAACTCAAGTAAGACTACATTTAAATGAACGAAGACTAATGGGCGCATTAATTTAGGCATCTCACATTCAAGCATAACGCTTCTTAAGATTACTACATTTTTAATTGATCAATCATTACATGCATAGCCATCATGAATGCATAATCACATGTTTAAACTCATGTACACTCGTATAAGTAGTCATACAATTTATATTACCTACTACTTCAATGTTTCTAGCAGGCATATTGTCTATATAATCAAATTTATAGCCTAAGAACTACATGGTACTTTTTATTTGGTCGAAGAACTACAGAAAGGTTGAGCGGGAGCTGCTTTGGGTTTCAAGTCACAGAAACCTTCATTTGAATTACAATTCAAAAGAATGATGTAAAATAACATTTATTATTCATTTTTCTTGAAAATGATAAGTAGAACATTATATGACATGAAGCCAGAAAAGTAAAATTAGGTGGCTATGAGTTAGTATGAAAATGAATTATACGTTGAAACCTTTTATTAAACTTAGCCTAATGGCTCAGAAAAAACAGAGCCACAGGCTCAGTTTTCGCTAAGCCGTGGCTCAGATTTGCAGAGCCACAGGCTCAGTTTTTGCTGAGCCACAGGCTCAGCAAAACTGAGCCTAATGGCTCAGAAAAAACAGAGCCACAGGCTCAGCAAAACTGAGCCTAATGGCTCAGAAAAAACAGAGCCACAGGCTCAGTTTTCGCTGAGCCATGGCTCAGATTTGCAGAGCCACAGGCTCAGCAAAACTGAGCCTAATGGCTCAGATTTGCTGAGCCGCAGGCTCAGCAAAACTGAGCCTAATGGCTCAGAATCGCTGAGCCGTGGCTCAGAATCGCTGAGCCGTGGCTCAGAATCGCTGAGCCGTGGCTCAGAATCGCTGAGCCGTGGCTCAGAATCGCTGAGCCTGTGGCTCAGCAAAACTGAGCCACACATGCTCGGTTTTCGCTGAGCCACAGTCTCAGCAAAACTGAGCCTAATGGCTCAGAATTGCTGAGCCACAGGCTCAGCAAAACTGAGCCTTGTGGCTCAGCAAAACTGAGCCTAATGGCTCAGAAAAAACAGAGCCACAGGCTCAGTTTTCGCTGAGCCGTGGCTCAGATTTGCAGAGCCACAGGCTCAGCAAAACTGAGCCTAATGGCTCAGAAAAACTGAGCCTTGTGGCTCAGCAAAACTGAGCCTAATGGCTCAGAAAAAACTGAGCCACAGGCTCAGTTTTCGCTGAGCCGTGGCTCAGATTTGCTGAGCCACAGGCTCGGTTTTACATGCACTGACTGTATACTTATATGGATTATTATTCATTTTAAAAATTAACTCAAGTAAGACTAAATTTAAATGAACGAAGACTAATGGGCGCATTAATTTAGGCATCTCACATTCAAGCATAACGCTTCTTAAGATTACTACATTTTTAATTGATCAATCATTACATGCATAGCCATCATGAATGCATAATCACATGTTTAAACTCATGTACACTCGTATAAGTAGTCATACAATTTATATTACCTACTACTTCAATGTTTCTAGCAGGCATATTGTCTATATAATCAAATTTATAGCCTAAGAACTACAGGGTACTTTTTATTTGGTCGAAGAACTACAGAAAGGTTGAGCGGGAGCTGCTTTGGGTTTCAAGTCACAGAAACCTTATTTTTATTTTATTATACAACTTTAAATGGATGATTGATACCAGCTAAATTCGAGCAATGTGTCCAGGTTCTATTGATTTAATGACAACAAAATTATGATGTAGGATGATATTAAACAGAGAAGCAGCTCATTCATTGCCTTTAGCTGATTAATGGGTGAGGAATTATGTCCGACAGAAATACAAATGTGAAAAAAAATCCAACCAGAAGTACATGAACCAACGACAATGACGCAAATCAACTTGAAAAGAATATCGCTTAGGACTTTCACATGCACAAATATAATGTACTGTCAAACTTCCAAGTAGAAATTACATTGTAAACATCTACAATCATCAAACTTAAAAACCCACCCAGCATTGATTAGTTATATGTAACTAAGCAATCTATATTACAATAAGTAAATCTTACAAAATAAGATTTTTTTTTTTTTTTTGGGGTCTGCTTGTTATAAAATATGTATCATATACTCATACAGTCCATTTTCTACCATTTGCTAGGTTTAAAAATGCAAATCCCATATTTCGATTACATCTAATCTCACTATCTCACAAAAAGCCTATCAGATGATATCTCAAACAACACAAGTACATCTTAGGTGCAAATCTCTGATTGAAATATTGATCTCAAAAGTATATACCATAACTCATATTGACTAAGGAGAACTCAATGAACATGATTTACTCAGTGTCCATTTAAAATCTCGAAAATTACCTCATCCATCAACGGAATCTGACCACCAATTTGTTTTTTTAACAAATGAATTTTAGTTTTTTTTTTTTTAACAAATAAATTTTAGTTTTATTTAACAAATGAATTTCAGTTTTTTTTTAAACTACTACTACAACTTTTTCAAACTCCTTGAGAATCAATTTCAAGGGAATAACTCTAATTTTAGAAAAAAAATAAACATGTTTTTTAAGCAAACAAACATGTTTAAATTATAGTTATAGTTATGAGTGTTATCTTAATTGAAATTTTCGTTTTCACGGTGAATCTTTATATTAACTTATTAATAATAATACCGTAAAATCATTGATTACAGACTGAAATACCTCTCTGCCTTTATGCTAGAATGACACAATCACATCATTTAAATTAAATGAAAAGGGTTCTTGTACATAAACTTCAATAAAAACATTGAACAGTTACTGATTTCGAGGTGAAATACTTACTGAAAAATTACCTCAATAAATCGAACTAATCGTCGCCCATGGATGTTGAGGTAAAAGCATTGAATAGCAATTATTCAAACCCGCTACAACCTGCGTCAACCTAGTTTTGTTACATACATAAACATGAACTTTCAGACCAGCAATAATTGTACGGCGAATTCACGCTAAAGGATGAAGAAATATACGAGAAAGTAAATCAAAATAAGTATAAAATTCATATGACAAACTCGAAATCGAATCGCCTAAAGCAAAGGCCGATTCACTGAGTCGATCGAATGAGAGGCCGATTTCGATCGCCTGAAGGAGTGGAGGACTTGGATTCACCTGAACGAGGGGAGGACTTGGAATCCGATTTGCAAATTTTTGCTACCTAATTTGATTTGTAGCGGCCGATGAATGAAAAAGCGTTGGAGAGATTGGAAATAGGGTTAAGTACAGGCATTTACGTTTCTGCCCCAAGAAATTACAATTTCACGGAAATTCTCAACCCAAATATGCGTTGGCGAAAAAAGAGTTGTATATTTGTATTTATGGTAACACATTTTTCCCTTAACAACGCTTATTTCGGTGACTAAGCTACAACGGGAATACGTGTTGGCGTGTAGAAAAAATAAGTGTTACCAAATGACTATTTTGGTGTAGTGTAGGGTATAAGCTCTTCTGCCTTTTTCAAACCCAAGCACATGGAGACTTAAATGAAAATACAGATCTTTTCTTATCTATTTCTTCACGTCGAAGTAAAACTAGCCATGAACAGCTACCACATCGAATTTTACACTCTATAGACAACTCATGGGAAGCTCAATCACACAGTGTATACACCATTTCTCTGCAAGCATATTTTCTTTTTTTTCTTATCACAACAACTCCTATGAATGTCACCAGAACCTAGTTACGAAAAGAAACATCAGTGCAGCTATCCCCACTCGCCTAATAACCTATTACGTGAGCGCCAAACTTCTTAAATCTATAAATATGCATCCGTCTCATTATCTCGGCAAGCAAATAAGCATGGTAACCTCCATTACAACTTGAATATAAAGCTCTCCAGAAAACAAAACAAAACAAAAAAAATATTCCGCAACCCTGCATTACTTAAAGGGGTGGCGTCAGGAATGTACCATGCAGCATGGGGAGAGAGTAACGTAGCTGTTTGGTGGAGATACGGGGGTGGCGCAGTGGGAGCATGCTGATGTCGTGCTAGCTGAAGTCAAAGGAGAAACAGTTGCGGTGGAAAAGGGTGAATACGAGAAGCATCAGAGAAGAAATAATGTGAGGGGAAGGAGTGACAGTTGGTAGGTGCGTGCATGAGAGGGTATACTGAAGCATGTTTGAATTCATGCCCATGGATCCATTGTAGCAAATGGCAACAGTGAAGACTTCATGCATGGCGAGTGGCCTTTGACCGTTGAACAAAAGAGAAAAGGTATCGATAATCGGAGGGGGTTTTGTGGTTAGCATTGGTAGCTGGGAGTATTTTGAAGATCGCACGCAAATATGGAGAGCAAGCAAAACATAGTAGTAGTATTGTAGAAGGTTTGCTGGTGAAAGGATTTAGAGGGAGCTGACGTGGATCAAGCGCAGCCTTTTTCTTGTGGATGGTGTGCGAGATGGTATTCATGAAGTAAGGGACGGTGACAATGTGGCATTTGGTGCGGACTGCGGATTTTGGCATGAAAGAAGGACGTGGTTTAAAAAGAAAGAGGGGTTTTCCAGTTCGTGATAAAATGATTGAGGAAGAAATGGAAGGGGACACATGATTTTGGTTTCGTAGGAAAAAAAAGAGGGAGGCTCTCTTATTATCTGGTGTAGAAGAGGGTAGAAGGCACGGAATTAATGAGAGAACGGTGGAGTTTGATAACAGTAATAAGGGAAGGGAGACTGGACAGTGTAAAGCAAGTTGATGGGTACATTTCTTTTGTGTTTCCTGTTGCGGGTTCTTTCATAAGAGAAGGAAGACGCGTTACAGTCAGACTGTTATTAGAGTTGGTCACGTGCTTTTAGATGGATTGTGGAGCAGAAGCTTGGGATAAGCAAACCGTGCGAACCAGGGGTTACAATGGTCAACATGATTAGGGGCTGTTTTAAACGCGATTATAAGTCATATCCCTTGGGATTAGCAATGGAACGAAATGAAAGCCAATAGAATCGTATCGTCAAATGCAACATGATCAAGCTGATTTGGGGAAGTTCAGAGATAGTTGGAATTTCATGTAATTTTAAACACCTGTTTAAAATTACATGAAACAACGCAGAAATCGGTCATCAAATTAAAGGTGAGTTAACTCTCACACCTTCTGAAATCCTGTGATGTGATTGAATTCATATAACTGAATTTGATGGTTGATAATTGATTGATTGGATGCTTTGGATGCCTATGGTTGATTTAATGACTTGATGTTAATTATATTATCGTCATTTCCATAAGCTGTTATGAAATATTATAATGATTGGTGATGAAGGGAAGAACAGGTAGGAGGAATCAAACCAGATTCCTCAAATATTTAGTATGCTATTATTTCATATTTTATATGAACTATTTAAAACCCGTGACTTTAAAACGCTGTTGGTTGTTGATTGTGGTTGAACTTTGAATCAATATATAGTATTGATTATGGAATAAATAGTAGATGGCCCAGAAATACACCGTTTTATAAAGATCGATTCATCGTCAGGTGAATCGCTAGAAATAAAGTTATGGAATTTATTTAACCGAATATAGATTTTAAAATATATTATTATTATTTTAAATAAAGTTCTAAAAAGGAGAAAAATCCATCCACATATATAGACATCGATTGGTTTAAACAAAATCTACCGTGCGCGAAGCACGTGCTTACTAAGTGATTTGTAAAAAAAAATGTATTTAGCTAATTCAAGTGACCCGAAATAACGTAACAGTTAGAATAGGTTTGCATTGATATTAATTTAATAGAAATCAAAGTGAATAGAATTATGTAGATTAATTATTAATTAATTTAAATGGAAAGATCGATAACGATTGACTAATGGGTTAGTTATGTTTAGAGTGGAACAAGTTAACGGCATTAACTGAAATTGCTTATTTAATTCAATAATTTAATGAGGATAGTTAATGGTAAAACAAACCATGTTGTTTTTTGATAAAAAGAAGGATGATACCCGACACTCCTAGCTCAGTTGGTCAGAGGTGGGCGAATTGGGATGAGACATAGGTCTCAGGTTCGAGGGCCGCCTCTGCCAAATTCTAGGGGTGACTACCTAGGTAGTGTGAAGGCGTTGAAAAATCGGGGTATATCACTACCCGTGGGGTTTACTAAGACCGACAAGCAATGGCTTGAGTGAAGTCTTAGGTTCCACACGTAAATCAAAAAAAGAAGGATGATTATTATTTATTCAAAAATAATCAAATGGGATTATTTAAATTAATTAGTTTTGTGATTAATTAAAATGGGAAGATAAATTAAGATTTGATTAAAGAGTTAATTACGTTTAAAGTTGACTAAGCCAACTATGTTAACTAAAATGGATTTATTAAATTAATTAATGAAAATGATAATTGGTTAAGTAAAACATATTTTTAAATGTGAAATTTGATTACCATTTAATAATAATCAAATTGGAAATATTGGGACTTAAAAGAAAAAATGGGATTGAGGAAAAGATAAGGCTCATTAATATTTTAAATAAATTATGTTAATGAAAATAGAAGTTACGTTTAATCGTGGCTTAAACATAAATTCTTATTTGAAATTCTACTCAATCAGACTTAAGAAGTCCAAGATTTCGACGAAGTATGAAACCCAAGGGGTATTGTATATATTAGAAATTGCATTTACGCCAGAGTATGAAATTAAAGAATTAGAGCTTAATGGAGATCGAATGAGATGAGTGATTTTCTAAATGTGGATCTGATGTTGGTTTCGGCCTTCGGGGTTAATATTTAGAGAATTATTTTCTGATTGATTTACGGTTAGGAACTATAGGAGATAAGAAATGGAAATTCAAACGTATACCTAAGATTGAATTAGAGTAGTTAAATGAGATAAATTATTAATATGTGATATAGAACCATTATTTTAAAGAAGAGGTAATATTTCGTCAAGATGGAATGAGATTTGTTGAGATATGCGAAATAAGTATCGGTTTTGTATTACAACTGATGTCTATCTTAAGATGAGAACGTCGTTGATCAAGGTCTGAGAGGTAATTAAAATACCCCAACTTGAACAACTTCAAGATTATCAAAGGATGATATTAGTCGTAATGGTGGAAATGTTAGGGTAAAATATTTTGGGAAAATAACATTGTAACGCTATCTAAAGGATTTGGAAATATAACGAGATTCTGAAATAAAAAGAAATAAAAAGGGGCTTGATGGTATGAAATGGTATTCCCATAGTAAAAGAAATGAAAATGAGATTGGTGGAAGTATAACGATATTTTCAAAGTATTGAAATAAGATTTAAATGGGACTATTCAAAAGGGATGAGTGGTCATTTTGGTATTCAAATAATGAAGCCAAAGAAGATGGCGTAATGATTGTTTTACAAAAGATAGGTTAAATCTATAAGGTAAAAAGAAATGTTTTAGCGATATTTTGCAATGATAGTTAAAGGTTAAATTAGATATGATTTTAAGATATTTTCTTGGTATATAAGTAAAAGGATTTGAAAATATTAACATATTTAAACCAATATATTATTTTAGGGTATTTCAAGTGATATATTATTTTTAATGGCCAAGTGATGCTTGGTAACAAACCAATGGATCTGTTTCATTTTATGGTTGTTTATTTTGTTAGTTAAATAACCGACTATCAAAATCTGACCCAACGTTATTGGTACGGAAAGACCGGGATCGAATTTATATTCGAAAACCATTCCGACCAATTAATACGATAACGTGGAAGATGCTGATCAAGATGGAGAAATTGAAGACCGTGAATCTTCATGAGCGGAAGAACTACTGTTGAATTTTTCTAGCTGATCCCTAGAGATATATATTCAACAGTGATTCTATCGTGATTGAAATCTACGGATTGCAAGGACTACTCGCTACTGATCTATAGGGTGATGCCTAGATGTGGTAGGAGGGTGCCTTCGGTTCATCATGTTCCTGGATGACTTGTATGGACGATGTGAGATTCAAAAGTGAATGGTGACCAGATGTTCCAAAAGTCGATTATAACCTCTAGCCTCATCAACTGGGAAATGACAAAAATCTGACAGACAGCATGGCTATGTGGGTCGCACCCATTAGGGTTATCATCATCTAGAGAATATTCATATTTGTTACTTCTTTTCATTTCTGTATCTCCCGGGAAACGGTAGCTGCGCAGCCGTGAGGTGACAATATATTCGATACACTCAAAAGAAACGAGTGGTCGGTCATGTGTGAGCCGGGTTGCAAGACGTTCTTGTTGAACCCAGTGTATTCGTCTCTAGAGATACACTATCGGCAGGTGGTTCCATACCTTGTCATAGTCGGAATCCAATCTCCAATAAGCGCCCGCGGTTTTGTTTGTATACTATATATGTGGAGCGTGAGATGCAAACGTTCAGCTAGATTCTATTTATTTTTATTTAGACACTGTTATAATATCAAATAAGATATTGATTTCAAAATGGTTTGGGTTATAGTAAGGTAAAAACTGTCCGCATTTATGTGCAGACTGGTCTTACTATTATCTTTTGTTTCAAAAAGGATTTCCAAAGTTAAACTAGTTGTTGTGCTATGAGTTTATCACTGAAAGTATTCCAGACTGATCCGGGTGAATTTTGCTTTGCTTCAAATGTGCTCGGGTCAGACCGAGTATCTTTACAGGTTAGATATTGCTGAAGATTCAGAGAAGGAGTGAAGTCGAGATGCATTCCATATATACTGGTACTAGTTTATTTCTGTTGTGTGTTGTATTGATCTGAATGCATACTCTGATGTTGTAATCATATATATACAGTTTCTTTTGTATATAGTATTATTGATTATTATACTTTGTTCATTCCGCTGTGAGACTTTGATCTTCTTATTCTTCTATTCTAATATTTCTTTCTTTCTTTTCTCACCCTCTAACTTCTTTCTATTAGCTTTCTGGGTTTTCGACGTTTGAGTTGGGACACAGAGTGCATTAGTATCTGAATTCGAGTGTCGAAATTTGTCGGGTCGCTACAAAGAAATTTTGTAATAGAAGAAGAAGAGAACTAACACACTACACAATCAGAGGAGAATATAATCTCATAGTGGAATGAATAAATATAATATATAGGCAACTCTTACTCAAAAAAATTGTATATATATATACACACATATATGATTACAATATTAGAGTACTCACAAGATCAATACACAACTAAAATAGTTTATTACCAGAAAATACAGGTATACATCTCGGCTCCAACTTCTCTCCTAAATTTCCAAGCGAACCCTAACCTGGAAAATACACTCGGTCTGACCCGAGAACATTTTGAAGTAAAGAAAAAACAACCCGGGTATATATGGAGTACTTTCAGTGATAAATTCACAACATAAACAACTTTCTTAACTTTAGAAAATCCTTTTAGAAGAACGGAACTCTCGTAAGACACGACCATACATAAACATGGTACGTGTTTTTACCTTACGATAACCAAACCACTTTTTATATCAAAATTCAATGGTATTATAATAACGTCTATCAAGCTATAAGTAAATAAGAATATAACTAGAAAGTTTGCATCTCACTTTCCAACATAATTGGTATACATCTAAAAACATACAGCTCATATTGAAGTTTGGATTTCCAATATGACAAGGTATGGGACCACCTTTCGATCAATGTTTTCTATAGGGGAAACATTAGGGTTCAACAAGAACATCTTGCAACCCGACCATGCATGACCAACCACTCATTCAACTTGAGTGTACAGAATATATTGTCACCAACAGTTGGGCTCAAACCATCATTTTTTGTAAGCATACAGAAGCGACAGAAAAAGGATCAAACGAAATTTCTCTAGATGGTGATAATACATCCTAATGGGAATGACCCCCATAGCCTTGTTGTCTGCCCGACATCTATCATTTTCCCAGTTGATGAGGCTTGAAGTCACGATTACCTTTTTAGAACATCACATTAACTTTGAATGCCATATTGTCAGATCCATCAAATCGCTAATTGACATCCACAAAATTACTCTGGGTGTTAAGCTAAAAGAAGTTGCCTTCTTCGCCACCAAACTTGGTATCTTTGAAAAAAATCAACATATGTGATTCTCTAGAAATACTCTGTCAAGTCATCTAGGAACAGGATGAACCGAAGGCACTCTCCTACCTCATCCTATATAGGAATCATCCCAAGGATTAGTAGCAAGTAGTCCTTGTAATCATTAGATATCAACCACGATATAATCACAGTCTATCTCTGGTTGCAAGTCAGAGATTATAAGTGGTTCTTCCGTTTTATGAAGATCTATGGTCTTCAATTCTTTTATTTTTAAAATCATCCTTACATGTTAGTTTCGAATGTAAATACGTACGAAGTGGTTTTGGGTCTACTTCCCATCCCGGTCTCTTCGAACTAACACGCCAAAGTCCAATAGAATATTCATTTGATAGTGGGGTTTTTAACTATCAAATAAAAATAGCACATTCAAATATATGAGCTGCGAAGACCCTTTTTTAATTAAATCATTCACTAAACCATTTCATTTAAAATTACTTAATCGATTCTTCAAAATCGATTTTATATGCTTATCTCAACCAATCTCTCCCATTTTTCTTACTTTGAAAATGTTATCCAATTCTTACATATTTAGAATAAATGTATTCCCCCAAGTCCTCTCTATTTCTGTTACCTCGAAATATTGCTATATTTTTATAAAACCCATTTTATTTCCTTTACTTTTGAAATATTACTATATATTCTTAAAACTCCTTTGTATTTCCTTTACCTTGAAGTATCCCTATATACATATATAACCAATTGGTATAGATTCCATCACTAAATCTTGTATGGGCCAAATTAATGACACGCGACCCATTTATTTTTTTATATAAGCCCATACGACATTATCTAACTTTAAACTTTGCAGATTACAATTTAACAATGGCACTTATGAAAAATTATAATTAAATTACAACTGTTTACTTTCGTTTCCAAACACATATAACCCTTTTCCATTTCTTTGAAAAAACCATCATCATTCACTTATTACTTGGACTAAGTGTATTTTCAAAACGTACTACTTCCATTACTTAGAAGATAGTGTTATATACTTAACCAATGGTATAAATATAGGTCACACTTCATATTTGGGTTAAAAAATGTCAATTGATTCATTGTTTATAAAATCCAATGGTTTTAAATTCTAAATTTTGCAAAATAATGTTGCAATATTTGCTTATGGAAATAATAAATTATTCCCATAATCTTTCCATTACAAACTAGTACCATCCCTTGATAATAATGAAGTCGTTCAAGTTGAGTTATTTTATTTACCTCTCAGACCTTGATCGAAACATTCTTATCTTGAGACAGATAAAAGTTTGTAACTCAAAAACTAATATTAATTCTAATATTTAAACAAATCATATTTAACTATTCCATTTAAATATGTTTTATAAAACATTCCTTACATTTGAAATCTATTTCCGACTTCTATCACCTTTTACTTAGTTTGTTTATCAAGTAAAAATTTACGCAATCCCAATCTTGGGTTTTGATTCTCTTTTATAAAATCCTTTGGATTTATTATGAAATCCATTTGCCAAACTCGATTACCCAAATCATTAAAGTAACTTTCTTTACCTCATTTTCCCAAATTCCTTTCTTCTATTACAAACGTTTCACTTAATTTAACTATTAATTAAATGCTTAAAAATCATCGCATTAACTTTAAATTGCTTTCATATACCTTCGTTTATAAAACTTGAGTTTACTTCATAAATCCTATTTCAAACCCCTTTACAACATTCAATTAAATCCCATTAATAAAATTCATTTACATCTTGGATCCATTTACCCAATCTTTTATCCAAACTTGTTAAGTATCTTAAAATAAAACTTAAATTTGTATTCTTGTTACTGAAATCCGTTGACCAAACTCAGTTACCCAAACCATTTAACATTTATTCATTTTTTTCTCTTTCGACATTTCTCTTCCGATTCTAATTATTGTACTTAATTCAATGATTAAGTAAACGCCTCTTTAAAATTATTACTTTAGCTTTAAAACTTCTTTATAAACCTTTATGAACATCCAACTAAATCTTTTACAAATTTGGTTACTTTCTTAAATGAATTTCATTTAAGAAGTAATCACTTTAATTATTATTAATTTAAAATATAATTAACTTCACCATTTACTAAAGTAAAAGTATTTTACTTCATTATTAACTAAAAACAGGATAGTTAATAACTTTTTTAAATTAAAATTTATTAAACGATAACTAATTACATTTTTGATTATCAATAGTCTTTAAACGTCATTAGCAAAAGGTAAATCACCTTTTTTAAAATCTTTAAATTAAAACAACTATTCGTTAAACTATTTTCATTAGATTAAATAAAGACAAATTAATCTAATATCCACTTTCAATTAAAACAATTGACTTAGTCAACTTGAAACCATAAGTTAACTAGTTAACTAATTTCAATTACTTCTTCCTCTTAAATTAATATAGTTAATCTAATAATATTGCTTAATTGATTTCTTAAAAACAATTATTCCAAATTATTTACCCATAGGTTAAAATTTTGACTTATACGCTTATAAAACTAAATAAAAACATAAGCTCATGCTTATATGTAAGGCCTGGATTGGGACTATGTGGATTATGGTTTTCTAAGAGGATATGTTTATATGTAAGGCCCAAATTAAATTTTATTAATCCGACGGCTCATGCTCACATGAGCAAGTATAAATAACCCCTTAAATCGCACACTAGAAACCCTAATTATTCTATACCTCTGCCTCCATGCTGCTGAATTCTACAGAAAAATAAAGAGAAAAAGGGTAAAGGTTTCTTCTACTTCTTTACCCCCATTTTATATCTCTCTATTTAAATCTATATAAGTTTAGGAAATTGGAATTTAGCATAAACAATATATATAAGAATCTAATTATATGTTTCTTATATGTATATTGTTAGGATATCAATCAGAGCTTGCTTGAACCTTGAGACCCATTGCATATCTTGAATTTTTACCACATTTCCACCTAATTTGTGAGTGGAATCTAGTTTTTCTTAAAGGCATATTCATATTATTAACAGTTTTCCATTACTGTTATTTGGGTGTAAATGCATTCATAAATTGGAATAAGTCAAATGTAAACATTTTTGGGTGTATAACACAACAAAAAGGGTGAATTGGATGAAATATAGATTATATACATATATGTGAGAATGCATATATATATATATATATCACTCTACTTTTAATTTAATATTTAAACCATTTCTACATGCCTAGGATACAAGTTATAATTGTTATGTATATGTATGTTTTCCATACTGTTATTTGTTACATTTCATTATGCCATCATGTTATGTTGTAGCGGTAAAATATAGAAAAGCTTAAAAATGCAGGCGTAAATTTGGATAAATGACAATTGTCATCCCAATTATAACGTTTCCCCGTTTATACGAATGTTACGTAAATTAGGCGCTATTATTATATTACTTATTTAAATGTAATTAACGTTATGTTAGCGTAATAAATGCGATTAGGTTAGAGTTTGAATTTGAAATGTCCCCTTAACAAATATATGTATATATTTGTTTGCTTGTGTGTTTGTATATTTAGAATGGCTTAAAAAAAAAAAAACGACACATAGATATGAGGTTAGTTGCCATTGGTGGTAGAAGTCTGCCCAGAACCGACCGGCAGATCTAGCAACCACAAGTGGGACCAACTAATGTGAGATGCCTAGGTGTCATGGACCATTCATAAACTTAGTACACTAGACACAAGGTTAAACCGACTTGTAGTAGAGGCTTGCCCGGAACCGATCGACATATCCAGCATCTACAAGTATATGGTTTAATGTGAGAGGTCAAGTGTGTATATATATAAGTTGATGTGTTAAAACAAATAGGCTTACTACGCCTTAAGAAGGTCTTAAGTGGCGGACTCGCCTTTTTGTCTAATTTGGGTCTTAAGTGGTTAGGACTAGGATCCCTTCGAAGGTCTATTCCTTGGAGAGGATCCCAAGTCATGGACCCACCCTTATTAGTATTAAGGAAAGTCTTTGGGTCCTCCTTCTTTAAAAGTGGTTAGGGATAAAACGGTTAAGGGAGTAGGGTAGTTCATGGGGATGTCCAATTTCTCTAGAAGCTTGTAAGAGCTTAACTAGGGATAGATTGGTAATTGAAGGATATGTGGCCATTGCATGCTCACCAACTGTCTAAGGGAAGTTAAGCGACATAGGTATCCTACCGGGTAATATCAGTTAAGTATAAACATTCACAATACTACTTCTTATATTACAAATGAGTGAATAGACTTAAGAACATTAACGTACTAGGATGGGGTTCCTAAAGGGCTAGGGGTCCGCCTTAGGGTCATAAGGGACGATGTAAGAATCCACCTTTAATAGGGTCATAAGTGACCGAGAATGCCACCTCGTTGGGTCTTTACCGTAAAACCACTAATGGGTGATTGACTTGGATATCCACCCCATTGGTTAGAAATTTGGTGTTTGTTGTGTGCTGCGTGGACATACCTTGACATATGTAACCTACTAAGTATATAGGGTATAGACATTAAGTAAACCTATATTTCAGTCACACTGAACTTTATGTTCTGACCCCTCTCCTTAACATCCAATAGGTTAGTAGATGGGGTAAAGTCATGGATGAAGTCATGACGGAAGCCGAGGAAGAAGACGAAGTTATGATATTATTAGCTGTTATTACTTTGCTTCTTTTGGAATTTTATGAGATTGAACAATTAGATGTACCTCTTGAATAAATGTAACTACGACTATGTATTTCCGAAATTTTTGAAATAATTGTACGTCTTATTCGAATATTATATTTTCTCTTTTCTGATGTGTGAGATTTCCATTTGAAGTATATGTTAATGTTATCTATGCAAATGTAATCCCTACAGGAACTAACGACCCGTTTAGAATGGCTCAGGCCTTTTCTGGGTCGAAAATTAGGCCCATTCTGGGCGGGTTGCTACATTTGGTATAAGAGCATAGATCACCCGATTATATGGGAAATATACGTATGAGAGGTGTATTTGTGATTTGAAAAGGTTTTCCAAACTATATATAATATACGTTTACCCCAATAAGCATACGCACTTGTACTAGGCACCTTTATCGCTTTTTCCTTTTTTCAGCCTAAATACTATCTCAGGAGTATCCATTAAGGGATTCTTCCTTTTCTTTCCAGAGAGTAGAATGGTTAAAAATCCTAATGAGCAGGGCAACCAAGCAAGAACCCTCTATTTTCCAGAATGGTTCCAGCAGTACCTCAGTACTGTGGAGAAGGTCCCTGTAGTTAATCCGGCCCCCGAGGCTCCCGTAGCTCTTGCGACTGATGTGGCCTTTGATTTTTCTCGCTTTTGCAAGGTTTTTACCAATTTGGGAGGGAAACCGCTTTCTGGAAAGGAAGGCTTTGCTAGTGGCCAATCTTGCGTTATAGACTATGAAAGAATCTTTGAGGTTACTGCCTAGCTTGATGAAATAAAAAGAAGGATAGCGCCTGACTTTTGAAGGATGAAGCCCTAGAGTGGTGGAACTTAATATCAATGGAGAATGAGGGTCGGATCATTACATGGGCTGAATTCAAGACCCTTTTTGAAGCGAAATTTTTGCCAAGGGAAGGAATGACTATTCAGCTAGAGAAATTCATCCACCTCAAGCAAGGAAGCTTGAGTCTGCAAGAATATGTATCCAAATTCACTGAGTTATGTAAGTTTGATAGACGATTAGTAGACAACCCCATGAAAAAAGCCCTTAGGTTTGTGAAAGGGCTGAACTCCCCATTGAAGGAAACGATATTAGCCCAAGTATCATTTGGGGTGACTTTTGAGACTCTAGTTGAGACAGCTACCCTTTGCATGGCTAAAAGCTCCAGCGAGGATAAGGAGGGTGAGAAAGGTGAAAACTCCAACAAAAACAAGAAGAAAGAATGGTGGAAAAACAAGAAGAAGAACTTCAAAAAGGACGCAAAGACTTGCGTGAGGTGCAACCGCAAGGGCCATAAGGCCAAGAATTGTAGGATCTCATTGGCAAAGAAGAAGTTCAAGGGAAAATATTACAACTTCCACGAAGAAGGACCATGTCCAAAGACTTCCCAAAGCCCAAAGCTACCAAACGTGGCCAGAACTACGCAATTGAAGCAACCCCAATTCAAAGCCAACCCCCAACAGACCAAGGGCATCCTGCACTTGAAGGTATAATCTCTATTTTAGGAAATTCATCATACACCTTGTTTAATTCTAGAGCTACCCATTCTTTTATCTCCAAGTGATTAGTAAATTTGTTGAACCTTTCCATATCTATCTCGGATAGTCCGATTGAGGTGGCCAACCTATCAAAGGATCTAAGTATCTTGATCTGTTGTGTAAAGACCTAGTATTAGAGGTCGACAATGTCGAGTTCCATTGTGAAGCCTATGCTTTGGATTTTATGGGGTATGACCTTATCTTAGGTATGGACTGGCTATCTTTTTATTGAGTCATCCTAGATTGTGATAAGAGACTTTTTCGTCTTTGGAGCGAAGGAGGACGCAGCCTAAATATTCCTTATAATGTTAAAAACAAGGACAAAGCCTTTTTATATTCCTTATCTCCTAGTTCTGAAGGACCATCTTGGGTCCCTATAGTTTGTGAGTTCTTGGACCTTTTCGAGGAAGTCATGGGACTTCCACCTCATAGAGAAATCAACTTTCTCATTGACCTAGAGAAGGACGCTAGACCTGTAGCACTGCCCTTGAGGCATATGGCGCCCAAGGAAAAAAGGGAGCTAGATAACCAGATTTTAGAGTAATTACAAAAAGGTTTTATTCGTCGAAGTACCTAGGAATGGGGTGCACCTGTAGTATTTGCCACCAAAGCAAATGGATCTTTGAGACATTGCGTGGACTATAGGGAGCTTAATAAATTGACCAAAAAGAACAGGTACCCTTTACCAAGAATTAATGGCCTTTTGACCACTTGGTAGAAGCCCAAGTATTATCCCAACTAGACCTTGCTACTGGATTTCACCAGTTAAGAATTTCGGAGGACAGCAAGGACAAAACTGCATATAGGGCACTGGACGGATTGTTCCAATGGGAAGTCATGTCATTCGGATTAACGAATGCATCCGCCTTCTTTGTAGACCTCATGAGTAGAGTGTTTAGGGGCATTCTAAATAAAATTGTGGTAGTCTTCATAAAAGATATCCTTATATTTTCGAAAGATCGTAAAGAGCATGAAAAACACTTGAGATAAGCGTTAGGAATATTAAGAAAGAACCAATTGAAAGCAAAATTCTCGAAGTGTCATTTCTGGAGGGAAGAAGTATGATTTTTAGGACATATTGCGTCAAGTAAAGGCTTGGTCGTAAACCCCACGAAGATTGAGGCAATCAAAGAATGGAGGATACCTCGAAATGCTACAGAGGTAAGAACTTTCCTTGGATTGGACGGGTATTATAGGAAATTCATTAAAGACTTGGCAAAGATTTCTACTCCATTAACCCAGTTGACGAGGAAGAATTTGGTATACACTTGGAGTAATAAAAGTGATACAATCTTCAATAATTAAAGGAAGCATTAACTAGCGCACCAATCCTAATAATACCCGACGGTTCGAAATCATTTACCGTTTACACTGACGCATGTGGGACCGGTTTAGGAGTAGTCCTTATGCAAGAAGGAAGAGTAGTTGCTTATGCTAGTAGACAACTCAAGGATCCAGAGAAAACGTATCCAGTACATGACCTTGAGTTAGCCGCAGTAGTGTTTTCCCTTAATATGTGGAGGCATTACCTCTTTGGGGAGAAGTTTGAATTGTTACAGACCATAAACCCCTTAAGTATTTATTTTCTCAACGTGACTTGAACTTGAGACAACAAAGATGGATGGAATATATTGCCTCATTTGACTTTACGATTTAGTGTACCCCAGGCAAAGGGAATGTTGTGGCGGATGCTTTAAGTAGGAAACATGCAACATTGAATGCGATAATAGAATGGAAACAGTTAGAATTCCTCGCAAATTTTAATTTGCAACCCTCACAACCACTTCCATTGGTTTTCTTGGGGCTATGATAAATAGACCTACCCTAAGTGAAAGAATCCAAAGAGCACGATACATTGACAAAGAGTTAAAAGGCATAAAGGAGAAAATGATAAAGAGAGAGACCTTTCCTTATTCGGTTAGGTAGTTGATTAGCAATGATGGGAGTTTACTTTGGGATGGACGACTTTACGTTCCTAAGGATAAAGGGTTGAGGAAAGAAATTCTAGAGGAGTGCCATAGGTCGAGACTGACCATACACCCCGGTGGTGATAATGTACAAGGATATGAAGAGGAATCTCCATTGGGAAGGAATGATGAGGGACGTAGTCGAGTTTGTGGCCAAATGTTTAAAATGCCAAAAAGTCAAGTAGAGCAAGGGAAGCCCGAAGGATTGCTATTACCTTTAGATATCCCCACGTGGAAGTGGGAGCATATTTCCATAGACTTTATAGATGGACTTCCTCGAAGCCAAAAATGGAATGAGGCCATTTGGGTTGTGGTGGACCGATTAACAAAAAGCGTCCATTTCATACCAGTCAAGAAGACAAGGACAACAGCCTCGTTAGCCCAATTATATGTCAAAGAGATAGTTAGACTCCATGGTATTCCATTAAGTATCATGAGTGATAGAGATTCCTTATTCACAAGCGGATTTGGGGGAAGCCTACAAGAAGCATTGGGGATGATGCTTAACTTAAGCACAACTTATAATCACAGAGAGAGTTAATAGAATCTTAGAAGACTTGCTCTGAGCTTGTATCATCGACTTTAGAGAAGTTTGGGAGCAGCACCTACTGTTTGGAGAGTTCACGTATGATAATCCTTTTCAAGCGATGATTGGTGTGGCCCCTTTCGAAGCACTATACGGGAGGCCATGCAAATCATCAACTTGTTGGTGGGAAACTACCGACAAGGTTATACTCGGACCGAACTTCATCCGTGAATCCATGGAGAAGATATCTTTGATTAGGCAGAGAATGAAGGCAGCCCAAGACCATCAGAAATTGTATCCCGATAAGCGAAGGAGGGAACTAGAATTTCATGTTGGAGTCTTAGTATTCGTGAAAGTATCCCCTCTTAAGAGAACTGTTCGGTTTGGAAAGACTGGGAAGATGGCTTCCATATTTATTGGGCCTTTTAGTATTATCGAGATGATATGATCTTTGGATTATCGAGTGGATCTCCCAGAGCGTCTATCGGGAATCCATAATGTTTTTCATGTATCTCATCTAAGGAAATAGTTTCATGATTCTGCTATCAGACTCGAGCTTGATGAAATTGTGGACATAGAGAAACTCAAGTTTGAGTCTAGTGTTTCCCGTGCCACTATAAGAATTGTAGAGCACGAAATCAACAGGCTCCGCAACAAAATCATTTGCCTCGTCCAAGTACAATGGGGGAATGACCCTACGGAAAGCACATGGGAAACCGAGAATAAGATGAGCAGACTCATCCAGAACTTTTCACGGGTAACTTTTCCCTCAAATTTCCCTTTATGGATGCGTCGTGATTGCTAGATTGGATGTTAGGGAATGGATGTAACACCATTGCACCAAGCACTCTTGCAAAAATATATGCATATAAAGGTTGTTTGCATACATGTTTCATCACTTATTACACCAACGTGCTAGGGTAAAGCTCACTTTAGTGGTCTGAAGTTCATAATCACTACGAGTCATGGATGCTTATAGATGACTTATAAAAAACATGGGTGTACAACATGGATGTTTCGAGCGCGTTGTATTTTTCTCCCTTTAAAACGTATTTCGGGATGAAATCCATTTTAAAGGGAGGGGGGAATGTAACACCCCGTAAAATTCGTGAGTATTAATAATAAATTAAATAATTAAAAATAAGCAATTAAACCATATGGTTGGAACATGAGATTTGGCAGCTTTAGGAATTTGGCTACGAAACTCTTTTATTTGGATTCATGGCGAAATTCTGAATCGTTTTCATATATAATATGCTGAAAACGGTCAACGTATAAAGAAGTTATGAACGAATGAATTTGGACAGTGTACGCAGAATATGTATATATATATATATATAATTATATGAATATTATATATATTGTCCAAATAATAATTTAAAATAAAAGAGGAAAATTCAAAATTTGAAATTGGAGATAAGGTTTAGGGGACAACGCATATTGACTATATGGGAAAAAATGAATCAAATTAAGAACATAATTAATAAAATTAACAACTCATCAATGCAATAAAATTGGGCATTCCAGCCAAAAGGGGGTCGACCGCTAGCGGTCGTCCAATAGTCGACTGGCAGGCCCAATTCTGCCTATGTGGATTAGGGTTTTCTAAGAGGATTTGTTTATATGTAAGGCCGGGATTGAATTTTATTAATCCAAGGCTCATGCTCACACGAGCAAGTATAAATAAAGCCTCAAACCCACACCAGAGACCCTAATTATTCTATACCTCTACCTCCATGTTCCTGAATTCCATAGAAAAATAAAGAGAAAAAGGGTAAATGTTTCTTCTACTTCTCTACCTCCATTATATGTCTCTCTATTTCAATCTATACAAGTTTAGGGGATTGGAATTTAGCGTAAACAATATATATATATATATATATATATAAGAATCTAATTATATCTTTCTTATATGTATATTGTTAGGAGATCAATCAGGGCTCGCTTGAACGTTGAGAACCGTTGCAGTTCTTGAATTTCCACCACATCTCCAACTAATTTGTGAGTGGAATCTAGTTTTTCTTAAAGGCATATTCATATTATTAACAGTTTGCCATATGAATTTGTTATGCCTATGAAGATTTGGTTATGTGATAACATATAACATGAAAAATCCCTAAATCTTCTACTTTGTAATCATGTAGGAAATTGTCATGTTGTATTGGTTTTTTGGAATTGTGGTTTTTGTATTAAATTAGGCAATCATGAGTGCTAGATTATTTTTTATATTTTATGCAATTCACCATCATTATCACTTTATTTAAGCCTAAAAAGGTTTGAATTTAAAATGTTTCATAGTTGAATTGGGTTTGGATCCTATTTTGGGTGTAAACGCATTCATAAATTGGAATAAGTCAAATGTTAACATTTTTGGGTGTATAACACCACAAAAGGGTGTATTGGTTGAAATACAGATTACAAACATACATGTGAGAATGTGTATGTATATATATATCACTCTACTTTTAATTTAATATTTAAACCATTTCTACATGCCTAGGATACAAGTTATAATTGTTATGTATATGTATGTTTACCATTAATGCTATTTGTTATATGTTCATTATGCCATCATGTTATGTTTTAGCGGTAAAATATGGAAAAACCTAAACTTGTATGCCTAAATTTGGATAAATGACAATTACCATCCCGATTAGAACGTTTCCCTGTTTATACAAATGTAACGTTAATAGGCGCTATTATTATGTTACTTATTTAAACGTAGTTAACGTTATATTAGCGTAATAAATGCGATTAGGTTATAGTTTGAACTTGAAATGTCCCCTTAACAAACATATTTGTTTGCTTGTGTGTCTGTATATTTAGAATGGCTTAAATATCTATATTTAAATATGACATATAGACACGAGGTTAGTTGTCATTTGTGGTAGAATCCTTCCCGAAACCGACTGGCATATCCAGCAACCACAAGTGGGCACAACTAATGTGAGACGTCTAGGTGCCAAGGGCCATTCATAAACTTAGTACACTAGACACGTGGTTAAACCGACTTGTAATAGAAGCCTGCCCGGAACCGACCGGCATATCCAGCATCTAAAGGTATATGGTTTAATGTGAGAGGTCTAGTGTGTGTGTGTGTGCGTGTGTGTGTGTATATATATATATATATATATATATATATATAACTATATATATATATATAAGTTGATGTGTGAAAACAAATAGGCTTACTACGCCTTAAGAAGGTCTTAAGTGGCCGACTCACCTTTTTATCTAATTTGGGTCTTAAGCGGTTAGGACTAGGATCCCTCCGAAGGTCTATTCCTTAGAGAGGAACCCAAGGCATGGGACCCAACCCATATTAGTATTAAGGTAAGCCTTTGGGTTCTCGTTCTTTAAAAGTGGTTTGTCATAAAACAGTTAACGGAGTAGGATAGTTCATGGGGATGTCCACTTCCTCTAGAAGCTTGTAAGTACTCAACTAGGGACAGATTGGTAATTGATGGATATGTGGCCATTGCATGCTCACCAGCTATCTAAGGTAAGTCTTAAACGACATAAGTGCCCTACCGGGTAATATCAGTTAAGTAGTAACGTTCACAATACTACTTCTCATATTACAAATGAGAGAATAGACTTAAGAACGTTAACATACTAGGATGGGGTTCTTAAAGGGCTAGGGGTCCCCCTCATGGTTATAAGAGATTGTAAGAATCCACCTTTAATAGGGCCATAAGTGACCGGAAATGCCACATCATTGGTTCTTTACCCTAAAAACACTAATGGGCTATTGACTTGGATATCCACCCCAATGGTTAGAAATTTGGTGTTTGTTATGTGCTGCGTAGACATACCTTGACATATGTAATCTACTAAAAATATAGGGTATGGACATTAAGTAACATTATTTTTCAATCACACAGAATTTTATGTTCCGATCCCCTCTCCTTAACATCCAACAGGTCAATAGATGAGGTAAAGCCATGGATGAAGTCATAATGGAAGCCGAGGAAGAAGACGAATTTATTATGATATTATTAGCTGTTATTACTTTGCTTCTTTTGGAATCTTATGAGATTGAACAATTGATGTACCTCTTGAATAAACATAACTGCGACTATGTATTTTTGAAATAATGGTACATCTTATTTGAATGTTATATTATCTCTTTCCGTTGTGTGAGATTTCCATTCGAAGTATACGTTATTATTATCTGTGCAAATGTAATCCTTACAGGAACCAACGACCCATTTAGAATGGCTCTAAGTTTCGATGGGCCTATTCTAGATCAAAATTTAGGCCCACTCCGGGTGGGTTGTTACACAAGTCCTCTGGACCGACTTTCTTTCTCTATACAACTTGGGTTTTTTTGTCTCGGTTTTAGGTGGCGACTTCAACGTGGTCGCTAGCCAAGTAGAGAAATTGGAGGCAATGCCGCTAACCGTCTTGCGATTTCGTATTTCAGTGCTTTCATTATTAACTCGGGTCTATATGAATTGCCTTTTGTCAGATCTGCTTTCACTTGGTGTAACAACCAAGAAGGCCCAAACCAGATTCTCGGTAGGCTTGACAGGGTATTCGCTTCGGAGGAGTGGTTCAGCCTACCATTCACATACTCTGTCTCTCACCTGCAACGTACCTTTTTCGACCATGGTCTATGCTTCTTAACTTTTCCCCCTTACTCTCTCCGGCCCATCTTCTTTCGGTTTCAAAGTATGTGGAGATATCATTCTTTCCACATTGTTGTGGAAGAATACTGTATCTCCCCTGTGAGCGGTTCCCCCTATGTGGCTTTTTCTCACAGGCTGAAGCGTCTCAAGACTTTTCTTAAGACATGGAATCTACTTGTATTCAAGAATATCTTTGATCGTGTTAGAGCAGCTGAATATACTCTCGTTCTTGTGGAAGTGGCTTTTGATAAAGAACCCACAGGTGTCAACAAAGAAGCATGGGTGGTAGCCCAGCTTGCCATCTCGTCTAAGCTTTACATTGAACAAGACCATTTGCGCTAAAAAGCCAAGATCAAATGGGTTGTTGAAGGCGGTACAAACTCCAGGTTTTTTCACTCCTCTATTCGTAAAAAGAATGGACTTCTTTCCATTCATCCAATTCTCCGCCTTGATTTATCCTTGGCTTCTACTTCGGTAGAGATCAAAGATGTTATTTTATCCCACTTCCAGTCTTTCCTTAGCATTCATCGGTCTCAGTCTCGGACCCATCCTTGCTTGCTTTCATTCCTCGTCTAATCCTCCCGTCGGATAGCTCTGACCTTGCCGTACCTTCTACCTTAGAAGAGATACGTGCTTGCATATTTGCTCTTAGCAAGGACAGTGCGTCAGGGCTTGATGGTTTCAAAGGGATTTTCTATAGGAATGTGTGGCCTGTTATTCAGGAATACTTCTATCTCGCAATTCAGTCTTCCTTCTCCGATGAAGAACTCCCTACGGGGTGGACTTCCACTAACTTGATCCTTATCCCCAATTGTGACCAACCTAACTCTTGTGCAGATTTTCGGTCGATCAGTTTATGTAATTTCTCTAACAATGTCATTTCAAAGGTTCTAACCTCTAGGTTAGCTCCGTTTCTTGAGCGTCTTATCTCTTATTCCCAGGCTGGGTTTGTAAAAGGACGTGTAATCACTGATAACATCCTTTTAGCCCAGGAGCTGATATCGTAGATCGATAAGAAAGTTCGCGGGTCTGATGTGGTTGTCAAGCTTGATATAGCTAAGTCTTACGACTGCATGTCGTAGTACTTAATCATCAATATTCTTAGAGATTTCGGTTTCCCGGAACCCCTAACTGATGTTGTTTAGAGGCTCATCTCTAGCTGTTGGTTCTCCTTTCTCATCTATGGATCAGCCACCGGTTTTTTTAGGTCCGAGAGAGGACTTTGGCAAGGAGACCCCCTCTCCCCTACTCTATTCATCCTTGCTGCCGAGGTTTTTATTCGTGGCTTGCACTCCCTTATGATTGCTGGGCGAATTCACAGGTTCGGCATCCCTATGGGCTGCCCTCTTATCTCCTCTTTATCGTTCGCTAATGATATCATCATTTTTACTGTTGGCAGTCGTCGGTCTTTTAGTGGCCTTTTGGGTCTTATTAGGCAGTATAAGATATGCTTGGGACAACTTGTTAACTCTTCTAAAAGCTGCTTCGTTCCCACAAAAGACCTATCTGTTGTTAGATGCTCATGGATTGAGACATCTACAGCCTTTAAGATGGCCTAGTGCAGGAAGCTCAACGCCATTTTTGATCCCCTAACTGAAAAAGTCCTTGGAAAGATCCTAAGGTGGAATGCTACCCTCATTTCTCAGGCAGGAAGGATAGTTCTCATTAAGTCTGTCCTGGACTCCATGGGATCTCATATCTTTGCTGTTATGACTCCTACTGCTTCCTTCTTTTGATCATATCTGTAAATTTTAAAGAACACTATAATGATAAACTAAAGAATTCTTAATTAAATATTGGAAAGGGACTGCGCCATTGCATTTGTCTCAGAATTATGCTTAAGATAGACCCCCCAAGTTTGCGTAAAACGGATACCATATGAAGAAAATACTAAGGGTTGAAGTTTTTATACATATAAGTATATTATATATAAATAAACTAACCTAGAAAATAAAAATAAGAGAGCGGGAAAAAGGGGGGAATTCGACCCATTAGGGGTCGACCCCGTTCCCCATGGGTGTCGACCCATGGTTCAACCCCTACACAGGGAGGTCGACCCCTATGTCGACCCCTGGATCAACCCCATTCAGATCTAGGCCGAAACCATTTATGTGAACGTGGACTCGTTTCTTGACCATATTTGTCGACTGTAAGATATTAATAGGAACTTATTTCTATTGTTTTATTCACCAAAAACAATGGAGACAACGAGGTGCTGCCCCAACTCAGATTAAATTAGCCTATTCTTCTGTAACAACAAGTTATACATATTCAAGAATCTCTGCTACAACATCAACAGTCAATTCTCTGTTCTTTAAATCTGGTCACAGTGAGTTTATGTTATTTTTAGATGTAAACATGTAAAAAGTAATCTTGACATGTTCACAAGTTAGATCTAAATCAGTGCCTGTTAATAACTTGAATCATAACTAATCATATCTGCTATTACTTGTTCACCTAATCTACTGATTAGTTCTCATATGCCTATTCCTAATATGCTTGTTCTGTCATCATGCATAATTTTTTCATCATATTCCCATTCTGCTACTATGCCCATTTCTGTCACCATATGTCTATTCAGTTAAAATGCCTATTTATGACATAGTATGCCAGTTTTGTTATTATGCTTATTCCTGTTCTCTTCTCTCCCTCCCCATTTTATTTTTATAGCCAAGCAACCTTCGAACCTAGGCCTACCACTGAAATATGAGAACGAACGAAATGGGGAACGATTGGGAATGATAAATCAGGGCATATCTTATTGTAAAACATGATTGGTTTTTGGGGGCATAATCTATACCTTGATCTGAAATTTTAACTTGGGGAATAACTTGTATCGTGGATCAGATTGGGATTCCGGGAACAACCTTGGATAAACATGAAAAATTGTTTAATAATGAACAACCTAAATTACAGTAATTAGAAACTGTAACCGCATTTAGACACAAGGTTAGATTACACTTGTGGTAGAAGTATGCCCGGAACCGCTTGGCAAATCAAGCATACGCAAGTGGTTAATCTAATGTGAGGGGTTGAGTGCATAAATGTACACGTAATGGTGCTAAGACACGAGGTTAAGTCCGACTTGTGGTAGAAGTCTACCCGGAACCGCCCGACATATCCAACATCCACAAGTGGTAGACTTAATGTGAGAGGTCTAGTGCATCAATAACGATAAATGGAAATATGATAATAACTTGTTAACTTGAAATACTTAACCTGTTTAAATCTGTGGGGGTTACATGAAGCTGTCGAATTAAGTAGAGGTTAAGTAAACTAGCTGAAATCAGTGGGGTTAAGTTAATCTTGTTAAAGACCGACGAACATAACCTGTGTTACATGTTGGGGTTATGCAACCTTGTTAAACTGTTAGGCATAACCTGTCAAAATCCTAGTAGTGGGGATGCAAGCCCTGGGAGTAGCTTGTATCATCTGTCGTGTGGGACCCATATTAGTCAGTAACCCATCTTGGTATCAAATAGGGAACCCCGAAATAGGTCGGGGTCAGGGCACGCTTATTGAGTTGATTGTAAGAGTTCATATAGGTGGAGATGTGGACAGAGTGGGATCCAACCTAGTCATGTGCGTGCATGGGTCCGGCTTGCTCGGGAAAATTGAGACGTTGTGACGTCAGTAGATGGCTATGCATCTCGTTAATAAAGGGGTTGCCACTTTAGGAAGTAATACATCCTACTGTGGGGCCAGTACAGGGTGTCTACAGGGTACGGAGCCAATCGATTAGGGTGGTAATTAGGGTACATCTAGTCTTGCTTGTTGAGAAACCCACTATTTTCGTTGGGGGTAACACCTGTCATTTCTGTTGGGCTACCTAGTATTATTGTTGGGGGTAAAACCCGTCACTAGAAGTACACCTAAGTCTACCATCTATTTCTGTAAAGATCATCTTGTTCTGTTATACTAGTATTGGTGTAGAGAAAAGTGTTAGAGAAGCGTAACCTATTTCTGTTCTGTTTATTCTGCTTATCTTTCTCATTCTGTTATACCTGTCTTATGATACTATTATATCTCTCATCCAGTTTATATGCCTGTCATGATGCTTTTACTTATTTATATGCTAAAAGTAACTGGACTCGCCAGACTTTATGTCTGACGCATTTTGTTTCCTCTTCTCTCTCTTCCATTTTCCCCCAGGTTCCCAGGGTGGGAATACTCAGGATTGACTTGGATTATCTCTTTCGTTCTGCTTGGAGCTGCTTAAATGTAATGCTTTTATTTCTTGTCTTCTCTGATATGGATATATTAGGGACTATGATTTTTATATATTATTGTACTCTGACGATTTTAGTACAAGACAGAAGTTTTAGTTTGATGTAATGGGTTTTATGTATTTCAGACTTATGATGTAACTGGGTTTTGGACCATGACGTTTTCTATTTAATAAAGTTTAAATTCCGCTGTTCTTTTATATCTATCTTATGATGTTTCTGTTTCTGTTTACTTATAACGCTTCACGAAACTTAATGTATTCTTTTAAAGAGTAACATTAATGGACGTGGGGTGTCACAATATCGTTTTTTGGCCTCTTCTTTTTTTCTGGGGATCCAAGGAGAATGCTTCTCGCCACTACTGGATCTCATGGAGCTCAATTTGTCATCCCAAAAGTGAGGGATGTCTGGGCCTCTGTAACCCACATGACATTTGTGCGGCCTTTGCTTACAAGCTTTGGGAGAAGTTTGGAGCGAACAACTCCATTTGGGCGACGTTTCTCCGTGCCAAGTACTGAAGGCTGGCAAGTACGCATTACATCGGTGTCCCATCCTACACTAGTGAGACGTGGAAACGGATGCAATCTTTGAAGGCCTTATCGGATGCTCATGGGGGTGGTACCTCTTGGGACGACAATCCCTTCTCGCTTACGGCTACGTGGAATTCTGTGCAGGCTCCTACGCCTAGGCTACTTCTTTTCTCTTTCGTTTGGAAAGTCCATATACCCCCGAAGGTTCCTTTTCTTATGTGGAAAATCTTGCATAAGGGTTTACCAATAGATGAGAACCTTTAGAGAGTCGACATCCCATTCGTTTCCAGGTGCAGTTGCTACAATGCTGGTAGCACCAAATCCTCCTTTCATTTGTTGCTCTTTGGGGATTGTGCCAGGTCTGTCTGGAATTACTTCGGGAATCTAATGGGTTGCCAAGGTAATGCCACCTCGATTGAAGATTTCTTGAGATTCTGGTGGTCAGGCATCTCCGGCAAAAGTTTTCGTGCGAGCCTCTTTCATTTGATTCCCTATTTGATCTACTGGCACATCTGGTGCTTGCGGTACAAGGCAGTTTTTGATGAAGTGGCTACGGACCCTCCTACCATTATCCGAAAAATTAGAACAGATGTCTTCCTATATTTTCGGGGTAGGTAATTCAGGGGAGTTGTCGATTCCCGTTCTAGGTGGTTGGCTGTTGCCTTTGATGTCTCATGGATGACAACCACTCCCAGACAAGGTATTGGTTGATTCCTTGCTTTTGTGTTTCTTAGGTATTTCTAGAGTTAGCCTACCTATCACTCCCCCCTACGAAACTAAAATTGTTTGCTAGTTGTTCAGGTCATGGGTTACAGGTTGCTGGACTAGGTCTGATAGGTTCTGGATGATGCTTTTCATCTCCTACTTTTGACGGTTCCCTGGAGCGGGTCATGGGTTACTAGTTGCTGGTCATGGACTGATAGGTGCTAGATGATACATTCCTTTCTCCTACCTACGAGGGTTTTTTGGAGCAGGTATAGCCAGAGCTTTGGGAACTTTAGTTAGAGCTGGATTTGATATGTCTTTCGGCGAATGCACTAGCCATCAGCTTTTTCGGGAGCGTTTGAACCATGAGGACTCATGGCTTCATGGAGGTGCCTTCATCAACGACCTTGGCAGTGATGTCTGTCTACTGTGGTTTCAGAGGCCTATATTGTTGCATTGGTAGTGATAAGTCGTTGTCTGGTTTTGGTTGTTTTTTGTTTTTCTTCTTATTTATTCTGTTACTGTTTTTTTTTTTTGTGTGCACGATTTCTGCTTTCTATAGAAACCATTTTTGTGAGCCGTCGAGAATGGTTGATTCTCCCTTTTGTTATATTATATTATTTTCTTGATAAAAAGTGTCAAAATAATCGAAGTAACCAAAATATAAAACCAGCATGCTGGGTAATATAATTTTACAATATCAAATGTGTCGAAAAATAAAACTAACATGCTAGATAGCCTAAATTTGACTATGTCTATAAATAAAAAAATGTATATGTTTAAATTACTAAAATTTATGTGTGAATAACTCAAAAATTAAATATTTAAGGATAAAAAAGGTATTCAAATATCTTGCTGAAATCTTAAAAATAAAGCATAAATTGTTAGAAAAGTTAAATTAGTTTAGGACAAAAAGTGAAAACAATAAAAAAAATGGTTAAATGGGTTTTAAAAACCCCTTTTGTTGTAAATGGGGTTTTAAAAAAATTGGTTAAATGGTGTTTTAAAAACCCCTTTTGTTTTAAAAACCCCTTTTTTTAATGGGGAGTTTCACCATTCAAATGTTGCCCCCATGCTCGAACTCACGCTGCTTGAGCATGAGGCCAAATTTTAAAATAAGGCAATGTCCCTTTTATGCATCTCCAGCCGCTATTGGAGATGTTCTAAGTAAGATGAAGGCTGCCTTAAATGTTCTAATAGAATTAGGAAAAGGATGACCAAAAGAATGATATGATGAAACAACATTATAGTTTGGTTTTATAACTTGTATATTTAATATGTACACGGTGTGTGAATGTGTATATACATACATACGCACACACATACACACATACATACATATGTATATATATATATGTGTGTGTGTGTGTGTGTGTGTGTGTGTGTAAAAATATATTTACACCCGCCCCCCACATCCCCCCATGCATATATAGTATTAAATAAAATGCAAGATACAATACAGATAGGTTCAGCTGTTGCTATTCTAGCACCTGCTACTATTTTAGCACTCAAAGGTGTTTGATAATAAATAATTATTACAAAGATATAGTGTTGGTTTACACTTTATAATGCAGACTAATTTTTTGATAATCCTGAGGAAGAGGTTAATCATGCACCTGGAAACTTATAGGAGATTATAATTTGGTTTTTATAACTTGCTTTCATTAGGCATGTAAGATTGTCACAACTTCTCTTTTTCATTTTTTAGTGAAGTGCTTGTGCTTGTATTATCAAGAAAGTGATATTCTGAAGTTCTTGATTTGTGTGTGTGATCCTCACGCAGGGGTTATGCTAAAATTTTTTGTATCATATCAATTTTATCGGATGCCCCCAAAAGGACGATAGTCTAAAGTTTAGTTTGCAAAGTATTATTTTGTAATTTGGGTTTATAGTTTAGTTTGCAGAGTATTATTTTGTAATTTGGGTTCATCTATTGCCACCTCATGTTTCGCTCTCCATACCCCATTGATTAGAAAATAAATCATGCACCTTATTTCTCCCCGCACCCCATTTATTTCGAAAAGGCATTTCCTTTCTGTTCCACGTTACTTTCCTTTCTTCTCCTTTATCTGCTTCTTTCTAAAACCTTGGTTCCCACTTTCAAACCCTAGAACTCCATCAAAATAAGCAATGGAGACTCGACGTTAGGAAAGAAGGTCAAAACAGGCCAGGGGTAAATTTATTTTTCGATTTCATGTTCTTTCTAGGTTTCTGGTGTCAAAGGGAAAAAGAAATTAGGGTTTTGACAAGCGGGGACTGAATTTCGAAGCCTGACGTTCATTAATATTATCAACGCTCGAATTGAGCCTTGAGTTGATTGGACCGGCGCCCCTTTCTTTCGTTGTTTGTACTGATCATCATCCTTACCAAATTACTACATATTTGTTATCTAATTAATCGTTAATGGATATACTTGAGAGTAAAATTTTAGTTTTTTACCGGGGGTGAAGAGCAATAACTGGGGTGTTAATAGACGCACCCTTGTAATTTTTCATCATAATTTGTATTTTGTAGTGTGACCATGACTCAGTATCGATATTACCAAGGCATCAAACTTTCCTTGGCACCATACCAATGCAGCCACCAACATAATTCACACCATAACATTTGTAATGGATGCTTTCATAGGGTTATAACTTAGATCATTTTTCGTTTATAACCCCTTTTTTCACTTTTAGCCTCTTATTACAAAATATTGCAAATATAGCCCCCTTTTGCTACGTAAGGGGATGATATGGCTGTTACTTTATACTGGCGCAATCACAGATTGCGCCTATATGAAGCAATCTTTCGGGGCGCAATCCAGGATTGCGCCCCGTTGCAAAAAAATTCAACCTACCATTCAAAGAGGACGCTGTTTTGCTGTTTTCATTAAATGGTCACTCAACTATGCTGTAGGCAACAACTACTCTATTTTTTCTTTTTTGATCAAAACCTTGGGCTCTTGCCCTAATTCAACACTATTAAACAATTTACACCTTTATATATCACCTCATTCTCTTATATCACCTCATACACTTATATCACCCCATACAAAATGCCTTTTTGGCCATCACCCACTGACTCCGACGAGCAGGCGTATGAAGAGATGAGACTTCAAGAGCTTGCGGACGAATTCAACTTCCTAATGGGACTTAGGAACAACCACCGACCGAACGGGCAAACGTACAACATCAACATGAAGATCAAGTGCCACATGTTCAACTCTCGTGCGAACAGACGGTCACTCAACCACTGTGCGGAGTTGAGGCATACGAGTACCACATGTTGATCCTTATCCATTTCGTTGCTATTGCGGCTATACCGTTGAAGTTGCGGTTCACGCGGAAGGCAAAAATATAGGTCGGCACATGCAGACATGTCGAGACTATCCAAATGGATGTAGTTACACAGAATGGATAGACGAACCTTTGTGCCCAAGGGAAATAGTATATGCAAACGAGCTCAAACAACAGATTAGATGTCTCAAAAATGGTATTGAACAATTGCGGTTATGGGGTAATTAGTGGTTTGTTTTCCTCAAGTGCGATGATGTACTAATTTTAGGTCGTTTGAATTGTTGGAATTAATGTATTTTGGATTGTATTGAATGGTTGGAATTAATGTATTTTGAGTTTGTCTTGATTTGTCGAGAAGAGGGCAATTTTGTGTTTCTGTTTGTCTACACAGAAACACAAATATGCTCTCGACTTTACTTGGCGGAATCCAGGACTCTGCTAAGAAAAGTCTAGAGCAATTTTGTGTTTCTATTTGTCTACAGGCGGAATCCTGGATTCCGCCAGTAGACAAACAAAGAGCAAATTTGCTCTCGATTTTTCTTCGTGGAATCCTAGATTCTGCCAAGGAAAGTCGAGAGCATATTTGATTTGAAAATATACCTGGGGCGCCCTAGGTATATTTTCAAATCAGATTTACTTACACAAGAAGAAAAAGCAATACCATAAGTCAATACAAACCGATAAGCAATACCATCATTCAATACAAACAGAAAAACAAACCAAAATACCATCATTTAATTCAATACAACCAAAATACCAACCATTCAACATACTTGAATGAACCACACAAAACCAAAGAAGCAACCGAACAAAATACAAGAACTCCAACGATCCAAAACCAACTAGAACCAAATAAACCAATTAGAACCAACCACACAAAACCATTCATTCCAACCATTCAGTTCAACATTAATTCGAACGTGCGACAACCACTGTTACTTTCAAAACGACCACCAAATTAATTCGAAGTACATGCCAAAATGTAAAGTTAAAACAAATCAAAATGCAACGACTAATTTCCAGTTCTCTTATGCACTCCTACTTTCCTTCTTTGACCACTTGGAGGCCTAGGAGTTGGATCTTGCGACTTGGTTGGCTAAGAAGGGTTCCATTTGGGAAGGATGAGAAGATGAAGCTAAAGCCTTTTCCCCTTGTCTCTACGGGCAGACTTACGAGTGGGAACCGTAGGAGGACGTGCAAATGGAGGCGGTGACGGTCATGCAAGCTTGTTCTTCCTTAAAAATCATCTGGAGAATGCGGTTAATGCCCAAGCACTTTGCCTTCGATGGCTCCGGCACCTCCGCCACTAACTCGTCAACTAAATCGGCCACATGGTAAATTCCATCGGTCTGTAATACACAAATTATGAGCATGTAAATTTATATACAGTTAGATGTTAAACAAAATATACATACCAGACTTCGCTCAAGCGGCGCTCTAGGGATGTATGGTTCCGTGCCTTGAGGAACATCTAGAGGTGGGTCTACGAGAATGACAATATAACGGCGCGTGATGTTCCAGTACCATGTGTAGTATTCCATACCAGATACTGTAACAACCCGCATTCTACGCATCGGAGGATCGTAGAATATTTATTTCTTTCCCATATGAAGTCGTATGGTCATGTAACTTTGGGAAACATCTATTAGAGTCATTTCCCATGTTCATGATTTTTGTCGATTTTCAAATGACCATTTTGCACCTAGTTGATCTTGTTTTGGCCATAACTTTTGATTGGAAAGGAATTTTGACCTGAAACTACTTCCATTAGATTCGTTTGATGGTTTACCTTTCCGTAGAGTGGTCATAATAGCCAAACGGGCTTACCGTTTGGGAGATATGGCTGAATTAAGGTTTGGAAGGTGAAAAACTGCTTAACCGGGCCAAATAGGGTGATTAGTGGATAGGCCCATAACCCATTTCGGGATTAGGGTTATGGGGAGACTGAAATGAGTTAGAGAATCATTCCATTTCAGTTTTCTAGCCTCCACTTACCTCTAAGAAACCCTAAAAATGGCCTCCAACCTCTAAATCACCTCCAAATCATCTTTTGATCAAGGATTAAGCTTAGCAACATCTAATCAAGGGGGATCTACACCAAATCAACATTGGAGCTGCTGTTTTGCATTGGGATTTGCATTAAATCAGAGATTTATTTCAGATCTTAGTTTATTTGTGGCTAAGGTGAGTGATTTGCATAGTTCTTCACTAATTATGGCTAATTAAGGGTAATTAGTGTTAATTAGCGAATTTAAACATGATAAAATTCTGGAAAAATGCTCACAAATTCTTAAATGATGTTTTAGACATCTGATACGAATTTGGGTAAATTTGGTTAAGTTTTGCTAATCCTATCATTAGTTTCACCTAAACATACTTAAGGGGAAATATGGGGTTTTGGGTATGTTTGATCCATTTTAACCTATCATATTGATGTTTTGATGTTTATGGTTGATTATGCATGTTGCTATGACTGTATGGTATGCTTTGTGATTGATTTCAATATTTAGAATGGTCGACAACGTCGTCGAATGGCGTAAAACACTTGCTGGAAAAGTTGCCGGAAACAGTGCAGGTTTTCGGATCGGATCAGATATGGGGGCTCGGATCGGATAAGTTGAACTGGGCAAGGGATTCGATTGGATCGGAACTTGACACTTGCGAACCCTAGAAAAAAGGAAGGCCATGCTAATTGAACTGGGATCGGATCGGCTAAAAGAGGGGGATCGGATCAGAGCATATGAAGGACGAGGGAGCTGATCGGAGCGGGAGCGCGAACTGGATGGGAGATGGCAACCCGACCCGACCCGAAGTGGGACACCCGACCCGAACCGATGCAACGCTGTGAACCCGAACCGAACCGCTACAGGGGAAGACTGCGAACCAAACCAATTCAAAGTAGAAGACCCGACCCGAACCGATAGCTTGAAGGGGAACCAGACCCGATCCAGTATTGACTAATAACCCGAGATGCAAAGGTAGTCCAATATGGGAAGTTAGAGCTCAGGATCCAGTTGGGAACCGATGAGTTCACTTCATGGTTGGGCTTTGCTGCGGGACGTATGCTAAGGAGTTGTCGACGTTCATAACTTCGATTCACCACTGAAAATGGATGATGGGCTACTATCAGTGCAGTAGAGTCACTATGACTCGAGGGGCAAGGTGATGGTAGCAAGACTACGTTATCAGTGCGGTAGAGTCATTATGACTTGAGGGGCAAAGTGATGCGTAGTAAGACTATGAGGCAGCGCAGATGTGGTGAATAACTCCATGGGGCAAGTGGACATAGTAAAGGATTGGTAAGACTATGAGCCAGCGCAGATGGGGTGAATAACTCCATGAGACAAGTGGACATAGTAAAGGATTGGTAAGGCTATGAGCCAGCGCAGATGGGGTGAATAACTCCATGGGGCAAGTGGACATAGCGAAGGATTAGTGGCTACGTTATCAGTGCAGTGAAGCCATTTATGACTTCATGGGGCAAAGTGATCGTAGCAAGGTATGTGGGGTGATCGAAGTGGTGAATATCGTATGCTTTACGCACTGAGTGAGAGATGAGAGGATGGTTGCTATGTTTGATTGTTTGCCATCACTATGACATGCACACCCCCACCTCCGTATCTTTACACTGTTTGATATGGCACCTTAGAGTGTTGTACAGTATGTAGTGCTAACTCTTTGGTTGCAGGTCCAGGTATGTTTTAGTCTACATGTTATTGTTCTGTTTAGATGCTTATCGCTCATACCAGGCTTTATGTCTGACCCAGAGTTTTATGTCTCCTCTTATTACTCTGGGTGCTCACACGAGCAGACTAGAGACAGGTTAGCTGGTGATGCGCGAGTAGCTGATTCGGAGGCGGGCATGAGGCTTCCATGTATGATATATAGATATTCTCCCTGTGTCGTTGGTGATCGCTACTTGGGCATTAGTAGTGTACCTCCTTTATCTTGCTTTTTCTTTTGAGACAGTTTGAAAAGTTGTAATAATGTTTAACTTTGGATCATAAGCTGTACTTGGATTTTCCGCTGCTATGTTAGTTATTTCAGCTTATGCACTGTCTCACCTGTTTTATGTCAAGTATGTTATTATTATATTTTGTTCTATGCGCTGTGAGACATTCTATAGGTTCCTTGTTAGTTCATTTCCTTCTTCCCTTTCCTTCTGACGACCCGTCCCGTGCTAACTGGACATGTGTACAGCGCACCTTTGGAGTAAATGTCGGTTGGTGCGGGGCGGGCCGTCACATTTGGTATCAGAGCTCTAGGTTGCGTAGTTAACCTAGGGAAAGACACTAGGGAGAGATAATACGTATATGAGAGAGCGTATTTGTGATTACTTTGGTTTTCAAAAGTTATATATATACTATTGGTAGTATAAGAATGAAGTCGTACTGCACTAGCACCACTATGGGGTCGTTAATCGTTTCCCTTTTACAGATTGACGATGAGCCGATATGCTAGAGGTGCTGATAGGGGAGCCAATAATGGGAATGTTTCTGACATGAGGGCGATGTTTACTGACCTCATGAGAGACATGCTTAGAGAAGTGCAAGGGGCAGTTCCCAATCCCGAAATTGGCGTTGGTCCAGTAGTGCAGGCGCCTAGGGTCGATTTCGCCAAGTTGTGCAAGGATTACACTAACCTTAGTGGGAAGTCGTTCCATGGGACGGAGTCAGCCATAGATGTTCAGGACTGGATGGATAGCTGTGATCGTATTTTCGATGACTTGGATCTTGAGGATGCGATGAAGAGAAGGCTAGCATCTCGTCAGCTGCAAGGGCAAGCGATGAATTGGTGGAATGCCATCAGAACAGCTACTCCAGAAGATCAGGTTACTTGGGATCAGTTCAAAGCTCGCTTTAGTGAGAAGTTCATTTCAGCTGCCAAGAAGTCAGTGTTGTTTAAGAGATTCTTGGAACTCAAGCAGAGTGGTAGGTCAGTCTCTGACTATATTGCTGAGTTCGACACCTTGTCGAAGTATGGACTATCCCTTATCGATACTCCTGAGAAGAAGAATGAGAAGTTCATTACTGGTTTGGATGGATACTTGGGGGAAAGGCTTATCAACCACATCGATGAGACTTTTGAATCGATTGTGGGGAAAGCTTTGAGATCAGAGAGTCTTTACCCTAAGTCAAAGACTGAGGTTGCATCTGCAGAAGGGCTGAAGCCGCAAGCAGGCGGTGGAGGCAAGAATAACTCTCAGAGTAAGAGGAAGCAGAGCCAAGCTAAGGATGGCCAGAAAAAGAGCAAGAAGGATGTTGAGTGCTTCAGCTGTGGTAAGAAGGGCCATTATGCTAAAGAATATCGGGCCAAGCCAGCGGAAAGGAAGTGCTACAACTGTGGTCAAGTGGGACATCATAAGGATAAGTGTCTGCAACCTCTTAAGGAGAAGTAGATTGTGAAAGCATATGCTATTGATGTTATTCCTTCGACATCGAATGCCCCAACAGCGGCGGAAAAAGGAAAGAATGTTGTTATTTAAGGTATGCTTTCTATTTATGATGTACCAGTTCGAGTTTTGTTTGATACTGGGGCTTCCCGTTCCTTCATATCTAGTGACCTGGTAGATAGGTTGGGACTGGAACCCGAGATAGTCGATAGACCATTGGTGGTTCGACTAGCCTTAGTATGATTTGCAGGAATTTGGTCTTATCGAGTCATGGATGTATGTTTGTTTGTGATTGCTTTGTTTTGGGCTTTACTGGGTATGGCATTATATTGGGAGTCGATTGGCTCCAAAGATATGGGGTGGTGGTAGACTGTGAGGGCTTTTTGGTGACAGTTAGGGCGGATGATGGGCGGAGGGTAGTGTTTGGTAGTCTACCTAGTGATGGGGTTATGGCTAGTTTTGTAAATTCCCTCGACATCCTGCAGGATTAGCTGTCAGATGTGCCCGTGGTTGGCCAGTATCCGGACGTCTTCGAGGAGGTGACCGGGCTTCCACCACACCGATAGATTGAGTTCCGTATTGATTTAGTGAAAGATGCCAGACCTATAGTGATGCCACTTCGTCGTATGGCACCAAGGGAGCAACGAGAGCTCGGGGTGCAAGTCGACAATCTTTTGAAGAAGGGATTTGTTAGAAGAAGTGTCTCCGAGTGGGGAGCACCAGTTGTGTTTGCCACTAAGGCAGATGGTTCCCTTCGTTTGTGTGTGGACTACCGCGAGTTGAATAAGGTGACGAGGAAGAATAAGTATCCTCTACCGCGGATAGATGATTTGTTTGATCAACTGGAAGGAGCAAGAGTGTTCTCCCAGTTGGACCTCGCGACAGGATTTCATCAGCTCCGAGTAGCGGATGAGAGTGTTCCGAAAACGGCATTTAGGACGCCGTCTGGATTTTATGAGTGGTTGGTCATGCCATTTGGGTTGACCAATGCACCAGCCTACTTTGTGGATCTTATGAATCGAGTATTCAGAGATCAGTTGAATAAGTTTGTTCTTGTGTTCGTAGATGATATCCTTGTTTACTCAAGGACAGAGGAGGAACACAAGGGACACTTGAGGATAGTGATGGAGGTGTTGAGGAAACACCAATTGAAAGCGAAATTCTCTAAGTGTCATTTTTGAAGAAGGGAAGTGAGATTCTTGGGCCATGTTGTTTCAGAGAATGGTATTGCCGTGGACCCTGCGAAGGTGGCTACGGTACAGGATTGGCCTGCACCCAAGAATGCAACAGATGTAAGAAGTTTCTTGGGATTAGCTGGATATTATCGTAAGTTTATCCAGGACTTCTCCAAGATAGCAGCACCGTTGAATCAGTTGACTAAGAAGAATCAGTCCTTCGTCTGGGACGGAGTATGTGAGAATGCATTCAAGAGTCTAAAGGAAAAGTTGACGCGTGCGCCAGTATTGGTCATTCCTAAGGGGAATGAAGAGATGACGGTATACACGGATGCTTGTGGTACCGGACTAGGTGTTGTATTGATGCAAGGAGGTAGGGTTGTAGCTTATGCTAGTCGGCAACTAAAGCCGCATGAGAAGAAGTATCCTACTCATGATTTGGAATTAGCAGCGATCGTGTTTGCGCTGAAGATGTGGAGACACTATCTCTTGGGAGAAAGATTTGAGTTGTTTACCGATCATAAATCGTTAAAGTATCTCTTCTCCCAGAAAGACCTGAATCTCCGTCAGCAGAGATGGTTAGAGTTCTTGGCTTCGTATGATTTTGATATCGCATACACACCTGGGAAAGGTAATGCGGTAGCCGATGCCTTGAGTAGGAGACATGCCAGTTTAGGGGCAATGTTTCTTGAATGGAAGCAACTGGAGTATATCGCGGGGTTTGATTTCAGACCAAAGTGCGAATTGGATCCAGAAGTGCTAGCTAGTTTGACGATCAGACCCACTTTGATAGAGCGGATTGGTTCCAGCCAGAGGGACGATCCTAATCTATTGGAAATCATCTCCAAGTTAGAGATGGACATTGACGGTGAGGAGATGAATTTGTATGGGCTTGATCGAGATGGATGGCTTAGAAAGAATGGAAGACTAGTAGTGCCCAACGTGAATGGTTTGAGGGATGAAGTGCTTAAAGAATGTCATCACTCAAAACTGACTATACACCCCGGTGGTAACAAGATGTATCGAGACATGAAGCAGACTTACTACTGGGAAGGGATGAAAAGAGACGTTGGGAAGTTTATATCCAAATGCATGAATTGCCAGCTAGTTAAAGCTGAGCAAAAGAAGCCTAGTGGGTTGTTGCAATCATTAGAAATTCCCGAATGGAAGTGGGAGCAAGTCTCGATGGGTTACCAAGGACTAGATCGGGATATGATAGCATTTGGGTAATTGTGGATCGATTGACTAAGAGCGCAAGATTTATACCAGTTAAATCGACCAGAACGGCAGTTAAGTTAGCAGATTTGTATATGAAGTGGGTAGTGAGATTTCATGGAGTACCTAAAAGCATTGTGAGTGACCGAGACCCGTTGTTCACTAGTGGGTTTTGGAAGAGCTTACAAGAGGCTCTAGGGTCAGAATTACATCTCAGTACCGCATATCATCCTCAGACCGACGGTCAAACGGAGAGGGTGAATCGTATATTGGAAGATCTCTTGAGAGCTTGTATATTGGATTTTGGTGGATCATGGGATGACCATTTGCATCTAGTAGAGTTTGCATATAATAATAGCTACCAATCCAGTATCGGTATGGCTCCATATGAAGCTTTGTACGAAAGACCGTGCAACTCACCATCATGTTGGATAGAGACTGGCGAGAAGTTTATGCTTGGACCATATGTGGTGAGGAAAACTTCAGATAAAATTAAGATCATTCAACAACGAATGAAGGCTGCCCAAGATAGGTAGAAGAGTTATGCTGATAAGAGGAGAAGAGACTTAAAATTCTCCGTTGGTGACTTGGTGTTTGTCAATATTTCTCCATTGAAGAGCGTGATACGGTTTGGCAGGAGAGGCAAGTTAGCACCAAGATTTGTTGGCCCATTCCCTGTTCTTGAACTAGTCGGGAATTTGGCATATAGAGTTGGCTTACCAGAGAAGATGGAGGGAGTTCACAATGTGTTTCATGTTTCCCAACTAAGGAAGTTCGTTCACGACTCAGATATGACTATTTCACCTGATCAGTTAGAGGACTTCGAAGTAGAACCCGAGGCGGTTGGGAACCGCAAGCCGATTCGTATTGCGGGGCACGATACGAAGCAACTTCGAAGGAAGGCGGTGAAGCTAGTCAAGGTTCAGTGGGGCGAGAACGAGAATGATTGTACTTGGGAGACAGAGGAGAGCATTAGAAAGACGTATCCAGAACTCTTTACCTGGTAAGACTTACTTTGCGATTTAGTTATTCCGCATGCTAGGATAGACTTGTTTTGCTTGTTTTGCATGTTTGATTGTTGTTTTATGGTTGATAGGCATGCGGGACCCTTTGTGTGTTTTGGTTAGGGAATTTCGGGGGTGAAATTTCTTAAGGGGGGGAGAATGTAACAACCCGCATTCTACGCATCGGAGGATCGTAGAATATTTATTTCTTTCCCATATGAAGTCGTATGGTCATGTAACTTTGGGAAACATCTATTAGAGTCATTTCCCATGTTCATGATTTTTGTCGATTTTCAAATGACCATTTTGCACCTAGTTGATCTTGTTTTGGCCATAACTTTTGATTGGAAAGGAATTTTGACCTGAAACCACTTCCATTAGATTCGTTTGATGGTTTACCTTTCCGTAGAGTGGTCATAATAGCCAAAGGGCTTACCGTTTGGGAGATATGGCTGAATTAAGGTTTGGAAGGTGAAAAACTGCTTAACCGGGCCAAATAGGGTGATTAGTGGATAGGCCTATAACCCATTTCGGGATTAGGGTTATGGGGAGGCTGAAATGAGTTAGAGAATCATTCCATTTCAGTTTTCTAGCCTCCACTTACCTCTAAGAAACCCTAAAAATGGCCTCCAACCTCTAAATCACCTCCAAATCATCTTTTGATCAAGGATTAAGCTTAGCAACATCTAATCAATTGGGATCTACACCAAATCAACATTGGAGCTGCTGTTTAGCATTGGGATTTGCATCAAATCAGAGATTTATTTCAGATCTTAGTTTATTTGTGGCTAAGGTGAGTGATTTGCATAGTTCCTCACTAATTATGGCTAATTAAGGGTAATTAGTGTTAATTAGCGAATTTAAACATGATAAAATTCTGGAAAAATGTTCATAAATTCTTAAATGATGTTTTAGACCTCTCATATGAATTTGGGTTAATTTGGTTAAGTTTTGCTAATCCTATCATTAGTTTCACCTAAACATGCTTAAGGGGAAATATGGGGTTTTGGGTATGTTTGATTCATTTTAACCTATCATATTGATGTTTTGATGTTTATGGTTGATTATGCATGTTGCTATGACTGTATGGTATGCTTTGTGATTGACTTCAATAGTTATAATGGTTGAAAACGTCGTCGAATGACGTAAAACACTTACTAGAAAAGTTGCCGGAAACAGTGCAGGTTTTCGGATCGGATCGGATATGGGGGCTCAGATCGGATAAGTTGAACTGGGCAAGGGATTCAATCGGATCGGAACTTGACACTTGAGAACCTTGGCAAAAAGGAAGGCCTTGCTAATTGAACTGGGATCAGATCGGCTAAAAGAGGGGGATCGGATCAGAGCATATGAAGGATGAGGGAGCTGATCGGAGCGGGAGCACGAACTGGATGGGAGATGGCAACCCGACCCGACCCGAAGTGGGACACCCGACCCGAACCGATGCAACGCTGTGAACCCGAACCGAACCGCTACAGGGGAAGACTGCGAACCAAACCAATTCAAAGTAGAAGACCCGACCCGACCAGATTGCTTGAAGGGGAACCCGACCCGATCCAGTATTGACCAATAACCCGAGATGCAAAGGTAGTCCAATATGGGAAGTTAGAGCTCAGGATCCAGTTGGGAACCGATGAGTTCACTTCATGGTTGGGCTTTGCTGCGGGACGTGTGCTAAGGAGTTGTCGACGTTCATAACTTCGATTCACCACTGAAAATGGATGATGGGCTACTTATCAGTGCAGTAGAGTCACTATGACTCGAGGGGCAAGGTGATGGTAGCAAGACTACGTTATCAGTGCAATAGAGTCATTATGACTTGAGGGGCAAAGTGATGCGTAGTAAGACTATGAGCCAGCGCAGATGGGGTGAATAACTCCATGGGGCAAGTGGACATAGTAAAGGATTGGTAAGACTATGAGCCAGCGCAGATGGGGTGAATAACTCCATGGGGCAAGTGGACATAGTAAAGGATTGGTAAGGCTATGAGCCAGCGCAGATGGGGTGAATAACTCCATGGGGCAAGTGGACATAGCGAAGGATTAGTGGCTACGTTATCAGTGCAGTGAAGCCATTTATGACTTCATGGGGCAAAGTGATCGTAGCAAGGTATGTGGGGTGATCGAAGTGGTGAATATCGTATGCTTTACGCACTGAGTGAGAGATGAGAGGATGGTTGCTATGTTTGATTGTTTGCCATCACTATGACATGCACACCCCCACCTCCGTATCTTTACACTGTTTGATATGGCACCTTAGAGTGTTGTACAATATGTAGTGCTAACTCTTTGGTTGCAGGTCTAGGTTCAGGTATGTTTTAGTCTACCTGTTATTGTTCTGTTTAGATGCTTATCGCTCATACCAGGCTTTATGTCTGACCCAGAGTTTTATGTCTCCTCTTATTACTCTAGGTGCTCACACGAGCAGACTAGAGACAGGTTAGCTGGTGATGCGCGAGTAGCTGATTCGAAGGCGGGCAGGAGGCTTCCACGTATGATATATAGATATTCTCCCTGTGTCGTTGGTGGTCGCTACTTGGGCATTAGTAGTGTACCTCCTTTATCTTGCTTTTGCTTTTGAGACAGTTTGAAAAGTTGTAATAATGTTTAACTTTGGATCATAAGCTGTACTTGGATTTTCCGCTGCTATGTTAGTTGTTTCAGCTTATGCACTGTCTCACCTGTTTTATGTCAAGTATGTTATTATTATATTTTGTTCTATGCGCTGTGAGACATTCTACAGGTTCCTTGTTAGTTCATTTCCTTCTTCCCTTTCCTTCTGACGACCCGTCCCGTGCTAACTGGACATGTGTACAACGCACCTTTGGAGTAAATGTCGGTTGGTGTGGGGCGGGCCGTCACAGATACCGCTGCCGCACTTTGTTCTTACACATACGCATGGCCTTGGTTCAATTTATTTGCCAATTGATAGGCCTCGTTGTCCCCGGATTCAACCATATTGTGCGGTGGCTTCTCAGGAATATGTTGTAGCAAGCCAAACTGTCTCATCACTCTATCCAGTAGATGATTCGAGACATCCCCCAAAAAAAAATTAGCGGCACGCGTGCAATCCAAAGCTGGATAGAAGCAATGTACAATGGAGGTAGATGAGGAAATGCCTCAGTGTAGGGGGTCCATGAAACAACATCGTAATCGAGTACATCGAACTCATTACGATAAAACTTAACATTGTGTCTGGGCGTTGCCAACGTGCTCTTCGGGCTGACCCGCCTATTAAAAACATTCAAGATTTATTACCGCAATTTAAAAAATAACTATGTAGCAATTTATAATTATAGTAATAGTACCTCGAAGCAAAAGGCAAAGAAAAACCAATTTCCGACCTCTTCATTGTTATTCTCCCAACCGGGAGATACGTCCAAGACTAAGTCTGTAAACGAGTATATGTATAATAAAACATAAGATGCATATGCGTATAATATAACATAAGATGTATATGTATAATAAAACATAAGATGTAATACCTACACCAATGTAAGACAACCTCCAATGGAATCGCCCCGCCTAAAGTCATCTGTGATGGCTCCGCATATGTGTAGCTAAGCACGGCGCTACCCCAAGCATACTGCCGACATACATCAAAATCCTCCAGGTAATGTAGCCATCTAAGCCAAACACGAGATTTCGAATGGTCACATACCAAACGTGATGTGATAATGTGAATTATAATCGCACACGCAAGCTGCTCCACCTGTACTTGCAAAGCATCTTCAGGAATGTCCTCTACAAGTTGTTGCCTAAACCACTTCATAGTAATCATCTCAGACCCCCACCACACATCTCATGGAGGAGATAATCCTAGCAGTCTCTCGCACATCTCAGCATAATCAGCTGGTTCAGGTTCAGTGAACGGATGATCATCGATTGGTATGCCAAGCAAAACCGCTACGTCGTCCAAAGTGATCGTCATTTCACCGCATCTGAGGTGAAATGACAATGTCTTTAGTGTCCATCGATCAATCAAAGTTGTTATAAGATGGTGTTCAAGTTGTATGGATCCAAGCCGATGTATTAAAAAAAACCCGCTCATTCAAGAAGTGCTAACACACCGACACGATTTGAAGTGACCGACTTTAACGAAGATGAGTGCTCTATGGTAACAACAGCAGTCTTTCCCTGCCACGCAATAACAAAATTTAATTTTTAATAAGTTAACACACACAATAACAATGAAGGGATTATTACTCTATGCTTACCGACACCAATTCCACATTGTTTGAACGATGCTGCGACTGTAAATATAAGACGCTCCCGTCTACAGGTCCGGACAACATCTCCGCGTATTCTAAAATAATTCAATGCTAACAAATTTAGTATTATGTTTCTCCAAAACAAATACATAAATACCAATATTCAATTCCACACAAACTCAATATTATGAAATCACCTAGCAATCTTCAATTTAACAAAACTACCATGAAATTTCAATTTTTATGACTACCCTAAAACCTAAGCCTAATTTCTTCGAATCTCAATAAGACTATCATGAAATCCACTATTGTATATATTAAACAGCAATAGATCATCATTAACTGGCAATGAGTCAATTGTGCACAAAATCAGAAGGATAATAAAAAAAACCTAAATCCAAATTCTGAAAGAACTAGACAAAATTTAAAGAGATTATTACCTAAAGGTTGTTCTTGTGTCGAAGAGCTTGCCATATTTAATTGAGAACATGAATTTAGTTGAAGAAATTTGGATTTTGATTTAATTGAGGCAAAGGGGTTTTGGGTTGGAAGTGGAAAATTTTGAGAAATGAGGAGGAAAGGAAAGGGTTTGGCTGTTTGAAAAAAAAACAAATCTTTCGGGGTGCAATCCTGGATTGCGCCCCGAAAGATTACTTCATATAGGCGCAATCTATGATTGTGTTAGTATAAAGTAACAGTCATATCATCCATTTACGTGGCAAAAGGGGGCTATATTTGCAATATTTTGCAAAAGGAGGCTAAAACTGGGGAAAATGGGGCTACAAACGAAAAACGCTCTATAACTTAAAGACATGATCAAAAAATTTACCAACTACATATTTGCATGTCATGTAATTCATTCACTAAATTGCGTAGGCTGGAGAAAATATGATTAAATAGATAGCTTGGCCAAAATCACTGGCACAATCATTTATTTTGGAGACATATTTCTTACTGCATTTGTTATAGATTAACATAATTTTGAGACGAATCTAAAGCAATTGAATCATTAAAAAAGCATTATTATTCAACCTTAACCATATGGGTGTCGTGGAATTAAACTTTTATGTAGGGTAACTACAGTATCTTAGGAAATTTAGTCTGGGATGGCTCAATGGCGTGCTTACTTGAATTTTACATGTAATTATTTCATTATAACAACCTTCGAATATGAGAGGGATGCGATGTGTACTGGTATACTACAGCTTAAATAAAATTTTATTGCAGTTAAAGCAAGGGTATGACTTATTGGTTTTGTTTAGAGAGTCATATTCAAAAGAGTTAACTATATATGCATGGGTCATCATATTCAAAAATAAGATGATCTTTTTCCGTCTCTTTTCTTTCTGATAATGAACATTTTTTGCTTGTTATGTACTAATGTTGTTATGATAGCGGCAAATTTACCATTACCAGCCAATCAGTAACCATTTTTGATTGAAACCGGTGTACCAGTTAAAAAAATACGGTAACGTTAAATTTACCATTTTTAATGGTAATTATCGGTAATATTTCTTCAATACCAGCGATAACGGTAATTTTACCAATAAATTTAAAACATATGTATATTCGTCTGATTTAGTTTATTACATGCATTTAGAACCAAATAAATGATTTAGTCCAATCATCAGGTAAAATAAGTCTAAGTACACTTATTTTTCTTTCTCATTTATATATGTTTTTTATTAACTAACATTACATATAGCATAATAAAGATGCACTATGTATAAAAGACATGTCAAAATACATACACTGATTGACAAATGGTAATTTACCATTACCAGTGTACTAGTTACCAGATCATCGACATATCAGTCTATCGGTAAAGGTAATAGTAAGCAATTCTGGCTTACCAGTAAAAATGGTACGGTAACAGTATTTGCCAGATAGTAATGGCAACCATTACCACAACAGCCTTATTATGTTGTATCTGAACCATGGTTTTTCAGTTATGAATGAAATAATTTAGATATATTAACCAACAGTCTTATACAATATTTTGTGTATAAAACTTAAATTTAAGTGAGTTGCCATCATTAGTTGTCGAATATCTCTCTAATTCTACCTTAACATCTTCTAAATTTGATTTTCTCGCATGCTTTATAGATACGAGATTTTTATAGCACATGCACATGAAAAAATTAATAAATTATAAAGTAGGAAATATACACAAGGACAAACTTAAAAAATAGGATAAAGACACCAAGTTTCTTTCTTAGGTTGAAAGACAGATTTTGAAAAATACTAGACTAATGGACAATGTTAAATACAACTAGCATTTTGTACCGTGTAAAACTGAAGATAATGCGAGTTGTAACTAGCATTTCGATATAATGTAAAAACTGAACATAATGCTAGTTGCATTTAGCATTTTCTTTCGCGCTGTTTTTTTAAGTTTGTCCTTCAGCCTGAAAATAAAACTTGGTGTACTCCAACCTAATTTTTTTTCTAAAGTTTCTTTTTCTCCCTAATTATCTCAATTATAGACTTAAAATTTCTGTATATAGAAAAGAATTGAATGATGAAAATATTATATATTTTTTTGGTATAGAGTTTTGAATATATAACCTTAGTTACATGTTAAAATTTTAATTTGAAAGTAAATGTTGATATCTTTTCATATGTTCATCGAGTGATTCAAACTTACCATTTTTTTGTAAGTAAGTATTTTTTTTTTACGTTTTGCTGTTAGACCAAAGATTGTTTTTCTATTTCAGGTATTAAAGAAATAGTAATGTGTATGCATTTACACATGTTATGCATTGTCACGATTATTTTGGAGGTATTTAGTTTAAAGGATATATTTTAGAAAGAAAAAAAAAGGATTTGATGACAGCTAAGTTCAATAATTAAATCAAGGACAAAGACCAAATAATATTATATCCATCGTAAGTTCACTTTGATTTTTCATCATTACTAAATTAATTAAAAATAAGAAATAGCCCTCAAAATTAGAAGAAAAGGGTGATTTTAAAATTAATTAGTCGATTAATGTATTATAAACATATAAAAATAAATAGCTATGAAAGCTAAACAAATATAGCTTTATAACTTCAAACTATAGCTTTATATTATATACTACTAAACAAACAGTATATACCAACGGACGGGAACAACGACTGGCAACGGCAGCATAGTAACGACTACCAACGGCCAATACATTCTGGATTTTTTATGAATTAAAAAATATATGTGTTGAAAAGTCGTCGACAATATGTCATTTACGGCCGTCGGAAGCCTTTGATAAGTTGCGAACAAACATCTACAACCAGCTTCTTCCTCATTTCATTTCCCTCCTTCAATTCCTTCCAAATCTCCTCCTCCTCCCCAAATTCCGCCACCCGCTGCCTTCCACCCCTCTATTAGTCTCTTCAACACCTGGAAATCTCCCTTTCTTCCTCTTTAGCCTGCTAATCTCCTCTAGAAAAGTATAAACCCTAAACTCCTATTTAACTACATTTATTAATTTAGGGTTAGTTGTTTAATTTACATGTTTGTATTGCCTTATTGTATGTGTAATGTAGTTTATTGAAGCCTAATTATTGTTATTAACCTGAGTAATGCAAGTTTGTAGTTTGTGTGATAATAAAATAGTTTGCGTATAAATTGAATATTTTAGTGCTTTTAGGCTCGTTTGGGTATGCTTAGTGTTCATGAGCATAATTTAGTTTATGTATGAGCAAAAAAGGAAAGTTTCCATGGTTTTGATTTTAGGAAAATTTCCATTATTTTTGTATAAGTCGAAAGCCAAATTATTTAACAAAAATAGAAATATGTAATATATTATATTCATAAAACCCTTAGAGTGTTTTTCAGCCCCGTCTGATAAATATTGGATATGATTATTATGTAGATATTTGTTTTTCTAAAAGAATGGACATCTATATTCATAGTATACAATATTTATTGGATTTCCACCTGTATTGGACAAGTTACGAACACAATAACATAATTAAATCTCATAAAGCGTTTCATTTTAAGCAGTTCACAAAATTTCGACAGTGCTTCCTTTATGTTCCATATATACACGTGTACTGTTCAGGGAACTGAAGTAAAGTGCTGCCGAAATTTTGTTGAATCGTTTAAACTGAAAAGATTAATCATGTTAATATATTTGTAATGGGAGGTAGATGACCCATTAGCAAACTGTCAATGGTCACATTCACTTATAAAATTGTTTTAATAAATTGTTTATGCAATTTTAATTATCATGCTATTTAATTAGTATGTAGGGTAATTGACAATTATTTTACTGATCGGAGTTGTTTGTACCAACAACGAAGAGAAACTGGAGACAAAATATGTGAACATTTTAATAATGGCGTTCGTGTATTTATTGATTTCGCTTTAAGTAATAACGTTCGAACTGACGAAAAAAATCTGTTGTCCACGTAGTAGATGCAAATTGTTAAAGTATTTTATACCAGAAATGGTTCGAGTTAATTTGCGTCAGTACGATTTCATGCTGAACTATTTGGTTTAGGATCGTCATTGTGCATTATTAGCATCTAATCTTATACAAGTTGAGGAGAGAGTGAGTAATGAAATTGTCATGACGAATCTCCTATAACATATGGTTAAAGATGTTGCACGTTCAATGTTCCATGCTGCTTAGTTTGCTGATGACGATGCTAATGCTAAAGAAATACCGAATATAATAGTAAAAAAAATATTATTTATTATAGATGTTGGTAAGAAACTCCTTTAGAAAGGCTATATAAGTTGAACCCAATTATCACTAATTGTTGAATACGTTGCAATGAAATCTAAATACAACTTCAATAAGTTGGATTAACAGTGGTTGTGTAAGCTGCAAAGCGACATGTGCCTCCCAATAATTTACAACAACAACTAAGCTATAGATCCCAAAAAAGTTGGGGTTGGCTGGACATGGAACCCAAAAAAAAAAGTAAAATCTTCCGTAAAAGAAAAATAAAGGTTTCAAAAAGACCAACACGAAGATTTAAAAGTTTCATAAAAGTTAAGTAAAAAAAGGGAAAAAAAGACCCTAAGGTTTTGGTGCATGGATTGCTAACTTCCATGCACTTCTATCCGAAACTAGCTCTTCAGATATGTTCCAATTCCTTAAGTCTCTTTCTACTATCTCCTCCTACGTCATTTTAGGTCGACCCCTACCTCTCCTTAGGCCTTCGGCGCAACCTATAATTCCAATGCGCACTGGTGCATCGTGCGGTCTTCGTTGGAGATGTCTAAACCCTCTCAAGCGGTGTTGGACTAACTTCTCTTCAACAGTACAACTCCAAGTTTGTCATGAATATCATTATTCCTAATCCGATTGCGTCTGGTATGCCCAAAGCTCCAAATTTTTTGCTACACTTATCTTTTGGACGTGTTGCCTTTTAGTAGGCCAACATTTTGCACCATATAACATCGCCGGCCTGATTCCTGTTCTATAGAACTTTCCTTTAAGCTTCTGAGGGATCTTCCTATCACAAAGAATGCCAGATGCAAGTCACCATTTCACCCATCCTGCTTGAACTCTAAAACTAACATCCCTATCAATCTCCCCATCAGACTACAACATAGATCCTAAATATCCAAAGGATTCTTTCTTGGGTACGACTTGATCGGCTAGGGTGATATCTCCGTCATCTGACCTGACACCGCTGAACTCACACTTCATATACTTTGCTTTAGTTCTGTTAATCCTGAAACCCTTCTATTCCATTGTCTCCCTCCGCAACTCCAATTGTCTATTAACCCCTATTCTATTTTCATCAATCAGCACAACATCATTGTAACAACCTGAAACTTCAGACAGTAAACATTTAAATATCGATGTTATTTAAATATTTAAAACTTGGATTTAACGGTTTTATAACCTTTATTAAATCCCTTAATAAATAATAATTAATGAGGAGAAAACATGTTGTTGAATTTTTGTTTACAAAGATAAGTAGTTCGAAGAAATATCGATAATGTGACTGAAAACAGTTTTATTGATAAGCGACGTCTTACTTGCTAAAAGTTGTTAGAACATCATGTACATGTAGTAAGATTAGAAGAACACATATATGTGTATGTACATATCATAAAAGTAGCATACAAATGGTATATGTGTACATCTTCTAGAAAATGAGAAATGGCTTAAAATGATAGGGACACGTGTCACCAAATGAAAGGAACACATGTCTTGTAAATAAATAAGATTAAGACACATACACCCATTAGGTGTCCATGTGTAGAAACCTCTTAAGACACCTAAGTAGGCATGTGTCTTAATCCTAAATCATGCATGAAGATATTGAGGACAAGTGTCCAAAACCAAATTACCAAACTAACCTTGAAAACTACTAAATAAAGGGTGGAAAGGTTCATTCTTTTTCATGGATTCTAAAATGAAAAACAAAAGTAAAATAAAGAGCAGAAATTTCGGAGAAGCCTAGAGAATAAATAAAAGATCAAGGCACAAGTACAAGGTGAGAAAAACTATTTAAGTTCATGTATTCATTTCATATTTTGGAGAAAAGTTGAGAATTCTATGAACGGATGTTTGGATGTGAACCCCCGAAAATGACGTTCGGTATTTTGGGCATAACTTTTGCAATTCTTAATGAAATTTCGACTTCTCTATCAATTTGGAAAGCTAATTCAAAGGGCTACAACATTGTCTTCGTGCACCTTTACTAATTCGTCCTTTTTCATACTCGAAAACTGGATGCAAAGTAAGGCAAAAATCAGCCCGAATTAGACATTTTAAAAAGGCCTTGTATTGTTGAATTCTATTTATTGAATAGATAAATAATTTTATCGGTTTCTTTTTATGATAATTAAGTAGACAAAGATAGCTTCTTTCTGGAAAAAAAATTGGAGTCAAAATCTATTTTTATCATATAGAAACAGCGTCAAACATTTTACCCAAAAATAGGAGGAAAATCTGAGTTTTGATACTTTTCATAGCATTTGAAAATGCTATCTTATCTTTGAACTAATTATCAAGCATCGAACCAAGCCAGAACCTTTTTATAGCGCCCAGAAGTGCTGTAGTAGCTGATTTTAGTATAAAAGGATTATAAACTACCCAGAACTTTTCATAGCGCTCCTGAAATGCTGTAATAGCTGTTTTAAGTCTAAAAACTATCCAGAACTTTCCATTGCGTTCTAGAAACGCTGTAGTAAGCTGTTTTTGTCTAAAATCATTATAAACCACCCAGAACTTGTCATAGCATTTCTGGAAGTGCTGTCTTTTCTCTAATTTGACTATGAAGTACTTTAAAATGAGTAGAACTTTTCATAGCACGACAAACACTGTTATAGATGATTTGAGTATAAAATCATGATAAACTATTCCAAATCCTCTCAAATTTAGACTTGAGTTTCCTTATAGTATCATAATCAAATTGATAAAATCAAGGATTTTAAATCAAAGAAAATGCGAGTCAAAATGTGTCGACGAATTTCGGTGATTCGAGGAAAATAAATGATTACTTTGGAATGATGGTAAGTACAATATGATGTTTTATGAGATCCTTGCATGAAGATAGCGAGAAATACTGTAAGTATATTTATCATCTAATCCATTATTATTTCATAAGCTTATGTTTTAATTTAAAAATTCCTATGACTTTAACATACTATATTGGTTGCGATCTTTGCTTTGACAAGCAACCAACATATACAACTGATGATTGAGGACATTTATGATTAATGTTTAAACGAGGTATGATTAGTGTATTAGTGTTTGAACAAGGTATAAATAATGTGTAAACGAGGTATGAATACTATTCAATCGAGGCATGAATAGTATGTGATTAAACGAGGTATGATTAGTGCTTTAAACGAGGTATAAATTGGGTGTGTTTTCTGTTTTAACAAGATAATGAATGGTGTTAAACTTAACTATTTTAGTTCAATCTTTGAAGATCTTTCCAAACATACATTAGAGAAATATAAAGGTGGTTTGAGAATTGATTATGAAGGAGTTTTTGCATAATGAAGATGATAGTATTTAAAATAAAAGATGTTTATCTTTTGAAAGGAAACTCTATAGAGACATATAGATGTTTTTCAAATAGAAGGCTGGAACGTTCTAGGGTAACAGAGATGATAGTGTCTAGGTTTGGCTTTGGAAAATATAGTTTCATGCTCTCCCTGGCTATCCCTAACTGATCCGACGAACGGGATGGTTAATTCAAAATTATTTGAAAAGTAATTTAAGATTACTTTTGAAAATCTCTACACGATACAAAGAGTATTTTGAAAGTAAACAATAATGATGATTTTAAATGTTTTGTGTAAAGAAGAACTACGTTGGCTTGATGCTATATCTAATACCCAATTAGATAAAGGTACGTAGGCAGTCACAAGGGGTAGTGACGCAGCTGCTGTATTAATAAAATATTTTTTTTTTGTTGATATTACAAAATAGAGCTATCATAAAATGGCAATTCGCGTATTTGAGTTATAAACTTTAAACGTTTATAACTTTTGGAATTTAAATCGGATTTTCACCAAACAAAGAATGTTTTATTTATATTGACAAAAGCTTTCAAATGAGTGAAAGTAGATTTTAATTTCGGGGTATAATTTTCAAGTTATGTTTCAAACTGTTTCAGAAAAGAACGCTATAAGTGCAATTATTGACCGTAACCATAAATAGTTATTTCTAATGTTTTAAAAATATGGAAAAATATTGTAAAATTATTATAAGAGTGGACTAAATTGGATTGGTGCATTTTTCATGTTTATTATTTAAGTCATGCTAATGTGTTTATCGAGTGTGCAGGAATGATTATCGATGTCCATCTTATTAGAGTTGCACAATGGTAGATTTACGGTAATTGTGTTTAATTCATATTTAAGCACGAACGATTAATTAGATAAGTGATATTTATTAAAAAATTACCCAGAGCATTGAGTGATATCGTATACTTCCAAAATAAAATGCTAACTGTCATTGTTGGTTTTTGGAACTCACGGGGTTTTCGGCAATTTTGACTGATCGGAAATTTCGGGGCGTTACAATCATCAGCAAAGAGCATACACCAAGGAAAATCCCCTTGTATACCTTTCGTGATTTCATCCATAACTAAAGCAAAAATATAGGGGCTCAAAGCCGAACCTTGTTGTAACCCTATGTTAATGGGAAAGTCACTGGTCTCATCATCGCATGCCCTGACACTAGTCGCAACCCCCTCGTACATATCCTTAATAAGGTAATGTAATTTGATGGCACCCTCTTCTTTTCTAGCACCCACCACATCACCTTCCTCAGTACTCTGTCATAAGCTTTCTCCAAATCGATAAAAACCATGTGAAGATCTTTCTTTTGTTCCCTGTATCTCTCCATAAGTTGCCTAATCAAAAAAATCGCCTCAATAGTCGATCTTCCAGGCATGAAACCAAATTGATTCCTAGAGACACTTGTCAACCTCCTCAAACGTTGTTCGCAGACTCGCTCCCAAATCTTCACTGTATGATTCATAAGCTTAATTTCTCTATAGTTTGTGCAACTTTGCATATCTCCTTTATTCTTGAAGATTGGAACTAAAATGCTTCTCCTCCACTCATCTGGCATCTTGTTAGATTTGAAAATATTATTAAACAACTTAGTTAGCCAGATTATCCCTGCATCTCCAAAGCATCTCCACACCTCAATATGAATGTCATCAGGCCCAACCGACTTTCCTGTCTTCATCCGTTTTAACGCCCCTTTTACCTCCGCCTCTTGAATTCTCCGAACGAAATGTCTATCGGTGATGTCAGCAGAGTTTTCCAACTCGATCGAGGATCTGTCACTTTCTTCATTGAAAAGCCTATCGAAGTATGCTCTCCACCTATTTTTTATCTCATCGTCCTTCACCAAAAGCCTATCGTTCTCGTCCTTAATGCATTTAACTTGGTTGAAGTCTCTTGTCCTCCTCTCGCGTAGCTTGGCTATTATGTAGATGTCTCTTTCACCCTCCTTCGTACTCAGCCTTTGATACAAATATTCATATGCTCAACCCCTTGCTTCACTCACCGCTCTCTTTGCAGTCTTCTTTGACACTTTGTACTTCTTTATGTTGTCCTTGCTCCTATGATGGTGCATGCATTTGTAGCATTCTTTCTCTTTGATAACCTTTTGCACCTCGTCGTTCCACCACCATAAATCCTTGGGTTCACACATATTTCCTCTTGTTTCCCCAAACACCTCAATAGTCACTCTTCTAATGTAAGTTGCCATCTCATTCCACATGACATTTGCTTCACCTTCCATGTTCTATGCCTCTTCTCCCCTGTCGACTCTATCTTTAAACACCCATAAGTCTTCTCCTTTGATTTTCCACCATCTCGTCCTACTAATCTTCGCCCTCTTATCCTTCATCGCCCGAAGACGGAACACGCAAACCAAGAGCCGATGTCGTGAGACGACACATTCTCCAGGTATGACCTTGCAATCAACACAATCTTGTTTACTATCCCTTCTATTTAGAACAAAGTCGATCTGGCTAGAATGTTGGCTAGTACTGAAGGTGATCAAATGTGACTGTCTCTTTCTAAAGAAGGTATTAGCAATCATGAGATCAAAAGACAAAGCGAAAGTCAATATTTCTTCACCCTCTTGGTTCCTACTGCCAAAACCAAAACCAAAACCACCATGCACTCTCTCAAATCCTCCGTTAGATGAGCCAACATGACCATTGAAGTCTCCTCCTATAAAAAGTTTCTCGCTACTAGGCACATCTCTAACCATGACATCAAAGTCTTCCCAGAACTTCCTCTTGGCCTCTTCACTTAGGCCTACCTGTGGAGCGTATGCACTAATGACATTCAGAACCGCATTACCAACTACTAGCTTTACTAGGCTGATCTTGTCCCCTCATCTTCTGACGTCGACCACTTTGTTCTTAACGTTCTTGTCAACTAATATGCCTACCCCGTTCTTGTTACGTACTTCTCCCATGTACCACAATTTAAAGCTAGTATTCTCCACCTCCTTCGCCTTTTGTCCCGTCCATTTAGTCTCTTGGACGCACAAGATACTTACACATCTCCTAATTATAGTATCAACAATCTCTCTTAGCTTACCTATTAATGACCCTACATTCCAGCTACCTAACTTAATTCTACTATCATCGACTAGCTTCCTTGCCCCTCTCACCCACTGAGAAAGATGCGAAGACCCTTGCTCACTTATCACTACACCGGGGCGTCGATGTAGCGCGCCACTAAGAGAATGGCGGTCCAGCCCTTGCCTATTTAACACCATATCCAAGCCACGATATGGCATGCCACTAAGGGAGTGGCGACTCAGCCCTTGCCTATTTAACACCATACCCGAGCCTTGATATGGCGCGTCGCTGAGAGGGTTATGCCCCAACGAAAAATCATAAGGTTTCATATCCATAAGAGAAGCTAAGTTTTTACGTTGGCTCGCCAAGCCTATCACAACCCTCCTCCTTTACCCTAGCTTGGGACATGCTGCATAGAAAACTACACAAGCAGATATGCCTCCCAATAATTTAATGTGCGAAAATCATTATGAAGTGAAAAAGTTGATGTCAACTTTTGGTTTAACGTATCAAAAAATAGATACATGTCTAAATGGTTGCATGTTGTTCTAAAAAGAAGACATCAACCTTAGAAATTGTGGATTATGTAATCAAAAAAGGTACAAACCAAGAAAGAATAATAGAAAGGAAGTCTTGTATAGATGTATGCATATTTACCTATTACTCATAAGCATCAAAGGTTATACGCATCGTCTGTAATCGCGCATCATATGAAGTGGCATCGTGTGAGAACATGGGAAGAAGATATGTTAACACACTCAGTTGATAGGGAAGCATGAAAGTATTTTGATAGAAATATCCCGATTTTGCATCCAAGATCCGTAATCAGGGTCGGTAACTTTTGTACTACAACAAAAACACCATATTACAACTTTAATTTTACAACTGTTACAAAATGACAGTTGTAATAAAGGTTTTTAACAAGTGTCCTTTATCGAAAGTTGTAATAAACATATTTTTAACAACTATTTTGTTTTGCTTGTTGTAATAGATGTATATTACAACGTTTATTTTTTGTCTGTTGTAATAGATGCATATTTTCAATATTAATAATTGTTATAGTTAATAATTAATTTTGGACAATTAATAATTATTAAGAAATAATCATTAACATTGATAACTAAGAAGTAATAATTAAGAAATAATATTTAGTATTTAGTTATTTATTTTTGGTAATTAATAATTATCAATGAAATGTTTTATTTGAAAATTATACAAACTTATTTTTAGTCGTTCTTTTTTCTACTTGTTATAATACTGGCCTATTAGATATTAACAATAGCTAATATTTAATAACTAATAATATTAATATTTAAGAATAATTAATAAGTAGTAATTATGTTTTGCCAAATTTTTTCCCTAATAATTATTGTTAAGTGCTTAATAAGTAATATTAAGTAAACATAATAAGCTTCAGTGGGAACCCACGTCCTTTCCTAAATTTAGGCTCTTGAACCATGCTAGACCGACAAAAAAAGCCGGTGAAAAGATGAGGATCTGAAAAGGAACGAAGGGGAATTAAAGAAGGGGTAACGCACGTAATTCAGGGGATGTAATCTGACCGTTCAAAGCATTTTTGGTGAAAATGACGCCTTTTTTCCCGGTTGAAACAGCACAGCCGTAGGCTCTTTAAGCTTTAGGTGGAAAAAACGAAATTTTGGTTCGGAGCACACGTCCTTTCAAAATCAAAGTTTAGGTGGGAACGTGAAAATTTGGGCGGGCAGCCTCTCCTTTACTGTAACCTAAACTAAAATCATATGGACAAATTAAACAAAATCGATATCTCCCTTTTCAATTTTGACAACCGCTTTTCCTGAATTGTTTCCTCCAAAAATCAGATACAATAAAAATCTTGACTTCTCGTCCAAGCTGATGGATCCGAAGCATGACAATTTCACAAATGGTTACGGTGACGCGATGATGGATCCAGGAAGATAATAACAAAATAAATCAGTTTTTGCCCTAAATAATAATTGATTTGAGTTTGAAGAAGAAGACTGTATAACGCGATGATGAATCCAGACCTGATGATACTCGCTCAAGAGCAGATTAGTCGAATATCTCCTCATGAACTCGCGAAACTCCAGCAACAGGTTTATTTTATTTTATATTAATTTTTTTTCCAGTTAATTCGATTAATGAAATCGTGTTTCAGATCTTTAATCGCTTGTCAGTTCATTGCGATTTTTGATGCTGGTATCGATAAAATTTATGTATAGTGGTTGGATCTGTTGTATCACTATATGATTGGTTTCCGATTTTTCCTATAGCTGTGTGGCTTGCGTTTATCTTCCGCATTATTTCATCCCCTGTTCCTTATTGCCTTCATCTAGATCCGTTTTCCACTGGAGTCACTCTGTTGTGTTTCACTGCACTTTCCCATAATCTCAATCAGAAAATTACGGTATGTACCCATTCATACATCTTGACCGTAGAGCAGAAATATTATTATCATTTGAGGAAGTTCTAATGTTTGCAAAATGTCCGACTAATTATTTATTATATTTCAGAGTTTGAAGAACTGCTGAAGATGGATCTTCGGTTTTACATCAGTGAGAATGGGGACAAAGTTTACACTACCAAGGTATTTTTAGTTCCTCTTTGTTACTTGCACTGTTTGATAAATCGAAATAAGAAACTAGTTTAGGATTGTTTTGTTTTTGGGTGGTTAATTTTAGAAGAGATACGTTGGTTTAAATGTCGATAAGTCTCAAACTGATCAATAAAACAACCAGCAATGCTAAAGATTTGGGTTGCCTAAGGCGAGTTTGTTTCTTTCTTTATTTAATTTTTTCCTGGTGCTCACTGTGTTTACAATCGGCAAAGCAAAGCTAAAGTATATGGTTAAGACAAAATTTAACATTATAACATCCTAGCATATCGTTACAACCAAAAAGTATATTTTAAGAATGGAAAAAATTGATCCATATAGGTAGCATGATTAAACAGCCACACTTCCACCAAGCTACCATCACAAGGGTAAATTATTACATTAGTATGAAATGTGAACTAATCGCATACCAAATCCCTTTGATGTTTCGTGGCACTGTGAACTAATCACCAACTATTACATCAAAGCGTAAATTCCTGAAATTAGTACTGCTTGAGTAGAAACATTAGATGACGGTGATTTGCTCCAAGTTCAATTGGGGACTTAACCCTCTAGCTATCATTAAAGGGGCAATTGTGTAAAAGAGACTATCGCAACAGCTGGTGCAAACATGTTCAAGAGAGAGCGGAGAAACGATACACAGAATCAGGGCCAACCCTTGTATCGTTTCTCCGCTCTCTCTAGAACATGGCTCAGGAATTGGTTTGAGAACTTTGTTGTTATAAGGCTTGGCTTCGATGCTCGATGTTTTTGCCTCTCGGTCTGTAGATCTGGTTGTTTTCTTCACTTTTGGATGCTGATAAGAGGAGGTGATACTAGTCTGTGTTATTATCATGTCAGTGGTTTGTGCCATCTTTTTATTGCTTTTTGCAACATGTCTTATTCGGTTCTCATTATATTTTGAGTTTGGAGTTGCTGCCGGTGTGTAGCATGATTCCCTTAGGAAAGTGTTGACCCGCTTTTTAGTCAAAGCAGTCATACATGGAATCTCTTCTCAACAATACGCTCAAGTGTTGGGAATATCGTCAGAAGACATGAAGTGATTTGGTTGAAATCGCATCACAAACAAAGAAAGGCCCGGAACTCCTACCAGATGACCTTTTCTGGGCCCGAAAACAGCGATTACGGAGCTGAGCTCTGTAACTCTTGTAGCTCTCTGAATTAGCTTCAGTTTGAGCTTTGGTTCAGCTCAATCGGACTTACGGTTTGAAAGTTATGTCCGTTTCCGTGAACACATGCAGAACCGGGAACTTGGAATCTGGCATTGGCACAACCCTTACGGATCAGATCGGATCACCCCTGGAAGGGTCGGTTCGGATGAGATAAAGTGGCATTGGAAACTTGGCACACATCAGTTCGGGTCGGGATAGGAAGACCCAATCCGATTTGGACATCTGAACAGAAGTGCACACACGCATTCAGCCCAGGAAACTGGTTCGGTTCGGATCCGATCCGAACTGACCTGACCTGCTTCTGCACCTGAAATTCTGGCATGCATCTCTTTCGGTTCGGATCGGGGTAGGACGATCCGATCTGCCTAGTTTCTTCTGCACCGGAGTGCTGTTCGTCTTCGGTTTGAAGACACCAATCCGGTTCGGGTCGGACCCGAACCGACCCCCTGCACCTGCTACCATGCAATCAGCTTTGACCGATTCTCAAGGAGTAACTGCCTCTACATTCATGGATCTGGCTCCACTTGGCAAAAACCCGAACAGAAGGACTTCTCCCACTACTTCTCGAGATCAACTCCGGTCGTGACACGTGGCATATCCGAACCGGGTCACCCAGAGGCTCTTCTACGCCTATAAATACACCACAACATGGCTATTTCAAGGGACTTTTGGAACTCTAACTCTCCATGGCTTCAACTGTGGTTCTTTGCAAGGCTATTGCATAACCTAAAAGTTGAATTCCACATTACAACACGAGGATTTCGTGTATAATCTCCTCTTCTTCATTGTAAACACGAGGATTTCGTGTATAAACTGCAAACAAACAACATTGTAATAGCTTCTTAGGATTTAAGAAACTATAAAGTGGACGTAGGCTCGGATTGAGCCGAACCACTATAAAAATCCCGTGTGTTTCCTCTTATTTTACTGCTTTTTATCTGTGATCTGTGATTGTGAGGATTTCACATAACATTTGGGTGTTAGGCCCAAATTTCGGTCTAACAGAAAGTTTATTTGGTAATCGTTGGACAGAGTTCTGCTTGTCATTCTCAGTTTTCTTGAAGTATTATTTTGTGGATTTCGATAGCAAATTCTATTTTTAGCATGTAATTTAGTATGTTATGCACACTAAAAAAATTGATTGTACTGTTGAATTACTGCTTCTATTTTTTTTGGAATATTATGTCATCCCCTTATGTTTAAAAGTCTGTTTGTTGTGTTTTGAGGTACAAAATGAAGCTGTGCCATCCAACTATATGACCTCTAAATAAATCGGTATAATAAGATAATGCTTGTGCTGTAAGTTGATTCTGGTCATGCATAATTGCCTTCAGAATCTATAAGATAATGAATTCTGTGTGTATTCTCATATACATTTTAGCATAATATTTTTTTGAATTAGTATCACTAGTTTGTGACTAGGCAATCTTGCTTTGCTGTTTTTCTTGTAATTGCAATTGAATTTGTTGAAGCTTTTCCTAATACTCCACATGCTTTAGATCTTCATCCAGGTCCGCGAATGTCTTTGTATACTAATTCCAGTTGTTGAGCTAAGTAAAAAACCTGGCTTTACTTTTGTTCCACTGATTTAAATTCTATTTTATTGCTTGTAGTTTATATATTTATATATGTGTATGAGCCCCATGCTTCTGTTTTTAGTCCAACTTGAATGCAACTAGAATAACCTTCTAACAAATGCCATATATGCCATATATGTACGTACATGTACATACTTTTGTTCCACTGCTTTAAATGCTTGCAGTTTGGAACTTTGATAGATTTGAATTATCTATATGTTGGTAGTTAAAAATCGTTTGACATCCAACTATAGCAAGGTAAGAAAATTATGTTTGCTTTTAAGTTTACCAGTGTGCTAAATTAAAATTATGCTTGGAAATTATGATTTTTACAATCATCTTATAAGTTTATTGATTTATTTCAGGTTACTCGTTGCTCTAAATCTGGACGAGTTGATGTCGTTCAAATGGATGTTAGTTTTTGTAATCATCATTTGTAAAGCAGAATTGATATGTATTACTGTGATGATGTATGATTCATTAGTTTTTTATTTTGAATGTAAAGTTGTAACGGTTTTTGTATGAATGGATCCGATGCTTTGAATTTATATCAATTTGTTTTGTGTTTTTCCAGCTTTTATTGCACTTGTGAAATGTATTCAATTATAGTTGTAATAAAGTGTATTACAATCGATAGAAATAGTTGTAAATATTACGAAGTCACAACAGTGTTTAACAGTTGTAATAGGTACTTCTACAACGATGCATAAAAGTTGTAATAAAGTTTATTACAACGGTGTAAAACTGTTGTAAAATAGACATTTCACAATAGTGTCGCAACGATGGAAAAAAGTTGTAAAAGATTTTAGTTTATTACAACTTCTTAATACACGACGGTTACGCCACCGTTGTAAAATGTATTTTACAACGGTTTTCCACCGTTGTAATATGGTCAATTTGTTGTAGTGTTGGTACCTAAAGCGGAAAGCAAAAAGGAGGCCCTTCTCCACATATTAATGATTATGATTATAATAATAAAAGTTATGAATGTGTAATCTACTAGTTATAATTTATCACAAATATTTTCAAGAAAAATTTAAAGCAATTTTTTTAACTAATCGATTGGAATAAAATCATTCAACCACAACTTTCATTTTTTAATTAGGGTATACTGTTAATTTTCAACCAAACAATGAAATCAAATAAAGAAGAAAACAGTAGATAAAATATATAGTTGGCGCTGACTAGTTATAGAATTTTCAAGAATTTGACTACACGATGTGCCAAGAATGAGTATCAATCTTTCACAGATTTGCACAGCAATGCAAAGTGAAAAAGAATATGAAACTGAGCAATAAAGGTGCAGAACAAAAGAGTTGATATGAATGTGATGAAACTGAAATTTGCAATCAGTGAAATCTGAGATAAAGATTCAAGAATTAACAATTAAATCTGCCTATCTAATAACAGGAAAATAAAGGTACAATAAACTAAAAATTAATGCAAGAATTAAGCAAGAAAACTAACTACTTTGGATAAAACTAAGAACGGGAAAGAAGATGGTACAAAATTTGAAATGAACTGCAAACGAAGAGATGAATTTACCAACAAATGAATAGCTTACTTATATGATTTGATCACTTTTTTTTCACATTTTTACAATGAGTGACACACACACACACACACACACACACACACACACACATATATATATATATATATATATATATATATATATATATATATATATATATATATATATAACAAACAAGTTGCCACTTGATCATACAATTGAATCAGGGCCGGCCCAAAGGATCTTGTTGCCCCAGGCGAAGGTGAGAGGAAGTAAAAAAAAATTCAGCAGAACGCTGCCCTTCCAGGACTAGAACTCATGACCTTAGCAAAGACAACCAAATACAATACCCCTAAACTACAGTACCTGCTGGTTACCTCCCACAATAGTAGTTATAAAATATATACGTTCAAGCATATTGTTGCTTCCACCTCCTCCACCTTGCTGCCCCATCCAGGCAGTTGCCCTAGGCGATCGTCTCCCTCGACTACCCCTAGGGCCGGGCCTGAATTGAATCACATAAGCCATTTACAATTAAAGCCCACATCATTTCCAGGTTGTAAACAAGGGATTTTCTGGCTTTTCGACAAGGTGATTAGGGTGCGGTTGTTACAATTGTCACTAATTCTATAATTGCACCAATTTCCAGTTTTACTGGAAGTCTAAAAATGGAATTATGGAAGCCAACGCAACGCTTGATTTCGGTCAGAGTCAGACAATAGGAATACATACGAATAAATTTACAGTACAATAACTTATTGAATTATTTGTTTGAATTTTTTTTTTATTGAATTATTACTTAGTACTAACTACTATCTACTAACCGAAAAACTGATGATTGAAGAAGAAGAGCAGTTTGGAATTGGATCGTCTGGCACCTATCGACCTACGCTTGCACCTTGCCTTTCATAGTTTTACGCGATTTGGATCGCTAGAGTTGGACGTCGAAGTAGCTATCGCGATTTGGATATTTGGATTCTCCATATCGTGATTCGCGAATTATTATTTATGAGTAGCATAAGCGATCGAGGTATGGTGCCCTTGATTTTTTGATGCCCTAAGCGGCTGCTTTTCCCGCTTGTGGGAAGGGTCGGGCCTGGTCGTAATGTTAAATATGTACAGATGAATTTCCACCATTTCTCAAATTGGTTCTAAATGTTAGGTGTGACTCGCATTGGAATGAAGTGGGTGCGTGTATTGAACGGGTGAATAGTTTCACGTCGCAAGAATTAGAAAGGATCGTGGTATATATATGGTACTGGTGGCACGCAACATTGGGGATTCCTTTTATTACAATAAGTGCTTGCCAATACCAAATTATATGTTCGATGGGTGACGATGAGGTATGTTCAATCGGGACGCCGACATAGAGAACTTCGACCGTTGACCCTAGCTAGATACAGTGAAGCGCCTACGGTATGCATGGAATGCCAAAACTTAACATGGTATCAGAGTTCCGTGGTTCTAAGAGACCGGTATGTGCAACATGACCGAATCATGGCTCTAAAGGGGCTTGAGAATGGGATGCTCGTCAAGGTAGGGATACATTTATAAAGCAGTCTGTAACCTCTGCTTACGAGAACTCAGGGTAGCAGCTTGGCCAACTGCGAAGAGAGTTCAAGGTGTAACTCCAAGGTGACTTGAGCAATGCTCACCAAGGTGGAGATTGTTAGGTGTAGCTCGCATTTGGAATGGAGTGGGTGCGTGGATTGAACGACAAATAGCCCACATTGCAAGAAATTAGGAAGGATCATGGTGTATATGATACTGGTGGCACGCAACATTAGCGATTCCTTTTGTTACAATAAGTGCTTGTTAACACCAAATTATATGCTTGATGGATGGCGATGGGGGATGTTCAATCGGGACGCCGGCATATGAGACTTCGACTGTTGACCCCAGCTAGACACGGTGAAGCACGCACGGTACGCAGGAAATACCGAAACTTAACACTAAATATTCGTCCGGGCCTATAATTGTCACACCTTGAAACTTACCTTTATGAATGTTTATGAAAACTCCATACATGTTCCTAAACAATTGCCATCTCTGGTCTTGATGGTTCGACACAAGAAATCGATGTTTATTTACGACCGTTGATTAAAGAATTAAAAACATTCGAATATGAAAAAGTAGAAACATATAATATTTCCAAAAAAAACTTTCGCATATTTGATTCTTTATCGTGGACAATTAACGGTTTTCCTGCATATGCAATACTTTCAGGTTGGAGTACGACCGTTCTTATACCTTGTCCTTATTATATGGAAGAAACACGAGTATTTTCTTTATCTCTGAGAAAGAAAGTTTCGTGGTTTGACTATTATTAATCATCCTTTTAGAACAGATAAGAAAAACTTTACAGCTAATAAACATGAGACTTTGCGACCACTTACGGTTTGGTCAAGCGAAGATATGAACTTGTAAATGATTGTCCAAAGATACATGAAACAAAGAACAAATTGAAATTCAATGTAAGTTATCGATTCATAATTGTGCAATCAAAGCATATTTTGGGAATTACCTTACTGGAAAAATCTCTTGATTCGTCATTATATTAACGTGATGCATAACGAAAAAATCGCGTTTGATAATGAGTTTGTTACAATTTTGAATGTTAATGGACATGTTCAAAATGGTTGTTATGTTTACACGTGATCTTAAAATAATTTTAATCTATATGACTCCTTAAAACAAGCTATTGTTTTGAATTTACTAAATGTTACACCTAGATTTGTTCTTTATGTCTTCATGTTTAAGTTAGAACTGATTGGAGTAACACCCCATCTTGATTACTAATTTAATATAACAAATATTGATCATAGTAAACATATATTATTTCCTCTTATAATTTTAAAGAAAATCGAAATTTAAGTGAATTACAATTATGATGTTGGAAACACTGATAATTTAAATTTGTCTACATGCTAAGACAACTCAGAAGGCGTATCAAAGGGTTCAATATAAAGCGAAGATTGCATAGCTATGAGCCTAGATCACCGAGCTTGAGGAGCTTGATCATCACCATGACATGCAGATAGAGCAGTTAAACCAGCATTTGGCGGATTTCATAAAGCAGTATGAGGGGTTTCCCTCGTCCGGTGGTTCTGGAGGGGACAGTGTGTGATTTGAGGTATAATTTATTATGTTTTGTTGTTATGTAGATGTACACTTTGAGTGGATGAGGACTTGGTTTGTACATTGCGATGGATTATATATTCCTACTGATCTGGACGCTGGTTTAGACGTTGGTTTGGATGGTTTATGCTGGCTTGAATGATGTTAATTTGTTATGTTTTGCTGGATGTTGTATATATTGGATTATGTTGTGTATACTGAATTGTATGTATATGATTTGGGTTTAATATTAAATTTGAGTATATATGTGAGTATATATATATATATATATATATATATATATATATATATATATATATATATATATATATATATGCTAGAAATAGAGCTGTTATGCTATATATGCGATTGCGGATGATTGAAAGTAAGCAAATCTAAATTCTGGAAAAATTACTTAAATTTTCAACGGTTTACAAGTCATTGATCACTAACACTTTCAACGGTTTTTTCCAACGATTTCTAACGGTTTCCAACGGCTAATTGATCAGTAAGTTATGTCACGTGTCCGATTTGTCGTTGGAAATAACTCTTTGATGCCATTGGGAAGCATTGAGAAATGTTGGTACGTGTACCAATAGGGTTTCCAACGGCCGCCAACAGCTCGTAGCCGTTGGAAACCACTATTCTTCTTGTAGTGATATCACCTAAATACATAACTAAGTCAGTTGAAAGCAAATCTCTTTTAGCACTCTAGAAAAAAAGCTATATATGTAAAAAATGAAGCTATATGCATTTAGTTTTACGTTTTGAATTTTCTTATAATTTTTTTCTCATATTTACAAAACAGAAAAACATTTCCTAATTTTTATTATTTTAAATCTTATATTCACTTAAAAAGATTTTTGTAATTAACTTTTATTATTTGTGATCCGTATGTATGTGTCTTAGTGTAAAATATTTGGACTTTTTACAAGTAAAACATGGAATGTGACATTTATCCACATTATTATTTTTATTTTACTTCTACAAATCATACAATTGAATGGTCGGATTTTCAGCGTTACACGGATATACCAATACACATTTTCCCATATTGTCTTCAAAGGACGTATGCTAAATACAACTAATAAATGGTGCGGAGCCTTTAAAAAATAAATAAAAATAAAAATAATAACCTTGACAGGCTTATATGTACAAAGAATAATATATTCCATTTACAAACTTACAGGGAAACCCCCCTAACGAGACAATGTACAGAAAGAAGCAAAAATCTAAGCCCATATCATAGGCACTAAAGATCGTCCGTAATCATCGAGTCTAAAAAAAACTGCCTACCACGTCGATACAACAGAAAATACTTCAACATGATAAAATATTTTCATCCTCTGCGGGACAGATGAACCAACTATATTGACTTCAAATGTTTGATGCAAGGAGTGTAATAGAGAAAACGTCATGCTTCAGAAAGCAACTTTTACTTGCTATTGAATAAATATCAAAAATATTTTCCATCGTGTTTTCATTCTTATGACTTCACCGAGAGTGCATCTTTAACCAACACCTGTTAAAACGAAAACAAAATTCATTTTAGGTGGTTGGATTTGATTAAGTGGATAAATTGAAGTAATCAGCAAAGCGTTTAAGCTAAAAATCAATAGCATCACCAATTATCATTATATGTAAATTATGGGAACGGCTACTTGAACACAAAATTAGACACAAACTAACATAAAGCCTCGACCGTAGAATCATTTGTTTTCTAAGTCTTTTTTTTTTAGTTTTCCTTGGAAGAAATTCAAGGGACGATCCAATACTGAACATCAATTATGTCACCTAATATGTAAATGAAATGGTGCTTTATAACTTACTCAGAGAAGGATCAACATGCAAAAAGAAGCTTGCAGCGACAATGACATAACACAAAATAAGCATTAGTCCCTTCAAATAGTGTGCAGTACCATCCTGAGATAAATGACGTGTATAAGATATCAGAAATTTGTGCATATCCGTGTGTTTCTAGCATCAATGAGAATGAACGACCATAATAACCTTGTTTCCACGAAAAGTCAAAGTGATAAGATATTTACATCAGACATCACACAGCTGGGTCCATCAACGGGTATGTTCAAATATAGATAATGTCATATCCATATTCACATCCGAAATCATTTCTGAATATCGAATATCCACATATATGGATGGATATCAGATAATTATCATATCTGCTAATGACTGATAAATTAATAAACATAAAAGAAAAGTTTAGTTTAACGTAATCACTTTACAATCTCATTGATTATTAAAGTGTTAACAAATGGGATGATAATAAATAGTTTTGAGCAGTTAATATGTATTTAGTGTACATAATATAAACTTCTAACTTAATAAAACAAACTAAGATACAATAATTTAAACTATAAACTTAGAAAAACCGAACGGATACGTTTCGAATGTAGATATCTACATATCTGCATCTGTATCTGTTTGTTTAGATATCCTATATTTATCCGTATTTCGGAGACATATGCCGATGGATTTTGGATTTTTCGGTATTCATTGACAATCCTACCAATAACTCACCCAAAAATCTAAAAATTCACACACTGCCGTGTCCAAACTGATAAATATTCAATATTACGAATAGGGGCTGAAAATTATCGATACAGCCTTTTTTTTCTTATCAAAACAGTAGTTTATATTATGTGTATTTTAGCATAATAAACGTGTATTTAATATTTTACCAAGCAAATGTGATAGGATCAACAGTGTGTCTATTATTTTATCAAGCAAATGAGATAGGATCAACAGCTTCCTTCATTTAGCACTATTTTGTAGCCCTTCGATATTAACCAAAAGTTTCTATAAAAACATACATTTTTTCTCAAATGAGCTAAATGTTTAAATATAAACTTGTAGCTGATAACCGAAGGCTACAATTAATACTAAATAAAGAGCGTTATTGACCCTAACTCCAAGATAATAGACCATATTAGTTGTACATCAATACATATTTACTAATCAAAACTATATTTTATCATCATTTTATTGATAGTATGTTAAACAAAAAATTTCTAGCAATATTTTTAAATTTCATTAATTTTCAGCTTATAAGGTAATATCTTATATCTCTTTACATTCACATAAGCAGATATCCAATATCCCAAAAAGATATCGAAAGCTATAACAGAGATTTGAATGCTGATATGACGCCTATTAAAAAGTATCTACTTAAATTTATCCTTTGACAGGTCTAATGATCTTTATAATGCGTATGGATAAAATTATCAAATTATGACACTGGTACCATATTCCACATAAACATTTATAATATCTACTTCCTTTCACATGCTTTTCTCTAAGGCTTAGTACTGACCTGAAGCATGAAAGCCACGACAAGCACAGTAATAAAAAGACTAGCCGTTTCAAATAACTGAAAATTCAAGTCCATCTTCTTTCCCATCATCCATCCAACGACCACACAAAATGGTATCTAAATTTAAAAAAAAAAAATCATAATTTGGAAAATGATATATAAAAAAGAAAAGAAAATGTAAATATTACAAAAGATTACCACAAACATTGCTATTTGTGTAGACGATCCGATTGCTACTCCGATCGTGATGTCCTGGATAACAAAGAAAGAATAACAAATTTGCTACAGATATGGTTTAAACTTGACTTGATGCACTTACGAGCTTATCCTTCATAGCAAACATTACCGCACTTGCATGCTCAGCTGCATTTCCAACAATAGGTAGCAAAATCACACTAATGAATGCCAGTGGAATATTTAGTGACTCGGATGCCCCCTAACACAATAAACCAATTACAGATGTTTACATTTACCTTAGAAAGAGAGCATGCTTTTGAAAAGTTAAAAGAGTATTTTAATTGGCAGACTACCTCTATGGCATCAACAAGATACTCTGATAATATAGACACCCAAATTGTTAAAACTACAAGCCACAGAATGGCTTCGCGTTGTGTTATCTCTGGCACTCCCTCTTCTTCATCAGAGTCGGTTTCATCTTCATTATGTGCTCCTTCCTACAATTCCATAAAATTTTATACTGAACATCGCTCTATGTACAAAATAAAGTAAAGCATGTTCACAAAAAAATAAAAATAAAAATCCAAAGTAATGTTGCCAATAATCCAGTATATTGCAGATATAATAACTATTAAGTATGTATGTTAAATGTAACTTATGATTTTGCCTGGGCCAAAATATTGGGGGTTCAATTCTTCTGTCCCCAAATCCCCCGTCCCCATGTGCCCCTTCTTTATCAACCATTTATTATTTTTAGTATCATGATCGGATTTGATTCAGTGAGCCCTACGTAGGGAGCTGGAGAATGGGAGCAGAAGATTTCATCTGAAATATTGGAGAGTTTTTCCTTTTTTAATGAAGAATTTATAAAAGAAAATTAATTCAATTTATGCATATCCAGATATGAAACAGAAGCTTATTTGCAAATGAATGTAAAACTATTGAGAGTAAAAGTTTGAGTGTATAACTTACCTCATCAATGGGACTATATTCATGATTACGCTGACCACTTAACTGAAAGAACAAATAACTAGCATAAGCAACAAGCATCACACAACTGCTAAACCTCGAAAGATCAACTTCGGATTTTCCTGTTCGCTTCTCCGAACGTGTGAAATGCAGTACAGCAGGCAATGCTAAACACATCACAGCCATCAACAGCAAACCGGAGTTCACCAAGGCATTAGCCTGTAAATTTGGTACAAATAACAATAAAAATCAAAAGAACATAAAACCAATATTCTCAAGGAATTACATGTGATGTACCTTATATATTTCTCAGAGTGCTACCTTGTCAAAAACTTGATCCTTTTCCGAATGTACAATTCCACCAGCAAAGAAAGAGCAGCCTAAGACTAGGAGCATGTTTGATAATATGGAACCTAGTAATGACTGTTGAACCACACGAATCAGTCCGCTTTTCATTGCATATACTGATATTATCATCTCTGTTGCATTTCCAAATGTGGCATTAAGCAGGCCTCCAACTGCACTATGGATGGATTAACCATCGTTTTTATATGTATCGATGAACTGAAATTTATGTGTATACCTGTTGGACCAGTGTAGAACGCGAGCTGTCTGCATTATGATGAAACATGTTATTTGTAATAATACACCATAGAAGGAGAAAACTGATTATGGATCCTAATTTTCGGCAAAACAATAAAACTTACTCAGTCGCATAGCCTAAACGCTCAGCTAGTGGAACTATACCAAGCAAGCAACATGAGAATACTAATCCCTAAAAGTGGGGAAAAAAAATATGCATTTGATCAAGAAATGATTTCCAGTAAAATATGTAAATTAGTTGAACCTCTAAGCATACATGTTTTCCTGAGAAAATATGAAACAGGATTGCCAAAGGTCCAAATGGTAACAGTAAATTGATTCTTGGTTTCAAAATAACAACTGAAATGCTTGTCATAAATTTATTTCTTGTTAAATTGGGAGGAGCAGAAGTTGCCATGGACCCAATATGTTGAAAAGAGTGCATGTTCTTTACGCCAAGAGGTGAATCAAAATCAATATCTTCTGGAAGTTTGTAATCTTCACTTTCTTCTTCCGGTTCCATCTGTGACATAAATGCTATGAAATATGTAATGTAAGGTTGTTCTATCTTTTCCCTACATATAAATTTGTATTTTGCATCAATAGATTTTTCATTTATATATATATATATATATATATATATATATATATATATATATATATCATATCACAAATTGATATTCAATGTTTCAAGCTAAGATAACATGAACCATAATCTATAGAGCAAGAGTTACCTTTTGCAGTAAATTATGAATTGAGATGATGCAGAGGATGAAGAGATACGACCAATTCTTTTTTGTGATAAAAACATATATCAAAAATTTTATTCTATTTCTGAAGATATGTCTTTAAATTAAAACTATATTTAGGAATTTAATAAGACAGGAAAACCTTGAATATAGCAGCAGGCTATAAGAAATTAATGGTAGAGGTGGACTTTTTTTTTCTAGGAAATTAAGATCTATATTAAAACCTCTGTTACTGCATAATATTCTTTTGATGGTCGTATCATAAACTATCCATAGTGATGTTCAAATTTTCATATCGTAACAATTATCCATAATGATTAAAAAATTGAAGGTTGGTTTAAAATAAATAGCGTTTCAGGGATATCATGCAATATACATGCATAAGTTCAATTATTGGTTTATAACTAGATATAACAAAATTGAAAATGAGCTCAACTATTGTCTATTTCATCTTAAAGAACAAGGAAATACAATAATTACTAAGGGGTGAATAAAGCTGAAACCCTCCTCTGATATCAACAGACACATTAAACCAGGTCAAAGATTCAACAAATGATTACTTCTAAACCTAAAGTTATCAACTCAATTTTGCAAGTCCTTATGCTCGTTGTAATACTTCAACTTTTCAAAAATACTGAATTAGCTGAGAGTCGTTCTGTCAAATAATGCAAGAAGAGACACAAAAAAAGGAGGGACTCATGGAAAGTGGCTACTTTCTAAGAATTTATGCAGACTTCAATTTACATATTGCAAGTTATTGAAAGAAATTTAGGTTGTCATTTGATTTTATTCTTTCCCTCTCCATTAGAAACTTGATATTTTGGTCACATCACATGAGCATTGTTTTTTATAGTAAATTATATAATTAAAATTATGGACAATTTGATTGTTATTTCTTCTAGAAAATGCTCACCTGTCAAGGTAGATGAACAACAATGATAACAACGCTTTCCTCAATATTAAAATAAATAAATTAAGTGAGTCCATACGTGGTTGGAATATTTCAGAGTAAATTTATATTTCTAGAAGTGCTAATACACATGATTTATGTGCATATTATTGTCATTTTTCAGACATGGAACTGACCTCCTCTCTGTTTTACCATTTCCACTACTTACACCAATATGGCCTCCGCACCACATTTGCCATGGAGATAGCATATAATATGAATTGGGGAATCTAAAATGACTGAAATTTTAAATTCAATAAACCATATTATTCATGATATGGTAATTCATAATTCATGATGTTTCCATTAGTCACTATCAATGAATTGTCATTATTAATGAAAACAATTCACGAACATTTTATATTGCATGCTTGCAATGATCTCAAACAGATTCTTCAATAGAAGCAACATCAATGATATCTACCACAATTGTGAAAGCATGTATTATCAATCGGCAAAGAATCAGACTGAAATTTCAACAACTATACATGGATATAATCAACTCTAACAAGAAAGAAATAAATAAATTAAGCAAGTCAAAATCAAAGATAACTTATATAGCTTGATTGCTTTGGTAATTTTGATCATTCAACAATCCGATGTCATCAATTCAGTAATTTTAATTACTGATATTGTCAAGCTCACACACTTTTTTTAATAGCAAAAAACTTTGCCTATAAGTTACACACCATCCTACCCGAAATAAAATCAAATTACATACACTACCAGTTTCCATTATGCATTCCCTTTACACTTTGTTTTCCCTCTCAATTCTTCTAGCTGTTTGTAATATATTAGCTATTGATCCTATATATAAATCATGTTCCAGCTCCAGAAACAACAGTTATAACAATCAATTTGCCAGAAACTTGAACCAATCCATGTCTCAACTCATATCATCAACTCCATGTACTGGTTTTTCGCTTAGTTCGGTGGGTCAACTTACTGATAAGGTAAATGCTATAGCTCTTTGTCGAGGGGATGCAAACTCTACAACATGCAACACATGCATTCAAACATCATATCTTCAACTATATAACACATGTCATAACAAAAATGAAGCTATTATCATGTTTGAGAACTGCCTTCTACGATATTCAAGTACTACATTTTTTGGCGAAATTGATAGTTTGTATCAATCCGCCTTGGTAAACACTAACAATGTGTCATCGGCAGTTCACAATTTTGATGGAGAAGTTATGGAGATGATGAGTTCTTTGGAGGCAGAAGCTCACCATTCACCAAAATATTTTGCAACTAAAAAGATGGATATTAATGGAACGTCTGAAAAGCTTTATGGATTAGTTCAATGCACCAGAGATCTTGCTAGCGAGGATTGTGCAAAATGCTTGAAAAATGCAATCAATTACCTTCATAATTGTTGTGGAGGAAGACGAGGAGTTAGAGTTGTCGGTGGAAGTTGTAGTGTTCACTATGAGTTGTACCCTTTTTATACAGTATGATATACTTATAGTGTTAAGAAAATTTGACTTGGAATATGAATTCACTATATTTTACTATAAAATTTTCAAAAATAATAATTAGTTGATGTCAGTGGGATTTGATCCAAAGATATGTAAGATAAACAGTTTAAAGACAACTGTGTGCGTAAGAGGCAGCATAAAGAATCTCAAATATCAAAGACAGGCACTTGATCAGAAAGAAATTTTGAAACAACACTGTAAAAAAGAACTTGCTCAAATTTCTCAATGAACGTTACCATTTTTACTTGCATCAATTCTGTACATAAATTATGCAGGAGCAATCGAAACTCTATCAACCTGAACAACAAACTCAAGAGTTGACCCTGGCGGTATCTTGACCCCATCTCCGAAGTCCATTCCCTCATCACCAAACCCTAATGCTGGTGGAACAATCACACGCCTCTCGCCACCTGCACACATCGATCTCAGCACATAATCAATGCCTTCACACATTCCTTTAGTGTAAGGCCTTGAGCCCATCACAAGCGCCAAAGGCCTTTTGCCTTGTTCAAATGTATTCACAAAATATTCATCAGAATCACTGTTGCTCCCTACTACTTTTCCTTTTAGATCGATCACAACCAAATCTCCTTGCCTTGGAGTTGCTCCTCCACCCACTTTCATCTCATAGTATCTGAAATTTTGATTTGTTATTTCCAAAATTAGTCATATTACATAGTTAAATCTCAAAACATTTATTAACTGAGTGGCTTTGATGAACTGATCACATGGAGACTTTATGATTTAGGGAAGGAAGATTTGATCTCCAAATTCACAAAATCGTTCCTTTTAAGCGATTTAGACATAAGACATTAATATTGTAGATAATGTACCTAATGCCGTTAGGCAAAGCAACCTCTACTTCTTTCTCCACATCCTTGGTATTAGCTTCTTGTTGGGACACTTCGAACCTGGTCTTAATTTGCTCGGAAACTACACCGAAAGTGAGAAACCCAACCCATGCAAGCCCAGCACCAAGCCCAAATCGCCGAGTAAGTGACGATGCGATCCAGTCCGTTGACTCTGCTGAGGTTGACTTCGGCTTTGGTGTGATAGGTATCCGTGGATTTTCTTCCTTTATTGATGAGGACGACGATGGTGGTGGCGGAGGCGTCGGTTGTTGATTTTTAGCTTGAGAAGTGCACGAAGTGATTTGAGGTTTGGATAGAATAGGAAGATTAATGGACGGTGAGCTTAGGAATGATGCCATAACTAGAGCGAAAAAAGCTTGAAGATATTAAAAAAATTTCATGTTTCTGCAATTACAGTTAGCAACCATTCAAATACAAACCTTATCCATTATAATGTATGGACAAGCTCTATCGCTTATGCTGTACTTGGATCCTTAATCTTCTAATGACAAAGGAGACGAAACCGAAATCTAGTTAGTTCACTGATACTAGGGTGAATGAATACCCGAAAAATCCGATATTCATCTGAATCTATATCCGAAAGAATGAAAAACATCTGTTATCCGGCATTATCCGAAAATCAAATATGGATATCCGATATCTGAAAAGCTTTGCAGATACGAATATAGTTATAGTGGTATTCGTATCTGAAAAATATTCGTTTGACTAACTGATGTAATATAACTCAAAACAGAAAAATAAAGTTAATGATTATTTTGTAACCGTTGGATGTTAATATAATATAAATTTTTGTCCATTTTCAACAAAAAATGGAAGTCTTAATGTTTAATTTTGAGATACTTTTTGATATACTTATGGATATTAGCATAAAACAATGTTTCATAATCACATTTTATTTCCTTGTTTTTTAATAAACATTAGTATAAAATTTATTTTATGTTGATCCAAAAAAAATTATTTACTCTTAAAATTATTAATTATTGGCGGAGCGGATAAATATCCGATATCTGTCCATATCCGAAAATTAAGTGGACACAGATATCCGAAAATTAAACGGATACGGATATCTGATATCCAAAAATAATTTCGAATACGGATATGGTACCATCTGTATCTGAAAGCACCCGTCGATAGCCCTAACCAATACAATAAGCAAGTCTACATACGACAGCAATAGCAATTAGACAAACCCACCGTCTCCAGCATAAAATTTATAAACACAAAATGAATGACTGCACTTAAGACATTTTCAATAGCTTCATGGCTAAATGTTCTGATCCATGAACGTTACACTTTCGAAGAATAAACATTTGATGATCACTTAAACAAGACCATCTTTTCCTCAATTTTCTCACCATTCTTCCATTATTCTTCTCTTTTCTCATTTTCAAATTTTTAATTGGAAATTGCAGCAAAGCGCCACTTATTAATACATATGTATGAATATCAAGCCTTCATATTTATTCAAGCCGCTTAATTTTATTTCAATTGTGCCTATAGTTTGCGTCTCATATATATATATATATATATATATATATATATATATATATATATATATATATATATATATAATCCTCCCTCGTAAGAGTCCTATGTGGTGCCCTAAAGACACCTCATGGATCCCCTACGAGTGTCATAAAGGACCTCACCTCGTAGGGGGTCTACGAGGTATGCTAAAATTAAAAAAAAAAAAAATATAACAAAGCAGTGACAGTTTAATCATAAATTTTTATGGGTGAACTGAGCAAAACGCTAGGTACTTCCCATTTTTTCGATTTTGCTGGTTAAACCCAGCAAAATCATGGGTTTAAATAGAATTACCCTTAAACAAAATTACAATTATATATATATATATATATATATATATATATATATATATATATAAAATATTAGTTCATTAATTAATGTAATAGTTGAGTCAAGTGCATTAATCAGTTTTATAATACTTTTCCTTGTGATATGCAGATAGGTTTCAACCTAGTCCTCTTGATATGTTTTTGACGATTAGGCATTTCCAGTCCTTTGATCGGCCTCGCATTCATACATTAGTTGAGAGGCGGTGGCATGCAGACATTCTGCATTTTAGACTGTGAGTTGGGTGATATCCCTGTCAATTTCTACATGTTTACGGAATCTAAGACTGGAGGACATTGGCATTGGTTGGTTTGGTTTATCCGATGATGAAAATTGTCAAACCAAACTAAAACTGATAAAAATGAAAACCAAACCAAACCAACCAAATTAAGTTTGGTTGGTTCGGTTGGTTATCCGATTTAACCGAACTAAAAATATTTTAGACCTTACATTTGTAGTATTAACTATAATTTGAAATATATCATAAAAATATGATTAGAATATTATTGTTTATGATTCTTATGCTTTTTAGAAGTAATTTTGACATGTATGTGATGATTAAACTTTACTTGGATAAATAATCTAACCTAAAATATTTACTAAAATATTGATAATTATGAAAATATAATAAAAGTTCGGTTAATTTGGTTAAACCGATAACCAAATTAAATATTTTTCCAAACCAATTACAAACCGATCTAGTTTCAAAACCAAACCAATCCGACCAAAATAGATTGGTTCGGTCGGTTTATTTGGTTTAACCAAATAATGCTCACCCCTAGCCTACGATGCAGACATTCTGCATTTTAGACTGTGAGTTGGGTGATATCCCTGTCAATTTCTACATGCTTACAGAATCTAAGTGATCGACGCTAATCTAAGAACTAGAAAAGCGCGATATTTGTAATAAATTCTGCAAGCATACAGGTGTGTAGCATACAGGTCGAACACAAGGAAGTAAATTAAAATCAAATTATTTATCTAATCTCTTGGGCGAGTTAGACGAAGTCTGGAGATTTTGTTGAAATAAAAACAAATTGAAATTGCGAACTTAGGATTATTGTTGAATCTAATCAACGATTAATCACTAAAGAAAGTAAATTGCAGAACAAGAACAACAATGCAGAAAATAAAAGTGGAGAATAAGAAGAACAACAAAAAAAATAAAATTAGGATTGTCGTTGAAACTAATCAAACGACTAATCACTAATGAAACAAATGTAAAATACAACTAGTACTCTACCGAATCTAATCGGGTAGATGACACTAGTTGCAAAAAAAAATACTAGAGAATAAAAGAAGAAGAAGAAGAATTTTTATTAGAGTAAAGGAATACAGAAAAATGAGATGGTCGCTACAATGACATTACAAGGGTATTTATAGGATAGATAGCCAAACCCTAACCCTAACCCTAATACAATGATAGATGGGCCTTAGGGAATTCACAAAAGAGTTTACACTGAGAGTTTCAAATGGGCCTTAGTTAAATCTATTAAATTTTTGGCCTTTCTTCTTTTCCTCTTGGTTCTTTGACACGCTTCCCTTGATTTGAGAAATTCTTGGTCTTTCTACCAATCATTTTCTTGTCCAACAGCAACTAGATGTGAGATCTTCATCTTCAATTCTTCAAAATGTAAATATATACCAATTTGATCTCCATTTCTCTACTTTTCTGGTTGCATGCGGGCTGGGTTGGAATATCTGTAAAAGTAGCAAAACAATACCCAAGTAATATTTATTTATATACAAAAGATAAGATATAAGAGCATAAAATAAACACATTTCTATGTCAATCAAATACCCCAACACTTATCTTTTACTCGTCCTCGAGTAAAACAAGAAATGAGAAACTAGACTAGATAGGTCGCACTTTCGTAGGAAACACGATTGCATTGAGCGTATGCAACAAGCCGTTAAACCTCTAGGTGTCCCTAGTAGGACGAGTGGTGTCTCGTGAGGGTTTTCAGCGGATACTACCCACAAAATCCAAATGCAGTATGCTATGATTCTAATGAAACTACATGAATGCAATGGACATATGCAAAATAAAAGCAAAAATGAAAACAAGACTTGTTTCTGAAGTGGTACAACAAATTAAATTAACAATTTCTAGTCAGTTGATTTTATTTTAGATACCTCAACTTGTCACAAATTTTCAATATAAATCAAGTTTTCAAATGTTAAATTCCAGTTTGGCCAGTTAGTTCGGTTGATAACATAGTGCAGCCATGAAATAGATTCTTAGTTTGCTTGATACAGTTTGTAAAGTGGTATTCTAATTTTCTCATGTATGGCTAGTCAAATCAATAAGGTCAAGAAGTGTTTGGGCATCATCGCTTATTCTTTATTCTATAAAATTTTAAAATTTATGATTAAGTACATACACCTAACTCAGAAGACCAAGGTTTACAACCCATGCACTGCCTCGCGGACTAACGGAGAGTGGGTAAAGAGCTTGGCGGATTGTGCAAGCCGACTTTGACTTTGTCAACAACGTGTCGGTAATCCTTAGGTGTCCAATCTCATAAAATGAGACCAAGATATTCCAACGCTGACTTTGTCAACAACATGTCGGATAGAGCTTGGCGGGTTTGCACACCAACGCTTGATATACAAGCAATGTTGGATACCCTTGGATTACTATTATTATTATCGAAAATATAAGCACAAAAGAGAGTTACGCGAATTCAACTTAACACAACTTAGTTTTAAAGATTCGAAAAGCCAATATAAGTATTTTAAGTCCTCCACTTATTTAAACAAAGTCTATAATATAGAATAAATTTCATGGCCATCACCTAAGAATCTCCCTATGTACCGGTTACACTATTATCCCTCAAAATTAAACGTTTCATTATATTTCATATTCGATCTTAGCTGAGAGAAAAAAATACTATCAACTGATTAACAATCCTTAACTTATCTTGTTGTATCAATCTAAAATGAGTCATGTTTCAAAAAAAAAAGGCATGTTACTACAGTCTAAAATGCATGATGGTCCTATTTAAATGGCTGAAAATGAAAAGAAAGAAAAAAAAAGAAAAAAAGAAAATGAGTGAAATGCAGACTCCCCCCCACACTAGAACTAAACAGTATCCACACTGTAAATGTTTCCTAAATTTGAAAGATCGCACCCAAAGGTGAATGAGATGCAAAATTATTTGTAGAATGAAATGCAATCTAACTATATGTAAGAATGGGTCATATGTACAATGATATATGTATTTGCGGTGCATGCGATGAAAAGATTTCCACCAACTTTTCCCCCCACACTTGGTTCTAGCCCTATGAGTCACAATCCCACTATGTCTAGGCATGTTTTCTAATAAGCAAAGATTTTTGAAAACCATCTCATCTTTATACCTCGATTTATAGTCCAGCAGATAAATGTCCAGAGTCATCCTAACACGAAGTTTTTCAACCAAGCTAACATTCCAAAAATAATTCATGTGCTCAACAAACTTATCAGTGTAATTGTTCAAGAATAAGTGATTGTATATAAATTCAGTTGCAATCGTGAAATTTGAAAGCTGAGTATTATTTAAGACTGTTCGATCACATTTCTCAATTTCATTACTGGACAACGAATTTTCAACATTGACAATTTCAAGTTCGTTTGAAATTTCCTCAAAGTTAAAATTTTCAAAGATGGATTGGTGGCTTGATTCTATTTCAGAATCGTGGTCATTCGAAGAAGAAAGTGTCGGCAAGGTAAGTGAAGGAGGTACAGGTATAGAGTATGGGATGTTGGGATTGCAAACATTAAAAGAAGAGATATCGTCGGGGTTGCCGATACCATAAGAAGAGATGTTGGGGTTGCCAACATTCGAAGAAGATGGAGGTTTGGAATTTTCAGAAGAATTGGTCTTGATTGTCATTGGAAGAGTGTCAAGCTTTTCGATTGGGGTCAGAATCAAATGATTGTCGGGATTGGGGTCAGAGTTAAGGCTTTCATCCTCACATAATCCAAAGAATTCATGTTCATTAAAATCCTTTTCCAATTTTGAATTGAAAAATTCAACATCTTTATTTTGTTTAATTTCTAAAATTTCCAGTTTCTCGCACCCCGAAAGAGGAAGATCAAAATCTAAGCTTAAATCTTTTTCCTGAAAAGAATCGAAGTCCAAATCATTTGTTGAATTTTGAACAACTTCATTTAGATCGTTATTCTCAATTTCGAAAGTTGTTATTTGAAAATTTTCGTTGTCACTAAGAATTGAATTATATTCAGATTCAAGGCCCATTTGATTTTGTTGCTCGCGTTGTTCTTTCAAAGTTGTCAATAAACAAAGAAGTTCATCAGCCTTTTTATTTAGCCTTTCTTCCCTCTCTCTAAGAATGTGAAGATGGTATTCTTCAAAATCGTTGATTTGAGAGCTCTCGTTTTGGATTTCTTGATTCTCAAAATTATAGTCCACATCAATTTCACAATCAATATTGTTTTCAATGTGGTGATTGTTTGAATTTTCAAAAAAATGACAGTGATATTGGAAATTGTTTTGATTATAAAAATTATGTTCGTAACCAAAATTGTTGAAATTCGAGTTAAAATCTGAGTGATTTTGGTTATTTTCAAGATGTTGACATGGGCTATAATTTTAAAAAATTTGGTTTACAACCCCATATTGATGTGGATCAAAGCTGTATTGAGATTCAAAGCTATTTTGATGTGGAACTGGCCCATAATCGAAATTATTGAAATTTGAATTGAAATCGCAATTTCGATCATATCCATGGTTTTGAAAATGTTGGTCAATTAGAAAATTTTGAAAATTGGCATTGGGCTCACAAAATTTTGGAAAATCTTGCTTCATGAGTTGTATTTCATACTTATACTCTTCAAGCGGACGTCTACTCCGATTATTATCCCACAATTCCCTCAAAGATTTTTTTGAATCAGACATTTGAATGAAATCAAGGAAAGACAGAATTTATTCTCTTCAAAATAATATAAAATATCGAGTTGTGCTCTATTAATTAACTGACTCAATTAGAAGGGGGAAGAGGGTCTTATGGTCGTTCACGTATAGTATAAAACTAAGGGATACGACCAATGTTTTACGGGTAGTATGCAACCTCTTTTGCTAATAGTTCAATAAATTGAACTACTATATATCCGCGATCCAATTATACGAGACAGTCAACTTCACAAAACGACACTTTTCAATTATATTATCTTGGAATGTCTATTTTTATTATTGAAAATAGATGAGAGTGATGGCTGTAATTATGGAAATTCGTTCCTCACCAAATATATTCAGAAATTTCAGTCACAGAATAATAACTGCAGAATTAAAAAAAAAAATTGTACAAGCAAGCCGCTGCCCCTGCAGAAGATTTTTACAAGCAATTTCTATATAATTTCAAAGCAGCTGCAGAACCTGTAGAGTTAAAAAAAAATTACAGTGGAGGTATAGTTGTCCGTCCAGAATAATTGAGTAGTGCTAGCGATTAAAATCCCATTGTCTTCAAGTGGCTTGACTGCTGAATTCTTTGTTTGATTGCTTGAATTTTGTTCGTTTTGGCCTTTGAATTGATTTGGTTTTTAACAACAAAATAAGGGTGCCAATAGAAAAGAATAAAATAAGAGTGCCAAAAGAAAGGAAGAATCTTTTTTTTTTCGAAGCAACCTCTATCTTAGATTAGGAAACGACTTATCAAAACAATGTAGAATAGTGATCACGACAATTCTTATTTTTCTCAGCAGAATAAGACCTACCACCCAAAACAACTCTCACACAATTAAACCGGCTTCTATCAGAAAAAATAAATCATGCCCAAGATTGAACCTCCCAAAAAAAAAAATTAACAATCTCCTCAATAAAAGGAAACAATAGTCCAAATTCCTCACGCTCAAACCAATTCTCGACCCCTTTTCTTTGGAAACAAATCAAGAGATTTTTTTTTATATAAAATCACCACAATGATTCCTAGAAAACTCACGTCCTAATGAAATCAACCACGCCCTCTTCTTCTTCTTTTTTTCTTTGTTTCAAATCAAAAGCGAAATTCATAGACTCCTCAATAATCAAGGGTTTCGACGGCAGATGCTTTGATTTGAAGATGGTTTGGCTTCGTTTCGAGAATCGAATTTTTGGGGTTTGTGAATCGGGTGAATTATTGACGGAGTCGTGGTATGGTGAGGGTGCTAGGGCTTGTGACTGTTGTGGTTTGGGGCGTTCGGATCTGCGGTGTTTCAATGGTAATTTGTGGTGAACGAGGGTGACTTGCTGATTTTCGAAACTGGGTTCGCAGTATGTGACGTGAAATGGTTCTGTGAAGGTGCTGAAACCGGTGTGTTTGAATTGGAGCAGAGAGCAGTTGTGTTCTATGTGCGTGGAGTATTGATGTTTTGGTTAAGGGGATGTGTGAAGAGGGGTCAGTGACCACGGTTTTGGTGAGAGATTTTGTTGATGTAAGGGGTCCGTTCAAGCTGTGGTGGATGGTGATGAACTCTGCGTGAGTTGATTTGGAGGGTGGAACTATGAGGAAGATTATGGTTGTGAAGTGCTTGAGTTTGGCAATTGGGTTGGAGTGGCGAATATGGTGCAGGTGGATGGGTTTTTTTTGCTGTGCGATGGGATTGAGGTGGTAAGGGAAGATGAATTGAAGAGGGTAGTTTGTTCATGGAGGGTATTATGGGGGAAAGTTGTGTTATGAAGGATGATATGTTGTTAGACGTGAGGGCAGATGAGGGTAGTGGAGTTTGAGACTGTGAAGGGGTATGGTCTGTAGTGGTGAAATATGGATTATGGTGGTCTGTGAGGTTTCGGATCTACTTTGGATGGCTGGAAGGCGATGAGGCAAGGTGTTATTGTGGTGAGATGAAGAAACGGCAAAGAGAAGAAATTTGTTTTTTTTTTTAGAAAACTGTAAAGAGGAAAAAAAACAATTATACAAAGAAAGGAAGGAAACAAATAGATGGGAGAAGAGGAAACAAATTAAAACAAAAATTGGCAAGATTTGTTTTTCTTGAAGATTACGGTGTCAACTCATAATACCAAATCAATCAGTCAAGATTTTTTTTATATCTATACACAAGAAAACAAAATAAAAAATTAAAAATAAAAACTAACACGAATCAGAAATTAAATAAATAATAAAATTTAATCGTTACCTCCCCGGCAACGGCGCCAAAAACTTGATCGACGCTAATATAAGAACTAGAAAAGCGCGATATTTGTAATAAATTCTGCAAGCATACAGATGTGTAGCATACAGGTCGAACACAGGGAGGTAAATTAAAATCAAATTATTTATCTAATCTCTTGGGCGAGTTAGACGAAGTCTGGAGATTTTGTTGAAATAAAAACAAATTGAAATTGCAAACTTAGGATTATCGTTGAATCTAATCAACGATTAATCACTAAAGAAAGTAAATTGCAGAACAAGAACAACAATGCAGAAAATAAAAGTGGAGAATAAGAAGAACAACAAAAAAAATAAAATTAGGATTGTCGTTGAAACTAATCAAACGACTAATCACTAATGAAACAAATGTAAAATACAACTAGTACTCTACCGAATCTAATCGGGTAGATGACACTAGTTGCAAAAAAAAAAAAAAAAAACTAGAAAATAAAAGAAGAAGAAGAATTTTTATTAGAGTAATGGAATACAGAAAAATGAGATGGTCGCTACAATGACATTACAAGGGTATTTATAGGATAGATAGCCAAACCCTAACCCTAATACAATGATAGATGGGCCTTAGGGAATTCACAAAAGAGTTTACACTAAGAGTTTCAAATGGGCCTTAGTTAAATCTATTAAATTTTTGGCCTTTCTTCTTTTCCTCTTGGTTCTTTGACACGCTTCCCTTGATTTGAGAAATTCTTGGTCTTTCTACCAATCATTTTCTTGTCCAACAGCAACTAGATGTGAGATCTTCATCTTCAATTCTTCAAAATGTAAATATATACCAATTTGATCTCCATTTCTCTACTTTTCTGATTGCATGCGGGCTGGGTTGGAATATCTGTAAAAGTAACAAAACAATACCCAAGTAATATTTATTTATATACAAAAGATAAGATATAAGAGCATAAAATAAACACATTTCTATGTCAATCACTAAGATTGGAGGACAATGGCATTGGTCTTTCCCCATGTGGTAGGCTATACGAGTTTCCCAATTTGCTTACCAATTTTTTACCTCACATCGTTCCTAGCTACATCCACAACGATGTTATTCTATATAATTGACATACCTTTCAACACTTGTCATGCGATCACTAGGGCGTTTTTTTACTTGTTTGTTCCGATCTTTCTCAAAAACCCAAATGATACGATCCGTCCAGATCATCTACCAGCCCTTGCCCGACTATATCAACATCATACTATTGATTGGGCACAACCATTTAGGTACCTTGTATACATTTTTGTATTCATTTATGCTTGTTGTAACAAAGAAGATACAAAGATATAGAGGATATAATGGATGCAATAACTAGGGCATTTCTTTTGTACTTGCTGGGTTTAACTTTTTCTTGAACTAAAAAGGAGTGTCTCGTCTAGGTATGGTTGGATCTATTTGCACTTGACAAGATCAAGCACATGTCTGCTTTTTGATACATGTTATCGTTATGGTCCTACAATTACACGATATACATGTATCCATGCATTTGAGGGATAGGCGGTCAGGATCCCGAGTGATACTTTCTTAGTCGTGAGAGATGGTTCAATATGTGTAGCATGCTCCCTTTAATGTTAGTTGTGAGAGATAGTTCAATATGTGTAGCATGCAACCCTTATGGAGGATGATTATCTATTGGTGATCGCATATTCATTGTCAAGATGTAGGGTCACATGGCATACACCTGCATTATTGCTTATGTGGTATTTGGATGGCACCAATTGTTCTGTTCCCATTTCCCCTATTCCCCCATGTTCCACTCAATCAAATCCCCTGATTTCTGCTTTTTTGCAGTTAAATCCCTTAATTGTTGGGGGACTTAAATGCAAAAAAAATCAAGGAATTTGATTGGAGGGGCATGGGGGAATAGGGGAAATGGGAATAGAAGAATTGGTCTCTATTTGGATGAGATGTATACATACAAAACCGCAAACGATCCATTATTATCTAAGGACATATTTGGAAGACAAAGGGTCACTGGATAATAGCATATGCTTGCTCTTTGATAGGCTAGATCAGTGGATATTAGCAGGGCTCAATTCTTCTGTGCCTAAATGGGTTGTCCCCATGTGTTCTCTCCAATCAGATCCCTGATTTTTGCTTTTTTGCATTTAAATCCTCCAACAATTCAAGGGTTCTTAGATGGAGATAACGAACAAATATTGGTCTAAAGTAGCATCGCATTGTCCCATATTGATATTAACAAATCATGTACGTGGGGCCAACTCTGATCATATGGGCCCTAACATCTCAGCGGGGCGAGTTCAGGTATAGTATTTTTCATTGATCCTATTTGTTCACATTTCTCTGAGGTGTTGATTCAATTTGTAACACGTTGTAATTTTCGTGTTAATTATTTTGATTAGGTTCCAAAATGACATTGTAGAAAAAACAATGAAATTTAATCATGAAACTTGCATAAATGCTGTTGATGGCGAAATTGTGAGCAATTTTTATATTTGGAGTTCTATGAGCGGAATTCGTATAAAGTAAATTAAAAACGAATATGAAACAAAAGTAAATAAATAAACAAAAATTTACTTAAATAATCAGACCCATTGGTTGACCAACTTCGTGGATGTCGACCCTTTGATAGGGACCGTTGATCCATCCTAGAGTGAGAGCGCTATGTAATCTTTACCTGAAGACTCAAATTTAATATAATTCAGCTGTATAGATGCAGTTGTTTTTTGCACCTATAAATAAAGGTCTAACCCTTCTCTTCTATTATCTTCTCATAATTTTCTTGATAGGTATTATAAACCCTTCTCTTTCAATTTAAAAAACCTATTTCAATTGTAACCTCTTTAATTAATTCCCTTAATAAGTAAAACTCCCTTAAAAATCAGTTCAATAAGCTTTAAAACTCTTTAATAGAACAATGTTGTAAATTTTAAGCATATTCTTAATTAATCAAATTAACTTAAATACAATTCATAACTTAGTTGTTTAGCTTAAACACCATTACTGAATTCATTAATTAACTTAAAAGTTTACTTAATAAGACGATTAATTAAGGTTTAAACCTCATTATTAAACAACAAATCAACTTCAAGTTTTTCATTTAAAATAATAATAAAAAAAACCTTGTTAGTAAATTATTAATTACTTTTATTAAGTAATTAATTAACTAATAAACACCATTAAGATTAAATAATCTTTTTTTGGCAAAGTTAGCGGGTTGAATGGCCCCTACCATTATATTTATATTGAAAGAATGTCTTACAATATAAATATTTCAGAATAGCAGCAAAAAAAATAGTAAAGAAAAGAAGGGGACTAGGAGCTAGCACCATATGTCAATCACTACCGAACTGAAACCATAAGTAGATAGCAAAACAGATTTTTTTAATGATGTTGCATGTATCATGAAATAGCTACATCTAGTTCTTGATTTGTTGTTGAAAATCCTTTAGTTTCTTTTGGTCCATACTTCCATAACCATACATTTGAGCATTATGAGTAGTATGTATGTTGCCACTTCCTTCCACCTTGTTGCCTTGTAAACTGCAAACCATTCCTCTTTACTTACACATCTCACAGTAGAAGTACCTCCCATATTCTTGATTTTACTCCAAACATATCAGTATATGAACAATTGAAGTATAAGTGTTCAACATCTTCATTGGCCGATCTGTAGAAGCTACATCGGCTGATTACATTTAATCCTTTTGCAGCTAAATTTAACATTGTGTGCAGAGCATTTTGGCTAACGTTCCGTATGCAGAAATTTAGCCTCTCATTCGTTTTATTATTCCATACTCTTCTGTACCAAGGGAATTTAATCATTTCCTGTTCAACCATTAATGCAGAGTACACAATACCAGTGCTATGATTCACGTTATCACCAGTCCATACATATGAGTCTTGAGTACCAAGATTATAATTATCATTATTATATTTATTCCACATTCTGTTAAGAGAGCTGCTGCTAGTTGAAGGGAGAAAACTTTCCCATTTCTCACATATGATATGTTTTTTGCATTGATAAGGATATCATCATGACTCACTGAGTATTCCAGAATCATCCCAGTTCTCAACCAAGGAGTTGTCCAGAATTTCACATTACTATCACATGCCATTTATATTTTCGAATGTGGCAAAAAAATTCCCCTTACCTTTAGCATTGTTTTCCAGACCCAACTGCTAGCTGGATTTGCTTTAGTTGCCCATATATCCCCGTCTTTTAGATTTTTTTTTGTCCACTTGACCCATAAACTGTTTGATCCAGTTACCACGTTTTGGTAATGTTTCAATAAAGCAGCATAGTTCTAGACTTTGATGTGTTTGATTCCCAAACCTCCCTTACTCTTAGGTCTTTCAGTTTTGCTAAAGGAAATCGAAGGCAGTTTTTTAGAGTGTATAGATCCAGATCATGGGAAGTTTCTCATAGCAGATCTAATCATGGAAAGAAGTTTGGATGGTAGAAGGAAAGTTCTGCACCAATATACTGTCATCGAGAAGATAATTGCAATGAGTATAACCAGTCTTTTAGGGTGGGAGAGAAATTTGTTCTCCCGTCTATTTAAAACAAAAGTTATTTTTTCATAAAGAGGGATACAATGAGCAAAATATATGTGCTTTGTTGCCAATAGCATACCCAGGTATGTCATGCTTGTTTCCATAGGATTCATATTAGTGATCAATTGACATTATGTTCTCTTTCAGGTGGCAGTCCAGCAAGAGATATTTGTGATTTGGAATGATTTAATTGGTGTCCAGAGAAAGCATGGAAATTTGTGAGGGTTTTCATTATGGTGTTGAGGGATTTATGAGTGGGTTTGTTAAAAATGATTAGGTCATCTACAAAGGCAAGAGAGGCAATTAAGGGAATTTTTCATTTTGGATGTAGAATAAAATTCTTCAATTTTACTTGTCTTTCAAATTCAAGGGAGAGTGTTTCCATGGCCATAATGAAGAGATAGGCGGAGATAGGATCTCCTTGTCTTATCCCATTGCAACCTTTAAAATATTCAATTATATGTGCATTGTACACAAAAGAATACCTAACAGCCATATATAAAAATAAATCCACTTAAAAAACTTTGATGGGAATTGCATTTTTCCCATAATGCATATTAGGGTTGCCCAGTTGATAGAGTCAAAAGCCTTCTTGATATCAATCTTCATCATAGCTATGGGAGAAATATACTTCCTATTGTAGACATTCAAAAGTTCATGAGTAAGAAGTACATTGTCAAGAATATTTCGTTGGGGTGGGAAAGCAGCTTGGTTTGGAGAGATTAGGGTGGTGAGGGTATCCTTGAGTCTGGATGCTAGAATCTTTGAAATGGTTTTGTAAATGACATTCCTGCAGGAAATTGGCCGAAATTGTGAAACATATGAGGGGTTGGTGGATATAGGAATTAAGGCTAAATTTGTGGAGTTAATGGAGTTAAGGATTTTTATTTTATCAAAGAAGATATGAACTGCCGGTAGAATATGAGGAGCAATTATATGCCAACAATGTATATAAATTCCAGCAGTGAACCCAGGTGATGCAGCTTTCCTCATGCTGAATATTGTGTTTTTTATTTCCTCATCAGTGATCTGAACTATCATGGAATTTTGCATTTGTTGGGTGAGAGTGGGTATTGATAGATTGGTTAGAAATGTGAGGTATGGTTCTTGTGGCATTCTACCTAGCAAACTAGTGAAGTAGTCTAGAAATGCATTATCAATTAACTTTGGAGTAGTGTGAGTTTTACCTTGAATATCATTAATCTGATGAATGTAGGCCTTGGCTTGTTTGATCTTCAATGAGGAATGAAATAGCTTTGCATTTCTATCATCATATGTTGTCCATTGCAAATTCATTTTCTACTTCACCATGTGAGCTTCAGCTTCAAGTGTTTTCTCCAATAGTGTGCATAATTCTTTCTCTATCAAGTAATTTCTCTGATCTTGGTTGTGCATAAAATTTAATTGTTGCACCTGTTCTAGGTACGCAACAATTTCTGTCGATTGTTTATCTCCTTTCCCATACACTTCTTTTGACCATCTTTTTAATGCTTCTTTTGTATTTTTCAATTTTTTTTGTAGCTTAATCATTGGATTTCCAAATGCGTAGATATCTCAGGCATCCTTTACCACCTGCATAAAAGTTTCATTTTTAATCCATTCATAAAAAAAATTCAAATTCACGTATTTTTTTATTGTAGTTGTTCCAAAGGTCAGTATGAGTGGGCAATGGTCAGATAATAAAGGCATGAGGGTATGGATGTGTATAGCAGACCAGGACATTAAGGCTTTGATGTTCATCATACTATGATCTATTTTAGTCAGAGTTCGTGGGCCATAAATACTCTTGTTAGACCATGTATAGGAGGATCCAGTTGTAGTTATATCTACCAAGATGCATTTTTCATAGCATAGTTCATGGGTGAAAGATAAGATACTGACAATGGGTTGCCACCATATCTGTGTGTGGACAAGAAAGAACAGTTAAAATCACTAATAACTAGCCAAGGATGGGAGATTTGAGAGAAATAAGGGAGATAGACATGGAGTTTCTATCTTTCAGTGTTGCTATTGCTGGCATATACAAAAGTAGAATAGAAAGAAATGGAAGATGGTACATGTACCACCTTTGCATGAATGAATTGGTAATCCACGAGTATATGAGAGATAATACAGACAGAAGGGCCATACATAATTTGGAGTCTTCCATAATCTGCATGAGAGTGGTTGGTTATGAATTGCCAGCTAGGTTTATTATAAGTTGAGGCAGCAGAGGAGAGAGGAAGGTTTAGTTTGATTTCAAAAATGGAAACAAGTGATAGATTGTGGACTTGGATGAGAATTTTTATTTGATCAAGCTTGGATTTTTTGTAAGCATCCTTTATATTCCATGTTGCAACTTTGTTCAGCATATTTAAACTATTAAGGGGGATTTTAGTGTGCTTCTTGTTCTTCTTTTAGAAGAAATATGTTCTTTATCTCTACCATTGAAAGTGTCACAATCATTTTCACTCTCAATAGGAGACAATGGTGGAGTTATATGTGGAGCTTTGGCTTTCTTCGTCTTTTTATCCTTTTTCCCATTCACCTTGTTAATTTCTTCTTCTTTCAAAATTTTCTTTTTTTTTATCATCTTTTCATACTGCCTTCTGCATAAATCAATAAGGGAAGGTTATTTAGAGGGGTTGGTTGAAATATTTAGTGACGAGGAGATCGTAAAGTCGGGTGTAAGGTTAGGAGGAATAACAAGAATGATAGGATCATAGGCCGCAGAAGATGAATTGGCTAAAGGTTTATGTAAGGCATCTGATGGTGGATCAGGTGGTTTAGGTGGTGATGAGGTAGTGGTTGTGTTATTTTGTGCATGGTATGACATTTTGGCTGGTGGGGAGAATGAGGGAGGTGGTATATATGTGCCTAAGTTCATCAATTCAACAATTTCATGTAGGTCAGGTAATTTCATGTAGGTCAGGTAAGATAGGTGGAAGGAAGGATTTGGGTAATAATCTGGAGCTGATGGCTTTTTTTTATGTTTGGATTTATGGATGACATGTGGCTATGTAGGGGTGAAGAAATAAGTGGTTTTTTAAAAGTGGTTGGCATGCTTTTATGATTTGCATCATTGTTCTCATGCATTGCTGTGAACACAAATTTACCATTGTTGTCACCTTTCTCCATGACATTCTTTTCTTTTCTTTTCAATCTAACATCTTTATTTGCAATTCTTTCTTGTATCTCCTTTTCTTCTATGTTATCACTTTTTGCTTCTTCATTTTGTGGCAATGCAGAGAAACTATTGTGCATCACTGTTTTTGTTCTTGCTTTGTTTTTGTCTATTATCACATTTTCTGTATTACCATTTATGTTCTTGCTTTCTTTTTTTGAAATTTCTTTCTCTTCACTACTTTTGCTACTTCCCTTTTCTCTGACATCGTGTCCTATATTTTTTCCCTTTCTCTTGTATGATATTACTCTATTCCATGTTGATATATCCTTTTTGCTACTTGTTGTTTTGTCACATGAATTTCCTTCTTTTTCTCTGCCATTTTTTATTTTTCTCTCTTCTGTTTCTCTCCCTCTTTGTCATGTTGTTCATTTATTTCTTCACATGCACTTATCTTGTGACCAAATAATTTGCACTATACACATATATCTGGCTTCCACAGATAAGCCACTCGAATCTGCTGTGTTGATCCATCAAGGTTTTTAACATTATACTTTTCAAGCAATTATTTTTCCAGATCAATTTCAATTAAGCACTTTGCATCTTGAATTCTAGCTAATGATTCTGTTTCACTATGCAGACAAACCAATCTATCCAGTCTGTTTTATAACCAGTTTAATCCTACTGGGGACCACAAATATATTGGTATGTTCGACATTGTCACCCATGTTGGTATGACTTTGATTGAACCACAAACATTACTTATATTAGGATCCCACTGCTTTGTTATAAAGATCTTATTTTTCATCATGATAGGGTCTCCATGAATCACTCTCTCCTTATCAGTGTCATCAGAGAATAGGAATAGGAATAATGTTCCATCTGATTTAACTCTCACATTGCCATGCATCTTCCATCTTGCTTTTAGGGTTTCTATAACCATCGTATATGATAAGGGTCTGTCAAGAAAAAACCAACTACATAATTCATCCAGATAGCTTCACCAGCTGACTTGACCATTTCATTAGGAATCATTTTGTCACCTTTTAGAGTGATCTCCATTTGATCAGGTTTGTAATTCCCCGCATTTTATCTAAGTTGCTGGAAAAAAAGAAGTCCAAACTTGTTTAATGGATGGGGATTGCATGTTTTTGGCAGAAGAAGATGATTTTGGGTTGGATGGATTCGGATTTGTTTCGAGCAAGTTAGTGGAAGGTCCATTTTCTGGTATTGGTTTAGGGTTCGCAAGTGTTGGGTTAGATGGTCGTACTGGAAGAGGAGGTGGTGCAAAGGTGTTCGGCGGTGGAATGACATTGGATTGGGTAGCGGTAGGGATAGAGGAAGGGTGATGGGACAAGGCGGGAAGAACAACTACCATTAAAATCGAAAATAAGGATAAAAGCATGTTTTTAGATTAATTTTAAATAATCTTAAACAATCAATAACTAAAATGATAATTGCATTAATCATTTTTAAGTAAAATGATAATTAACTTTTAACAAATTTGAATCAAATAGTAATTACTTAAACCGTTGTTCAAACCATTAGCTATCCAACTTATTGAAAATTATTAATTTCTTTAAATTGTTGTATAACCTATATTGATTTCAAAAGCCATTGCTTGTCCAATTTTATGGAAGGAGACTTAGCAATCTCAACGATACTTAAAAAAGTTACAATTATATTTTTCATGGCATTCAATTCGCAAATAAGCATTTACATAAACAATGGATATAAAAAGAAAACCCATAATTAATAATTAATAGATAATATGCCTACATAAATCAACCGACATATAAATACATGTCCAAATAACATAAGAGTGTGATGGTGATTTGTGCTTCTATATAGATACCCAAAAAATTTATTTAGTTTAACTATAACAAAATGGTGTTTTATTCTATCAAAGTCTTTCATAATTACCTATTCAATTATAGTAGAACGAGGATGCGTTCTACTCAATATATGTTGAGTGTTTGTATAACTGATACTTCTTATGGGTTATTTAATGGTACTGATAATAGAATCCCTTGTGTTTAAACTATCCTTTGTAAAGGAAGTTGCATTAAAACAAACCAATTATTAGAAGATAAATGATTAAAAATTTAACATCTTTTAGGATAATTAACAACAAGTTAGACCTATATTAAATCATAGTTAAGTCTTAATTAAATCCTAAACCAAATTAGTTACTAATTAAGAAATAATTTGAGATGACCAACATTTACCACTGGTACTCATATAACCAAATAATGCATTGTACAGGTACTCGATCGATGTAGGATGGTTGTTAAGAGAAAGAAATAAGAGAAATAAAAGGAAATATAGAAAAGGAGAAGAGAATATAAATAAAGAGAAGGAAAGAAATGCAAAACACAACCACAAAATCTATCATGTATCTCATAGCACATCAGACAAAATATAATAGATAACACAAAAATAAAATATATGAGATAGATTTTATACGAAGGATAAGTAAACTAAACCGGCGAAATATCTCTAATACATAATCCACACTATCATGACTCCATAGTGTCGCACAATGGAATAAACAATAATACAAACATGAGTATACGAAGGCGCCACATCTTGTCGATCTACTTGCGTAGCTCCATATAATGCTTACACTTATCACCTAGCCTACTCATTAGTATCATCGATGAGTACCCAAGGTAAAAGAGAAAACCTAAAACTGAAGGTCAGACAACAGTCTGATATGAGCGATAAACAAATCATGAAATGCAACACCCTGCATTTTAAATAATATAATTATTAAAATAATTACAAGATTAATGTGCATTTGAAATGTAAAAGAAAACGTGTGTGAAAAATAATTAAATCAAGAAAGAGCAAGTAATTAACATTAAATTGCAATGTTCCTTTAATTGATAATGCATGTCATTAATGACATTTAAAGAGAAATAAATGGAAATAACGTCAAAGTTAAAAGCAGAGAATTAATTCTAGAATGTTAACACGCATGTGAACACATAATATATATATTTATTTCATATAAAAATATAGATATAAACTTCAGAAATAATACGCGTTTGAATTTGAAAATAAACGCATGTCATAAATGGGATCACGTAATAAAGAGGAGTTTAATTATGTTAGTTAAGTAATGTTCAAATTTAAAACGAGTATGCACATATTAATTATAGTAATGGTATGCGTTTGAAATTGAAATTAAACACTTGTTAAAATGGATGGAAATTTAATAAAACTGAAAATAAAAATAAATATTTTGTAAAATGATTACAATAATTAACATGTAGTAATTAGAAACGGAAGAAAATTAATGTGCAAGGACTAAAATAGGAAACCAACATTCAAAATAATTAATCACGCACAAAGGAAGCAATGGCCTAATGTGTTAATACATGACTGGGTCGACCAAGACTTGGGATATGCCAACCCACGTATGGGATGGGCCGACGCATGCTATTAACAAACATTTTTGTTATTTGCTTGACGTGGTGGATTGTATTAATTTAAATCAAATAGACGTGGTTTATTTGAACATCTATAAATAAATCAATAGGGCTAAATGTCAAACTCATATTTTTCTGAGTGGATTCGGTAGCCCTACCATTCCCTCTCTCCTCCAAATTCTTCAGAAATAGAATATATTACATTTAAGTTATATGATTCACAGTTTGGAGGCAGTAAGTTATAGATTTAAGGTTTACATGCCCAAATTCTTTGTCCTTGCGAGGTAAGTTCTTCGGATATGAATTTAAATAATTTCTTTTATTCCTTTTTGATTCAGATTTGTAAATCCATAAAAAAATATAGTTTGTAGATTCACAAAAGAAGGACACGAATAATAAATATAAATCCAAATCAGATCCAGAACTTGGAGCGCAAATCCAAGGTGAGTGGATTTTTTAAATTAATCTTTTTAATTGCGGTATATACCATTGTTTGATTCCTATTAAATTAATAAGATATTCTATCTGTTCTCTTTTCCCCTTTCTGCATCGGATTTTATTGTTTTAAGTTGAATTTTGGTTATGCACAAAATATGCATAAATCTTTAATATTGACATATGTATATGACTGAATTATACGCCTAATTTTATGCGACTAATTATAATCTTTTTTTGGTTGTGCGCATTGGAAAATATAATTCAAGTGGAATTATGAATAAAAAAGGATTTTATAATTTGAGGCTAAATGGCATGTAATACCAAAACGTAATAAAAGGGAATTTGGGCTGAAAATAGGTAAAATTGATAAATTTTGACAAATAACCGTGACATAGATTGACATGACATGATTAATATTACATACAATAAATTTGTAGTTGAATGGTAAATATGAGAATTCCCATATTTATTTGTTAAAATTACCTTTCAGATTTAGAATGGAATAAATATAGAAATTGTTGGGATAGAAAGAAAATTGGGTTTAAGCTCAACTGTGTCTAAATTTACTGTAGTTATGCCAAATTGGGAATATAAATTGAGAATAGGAATTTATGTATAATGATTAAATTATAAAGTTAGAAATACCCTAGATTGATTAGCTAGAAAAAAGTAGAATATATTTCCATAGTTCAGTTTGTAAGAAAAAAGGGAAACATAATTGCAAGCGTAAAAAGAAATAAAGGCAAGGATTAGTGTGAAATAGAGATTTAGCCGCATTACGCACTTTCTGATAGCCTAAAAATGATTAAAAAAATTATCTTGTAATTATGGGTTTCTATTGCCGCAATTATCTTCAACTATGAGAATAGATTATTGTGAAATTTCAATAACCAATCAAATAGGAACATGCCTAACTTTCTAAAGAGTAAATTTACAAAGATGGAATGAAAAAGGGTAACATAACTAAAGGATGTTATGTAATGAAAGGAAATAAGAAATCAAGTTAAAAACTTGATAACTAGAAAGGAACGTAACCTATTATGATAATTGCATGAACACATAAATAAATCATAATAAGACAAGTTAAATATGTTGATAAGAATATTATGATAATTGTGTAGACACAAAAATAAATCATAATAGGCAGTTTTGATATATGTGTAAGCAAGATTCCAATATGAAGGTTATAATTTAAAGTGAAATGGAGGCTTATTACGAATAAACTCAAAAGTGTAAATTAAGTTTAATAAGCATAATTCTATGGCTATGGTTCTATGGTGAAAGTAAGACAATAACCTGAAAATTGTAATTAAAAGTGAAATGAAATAAGAAAAATCTTATTATGAATAAACTTAAAAGCATGGTTTAAGTTTAATAAGCAAAACTCTATGGTAGCCTCGTGATTATGCATTCTATTTTATGGTGGCCTTCTGATTAAGCCATTCAATTCTATGGTGGCCTTGTGATTAGGAAATTCTATGGTTCTATAGTAGCCTTGTGATTAGGCAATTCTATGGTTCTATGGTGACCTTGTGATTAGGAAATTCTATGGTATTCTATGGTTATTCGATGGTTCTATGGTAACTAATAAAGTGATAAAACAAGTAATTAAAATTCAAATTAAATAGACTGGATAATATTGTAAATCAACGAAAAGAAAATATGTAAAACGCATAACGGTAAATTAGACATGAGTTCTAATAAAATAACGAAGATATGCATTTGGTCCAGATCGAAGGAATCAAGAGCCTAACGGGGAAAATCATTGCAAGTGTCCAGAGACGCGGTAGGAGCACATCCAATTTAATATTCAATGGTATTGGAAAGACATTTTAGACTTCTATGGGACATGAGGATACTCTAAGATGTCACTTTGGAGTAGATCTAACGAAGTTGTGCCCCTAAAGGTAGGTCTGGATGGTTCCATCCATAAAGTATGCCTTGGCCGCATACTACTATATGATAATTATTATGGGTATACCCTATGTTAGATTATTGTGGTGTCAAATTGTATACATCTATGCTATCTATATCTGCGTCAATGCTACCTGCATGTAATAATATCTCTAAGAGCGATAAATGACCAAGCAAACATAGCATACCTCATCCATCCTCGCATTCACTCACTCAATGCATTGGGTATATAATATGTGTGGTCCCACCAAATCTGTACTCGCTCCAAAGAGCATAGGGTTGAATTAGCTTACTAATCTGGCACATAGCCTACATCTGGTTAAGAATGAGCATAAATAATTATCACAAGTCTCTCTATGGATAAACAATCCTACAGTCTGGTTGAATGTCCAACAGGCAGCCTATTAAACGGACTTACAACCTACGTCAGGTTGAAGACTCGGACGACACTCAAACCTCTGCACTCCAAGTACCCGTCTGAACCTACATACTAACGATCCCTATGCGTACGAATCTCCACTGTAGAGCTCATTTCGGAATTGCCTTCATAACTCCCATATGAAGTCTTCTAGTCTGGAACTATCCAGATAACTAACATATATCACCAAACTCCATCCCCTAAAGCTTTCCTAATAGCTCCTCCATCTTGACCGCCATTCTGACTTGTACTCTCATCATCCTGACTTGGAGTTTCCTCATCTTGACTTAAGTCCCATCACTCATCAAAGTTATTGCTTCGCATCATGGAATCACCATCGTCTAATGATTATATCATTGCATCGAAGCACCACATCCTTACCTTACACCAATACCATTGATTGAAGATCCATTATGTTGAAGTCACTGTTGAAAGAACTGTCATATAGTTGTCCTTGAAATCGCAACATCATCTACGTCAAATAGGCCAAAATAGCCAATATCTATAACAACCCGTATTTTTGACGATTGGATATTTAAATATTAATCATCAATTATTTAACGGTTCTAAAGTGAGATTTTTCATAAATGATCGAATCAAGACTCAAGAACATTTCCATTGAATTTGGGTAGTTCTTTACGTAATGAAAAATATAAGGATTGTTATATTTCGAGATTTGATGCTCCAGAGGAAAATAATCTCGAAATACACGCGAAAATTATCGTTTTGGGCATAGTGTCGGATTGCAATAAAATTTATATTTTCGGAATCGTCATAGAAGTTTGTTTCACGTCGTCAAGTTTTGTATTAAACTAATATATCGTTTGGTCGTGCGCTTTTAAAACATTTGTGTTTTTTGGACACACTTTGTTGACAAATGGGCCTTATGAGATTATAAATACCCTCTAATCACTCATTAATCCTAATTTGTCATTAGCGTGTACTGTAGTCGCCATCCTCTTATAAAAAATAATGTCTCTTCCTTCCTCCATGTTCAGAAACTAATTCCCATTGATTTACTCCGCCTAAAGTCACGAAATCAGTTTCTAAATTTCTAGATTTTGTTCCTCTCGATCCTATACCAACTTGACAATTTTCTATGATGGTGCACGACAAGGATATACCCAACTTGAGAGCTAGAGTTTAGGATTTCATGAGATTCAAGCGATGGTTCATGAATCCAAGATCACCGTTGAGTTTCTCTTCGAAAATAGCACCTACGCCCAGATTTTGGTGGAATTCGGTCATTAGATGAGGAGTGCGACATTTTAGGAGCTATGACCTGCTCTTGCATGATGAGGATGACACATTTTTCTAGGGTGGTGCGTGAAGAGGTGGTGATGGAGGCCGCGGAGCTCATTCATAGAGAAGTTCATTAGGGAAAACGGTTTCAGATTTCGTGGAGAAAAGAGGGAGAAAAGAGGAGAGAGGGGATTAAAGAGAAGTGAGTTTGTTTCAAGAAATGTACCGGTTGTGCTTATAGGAGATGGAGAAGAAGGATAATTATGAGAGGTGATTTAGTGTTAATTATTTCTTAAACTAATTTGTTTAGTTAAATAATTTTCAAACTTATATATGCGATAACTTTTGCATACAATATCAGATTGGTACGCAGTTTCTTGTGTCGGACTCATGTTGGCAAGCTCTACATTTTGACACTAGTTTGGGATTATTTGGCTAAGGTAAGTGATATTGTCTCTCACTGAGGTAAATTTATTTTTACAATGAAAAATTGACACTTTAAAATGATCTATAACCTGAAATTAAAACTTGTAGGATAATTGAACCCAATAATTAGTAAATAAATGGATTAAAGCGTAATTTGGTTAGTTTAGGCCCAAATAATAAATTTTTACCCATTTGCGCGCTATTATGTGCTATTTTGATACCATTACTGGAATTGAACTATTTTGACACTAAATTCAAAACAATTATTTTAGATAGGTTCTACTTATGTTCTGAATGCTTTTATCGATTTTTGCACACTATTTAGTCAATTTTAGGATTATTGGTTGCATGGTTGTTGTTTGCGTAGTTTGGCTATAAACACGGTTTATTGGCGAAATAGGACTAGGAAACCTCATCCACTAGAGTTTACTGTTATCGATCGAACGTACAAGCTGGGGTGTACTGATTGGGGGCATGAGACTTGATCGAACGAGATAGATTCATGAAATAGAATCAGGACATGTAAACCGATTTGATAATGAAAGTGCGTCGGAGCATGGTAACTAATACGAAGCAGTATTGGGATTTGGTGGCAGATATGAAGATGGAAAATCAATTCGGTGGCGAACTTAGATTTCCAAATGGACATCGGATGTTTTCATTGGATGTGCATTTAACCAATTTGGTTGGATATACGATTTGGGTCGTCATTAACGATCCGAAACTGATCGATATTGAACACTTTCGGTGTTGGCCATTTTGGCCAATTTTTCATTGGTGACGATGCAGTTTCGAGATGCATGACATGGTGGTTCATTTGATGGTGATTTCGAAATGATGGCCCATTTTGTGCTAAACAAGATGGATGTTTTGTGAAAAGACAGAGATGGATGATGTAATCCATGGGATGACATAAAGAGATCTCCAAGGTGACGTTGGAAGCTATTGTTCGTAAATCACTTCCATGGGATGGAAGTAGTACACTTGGGAAGTGTATATCCTTCGATTGTGAACTCAAGAAGAAGCAGTCGAAGTTGGATTAATGTGATGCTGGTCGTGGGATGATGCACGATGCAGTATGATGATGGATTGACCCAGATGGGAGTCGTTCATGGATGATAATGGAATTGTTTGAGATGTGGCTTGAATTAAAAGAATGGAATTGTCAAGGTGGATGGCTAGAAGATTAGAAGTGCTAAAGAATCATTGGTTATCTAAGGTTCTAGTGAGATCAAAGCTGGGGTATCGTGGGGACACCACCTGGATCAGACAGATCGTGTACCCTGGATTGAGCTCGAGGAGTGATCTAGCTGTCCTAATCGGGGGTAAACATACACAAGATGGATGTATGGAAGCCTAAATAGAACCGGGGTTTTTCATTAAATCTTGACGGATGGAAACAGACGGTCATTCGATGATTGATGTATTCAAGGCTTTAGTCGGTGATAGTTAGGTTATTGTTTATTATGGATGTTATGGTTTCTTGTGTGTTCTGTTCTATTTTTCTCTGGTTAAGCTATCACCTTAGGATACTAAAGATAGGGGGGATTTTGAATCCTATTCTAAGTAGTATCTATTTACATTGTTATTGTTTGAGTAGCATGTATTATCTTATTATATGTGCTGACTTTGTGGTGTAGGGACAGCTCAGGTATGATTCTTTATACTATCTATTCCATACACTATTGTGAGTTTTACATTTTTTGAGATTCATTTATCGCTCGCACCAGACTACTGTTTGACTCAGGTTTTATGTTCCCTTTTATTACCTTGGGTATTCATCAAACACACCGATGAGTAGGCTTGGTAGCAGTGTAGACTTTATCCGGAGCTGCGCAGGCTGATTAGAAAGAGGTGGCACCTTCTCACATTATATTTGTACTATTGATTATTCCATTGTACAACAATGTGGAGCCATGACATTGTTAGCTTATTCTGAGATAACTTATCGGTGTGTATATTATCTTCTATATACTAGGATTATATGGTTATTACTGTCTCGCTAATTTTTTTATGATTTCTATTATATTTTATTTGATGCTTTGTGAGATATACGATTGTATTTATGTTTCGGGCTTTGTCTCTTTCTATTTATTCTTTTCCTCTCCTCCTCCCTTCCTTCTTTCCATTTCTTTCCCCTAACAATTGTCTTATATCGACCGGGTGTCATTAATTGGTTGTATGAGCACCATCGGTGTAGGACGGTTGTTACAATATCAATAGTAGTTGATATTGATTACTCTACTGCAATTGATAACGGCTACTATGATTATGTATTTAACTAAAATTAGTCAAATGCACATTAAGTGGAAATGTACGACATTCTTCTGAAATCCAAACTCATCGCCAAGTCCATTCTCCATCCTCATATCAATCTCCATACCAATGTCGCTCCATCTTAAGATTAGTTTGTATGCTTCAATGTTCCTTCATAAATTTTTATCATCTTATATGGGTCCAATCTATGCGCTCAATTGGTTTGCACTAAATCTATCACATTGTTTAATTAGTTATCTTATGCATTTCATTGATAAGCACTACCAACTCTAGAAAATGAGATTTTTCCTTAATATTAAGTCGCCTACGAATGACATTTTATCTAAACTAAGTAAACAGTCATCCATGCAGCCAATAATAAAATATATTTTTAACTAGCAATCAAATATCCATGATAGCATGCATAAAATAGATGGAAACTATATAAAGTGATTGGTGTGGATTTAATGTCTAAATGTTCAACTTTAGCGATAGTTTCAAAATCACATGCAATAACACACAAATGTGTAAAAAGGTGAAATTTGGGTTCAAACAGATCATATCACTTTTTAATTCTTTTATTTATTATTAACCAGGTCCAGCTATCCTAGAAATTATATTTTAAGATTTTAAATCATATAGAAATGTCAATTTTTTTCTACATAAACGATTATAGTTTGATGAAAGACAATATCACATACCTTAGTCAAATCATTCTAAACCGTCGCTAAAGCATAAAGCTCTCTAATATGAGTGAAATAGAAGAAACCGCATCCAAAACAGATATTGTATGTAAAAATTACGCTATTTAGTAGTTATAAATTTTGAAATTAAAAAAACTAAAGCAAATTCTCACCACTCACCTTAAGATGCCACGTCTGCCTTTCCCTTACATGCATCTCTTCTCTCCTCATACGTTAATCCCTTCGGCTCGGGTTCTCAAACCCATTCACTTATCCTCCCTTAAAGACGATTGTCGAGCCATCACCACGCCATCGGAGCCCCTACCAACGCCCCTACCACCTTGCCTATGCCGTGCCGCACCTCTACTTGAAGTGAGACCTCCAAAGTCACTCTGATCATCTAAAATTCAAAGATGAATGAAATCTATTCATTTTTTATTTCCCGCCATCACACGCCACCATCGACCAACTTTTTTTATTATAAGGTATATCTCCTTCTACTTTCTAACTTTTATTCAGACCCCAATGCCACTAGATGGATAATGAAGAAGTTAATCAACAAAAACGAAAATCACACAAATGCATATTTCTTTCTCCTTCAAAATCCGATGGACCTTAAACATGTGCTATTCTTTTTTTTTCATTCCCCACAATTTTCCTTTTAGTGCCAAGAGATAATTTCCATTGATGTAATATGGGCGAGCCAAAAACTAAAAACTAGGTTGATTCATTTAATCTCAATTTCTGCGTACATAGATGATCCAATCGACGAATGGAGAATAAAGATGAATTTGTATCGATAATACGAACAACTTATATGTTGGGAGTTCTAGACGAAATTGGACAGATAGAGAGGAACAACGTGAATCAATAAATGTTAGGATTTCATGGCGGTTAGGGTTAAGATATGGGAATAAAATAAAATTATTTCGGAACTATGTGCCCATACTTATAGTAGAAGTCCAAAATGGGAGAAATGGGAAATGAGTTCGATTACCACATGTCAATAGTCAATCTGGACATAAAAACACCTCCTAAGCACAATAGAATATATATGAGTTCAAATTCCAAATTTTGTGGCACTAAACCCTTTTCCAGACATGTAGTTTCCACAAATTAAATTGATATGTGTTTAGAGCTCATATGACGAAATGGTAAATCCAATCATAACGGAAGTCGCTTGCATGCATCACCTCACCACTAAGGTTTTAAAAATATAAATTTCTCCATAGTTTGAAACTATGCCCTAAAATGATATTTTTCACACATATCGAGGTTGTCTTTCGCCTTAAACATCAAATCTCGAAATATGGTCATTGTAATACCGTGTAAAATATACCCTAAATAGACATAGATAATAAAGTATAAACAATAATAAATTAATTAAATATTAATAGGCTGAAAATAATTATTTTGCTCGTGGCGAGATTCTGATCCATTTTCGTATTTATTTGTAGAAAACGGAATCCGCATGAAGAAGTTATTACTAAAACAAGTTATACGGTAATTGTATACACACAATATTTGAATTTCAAACTAAATGAATACAAACCTGGAATATATTTATATAATGGTTGAGGTAATAGAATATTCCACAAAGATTTGAAATTGTGTGTAGATATATGTATATATAAGAAGGGACAAGAATGAATAATAAACAGAAAGAATTAATTGTAATTAATATAAAAAGTAACGTAAAGGAAAAAATCTCCTTACGTCAACCTAGAAAGGGGTCCACCTCCCCCACAAGAGGGGGGTTGACTGCCCTCCTATCGACGATGGGAGAGAGATTACTTTTAAAGGGTTTTTCTATAGTTTTGCTTAATTGGACTGTCCATATTAAATTTATTTAATTCTACGGTCCACATGCACACTAGAGACTATAAAAAGACATATAGCATATCCCCCAAAACCCTACCTTCATCTTCCTATATGCCTCCATTCTGTCTCCGTGCCAGTTTCTTAATTCTAGAAACAGGTTAGGTTTTTTCTTCTAACCTATTTTTGTCTTTTCTAATCTGAATTCTTATATAGATTCTGGAATTTAAGTACAGTGTATATATATATATATATATGAGATTCTAAATTTGATTCTTATATATATTTTTTAGAAGAACTTGGAGTACAATGATACGAAGGTATAATCCAAATTGTTAGATTCTGCACTGAATTCATATTCTTCGCTTCCTATCTCTATGAGTGGAAATTACACTTGTTTTCTATTTTCTATATGATGTTAGTGTAGAATTGGATTGTTATGCCTAAAGAGATTTGGATTTACATGAAAACAAAACATCAATAATTCCTCCAAATCTCTTATAATTCATGGAAATGGTCAATCAGTTGTTGTTTATTCGATTTTGATTATTGATGTAATAAAAGATAGGCTTTTAGTTGTTGTACAGTTTCTGATAATGATCTGATTCACTTTCTAGTAAAAATTGTAAATTTCATATATATGTGTGTTGGGAAACTAGGATGTCTATAACACAGTGTTAATGGATCTTAAGGCTATTCAAACACTAGAGGGGTGAAGTGTATTTATGAATTTAATCCTATGTCTATTCAAATAGAAAATAGAATGAAACAAGTAATAAAATAAAATGTAGTAAAGTAAATAACACCAGAATTTTTATACTGGTTCAAATTAACCAATCTTACATCCAGTCCTGCACATCACAATGCAGAATTTCACTATAATCGCTTGCTACCACGGGTGGCCAGAACACTTTTACAATCTTGATTTCATAGGCTACAAGATACACCTTCTCCTTATCAACAGTATCAAACAACGGAAAGTAGTCATATCTTCAATACAGATTCTTGCAGATTTGGTACAATGATCCTATAGACCTCTAATGGCAATATATCTTTATATTTTGTGAGGAAATAGGGTGAAAACAAAGAAAGAATGGTGTGAATTCAAGTACAACTCTTTGGTATTGTGTAGCTTGCAAATTAATGAAGAATTGGAGTGAAAGAGAGTGGATTTGCAAGAATAATTGGATAGTATTAAATGGATTTGTATAGAAAATGTATGAAGAAGGAGTAGAAGAAAATGTGAGAAGTTAGTGTCAAAATTCGATTCCAGGAGCCTTTAAATAGTGGTTGAAAGGATGTGTCTTTTGGTGAAGGGATGGAGGGAAATAACTTCTGATTTTGAAATTGGAAATCAGAAAAACCCATTACATGTCGGCATACAACAACCTATATGTCGCATATGTGATGGGATAACACTTATAAGTATCTCAAATGTGTTTCATATTTTTAGCATTTCAAATTACATTTTATTTGTGGATTTTGGTGATTCGGTTGAGGTCAATAGTTGATTATCTTCAAGTATAATTACCATGGGTTCTTTAACAAGATATTCTAAGATTCAACCAACTTCTCATCACTTCAAACACCTCTTCCCTTCAACACCTTCACTAATAGGCTTTGGTCTTCAATTGTTCTGATTAATTTCCTTTTGTAATTTTTCTTTTATACTCTTGTATTTCTCTATAAATGATTTCATAATATGTCTGATATAACTGCACAACTCAAAGATATGTTAGTGGTAATGTTATATGGTTATTTTTATCAAAATCAATACCTAGGGTATTAACAATTTCTCCCTTTTTGGTGATGACAACCATTTAAATATTTGATAGATAAAATATGATAATTTCATATTTGACTCCCCCTAACTTTGTGCACTCTCCCCATCATTTTGTCTATTATATTTATACATTTTCTCCCACTTTGTCATCAACAAAAAGGGTAAAAAGAATTGTTAATTTACTTCAAGTCAATATGTAGAGTTTGTATGTGCATATAAATAAAACACAAAAGGAGAAACCAAATAAATTCAAAACATGGAATAAACTTTATTAAATAATTAGATGAGTTTTAGAATTACTGACTTTGCCGATGATAATAATAAATTCTTTTCATATTTATTCCATGATCAGTAGATTTCTTATCATATGATTTGAGCATCTGCTATTTGGTACCATAAATTTTGTAAAAATATGCACACTGATACCCTTTATATTCTTAAGGTCCACGGGGTTAAGTTTTGGGATGCCAAACCCATAAAGAGTTTGAATACCCTTTCAAAATATAATCATTAGATGAGTGAACCTTATTAATAAAATTATCAATATATTTTTCTTTTTCAATATTATCCAACCTTTATGGAACCCATAAGTTTATGAACCTATTTGGAGGATTTAACTTTAATTTGTTTGGTTTAGGTTTGAACTTGGTAGCCTTATAAAACTTAGTATTTTCGTTACTACTTTAGTTGGATTTGCCTTTAGGGGTATATCCAAGTCCATGATTATTCCTAGTATGTTCAGATGCCGATAATAATTTCTCTAGATTACCCATCCCATTGTTAAATTTATCAATATCAGTTCTCATTTTATCAAAATCCTTCGTACGGTTACGAATAACATTGTCTAAAGATGTTATTTTCGTTATCCAATACTTCAAGAATTTCTTGATCTTCTTGGTAATAAACTCAATATCATCATCAACATTATCATCATCTGGTTCATCATTGTCGATCATAACATTAAGTGCTAGTGATTTCTTCTCATTTCCCTAATTTTCTTTTCTAACCTGCAACTTTACTTCATAGGACATTTGATTACCAATTAATTCTTCTATTGACATAGTGCTAATATCATTGGCTTCTTAGATTGCCAGAGTCTTCTGATCCCATTCACTAGGAAGTGAATTTAAGATCTTTCCGACTTGATCTTCTTTAGAAATTTTCTTTCCTAACGATATTAAGGCATGTATTATATCTTGAAATCTAGAATACATATCAAAATAGACTCATTTGGTTTAATTTTTAAGAGTTGAAACTGGTCAGTTAGCAAAGATATCTTTGTCTGTTTTACTTTACTGATGCCTTCATGTGTGATTTTCAGTATTATCCAAATTTCATATGCAGAATCACAAATAGAACTCGATTAAATTCATTTCTATCTAAAGAGCAAAATAAAATGTTTATGACCGTAGAATTATTAAGTGCTTGTGTCTTTTGGTCTATTGTCCATTTCGAATATTCAACTTGTGTCTTTATGTATCCTATTTGGGAAATGTTCCAAATATTTAAACCATTAGACTACAAATAAAATTTCATCCTACAAGCCCAATAAGCATAATGTAACACCCCGCAATTTTAAAAGACACTGTATTGGTAAACAAAGGAATACTTAATTAAATATTGAGAATTAAGTAAAACAGACAGCGCCATTGCATTCCTCTCGGAATTTTTCTTAAGATAGACTCGGAGTTTGCGTAAAACGGACATCGTATGAAGAAGATATTAAGGTTTAAAGTATATACATATAAGCCATTTATACATAAACAGAATAATTCAAAACAGTTCAAAATAATTCAAAATCAGAAAGGCGTAGGAGAGCGGGAGTTCGGCCCGTTAGGGGTCAACCCCATCCTAAGGGTGTCGACCCATGGGTCGCCACCAATTTCGACCCTCATGTCGACCCCTCCGATATCTGGGAAGGATTCAGTTTCTGAACGTGGACTCATTTTGTAACTAGTTTCGTTGACCTTAGGCTATAAATAGGACCTTAATTCCATTATTTTATTCATCTAAATCAATGGCGACAATGAGGTGTTGCCCCAACTCAGAATAAAACAGTCTATTCTTCTTTAACAACAAGTTATACGAATTCGGAGATCTGTACTACGTCGTCTACGATTAATTCTCTGTTCTTTAGATCCAATTACAGTGAGTTTATGTTATTTTTAGATATAAACATTTAAAAGTTATCTTGACATGTTTATGAATTGGATCTAAGCCTATGCCTATTAATATTTTGAAACATATTAGATCTACCATTACTTGTACACCAGATCCATAATTCTCATATGCCAAATCCTGTCATTTTATGCCTATCTTGGTAAATTTTATCATCATTTGCCTATTTAATAATTATGCCTATTCTTGTTTTCTTCCCATTTTATTTTTATAGCTAGGCTACCTTCGAGCCTAGGCATATTGCAGAAATTTGCAAACTCGCGAAATTGGGAACGATAGGGAACGTAAAAATTGGGGCATAACTTGTATTGGGAATATTAGGGCATAAAGTGTATTGTAACTTGTATTTGGAATTTTAGGCGTAACTTTTATTGGGAAATTTGGTCAGAATTTGTACCTTAAGCCAAAACTTGGGATTTGGGGGAATGATTTACATCTTGATCTAAACCTTAATCTAGGTCATAACTTGTATCGTGGATCAGACGGGGATTTGGGGCATAATAAACATGGAAATTGGTTAGTAGTGAAAATGCCTAGATTTACAGTAATTAGACATTGCGCTTAGACACGAGGTTAGATTACACTTATGGTAGAAGCCTGCTAGGAACCGCCTGGCATATCCAGCTTCCACAAGTGGTAAATCTAATGTGAGAGGTCTAAGTGCATAAAACACGTAATGATGCTAAGACATGAGGTTAAGTCCGACTTGTGGAAGAAGCCTGTCCGAACCCAATTGGTATATCCAACATCCACAAGTGGTAGACTTAATGTGGGAGGTCTAGCACATTAATAACCATAGATGAATGAATGGTGATAAACTTGTAATACTTAACATGTTTGAATCCATAAGGATTACATGAATCTGTTAACTTGAGTAAGGGGTTAAGTAAACTTACTTGAATCAATAAGGGGTTAAGTTAACCTTCTTAAATCTGTAGGGGCGAGTTATATATATATATATATATATATATATACATACACACACACACACCCAAAAAACTTAACCTGTTTTACATGTGGAGGTTATGCAACCTTGTTAAATCGTTAGGTATAACTTGTTAAAATCCTAGTAGTGGGGATGCAAGCCTAGGAGGGAAGCTTGTATCATCTGTTGTGTGGGATCTGTTTCAGTTAGTAACCCATCTTGGTATCAAATGAGTACTCTGAACTAGGTCAGGGTCGGGGCACACTTACTGAGCTGATTATAAGAGGTCACTTGGGTGAAGAGTGTTGATGGCGCGTTCCATCGAGGTCATGTGCATGCATGGGTCCGCTTGCTCGGGAAAATAAGATGTTGTGACATCAATAGATATAGTTTTGCATCTTGGAAATAATGGGGTTGCCACTTTAGGAAGTGATACATCCTTCGGTGGGGCCAGCACGGGTATCTACGGAGTAGGGAGCCGATCGATTGGGGTAGTAGTTAGGGTCCATCTAGTCTTATTTGTTGGGGAGCCTATTATTCCTGTTGGGTGTAATACCTGTTATTGCTATGGGGGTATCTGTTATTCTTGTTTTGGTAAAACTTGTTACTAGAAGTACACCTAAGTCTACCATCTAATTCTAGTGGGGATCATCTTGTTCTCGTTATACTAGTATTGGTGTAGAGAAAAATGCTCGAGAAGCGCAATATATTATGTTCTGTCTATCCTTCTTATCCTGTCATACCTGCCTTGTATATAGTTAATTCTTTCATTCAGTTTATATGCCTGTCATGATGTTTTTACTTATTTATATGCTAAAAGTAACTGGACTAGCCAGACTTCATGTCTGACCCATTTTGTTTCTTTTTCTCTCTCTTCTGTTTCCCCCAGGTTCTTAGGGTTGGAATACTCAAGCTTGATCAGGATTCTTCTTTCATTCTATTTGGAGCTGCTTAAATGTATTGCTTGATTTCCTATCTTCTCTACTATGGCTATGTTTTAGGGATTATGCTCTTTTTTATGTATTATTGTACTCAGATGATGATTTTGGTACAAGACAGAAGTTTTATGTTGATGTAATGGGTTTTCAGTATTTCAGACTTATTATGTAATTGGGTTTGGACCACAAAGCTTTTCTATTTACTTAAGTTTTAATTCCGCTATTATTTTATATCTGTCGCGTAATGTTCTGTTTCTGTTTACCTATAACGCTTCACGAAACTTAATGCATTCTGATAAAGAGTGGCATTAATGGACGTGGGGTGTCACATTTGGTACCAGAGTTGAAGGTTACTAGATCGGATACAAGATTTTGAAAATTATTTTCAAAAAGGTTTTAAAAGAAAGAATTTTCAAGAGAAAAGTCCGTTTTGAAAAACATAATTCCCCAAAGTCGTACGAAATATCTTTCGATTCTCTATTTGAATTCCTTTTTCCTTTTCTTTTCTGTATGTCTGGGGAACCTAATTTTCCTGAGGGCATTCAGATACCGGCTTGGTTTCTTAGGTATCTGGAGGCTACGACACCTATCGAGGGCCAAGCAGATGCCCCTCCCCCAGTTGCAGCCGCTGTTCCTCCTCCTTCGCGTGTTGATAATGTAACAACCCAGATTTTTAGAACCAATTTAAAAATTTTATTTCGGCAATTTTAGTGAATTTTGAATATTTAAAATGATTTATTTTAAATAATAACGACTAATTTTTTTAATCGAAGTTAGAACATATAAATTTATTTTAATTATAAAACGAATTCAAAATGGTGGGTAGTTTGAAAATTCAATTTCAAATTTTAAATGGATGTACAGGATTCAAAATAAATCAGACTTTAGCGAAACAAGAAATATTTGAATCTGTTTAAAAATATCTTTCCAACGAATGTGAAAAATCCAGATTTCACAGCGGGAATAAAAAATTATGTCCGGTTTAAAATTAAATCGCTATGGAATTTAATATAATATGTATAGCCATTTTGTAAATGACCTCCGTTTTCGAAGAGACCACCATTGTTGGATCCGAAATGTCAAATTATTGCTATGTTTCAAATTTCATAATCTTTGGAATTAACATGTGAGTGTAGTAAATTTAAACATGTATGGTAATTTAAATTTGAATTGGATCGACCAGAAAATGGCAAATTTTCAAACGGTCTCCAAATTCAACGAAATTAGTTTTGTTAGGACCGTATCGTCAAAACATAGCTAGATTTATTTTTCGGGAATTTTTCGTGTTAGTATGTGGCCCTGGTAAATTAAATTGTATGTTAAAATTTTAATATATTGATTTATATTTTAATTTAAGGAAAAACTGATCGAAACAGTTGAATTGGCTTACGAAACATATCCCATTGTGTCCGGAATAGGGGTAATTAGCTAAGGGCGACAGTCGTTGGGTTTGATTTGGAGATCGAATGAATAAACTCACTTTTTTTGAATTTAATAATATTAAATTATATTATATATATTAGTCAAACTCGGTCAAAACCCTTTCTTTCCTTCATCCGCAGTCAACGGTTTCTGAGCCGCCCTCAAACGCGATTAGAGGTTGAACGCTTCCAATCTTCAAATCGATTTTTCTTCGAATCAATAAATTAATTCAAGGGACTTTCAAAAGCAAAATTGTTGAGTGTTGTGAGATCTTCAAAAGGATATGATTAAGATCGAATTTTGGTTCATGTTTGGTGCGGATTTTGAGCCCAAACATCTCACGTCCGAACAAGATTTTATGGCTCTTAAACCATCGAGTATCACGCAACTCGAGGAGGTAGAAGGAGGCTTTGTGGCAATTCGACTGGTGTAGGCTGATGGGATTCCACCCCTCCTTGGTGATAAGTGACGAAGAAAGTTCATTATGAACGATGGGTATCGTGAAAACGAGGAAGAAGCAGATGAACGCGACCTTCTCTCTTTTAGTGAGGGTAATTAAGAAATTGGGAGTAAATTAATTAAACTTTAATTATCGTGAATTGTAATTAATGTTTACATCATCATATATGGTACATATGAGCACATAATTCAGCAAACTAAGCATCTTTGGAATCCTCTTGTCGAGAGCTACAACACAGAACTGACTAGAATCAAAACGGAGCAAATCAGAGTTGGAGGCGATTTTAAATTCAAACAGAACAAAAATACAAAAATAAAAGAATAAAGGAGTGGAAACAAACGTGAGAACTCTCTCACACTCAATTTAATTTACAGTATATATATACTAGGTTGTAGACGGGGATTAGAAATCCCCGACACTATTTATTGTATAGACCAGTTGATTGTTTGTTTGGATTGTGATTAGATTGTCATGTATTGATATTGTTGTATATAAAAATTATTTATATAATATATATATATATATATATAAATTATTATGAAATGAAAATAAAATAAATATTCATTTACAAATCGGATGGTTTGTGTATGTACACTTATTTATCTGATATTGATTGGGACGATAAATTTTACACATCGCCTGAATGCATAAATAATAAACAGTATTTGTTGTTTGAAAACCCCGCACGGGTATTGGGATAAGATTTGACATACACTAAATCCAATAAGTAGTGGTATGTCAATCGATGGGTTGACAGACTATATAAGCGTTATTTATTTATTTTAATGCTTATACCATTGTAAAATGCACTCTGGATGTTGTATGAATTTTTAATGATTGTTTACCATTATTGTGGTATACATGTGATGTTGAAATCCATATAAATAAAATTATATGGTAATTGATTGAGTTCGATTGCGATTCAGAATTAATGAATATTTTAAAATAAACAATATTTTGAATTAATGAATATTTTAAAATAATATTCAGTGAATATTGAAATGTGAAACCATGTTAAGTAGTTAAATGTCATTTTAACACGAATGGTAATTTTGTCGATTTTATTCATTTTATAACGAATATCGAGAAGTGATTTTAAAGTCTGATATTTTGAAAATATTATCATTTTTATACTATAAAGATAACGAATAATTCCAATTTGATTTAAATTTGAAAATCAAATAGAAACCGTTTTAAAATGAATTTAAAACGAATTTATATTGGAATATTCATTTGGATTTAAATTTGAAAATCAAAATGAAATCGTTTTAAAATGAATTTAAAACAAATTTATATAGGAAGATTCAATTTTGATTTAAATTTGAAAATCAAATTGTAAATGTTGTAAAATGAATTTAAAACGAATTTATATAGGAATATTCAATTTTGATTTAAATTTGAAAATCAAATTGAAATCATTTTAAAATGAATTTAAAATGAATTTATATTGAAAACTGTTTTAAAATGAATTTAAAACGAATTTATAATGGAATATTCAGTTTTGATTTGAAATTGAAATGGAAGTGGAACTCGTTTTTAAAACGAAGTTAAAACGATTTATAAAATTCGTTTTAAATGGAAATCGATGATTATATATATATATATATATATATATATATATTGTAATGGCCTAAATAGAACGTGCCGCGCAGCGACCGTTCGGGAATTTCGACCATTAACTTCCAATGGACGTTACGGGAGATCCGACTGTCGGATTCTCCTAAAACAGGAACCGTTTGGTTCGTATCGAAAAGAGATTTCCAATGAATATAAGATATTTAAAATCTAATAGTAAGATTTGGTGATATGTCCAAATCAATATCAGAAAAGGTCGCTATGGATGTAGTTCGGTGACCGTTATTGGAAACCGACTGTATGGGCGATAATAAAATAATTAAAAATATGGAAAAATTATGTAAAATCATAATAAATGATTTGGAAAGATTTTGAATGAAAAATTCCAGTTTTTAAAAGATAAAAATATATTTTTACCGAAATGAACTAGTTATTAATTAGAATATTAATCCAATTAATTTTTAAATAAATAAATTGGATTTGAATCTGGTTTTAAAATAACCAGAATTTTTCCAATAAATAAATTGGAATGGAAATAATCTTCGGAGTATTTCAATATTGGATTATGTGATTATACAGATATTGTTGAGGAATTTGGAAGATATATATCGTTATTCCCAATACGATATTGGTTGGTTTCAGAATTTGATATTGAATATAAGCCGATATAATTTCTATTTGGATTTTGGGTTTATCGTGAACGGTGTTTTAAATAACACTTGTTCTTTAACCCAATTAACATTGAAGAATATGATTTGGAATTTATAATCTTTTAATTAAGATTAATGGAATTTTTCAAAGTAAATATTTCCAATTTAATATATTAAATTGGAATTAAATGGAATTCGATTTAGTAATAATCGAAGTGAGCTTCTGTGGGGGAAGACAATTAATATATATGGAATTTAAAAGGCTTTGTCATTATTACATTTATATCATTAGTCGGATACGGAAATTGATATCGATTATATATTGATCTGTTTTCCATGAAGATTCCATAATAAATGGAATGTGATTTTGGGTTTATCGTGAGCTGTGTTTTAAATGACACTGGTTCTTTAACCCAGTTAAAACAGGATTACATGTCTAACAGTGTATTTCGATACTGTATTCATTGATCTCTGTTAAATATATATCTGTTTGGTGGCTTTATTCTCTTGCTTAACACCCTTCTCTAAGACGTACGAGCTTAGAGGTTATATATCGGCAGAAGTCAATGGTACGGTGTAGATTGTCGATGTGGCATGTTTGATTTCCCAAAGCTAAATAATCATTAATATTGATTTTTGGGAGGATTAAAACTAAGTGGAGTTTTAATGAATTTTTAATTAGATTGAAAAGTGAATGTGATAATTAAAATTATCAATTCAAGAAAATAATCGAGAATGGAGTATCACCGGTCTCGCTCTAATTGATAGTTAAATCTTTAATTAGAGTTGAATGTGAAATGGTAATTAATTTTTACCGATAATACCGTGGTGTTAGATATGGAGTATTACCAGTTTTGTTCCATGGGATGAATAGGTTGGAATTGGGAAATAAAAAAAATGATTACTTCCGTAAGGTGCGCTAATCCCGACTAGTTTGGAAAACCTTAATTTGGTTTAAATTGTGAAAAGAATATTTGAATAAAAAGAATATTCTGAATTGGAATGAGGCATATGATGTGTTGTTATAGCACTTGATTATAAAATACGCGAGTTATCCGAAAAGACCAGGCTTAACCCATTCTGAATAATTAATATAACGAAAAGTCGAAGAGATTGAAGACGGTGCAAGACCAACGATCTTCACATCGAATGGATGGGTTGCTACTGATGCCCATGATTGAAGTAGCTACCTTGAAGGGGCTACAGTGGTAGCCGTCCGGACGTACTTGTCGATTGTACGGATAGTGAGGGCCTCTCTCTTGTATTGGACATACGGGACGAGGAATAAGGTGCCTCCGGTTTCGTTCAGACCTAGAGCAGACTTGTAAATGGATGGTGTGTCTGACATTGTATTCCTTTATACTGTATTCATTGATCTCTGCTAAATATATATCTATTTGTCGGCGGAGAATTTAATCTCTTTCTTAATGCCCTTCTCTAATACGTACGAGATCAGAGGTTATATATTGGTAGAAATCAGTGGTACGGTATGGATTGATATTGTGGCATGCTGAATGCAGTGATCCAAACTTTTTTTGAAAAGCAAAGTTTGGTGGATGATGATCAAAGCACAGCTTTAATATAGCACAACTTTGTGTAGCGTTAATTCACGACCCTCACACACCGGTATGGTGGTAAACTTACAGTATACTTTAGAGATGAGGATAGACATCCTACGGGTTGTCATGGATTCGGTTGACCGGGGTGATACTGGGTGTGGTCGCTCCACACTAGTAGGGATAGGGCACACCCCCTGATTCCCAGATGGATAGAGTTAGCGGTGTTTTCCAATGCTTGGACGTAAGCCACTGTAACTTGTTTCCTGGATAGTGCAGATGTGCATTACGGTGTTTTCGCATGCCTGCGACGTAAACCGTGGTGAATTGCACTATGCGATCGATCTTTCGAATCAGTGACCACCATAATGGAAATCCAACTTCCATATACGACATTTTGCAGTTTTAATTGTATATTATATAGGAGACATAGTGGGATGGGGGCGCTCATGCCGTCTATGATTGATACATTTATATTTGAAGATGATTTCTTCACTTATAGTAATAATAAAAGATTTGTTTTTAAAACGTACCAAGCATATTTGGCTATTATAAGGTAAAACTCTATCCTCGACTACATTCATTGTGTGATGGGACCTGAGTCTTATAATAGCTTCATTTTTCTTTATTTAGCATTGCGCTATTTGTTTTAGCACCTGTATTTTTGTGGGTAAACCCGTTCCATGTTATACGGCATGGTCCCTTGATTTACCATATTTTAAAAGTGAAGTTTTAGTAACTGTTTTAGTTCTCACACTAGTCCCATGACTAACTTGGAGTTTATTGTTTTAACCTAAACTCTGAGTGCCCCTGTTTTCCATACGGGCAGCTAGTAGTTTCGGTTTTGCTGATTTATTTATACAGGATCCTAGATTTACAACTGCAGCTATATTCGGAACGCTCTGTATCCGTGTATTTCTTTCGGTTATATTTGTTAATGTATTTCCGCTACGCATTGTATTTTTATATTTTATTTCCATTGCTTTGTAATTTAATCTCTGATATTTTTCTGTGTAATATTTATTATACTCTGAATATTCATGTACTCTGATGTAAATTGTTGTAATAAGCAATGAAATGTTCTTCTGTTTATGTTCCAATTTGTCTTGTTCTCGAAGTAGTCCGCCTTCTTGTTCGGTTTAGGCCGGCCGAGAAGCACGGTTCGCTACATTTGGTATCAAAGCTTTGGTCTACAGAGCTCGAGAACAGGACATATTAGAACCGAACAAAAGAATTCATTAGAGATTGGATTAGTAATATCCAATAAGAATGACTCGTTAGAGATAAGATCAGTAGTATCCTAGAATGAGTGTAAAGAGTGTTATTTTTAAAATAAAAATGGAAACGATTTTTTTTTTGAAAATTTAAATTTTAACATACATATTTGAGTATTTTACTTTATATTGAATTTGGACAGTTGAGTATATGAAGATTTTGTATATACGCGTCATGAGCGTATATTTGAAGTCTCAATTATTTTGGGTAGATATAGGATCACACTCTAATCGTCTGGAGATGATTCTGGTGATATATATATATATATATATATATCAACATCAGTGTTTATGTTCGAGTTTCGAAAGTAGAACATCTACATATTTCCAATCGACAGGTGTGAGAACCAAAACCTTATTTTGAATTTATCGTTTGGAATTTGACACTAAAAAATGATTTTTGAATATATATATATATAATTTATATGTTTTGGAAATTTAATTCATAAATTGATTGCTGGTTGTGTTGTGTGATTATTTGTTCAGTTAATAAAAATATTGGAATAATAAATCCAATATGAGAATGAAAAGTTGAATTGAACCAAATCAAAACCAATATGTGAATGAAAGGTAAAATTTAGCCAAATTGAATCGAATATGGAACTGAATTGAAAATTGATTAGAATAGCATATATGTACATGCATGTAAAATGAACAGGTCATAGCATGGAAGCTAAGAAGAGGAATAAAAATGTATGCCCGGCAAATAGGTACATGTTTACTAATTTATTGGGTTTTGGTGATTTTATGAGCCGATTGGCTTTTTCGTTTTCTTTTGGATTGGTGAGGGCCTTGTGAGGCTAGTTGCGGTTTTAAATGTCTCCCCGTACAAAGGAGGTTATGGCGAAACTTTTCAAAAATTTAGCGTGTTAACCAAACTTTTGAAGAATTAGAAAATTCCTAGAAACTGAAAAGTTGAAGAATGAAAGTTGAGTTGGCTAGTTAAACAACTTTCAGCTCCGTTACTTTTCAAGGACGAAAAGATTTTAAGTGGTAGAGATTGCAACAACCCGAATTTTCAGAACCAATTAAAATTTTTTATTTTGGCAATTTTAATGAATTTTGAATATTTAAAATGATTTATTTTAAATAATAACAACTAATTTTTTTTAATCGAAGTTAAAACTTGTAAATTTATTTTAATTATAAAACGAACTCAAAATGGCGTGGTAGTTTGAAAATTCAATTTCAAATTTCTAATGAATGTACATGATTCGAAATAAATCGGATTTTAGCGAAACAAGAAATATTTGAATCTACTTAAAAATATCTTTCGAACGAATGTGAAAAATCCAGATTTCATAGCGGAAATAAAAAGTTATATCCAGTTTAAAATTTAAAATAGTCGTTATGGAATTTAATATAATATAATATATAGCCATTTTGCAAACAACCTTCGTTTTCGACATGACCACTTTTGTTGGATCAGGAATGTCAAATTATTGCTAGATTTCAAATTTCATAATTTTTTGGAATTAACATGTGAGCGCAGTAGATTTAAATGTGTACGGTAATTTAAATTTGAATTGGATCGACCAGAAAATGACATTTTTCAAACGGCCTCCAAATTTGACAAAGTTAGTTTTATTAGAACTGTATCGTCAAAACATAGCTAGATTTATTTTTCGGGAATTTTTGGAGTCAGTATGTGGCCCTGGTAAATTAAAATGTACGTTAAAAATTTAGTATATTGACGCATATTTTAATTTAAGGAAAAACTGATCAAAACAGTTGAATTGACTTACGAAACATATCTCATTGTGTCCGGAATGGGGGTAATTAGCTAGGGGAGACAGTCGTTGGGTTTGATTTGGTGTAACGACCCAGAAAATCTGAACCAATTTAATTTTTTTTTTTTTTTTTTTTTTAAATAATGGCAATGGAAAGTGAGTTTGAATCGACAATTGAAAACGAATATAATTAATTATAATTATAAACAAGGCTTGAAAAGGCGCTACAGTTTCAAAAAATTGAATTCAAACTTTGTCGGACGGTACCGGGTGCAAAACAAAACGGATTTTAGTGAAACCAAAAATATTTAAATCTGTTAGTGAATACCTTTCTAACGAATCTGAAAAATTGAATTTTCATAGCGGAAAGCAAAAGTTATGGCCGAATGAATTTTCAGAAAGGTCGCTATGGAATTTATATAGCCCGTGAAATTGGCCATTTTGCATACGACCTCGGAATTCGACGAAACCACTTTTGTTGGATCCGGGATGTGAAGTTATTGCTAGGTTTCAAATTTCATAATTTTTGAAGCTAGTATGTGAGCGTGGCAAAGGGAAAACGTGTTTTGGTAAATTACAGTTAAATTGGATCGACCAAAAAAGGGCCTTTTTGCAAACGGTCTCAGAATTCGACGAAACTAGTTTTGTTGGGACCGTAGCGTCAAAACATAGCTAGATTTATTTTTCTGGAATTTTTCGAATCAAATTGTGACCCTGGCAAATTGAAATGTACGTTCAAATCAAATATTGAATGTTTTATATTTTAATTGGAAGGAAAACTGACTGAAACATTCGAATGGGCCTTCGAAACATATCCCATTGTATTCGGAATGGGGGTAAAACGCTAGAGACGACAGTCGTTGGGTTCGAATTGGTGTTCGTCTGTATAAAGGGTATTTTAGAGATTTAAAAAAAAATTATAAAATAAAATAAAAAAATCCTATTGGCCCATTTAAATTTCTCTCTCCCCGTTTTCTCTCTCTCCCTCCCCCGATCGACGGTGAAACCGTGCTCCCTCCTTCTCTCCTCCTTTTCTCCGCAACCACTCAACTAAATCGAGCGCCACCACCACCATTTCAAAGCTCTTGATCCCCTCTTTAGATCCATACCCGAACCACCCACCATCGTTCAGTATTCGCCTCGATTCACCTCCGCAAAGTGCCGCCGCTCGCACCTCGATTTCTCCGCCACCACTGCGTCGAGTTCGCCAGAATTCAGGGAGGAGGAGCGCCTCTCGTAGACGCTTCGCGTGGCAGGGTCTGATCGAGCTACAACATCTTCGTTTTGGTGAAAAGATCAAACCTAGTTTTGAATAAACTGTGAAGGTATACGGCTGTTAATTATTTAACAGATTTCGACAGTTTAAAACCGTTGCAAACTTTGAAAAATCATATCTTTTTGCTTCGTTAACGAAATTCGATGAAACAGGAAACATCGTGACCGTGTGGATGTCTTCTACATTTTAGAAGAGACCGCGTATTTTTCTGAGCCTTCTGCTATTTTTGGTGGAGTGGAACCCAATGTGAGATTTCTAATTTAAAAACAATATGGAAAATGACGATGTATAAATTATATAGTCGATGTATGAGTTATATAAGCGTTGTACACCTCATGTATAAGCGTTGTATAAGTTGTATGTTCGATGTATAAGTTATATATGCGTTGTAAAAATTATATATGTGTTGAAATAAAAGTGAATTGCTATATATAAATATATATATATATATATATATATATATATACGCCCCTCGTCCACAAACCATGGACGATATTTATTGATTGTGATTGGTGTGAAAATTGATTGATAGCGAATGGTTGTTTGGGATTGTTTGTGGTTGATATTGATTGATTGTGGTTGAAAAATACCCGTTTGTGGTTGAGAAATATTTGGTTGAAACCACATAGGATTAGTTTGTGGAAATGAAATAAATATATACATGCCGCCTGCGTGCGAACTAGATGCAAGATCCCCATTGTCAAAAACCGCGAGGTTTTAAGGTAGAGCGAGGAGCCGTACTAGGGACGGTCCCGGTTTTAACTACCCTGCCGTTATGCTGCCGAAATTTTGAATAATATTCATGTGTTTGAATTATTTTCATTTGCTAAAACTATATTTATTCGTTGAATAGAAAACCTTCATGTGTTGAATCGATATTCATTCGTTGATTAGAAATTCATGTGTTGAATGGTATTCGCGTTTTAATATAAAAATCACATTTTTATCTATATATAGAAACTATAGAAAACCTTCATGTGTTGAATCGATATTCATTCGTTGATTAGAAATTCATGTGTTGAATGGTATTCATATTTTGAAATAAATTGTTTCATAACAAAAATCACCTTTTATCAACTATATGGAATATGAAAAATAATCTCGTTTTTAAAAGAGATTGTTTGTGAGAAAAATCCTATTTTTATCACCTATATAAACTATATAGAATAATAGTGTTAAGAAATGAATTGTTTTACAATAAAAATCTCATTTTTATTATATACATGAATCGTTGAAATGTGAAGTGTTAAAAATAGCCACTCGTTCAAATAAACATATATGAGTTGAAATATTCATTAATTAGCTAATGATATGATTTTTGCCTATACATGCAACATTAGAATGAATGGTGTTTTAAACCAAATGGAAATCAAATATGAAGTTGAATAGAAAATGATAAGTGATAAGAACTATATATATGTACATGCATATTTATTGAACAGGTTATAGCAAAGGGGCTAGAGAAGAGAAATAAAATTTTGTGCCCGACAAATAGGTACACATTTACTGTTTTGTTTGGGTGATGATTTTATGAGCCTGTTGGCTAGTCGCTTGGCTTTTTCTTTTTCTTTTCGACATGAGACGCCCGTGTGGCTATTTGGGAATTTTCCCAGCCCCTCCCGTACAAAGGAGGTTATGGCGAAATTTTCCAAAATTTTAAGGCGTTAGTGAAATATTTGAAGTGAAAACGATATAGGAATTTTGAATGAACTATATTTATATAATTATATAAATATAAATAAAATTAAAACGAAACGTGGTCGTGCAGTTCGTATTTTGAAACCGTGATTTCAAACAACTAGTGCGGGAAATCCGACCATTGGATTTTCCCAAAACCGCAACCGTTGTATTCGCCTTGGAAATATCTTTCCAACGGCACCAACTTTGTAAAAATCCAACGGTTGGATTGTCTGGAATGTTTAATTTAAATCTGAAGAAAAACAGCGCCAGAAACGATTATATTTATATATATATATATATATATAAATATAATTATATTTAATCGAATAACGACGCTGCAGTTCGTATTTTGAAATCGAAACTTCGAACGATTGTACCGGGAGATCCGACCGTCGGATTTTCCCGAAACTGGAACCGTTGGATTCGTTTTGAAAAGGCCTTTCTAATGATGTAAATTGTGTGAAGATCCAACGGTTATATTTTTAGATATGTGTAAATCAAATCTAAAGAAAAACAGCGCCACGGCCGCGCTATGGCCCAAAGCGTCGTTTTGAATAGATTGGCTATTTTTAAATAAATAAAAATAGCGATAAATCGTTGTAAATTATCATAAACAATATGGAATGGAGATAAACTGAATTTGCTCGATTTATGTTGTATTTGATGGTTGAATGTGTTTGGTGTGAAAATTACATTAAAGAACAAAATTGGTGTTGTCGAATGATTTAACCATTGAAATAAATTGATTTAAAATTCTAAAATATACGTGAATTATTTGAAAAGGCCGAGTTAATTCTCATTTCAAATAATTGACCGACGATTGAAAGTCGAAGATGAAGACGATGGTCGAAGAACGGAGATCTTCACCTCGTTTGGATGGTAACCGAGGTCCTGATTGGGAGGCATCCCGAAATATGGATAATGAGTGGTGATCGTTCCAGACGTACGTGGTGATCGATGGGTTTGCGAGGTATTTAGTGCCTCCGGTTTCGTTCAGACCCAGAACGGACTTGTAAATGGACTGTATGTCTGACATTGGATTTTATTCTGTGTCGATTGATCTTTATTAAATATACATCTGTTTGGCGGCGGAGAATTTATTCTTTTGCTTAACGCCCTTCTCTGAAACGCACGAGCTCAAAGGTTGTATATCGATGGACATCAATCGCATGGCATGAATCGCCTGTGTGGCATGCTAAGATGTAGTGATCAGGGCTTCTGTTGAAAAGCAAAGTCTTGTGGTGATGATCAAAGCACCGCCTGTGTGGCGTAGCTTTGTGTATAACGTGAAATCGCGAGCCTCACACCCCGGTATGAACCAGAAACGGGAGAAAGGACCTCAGGGAGGGCCTGCGTTTCCTCCTAGCTAGGGTGGTGTCAGTGACCTACCAGCCCTGACATTTATATACTTTTCACCTATGTGGTTGTTGCTGTTGCGAGGCGCCTCGGTTAGATCGGACGATCCGGGTCCGTTGGAGTCACTTGTTGGCTCGCTTACGCCCCAAAGGGCGGCGAAACGTAGTGCTCAGGCATTTTAATCCACTCCGTGTGGACCGGCCCTGTCGCTCCAAGGGTCGATGCGTTCTGATCCTAAGACTCGGGCTAGGCAGTCTCGAATTCGGTAAGGACTATCTTTTGCCTTGGTTCATGACGGGAATCCAATTTCCAATTACGTGACTGTGCGGTTTTGATTGTATATATGTATGGCGACATGATATATGGTACCCATGCCGTCTATGATTGATAGTTATGATTTGAAATTGTTTTCAAAACATATAAACACTAGCAATAATATCAAATGCCGTTGCTTTATTCGTATCAAGCATATTTTGGCCATTATAAGGTAAAACTCTATCCTGCGGTTTGCGTTGCATTGTGTGATGGGAACTGAGTCTTATAATGGCTTCATTTTTACAAAAAGCATAGCGATGTTCAAAAGAAAGATTTGTTTTAAAGCACTGGCAATCCAATGGAGTAAACCCGTTCCACGAAAGTGGCGTGGTCCTGTGATTAGCCAAATTGTATATATGTATTGAGTAGATTTCTCATACCAGTCCCATGACTGACTCGTAGTTTGTTTCACTTTCAAACTCGGGTGCCCCTTTTTCTACACGGGCAGCCTTGTATTCAGGTTTAGCAGGCTTTATCTGGATAGCTGGAGCTGAAGATGGATTCTATCATTTATCTCTTTTTATGCTGTTCAGCTCCTATTGTACATATTTTGTTTATTTCCGCTGTAGACATTTATGTATAGCTGAAATGTATTTTTACTAAGTATGATCCTGTATACTGTGTAACTCTGATGATTACTTTTATCCAGTATATTCTATTGTTCATTATCTGGTGTATTTATTTAATTCTGTTCTGCTATTATCTGTTTATGTGTTATATTCCACGGATTACCCTTGCCACCGTCAGTACGGGGTTTGGGGTCGTCTCATTTGGAGATCGAATGAATAAACCCACTTTTTGAATTTAATAATATTAAATTATATTATATATATCAGTCAAACTCGGTCAAAACCCTTTCTCTCCTTCATCCGCAGTCAACGGTTTCTGAGCTGCCCTCAAACGCGATTAGGAGCTGAAAGCTTCCAATCTTCAAATCGATTTTTCTTCGAATCAGTAAATTAATTCAAGGGACTTTCAAAAGAAAAATTGTTGAGTGTTGTTAGATCTTCAAAAGGATACGGTTAAGATCAAATTTTGGTTCTTGTTTGGTGCAGATTCAGAGCCCAAACATCTCACGTTCGAACGAGATTTCATGGCTCTTTGGGCCATCGAGTATCACGCAACTCGAGGAGGTAGAAGAAGGCTTCGCGGCGATTCGACTGGTGTAGGCTGATGGGGTTTCGCCCCTCCCTGGTGATGAGTGATGAGGAAAGTTCATTGTGAACGATGGGTATCGTGAAAACGAGGAAGAAGCAGATGAACACGACATTCTCTCTTTTAGTGAGGGTAATTAAGAAATTAGGAGTAAATTAATTAAATTAATTAAATTTTAATTATTGTGAATTGTAATTAATGTTTATATCGTCATATCTGGTACATACGAGCACAAAATTCAGCAAACCAAGCATCGTTGGAATCCTCTTGTCGAGAGCTACAACACCGAATTGACTAGAATCAAAATGGAGCAAATCAGAATTGGAGGCGATTTTAAATTCAAATAGAACAAAAATTCAGAAATAAAAGAATGAAGTAGTGGAAACGAACGTGAGAACTCTCTCATACTCAATTTAATTTACAGTAAATATATACTAGGTTGTAGAGGGGGCTTAGAAGTCCTCGACACTATTTATTGTACAGACCAGTTGATTGTTTGTTTGGATTGTGATTGGATTGTCATGTATTGATATTGCTGTATATAAAAATTATTTAAATAAAATATATATATAAATTATTATTAAATGAAAATAAAATAAATATTCATTTACAAATCGGACGGTTTGTTTATGTACATTTATTTATCTGATATTGATTGGGACGATAAATTTTACACATCGCCCAACTGCACAAATAACAAACAGTATTTGTTGTTTGAAAACCCCACACGGGTATTGGGATAATATTTGACATACACTAATCCCAATAATTAGTGGTATGTCAATCGATGGGTTGACAGACTGTATAAGCGTTATTTATTTATTTTAATGCTTATACCGTTGTAAAATGCACTCTGGATGTTGTATGAATTTTTAATGATTGTTTATTATTATTGTGGTATACATGTGATGTTGAAATCCATATAAATAAAATTATATGGTAATTGATTGAGTTTGATTCCGATTCAGAATTAATGAATATTTTAAAATAAAGAATATTTTGAATTAACGAATATTTTAAAATAATATTCATTGAATACTGAGTTGTGAAGTCGTGTTAAGTAGTTAAACATCATTTTAACACGAACGGGAATTTTGTCGATTTTATTCATTTTATAATGAATATCGAAAATTGATTTCAAAGTCTGATATTTTGAAAATATTATCATTTTTATACTATAATGATAAAGGAATATTCCAAATTTGATTTAACTTTGAAAATCAAATTGAAACTGTTTCAAAATGAATTTATATTGGAATATTCAATTTGGATTTAAATTTGAAAATCAAAATGAAATCGTTTTAAAATGAATTTAAAACAAATTTATATAAGAAGATTCAATTTTGATTTAAATTTGAAAATCAAATTGAAATCGTTTTAAAATAGATTTAAAACGAATTTATATAGGAATATTCAATTTTGATTTAAATTTGAAAATCAAATTGAAATCATTTTAAAATGAATTTAAAACGAATTTATATAGGAATATTCAATTTTGATTTAAATTTGAAAATGAAATGGAAATCGTTTTAAAATGAATTTAAAACGAATTTATAACGGAATATTCAGTTTTGATTTGAAATTGAAATGGAAGTGGAAATCGTTTTTAAAATGAAGTTAAAACGATTTATTAAATTCGTTTTAAATGGAAATCGATGATATATATTATATATATTATAATGGCCTGAATAGAACGCGCCGCGCAGCGACTGTTCTGGAATTTCGAACATTAACTTCAAATGGACGTTACGGGAGATTCGACCGTTGGATTCTCCTAACCGGAACTGTTGGGTTCGTATCGAAAAGAGATTTCCAATGAATATAAGAGATTTGAAATCTAACGGTTAGATTTGGAGATACGTCCAAATCAATTTCAGAAAAGGTCGCTATGGATGCAGTTTGGTGGCCGTTATTGGAAACCGACTGTACTGGCGATAATAAAATTATTAAAAATATGGATTTTTTTTGTAAAATCATAATAAATGATTTGGAAAGATTTTGGATGAAAATTTCGATTTTGAAAAGATAAAAATATATTTTTATCTAAATGAACAAGTTATTACCTAGAATATTAATCCAATTAATTTTTAAATAAATAAATTGGATTTAAAAATGGTTTTAAAATAACCAGAATTTTTCCAATAAATTAATTGGAATGGAAATAATCTTCGGAGTATTTCGATATTGGATTCCATGATTATACGGATATTATTGAGGAATTTGGAATATATATATATATATATATATCGTTATTCGCAATACGATATTGGTTGGTTTCAGAATTTGATATTGAATATAAGCCGATATAATTTCTATTCAGAGCCTTGTATTTGATATCAAATTGGATTTTGGGTTTATCGTGAACGGTGTTTTAAATAACACTTGTTTTTTAACCCAATTAACAGTGAAGAATATGATTTGGAATTTATAATCTTTTAATTAAGATTAACGCAATTTTCCAAAGTAAATATTTCCAATTTTATATATTAAATTGGAATTGAATGGAATTCGATTTTGTAATAATCGAAGTGAGCTTCTGTGGGGGAAGACTGTTAATATATATGGAATTTAAAAGGCTTTATCATTATTACATTTATATTATTAGTCGGATACGGAAATTGATATCAATTATATATTGATCTGTTTTCCGTGAAGATTCCATAATAAATGGAATGTGATTTTGGGTTTATCGTGAACTGTGTTTTAAATGACATTGGTTCTTTAACCCAGCTAAAGACAGGATTACATGTCTAACATTGTATTTCAATACCGTATTCGTTGATCTCTGCTAAATATATATATGTTTGGTGGCGGAGAATTTATTCTTTTGCTTAACACCCTTCTCTAAGATGTACAAACTTAAGGTTATATATCGGCAGAAGTCAATGGTACAGTGTAGATTGTCGATGCGGCATGTTTGATTTCCCAAAGTTAAATAATCATTAATATTGATTTTTGGGAAGATTAAAACTAAGTGGAGTTTTAATGAATCTTTAATTAGATTGAAAAGTGAATGTGATAATTAAAATTATCAATTCAAGAAAATGATCTAGAATGGAGTATCACCAGTTTCGCTCCAAATGATAGTTAAATCTTTAATTAGATTTGAACGTGAAATGGTAATTAATTTGTATCGATAACAACGTGGTGTTAGATATGGAGTATTACCAGTTTTGTTCCATGGGATGAATAGGTTGGGATTGGGAAAATAAAGAAATGATTACTTCTGTAAGGTGCGCTAATCCCGACTAGTTTGGAAAACCTTAATTTGGTTTAAATTGTGAAAAGAATATTTGAATAAAAAGAATATTCTGAATTGGAATGAAGCGTATGATGTGTTGTTATAGCACTTGATTATAAAATACGCGAGTTATTAGGAAAGATCGGGTTTAAACCATTCTGAATAATTAATACGACGAAAAATCGAAGAGATTGAAGATGGTGCAAGACCGACGATCTTCATATCGAATGGATGGGTTGCTACTAATGCCCATGATTGGAGTAGCTACCTTGAAAGGGCTATAATGGTAGCTGTCCGTACGTACTTGTTGATTGTACGGATATGTGAGGACCTCTCTCTTGTATTGGACATACGGGACGAGGAATAAGGTGCCTCTTGTCTCGTTCAGACATAGAACGGACTTGTAAATGGATGGTGTGTCTGACGTTGTATTCCTTTACACAGTATTCGTTGATCTCTACTAAATATATATCTGTTTGGTGGCGGAGAATTTATTCTCTTGCTTAACACCCTTCTCTGAGACGTACGAGCTCGGGGGTTATATATCGGCAGAAATCAGTGGTACAGTATGGATTGATAGTGTGGCATGCTGAGATGTAGTGATCCAAACTTTTATTGAAAAGCAAAGTTTGGTGGATGATGATCAAAGCACAACTTTAATACAATACAACTTTATGTAGCGTTAATTCGCGAGCCTCACACACCGGTATGGTGGTAAACTAATGGTTATATCAGTATACTTCAGAGATGAGGATAGACATCCTACGGGCTGTCATGGATTCAGTCGACCGAGGTGATACTGGATGTGGTCGCTCCACACCAATAGGGATAAGGAACACCCCCCGATTCCCAGATGGATAGATTTAGCGGTGTTTTCCAATGCTTGGACGTAAGCCGTTGTAACTTGTTTCCTGGATAGTGCGGATGTGCATTAAGGTGTTTTCACATGCCTGCGACGTAAACCGTGGTGAACTGCACTACGCGATCGATCTTTCGAATCAGTAACCACCATGATGGAAATCCAACTTCCAAATACGACATTTTGCTGTTTTAATTGTATACTATATATGACAACATAGTGGGATGGGGCGCTCATGCCGTCTATGTTTGATACATTTATATTTGAAGTTGATTTCTTCACTTATAGTAATAATAAAAGATTTGTTTTTAAAACGTACCAAGCATATTTGGCTATTATAAAGTAAAACTCTATCCTCGACTGAGTTCATTGTGTGATGGGACCTGAGTCTTATAATAGCTTCATTTTCCATTATTTAGAATTGCGTTGTTTGTTTTAGGCACTGGCATTCTTAGGGGTAAACCCTTTCCGTGTTATTCGGCGTGGTCCCTTGATTTACCTTATTTTAAAAGTAAAGTTATAATAACTGTTTTAGTTCTCATACTAGTCCCATGACTGACCTGGAGTTTATTGTTTTAATCTAAACCCTAAGTGCCCCTATTTTCCGCATGGGCAGCTAGTAGTTTTGGTTTTGTAGATTTATTTATACAGGATCATGGATTTACAGCTGGAGCTATATTCGGAACGCTGTGTATCCGTGTATTTCTTTCGGTTGTATTTGTTAATGTATTTCCGCTACACATTGTATTTTTACATTTTATTTCCGCTGCTTTGTATTTTAATCTCTGATATTTTTCTGTGCAATATTTATTCATACTCTGAATATTTGTGTACTCTGATGTAAATCGTTGTAATAAGCAATGAAATGTTCTTCTGTTTATGTTCTGATTTGTCTTGTTCTCGAAGCAGTCCGCCTTCTTGTTCGGTTTAGGCCGACCGGGAAGCACGGGTCACTACAAATAATTTCTCTAAGATATGCAAAGGTTTTTGTGCTATGGGCGGGAAGCCATTCCGAGGAACTGAGACTTTCATAGAGGCAAGGAATTGGCTTAAAGAGTCAGAGGATTTTTTTGGGATTTTTAAAGTTGACAACCATAGGAAGGTTCAGTTGGTCGTTTGGCAATTGAGAGGTGAGGACTCGTTTTGGTGGGAAGCGACGCATGCGAGACATCCAGTTGGGACTTGGATGATTTCGGATAGAGATTTGAGATGAAGTTTCTTTTTCAAGCTGAGCAAAATATGCATATGGAATGGTTTCTGGCTCATAAGCAAGGAGGCATGCCTATAAGAGAGTATGTTAATAAGTTTAATCAATTGGCGAGATTTGGTTTGAAGCTAGTAAACACCCCACACAAGAAAGCTTTGAGGTTTTCTAGAGGATTAAATGAAACCCTTCATGGGTTGGTTATGTCTTATACTCCTCTAGGGGAAACTTTTGAGAAACTCATTGATATGGTATTAATGCACGAAGAAAATAAAGGTGGAAAGAAAGGGGCTAAGGTTGATGGAACACAGAACAAGAAAGTGTGGCCCAAAAAAGAACAACAACAAAAGAAAGGCGGAAAGAACGACAAAGCTATAGATAAGAGGAAACGTCATAATTGTGGGCGCGAGGGTCATTTGGTCAAAGACTGCAAAAGAAAGAAGAATGCTTGCTTCCATTGTGGAGAGGTCAGATAATATTCTAGGGAGTGCCCGAAGAAGCAAGGACAAGGCCATGGGGCAGGATCTTCTGGAGGGCAGGTGCATGCTCTTGTGGCCAGTGTACCGGATAGAGGTAGGTTTCTGTTGAAGGTTTGATTTCTCTTTCCAATCTTCCTGTTAGAACTCTTTTTGATTCTTGCGCTTTGCACTCTTTTATATTTGATTATGTGGTTGAGTCTTTGTACCTTAGTACTAGAATGGTTGTAGATTGTTGTCTCAAAACCCATTGGGGTACGACTAATTTGTCTATGATTTGTCAGGGTTTGTGAATATCTGTGTTAGGCATCGAGTTTGAATGTGATGCATATGTGCTTGGTTTCATGGGTTATGGTTTGATTCTAGGTATGGATTGGCTAGCCATGTATGGTGCCATTCTGGATTGTGAGAGGAGGGTCGTTAGACTTTTGACTTACCATGGGAGGACCCTCGAGATTTCTTGTGACCCCAGAGGGTCTGTCATGCTTAGTTTCTTAGATTCTCTTAATGCATCTATCGATGATCTACGATCTGTACCAGTTGTCTATGAGTATCCTGATGTTTTTGAGGAGGTTCGAGGCTTACCACCAAACCACGAGATTGATTTCCATATATACTTGGTGGACAATGCGAAGCCAGTTGCATTGCCAGTGCGTCATATAACTCCAACAGAAAGGAGGGAGCTCAGCAAGCAAGTAGGGGAGCTACCTTGAGAAAGCGTTTATTAGGCAAAGCATATCTGAATGGGGTGCTCCAATAGTATACGCAAATAAGGCGGATGGTTTGCTTCGCTTATGTGTGGATTATAGAGAGTTGAATAAGATCACTAAGAAAAATAGGCACCCATTTCCAAGGATAGATGATATGTTTGACCAGCTTGTTGGTGCATCTGTTTTCTCTCAGTTAGACTTGGCCACGGGATTTCATCAGCTGAGGGTGGCCTAGGACAGTATAGACAAGACCTCTTTTAGAACTCCAGACGGTTTCTTCGAGTGGCTCATCATGCCTTTTGGGCTGACAAATGCACTCGCCTATTTTGTTTATCTGATGAGTAGGGTGTTTCGGGAGTTCCTCAATAAGTTCGTTGTGGTCATTGTTGATGACATCTTGATTTTCTCGAAGAACGAGGAAGAGCATGCTCTATATTTAAGGGAGGTTTTGAAAACTCTTTGTGCGCACCAGCTGAAAGAGAAATTCTCCAAATGTCATTTTTGGAGAAAGGAAGTGAGATTTCTAGGGCATGTGGTCTCTAAAGATGGGATAGTAGTAGATCCCGCGAAGGTACTAGTAGTTCAATATTGGCAGGTTCCAAAGAATGCAACGGAGGTGAGAGCTTTCTTGGCTTAGCGGGCTATTATAGGAAGTTCATTGAGGACTTCGCGAAGATATCGACCTCACTCACCAAACTGACGAAGAAGAATCTGACATTTTTTTGGGATATAGATTGTGATGATGCTTTTCAGCGGTCGAAGAGGGCTCTGACAATAGCCCCAGTCTTGACTTTGCTTGATAGGAACAAGGTGTTCACAGTATACAATGATGCATGCGGTACATGGTTTGGTGCGGTTCTGATGCAAGAGGGAAGGGTAGTATGTTATGGAGGTAAACAGTTAAGAGTTCAAGAAAAGAGCTACTCTACCCATGACTTGGAATTGGCCTCCATAGTATTTGCACTTAAGACTTGGCGCCATTATCTACTTGGAGAGATGTTTGAGTTGTACACCGGTCATGAATCTCACAAGCAATTATTCCCATAGAAGGATCTCAATTTGAGGCAACAAAGATGGATGGAGTTCCTAGCATCTTATAACTTTGAGATTGCTTATACCCCTGGCAAGGGTAATGTGGTTGCGGATGCACTGAGTAGGTATAGGATGACCTTGAGTCCTCTATTTATAGAGAGGCAGAGCTTGGAATATATATCGACTTTTGATTTTAGGCCCTCTACCGAGTTTACACAAGGTATATCGGCATCATTAGAAGTGCGACCTACTCTAATGGATCAGATAGGAACTTCGCAGCGAGAGGACCTACAGATAGCGGATATTTTGGACAAGCTCAGCAAAGAGGAGACTTCCAGTCACCTCAATAGATAATCCACGCATGATAGAGGATGGTTACGACGAGATGGAAGACTTTGTGTTCCACGGGTTGGGAGTTTGTTGAAAACAGTCCTTATGGAAGCCCATCATTCTAGGATGACTATTCATCCCAGTGGTGATAAGATGTATAGGGATATAAAGAGGGTTTTCTTTTGGGCTAGGATGAAGAAGAATGTAGCATAGTTTGTTTCTCGATGTTTGATTTGCCAGCAAGTCAAAGCTGAGCAAAAGAAGCCCGGTGGTCTACTTCATTCTTTGGAGGTTCCACAGTAGAAGTGAGAGAGCGTCTCGATGGATTTCATTGATGGTTTACCTAGATCAAGAAAAGGCAACACCAGTATTTGTGTTATAGTGGACATGCTTACTAAGAGCGCTCATTTCATTCCTGTTAAGAGTAAGAGGATGACAGCATGGTTGGCATCAGTTTATCTTCGTGAGATAGCCCGTCTACATGGAGTGTCTTCCAGTATCGTACGTAATCGTGACCCCATTTTCACCAATGGAATTTGGAGGAGTTTGCAAGAGACGTTAGGTACACAGTTGGTTTGAGCACCCCATATCACCCTCGGACCGATGGGCTGACTGAAAGGGTGGAAAGAGTTCTAGAAGATCTTTTAAGGTTATGTATCCTAGACTTCGAAGGGACCTGGGAAGAGCATCTTCCTTTAGTGGAGTTCGCTTACAACAACAATTATCAGACTAGTATTGGCATGGCACCCTTTGAAGCATTGTACGGGCGACCCTGTAGATCACCAACTTGTTAGTGGGAGCCTACAGAAAGATTTCTACTTGGACCTGAGATGATTAGGGAAACTTCAGAGAAGATTGATCTTATTAAAAGGCGCATGAAGATAGCTCAGGACAGGTAGAAGTCCTATCCAGATAAGAGAAGGACCGATATTGAGTTTGAGGTGGGAGACATGGTTTTCATCAAGGTATCACCTTTGAGGAATGTACTTCATTTTGGATCTGTAGGGTAATTGGCACCAAGATTTGTAGGGCCAATTCCCATAACATGAAGGATTGGCCAAATGCCCTAAAGAGTAAAGCTGCCAGAGAGACTGTCCGGTGTTCATGATGTTTTCCACGTTTCTCATTTACGAAAGTGTTTGCATGACACCGCAGAAGTAGTTGAGCCAAGTATGCTTGAGGAGGTAATGGTGGAACGGGAAGTGATAGTTATACGAGTTCCTACACGTGTCCTTGGATCAGAGGTTAAGAAGCTACGCAACCGAGAAGTCAAGTTGATGGAAGTTCAGTGGGGAGATGACTATGAGGTTGCAACTTGGGAGACTGAAGACAAGATTCGCACTTCGTACCCTTTTCTTTTTAAGGGTATGTTCTTAACTTCTTTTTCCAAAGCTTTTATTTCATGTTTGTTTCTATCATTTATCCTATCGATCGAATCATCGACCTTTAGATAGGAATTCCTTGGATGTAAACATGTGTTTAAGACATGTTATGTTTGATGGATGTAAGCATTTGCTAGTGGTTGCCTGTGGATGCATATGCACACACATTAGGCACTAGATCGGCTCAATCACTCTCATATTGCATATGGATGTGTGTGCATTTTCTTATTTTTATGGATGAAAACGGATGAATCATCATAAGGACGTTGCATTTGGATGGATGATTGTGCACGCGTGTAGCATTCACAAGTTATATTAGGATTATTTGCATACATGTTGGATTCATGGCACTAGCATACATTGCATTAAGGAGGTTAACTGAATCGGTAGACCGCCTGATCTTTCGCATTAGTGTAGAGACATATACACACACACCTTTGCATATGTGCATATTAGCACTAGGAATATTTAAAGGACAATGGATGCCCGTGATTGATGAATGAGTAGATGGATGATGGATGTTAGGATACACATTCTTCTTAACTTAGAGATTTCGGGGACGAAATACTTTAGGTAGGGGAGACTGTAACACTTGTAATTTTAAAAGACACTATAATGATAAACTAAGGAATACTTAATGAAATGTTGAGAATTAAATAAAACGGACTATGCCATTGTGTTCATCTCGGAATTCTGCTTAAGATAGACTCCGAGTTTGCGCAAAACGGACTTCATCTGAAGAAGATATTAAGGTTAGAAGTTATATACATATAAGTTATTTATATGTAAACAAAAAAAATTCAAAACAACTCAAAATAATTCAAAATTAGAAAGGCGGGGGAATAGCGGGAGTTCGGCCTATTAGGGGTCGACCCCATCCACCAACACAGGGGTGTCGACACCGATGTCAACCCCCATGTCGACTCCTCCGAGATCTGGGCAGAATTTAGTTTCTGAACGTGGACTCGTTTCGTGATTAGATTCGTTGACCCTAGGCTATAAATAGGACCTTAATCCCATTGTTTTATTCATCTAAATCAATGGCGACAATGAAATGTTTCCCCAACTCAGAGTAAAATAGTCTATACTTCCTCAACAACAAGTTATACGAATTCAGAAATCTGTAGTACGTCATCTACGATTAATTCTCTCTTCTTTGGATCCAATCATAGTGAGTTTATGTTATTTTTAGATATGAACATTTAAAAGTTATCTTTACATGTTCATGAATTGGATCTAAGCCTATGCCTATTAATAATTTGAATCATATCAGATCTACCATTACTTATACACTAGATCTATAATTCTCATATGCCCAATTCTGTCATTTTATGCCTATCTTGATAAATTTTATCATCATATGCCTGTTTAATAATTATGCCTACTCTTGTTCTCTTCCCTTTCTCCTTCCCTTTTCATTTTTATAGCCAGACTACCTTCAAGAGCCTAGGCATACTGCTGAAATATGCAAACTCACGAAATTGGGAACGATGGGAAATGTAAAAATTAGGACATAACTTGTATTGGGAATATGAGGGCATTAACTGTATTATAACTTGTATTGGGAATTTTGGGCATAACTTGTATTGGAAAATTTGGGCATAATTTGTACCTTGATCCAAAACTTGGGATTTGGGGGCATAATTTACATCTTGATCTAAACCTTAATCTAGGGCATAACTTGTATCGTGGATCAGACAAGGATTTTGGTGCATAATAAACATGGAAATTGGTTAGTAGTGAAAATATCTAGATTTACAGTAATTAGATATTATAATCGTGCTTAGACACGAGGTTAGATTACACTTGTGGTAGAAGCCTGCCCGGAACCGCCTGACATATCTAGCGTCCACAAGTGGTAAATCTAATGTGAGAGGTCTAAGTGCATAAAACACGTAACGGTGCTAAGACACGAGGTTAAGTCCAACTTGTGGAAGAAGCCAACCTGGACCGAATTGGCATATCCAACATCCACAAGTGGTTGACTTAATGTGGGAGGTCTAGCGCATTAATAATAATAGATGAATGAATGGTGATAAACTTGTAATACTTAATCTGTTTGAATCCATAACGATTACATGAACCTGTTAACTTGAGTAGGGTGTTAAGTAAACTTGCTTGAATCAAGGGGGGTTAATATATATATATATATACCCGACATACTTAACCTGTTTTACATGTGGGGGTTATGCAACCTTGTTAAACCGTTAGGCATAACCTGTTAAAATTCTAGTGGTGGGGATGCAAGCCTAGGAGGGAAGCTTGTATCATATGTTGTGTAGGATCCATTTCAGTCAGTAACCCATCCAGGTATCAAACGATTACTTTGAACTAGGTAGGGGTCAGGGAACACTTACCGAGCTGATTATAAGAGGTCATTTAAGTAAAGGGTGTTGATGACGCGTTCCATCGGGGTCATGTGCGTGCATGGGTCCACTTTCTCGAGAAAATAAGACCTTGTTACATCAGTACATATAGCTGTGCATCTTGGAAATAACGGGGTTCCTACTTTAGGAAGTGATACTTCCTACGATGGGGCCAGCACGAGTATCTACGGAGTAGGGAGCTGATCGATTGGGGTAGTAATTAGGGTGCATCTAGTCTTTCTTGTTGGGGAGCCTGTTATTCTTGTTGGGTGTAATACCTATTATTCCCGTGGGGCTACCTGTTATTCTTGTTGGGGTAAAACCTGTTACTAGAAGTACACATAAGTCTACTATCTAGTTCTAATGGGGATCATCTTGCTCTCGTTATACTAGTATTGGTGCATAGAAAAATACTCGAGAAGCGCAATATATTATGTTCTGTCTATCATTCTTATCCTGTCATACCTGCCTTATATATAGTTAATTCTTTCATTCAGTTTATATGCCTGTCATGATGCTTTTACTTATTTATATGCTAAAAGTAACTAGACTAGGCAAACTTTATGTCTGACCCATTTTGTTTCCTTTTCTCTCTCTTCCGTTTACCCCCAGGTTCTCAGGGTGGGAATACTCAAGCTTGATCAGGATTCTTCTTTCACTCTGTTTTGAGTTGCTTAGATGTATTGCTTGATTTCTTACCTTCTTTACTAAGGCTATGTTTTGGGGATTATGCTCTTTTTTATGTATTATTGTACTTTATTGATGATTTTGGTACAAGACAGAAGTTTTATGTTGATGTAATGGGTTTTTAGTATTTCAGACTTATTATGTAATTGGGTTTGGACCACGAAGGTTTTCTATTTAATTAAGTTTTAATTCCACTGTCATTTTATATGTGTCGTGTAATGTTCTGTTTCTGTTTACCTATAACGCTTCATGAAACTTAATGCATTCTGATAAAGAGTGACATTAATGCACATGGGGTGTCGCACATAATTACTGCCATCAAATAGAGGAGGTCTAGTGGTAGATTTCCCTTCTATAAAAGCGTTATAAAAATGTGTTACTTGTGTCGTTTGACATTTATAATTTTCAAAATCCAGTTGATTAATTTTTTAAAACCAGTGCTTTGCTACCAATTGTTGAGGATTGGGGTGTCTACAACACAGTGTTAATGGATCTTAAGGCTATTCAGACACTAGAGGAGTGTAGTCTATTTATGAATTTAATCCTATATCTATTCAAATAGAAAATAAAATGAAATAATTAATAAAATAAAATGCAGTAAAGTAAATAACACCAGGATTTTTATACTGATTCAGATTAACTAATCCTACATCCAGTCTCGCACTTCGCAATGCAGAATTTCACTATAATTGCTTGCTTTCCATGGTGGCAAGAACACCTTACAATCTTGTTTCACTGGATACAAGATACACTTTCTCCTTATCAGCAGCAATAAACAATGACAAGTAGTTGTATCTTCAATGCAGTTTCTTGCAAATTTGATACAATGATCCTATATACCTCTAGTGGCAACATATGTTTGAAATTTTCGAGGAAATAGGATGAAATCAGAAAGAGAATTATGTGAATTCAAGTACAACTCACTAATATTGTGTCGCTTGCAAATCTCCAATGTACCCAGAAAAGAAGAAATATTAATCTTTGGTGAACAAGAGAAAAAGCTTTATTATTTCGATACAAGATGACACAAGAAAAAGGAGTTCTACCTTTTCTTGTGTCGAATAGAAGATTAGGAAGACTTATAATCCTTCCTAGAGGTACCTGTTCCTTTCATTTCATTTATACAATCCTTGTCTTCAATGAAGATTTGGAGTGAAAGAGGGTGGATTTGCAAGAATAATTGGATTGTATTTAATGGATTTGTATGGAAAATGTATGGAAAAGAAGAAGTAGAAGAAAATGTGAAAAGTTCGTTTCTATGAGCCTTTAAATAGCGGTTGAAAGGATGTGTCTTTTGGTGAAGGGATGAAGGGAAATAACCTCTTAATTTGAATTTGAAAAACTGAAAAAACCCATTATATATCGACATACAACAACCTATATGTCGATGCATGTGTTGTACTAACACCTATAAGTGTTTCAAATGTATTTTAGATTTTCAGCATTTCAAATTACCTTGCGTTTGTAAAATTTTGGTGATCTAGTTGAGGTCAATGGTTGATTATCTTCAAGTGTAATTACCATGTGATCTTTAACAAGATATTTTAAGGTTCAACTAACTCCTCATCACTTCAAACACCTCTTCTCTTCAACATTTTTCACTAATAGGCTTTGGTCTTCAATTGTTATGATTAATCTTCTTTTGTAATTTTTCTTTTGTACTCTTGTTTTTCTCTATAAATGACTTCATAATATATCTGATACAACTGCACAACTCAAAAATACGTTAGTAGAAATATTTATATGGTTGTTGTCATCAAAATCAATACCTAGGGTATTAACAATGTGTGCAAAGGAAAAAGGCTTGGGTATTGTAAATCTAATAGGTTTAAGCATCTATTTCTAATATAGATAGTTTAAACGTATTACATACAAATCACCAAAGGCTTAAGTTTTTGTGTGTGTGTATGTGTGTGTGTGTGTATATGTTAATATATGAAAAGTGAAGTAGTACCAAAAAGGAGACTTTAGAAGTATATTTGAATTATCTCACCTTGTCTTTCTTTTGCTATTGAAATAATCATTCAAGCCTTGGTTACGAGTTTTTATGTATACGTTGTTATTTCCTTCTTATTGATTATGATGTACATGTTCATGCAATATTGAGGAAGTTAGGGAAGTAAACTTGTAGACCTTATTTTAAGTTAGGATTGACATTTCAAATGAATTAGGATGTTTATCCATGTGCGCTTGATTTACGTTTTATTTACTATTATTTATTAGCGTAATTAACGTATTATTATTGTGTATTAAATTCGTATTAAAGAGCATACTAAATGCACTAAAACAGGAAATTAGAATTATAAATGTGTGCATAGGAAATTTGTATGTGTGTGCGTAACAATGGCTTTTATTAGTATTAATGACACACATACACAAGTTTAATCCCTACTTGTAGTAGAAGCCTGCCCAGAACTGTAACAACCCGCCTGGAATGGGCCTAAATTTCGACCCGAAAAGGAAAATCGAAACTTATAGCCATTCTAAATGGATCGTTGGTTCTTATAAGGAAGTTGTATAACATATATAACAAAGCATATTAAAACAAAATCAGAATCTCATACAGAGGAAGAGATAAAATATAATAACTTAAAATTGATGTACCCATAGTTTAAAACCATTTTTAAAGATTATACTCTAAATTTGGCAGGTTATCTACTTCAAAGTTTGTCTACATAAACACACAAGCATAGGCACACAAAGGTTATATTTTAATTAACGAGGTGGACATCGGAATCAGTAGCTAAAAACCTTCATTAATGCATTCAGGATAGATCAGCGATCACTTAAGACCCAACGAGGTGGACATTCTTGGTCACTTAAGGCCCATTCTAACATATTTATTAAGGGTGGATTCTTATGATCTCTTGTGATGCTAAGGCGGACCCTAGCCACTTAAGACCACATCCTAACACGTCAACGTCATGAGTATAAATATATTCTCACAAGTAATATAAGAAGTAGTACCTCGCCGCTTAGTACCGGTTTAGGGTAGGCCTACATATAGCCATTTAAGACCCTTGCGGCGGATGCCTCATGTTACTACTTAACCTATTTGACAGTAGTAGACCTATGCTACTTAAGGCTTCTCTTAGATGGCTGGTTAATTAAAATGCATGCTACGTCCCACGTATACCAAACATGTCCCTAGGTTGGCCTTCACAGAGCTCCTAGAGGAAGTGGACATTCTGATAAACTACTCTACTTTGTTATTGTCATGACTAAACCACATTAGAGAAGGAGGACCCATAGACCACTTCAAATCTAATAAGGGAGGGTCCCATGACTTTGGTCTAAATCTAAGGAATAACCCTTCAGAACGGTTCTAGTCGCTTAAGACCCAAACTAGATAAGAAGAATCTCAGCCACTTAAGACCTTCTCAAGGCAGATAGTAAGCCTACCTATTTGCACACATAATAGGTGTATATATATACAATAGACCTCTCACATTAAACCAACTACTTGTAGATGCTGGATATGTCAGGCACTTTCCTGCAAGACCCAACTACAAGCGGGTTTAACCTCATGTCATAGTGTACTAAGTTAAATGTTACATGGCACCCAAACCTCTCACATTAGCCAAACTCACTTGTGGTTGTAGATTTGCCGGTTGGTTCCGGGCAGGCTTCTACCACAAATGACGACTAACCTCGTGGCTGTGTGTTATTATTTAATATATAAATAAGTCATTTATGCACACACAAGCAACAATTCATATAGAGACATTTCAATTTTTCTAATGTAATTACATCATTATTACGCTCTATAAATATATAATTTAATACGTGCTATAAACACTAATTTCCGTTCGAATTAAGAAACGTTTTAATGGTGCAAATTGTCAATCCTATTCACATAAAAGGTATTCAAGCCTAATTCCTATATTAAACTACTCAATTCATGGCATAATTAATAATAATTAGCAAATGGGAAAATATCAACATAACCATTCAAACTTGTGTCCTGGGCGTGTTAGAATTACCTAGATAATGAAAGTGAAACAAGGTGCTACGTACATACATTCAGCATACATATATATATATATATATATATATGTATATATATTCATGTATATATACATATATACACAAACCTCTGTTTAAATCAAATTCATCCTTTTTCTATGTTGCACATAAAGATATTAACATTTGATTATTCCAAATCTGAATACTTTCAAATTCCCAATTTTGGAATGGGAATTTAAACCTATTCAAATAACAAAACCAAACCAAATCTTAATCCTTTTATACCACACACTTTTAAATAAAATGGGAAATCCAATTAAACAAAAGTCGAATCACCAAATTATTCCTCAACATAACCCAAATTATTGATTAACAACTTTGCGATAAATAAAAATAGGAGAATTGGGGGTTTTCATTATGATGTTGTTGTGAAACAAACTACTTAGGCATACAAATCAATATGAAATCTAGAAAATATAGAATTTAACTTTAACAAGTATTATTTCCACTCACAGTGATTTAGGCAAAGGACATATTTAAATGTTGCAAACGTCATTCTTCAATCCTACTGCGAATCTATATAAGCAAATCTTATAAATTTGAATCTCATATACAAATTTTAAAATCCCAAAATGAAATCTAAATAGAAATAGATTAGGGATAAAGGAAGGAACCTGTTTCAACCTAATTTCTGGAATATCAGCAACAGGATGGAGTCATAGAGAAAGAGAGGGTTTAGAAAATTGTGAGATGAGTTAGGTGGTATTTGTGGGTGTGTAAATGAATAGTAACCATTAGATTAACATAGGTTAATCTAATAAAACTAGCCTAAACATCAACTTAAAACCACTCCCACCAGACCTGGGCCGCACTAGGCGGACGACACCCCCTATAAAGAGCCATCGACCGCTCAGAGGCAAAATGCCTAATGAACCTAATGTCGCATGTTGTTAATTAATTAATTTATCGATTACCTTTCATTACTAATTCTTTTTCTTATGCGGTGTATTCTTTGTCCCCTGGTTCTTATCTATTAGTTCGAAATTCAAATTCACCTAAAGGAATGTTTAATTATTCTAATTATGTCGTTATATCCCTTAAAATATTTATATACAGTATCAAGTCAAACATTTTTATATATATATGTATATGTATATGTTTACCGTATGACTTCATTATATTATAATTTTTTTCATGTGGATACGGTTTTCAGCGTATTATATATGAAAACATATCAAAGGTTTGTCATGAACACAAATATAATATTTTCGTGGATAAATTCTTGATTGTCCAAAATCCCATTTTTCTATTTGTCTTACATTTATCATTTATTTATCCTATTATTATTATTATTATTATTCTAGTCTATTATATATATTACAGGGTGTTATAGGAATTGACTAGCATATCCACCATTTACGAGTTAGTCGGGTTAATGTGAGAGGTCTAATTGCCATGAGCCATTATAATAATTATACAAGTACACGAGATTAAGCCCAACTTAAAGTAAAAGCTTGCTTGGAACTGCCAACAAATCCAGCATCTTCAAGTGGTCGGTTTAATGTGAGATGTCTTATGCATGTGTGTGTACGTGTATGTGTGTGTGTGCGCGTGCGTTTTTGTTTGTGTGAAGTAGGTATGCCTTGAGAACGTATTAAGTGGCTAACCTACCTTGTGTAGGTATTGAGTAGTTAGGATTAGGTCCATTCCTAAAGTTCGCAGTTTGGTTTAGGACCAAAGTCATGAGACTCGCCCTTACAAACATTAAGTGGTCACGAGTAAGCCTTTCTCTTAAAAAGGTATTAAATGGTCTTAAACTAAAATAATAAACGATATACCTTTGAGTGGGGTAGTTCTCCAGAAGTTTTCTGCTTTCTCTCTGGGGGGATTATGAAGGCATACCTAAAGAGATGGGTAGTTTAAAATTTTCTAAAGTGCTTCCTGTCTAAGGGAAGTATTAAGTGGCTAAGAGTTCACCCATAATACTAGATAAATAGTAATGTATGGGTCCGCTGGAGGGTCTTAAATGATAATGAGTGTCTACCTAAACCAGCATTAAGTAGCAGTTTACTATTTTTCATATTACAAGAGAGAGAGAATTTAATCGCGTTGACGATTATAAGACGAAGTCTTAAGTGACTAGGGTTGCTATAGGTCTTAAGTGATCAAAGGGATCCACCCATAAATAAGTATTTATCTATTGGCCTTAAGTGACCAAATGGTAGTCCTTCTCGTTGGTTAGGAAGTAATAATAGAATCCTCCCTTATAAATGAGTATGTTGGTGTAATAATCCGAAACTTTAGCAATAATTTATTTAGGTATTTAATTAGATTTCCAAAAATGGAATTTGATAATGAAACTTGCATAATTGCATTCATGACGGAATTCAGGTCAACTTTTATGTTTGGAACCTCACGAATGGAGCATATGGAAAAGTTATGAACAAAATACGAAAATGGAAGGAAAAGAAATAAACAAGATATATAATATATTTAATACCATTTATAAGCCACCCTCACTGGGTAGGTCGACCCTGGGGTCGATCGGGCTGTCGACCTCTTAGTCGATTGAGCCTAGTAACGACTAGGGCTTGAGGGTTATATATCTCTACTAATAATACAAATACTTGGACCGTGGTGAAGCTTTTTTGTAATACCTAAATTGCCTACCTATGATGTTCGAAATAAGTGTCCTGCTGGGTGGTATTGTCAATTTGTTTCGCCACTTAACAACTACAAGCATCATCCCATGATTTACTCAGCAGTCTCTCAATTGTCTCAAGTAACTACTCATCCATTATCTTACTGAAATGAGATCCGTATCTTATACTTTTTCTTTTAAATCTAGAAATCATCTGCTTTTAGGTTCAAATATGAAATTAAGGCAAAAGCTAGCAAATTTAAATTGAAGTCTGCCGAAACGTACGTCACGATGAGAAGTTATTGAGATGATTACTGAAGCATTATCAAGTAGCTTATGAATCAGATTGCTTGGAGACTTATGGCGGAAGAATTTGATGAATTTGCAATAGAAATGTAAGATGCTTCCCAATTTAAGATCACAAACTTACATCAATAATTTACCAATTTGTTTTCTAGGGTTTTATTATTAGTCTGTTACGCTCAAATTCAATTTTTTGATTTTTCTATTTAGAGTGTTATGTTCAAAATTTGACTCATTTTGGTCATTCCTTTTCTATCACATTTTTATCTTACAGACATAATTATGCCTTTGTTTTGTGTTCCTACTTATATAGTGAAGTACTAATTGCATGCTTTCGTTCCCGCTTGCTCAGGGTTCAGCTTCATCGATAGTAAAACGATTCGTACTACTAATGATTGCATTGATTAGCCTCAAGAATGTTGAATATTACAAGCAACAAAGACATTCTGCGAAGTGGTTAGTTTTATGTACCTTTTTTTGTAAATACTACTTACTACTATCTTTTTTATTGTCGCCTATAATGTATTTGCCAATAGTTTTCTCTCAAATAGGAAACTAAAAGTAAATTATGTTTATCTACTTTCATAAGAACAATTGTTGATAAATTAAACATATTTGTTATCATTTATTCTGCAATGATTGATAGTTTAGCATGCATAGACTTCTTTGTTCCATGTGAAAAGTTGCTTAAGTTGTACTACATCTGTTGAATATATAGTAGCAATTTAAGAAAACTGTCATTATTATGAATGTGTGTGCCATAGTATTTAGGGCGATTAGAGGTTCTGTATATGCAACTTTCAACTTTAATGCTTACTAGGGGGCATTAATTACTTATTACTATAATTTGGTTTAGAAGATACTTTCTGCAAATACACCTATGTACACATTATGGGTTTGTAATGCTTCAATTTTATTTTCTTGCAAATTGTACTTAAATGTTGTTTATATAATGAGCACCTCTTTCCGATCATCTTTTCAAGGCTTCTATATTGCTCATGATTAAAAGAAAAGAGGGTCCTGACCTGATTAAGAGATAAAAGTTGCTAATTTGCATCATAACTTATTGTAGATACTCATGAACATGAATTTGTTTATAATGCATGTTCTGTTTAACAATGTTCTTAAATAATAACCAAGTTCAGTCTGTTTGAAAACTGTATTTGTCAATGTTAAATTCGCTGTTTTAAGTCTGACATAATACAAATGACTATAAAAGTAATTCAGTTGCTAATATAAAGTTGCGTTTACATGATAATTGGAATATGTTGCAGATTCGTGTGAGAAATAAAAAAATAACTTGAATCTGCTGTAGAACTACATGAGAAATAATAGACAAATGTTTGACAACGAGTTCAGGTGTCTATTTTCCCTATATGTATTTGCCTAAGCTTCTTATATATGGCATTGGAGTAATTTGGAAATAATAAATTTCATTTAACTATCCTCACTAGTGACACCTAAAAGTAGTCATGCATGTAACTGAAGTTTTTGAATATGCTTAAAAGCATGACTACAATGTCTGTCTGATGGCAAAATGCCAACAGTTTTTTTTTCTTTTCTCCTTCTCAATTTTTCCTATTATTTTAATTCCTACATATTCCAATTGTTAGACATGATATTTTAATGGATTTGTGTTAAGTGATTCAATTTCCTTTCGATAGTAAACCAAATAAGTAATTGATATTTTAATGGATTTGTTTAGAACCATTTATAGACTTTTGTCCCTAGCATGAGCTTGGCTGTTAGGAATGCGTGTGGTTTGTTAGGTCTTCTTTCTTATTCTTTTAGTTGTACATTTACGATGTACAAAATATGGGAAACTTATATGTAATACTAATTCCTCTTTATGAATTTGTAGGTCAACATCTATAAGCTCCACGCAAGTTCCATTGAATCAAAAATTCGCAGAATAAACTGCATATAAAGGTAAAAAAAAAACTATTCCACTATGTTTTTTAATTTACAGCAGTATACTCTTTTAATTCTTCTTATATAAAGTTGAGTTTTTTAATTATTATTCATTATATTTGACTCATGTGTAATTGACAGGTTTATGCATCATGGAGCGCAAACTCACCGATTCACCTAGGTGTCGCATCATATTGCTTAAATTGTCCTAATTTCTGGCATCTTCGAGTTTGCTCAATTCATCAAATGGTACTTAACTTTGAAGTTTTCATAGAATTGAATGTAAATATTGTTAAAAAAAGATATTTGCATCAATTGTTAGTAAATATTTATAGTATTATTGCATAAAGTAAGAAGCTATATGTAGAATTAAACTAGCAGTATTATTGACTCTTAACTATGTTATGCTCTTATTCACGAGTAGAGAAAGCAAGTCCTAATAGAAGTATACTTAGATAATAATAGTTTATAATAGCTACAAGCGGTCTCGGGGATCTGTTACATACTTATCCTCCATTAGGGGCTATTTAGTTTGACTATCATGATACAAGGGTTCATATTTACACGGTTGTACACGTTATGTCTTTTATATTAATGCATATATTTGTGGTGGATTATCCCTTTATATTATGCACTCTAGCCAACAACATTTCAAAATGTGAGAGACAAGTTTATGCATGTATTACAGAAAGCGCGAACAAGTGCGAACAGATGTTGTCACATCAACAAGTGTACTTAAAGAATTGGTAGTTTACATGTTTTCCCCCTATTTTATAAATTATTATTATATGTGGATGGTAACAATAATTTGTGTGCATAAGCTCAGTTTATAATATGTATAATAATGAGTTAGCAATCAGCAGTATTGGATGGTAACACTAATTTAGTTAGGGTGTCGTTTTAACAGAAAGAAAGAAGCAACTAAGAGATGATGGAAGCTATGTAAAAATTATTTTTTAAGCATATAATATCAGATTCTTCACTCAGTACCTAAGCATAGCTTTAAATACACAGTTATTGTATATACATCATCTGCTTCATATGACCTTTCCACTTATTCAATAGCATCAGAATCTTACTGCATTATTAGTTGTTTAACATTTCCTCTATTTGCAGTTAGAAGTTGGAGCTCCCTAAACCCATTGCTTCGTGGAAACCAACGCCAGCTATAACTAGATATTAAAGGTAAACTACATTGCTATTAGTAGTTGGACCATTATGAAAACCTCAACTCAGACCTTTTATTTGGGGAGGGGGGGAATTAATTTCTTTTGCTTATTTAACTTTTAAATGCACATTAGTTAAGCCAGACATTGCTTTATTGGAGTCGGTTTGTATTCAAACATTGTGTGTAATTACTAATTTGTTCCTTTTTTATGAAGTGGTGGTCGAGATTGTAATGTTTACAAGTATAGAAAATAATTTACAGTAAACCGAAACTGATAAGCAAGCGTGATTTCAATTATCTATCTTTGTATTATTTTTTTCCTTTGTTTTCTTTTTATAACCATTGAAGCTACAAATATCCCTGTGTATGTAATGGAAAATTAATCATAATTGTTGTTATCAAGATTCATATTAATATGAATCAAATATCTGAAAGTAACTTTGTGTTTGTTACTAGATGTGGCCATGTGAAAATGTTCAAGACATTATTGTTCGTATTTGTGAACTAAACGTACAATTATTGCTCTCATCAATATGGCACCATTATCTTAGAAGCACTAAGAAAAAGCAGCATGAACAAAATTTATTTCTTTAAGCTACACAAGCACCTTGACAGATTTTAGTTACTAAACAATACAAAATGGTACTACGGAGCATTGGACCAAGCAGTTTGTACATCTTTGCTGAAATGCTTCTTCGCCATTGAAGCAATATAAAAGTACACAACTAAACGCTCATTTCCTACTTTAATCACATTTGCCTATGCATACGTCCATCAGACGCGCACGCACACGCGCACACACATAGAATCAAGAACATCCAAATAGTGCAACATCTTTATAGCTTCCTCTCTCCTTCCACTAATACTCTCTCCCTCCACTAACTTAATTATAAATGTGCGGCTATGTTTGGAGTGCAATTAGGGTGCCAAGAAAGAGAGGTGTTGTGGAAACCACCTTATACATACATACATACATACATACACACATACATACATACATTATTTTGTATGAAAACGACTTCCTAAGCCTTTCTTCCACCATGTTTTCACTAGCGTTATGTTGTTGAAAGTTCTAAAATGTTAGTATGATGATGTAAATGGTGAAGAGAAGTAAGTACGAAAGAACGACAATACTAAAACGTGAATTGATAACAAAAACAATACTAAAAAGAAAAGTAGCATTTAGACAAATGGTAGATTTGTAGAGGGATGCGTGTATATATGTGTGTATGAGGGAAAGAGAGAGAATGTACAAAACTTTATTGTATCCATCGAAGTTATGTTGTAAAATCCAATGCTAAAAATAGTTGTTCTTAATACCAGGTAGACCTGGACACATGCAACGCACGTGCTGAAGTACTCATACATACATACATATATATATATATATATATATATATATATATATATATACATACATATCATAAAATCTTATATTATCAGACGGATCTTTATAAAATTAAATCTAAGGGTCCAGGGTGATTTCCACGCCTACAAATAAAGGGCTAGTCCCCTACTCTTTTGCTCATATTTTCTAAAGGCAGTAATGAAGCTCTATCATTTACAATTCTCCAGTGTCTTCTAAAATTCTAAACTATAAATCTATTCAAATAAGATAAACAAGGATTGTAGATATTGAATACAGATCTGTGCAAAAGGGTTGGTTCTACGAATAAGCGACTTATCTTATTGGATTTCCTTCTTTTTTCCTATTCTTCTTTCAGATCTACAAATCTAAATTTATGTTTGTAAATCCCCTTTGTAAATAAATTGCAGATTTGTCGGATTTGGGAATTGTAAGCCTAAAAGCTGTGTCAAATTCAGATTTGGTAGTTTTCAACTGAGTGGGAAATATATAGTTGTTTATAATAACTTATATAATTCATTTGTGTGGAATCTGAATTATACGCCTAAAAGTTCTTAGATTTATTTATTTTGTCAAATCTAAATATTATGAATATAGGTTAAGTATGAATTATCGGCCTTTTAATACTATATCATCATCTTGCCTACAACTATTCTTAGATTACTTGTGGTTATTGTAAACACCTTGGATCTGGAAATCTGTCCTAAAAATTATGATTAGACAATATAGAATTTTATTCCAAATTCGTAGGATTTGGGTGTTGATTTGTAATTGTGTAGTTTGGGTTAAAATAATAGTAATAATCTTATTTGTATTTGATATTGTTTGGGGTTTTACTAAGTTATTGTAATTTTGTCTTTTTGCTCTTTTTGAATAAAAGGGCATCATTTGAAATATACAAGGAGCATAAATAAATCAAATAAGAAGAGACACGCAAATTCACATATTTTTGTACATAGTTTGCAACATCTATTCTTAATAAGACATTAACCTATTTCCTTAGGATTTGAAATGTGTCAATTTTCCTTTTCAAATATTTTGGGCAAAATTTATAATAATTACGGTAAATAACTTGTTATAAGATTTTGGATCGTAAATAACATTAAACACAAAAGGGATATTTTGGTCGATAGTTTAGACCAAAACATAAATAATAAATGTTAATAAATTAAAATTAGTAACAACGTTAATTCAAATGCTTAAAATATAATATATATATGTATATATTAATCTTATCCGTCCAAATTAACGTAAATAATGCTATTATACTAAATAAACCATTGCTCCTTATTATGTGTTTGAATTTGAAGTGTTTCCGTTCCATTAAAATAAATGTATGGTAATAACTCCCATAATAAATGGAAAATAAATATTCATGACCATTGTAGCAATAAACATGGAATTTATTGATATAATAAAAGGTCATGAATAAGATAATAACTATTGTAACCATGTATGTTTTTGGGAAAATCAATTGAATAGGAAAATATTCCTAAATGGTTACAATCTGAACTGTGATTAGGAATAGGGATTGTAACTCCAAGTAGGGGAATAAATAAGTAATAAACTTATGTGTGTACATATATATATATATATATATTCAAATAAGAATCAAATGGAATTAAATTAATATAGAATTATTTGGGAGTTACAAATATTAGATTAGAGCTTAAATGGGATTGATATAAATGACATTTAATAGGATAATTAATGCCTTAGGAAAATATTACAGTTAGGATCATAAATGGTAAATTATCCAAATAGTAATAGTAAATAGAATTAAAAGTGATTAATAGGAATTGTTGTCATAATAGATGATAAGTCCAATATGGAAATGAAAAATTAAACATCCCAAGACATGAAGTTATTTGTTTCCTTATTTTATTCTAGTTAATCTAGAAATATTATAACTAGGAACAAGGGTTGGACTTAGTAGATTAATGATGCGAGGTCAGTTGCCTTATTCGATAGAAGTCTGCACTTTCCAACAGTCGAATATGCGTACAATTAATGTAATATAACATTAACCATAATAACCCATGAAGATAGTTAATTGTGTGGTGAGAATTATTTCCTAAAATCAGGTTTACTTCAAGTGTTAGGTATTAAGTGGTTGGAGGACCCACCTCCTGTCCAAAAAAAGAAACTATCAAAAGGATAATTCGTAAACATAGTCTGCTTTGGGATTAGAGGTATTAAGTAGTTATGTCCACCCATAAAAGTGTATTAAGTGGTCGTATAGTTTGTCTCCCCATAGATAAGAAGTATTAAACGGCTAATTGCTAGATCGGAAATCTTTGTGATAGTTCGCTTCCTCTAGGCAGTAAGTGACTAGGGATGGAGTCTGCCTTGGGATAAGGTATTAAATAACCGCTACGGAGGTACCATAGATCTTCCTATCCTTCGGGAAGTATTAAGTGACTAGAGATTATCCAATAAGGCCAACTAGATAGTAACATGGGGTCCGCCGAGGGATGGTCATAAATGACGAGATGTCGTCTACTTATCTTGTAGGTAATTAGTGACTCCTTACTATCTCTTTCCTTATGCGTGGATTGGGTATATTCGTGAATGAAGGAAGTCTTAAATTAGTATGAATTTGTAGCTAGTCTCCTCTAATTTATGTTAGTATAGGGTAAACCACCAAGTAAGGTATTAAGTGATCGATAGGTCTGCCTTGGGTCTTAAGTGATTGAAAGGATCTGCTCTTATCTTTGATATTGAGGTCTTATGTAACGAACCGCATTTTCAGCAACAGAATAATTAATTAATTTAATTATTTGAATAGTGATTTAGAGAATTAAAGGGTCGTTGAATTGAATTATAGTGAATATTTAATTTAATTTAATAATAGAATAATATATTTATTTCTGAAATAGTCAGAAATAGGGGAATTCACAATATTGTGTGAATGGGCAATATAAAATATATATAATTCAGTTTATATTGAATTGTATTGACGGATATATTTATAAAACGCCATTTGAACGTGTAATTTATATTATAATTATAATAGAGCTCGAAATGGCGCTGCAGTTCGCTATTTGGCGATTCGAACTTCAACTGGATATACAGGAGCCGTTTTAAGCCGGATTTCTGTGAAACAAGAAACGTGTGGAGCTGGTGGAGTATATCTTCCTAGTGAAAGAGAGAAATCAGGATTTCGTCGTGTAGATTTTTAGTTATGTCCAAATCAAATTTTCAGAAAAACAGCGCCGTAAAACCTTAATGGTTTATTTAATTTTATATAAGGATTTAAATATAAATCGACCATCGATATAACTCTGGTAATGGGATATCGAGCTGGAAATCCACAAATATTTATTCTGGCATAGTATGATATATATTGTGGATATATACGATAATATTTGTTTTTAAATATTTAAATTTAAACGTTTTTAAATATATTTATATATTTAAATGGTTTATTTTGAGCTTTAAAAATAGCCACTTTTGCAAACGACCTCAGAATTCGACGAAACCAATTTTGTTGGATTCGTAATATCAAATTTTTGCTAGATTTCAGTTTCCGTGATTTTTGGGGTCAGTGTGTGGTCGTACGAGATTTTAATGTGAAAAACAATCAATTTTCTGACTTTAAAAATACGTTGTGTGAGCAAACGGAGTCAGAATTTGACGAAACCAGTTTCGTTGGGTCCGCAATGTCAAACTATAGCTACAGGTCCATTTCCATGATTTTTTGGTATTGTATGTGCTCACAGTGATTTTTTAAACAGCTTATACAAATAGCGATTGATTAAAATAAAATAAAATAATCGAATAAAAAAATAATATACCATCCTATAAATACCGTATACATTCCTAACCCTAACCCTTACTTCCTCTATTCAGTAAAATCTGTGCCGCCACCACAGGCAAAAACCAACGTGAAACATTCCACTTCAAAAATCATTTTTAATTCATAGAAAAATCTACAAATCAAACCAAATGTATATTTGAACCTCTGGGTACTTTCTCTTCGCAACCGTACCCTCTTTTCTGAGTTCGACGTCAATTTCTGTTCGTTGAAAATACAACAGCGGGTCTAGGGTTGATGGATTCTTCGATTTGGAGCATGGTTTGAAGGAATTGAGTTGGTATTTGGGTTTGGTGTGTTGATTAGCACCTGCGTGGTGATTTTTGGAGAGTACGGTGCAAAAATGTGTCGGAACTGTACAGCGTCGAGGGTCTTTGAAGCCGAGAACGGAACCTGGTTCTTGAGCGCGGATGATAGGAGGATGGCGTGGGTTTAGAGAGGAAGGAAAGGGAAGGAAGTTGATGTGTTTAGTTTGTGAATTGGTGGAAGAATGGAGGAGTTTGGATGGTAGAAAGTTTTCAGTTATGGCCATGAGAATGGAGCTCCTGAGTCGCGAATGTCATTTGGAAGGATGAGTACTGTAGCAGTCGGGTGAAGGGATGTTGGGCTGACTTTTATAGGTGAAGCCCATTTTTTTTAAATTAAATAAAATCCGTTTTAATCCAACTTCGTGTTCAAACTTGTATATTGAATATCTCGTTCATACTGAATCAGAATTTCGAACGGTCGGATCCGTTGGGATCGTAGGAACGGTGGCTACACCATAGAACTGACCGGGAGTGAATTTGAGCTCGTTTGGATTTACGTCGAATTTAACGCCTGAATCAAATCAATGACCAATTATCGTTATTTAACGATAACCGTTCAATGTGAGTAACTCTCACTAACTCTGATCAATCTATATTTCTATAAAGTATTATTAGAGTTGAAATTATTGGTTGCTTTGTTGTGTGTTGGTTGTTTGCTTGAACTACTAGTCAGTTGGCTGAAATCATCGATAACGATATATATATAAATCGTATCGAAATATTGACTCTGTTTATCAGAATATTTTATACTCATGTTATTGACGTGGACTGACATCTGTGGATGCAGGGGATCAGGTTGGAGGGACCCAACTGGGTTCCTCAACATTTATTTTACAATTTTCATATAATTTGATATATGATGTGTTATATCATCCATTATTGATTTGGTGTGTTTGAATGATGACCGATCATTTTGATTTGATATTTTTACACCATAAGTGATACGATAAAATGAAAAGGGAAATTTTCAAAGTATATTTGAAAATAGATTACTTATATATATAATCAATGGATTTTATATATGAAAGGAAAAAGGATTTATAAAGGAAAATCATTTTTGTAAATCAAAGAAATAGAGGAAAAATATTGGTAAAACCAATATAGAAGAATATTTGTAAAATAATTACAAAAGGAACAAAAAGAGAAGCATCTGAGAGATAGTTACAAATGAAATTAGGAAGAAATATTTGTAAACATTTCAAATGGACTAAAAGGAAAAATGAATTTAGAAAATGAACTGAGTTATAAAAGGAATTATTTATTTTGGAAATAAATAGAATAATGAAATACTTGAAAATGGATAAAAGTGTAATAAAGGAGAATTTTACACTAAGAAGAGTTTAGACCCGTGCTTCGCACACGGGCAAGCAGAATACGAATTCAAAGAGAGAATTTAAGAGAAATCTGTTTTAACAGATAAAATGAGAGGTTGATTTATAAATAAAGTTTTTATTAATTAATTAATTAAATTATTTATCATTGGATAAATAAGAATATATAAGTCAGGACTTATATAAGGGAATAAAAATCGATTTCCACATCGATATTTGAAGCTGAATATGTAAGAAGAGAATTCTTCGAAGAAGAGTTATTCGAAGTGAAGTTATCGGATATCAGTTTATTCGAAAGGAAATTTATCGAACATTAGTTGTTCAAAAAGGGGTTAATCCAATAGGGTTGATTCAATAGAGTTAAACAGGAAAGTTAAACCGTTAGAGTTAAACTATTAGAGTTGAACTGTTAGAGTTAAACCGTTAGGGTTAAACCGTAGGGTTAAACCGTTGGAGTAAACATTTAGAGTTATTTAGTTAGAGTTAACCAATTAGAGTTAATCAGCTAGAGTTAATCGATTAGAGTCTAATCGAACTAGAGTTATCCAAATATAGTAATCGAATGAGGGATGATGGAATATTAGTTAATCAATTAGATTTGCTCGAATTTGGTTATTCGAGATAGAGTTAAACAGAAGTAGTCATTTAAGATAAGCTACCAGTGAGCACGACTGCTAGCGTAATTCGCAGGGCTGCAGATAGCCTAAGGTGGTCGGATGTTTCCTGAGGGAATCAGGCGTAACCATTGTGATCGCTGCGATCTAGAGTCGAGCGAATGGTGTCAAGTCAAATATTAGTTAATTGATAAAAGTAATTTAGTCGAGTTAATTAAGCCAAGTTGAGCTGATCAAGTAAGTTGGTCAAGTTGAGTTAATCAAACTAAGCTAATAGAATAAGAGTTAACCCAGTAAGAGTTAATAGAATAAGGATTATAGATTAGCATTAACCCAATAGGAGTGGATAAGTTCGTTGTTCTATTATTCAATCGAGATAGAGAATCAAAGTCGTAATAAAGTTATTATATTCGGATGCAGGGAATTATAACACCATTGTTATAATCAAGTGTTTTTCCGTACGAGAAGCGGATTTGTAAATAAAATCCGAGGATGTCGTAAAGAAGTGTTAAAGATTTAGAAAAATGAACTTTTCCTATTTCGAAGTTAGAAATGTTGTTCAGTTAAGGTCTGAGAGGTAACTATACCCCAACTTGATTGACTTCGTTTTTAACTAAGAAATGGTTAAGATTCGATGGTGAAAAGTGGTTAAGTGGAAACCAAATGAAGGAGATTTGGCATAGTGATGTTTATTCAAACATCTGTTTAGTCAAATGAAGGAGATTTGGAAATGTTTTCCAAATGAGAAGCAGAATTGTTTTCTGAATATAGAAACAAGAGCTGGAAATGTTTTCCAATGATAATGATATATATTTTCTAAATATAGTGAATAAGAAACATTAAACAACAGGAATAGGGAAATGGACGAATGAATGAAATGATGATTGTTCGATAGAATTTCCTTCGGGAAATAATATCGTTGTTTGCACACCGACATGTTTTCGTTTGATAGTTAACTCACCGACTATCAAAGTTTTGACCATTTAACGTTGTTAATATGGAGAGACCGGTTGGATTATTATCCAGAGAACCACTCCGTATTGGCATAAGCGTTGCGAATCAAGTATGCTGAATATATTGAAGACGGAGTTGTGCAAGGGCTATCCTGTTTACAGAATAGTGCCTTCGGTTTGTCCAGTCCCAGGAAAAACGTGAATGGAAGAATGTCTGACAGAGTATATTCAAAGGATCGCGTAAGTTGATCTCTTCAAACGTACTTACGTTTGGTGGCGGAGGAATTCGTTTCTCTTAGCTTTATACCCGTGGTATTTTTGGTGAAATCAATTTGTGATTTGGCGGGTATGACGATGTGGCATTCAAAGTAATGGAGGTGTGATCTGTCAAAAGATACGTTATGACCTCAAGCCTCATCAACCGGGAAAGGACAAAAATCGGGCAGGCAGCATGGCTAAGTCGGTCGCTCCGAAGTAGGGTGTATGATCACCTATCTAGAGAAAATTCCTTTTGTTCTTAAATCTATCGATGCTGTCCCATTTCGGGAGGCGGTTGCTGATCCCAACCGTCGGTGATATACATTCGATACACTCAAGCGAAATGAGTGGTCGGTCATGTGTGGGCCGGGTTGCAAGATGTTCTTGTTGAACCCAGTGTATTTGCCTCTAGAGATACACGTTCGGAAGGTGGTCCCATACCTTGTCAAGTTGGAATCCAATCCCCAATAAGTGCCCGCGAGTTTTGATTATATACTATATACGTGGAGCGTGAGATGCAAGCGTTCTGCTAGATTGCTAATTACTTGTGATTAGACATTATTATAATATCAGATAATATATGATTTCCACAAGTGTTTTGGGTTATCGTAAGGTAAAAACTGTCCGTATTTATGTGTGGATTGGTCTTACGATTATCTTTTCTTTTGAAAAGGATTTTGAAAAGTTAAGCCAAATGATTTGAGTTTACTCACACCAGTCCCATGACTGACCCAGAGTTTATTTTTTTTGTTTCCCTAAACTCTTGGGTGCCCAAATTTGTACGGGCAGTCAAGTAGTCAGGATTTACAGGTATACTTGGAGAGCTTGGAGCAGGAGGCTTCAGGACCTATGTAGCTATTGTTTATTCCGCTGTATTGTAAGTGTTGTACTCTGATAATGGTATTATATACATATACTGCATTTGATTTCAAGTTATGTTGTATATTATATTTTATTCGTTCCGCTGTGAGATTCGTGTTACTCTGATGTTGTGGTCTTCTTCTTCTTCTATTCTATTAGTTCTATCTTATCTATCCTCACCCTCTAATTTCTTTCTTGAACTATCCGGTAATTTCGACTTTTGATTGTTCGATAGGTGTTATATATCGGATAACCAAGGTCGCTTTTTCCCGGGTCGTTACAGTGGTATCAGAGCTGAAGGTTAAGTGATTACCTTGGCTCTGTGGCGTGACTCAATAGAGATGGGGTTAGTAATACCCTAGACTGAGTTTGAGTATATATATACGAGTGGACGTACTTGTTATTTGATATAAAATGGTTTTATATTGTGGAGATTTATTGGTTGAGTTGTTTATGAATTCTGGTCGATCAGTTTGATCCACTGTATCGATAGGGGTTTCTAAACGCTTGAATACGATGGACCGACACAGGATGTTTTGAAAAAGGGGTAAATAAAATAATTTTTCCCGAACTATATTTTGATATAAGCAAAGTATACATATTTGAAGTATTATCATATATTGGATGTGTTGGTTGTTATTATAATCAAATAAGATTATAAAAGTGAAGTGGTTATTTAAATAACCTAATAGAATTCATATAAGTGAAAGATATGAAATCAAGGGAATTGAATCTGAATTTAAATCAGAATTGAGATTAAAACTCTGGAAATGTGAAAAGTGCTTATAAATAGAATTGAATTAAGTGGGCAGAAGTTTAAGATCTTGGAAGGTTTTAAAATGTTTTCAAGCATTGAGAATGATATTTTGAAGTAATTTCAAATTTGAAATATTTAGAAATGGTTTTGAAAGTGATATAGTATTGAACTCACTTCGATAGCTGGAAAATAGATTCCGATGTTGATCCGGACATCATCGGTGTTCGTTTTCGAGTTTGTAAGTGACGGATTACTACCAAAGAGTTTGTTTTGAATTGTTTTGAGAAAACAAGTTGTTTGATATTCCAAATAAATATTTGATTTTTGGAAAAGGCTAAGCTGTTTAAAACTCCCAGAAACAGATTATTTGAAATAAACACAAAGTAAATAAAAATTTGCGAAAGCAAATTTGAAATAGAAATAAAGCCACTTCAGTGGAAATTGAATTGAAATTGATTTAGAATGGGATCAAGTAGAATTGGGCTGGATTAGAGATAATCTGGAATAGAAATGAATTATTGAGTAAGATATTTGAATTGAGATTGGAATTGCAGTTTGGTTGGAATTTTGCTGGGATAAGCGAATGGGTGTGTTGAAGATAAAAGTGATTTGAGTTTGACTGGGATGACAGTTGCATATGTTGGATTGGCAGCAGATGGAGGTGATATAATGATATGCCCGACAAAAAGGTGCACATTTATATTCATATGAGTTGATGAGATTTATGAGCCTGTTTGGCAAGCCGCTTGGCTGTTTGATTTTCTTTTGGATTGGAGAGGCCTGTGTGGCAGTTTGGGGATTTTCCCGATGCTCCCGGTACAAAGGAGGTGCTGGCGAAATTTTTTTGGAAATTTCGGGTGTTAGAAAATTTTCAGGAGTTTTGAAAATTTTTGTCTATAGAAATGAAGTAATAATTTAGTTGAAATAAATAAATTCAGTTGAAACTGAAATTAAAGAAGTAAACGAATAATTTGAAACTAGTTAATAGCGTTGTTCTCTATCTTAGCAATTTCGAGGACGAAATTATTTTAAGGGGGGAAGAATGTAACGAACCGCATTTTCAGCAACAGAATAATTAATTAATTTAATTATTTGAATAGTGATTTAGAGAATTAAAGGGTCGTTGAATTGAATTATAGTGAATATTTAATTTAATTTAATAATAGAATAATATATTTATTTCTGAAATAGTCAGAAATAGGGGAATTCACAATATTGTGTGAATGGGCAATATAAAATATATATAATTCAGTTTATATTGAATTGTATTGACGGATATATTTATAAAACGCCATTTGAACGTGTAATTTATATTATAATTATAATAGAGCTCGAAATGGCGCTGCAGTTCGCTATTTGGCGATTCGAACTTCAACTGGATATACAGGAGCCGTTTTAAGCCGGATTTCTGTGAAACAAGAAACGTGTGGAGCTGGTGGAGTATATCTTCCTAGTGAAAGAGAGAAATCAGGATTTCGTCGTGTAGATTTTTAGTTATGTCCAAATCAAATTTTCAGAAAAACAGCGCCGTAAAACCTTAATGGTTTATTTAATTTTATATAAGGATTTAAATATAAATCGACCATCGATATAACTCTGGTAATGGGATATCGAGCTGGAAATCCACAAATATTTATTCTGGCATAGTATGATATATATTGTGGATATATACGATAATATTTGTTTTTAAATATTTAAATTTAAACGTTTTTAAATATATTTATATATTTAAATGGTTTATTTTGAGCTTTAAAAATAGCCACTTTTGCAAACGACCTCAGAATTCGACGAAACCAATTTTGTTGGATTCGTAATATCAAATTTTTGCTAGATTTCAGTTTCCGTGATTTTTGGGGTCAGTGTGTGGTCGTACGAGATTTTAATGTGAAAAACAATCAATTTTCTGACTTTAAAAATACGTTGTGTGAGCAAACGGAGTCAGAATTTGACGAAACCAGTTTCGTTGGGTCCGCAATGTCAAACTATAGCTACAGGTCCATTTCCATGATTTTTTGGTATTGTATGTGCTCACAGTGATTTTTTAAACAGCTTATACAAATAGCGATTGATTAAAATAAAATAAAATAATCGAATAAAAAAATAATATACCATCCTATAAATACCGTATACATTCCTAACCCTAACCCTTACTTCCTCTATTCAGTAAAATCTGTGCCGCCACCACAGGCAAAAACCAACGTGAAACATTCCACTTCAAAAATCATTTTTAATTCATAGAAAAATCTACAAATCAAACCAAATGTATATTTGAACCTCTGGGTACTTTCTCTTCGCAACCGTACCCTCTTTTCTGAGTTCGACGTCAATTTCTGTTCGTTGAAAATACAACAGCGGGTCTAGGGTTGATGGATTCTTCGATTTGGAGCATGGTTTGAAGGAATTGAGTTGGTATTTGGGTTTGGTGTGTTGATTAGCACCTGCGTGGTGATTTTTGGAGAGTACGGTGCAAAAATGTGTCGGAACTGTACAGCGTCGAGGGTCTTTGAAGCCGAGAACGGAACCTGGTTCTTGAGCGCGGATGATAGGAGGATGGCGTGGGTTTAGAGAGGAAGGAAAGGGAAGGAAGTTGATGTGTTTAGTTTGTGAATTGGTGGAAGAATGGAGGAGTTTGGATGGTAGAAAGTTTTCAGTTATGGCCATGAGAATGGAGCTCCTGAGTCGCGAATGTCATTTGGAAGGATGAGTACTGTAGCAGTCGGGTGAAGGGATGTTGGGCTGACTTTTATAGGTGAAGCCCATTTTTTTTAAATTAAATAAAATCCGTTTTAATCCAACTTCGTGTTCAAACTTGTATATTGAATATCTCGTTCATACTGAATCAGAATTTCGAACGGTCGGATCCGTTGGGATCGTAGGAACGGTGGCTACACCATAGAACTGACCGGGAGTGAATTTGAGCTCGTTTGGATTTACGTCGAATTTAACGCCTGAATCAAATCAATGACCAATTATCGTTATTTAACGATAACCGTTCAATGTGAGTAACTCTCACTAACTCTGATCAATCTATATTTCTATAAAGTATTATTAGAGTTGAAATTATTGGTTGCTTTGTTGTGTGTTGGTTGTTTGCTTGAACTACTAGTCAGTTGGCTGAAATCATCGATAACGATATATATATAAATCGTATCGAAATATTGACTCTGTTTATCAGAATATTTTATACTCATGTTATTGACGTGGACTGACATCTGTGGATGCAGGGGATCAGGTTGGAGGGACCCAACTGGGTTCCTCAACATTTATTTTACAATTTTCATATAATTTGATATATGATGTGTTATATCATCCATTATTGATTTGGTGTGTTTGAATGATGACCGATCATTTTGATTTGATATTTTTACACCATAAGTGATACGATAAAATGAAAAGGGAAATTTTCAAAGTATATTTGAAAATAGATTACTTATATATATAATCAATGGATTTTATATATGAAAGGAAAAAGGATTTATAAAGGAAAATCATTTTTGTAAATCAAAGAAATAGAGGAAAAATATTGGTAAAACCAATATAGAAGAATATTTGTAAAATAATTACAAAAGGAACAAAAAGAGAAGCATCTGAGAGATAGTTACAAATGAAATTAGGAAGAAATATTTGTAAACATTTCAAATGGACTAAAAGGAAAAATGAATTTAGAAAATGAACTGAGTTATAAAAGGAATTATTTATTTTGGAAATAAATAGAATAATGAAATACTTGAAAATGGATAAAAGTGTAATAAAGGAGAATTTTACACTAAGAAGAGTTTAGACCCGTGCTTCGCACACGGGCAAGCAGAATACGAATTCAAAGAGAGAATTTAAGAGAAATCTGTTTTAACAGATAAAATGAGAGGTTGATTTATAAATAAAGTTTTTATTAATTAATTAATTAAATTATTTATCATTGGATAAATAAGAATATATAAGTCAGGACTTATATAAGGGAATAAAAATCGATTTCCACATCGATATTTGAAGCTGAATATGTAAGAAGAGAATTCTTCGAAGAAGAGTTATTCGAAGTGAAGTTATCGGATATCAGTTTATTCGAAAGGAAATTTATCGAACATTAGTTGTTCAAAAAGGGGTTAATCCAATAGGGTTGATTCAATAGAGTTAAACAGGAAAGTTAAACCGTTAGAGTTAAACTATTAGAGTTGAACTGTTAGAGTTAAACCGTTAGGGTTAAACCGTAGGGTTAAACCGTTGGAGTAAACATTTAGAGTTATTTAGTTAGAGTTAACCAATTAGAGTTAATCAGCTAGAGTTAATCGATTAGAGTCTAATCGAACTAGAGTTATCCAAATATAGTAATCGAATGAGGGATGATGGAATATTAGTTAATCAATTAGATTTGCTCGAATTTGGTTATTCGAGATAGAGTTAAACAGAAGTAGTCATTTAAGATAAGCTACCAGTGAGCACGACTGCTAGCGTAATTCGCAGGGCTGCAGATAGCCTAAGGTGGTCGGATGTTTCCTGAGGGAATCAGGCGTAACCATTGTGATCGCTGCGATCTAGAGTCGAGCGAATGGTGTCAAGTCAAATATTAGTTAATTGATAAAAGTAATTTAGTCGAGTTAATTAAGCCAAGTTGAGCTGATCAAGTAAGTTGGTCAAGTTGAGTTAATCAAACTAAGCTAATAGAATAAGAGTTAACCCAGTAAGAGTTAATAGAATAAGGATTATAGATTAGCATTAACCCAATAGGAGTGGATAAGTTCGTTGTTCTATTATTCAATCGAGATAGAGAATCAAAGTCGTAATAAAGTTATTATATTCGGATGCAGGGAATTATAACACCATTGTTATAATCAAGTGTTTTTCCGTACGAGAAGCGGATTTGTAAATAAAATCCGAGGATGTCGTAAAGAAGTGTTAAAGATTTAGAAAAATGAACTTTTCCTATTTCGAAGTTAGAAATGTTGTTCAGTTAAGGTCTAAGAGGTAACTATACCCCAACTTGATTGACTTCGTTTTTAACTAAGAAATGGTTAAGATTCGATGGTGAAAAGTGGTTAAGTGGAAACCAAATGAAGGAGATTTGGCATAGTGATGTTTATTCAAACATCTGTTTAGTCAAATGAAGGAGATTTGGAAATGTTTTCCAAATGAGAAGCAGAATTGTTTTCTGAATATAGAAACAAGAGCTGGAAATGTTTTCCAATGATAATGATATATATTTTCTAAATATAGTGAATAAGAAACATTAAACAACAGGAATAGGGAAATGGACGAATGAATGAAATGATGATTGTTCGATAGAATTTCCTTCGGGAAATAATATCGTTGTTTGCACACCGACATGTTTTCGTTTGATAGTTAACTCACCGACTATCAAAGTTTTGACCATTTAACGTTGTTAATATGGAGAGACCGGTTGGATTATTATCCAGAGAACCACTCCGTATTGGCATAAGCGTTGCGAATCAAGTATGCTGAATATATTGAAGACGGAGTTGTGCAAGGGCTATCCTGTTTACAGAATAGTGCCTTCGGTTTGTCCAGTCCCAGGACAAACGTGAATGGAAGAATGTCTGACAGAGTATATTCAAAGGATCGCGTAAGTTGATCTCTTCAAACGTACTTACGTTTGGTGGCGGAGGAATTCGTTTCTCTTAGCTTTATACCCGTGGTATTTTTGGTGAAATCAATTTGTGATTTGGCGGGTATGACGATGTGGCATTCAAAGTAATGGAGGTGTGATCTGTCAAAAGATACGTTATGACCTCAAGCCTCATCAACCGGGAAAGGACAAAAATCGGGCAGGCAGCATGGCTAAGTCGGTCGCTCCGAAGTAGGGTGTATGATCACCTATCTAGAGAAAATTCCTTTTGTTCTTAAATCTATCGATGCTGTCCCATTTCGGGAGGCGGTTGCTGATCCCAACCGTCGGTGATATACATTCGATACACTCAAGCGAAATGAGTGGTCGGTCATGTGTGGGCCGGGTTGCAAGATGTTCTTGTTGAACCCAGTGTATTTGCCTCTAGAGATACACGTTCGGAAGGTGGTCCCATACCTTGTCAAGTTGGAATCCAATCCCCAATAAGTGCCCGCGAGTTTTGATTATATACTATATACGTGGAGCGTGAGATGCAAGCGTTCTGCTAGATTGCTAATTACTTGTGATTAGACATTATTATAATATCAGATAATATATGATTTCCACAAGTGTTTTGGGTTATCGTAAGGTAAAAACTGTCCGTATTTATGTGTGGATTGGTCTTACGATTATCTTTTCTTTTGAAAAGGATTTTGAAAAGTTAAGCCAAATGATTTGAGTTTACTCACACCAGTCCCATGACTGACCCAGAGTTTATTTTGTTTTGTTTCCCTAAACTCTTGGGTGCCCAAATTTGTACGGGCAGTCAAGTAGTCAGGATTTACAGGTATACTTGGAGAGCTTGGAGCAGGAGGCTTCAGGACCTATGTAGCTATTGTTTATTCCGCTGTATTGTAAGTGTTGTACTCTGATAATGGTATTATATACATATACTTCATTTGATTTCAAGTTATGTTGTATATTATATTTTATTCGTTCCGCTGTGAGATTCGTGTTACTCTGATGTTGTGGTCTTCTTCTTCTTCTATTCTATTAGTTCTATCTTATCTATCCTCACCCTCTAATTTCTTTCTTGAACTATCCGGTAATTTCGACTTTTGATTGTTCGATAGGTGTTATATATCGGATAACCAAGGTCGCTTTTTCCCGGGTCGTTACATCTTAAGTGGCTACGTAGAAATAATTTATCTCCTTATGGAATAGTGAGTAGTTGGAAGCACAACTCTTAATTTTTGATAGTTGGTTCTAAGGTGGTTTAAAGGTTTCATGCTTATGCCTAAATGTTTCAACTCAATATTACAACATCGCTATCTTTGAGGATACAACCCTGGGCATGCTAGTTAGTCTTCATGCGTAAATCTTTACAAGGTAGGATAGAATTACTAGCCTTGTTAGACATATGTTTTGGTTGAGACCAAAGGGGATACACTTGTTTATTGTAGACAATGTTATACATTTTCTACTCATCAGGACTTGTTATTCTGACTCCCTCCTCATAATAACTCTCAGGTTTGCATCGAGGAAGATAGGTCTTTGCAAGTATGCAAGTTCATTTTTTAGTTCTTGTTCCCTCATGCTCGATATCAATGTGGCGATTTTCTTAAAGGTAGTTTCCTTAGTCGGTATTAGTTATACTATCTTGTCTTCGCTGTGAGTTAGTTTTTATTTTACTTTGATCATGCTCATGCTCATTATTTGCAGGTACCAGATTTATACCCTCTATGCTTGGATGGGTTTGAGTGTCGATGTTTGTCAAAATTCGGGTACATAAAGGTGTGGGGTGTTACATTTTGTATCAGAGCTTAAGTTTAGATGATCAAAGGAATTAATAAATTAGGATTAGTGAGAGAACGTATTCGAATTCTTTTCTGTTTTCTTTCGTCTTTCTTGCTTAACTCCAAATTATTTCGATGATGAGATAATCGTGAGCCTATTTAATTAAGATAGGAATTAGAAGTATTTTAAGTTCGAGTATTCGACCAACCCCGATTAACCCAGCGGTGTGTTTGGTGATTTTATTTTGAAGAGCATGAGGACGACGTATGGTGAATCCCATGGATTTAAGCTTGGTGACTGAACGAAAAGCTAGCTACGACCAAGATAGTCGTGATTTATTGTATTTGGTTCTGTTTGGGAGTTCCATTCGATGACCATTTTCTAGGTCTTAACCGGAAAGTTCACGATTAATGTGCCGTTATAGTCCAGATATTTTTTTTGATAGAATTATTGATTTAAATTCTAGCTCTTTTATTCATAGAGACTTCAATTTTTAAAACTGATTCATGAAACTAAAAGGGATTTTAGAAATTTTAAACTATGGTTTTCGAAAAGTTATTTTATAAATTAAATTTGGCCATATTTCGAATCGTTGGGTTTTGTGAAATTTTAATAAATAATCCATTTTGGTATAAAGAAAGGATTTGAAAATGATAAGGAATAAGCCTTGAAATCCAGAAACTACAATTACCCATTCCTCCTGATTTTTAATATTCCTCTTTTCGAATATTTTGGATGATTTATAGAAATTATCACAAATAACTTTTTTGAGATTTAAAAGTCTCAACAATCCAGAACATGGATTGGTTGTTACGACCCATAGTATAAACTGGAATGTAAATTTTTTAATATAGATTTATACCATGAGATAGTCAGTTAAAAAATAAAAATTTAATATCGAAAGGTTTTCAAAATTTTCTCTTGGAAAATATTAAGTCAATTTCTATTCATCTTGGAGTATTTGATTTCGTAAATCATTCATGTCGTTTGTCAGCTAGATAAAGGGGAAATCTGTTTTATTTTATTTCAGATTTCTAGCTGAGTTTTCTTTTGAGATTTCGTTCATTCATTTGATGATCACAGTCGTTTGGAAAATTATTTCTTGACTTGATGGACGGTGGACGTCAGCACGAGATTTCCAGTAGAGTCAGGAAAGTGACACGCTTTTATTATAATTTTGCAAAGCCGAACTGTCCCGTTGGGCCAAGGTTCAGGTCGCTCCCAAAGGGGCAAGCGGTCAACCATCCTCCTTTATTACGGTCGACAGCTTTACCCGTTTGGGTGTGACCCGAGCCTTGAGCGATGTGTGTATTGCTCCCTAATAGCCAAAACCTTATTAACTTCATCTTCCTCCTTTTTCTAGTAGTAGAACCCACTTCCCCAACCTCCTCCAAGCCAAAAAACCGAGATTTTGAGCTTGTTCCTCCTTTAATCACTACAAAAATTCTTACGTCTTAGATCTAGCTACTCATATACTACAAATATGTTGGTCCTTCATCAATTTCTCAATGGCCCTTCTTCGAGCTTCGAACATCCTTGCGTAGCTCCCCGATCTCACGCCTTAGGAGGATGCATCGTTAGACCGCAACCCGAGGAGGACAGAAACTTATTTGAAAATGGAACATTTCGATTTTCACCAAGGACACCAGTGAAATTCACTAATTTCTCACCTTTTCACCTGGAGGAGCTATTAGTCGCCAAAGGCCTGTCACCGATCCTGCACCATAACACTTTCGAGCGTGAGTTCAATCCTCGTTGTATCCGTCTTTTTAACTCCCGGGTAGCCATCAACTTTGATGAAGGTTCTAATTTTATTTGGTCTGAGGTGAAAGGGACCTATATTGAGTTCACCGACCATGATTTGGCTGAGAACTTGGATATTTCGGTTGTTGAAACGACCTAAAATTCCCCTTGCGGAAAATCTCGAATTGCTTTGAGTGAGAAAAGAGTTCTCACCTTGGTTTGTACTTTGTCGGTGTTTAAATGTTCGGGCTCAATTTTGGTCCAAAATTGAACTTGCTCCAAATTTGGCAAAATTAGTATCTATGCGAAGGTCTCGACTCACTGATCGCAGCAAACCCTTTTTTGCGCGATTTCGAGTTCGTTACAACAAGTTATGAATTTCTGAAGTTCGAACGAATTAAATAATTAATTAAAATTACCGAAAATACCCAAAAATTCAACTTCCTCCAAATTGGATGAATTTAGTGTTCACGCAAAGCTCTTGTCGCCACGATCGCAGTGGATCTGAAATCATCAGATTTTGAGTTCGTATGAGAGAGATATACAATTTCAAAGTTTGAATTACAAAACTACCCCAAATCTCGGTCAAACAGCCCTCACCACCTTTGACCGCCGTTTTCCCGCCGCCTGGAGCCACCTGATGTCACCGGACCACCGCCAACCTCTTCGTCTTGGCGAGACGCACCACCACCAAAAAGCGCCGCCCCTGACTCCGCCTCCGCCGGCCGGAATTCGCCCGAGACTGTCGTTTGGTTCACGGGTCCCACAGGCCACGCCTCTTATCCAAATGACCTAAAAATTTCTGAGCACCTTCTCCTTGTGTAGACGAAGAACTTTCGTGTTTGGCCCTTCGCCTGATTCTTCCCGGATTGGCCGGAAATTGATCATCTATGTTCTGAGCTCGCCGGAATTTTCTGTTTTGCTCTAATTCAGTTTTTCTCGATTTCCGTGCCCTTCCATCGACTTTCGGACAAAACTTTCTGAAGCAAAGTTGTAGATCTTTGTCTCCTCTACAATTTCTTTCATTGCGCCATCCTACAATTCTTCACGGTTTGGCCAGAAAACACCAAAATCCGAAACTGACTTTTTGCAATCAAACTCAGATCCCGGCGAATCCGTGCAACGATAGGTCTTGATTTTTCGTGGTAGATAGAGGATAAGAAGATGAACAAAACCCAGAAAGGGTTTGATCTAATTTTGTTCGGATTTGGAGTTATAAATTATTTAGTTTTAGGGTCTTTTGTGCAAAGAATATTTTTAGAGTGGAGGCTATGGAATATGAAGAAAATGAAGATGGAGGAGGCTATGTTATGTTTAGGGTTCAGCTTATGGCTGTGAAAAGATAATATTTACGTAGGTTATAAACTCAATTAGGCCCAATTACCCTTATGTACATATATTAATACATTTTTTTGTCCGCTTTTCATAGTTTAAAAATTCGTGTTAACATCTACGAATTCCATCGTAATTGAAAATTGAAACATAAATATTCCTTGAAATTACGAATTTAAAGAAATTGGTTTCGTCATTTTCCGAGTCCGTATGAATTAATAATGAATTTTTAAAGTCTGAAAATTGGCCGTTTTCACTGAAAAATCAATTATAATTACATATTAATTCTAAAAATTCCATAAAAATCATTTCTAGCTTTGTTTTGATGATACGAACCCAAAAAAATTAATTTCGTTGAATTTGAAAACCGTTTGCAAAACTTCACTTTTCAAGGCGTATATATTTTATATTTAAAAATATATTTTTATATGAATAATTTCCGAAACTAAAAATATATAAGTGTTTATACTTTTTCAATGCAGAAACATCATTTTGAACTGAATGGAAGTGGTTTCGAGTCCAAATTCATTCGTATGCAAAAAGTAGTCTTTTGGGCCATATATTTTAATATATAAAAATTCCATAGCGTTTTTCTGAAATTTTAAATTTGCCATAACTTACAAATTATAAACTGAAATCTTAATTTCTTAAATTCATTGGAAAGATATCGTCAATACGATCCTATTGTTTCTTGTTTCGTCCAATTCTGAATTATAATGAATTTTATATATTTTCCCAAAGTTGAAAATCGAATACTGAAATTACCGCGCCATTTCAGGCTCGAAATATAATTAATATAAATTATACGCTCTAACTTCGATTTAAAATAAATTATTTCGCCGTTATTATTTAAAATACATTATTTTAAATGTACTAAATCCTTTAAATTAACTAAAATAAAAATTTTAAATTTGCCCCAAAATTTCGGGTCGTTACAATCTCCCCCACTTAAAATCTTTTCGTCCTCGAAAAGGAACGAAGCTAAAAGTTGTTTACTTAATTAACTCAATATTCATTCTAATCAATTTTCAATTCAGTTCAATATTGAATTCAGTCTAGTTAAATGTATCATTCTATTATATATTGGTTTTGTTAATTACCATTTCAATAATTTTATTAGTTAAACTAATAATCAAACATCATAACCAGCAGTCAATTAGGTGATTAACTTTTCAAACATATATAGCTTTAATATATATAGATAAAAATCATATTTTTAGTGCAAATCATAGCAAATAACCCTATCTAGTTTTTGTTCTCATACCAGTCAATTGGAAATATATAGATATCCCACTTTCGAAACTCGAACATAAACACTGATGACGTTAGCAATCATTAGAATCATTTCCGGGCGACTAGAGTGTGATTCTATATCTATCCAGTATATTAAAACTTCGAATATCCATTAATTACTCGTCTATTCAAAATCTTTATATACTCGACTGTCCAAATAAAATATAATAATATATCAAATACGGATTTTTAAGATAAAAAATTTCAAAATATTAAATTTGTTTTCTTATTTATTTTAATGAAAATAATACTCTTCACACTCGTTCTAGGATACTTCTGATCCTATCTCTAACGAGTTATTCTTATTGGATATTACTAATCCAATCTCTGATGAATTCTTTCGTTCGGTTCTAATGTGTTTTGTTCTCAAGCTCTGTAAACCAAAGCTTTGATACCAAAATGAAACGACCCAAAATTCCCCTTGTGGAAAATCTCGGATTATTTTGAGTGAGAAAAGAGTTCTCACCTTGGTTTGTACTTTGTCGATGTTTAAATGTTCGGGCCCAATTTTGGCCCAAAATTGAGAAATTTGGCAAAATAAATGTCTGTGCGAAGGTCTCGACTCACTGATCGCAGCAAACCCTGTTTTGCGCGATTTTGAGTTCGTTACAACAAGTTATGAATTTCTGAAGTTTGAACGAATTAAATAATTAAAATTACCGAAAATACCCAAAAATTCAACTTCCTCCAAATTGGACGAATTTAGTGTTCACGCGAAGCTCTCGTCGCCACGATCGCAGAGGATCTGAAATCCTCAGATTTTGAGTTCGTATGAGAGAGATATACAATTTCAAATTTTGAATTACAAAACTACCCTTAATCTTGGTCAAACAGTCCCTCACCACCTTTGACCGCCGTTTCCCGCCGCCTGGAGCCACCTGAAGTCACCTCACCACCGCCAACCTCTTCGTCTTGGCGAGACGCACCACCACCAAAAAGCGCCGCCCTGACTCCGCCTCCGCCGGCCGGAATTCGCCCGAGACCTCCGTTCGGTCCGCGGGTCCCACAGGCCATACCTCTTATCCAGATGACCTGAAAATTTCTGAGCACCTTCTCCTAATGTAGACGAAGAACTTTTGTGTTCGGTCCTTCGCCTGATTCTTCCCGGATTGGCCGGAAATTGATCATCTATGTTTTGAGCTCGCCGGAATTTTCTGTTTTGCTCCAATTCAGTTTTTCTCGATTTCCGTGCCCTTCCATCGACTTTCAGACAAAACTTTCTGAAGCAAAGTTGTAGATCTTTGTCTCCTCTACAATTTCTTCCATTGCGCCATCCTCCAATTCTTCACGGTTTGGCCAGAAAACACCAAAATCCAAAACTGACTTTTTGCAATCAAACTCAGATCCCGGCGAATCCGTGCGACGATAGGTCTTGAATTTTTCGTGGTAGATAGAGGATAAGAAGATGAACAAAACCCTAAAAGGGTTTGGTCTAATTTTGTTCTGATTTGGAGTTATAAATTGTTTAGTTTTAGGGTCTTTTGTGCAAAGAATATTTTTAGAGTGGAGGCCATGGAATATGAAGAAAATGAAGATGGAGGAGGCTATGTTATGTTTAGGGTTCAGCTAATGGCTGTTAAAAGATAATATATAGGTATGTTATAAACTCAATTAGGCCCAATTACCCTTATGTACATATTAATACATTTTTTTGTCCGCTTTTCGTAGTTTAAAAATTCGTTTTAACACCTACGAATTTCATTGTAATTGAAAATTGAAACATAAATATTCCTTGACACTACGGATTTAAAGAAACTGGTTTCGTCATTTTCCGAGTCCGTACGAATTAATAATGAATTTTTAAAGTTTGAAAATTGATCGTTTTCACTGAAAAATCAATTATAATTACATATTAATTCTAAAGATTCCAGAAAAATCATTTCTAGCTTTGTTTTGATGATACGAACCCAACAAAATTAATTTCGTTGAATTTGAAGATCGTTTGCAAAACTTCACTTTTCAAGGCGTATATATTTTATATTTAAAAATATATTTTTATATGAATAATTTCCGAAACTCAAAATATTTAAGTGCTTATACTTTTTCAATGCAGAAACGTCATTTTGAACTGAATGGAAGTGGTTTCGAGTCCAAATTCATTCGTATGCAAAAAGTAGCCTTTTGGGCCATATATTTTAATATATATAAATTCCATAGCGTTTTTCAGAAATTTTAAATTTGCCATAACTTACAAATTATAAACTGAAATCTTAATTTCTTAAATTCATTGGAAAGATATCGTCAATACGATCCTAATGTTTCTTGTTTCGTCCAATTCTGAATTATAATTAATTTTATATATTTTCCCAAAGTTGAAAATCGAATACTGAAATTACCGCGCCATTTCAGGCTCGAAATATAATTAATATAAATTATACGTTCTAAATTCGATTTAAAATAAATTATTTCACCGTTACTATTTAAAATACATTATTTTAAATATACTAAATCCTTTAAATTAACTAAAATGAAAATTTTAAATTTGCCCCAAAATTCCGGGTCGTTACAGTTGTTGGAGCGAATTTCGACAACATTGAGGCAACGGACTCTCGGATCATCTCTCGCCTCTTTGTTGGAGTTGTCGGTGCTTAGGACATTTATAATTAATTTGCGAACCATCATCCGTCGTGTTGTGCAATTTATTCGGCACAACATTATTCCTAAGACGGGAAGCCTCGACTAGATATATCCTTCAGTGCGTCCAACCACTTAGACTTCACTGGCGGCGTAACTATCAATTGGGCGCACGCATTGATGATGCACCACTCTGAGGTACTCCAAGGACCCACTTCCCATATAGTCATCTTATACCCGTGCCTTCCGACACTTTCAGTGAATCTTCATAGCGTATTGGCGTTCAAGAAGACCCCAATCGCCATTGATCGTTCCTCTCTACGAAGGATGGGCATCCAACTGCCCACCGCTTCTTCTCTTGCTCCAGTTTCTACATCTCCCGCTCCAGTCGAGCAGCAGCAGCCAACCGCAGTAGACCAGTAGAGCCTTGAGCTTGACACCCTCCGTCATATCTAAGTAGAGCTGCGCAAGGTTCACTGGGAACAACATCGACATACACACAAGATTGGATGCATTTCTTCTTTGCTACGTTCCTGACACGAACATGATAATTTATCGAGTTCCATCTGTGGTGCCCAACCTTCTCGTAGCCTATAGGTGGTATCTTTTGTATCTTGTATCGTATGTATCTTTCCCTTTCTAGCATTTTATCTTTATTATTGTAGTAGTTGTGCTTGTAACTGTTAGTATTGTTGTTTCTGTAAATCGCATGAAAATGTTGTCGGATTTCATATGTGTTGTCTTTCATGCTTCGTTGTATTTGAATTAGAAATTAAATCTCATTTTTTATCTAATAGTTGTTTTAGAGCTGGAAAGTATAGGATTCTATAGTGGATAAATTTTAGCGAAGGACAGGTCGTCACAAGTTTATTTGCTTTTTGTTGTCTATTCCCTTTTGAGCTAAAATTTACTTTTGAGTTTTGTGTGTGGTATGTGTTTTCACATTTTTCTGCATGACCGACTTCATTTCGTGCCAGCGTGTAACTTGAATCATTTAAATTTCCATAAAATATATCGTTGAATTTTTTCCAAATGTTGTATGGAAAAAAAATCCTTTTCAAAATTTGTATTTTCAACTGATTTACTTTCTTTTAATCCAATTTATGTAAAAATATGGATTTGGGTATGGTTGTTTAGATATGTTTAAACATCTATTTTATATAAAAAAATGGATGGTTTAAATGTAGTAAAGCACATGCTACCAAAAATTTTATGTGAATCTGACAAGGAAAGTAGAACTATATCACAAGGGAATTTCAAAATTTACACAAGAATTATTTTAAGTGGAAATTTATTTTTATGGAAAATTTCGACTTTTATAGTCCCTTGTAATGCGTAAACAAGATTTTGGATGATTGTTCGTGTGTTTTAGCGGTGAATTAGGGAAGACGATGCGTTAAAGACATTAATGATTGCAAGGAAATATTGTTTTAGATGTGGAAGCGTTGTCTCCATACCTTATCGACAATGCACACGAGTTGTTAATTAACTTATTTTATGTTTTAGAGCTTGTTTTAAGCCTCACTTGCAGTCTATATATGGAAATTTTCCGAGTATTTTGGGGCTATTGACGTAAAATTCCACTGTAGGATGGGAATTTGAATATTTATAAGAAGAAAGAACATTGAATTTCTCAGTTTTGATCTCCTATTTCTGGCTTATGACAAATTAATAGGAAACAATTTAGATGTGTGGACGTGTTGGGTGGTAGTGTTTGGATGCAATATTGGTTTCTTTACACTTCTATTTGTAGTCATGTGAGGGATATGGATGAAAAATGTTTTCAAAATTTTGCAATCATATTAGAACTGCCAGTATATCTTGTTGGAGATGCGGATTAAGGATCTTAAGGCAAGTTAAACATTAGAGGGGGATGAATAGTGTTTTATAAAATTTATTATTTCTTGAAATCTTTTGGGCTAAACATAACAGTATGCAGATCATATAATAATAAAAGACAACGAATAAATCACATAATGCAGAAAATAAAAGAAAAAGCAGTAAAAGAAAAGTCCCACACAACGCTGGGTTGATATGGATTTTTATTCAACAAATCTAGTTATAATCCGTTATTTCAGGGCCATAAGGGCACACCCTAACTTATTATAAGTACAGTGAGACTTAGTTGATTTGTAGGCTACAACTTTACACCCAATCGATTTTTGGGACACAATCGCATCCAGTCACTTTAGACGGATAGGACCTCACCTTTCTCCTATCAGTTTTTGTAGTATTGACTCAATAGGACTTGATTTTGAGATCTTTGATTATAAACAACATATAACTTTTGAGTAACACTTGAATTTAAAGAGATTTTGATTTAGAATAGGAAGAGATGAAGATTGATATGATTTCTATTGAAATCGACAGTACAAGTGCAGAAAATCAAGTGAGTAAAGTATTATAATGGTATGATGTTAAGAGAGGAAGAAAAGAATGAAAAGATGTTAAAAAATCAAATTCTGGAATTATTTATAAATTTCCAATAGTCACAAAATTTTGAAAAGGTTTCAATTCAAAAGACACCTCTTTTCAAAATATAAACAATGACAAAGTTGTTATAAAACGAACACAGAATAGAAGAAACAAGGGAGAGAGGACATTTCTATTCATTCAGATGTGTCATTATTTCTATTACATTGGCTCCTTTATATATAGGCTTTGGAGCTGATGTTTAACTTATTCCCATGATGTGGGACTAAACAAAGAACTAATAAAAGCATATTCACAACATTTATATATTTTACAACACTCCCCCTTAAATATGCGTCTTCAAAATCTTGAATGCTCTGCAAACTTGAAGTTGTCCCTTTTAAAACATATATGATGATTGCTCCCTCTTATTACTATCTTGATTGCATATATCCGTCCAGTCGATACAACTATTGTCTGTTGCATTTAAAACTCTATTAGGAAAACCCAGTGGGAAAAACCTTGAACGAAAAAAAAAGTACACAACGTTTGATATTATGGATATCATATAAAAACGATATTTCTTAAAAGAGTTTGATGCTTCAGGATCAAAACAATGCCTCATTAAAAACCTTTTTATGAAAAACCCTGCGGGAAAAATCATAAACAAGGAAAAGTGTGCAAATTTATTTCCTTTTTAGGTAACATGTTTTACAATGTTACCGTAAGGGTTGATACTTCAGGATCAAGATAATGCCTCATTAAAAACCTTACTAACAAAATCCCAGTGGGAAAAATATTAGTGAAGGAAAAGAATACATTATAGCATAATTTTATATGCTCCCCCTATTTATAACTCATTATTCAATTAGTCTATTGATGAGTCGACGCATGCCAATTTTGTACATCATCTTCTGGAATGTTGATTTTGAATTTGCCTTTGAGAACAGATCTACCCACTTTTCTTGAACTGAATTTGTTTCTCCTCATTCTTGTTATCCTTTCATTCATGTGTGAAGAGAAATCTAGAAGAAATTTGCTCCATCCTATCAGCCTTGATATAATTCACTTGAATTTGAGCCATGCAAATTGCCTTGTCTTCATAAGTAATAGTTTACTGCATCAAAATATGTTTGATACTTCTAGATCAAAATGTTGCCTCGTTAAAACCTTACTAAGAGAAACCTGATGGAAAAAATCTTAGTGCGGGAAAAGAGTACAATATAAAATGTCATATTTACTACATTGAAAGTAGTATGATACTTCTGGATCAATGTTATGTCTCGTTGAAACTTTAATAAGAAAAACACAGTGGGAAAAATCTTAAATAAGGAAAAAGAGTACATTAGAGCTTATTTTTGTATGTTACTTTTGGGTTGATACTGCTGGATCATGACCCATGCCTCATTAAAACCTTACTAAGAAAACCGGGAAAACTTAGTTAAGAAAAAAGAGTGCATTATATCATACTTATGGATGCTCCCCCTGATTTAATAATTTCCTCTGAATTCGTATTCTTCTTTCAATAACTCAAATTGCTTACAAATACTTCTTAATGAAGTTTTTCTTTTAAAACTTCACGTGTAATTCCATGCTTCAGGCATGCTTTCTTATTCAAAACGCCTCCCTTTTATGATTTGTATGATACTAATATTCATTTATGAATACACTTCATGTGCTTATAATTTTCTATTTCAATCGGACTTGCATGTTGCAATACATATTTAATGAATAAGACAACATTCGTTATTAAGAAGGAAGTAATCTACTCATCTTGAAGTATATCAAGATTTTCATTACAACAATACTTAGAAGAATGAAGTATATCAAGATTTTCATTACAACAACACTAAGCAGGAAGTAATCTTGTAACGACCTGACATTTTGACTGCTCCAAGTCGATAATTAAACCAACTCGAACCGTTCAAAATGACATATTGTTATTGCTTATGAATTTAAAATATAATCATCACAGAATCACAAACACAGGACACAAAGTATATCACAGCGGAAGTAAAATTTATACAACAAGATTTAAAAATTTACATATCAGAGTAAATAAGATAAATTACAGAACCAGCGGAAGACTGAATGTAGAGTCATACCGACATCAGTAATAAGTAGAGATGGGCCTAACTGCAACGGAAATAACAGGTGGATGACTGGAACTCCAACGAATTTCAAGCTCTGATAGATAAATCTCCAAACTGGAATATTCGGTCTGACCCGAGCATTTCGCAAGAAATAAAACAAACAAAATACTCGAGTCAGGACTAACAATCTCATATAAGTGAATTAACTCAAATGAAGTGTCCACTAAAATGTACAATAACTTAAAGGATGTTTGGGATTTTCATCCTCTAAGGATCCGCGAAACTAATATCTATATAACAGTAAGCTATTATTGTAATGTCTATTCAGTAAAGTATAAATAATGAAAATAGCGTAAGCGGGATTACCATATTACCCTTACGCCATTTATAAGCACCAACAATCTATACAGTACCGTAAATTCACCGTACTGGTGTTACCAGAGGGTACTCCATAGAAAGCAACACTAAATCAAAATCGTATGGGGCTCGTATGGGATAAATATGACAAGGCACTCGAGGCAATACCCAGGGTAGGATTCTACCAGTTGCACTCCCAGACCGGTGGTAACGCATAACAGCCACTACCGCCCACCTCGGAACACACTCCCATAATAAAAAAGGGAGCCCAAATCATCAACATAGTCATAGAAATGGTATCGAAGAAGTGCGTCTGATCAAAGGTGCTACCTCAATTAGTCACGGTATAGCTCCTGTTTAGTCATTTCAATTATGACCCGAAGGTCAAGGCCATTTCGTTATCGTTCGCCTTCTTCAATCCAATAATCACCTCCAAGTCATCATGCTCCATTCCAGATATGTCATCACGTACACAGTTGTTAAAGTGGAATCGGCACTGACAGTGAGTATGCCATTTACCGACTCCAGTCTCTTTAACAACTAACACTTACATTTTTCACACCGTAGCCATAAGATTTGAAATCATACTTCAAGTATCGCAAATCAAAATTTATTTCTAGCATTGCCCCGAAAATCGCTTTCTCAAATCAATTATCATTGGTTCGATTGAGATTCCAAACCCCATATTCACAATTATCCTTTAACAACCGTTTGGTTTTAAAGTTCCCACTTCCAAAATGTCATTAATACTTGAAATCCTTAATTTCAACCTTTCGAATTCAATAGACTGGATTGGACATAGATTATGTTCGAAATCATAAAATATATGTTTAAAATGGTTAAGTTTGAAAATAGGATATATATATATATATATAAAGTTGAAAATGATGTATATACATATATGTGTAAATAGTTGGAAACTATTATAAATCCATATAGTTAAAGTAATTAAAATATTATAAAGAAAGATTTACAAAATCAAGTAATGCGGAAAATAGTTTTGTTAAATTATAGTTTTTATTCAATAATATTAGTCAAAATCCATTCTCAATCCATGTCTTGCCATTTCCTTTCCATTTCACATTTAAGTCAAATCCCTTTTATTTGGTTCGATTCCAATGCTTCATGATTAAACGATTCTCAAACTATTGCTTACCTTAGATTTCGTATATCAATTTCTTATAATAATTTCCAACAACTTTTAACGTTAGTTGAAAAATTAGAAATGTGATTCGTCAATTCCATCTTGTTAATCAACTTTTATTCACCATGATTAGATTAACACATTCCTTTACACTTGAACACTTCCCATTTTGACCAAATTCTTCTTACATTCGCCTGACGAAAGTTCATTTGACAATCGTATGTCAAATTAAGTTATAAAACATTTACAAATCTTTGCAAATCTTTTTATATTAAATCATTAAATTTTAAAGTTTGTCATGTTATTAAATTCATTATATGAACACAAAGTTATGTAGAATTTGTTAAACCAATATAACTTTACGTGTTAACTCGTATAATCGTCTTTAAAACTTATTTTCATACAAAATGGATTCCTTATAGAATTCAACAAAATTTTGAACAAAAGTTCTTTAAAACCTTCTTCACGCTATATGGAAAATTTTCGTTAAAATTTATGCTTACCAAATCGATAAAATATTTTAAAATATTTTATTTTTATTAACCACGGTGTCCATATATAAATTTTCTATCCTATGGTCAAGTGATACAGATATTTATCATTTCAATCCGTTCTTTAAAATATTCGAATTCCAGCTATATATCATTTCAACCCGCATCCCAAATCGATTCGAATATACAAGGGTTCGGGTATGTATCATTTCTACCCGTAACGATTTCCAATCTAAGGGGAAACTTGCATGGTGAGAAAATAATCATAGCATGTCAAACATACATCCATATGTGTCATATGAAATAACAGTGTGTGTCGCACGTGCACAATCACAAGCAAACAAATCTAGAGCATCCTAACATTCCATTCAACATCTCAATTGTTTTATTCACTTAATAATTAGTTAGTCGCGAGTGAGAAAACTCACCTCGAAAGGCTTGGAGATGAATTCAAATTGACATGGAAACCGAGGAAGAGACTTGATAGCCAAACAATGAACGTACATCCAATAAATTTGTATACACATATACATATGTATATCTATACACAAATATAATATTGGAAATGTATAAGCACATTCAACTGGAATTAATCAGGATAATAAATAAAAATCGATGTTTAAGCGACATGCAAGCGAATATATTTGATAATCGAAGTAAAACTCACCACCTAGGATCGAAATAACTGACAACCGATCTTTATACATCAACTCGAAACCAAATCAAATCTTGCTGCCCAAAACAGTGAGCTCCAACCATAGCAGCAAGTCGAAACAGCAAATCAGAAAAATATTTTAATGAGGGACGATGACATGCATACGAATATATTTGAAGAACCAAAGTAAAACTCACCTCCTAAGATCAAACTGACAACAACAGGGCAGTATGCGTAGACCCGTGATAAATCTCACTCGCAGCCTAAGACAGAAGTCCCCAAGCAAACTGCAGTAGTCTTTTAAGCATTTCCCCAAACATCTGGAATGCATAGCACCCTTACAGCAAAGCTGGAGAGCAACCGCTGTCGCTGAGTGCTGCACAGGCCGAGTTAGATGGTCTTTGATGGACTGGTAGGAGGCGCGACAGCAGCAACATGGGAAAATGGAGGCACTGATTCGATTCACAAGCTAAAGGGAGAAGCAGATCTGGGTCAGAGTCCATGGCATCGCTGGTGGCTTCGGATCTGAGCGCGAGACCATTTAAGGTGATTAAGCTCGAGATGATGGTGGGCGGAGGCGTCGGAGGTAGCTCTCTCGCAGTGAAGGACAACCGACAGTGGTGAAAAACTCAAATCGCAGTAGCATGGAGGCGTTCGAACCTAAGGGCGGTTCATGGATCTCATGATGGAGTTTGAGAATCTCTTCCATTAACATTCAAATTTAGAGGAGCTATGATTTTAATTTTTGTTTCCTATAAGCGAACGAATTTAGAAAGAATAAGTAGATAAGAGTAAGGGGGAAACAAGCGAACGGACAGGTGTACTCACTCTTCTGATGTTTCTGGACGTGTTTATCTTTTGAGAGAGGTCGGGGGAAAAGAAAGTAAGAAAAGGGGGACAACTATCTGAAGGTTTTAAAATATATTTTTAAGTTATAATTGAAACTCTAATTCATATTTTCCATTTAAACCAAAGTTTCAAGTTCTAACTTAAATTCTATTTATAAATATTCATTCAAATTTCGAATAACTTCGTACATTTAAATGTCAAAATTATCGGTTCGTTACATTCTCTCCCACTCAGCGCTTTTCGTCCTCGAAAAGGAAATGTCGTGCAAAATTACGTCTTCATATATAACTATTTAACTACCTTTACTTAATTTAAAACTTATTAAAAGGAAAATTTAAGTTATAGAATTTTAAAACTCAAAATTTTCCAATATCTGGATTTACGAGAAATTTCGGCAGCATCTCCTTTGTACGGTTTGCCCAGAAAAATTTACAAATACAAAATATATCAATATACATCTCATCCACACGATGAGGCATCCCTATTTAGGGGAAACAAAAAAACAAACAAACCCAAATACGTTATTTAATCCGAAATACGTACATTTTATTAGCGTTTAAAGCAAATTTGCTTATAATTTTAACATATTGCGCAAAAGCGAGCTTCATATGCAAAGAGCGCCATTGTACCTACTAAAAACTCAATAAATACATAAGAATCAAGTAAACATAGAGTAAGATAAATATGCATAACGATAGGAAACATATAACGTAGCAAGCGCTACATGTCGACAAATATGGAAAACGACATCAAACAATCCACATAAGTGATGTTAACATTTGCATACGCTTTTTATTATTGCCTTCTCCATTTATTTTCTATGTGTTTATCTACCAACAATTCATGTTATTGTTTCTTGCAAGGTTCGAATGGTGGTAAGCGCTTGATTTACAGAGGTATCAATTTTTATATTATTGTTTGCTTCCCATCGCATTATGAAATCGACTATTGGAGAGGACTATTTGGATAACATGAAACTTAACAAGACTAAAAGAATCGATGTTCATTTCTGTGCAACTCCGTTGCTACATGAAATGCATTGATGATACAAAACATGCACTGTATAGGGGTTTACTCTATTTCGAACAAGTAGAAGAAAATTGGAATTGCAGTACTTAGTAGATGTCTTCTTTCTTTTGTTTTACAGCAAATTTTGCTGCTGTCATTGGCAGCAGTTTTTTTTTCCATCTCAGTTTTTTCAGTTTTCAATTCATTTCAGTTTTTTTTTTTTTTTTTTTCAGTTTTGGTTTTTTAGTTCATTTCAGTTTTTTTTTCTGCAACCCTGCTGCTTATGGCAGCAGCATTGTTGCTGTCGCTGCTTGCGGCAGCAGCCATTTCTTGCTACCAGGGGTACTGCATGCAGCCACAATGCTGCTCAGATCAAATTTAATGTTCAAATACTTATATGAAGCAAGGCTCAGTTCGTTCTAACTTTTTCCATGCATTAGAACAACACGACGAGTCATATAATTGAAGTGGTCACCTAGGTAAAGAAGCCCTATGTTTGGATTCCATTAGTACAAATAGCAAATTAGGCTAAACACTTCAGGAAGACTGAACTGCACATAAATCTCAAATATAATAACTCTAGTCCAAATTATTCCATCATGCAACTTATGGAATATGAAACTAATAGGCATATGCTTAGGACGGAGCATAGGGAATGCCACAGCAAATGATATGTTATTTTATTCAAGCCTTTGCAGAATATGATATATCTCCTTATATTTGACAATGCATGGTAGAAGTATGCAGAAAAATACTTGCGGCCAACCCAGTACAAAAGAAAGATGAGTCCCTAAAATCGCGTTGCGTGGTCCATAGTTTCAAACTGTAATGCAAAGGACAGAACCTATATATATATGGCATTTAGCAGAACCAACATCAAGACTCATGCACACACTTGATCCCAAGATACGCACTCAACACACCACACACCAAATGCAGACATATTAATATGAAGCATGCAACCAAGTTCTAAACAAAGTGCTGACTGACTACATGGGTATAAATCCCCAACAGCAGGACATGCCAATATGATGCGGTTTACATAGCATGCATGCATTGCAACATGCGGAAGAGAGAGGCTTTATGCTAGAATACGAATAAGTGAACTCGACCAAATATATATATGCATATGGCCAATTCATCTATGTGGGATAGCTGAGTGATCTCAGTAACAAATTGCGGTCACAGTAGATAGCAGTATGCAAAAGTGGCTATGTAGGCATGATTTCCAGGTAAATGGGTGAGTCCTAGTAGTTTTATTCTGTCATGCAACTGGGAACACAACAAAGTGGACAAAAGGGGGTGCAGTTGGGTCCAATATTGATGACAAAAGCAGTTGGAAATAATACTACTGCAACAACATAAACATGTATACCCCTTTAAATCAACCCAACTATGAAGCATGCGTATACCAGAAGGTAGCAAGGCCCGGTTAAAATGTGCAGACACAATATCCATTCATGTGAACAATCCATATGACTAAAACTAAGAGCATGACACAGATTCTAATACGCAAAGTTGTTTCCTTTTTTTCCTTTTTCACTTGAACCTACCCTGTGTTCTCTTAAAGTTTTACCTACATACTTAGGTCATAGTAACGCTGCAGCATGCCGGAATGAGAAGCTTAAGGAAAAAAAAAAAAAAAAAAAAAAGGTGAACTGATCGGCGACTACTAGACTGTTGTACATATGGCCAGCGGGTAATGGAAGTGCCACCCGTTCAACAATGTCCGAGACAAGGGAAAAACCCAAGGTAAAACAGGCAGAACTAGGACAGAACTTGGGGATATGGAACATATAATTGGCTTATAAGAGTACCATAAATTTTGAAACAGAACTTGTATTAGACTCAATTTTCCAGCATTTGTCAATACAATGTTTAAATTGTGTACGGTACTTTTTGAATTAAATTTATGACTTACCAAATTATATCTTTATACAAATCGAAGGGTGATACAACTTTAAACTACATTTGGTAGAAATAATTTGTCAATGCAAACACTTTAGCTAATATACATAAAGAAACTGGTGTTCTATTAAAAGGAAAACAAATATATTGAGAGTTCGAATACTTAAATTTGCAAGATTGAGTACATTTTGAATCTTGTTCGAACAAACATAAATATGCAATGTTAGCCTACTTTGTGAACTAGACTACACAAAGAGTAAATAGTGAGGAGGACACCAATCGGTTCGGATCGGAGGAAGATAGTGCAAGAGATGAGTAAAGATCAAGAACGCAGAGACCACATCGGATCGGGTCGGAGAGATACGTCAGTAGCTTCATTACACCGGATCGAATCGGTAATACGTCAGCAATACCAAAGGATAGCAAATGGCCTTATCGGTTCGGATCGGAAGCATATGGCAGCAACACCATAAAGCAGGTGGCTTCAGCAATTCGGATCGGAGGAACACTTCAGCGGCATCAGAAGAAAGCAAGCAATCCCATCGGTTCGGATCGGATGAATAAGTCAGCAGCATCAAGGGACAACAAGTTGCTTCAGCGGGTCGGATCGGAGGCCCCAATCCGAACCCCTTTTTCTCTTTGAATCTGTAGCCGTTGCTGCGCATATCCCCTGAAGACTCGGACAAGATCTGACCATTTCTTCCACGATCTCCTATTGAATCAATGCGTTGTAGCCATCTTGAAGCCTCCGAACCCGACTCTCAAGGGATGGATGCCACGCAATTCCGAACCGGAGCCACTTCGAGGAGATTTTTCACCTATAAATACACCATCTGGAGGCATTTGAAAGGATCTTTTGGCAAATTCTCAGTCCATACTTCCTCCATAGCTGAATTCTACAATCATATTCAAATCAAAATCATCTCTTAAAGCCCATTTTTGAGAGATTTGAGTGAGTTTATGCATTGTAATTGTGAGGTTGAGTGAGAATCATTGCTGTATTCGTACTCAAATCATCAATTAAAAGAAAACAAAGTGGACGTAGGCTCGTTAACGCCGAACCACTATAAATTGCATGTTCTTTATTGCTTTTCGATTCTATTTCATTGAATTCATATCTAATTTGGGTGTTAGAGCCAATTTTTGGTCTAATATTTTGGTGCTTTCACTGAGAAATTTCAAATTGTAAGCCTTTTTTGGATTATCATTCTACTATTTGGACCTTCAAGTTCAAAGAAGTTAATCCCCTTTTCTCTGACATCTTTCAGTACTTGTTGACTAATCGTTGAAGAATTAAGCATTATGGCTAAGACCAAAGGAAAGGAAGTGCAAGGTGCTAGGGGAAATGATGCTAGAGAAAATCAGCAAGCTATCGTGTTAACAAGGTCACGCGCTCAAAGCTCTAGAGCAGATCACTCCAACCAAGAGAATCCGGATCGGATCGTAGGGGCCGATCCAAACCAAAAGGAAACAAACCGGATCGTGTTCACACCGATCCAACCTGATGATCCGATCCGAACCGAGGGTGTTGGGGGCTCTCACTCTCTCCATCCGAACCGCCCTGACCAGGCTGCTATGGGCCGATCCGATCCGAATCAGAATGAAGCTAGAACTTCTACTCGAGCTCCCTCCAATGCTCTGATTCCAGCCACAATGACTAACGTTCAGCCTGATCCCTCTGCACCCATTACTCAGGGAGATTTTTCACGTTTTCTTGACATGCTTCAGAGCACTAAAGAATCATTGGAAGCCCAAAGGCATGACAACCTTCGCATGCAGGAAAACATGATCACCATGGGTAGAGAACTGCAAGAGCTCCGGAGGCAGAGGACTCCTTCCCCACCATGCCATATTGCTACAGATGATTCGTCTTCCTCGGAGGAGGAACGTCCTCGCGAGAGAAGGTCGCTTGAACGACCTCAGAACCTTGATCAATTGACTTTTGGATCTTTAGGATCCCGAGAAGATGCTGCCCGTGTATTGGGCCCTGATGACCCGAGTCTACAACAGCCTATGTTGCTACCTATGCGCGGATCCCACGTCTTACCCAGGGATCATAATATTACTAACACAACTCAGCAACAACTTCTCCAACCTTTACCTCCAGAGATTGACAGGGAGCACAGAGAGCAACGTAGAGCAGCTGTCGCCAAAGACAGAAGGTTATCCCCTGATCAGGAACCTAGGGGTAATCCGAACATCAGATCTAGAGAGCCTATGCAGGCACTAACCAACGCCGATGTATGGGCAATGGTGCGCCAGATTATGTCTGAAAGCTGGCGATATACTAATGAAGATTGGGCATTGAGCGAAGTCATACCCCTTTCACAGATGACATCCTGAATTTCCAGTTCCCCCCGACAATTCAACTTGCCTCAGATGGATCGATATTCAGGAAGAACAGACCCAAGGCAGCACCTAATGAGATATGCATGGTTCATGAATGCGGCAGCAGCTCCAGATGCCGTAAAATGCAAAGCTTTTCCCATCTATCTTGAAGATGTAGCGTTAATGTGGTTCACTCGACTTCCTCCTCGATCGGTATCAAATTTCACAGAACTGAGTGAGCGTTTCATGAATCAGTTTCAACTTCATGCCCAAAAGTCCAAGATCGTCATAGAATTGTCACGGATTAAACAGGGCCCAGGAGAATCTTTGAAGTCGTATTTGGATCGCTTCAACCTGGTCGTCACTGAAGTTAGTGATCCCCATGAGCCCACTATCCTAATGGCCTTAATAGAAGGGGTAGATCCTGACACGGAATTTGGGGATTACTTAGCTGGAAAACCACCTCCTACTAGAGAACTGTTCTATGAAAAAGCTAATGTCCGTTTAAGGCGAGAAGAAGCAAAGGCAAATCGAAAGAGAAAGACCGAAGGGGCCTCGAAGGAGGGTGTCCTGATTAACATTGCTGTGAAACAATCCGGTGACAGTTCAGGAAAGGTAGAAGTAAATGTTGGCAACCAGAATGGTGGTAATAGCAACAGGAATGGAAACGGCAATAGAAGGAACATAAACCGAGGGAATAGATCTAATAAAAGACCCAGGTTCCAGACTTTTGAGAATTACACGCCGTTGACTGACACGTTGGAGAACATATATCTAGACACATACAACATAGTACAAAAAACCATCACCCAGAGATTCTATGGCGAAGGAGATTGAGACAGGAAAGTTTTGCTTGTTTCATGGTACACACGGTCATTCCACTAACGAGTGTCGTCATTTGAGGGATATCGTCGAAAAATTGCTGCGAGAAGGGAAGTTGGATGAGTACAAAGCTGCCCCAAGGGACAGGGGGCAAGGGGGACAAGCTCCGAACCAAGAACAGCCTGCTTCAAAACCCACGGCTCAGCAAAAGGGTAAGAGGATCGTCATTAACTCCATTATAGGTGGGCCTCACTTGATTGGTCGTAGTTTCAAAGCAATGGACCAGTACGTCAATGCCGCCAAGCATTATAAAGTAGGAGAATGCAACAGTCTTGAAGACATCACTCCAATAAAGCAGCAAAAAACGATGTCCAACGATGTTGTATTCCGCAATAGAGACGAGTTTGGAGTTCAATCCCCAACCGACGATCCGCTAGTGATAACCACGACAATTGGCCCCGCTCTGGTTCATAAGGTGTTAGTGGACAATGGAAGCTCGGTCAATATCCTCTTCAAGAAAGCCTTCAAACAAATGAGGCTCGAAACAAAAGACCTAAAGCCATGTCAAGGATGGATACGTGGTTTTAACGGAGTATCCACAGCTCCAATGAGTTTTGTGGAATTACCAGTCACACTAGGGCAGGTGTATCGCCAGAGAGTAAGGATCCTGCCGTTTGTAGTTCTCGATTTGGAGTTGCCTTATAATGCCTTCCTAGGCCGACCAGCCCTTGCCGAATTTAGGGCATGTATTGCACCTTGGTGTTTGTTGCTAAAATTCCCGACTGACTCGGGAGTTGGGACAATGAGAGGCGATCAAGCTACGGGACGAGCTTGTTACGTGGCAGAGTTAAAGATGCTAATGAAGGGGCTGAATATAGATGCTAAAGTTGATTCCGCCTCTCCAAAAGGGGCCTCAGCATAGCAAATAAGGGGTCCTGCCCCAAGAGAGTCGCCCTCAGATGTGCTCGAGGATATAGATCCCAGAGAGGACAAAGAACCCGGGGACATAAAGGCAACTCCCAACGAAATTACAGTTGATATACCTATTAACGAAATGGATCCAATAAAAGTACTAAAGATTTGCTCGCAACTGGATCCAATTAGAGCGAGGGAATTGGTCGATTTCTTAAAGAAAAATCTGGATGTGTTTGCCTGGACTCACGCTGAAATGTGTGGGATATCGCCTACCATCATGAGCCACTCTTTGTGTATTAATCCAAAACACCCACCAGTCAAGCAAAAAAGACGGATGTTGAGCCCAGAGCGATCGGCAGCTTTGAAAGAAGAAGTAGAGAAGTTAAAAGGCAACGGATTCATTAAGGATTCGAAATATCCCGACTGGATATCGAATCCTATCCTGGTCAAAAAGTCAAATGGGAAGTGGAGAACATGCATGACTTTTCTGATTTGAATAAGGCTTGCCCGAAGGACAGTTTTCCTCTCCCCAGAATTGATTAACTAGTAGATTCAACTGCCGGGCACAAACTTTTATCCTTTATGGACGCTTATTCCGGGTACAATCAAATTCCCATGCACGTACCAGATCAAGAGCATACAAGCTTTATTACAGACTTGGGATTGTATTGTTACGTCGTAATGCCGTTTGGATTAAAAAATGCGGGAGCCACATATCAGCGCCTGGTCAACCGCATGTTTTACAATCAAATTGGTAAGACTATGGAAGTTTACGTAGATGATATGCTAGTGAAATCCAAGCAATCCACCGATCATACGAAGGACTTAGCAGAAATGTTTGGCATATTACGAAGGTATGGGATGAAGTTGAACCCCTTGAAGTGTTCTTTCGGCGTGGCATCAGGCAAGTTCCTTGGCTTTATCGTGAGTTCCAGAGGAATTGAAATCAATCCGGATCAGATAGCAGCAATCCGGAATATAGAGGAGCCGCGAAAGATTAGGGATGTTCAAAGCTTAGCTGGAAAGGTTGCAGCACTGGGCAGGTTCATCTCCAAAGCAACAGACAAGTGTGTGCCTTTCTTCGATCTCATAAAACGGGGAAAGCGAAATTTCGAGTGGACTCCCGACTGTGTGGAGGCGTTCCAAAATCTGTTAGACTTCCTAGAAAAACCGCCAATATTATAAAAGCCTGTGCAACATGAGGATTTGTTCGTCTACTTGGCGGTATCATCTCACGCCGTCAGTGCAGCACTAGTACGTGAAGAGGATAAAGTCCAGAAACCTGTGTATTACGTAAGTAAAAAACTAGCTGCTGCAGAACGTAACTACCTAAAGATAGAGAAGCTTGCTTATAGCCTCCTGATTGCTTCCCGCAAACTCCGCCATTATTTCCAGGCACACCCGATAATTATATATACCGATCAACCTTTGAGACAAGTGCTGCAGAAACCCGAAGCATCGGGGCGATTACTCAAATGGAATATCGAGCTGAGCCAGTTTGATTTGAATTTTCAGCCGCGAAGATCAATAAGGGGGCAGGCCTTGGCTGACTTCATAGCTGAATTTACAATTCCTGAAGAGGAAACGGTGGGTGACAAAGTAGTTGCTCTGGAACAAGAATTAGAGCTTACTCCGTGGAGATTATATACGGATGGAGCCAAGAACGATAGAAAATCCGGCGCCGGAGTTGTTCTAATAACTCCTGAAGGACGATCTATCTATTATGCATTACGGTTGGAATTTACTGCTACTAACAATGATTCCGAGTATGAAGCCCTGATTGTCGGGCTGAAACTCGCCAAAGATTTGGGAGACACTAGATATATATTGCGATTCCAGAATAGTGGTATGTCAAGTTCGGGAAGAATTTGCTGCTAAGGGACCTCGGCTCATCACTTATCTCAAGAAAGTAAAGGAATTGTTAGAAGGTTTGGAGCATTATAGCATAACCCATATTCCAAGAGCGGAAAATCAGAAAGCAGATCGATTGGCGAAGCTAGCAAGTTCAGATAGTCTTAAAGAATCCGAAATGGTTCCGATAGAGGTGTTGGATTCACCCAGTTTCGACCTGATGGAAGTAAAGCTAGCCTTGGAAGTTGAACCAGAAAGAGAATCCTGGATGACACCAATTAAGAACTTTCTCAAAAGTGGAACTCTCCCAATGAAAAAGAGTGAAAGACGAGTTATAAGACGTAAGGCCACAAGATACGTTTTACAGGACGACGTCCTTTATCGTCAAGGGTTTTCAATGCCCCTGCTACGGTGTATCGCACACGACGACATCAAGCGTGTACTACAAGAGGTGCTTGAAGGTGAGTGTGGAGATCACACTGGGGCCAAATCCTGGCAAAGAAAGTGTTACGGTACGGATATTTCTGGCCAACCGTGAATAAAGACGCGACTGCTTATTCACGACGCTGCGATAGATGTCAAAGATATGCCAAAGTTCCCAGAGCGCCTCCGACTCAGCTTAAGTCAATGGTAAGTCCGTGGCTGTTTGCCATGTGGGGAATTGACATTATTGGAGTGCTGCCTATTGCCAGAGGAGGAGCTAAGTACGTGATTGTTGTCGTGGACTACTTCACAAAATGGGTGGAAGTTGAACCTCTAACAACCATCACGGCAAGGAAAGTGATCAGTTTTGTGGTTAGAAACATTATTTGTTGATTTGGGATACCTAAGACCAACATAACTGATAATGGGACGTAGTTTGACAGCATAGAGTTCAGAAACTTTTGCCAGAAATACAAGATTGATAAGCGATACACTGCGGTAGCTCATTCGCAGTAAATGGACAGGTCGAAGCCGTAAATAAAGTCATTAAATCAATTCTAAAGAAGCGGCTGAAACAGGCTAAAGCCAGATGGGTAGATGAGTTGCCGTTAGCCTTATGGGCATACAAGACGACTTTTAAGACGGCTACTGGCCATACTCCCTATTCACTTTCATTTGGGTCTGAAGCGGTGATCCCGGTAGAATTGGAAGTCCTTTCTCATCGAGTCGCGTACTATGACCCGATGATAAATAAAGCGCTCCTCCTAGAGTCTCTTGATATGATTGAAGAAAAAAGAGATGAGGCCGACTTGCGTGCCTCAAGACATCGACATCAAGTAGCACGTTATTATGACCAAAGGGTTCTCCTCAAAACCTTTGAACCAGGAGACCTAGTACTGAAGCGGGTCTTCCCGCCTTCAACCCAGTTGGGTCCAAAATGGTAAGGACCGTACGCCATCCAACGGAAGCTTGATACAGGAGCATTCAAGCTAACGACCGTTGACGGTGAAGAGATTCCCAGAGCCTGGAACGCTTAGCACTTACGACGATATCTGAGCTAAATATAAAATATCATTTCTTTTGTTTTCATAAGCTATGTAAAAAGGCACGACTTGCCTTAAAAAGTCTGTTTATGTGAACAAAAGATTATAAAGTGGATGTAGGCTATGACTTAGCTGAACCACTATAAAAATATCGTGTGTCATTTACTTTCCTGCATTATTTATATCTTCAACTATTATTCTGCTATGACTGTGGAACACGAAATGTTAAATTAAAGCTGGAGATGAACTATATGCAGGAACAAACAAAACGACTGTTTGTACGATAAGACATAGAAGAATGGGAAGACGACACTCTTAACTCTAACTCTATCTCTCAAGAATCGAGAGAGAGTATAAAGGACGGGAAGACGACGTCCTCTAAGGCGTGAAGGTGCACCCAGATGAGAGACTGCCTCAGCAAAAACTCTAACCTAGATATGAGACCGGAGAGTATAAAGATGCCAGAAAGAACAGGCATCAGTGACAAGAGGAATATTGCCCCGTCAGAGAATCGGGGACATTTGGACTTTTTAATTTAATTTAATCTTGAATAGTTCTTGCTCAGCTATCCAAGATTGACTGGGGGCATACATATGCACACATATCCCCCTCCACCATAACCAAATTACATAACTTTAGTATGACATACTGTTGTATTTTTACTCAAGTACTGAACTAACAACTGTCAGACATTGCAGGAAATAGACTATTTTTATTTACAAACGAACAAGTTTGTACAAGAAAAACAAGCAAAAAGGAAGATGCGAGGGTCGCACTCGCTACAACAATTGCGAACCAATCAAATGTCAAAATAAAACGAAGCACTTTATCATTTAGGCTTCGGGTCAGACTTGGATTTTTTGGCAGCTTTCTGAGCAGCCTTAGCTTCCTTTTCAGCTTCGGTCATAACGCGTTTCAACTTTTTCTTCCCTGTAGCTGAAGGGCTAGAATCAGTTGATTTTTTCCCAGGAGATGGAACGCTGGAATCAAGAGAAGACTTTTTAGTAAGCTCTTCTGTGATAGATCTAGTTGAAATCTTAACAACTAACCTTGATCCAGGGTCCACCACTGCAAGAGGCTTAAGGCTTTCGGGATTCAAGTCTTCAACCTTTAGTTGCATACGTTTGTCTTGTTCGACTTTCATTTCAGCCAAGGTGATGTCATCCTCATGCCCCTCGTTACCTCCATCATCTTTCAAGGCGTCAATCATCTCATCATCGTGAGGAGCATCAGCCTTATCCTTTTCTCCTTCAGCCTTCTCCGCTGACTTTGCTTCGGCGGTGGTTCCCTGAGGCACGTCTGTCTTCTCGGACGGTTCAACACCTACAGAATGAGAAGCAACAATTATCAACTCAGGAGGAAATAAATGATCCTTCATTGATTGCCCAATTATGTGATGAAAAGTGGAGACAGCTTTGACGAATTAGGGTGAAAAGGTAGAAATACCTTCCGATGGCTTCTCAGCTGGAGTGACTATCGTCTCTGACGCCGTCTCGGGAATGGGAGATAAAAGAGATGCTCGAGGGATCTCCGGGTTTTCGGGATCGTATCCCTCAACTTCAGGAGTTTCAACAGCAGTAGAAGAAGAACCAGCCTCGGTGGTATACTTTTGTTTGGCCATCCTATTTTCCTCCTCCATTGCAGCAGCAATGAGATGACGCCCCTCAGCCAGACGTGTCGGCTCATCATCTCTTAGATATTTTTCCATGAGCTTGTCTTCGTCGATGGAATCTACCTTGAGTTCTTCTTTCTCCCATTCAATAATTTGGCTCCATACGTAAACCAAGGTAGTCGGATAATCTTCAATCCAAGAGATGTTCCGGTGACGAATTATATGCGCAAAAAATTCGATCATTAATTTGCCGAAACCATGCATGTCCTCCTGGGCATCTGACAGCTGCTTGCGGGTCTCTTTGGCGGACTTAATAACACTTTCAACATTATCCTCCGCTAGGGCAGCCCTATTCTCGGCCTCCATCAACTTGGAAGCCAAGTCAGCATTGCGCTTTTCCAATTCAGCGTTCTTCCTCGCTAACTCGGCCTTTTCTCGTTCAAGAGCAGTGTAGGCAAGTTGCATTTTGGCGTTATCCGATTTAGCATCTTCTGCTTGCTTTTTCAGCTCCGAGCGCTCTTGACTATGAGACTCGAGCAAGTCATGATAATGTTTTTGTAGCTCTTCAAATTGCTGCCTGAAGTTGGTAGCATCTCTTTGAGCAATGACAAGTTGGGCCTGAGTATCCTCAAGATCTTTCCCCAAATTTTTCAAGGCTTTTGCATCGGCTTCTTCAGTCTTTTTCATCGAGTCAGTATCCGTGATTAGAGTTCGGATGATTCTGGAAAGGTTGCGTGAATACTTTAACATCTCCGAATATTGTTTTTCGACTGCGTCAATTTTTGCTTTGGCCTCGTCTACCCACCTCGAAGAAATAGGCTCGAGGGCAGGTAAGAAATTCAGGTTTTCAAAGTAGTGTTCGGGGAATTGTTTATCCAGATATGCCCGTTTAACTTTAGCTTCAGCATCCAGTGATGGAGGTGCGCTATATGTTAGCTCAGTATCCTTATGATGAGCGGGCACAATGGCTTCCTCACCCTTCCTAGGCTGCTTAGCAGAAACCCTATGCTTGCCCTGTGAGTCTGTACCTTTCGACGGGCTCCTTTCCCTACCGCGTTTTTCTTGAGGAGAGGTTTGATCTTTTGACTGCGACATCTCTTCTCCCCGACGACCTTGGTAGCTTTTGTATCGTTCTGGATCCGACCGAATGGGGGAGCGAGAGCGCGAGGTCCGCAGCTGATAAGAGTCATGAGGCCTTCTACCCTCTCTACCTCGACTTTCGCGGCGATCATACTCAACATCAGAAGGGGGTCTGGTCATGCTGCGACGTAGTTTCCTGATGTCATAATGAGCACGAGACATTGTACCTGCGCAACAATGTAAGGGGAATTCAGAATCAGTTTTCTCATAAGAAGTAAGTGCTGTGAAGTGTGGTGCTATTGTGTTAAGTGCATCCTAAGTGGTGTGCCCCCCGACAAACCCGAGTCCGAAGCCAAGCCAGTGTGAGTAGGCTCTTTGGCCTTGACAGGAGTAGTTTCCTCTGAAGAAGTAAAAACTAAAGGATTTGTGACAAAATCCTCAGAAGTATAAATAGTTTCAGGTATGGGGAGATCTCCCAAACCCTGAAATGTAAGATCATCAGTACTAGGAGCATCTCCCTGGGAAGCGTCTGTTGGTAGTTCTTCAGGAGATAGTGATTTCTCAGGAGAAATAGCATCCCCAGGGGTGATGTACCCTTCTCGGTGTTTTTCGGCTATGTTGGCCAGTTCATCGTCTTGAGTCGAAGACGGCGAAGGTGAAGCTCGAACTGGCATTGTGGGGCTTTTCGAGCTCTCGCCCGTTCCTGGAATTACATCCACTGGAGGGATGTATACATATGGACCCGACCCGTGACCTATGCTACGGGTAATGGACAATAGCCCGTGATGATGAAGGTATTCATCCTTAAGGACTTCATCGATGGTCAGAAATTTTTGGTCGCCATTAAGGAGCTGATGCATCCGACCAAAGTATACTTGACCCGATATTTGCTTTGGATTATCAACTGCAAACAAAAAGAAAACAGATTAATGTGTTGGCGTGAACATTCAGAGTTGAGATTTAGAAAACCAATGCTTTACTTGATTTTGTCCATCTCCTGGCACATCTCGGCTGTTGCCTTATATAAAACCATTCCATCTTGGAATCGCCGGCCTTGCTGCTGAACGGCGCTGATTTTTTTTTTTTTGGGACTGATTCGAAATAAGAGAAAGAAGGAATTTCTCGAGTCCGATGCTTGAAGTTATAAAAGAAATGAACATCATCGAAAGTGAGCTCGGTACCTAAAATCTCGCGGTATGCTACATATAAGGTATATAGGTAAGCATAGGAGTTGGGATGAAGCTGCATGGGGGCAATCCGCATCTGTCTTAGAAAGTCGACAACAAAAGGAGAAAACGGTGGAATAGCCCCAACCATGCACATCAATCGGGTGATTGCCATAAATCCTTCTGGAGGACTGTGAGGACGGTCAGTTTTCGACGGCACCAGAGTATCCCTTCTTAGTATACCGTGCTTTAGACATATGCGAGAAAGTCTATCATCGTTGATCATTGATTCAACAGAGTCCATGGGTGATTCCAAGATAATGGCAGACTCAAACTCGTCAGCGGCTCGGTAATCTCCAATCCCTCCTTCCTCCTCATATCCCAGAGAAGCTTCGCTGTCCGAAGATGTTTCGTTGTTATGCGTTCTTATTTCATAATCTGGGCCCTCATCGTCCCATTCAGGGTCTGAACAGGAAGATATGTCATCGAGATTATATTTCTTAGAAGTTTCTGCAATTTCCGTCTTCTTCTCTAATCTAGAAGAATGTCCCTCGGCCATGATCACAAGACTATTGAAGAAACAATAGCAAGGATTAGTGTAAAGTTGCCCGTGTCCCCCGTGTGTGTATGTGAACTAAAGTGTGTGCTACGTGTGACAAAGATGCAAAGTAAATACATGAAAGCATAATGTAAAGGTCCAAGGAAGCAGTAATGTTCAGAACGGTTCTTGATATTTGTTTATGATCACAAGGATAGAAAGCATAATGTAAAGGTCCAAGGAAGCAGTAATGTTCAGAACGATTCTTGATATTTGTTTATGATCGCAAGGAACTATCCTAACTGTCCATTAAGTTGAAGATTATATTAAGAATTGGTTTAACCAGCTAAGCAAGGTCTTATGTGCAATCTTGGACTGTTTTTCGGTTCGGCTCGGATACACGCGCTAGGGTCGGATCAGGAAGAAACCTTGTGCTAGCCTAGGACAAGATTTGGTGCCCGGTGACCAAAGTCGGATCGGTTCGGAGGTGAATACTTAGATGGTCCAGATCGGATTGAACAGCCATGCTTCTCTCTTTCTTTGTTTCACATTCCGATCCAGTCCGGTCAAGTGAATCTTGTTCTTTTCTTGGCTCACGAGATCGACCCGAACCGGTCAGTTAAACCCCATTTTCGCCTCTGTCTTGGCATCCGAAACGATCCCCTGCACTTCACCTTTCCCTTTTTTCATCCTCTTTGTCTTGTCACCCGAACCGATCCCCTGCACCTCTCCTCTCCATTTTTTCCTCCTCTTTGGGGTCGAGCTCGATCCTATGTTGAGAGTCCCAACTGAAATCGAGTACTGATGCATTCAAACGCTCAACGAAGAATCTTAACCCCCTCCACCGCCGCCTTGAGAAAGATTTAACGCCGTGAACGACGATAGCGTAGTGAAGGAGGTCATGGTGACGAAATCCATTGAATACCTCACTGGAATCGTTCAAGGAAACCGCGAATCTAAGCAAAAAGCAATTATAAAGATGAGATTCAAGATTATAAGACTACCTATGTGTTGGATTTGGGGATTAAAACGAGAGAGTTTCGGAGTTTTTAAAATTTTAGGGTTCGATGCAAATCTCGCTGGAAGAGGATAATAAAAGAGGAAGAGAGAGAGGGAGACGGAGGGGATACTTATATGAAATTGTAGTGACCACTCGTATTCCCAGTCTTACCCAACCCGTTCGGACCGGAAGTCAAGCCCACAAAGGCCCTATGGCATGTTGATCCATGGGAAAGTGATACTGGTGTATCTGTTCGGATGTGCCACTGAAGGAAACCCGTCCGGATCGGAATCCGAACCGAAGGCAATCATTCAATGACTCTGGTTCAAAGGATGTCTTGTAAATTGCTTCGAAGCACACTTTATCTTAAATAAGAGTGTACTTCGAGAGGGCAAAATGTTAGCCTACTTTGTGAACTAGGCTACACAAAGAGTAAATAGTGAGGAGGACACCAATCGGTTCGGATCGGAGGAAGATAGTGCAGGAGGTGAGTAAAGATCAAGAACGCAGAGACCACATCGGATCGGGTCGGAGAGATACGTTAGCAGCTTCATTACACCGGATCGGATCGGTAATACGTCAGCAATACCAAAGGATAGCAAATGGCCTTATCGGTTCGGATCGGAAGCATATGGCAGCAACACCATAAAGCAGGTGGCTTCAGCAGTTCGGATCGGAGGAATACTTCAGCGGCATCAGACGAAAGCAAGCAATCCCATCGGTTCGGATCAGATGAATACGTCAACAACATCAAGGGACAACAAGTTGCTTCAGCGGGTCGGATCGGAGGCCCCGATCTAAACCCCTTTTTCTCTTTGAATCTGTAGCCGTTGCTGCGCATATCCCCTGAAGACTCGGACAAGATCTGACCATTTCTTCCACGATCTCCTATTGAATCAATGCGCTGTAGCCATCTTGAAGCCTCCGAACCCGACTCTCAAGGGATGGATGTCACGCAATTCTGAACCGAAGCCACTTCGAGGAGATTTTTCACCTATAAATACACCATCTAGAGGCATTTGAAAGGATCTTTTGGCAAATTCTCAGTCCATACTTCCTCCATAGCCGAATTCTACAATCATATTCAGATCAAAATTATCTCTTAAAGCCCATTTTTGAGAGATTTGAGTGAGTTTATGCATTGTAATTGTGAGGTTGAGTGAGAATCATTGCTGTATTCCTATTCACATCATCAATTAAAAGAAAACAAAGTGGACGTAGGCTCGTTAACGCCGAACCACAATAAATTGCGTGTTCTTTATTGCTTTTTGATTCTATTTCATTGAATTCATATCTACTTTGGGTGTTAGAGCCAATTTTTGTCTAAATGCAAATTTACAGAATCGAATCCTATTAAAACAAGTTGAGATTTAGCATGAAGATTTTCTTAATATTTTTATTTCATAATCTATTTGTTTAAATCGATACGTACTTGTACTATTAAAATAGATTTACTTTTTCTTCTCGCTCTTAGTTTCGTCGTTCAAGCTTCTTGCTTTCCATTTTACTTTTATTCGTTTACTTGCAAAGAATTTATTTGTTCCAAGTTTCTCTTTCTCGCGTCATCGCTTCTTCAAAATTTCACTAGAATTTTTTTTCCCATGTCAACTTGTCTTAGTTTAGTTGACAAATCCCGTTAACTTATTTATAATAATCCTTTCATTCAATTTTCATTCAGGCTATATAAATTTGTTCACTTTTTTTTATTGTTGGTTTATTCCATCATATTTTCGGATTTAAAAATTCATTTCACCATTTGGTGCATAATTTTTTTTAAGCTCACTTTAATTTACGAGAATAATTTATATAAACTTTATCCAAACATTTATTAATGGTTCAAGTATTTATCGACGTTTCAATCGGAATAGTTGTCCTAATTCTTTTTTCCCATATTTCAATTTTTTTTATCTATATGCACATTACTTTAATAGTTTATGAGTTCACACATAATCTAGTCAATGAAATTTTCCTTAACATAGGATTAGAATGTGTATATATATAACTCATTTTTATTAGATTTCAATTTAATTTATTTGATATAATCAATCGTTTAATACTTAGTTGTTATTCAAGTTTTTTTCTTTTTTCTTTTTTCCGCATGTCTTAGTTTAACTCGATTCGAACTAAGTTGGGTCACAAACTAGAAGCTGCTCGAACGGATAAAATCAATGGACTTACCAAGGATAAATTTAAGGAAGGTCCAAGATTCAGAAAGCAACGAATTCTACATTTCTAAGAAGGGACGATGCAAGATCGAAATACGAATTGGGGAGATCCATCCATCGAGAAGTTCTCAACTAAAGGAACGACTCCAAAGGAATGAAATTTAAAACAGGGATAAAAAATTTAGAACAAGGAAAAACTTTCAAATTATTTTTATATGAATAGAAAATCCTTTTCAAAATTCTTTCATATCATTTAAAATCTTTTTATTTTCTAAGTACGCTCTCTCGGGTATGATTCCAAGACGATTTCACTAATTCTAGAGTATTTCTACTCCTTCTCTAATGAGTGTTTCAACAACATAAGCTAAGCTTTGTGTAACCAAACCTCTGATACCAACTGTAACGACCTGGCATTTTGACCGCTCCAAGTCGATAATTAAACCAACTCGAACCGTTCAAAATGACAGATTGTTATTGCTTATGAAGTTAAAATATAATCATCACAGAATCACAGACATAGAACACAAAGTATATCACAGCAGAAGTAAAATTTATACAACAAGATTTAAAAATTTACAAATCAGAGTACATAAGATAAATTACAGAACCAGCAGAAGACTGAACGTAGAATCATATCGACATCAGTAATAAGTAGAGATGGGCCTAATTGCAGCGGAAATAACAGGTGGATGACTGGAACTCCAACGAATTTCAAGCTCTAATAGATAAATCTCCAAACTGGAATATTCGGTCTGACTCGGGCATTTTGCAAGAAATAAAACAAACAAAATACTCGAGCCAGGACTAATAGTCTCATATAAGTGAATTAACTCAAATGAAGTGTCCACTGAAATGTACAATAACTTAAAGGATGTTTGGGATCTCCATCCTCTAAGGATCCGCGAAACTAATATCTATATAATAGTACTATCATTATAATGTCTACTCTGTAAAGTATAAATAATGGAAATAGCGTAAGCGGGATTACCATATTACCCTTACGCCGTTTATAAGCATTAACTATACAGTACCGTAAATTCACCGTACTGGTGTTACCAGAGGGCACTCCATAGACAACAACACTAAATCAAAATAGTATGGGGCTCGTATGGGATAAATACGACAAGGCACTCGAGGCAATACCCAGGGTAGGATTCTACCAGTTGCACTCCCAGACAGGTGGTAACGCATAGCAGCCACTACCCCCACCTCGGAACACACTCCCATAATTAAAAAGGGCGCCCAAATCATCAACATAGTCATAGAAATGGTATCGAAGAAGTGTGTCTGATCAAAGGTGCTACCTCAAATAGTTACGATATAGCTCCTGTTTTAGTCATTTCAATTATGACCCGATGGTCAAGGCCATTTCGTTATCGTTCGCCTTCTTCAATCCAATAATCTCCTCCAAGTCATCATGCTCCATTCCGGATACGTCATCACGTACACAGTTTTTAAAGTTGCATCGGCACTGACAAAGAGTATGCCACTTACCGACTCTGATCTCTTTAACAACTAATGCTTACATTTTTCACACCGTAGCCATAAGATTTGAAATCATACTTCAAGTATCGCAAATCAAAATTTATTCTAGCATTGCCCCGAAAATAGCTTACTCAACTTAGTTACCGTTGGTTCGATTAAGATTTCAAACCCCATATTCACAATTATCCTTTAACATTGGTTTTAAAGTTCCCACTTCCAAAATGTCATTAATACTTGAAATCCTTAATTTCAACCTTTCGAATTCACTAGACTGGATTGGACATAGATTCTATTCGAAATCATAAAATATATGTTTAAAATGATTAAATTTGAAAATACGATATATATATATATTAAGTTGAAAATGATGTATATACATATATGTGTAAATAGTTGGAAACTATTATAAATCCATATAGTTAAAGTAATTAAAATATTATAAAGAAATATTTACAAAATCAAGTAATGCGGAAAATAGTTTTGTTAAATTATAGTTTTTATTCAATAATATTAGTCCAAATCCAATCTCAATCCATGTCTCGCCAGTTCCTTTCCATTTCACATTTAAATCAAATCCCATTTATTTGGTTCGATTCCAATGCTTCATGATTTAATGATTCTCAAACTATTGCTTACCTTAGATTTCGTATATCCATTTTGTTATAATAATTTCCAACAATTTTTGACGTTAGTTGAAAAATCAAAAATGTGATTCGTTAATTCCATCTTGTTAATCAACTTTTATTCACCATGATTAGATAAACATATTCCTTTACACTTGAACACTTCCCATTTTGACCAAATTCTTCTTACATTCGCCTGACGAAAGTTCATTTGACAATCGTATGTCAAATTAAGTTCTAAAACATTTACAAATTTTTGCAAATCTTTTTATATTAAATCATCAAATTTTAAAATTTGTTATGTTATTAAATTCATTGTATGAACATAAAGTTATGTATAATTTATTTAAACCAATATAACATTACGTGTTAACTCGTATAATTGCCTTTAAAAATTATTTTCATACAAAATGGATTCCTTGTAGAATTCAACAAAATTTTGAACAAAATTTCTTTAAAACCTTCTTCACGCTATATGGAAAAATTTCCTTAAAATTTCTACTTACCAAATCGATAAAATATTTTAAAATATTTTATTTTTATTGACCATGGTGTCCATATATAAATTTTCTACACTATGGTCAAGTGATACAGATATTTATCATTTCAATACGTTCTTTAAAATATTTGAATTCCGGGTATATATCATTTCAACCCGCATCCCAAATCGATTTGAATATACAGGGGTTCGGTATGTATCATTTCAACCCGTAACGATTTCCAATCTAAGGGGAAAATTGCATGATGAGAAAATAATCATAACATGTCAAGCATACATCCATATGTGTCATATGAAATAACAGTGTGTGTCGCACATGCACAATCACAAGCAAACAAATCTAGAGCATCCTAACATTCCATTCAACATCTCAATTGTTTAATTCACTTAATAATTAGTTAGTCGCGAGTGAGAAAACTCACCTCGAAAGGCTTGGAGATGAATTCAAATTGACATGGAAACTGAGGAAGAGACTTGATAGCCAAACAATGAACGTACATCCAATAAATTTGTATACACATATACATATGTATATATGTACACAAATATAATATTGGAAATGTATGAGCACATTCAACTGGAATTAATCAGGATAATAAATCAAAATCGATGTTTAAGCGACATGCAAGCGAATATATTTGATAATCGAAGTAAAGCTCACCACCGAGGATTGAAATAACTGACAACCGATCTTTATACATCAACTCGAGACTGAACCAAATCTTGTTACCCAAAACAGTGAGCTCCAACCATAGCAGCAAGTCGAAACAGCAAATCAGAAAAATGTTTTAATGAGGGACGATGACATGCATAAGAATATATTTGAAGAACCAAAGTAAAACTCACCTCCTAAGATCAGACAGACAACAATAGGGCAGTATGAGTAGAGCCGAGATCAATCTAACTCGCAGCCTAAGACAGAAGTCCCCAAGCAAACTGCAGTAGTCTTTTAAGCATTTCCCCAAACATCTGGAATGCACAACACCCTTACAGCAAAATTGGGGAACAACCGCTGTTGCTGAGTGGTGCACAGGCCGAGTTAGATGGTCGTTGATGGACTGGTAGGAGGCGCGACATCAACAACATGGGAAAATGAAGGCACTGATTCGATTCGCGAGCTAAAGGGAGAAGCAGATCTGGGTCAGAGTCCATGGCATTGCCGGTGGCTTCGGATCTGAGCGCGAGACGATTTAAGGTGACTAAGCTCGAGATGATGGTGGGCGGAGGCATCGGAGGTAGCTCTCTCGTAGTGAAGGACGATCGACAGTGGTGAAAAACTCAAATCACAGTAGCATGGAGGCGTTCGAACCTAGGGGCGGCGCATGGATCTCACGATGGAGTTGAGAATCTCTGCCGTTAACATTCAAATTTGGAGGAGCTATGATTCTAATTTTTGTTTCCTATGAGAAAATTAATTTAGAAAGAATAAGTAGATAAGAGTAAGGGGGAAACAAGAGAACGGACAGGTGTAATCACTCTTCTGATGTTTCTATACGTTTTATCTTTTGAGAGAGGTCGGGGGAAAAGAAAGTAAGAAAAGGAGGACGCGTGCAAATAACTTTCTGATGGTTTTAAAATATATTTTTAAGTTATAATTGAAGCTCTAATTCATATTTTCGATTTAAACCAAAGTTTCAAGTTCTAACTTAATTTTTTTTAATAAATATTCATTCAAATTTCGATTAACTTCGTACATTTAAATGTTAAAATTATCGGTTTGTTACAAATCTACTCACCTTGAAGTATATCAGGATTTTCATTACAACAATACTTAGAAGAATGTTGCAATCTAGCATCCATGTTCTTGGTATTCTTTATAATAACAAATGTTATTTATGTTCTTGTAGAACTTATATATTATAATAAGTTTTGCATATCGCAACTACCACTTCAATGGATATTAAGAGTTTTATTACAACAATTCTTGAAAGCAGGAAGTGATCTACTCATCATGAATTATTTCAAGATTTTCATCACAACAATACTTTAAATAATGTTGTAATCTACATTTCTTGCTCTTTATCACTAACAAAGTTATTTAAATTCTTCTGGAATTTGTATACTTTCATCGTTTATACCTTTAGGGTATTGTAAATGTTTTAAACACTTTCACCACTTTAATCAATTCAATTTTATCTGAAAATACAATGCTCATGGCACTTACCATGTTGTTGACACTCTATGGTGCTTTAGTAACTTCTGTGTGTTTTTGTCATTATATATATTTCTATTTTTATCTTATGAACTACAGGTTCATATCTTATGGACTACAGGTCCATATATCTTATTTAGGAGAATTTCATGATAGCTGATCATGTTTCTCTCTAATATGGGATTTTTTAATCCATTTACAAATATAAGCGCTTTATTATTTATTAATTTATCATCGATGATTATTTCCTGTTAGCTCTATACATAATTTATTGAGATCTCAAAACTTATCATGCTTTAAGTACCCAAACCACTTCTGGGGTTATTTTGACAATCATGTCATGGGTTTCTTTCAAAGCACCTTTTGTGTTTCTTCAGGAACACTCACCTCCTTTATTTTGCATCTTTATGACTTACTCCAAAGATATTTTGAATTGACTTTTATACCACGTTTTCAGCTGTGATTTACACCTTTTGATCCTTCGGGGATTCAAGTGTATATTGGAGAATAGTTCAAAAAAATGTATATTGGAGAAAGTCTATTAGGGACATAATTGATAATTTATGCAAGTTACTTAATACTTTGCATAATTCTATATGTTAGCAAATATTTAACATCGATGATTCCTTTATCCTCCCCCTCAATGTTGACAAACATTGTCACTTTAAATAGTAAACCTACTTTGGATTCATTTTTGATCCATTATAGCATCATAGCTAGCAAATACATTAGATGTATTTCAATTGTAGGAGGATAAAGCTCTTATTAGTTGATAAGATGCATTCATATTGAATTGCTTATTCCCTTTCATTGATCTGATGACTTGGAGGAATTTTCTATCATTTGAATATGCACATGACTTCAGGTCAATCAATATTGATGTCAATCGACTTTCTGAAATATTAAATAGTATATGCATAATTTATAATATGAGCTCATGACAACTTCAGGTTGTTAATTAAATACTCGCATATATGTGTATATACATGCGACCACATATTGCATATGTAATTGATTTGCATATTCTTTCCTATTCGTGTTACCTATTTTAGAACAAATTGTTCATAAGGTTCCAATAGTAAATTTTTGTTTATCAAGCAATGTCAATGCGAATCTTAAAGATCGCATCATAATATCCAAAATATCTGATTTGGAACTGTATTGAACTTCTGATTCAAATGAAATATATGAACAACTTCAAGTTGTTAATTTATATTGAACTTCTGGTTCAAATAATATATAAACAATTTCAAGTTTGTTAAACTGTATTGAACTTCTGGTTCCACTATATTGAACTTTTGGTTTCACTGTGTTGAACTTCTGGTTCAAATAAAATATATAACAACTTCGAGTTGTTAAAATTTATTCTTTAATACAATATGTAAATATAAATATATAAGCAAGATACAGCTCATTTTGAAAATTGTGCAATCTTTGGATGCATTATTATTGTCGCATATGATTTAACATCTTTAAGAAGTGTAATGTTATTATTTCATATGGTTTGAATAAAGCTTCAGGCTTTTAAATTATGAAGTGTTTCAAATTCATTGATTGAGGAACTTCGAGTTCCTATGCATATACACACACACACACACACACACACATGTATATCAATTTTATAAATCTATGATGAACTTCTGGTTCTCATTCTTTTAACATACTTTTAATTTAGAAGCTTTTACATTTTTGCTAATTGACAAGATTTCAAACTTGTATACTTTATCAAAAATGTTTATATACACACACACACACACACACACACACATATATATATATATATATATATAATATTCAAGACTTTAGGTCCAAGACCTATACAACTTGCAGTATAAACATTTTCTTTGCACAACTTCAGCTTGTGGTTCTATCCTTTCTTCCATAACATTAGTTATTACTAGCTAAATACATCGAATAATAATGCATATGTTTATTCTTATTCCAAATACAAACATACATCAATTAACTAACAATTACTAATGCATTCAATGCATTTATGACAATAAGGTAATATAATATATTATCATAACAATGCATTTCTAATATTCAATGCATTTATGACAATAAGGTAATATAATATATTTATCAATCACATAATCAACATTTTACATTCTCTAACATGAATGGTTCAAAAATTTACAGATCTGTATATAAAATTCACAACTATAAAAAAAATAAACTACATGTCTCATATTCAATTTTTTTCCTCATTCTTTAATATGAATGATTTGAAAAACTTGTAAATTTATACATAAAATTCACAAACATAAAAATTACATTTTTTTATTTATTCAAAATATACAACCCATATAAAGATATTTTAGATCTTTCTTTTTATATCAAAATTGCTTCTTGCCTTTTTAGAAACTGCAGGTTCTAAATTTTCATGTAATGATAAAAATTGTTTTTGCATTCACTTCCGGTGTGCAGAATTAAGATCAATATTTAGATCTTAACATAATATGATCTTCAGGATGCATATTTTCTTTAAAAAAGTTTTTCCTAAGAAACAATAAAAACATTTCTTCTGGAAATATGATATGTTCTCAAATTACTGTAATAAAACTTCAAGTTTTATTATTATTCACATATTATTATTGTATATTTTAAACGGAGGCAAATCCTCTAGATTTTCTTTTATTCACATATGATAGTCATTTCCCTAATAAATATGATACAATGCATCATAAATAAATTACATAAAAAAATGTCATAAATTAATGCCACATAAAAATTGCATATAAATGACATAACAAATGTGTTAAATAACATTAATGAACATAATAATAGCTATGATGTATATATGACCATAGTATAGCTACATAAAATGCTACTATGTCATTTTTCCTTTGGCTTATTATTGGAATATTTAACTAAGCCCTAAATGATGCAGTTTAGATAAACATGCAAATTATTGCTCCTTTTATTTGATGCTGACTGAAACATGAAAGTGCAACATATCTTTCACATGTGCCATACATATAAAATATATGTATCTATTAAACATAAATGCATTAAATAAATTAAAAAAATATTTTCTTATTCCTAATAGAAACAAGTTGAATTACTTAATTTCCATAACCAAAGCATTTAATGCATTTACGATATTACCATAACAACCACAATTAATGCATTTATAATAAAAAAATTGCAGTGGACCGTTATGTGCCCAAAAAAAATGTAAACCAATATTACAGCAAATTGGTTTAATTGCAAATACATATAAAACAATGAGACAAATAACATTTCATCTCAGATCTAGGCATGCGTACTTGATTCAAAATTTCTAAAATATTCCTAATACCATATATATAACTGTATGGTCCAAATTAATTAAATCAAGGAGCTGATTTCCTTGCATAAATGGTTCTAGATTATTCAAACCATTATATTCATCAATAAACAGTAGAGGAAAATAATCGTTCGTAACATATTCAAAATGTTCTTTCCAAGTGATTCAGAATAATATGCAATAACTTATGTTATGACTGACAAAATTTGTTTACCAACTTTTAGAGCGATTCAGATTATTTCCAAAAAATGACTTAAATTTTTTAATCTTCTAGATCTATCTTTTAAAATCAAAAGAGTTTCATAAGTCAACATTTAATTTTCAATGCAAAAGCAAACCAAAGATTGCAAGTGGAAACATAAGTTATATGTTCAAATCTGAATCCAAAAAAAAAAGTATCGGATGAAACCACAAACTGTAAACTTCAAAACCTTAATTTCATATATTCTTCAAACCAGAAAATTTCTCAATAGAATCAATTATGGACGGCTCTGATACCACTTGTTGGAATTTCTATATACTTGATGATTGACAAATCATGAAATTCCATATTTGAATAGATGACCCCATATTGATTTAATTGAGAATAAACCAGAGAGAAAGTAAAATGAATCAGCGGAAGCCATACCTGAATCCATATGTTTACAAAGAGAAGATTAACCAAATTAAGTCATGGATCTGATTATCAAACCTGACATAAGCATTAGATCTGAATCCATAGCTGCTGCTTTCATCAACTTAGATCTGATCGGTATCTAGAGCTTCGTGCTGATAACGTGTTATAAAACGAACACATAACAGAAGAAACAAGGGAGAGAGGACATTTCTATTCATTCAGATGTGCCATTATTTCTATTACATTGGCTCCTTTATATATAGGCTTTGGAGCTGATGTTTAACTTACTCCGATGATGTGGGACTAAATAGAGAACTAATAAATGCATATTCACAACATTTATATATTTTACAACAAAAGTCCAATATTTAGTAATATTTTCGGTATTTTTATTTCAATGGTTTCAGTTTTTCAAATAACAATGGCACTTTTAAGTGATTTATTTAAACAAATTATTTTAATAATTTTTGATTTATTTATTACATCCACCCTTTCATTTTTTATTTCCATTAGATATTCATTGATATGATGATACATTTTGAGCATATTTTTGTATCATTTCTCCTTTTTTCTTCAATGCATTAATGGTTTAGAGTTGCAAAATAAATAAGTATTAATAGCACATTTATCCTACTTGAAGTATAATAAAAATGTATGTATGTGCTTGTGAGTGATTCATATCAATACACTGATATCGTATCCTTAGTCTGAAGCTGGTTTACATATAGAACTCATAATGTAATTGGATTTGTACTTTTTCAATTACATCAATTTTCTGTTAAACCACGCTACAAAGTTTTCAATAAAATTTGACGTAAGATAGATTTTAACAAATAATTTTATATTTTATGTTAAACAACTTAACGGTCGATTTTTCCACCGTTGTAAGGTTATATTAGTATATGATGAAATGAATACACATAAATTTAGGAAAAGGGTGCTTTAGAAAGCTTCTTGTTGGACTTAGGTAGAAGTAATAAACAAATATATAGTTATTCAAGCTTAAAGTTAAAACTGAATGAATCAATCTACATTGATCGAAAGTGGGCGATTGAATGACATGGAAGGCTAAGTTATTTTGCGGTTAAAATTATTTAATAGAAATTCTCAAATGTAACAATCAGCTTTTGGCGGGAAAATTTGTTATGTTGCATAACCTAATTTTGTTGTATAAATACTACTATAATACAATCATTCATTCATCATAATAAAAAAATTCTCTTTCTATGGTCTGCCTCCCTTTTCTATTCTTCTCCAATCTTGCAATTCTCTCTTGATATTTTCTTGACCAACTCATCAAGATTAAGGTGATCCTTTAGGATCCCAATATATTGATATCAGAGTGGTTGTCACTACGTAAGGTCCGCCATTTTTTTGACAACTTAGCTTCAACTCGTTAATTGGAGGTACTGGAAATTCTAGCGCCAACATTAACTAGGATAGTTGCAGCAATAGAGGCTCGATTTCAAAGCTTGGAAGGTTGGTTATTGCGCAAGAACAATGGAATGATGATACCTCTAGGAGGTTTGATGAGAAAGCAAGATTGAATATTGAAATCACCAAGAAGCAGGATGATGTGATCAAATGCAAGGTGATAGATGCAGTTCTGGGAGACATAGCAATCAGTTCATACCTGAAGATTACCCAAGAAGTAGCAATGAAAGGATCAATTACACTAGATCCTTACGTATGAATCCGAAACTAGAATTTTCAAAATTTAATGGGTAGAATTCTGGGAATAAGATTAAAAAAATGCTGCAAGTACTTTAATTTTTGCAAGATTTCAATGGAATTATGGGTGGATCTAGGGTGTTTACACATGGTTAAAAAGCTGAAACATCGGGTAAAAAATTATTTGACACACTACGCCATAGATGGCCTACGACAACCCCAAAGAAGTGACGCAGTAGGTGCCAAAAAGTGTTGCTACAGGCAAAAAATGATCTGTGGCAACACTTTTTCGGGGTTGCCTTTTGCCGCGTTGCCTTAGAGTCAAAGGCAACACCTTTGCGACCGTATGGTAACATCAGTACAGGTGTTGCCACAGGTATCATTAAAACAAAAAAATCTTTTCACAACTGCCAAAAACAGTTGTAATATGTCTTCCAGCTGGCATGCAACACTAATTATATCTGCATCATAATAAAGTCAACCTTTTTTACAACTGTTTCTAGCAGTTGTTAAAATTTCTTTTATAACTATTAAAAGTAATTACACCTCAACTGCTATTAATCAAAATTTTCATAATATTATAATAAATATTATTATAGCACAGTATTCAAATATAGTATTTTATTCAAATAAATATTTTATTTCAACATTTCAAATAGTACAATTTTTTTGACTCCACTATTGTACATTCACTCGTATATTACACATTCATATTTACATACATTACTCACTACATTGTCACTCGATCCACTCATATACAGACTCACTACATTGTTTCTCAACAAAATTTGACTACAAAATAGGCAAGTTTACCTTGAATGTAGGTGGACAGTGAATACTTGATTACGTAACCAGAACTGAGCCTTCGGAGCCCATTTTGATGACAACCCATTTCATTCTGTTTCCTTTCTTGATTAATTCAAGCCCTGCCTGAATGGGATCTTTAACTCCAGTCAGTGACTCCATCTGTATAGCAACCAAACTACGGGTTTAAGGGTGATGTTGGCGCAATAAAAACATAAAGTAACAATTAGCAGGTCACTACAACAATTTCAGCGAACATACTACTTGACAGGACATAGAAAGGTAGGCACTATTTGCTGTTCTGAATTCAACAAGGCGTCAGACAAACTTATAAGAATACGGGCAAAAACTTACAAGAATACGGTCTTATCAGCCTGAAAATAAATAAAAAGAGTACTCACAAGCCTTATTTTTGAATTATCAAGTCTTAATTTGTATTATTTGATGTACTGATGTTCATGCCAAGGTACTAAGTGAGAAGACAACATTTGTTCTGCAATCCATTGGTGTATAGCCGACATACCTGAGATAGTAGAAAACAGGTATCAACCGATTGGTGAATTCAAAATCTAACCATTTCATTACTGAGATTGCTGCGTTAAGACCACCTCCAACATACTATGATCCTATTAGTGATTCAACACAATCTGCAATTGTTTCCGTCGGAGGTACGCAAACCATCTTAGCTTTTATTAATCAAAGAATTGATACGATATTCAGTACTATATTGTGACCTGATGTTCTTCACTTATTACCATTCCTTGGGTTACTATTGCCTCCACAGCTTCACCATGGATAAAATCAACTGCGTATGTCTCCAAGTAACTGTTAAAACATACAGAAATCGAAAGCAAGACAAAGAAATAATTAATGCTTCTAGTAGGTTACAAAAACAACCATTTAATAACTACATTTCTACAGAAATGTAAAAATAAATAGAAATTCATTAAGTAGACACTAATCTTAATGCACACTTTCTTCTCGTGACTAGAATTGCATACGATAATTAATGATGGTGTTTGGCCCATGTGATCACCTACTTATTTATATGATATACCATATCCCGATATCCATACTTTCAATCAACGAACAGTGAGTCAGTAACAATAGTAAAACCATTCTATTTGTAGTTATAGATTTTGGTCCAAATCATCTCCACAAGTACATGTACAGATTAAAAAATATAATCACTTTTATAAACCCACATCAGGTACCATGCATGGTAAGGGCGCAAGAATTATATGATGACAAAACATGTACCACTACTGCTAAGCCTAGTCAAACCTTTAGGCAAATGTCTGTGTATATCACGCAGGGTATTTTAAGGTACAAACTAATAGAAAATTCATGTTCAAGTGATATTTCCCACCTTGCGGCATTTCAAGTTCATATTTCAGATTCCACATACAGAGTGAAATAGTACTCCAACTACATGCAAAGCAAAGACATTGATACAGCTGATGACCGCCAGTTGGATATCAATACCAAGACCATCAAGTGCATCATTGTAGACAGCAAGAGCCCGGGTCTTCGAGAACAAAACATATGAATGTTCACTGTGTTTCCTTCCCTTATCCTTACTTCCACCTATTTGGTGTAAACAGAAGGGGGAAAACATTATATTTTGCTTCAACAATACCATAAATGAATGAATTCTTATTTATATCTAGGTAAGAACAACACTATCATTATTTACACCATAATACAGAGAAATTTTTGCTTTACATTGAGCTGATATCTCCAATACTCTAACCATGTCTCCAAAACTACTAACATAACCCATTACTATAACATATAATTCATTACTAACATTGGTACTGGGCACTTCTAAACCCCCTCCAGACTCCATCCTAACATGATAATTCAAACATAATTAGATAAGCAATTCAAAGAGTAGAGTCCATAAGGTAAGTTATATATTTTGCATGGCAGACATATCCTTTGAAAGAGATGAAACATGTGACTATTATGCTGATGACCTCGTTAACTCACCAAGACTTTTTTTATCACAAACAGGCATTATAATAAACAAAACAAACTACTCACATCGAATTTTTGTCCTTCAACAACCGTAAATCCTCCAATCTCCTCCTCTCTCTTACTACTCATCTTCTATAATTTCTAGGGTTTTAGTCTGAACAGATCAAAACTCCTATAATCTGAAGTTCCCGTCTGTGGATCTGAGGATTGGTCAAAGTGCTTATTTGGAATATATTAGGGTCTGAGAAGTAGGAGCGAAGAGAAGATTCTCTGAAATTTAGCACCGAATCCTTGAATGATTTCATTTGAGGAAAAGAAAAGGAACTTGGATCAATATTCGAGTAACTCACCAAGAGCAAATTGGAACAGTACGAACTAAGCACAAATTGAAATCGGCAACAAATAATACCTGAGCAGCCTGTTGAAATCTATTTTAAACTTTAGATCGCACTATTAAAAATTGAAGCCAAGCAAAGCTTTCGCAATTGGATTCAGCACAGACTTTTCGTTCCAAACTTTGTTTCTGATTTCAGACTGGCAGAAAGTTTGTTTCACCATTAAGAAAGTTTCGATGGAAATTTGAAGCAATCCGCTCCATTTTTTATTCTTCGAAGAACCCTAAGTTCAGATCTAGAATTGGCTATTTGGGGAAAAACAAAACCAAAAGGAAGCGCGTAAATGAAAATGTTAGCGGGAAAGGGATGAAGCGGAGCGGGAAATGGATGAAGCGGAGCAGACAATGGAATAATGGATGGACGGTTCACATTTTGTTTTAACTAATGGCGTGGATCGATGAGGTGTAATTATTTTTTTAAATTTTTTAATGTGAAAATATTTTTAGCTACTGCAACACATGGTTATATCTGTGCTAACACATTGAAGCATGCGTTGCAATAGACAAAAAACAGCATAGCAATGGCAACACTGTAGCTAGCAACACCATGGATTTTCGTTGCGATATGTCATCTATGGCGTAGTGACAATAAGGAGGAATGTAAGGGTTGATTGGAGTGATTTTTCTAGTTATGTTAAAAGTAGATTTAAAGATGAAACTGAGTACAATAGAGTAGAACAGCTTATTTGACTATAACAAATTGGAACTTTGGACAAGTATTTTGATTCTTTAGTAGAATAGAGGGCCAATGTCTAGTTGAGTGGTCATTTCCTGCCCGATTCTTATATGTTAGACAGTTTCATTAGTGGCTCAAGGGGCAGTGAAGCCATTTGTTAAAGCTTCTAATCCTAAGTCTATCTCTAGTGCAGTGAAGTATGCACAATTTCAAGAGAAAGCTTCATCTCATATCAGAACTATAAAACCCATAAAAAAAATTATCAGCCTTCGTTTTCTCAGTCCTCTTCTTGTGTTGTCATTCTGTTTCACAATAGAACAGTCACCCATTACCCCCATTATTGCCTGCACCTCAGAATAATTCAAATGTTGCTTCTATTTCAGACAAAATCCCAAATAAATCTTCCAAGAATTACAAATACATACCTGCTGATATTAGGCATGAGAAAATAGCAAAGGGCTTTGCTAGTACTGTGATCAACCTTACTCAAAGGGGGCATAAGTATCAGTTTAAAGAACTACAATTATTCACAGTAGAGATTCCAGAATATGAAAGTGATGATGATGTGGAGGGGGAAGCTGTTAAGGAGGTAGGGGAGCCACATATATCTGTAAGTGCTTTATCTAGGGGCCAAAGATTCCATGCTACGAGAGTTCATAGGGTAGTACAAGGGAGGCCATTGCATATATTGGTGGATTCGGCAGTACTCATAACTTCGTTGATTTGGCTTTTGCTCAGAATTTGGGGTGTGAGTTGGAGTTCATTTCACCACAAGCTATTACTATGGCTAATGGAAACCATTTAGCTTGTCAATGTGTTTGCAAAGATTTCAAGTAGGAGATGCAAGGTAGTATGTTTAAGACTGAGGAGATGTTACTTCCCTTGGGAATTTGTGATATGGTGCTAGGCATCCAATGGTTGAGTATTCCGGGACAATTTATTAGGATTTCAATAAATTGAGGATGGAATTCAGCTGAATGGCGAGAAGTTTGTGTTAAAGGGAATTACACTAAAGAAGATGAAAATAATTGAAGATAGGCCATCAGCAAAACTATTTGAGAATGGAGCTCATTTGTGCTTAACATAAGTCTTTGATAAGTCTTGTTGTCTGTTAGAATCAGAAATAAGAGAAGAAGAGCTGAAATGTAACATCCATCAGCATGTTGCAATTGAAACAAACATACAGCAAGGTGTTTGAAGAGCAAGCTGATTTTCCACCTCAAAAGGGTGTTTTTAATCGTACTATTCCACTAATTTCAGGATATGGCCCAATGAATATCAGGCCAATAGGTACCCCTTAAAGCAGAGAGATGTGATTGAACAATTGGTGCAGGAGATGTGAGATCGGGGAATGATTCAGAATAGTTACAGCCCCTTTGCATCATCTTCGGTGTTAATAGCGAAGAAAGATGGTATATAGAGGCTTATGTGGACTATAGGAAGTTAAATAACGAAACTATGAAAAATAAATTTCCAATTCCAATGATTGGTGAGCCTATAGATGAGTTGGCAGGCACATCAGTGTTTAGTAAGTTGGAATTGAGGTCAGGGTACCATCAGTTGAGAGTCAATGAAGGTGACGTGCATGAAACTGCTTTTAAGACTCATACAAGCCATTATGAGTTTCTGGTTATGCCCTTTGGTCTTACAAATTCACCTTCATCTTTTCACGGGTGGATGAACAATGTCTTTGAACCTTTGCTAAGGAAGAGTGTCTTAGCTTTTTGGGAAGATATATTGGTGTATAGAGTGTCCTTAGAGGATAACTGACAACACTTAGAGGAAGTTTTTTAACTTATGCGGTAGAATCAAATGTTTTCTAAGGTGAGAAAATGCATTTTTGTAACTGATAAATATTTGGGTCATTATATCTCAAAGAAAGAAATGTAGACTAAAAGTAGAAAGACTGCAGTGGTGGATAGTCAGCCTGTGCCTACAAATGTAAATGAGTTAATGAGTTTTCTAGGGTTAACTGGATACTACAGAAAATTTGTTAAGGGTTATGCCACTCTAAGAAAACCTTTTGCTGAGGTATTGAAGAAAGGAGGACTTTATTGGTCATATAAGCACAAGAAGCATTTACATCCCTTAAAACAACATTGGCGACTGCACCTGTATTAACTATCCCTAATTTTGAGAAGTAATTTGTTATAGAGACCGACACGTCTAAGGATGGCATAGGGGCTATTCTCATGCAGGAAGATCACCCATTGGTTTTTATTAGCAGAAGTTTAGGAACAAAATGGCAGAAATTATCTGTATATGAGAAAGAACTTCTAGCAATAGTTGTTTTTGTGCAAAAATGGGAATAATATTTGGTAGGAGCCACTTTGTGATCAAGACTGACCAAAAATCACTCAAATGGCTTCTTCAACATAAGATTTCAACACTAATTCAACAGTTGTAGTTGTCCAAACTCATAGGACTTAACTATGAGACTGTTTATAAGTGTGGAAAAGAGAATGTGGCAGCAGATGCACTATCTAGAGTACAAGGAGAAAAAAATGTTATGCATGGCAATTTCAGTGGTGGAATCTGGCCTTAAGACAACAATTATGGCTAGTTATCAAGATGATGGAAACTTAACTACCATTCTCACTCAATTGTAGAACAATGAGATAGTTATGGGTTATCAATGGTTGGATGGACTGGTGAGAAGAAAGGGAAGAATTTGTGTGGGATCAATGTAACAACTCAGAATTTCACAACCAATTTAAAAATTATTTTTAATATAATTTTATCAGGAAATGCGTCAGCATTTAAAAATCCAATTTTTAAATCAGCGCACAGCCCTTAAAAAGTGAAATTGTGTCAGTTACCTCAGAATTCGATGAGACCAATTTTTTTGGATTCGGAATAATCAATCATTGCTAGATTTCAAATTTCATGTTAAACAGAGTTAACATGTGACCGTGAGAGGCTGACACATTTGCTAAGAAAATGGTGCTCAGTTTACGAAGGAACATTATTGAGTCAATCTCAAAATTCGATTTCACTTTTTTTTTCCGAATTTGTATCGCCCAATAATGGGAGAATCCAAAGTTTCAAGATTTTTGTAGTTAGCATGTGGGCATACAAGATGAAAGAGTACGCTAAAATCACATTTTTGAAGCTAATTTAAGCTAGAGAGAAAATTAAAATGGAAGGTCAAACGAACTCGAAATTCGAAGAAACTTGGTTCCTTGGATTTGTATTGACGTGTATTATCTCATGAAGAAGTTTCGTAGCAAACAGAGATTGTTTACAGTTGAACAGTCGGAGAGAAGAGGAGATAAATTCCTACTTAATCTCACTTTCTCTCTTCCTCTCAACACTTCTCTTCATATCTTTTTCCTCCTTCTTTCCTCAAATCAATGGTCTCCTCCCCAAATATCCAAACCCTAGCTTCACCTTCTTCCTCCCCCCATAATCGTTGCCTATCCCCTACCTTACCCACGTCGCCTCCCCCCTCCCCCCCCGGGCGTGTGCAGTCCCTACCCCTTCTCTTCTTCTTCCTCCCCCAAAATTCCTACTCCTAAAGCTTCCTACACCTCCTAGCCTTCCTCCTACCTCCTCCAAACCACACTACACTTCCCAATACTCTCTCCATCCACCGCAACAAGTCCGGGCAGCGGAGAAGTAATTCTTGGGTACTCCATTTGTGCCCGAATTCGTCTCCATCAAGCTTGTTACCTCTGGATCTATTAGTACGCAAGTATTAGAGAGCATAAGAGCAAAGCTTGAGCACTTTGGACCTTTGGGAAGCCGAATTAAAGCTCGGCAAAGTGCATTCTTCCGCATTAAATAATTGGCGAAGTGGAACTCGCAGTGAAAAATCTAAACTTAATTTAGAAAAGGGTTAGATAAGTTAATGAATCATTAGAAAATTATTTCTAAGTTAATTGTTAAGTTAAACAACTAGTGTATACAATGAAATAATTTTTTGTTAGTTAAAAATGTGATTTTTAACTAATGTATGCGATGTAGATTACATGCATGATATGTTAGTAAAACCATATTGATATCATAAGATTACAACTTAAATGGATTAAGTAAAATTAACAATTCAAGCATTAATTTGGATTAGTTAAAACAAATTGGCTACAAAGTAATAAATAATAAAATTTATTAAGATTATAGAAAGTGATTAATGTAACACCCCACATCCGTTAAGGTCACTCACAAAGAGAATGCCTTAACTTCAATGGAGCATTATGGGTACTGGAACAGAAATATTACAAGACAAACGTATATAAAACAGCGGAAAGTAAAGTAGAAGTACTTCAAATCATTTATTAAATATAATTGTTTACAATAAAAGCCCATCAACTTCCAATACCCAATTACATAGCCAAAATATCTGTCTTGCTCAAAAACAAAGAAGCATGAAAATAAATTGTAGTATTCCCCAATAAAGCAAATCAAGCCATAGCCAAGAGAGATCCAAGCAGCACATGAAAGTGCCTTGGAGCTTGGTAAGATCCGAACTAAGCTGTATTTCCACCCTGCGAACCGGGGGGGGGGGGGGAGGAACGAAAGAAAAAGAGGCGAAACAAACTGGGTCAGTCATAAAGACTGAGTAAGTCCTAGTGACTTTCAGCATAAAAAAAGGTAAAGACAATATGGCATGAATAAACTGAAAGTAAACATAAGCATGATGACGAGGTAAGATACAGGCACGATGAATCAAGTATAACATCCCATACTTCCTATCAAGAGTAGCATCACAAGGTTCCTACCAAGTATCACATCGCAAGGTTTCTATAACATCGCAAGATTTCTAAGCTTTACCATTATCCTATTTTCCTTGATTTTCTATATTCTCTGCACCACCTAACTAGCGTTCCAATTAGTTTACTTGGTTATAATTACAAGATAAGTGATCCCTCATAACCCGCATGATAGTTTCATAGGTATATATCCCACGATGAGGGTCCCACCTCATATTGACATTTTCATGTCCCCACCGCACATATCTTAATTGATCGGCTCTTACTTACAATGTTTCATATGTGTTATATACTAAGGTTATCCCAACCCCGTAGTTGTGGTAGCCTTCAGAACTACATCTAATATGAGGATTTTCACCTCAACCAGCCCAATTGCCATAAATGTGTTAGATGTATCCTTACTACCCTAATCGATCGGCTCCCACTCGACCTAGTTCTTGCGGCCCCCTACTCGTAGATACCTGTGCTGGTCCCACCCTAGGGTGTATCAAATCCCTAGGATGGCAACCCCGACACCCTTTTTGATGCACAGCTTTATATCTACTGATGCCCAGTGGCTAAATTTTCTACTACGGAATATGTGCACGCCCGTAATCCGTCGGAACCTGCACCGTTGCATCCCCTGCCACCGTTTTGACCGCTTACAATCGACCCAGTAATCATGTCCACCCTGCCTAGCTCAGGGTACCGTTGATACCTAATGTGGGTTACTGCTGAAACGGGTCCCGCTACTAGGGTTTTCCTAGGGTCTATTCGTATACCCCATAGGTTGGTTAAGTGTTATCTATTTAACTTAACCCCACCCCCATCATGATACCGTGGTTAAGTGTTCTCTCTTGTGTTACTTAACCCTACCGCATGTCTTGTTATATCGGTTAAGCGTTCTCCCCTGTGTTAATTTAACCCTTACCACACCTCACGTTATATTGGTTAAGTGTATGTTAACTCAACCTCATCCAGTAGCCATTTTATAATGGTTAAGTGTTACCCTCGTGTATTTACTTAACCCTACCACACATCAGGTTATATTGGTTGGGTGTTATTAACCCATTCAAGTTAAACCAACCCATTTAACTTAACCCTCCCATTCGTTAGATTGCATTGGTTAAGTATTTCAAGTAATTCATGGCTTAACCCGCCCACGTATCATGCTAAGTTGGTTAAGTATTATCTATATGTTCAAGTTGACTTAACCCTGTCACGTGTCATGTTATATTGGTTAAGTGTCATTAGTCTAGTCATATTACTTAACCCACTCATTGGTCTGATTAACAGTTATGTTGGTTAAGCCCACATTTATAAGTTTTACATGTTCTTAACTCATACCGGTTAGGTCTACATTTACATTTCAAATTTCCATGTCATCCCACCTGACCCTCTAACCATACTCACATCTTATTATGGTTAGTATTCCTTAATTCATTCATTATGACGAACGAATCATGACCTCTCGCATTAAACCGTGCATTTTGTGGCCACTGGATTTGCTAGGCGATTCCGGGCAGATTTACACCACAAACTGAGTCTAACCTCGTGTCATAAACTATTACGCCTACAATTTGGCCCTTGACCTCTCATATTAGACTGACACTTTGTGGCTACTGGATTTGCCGGGTGGTTCCGGCCAGATTTACACCACAAACTGAATCTAACCTCGTGTCAAAGGTTCATTAATGGTCGTATTCCACCCAAAACCCCAATATCAGTTCATGTGTTTAACATATAGAAATATTCTTGTTCCAACCACGTTCATATTCCAGTTATATGCCAATTATCAAGTTCATAATTCACTTTTTTCCCCAAAACATATTCCCAAATTATTATCATAGTTCACTATAAGGTTATGCCAAGTTATAGCCTTTTTTATTTACAATACATACCAACTACCCAAAACCCAACTTAGGCGCGTTCATATTAAACCTCTACCAAGTCATAAATTGTCATATATGTTTCAACTCCAAATTTTACATAATTAACATATGCCCAAGTTCTAGATTACATGTTAGTTTTACATATGTCAAAATTCATGATTTACATGTTTACAAAGCTATGCTTAATTTACATAGATCAAGTTTTATACCCAAAATTACATGTATACCACGTTTACACCAACTTACCCATAACAAGTTCTAGCCAAATTACATATATTAAGATCCATATCAAATTACATATGCCAATCCCCATTCTTGCAATTATCATTTTAATGACAATACCCAAATATACAATTTCATGTTAATGGTAGTAATATCCAAATATCCAATTTTTATGTTATGCCATCAATTCCACCAAACACATATATTCCACTAGGCAATATTCCAATATTTCCCCCGTATACCATCGCACACATATCGTAGTTTAGGCCTATGTCCGAAATTGACCTAGGTTCATCAAAAGAAAATAAATAGGGGAAGGTAGAAGTTGCAATAAAAACAAGATCAAAGAGAAAACGGCATAAACGCATCACCTCAGGCATAAAGAATAGATCTTGCTAATAATATCAACATGAACCAAGAAAAACTGATTTACAATAGGCTGAATAGACCATAAACTTGTCATGTGAATAAAGATAGAAAAGTTCTCAAGATCGAGATCCAAGAAGAAACAAGAATAGACTTGAATCAAAAGTCCAATTTCACTTCATCACATGTCCATATTAAATTTAATTATTTTAATCTGAAAATAACTAGAACTTACAAATCTTGGGCAAGGAATTAAGAACTGAATTTGTTGTAAAAATGTTGCGGTGTTGTTGATTTATTGTCTTGAATCATTGTAGAAGCCTTGTTCTTTGAATTGATTTGAGTTTGAATGCTTGTATATTGATTTGGAGACGGCGACCATGGTTCAAGAGGTATTTTAGCAGCATAATGGTGTAAGAATGATTTGATATGAATTAGGTTAGGTCTAAGGATGTTTTTATAGGTGTAGCAACTAGTTTAGGCCCTTAGAGTAACCCTAGAATTAATCCGGACCATCAAAACATGTCTCAGGCTTCAAAAATGGGTTTTGGGTCAAAACAGGCAAACCAGGTCGACTTGTAAGGGGGGAGGTCGACCATATGGTCGGGCCCCCAGGTCGACCTGCCTGGTCCTCTACTGCCTAAAATTTGTTGAATCTTCTACAGGCCGTAACTTCTTCATCCGGACTCCGATTTTCGAAAACTCAGACTCTATTTCATGTAGAATTCCGAGTTGAACGCAATGGCGCAACCCGTTTTCCATGATTCTCATTTTAAAATTTAATTATACCCTGATTTCTAGTTTCAACATGTTATTAAAATTCGGGTTGTTACATTCTCCCCTCCTTAAAGGATTTCGTCCCCGAGATCTTCAAGTTAAGAAGAATGTGTCCTACCATCCAATCATCCATATACTCAATCATCAATCACAGGTATCCATTGTCCTTAAGAGATTTCTAATGATGTATGAACATAAGCAGAAAGTGTGTGAATATGTTCCTTATTTAATGCAAATGATCAGGCCTGATTGATCTTCCTAATGCAAAATATGTTTAGTACCATGAGTCCAACATGTATGCAAATAGTCCTAGTCACATAAACACTATATGTGTGCACAAACATCCATCCATATGCAACATCCACATTATAACACATTCAATTTCATCCATCAACAAGTATAAACACTCATGCATATGCAGTATGAAAGGTGATGGAGCCAATCTAGTGTCTAATGTGCGTGTATATGCATCCACGAGCAACCACTAGCAACCACTTGCAACCACTTGCAATCATCAATCATAACATGTCTCAAACACATGTTTACACCCAATTGTTCCAACCTAAAGATATAGTCAAATGATAGAAGCAAGTAAAAACTTTGTGCCCATTAGGCAATGTCAAAACTGGAAATCTATGTCACATATATACTGATTAGGAGAAGAACTCCCTAAGCACCAGCCCGAAGACCGAAATCAACATCAGGCTGACACCCTAAGTATTACTCAACCCAACGGACACCCTCAAGCCCCAACATGTATTACTAACAGATAACTCATACTCCCTATGGGGTTTGCAATAGAAATAGGATTGAGAATAGGACCGAGAGGATATACTTAAAAGATAGCATGCAAGTAAGCTCTACAAGAAATGAGGGATCATGGATATACTCTTATAAAGAGATATAATGTGCGTATCTAGCCTTCAATCTTCTAAGCCGCATTTCCTTGAGCTTAACTCCATTGTGCTTTGGCCGTTTTTAACTTCACAATTTCGTAGCTTCTTAATTCTTGTTTCCAAAATATGAGTTGGAACTCATTTCACTGTCGCCTCTCGTTCCAATTTCATTTATTCTTTTTCTAGTATACTCGGCTCAAACATAACTGCGTACTCATGGTTTCATGCAAGCTCTCCAAAATTCACTAGTGAATCCTGGATCTCGTTTACTTATTATAAGGTATTCCACGCAGAAGAACTATCTCTTGAAAACAAACAAATGCCAACCATGTTGCCAAATGTACTTACTAAGGTGATTTTTTATGACTCATGCATAAGCGAAATGAACCATTCGCCTTAGTGGCGAACACTACTCGAGCGGATCAATAAATATATCAAGAGATTCTAAGTAACTAAGCATGGAAGAACCCTAAGGGTTACACTAGACTTCGAGGGCATTACCAAGGCAAGTCAAGAATCTAACTACCCTCTTTTCATACTCAAGAATGACACCGTTACTGGATAACCACTCCATCCCTAGAATCAACCCATAGCCCAAAAAAACATAAGCATTACTTCTAAACTCAATACTTAGCATAGACATTCTCAAATCCAAACAAGTTATGAATAAATGAGCCGATTCCCTAACAGGATTTGAGACAAAAATGGGATCCTCTACTAAGCTAGTACTAAGGTGCAGAGACTCAACTATCGAAGCAGAATTAAAAGGATGCGATGTACAAAAACAAAGTTCTAATGGGATGATAGAAAAGAAAAGCTAAGCCTTTAACAGAAACGTTACCACCTCTCTTAGGTACGCTAGTAGTGAGAGCATACAATTGCCCTCTCGACGAACTTGTTCTTTGCCCTTGTCCTTGTCCTATAATACTTAATTACATGTCCCTTTTTACCATACTAAAGATATTCTCTCTTGTCATGGGTTTTTATTATTCTTTCACTTGGCCTCTTTCCTTTCACTTTTTCCTCCTTCGTGGATTAAGCCATATCAACAAGTTTCTCATCCTTAGGCTTGTGTTCTTTATCCTCGTTCTTGCTATCCTTGTATAGCTTGTTGACAAGTTTCTCGAAATCTACCTCCAACGCACGACAACTCTACAAAGCTTGAAATAAGATTGGACGTAGATGGAATTACTGCGGCTACAGATGGAAGTTGGGCACTACTTTGCCCTCCTACATGTGTCGTGCACCTACAAAACTATGGTGAAAAAGAAAGAGAGAAGAAACTCAAGGAGAGAATCAAAAGATAGTGCATATGGCTTTGGGAAATATGCCTTTCGTAAACAAAACTTTTCTTAGAAAAATGCTTCATTGTAAACGTTTTGAAAATAATTTCAGAAGGTTTTTAAAAGCTTTTGCCCAGTCTGGTAACCTTCTGCTCTGATACCAAATGTAACACCCCACATCCGTTAAGGTCACTCACAAAGGGAATGCCTTAACTTCAATGGAGCATTATGGGTATTGGAACAGAAATATTACAAGACAGACGTATACAAAACAGCGGAAAGTAAAGTTGAAGTACTTCAAATCATTTATTAAATATAATTGTTTACAATAAAAGCCCATCAACTTCCAATACCCAATTACATAGCCAAAATATCTGTCTTGCTCAAAAATAAAGAAGCATGAAAATAAATTGTAGTATTCCCCAATAAAGCAAAGCAAGCCATAGCCAAGAGAGATCCAAGCAGCACATGAAAGAGCCTTGGAGCTTGTTAAGATTCGAACTAAGCTGTATTTCCACCCTGCGAACCTGGGGTGGGGGGGACTAAAGAAAAAGAGGCAAAACAAACTGGGTCAGTCATAAAGACTGAGTAAGTCCTAGTGACTTTCAGCATAAAAACAGGTAAAGACAATATGGCATGAATAAACTGAAAGTAAACATAAGCATGATGACGAGGTAAGATATAAGCACGTTGAATCTAGTATAACATCCCATACTTCCTGTCAAGAGTAGCATCACAAGGTTCCTACCAAGTATCACATCGTCAGGTTTCTATAACATCGCAAGATTTCTAAGCTTCACCATTATCCTATTTTCCTTGATTTTCTATATTCTCTGCACCACCTAACTAGCGTTCCAATTAGTTTACTTGGTTATAATTACAAGATAAGTGATCCCCTATAACCCGCATGATAGTTTCATAGGTACATATCCCACGATGCGGGTCCCACCTCATATTGACATTTTTATGTCCCCACCGCACCTATCTTAATTGATCGGCTCTTACTTACAATGTTTCATATGTGTTATATACTAAGGTTATCCCAACCCCGTAGTTGTGGTAGCCTTCAGGACTACATCTAATATGAGGATTTTCACCTCAACCAGCCCAATTGCCATAAATGTGTTAGATGTATCCTTACTACCCTAATCGATCGGCTCCTACTCGACCTAGTTCTTGCGGCCCCCTACTCGTAGATACCTGTACTGGTCCCACCCTAGGGTGTATCAAATCCTTAGGATGGGAACCCCGACACCCTTTTTGATGCACAGCTTTATATCTACTGATGCCCAGTGGCTAAATTTTCCACTCCGCAATACGTGCACGCCCGTAATACGTCGGAACCTGCACCGCTGCATCCCCTGCCGCCGTTTTGACCGCTTACAATCAACCCAGTAATCGTGCCCCACCCTGCCTAGCTCAGGGTACCGTTGATACCTAATGTGGGTTACTGCTGAAACGGGTCCCGCTACTAGGGTTTTCCTAGGGTTTATTCGTATACCCCACAGGTTGGTTAAGTGTTATCTATTTAACTTAACCCCACCCCCATCATGATACCGTGGTTAAGTGTTCTCTCTTGTGTTACTTAACCCTACCGCATGTCTTGTTATATCGGTCAAGCGTTCTCCCCTGTGTTAACTTAACCCTTACCACACCTCACGTTAGATTGGTTAAGTGTATGTTAACTCAACCTCATCCACTAGCCATTTTATAATGGTTAAGTGTTACCCTTGTGTATTTACTTAACCCTACCACACATCAGGTTATATTGGTTGGGTGTTATCAACCCATTCAAGTTAAACCAACCCATTTAACTTAACCCTCCCATTCGTCAGATTGCATTGGTTAAGTATTTCAATTAATTCATGGCTTAACCCACCCACGTATCATGCTAAGTTGGTTAAGTATTATCTATATGTTCAAGTTGACTTAACCCTGTCACGTGTCATGTTATATTGGTTAAGTGTCATTAGTCTAGTCATATTACTTAACCCACCCATTGGTCTGATTAACAGTTATGTTGGTTAAGCCCACATTTATATGTTTTACATGTTCTTAACTCATACCGGTTAGGTCCACATTTACATGTTAAATTTCCATGTCATCCCACCTAACCCTCTGACCATACCCACATCTTATTATGGTTAGTATTCCTTAATTCATTCATTATGACGAACGAATCATGACCTCTCACATTAGACCGTGCATTTTGTGGCCACTGGATTTGCCGGGCGGTTCCGGGAAGATTTACACCACAAACTGAGTCTAACCTCGTGTCATAAGCCGTTACGCCTACAATTTGGCCTTCGACCTCTCACATTAGACTGACACTTTGTGGCTACTGGATTTGCCGGGTGGTTCCGGGCAGATTTACACCACAAACTGAGTCTAACCTCGTGTCAAAGGTTCATTAATGGTCGTATTCCACCCAAAACCCCAATATCAGTTCTTGTGTTTAACATATAGAAATATTCTTGTTCCAACCACGTTCATATTCCAGTTATATGCCAATTATCAAGTTCATAATTCACGTTTTTTCCCCAAAACGTATTCCCAAAATTATTATCATAATTCACTATAAGGTTATGCCAAATTATAGCCTTTTATTTACAATACATACCAACTACCCAAAACCCAACTTAGGCGCGTTCATATTAAATCTCTACCAAGTCATAAACTATCATATATGTTTCAACTCCAAATTTTACATAATTAACATATGCCCAAGTTCTAGATTACATGTTAGTTTTACATATGTCAAAATTCATGATTTACATGTTTACAAAGCTATGCTTAATTTACATAGATCAAGTTTTATACCCAAAATTACATGTATACCACGTTTACACCAACTTACCCATAACAAGTTCTAGCCAAATTACATATATTAAGATCCATATCAAATTACATATGCCAATCCCCATTCTTGCAATTATCATTTTAATGACAATACCCAAATATCCAATTTCATGTTAATGGTAGTAATACCCAAATATCCAATTTTTATGTTATGCCATCAATTCAACCAAACACATATATTCCACTAGGCAATATTCCAATATTTCCCCCGTATATCATCGCACGCATATCGTAGTTTAGGCCTAGGTCCGAAATTGACCTAGGTTCATCAAAAGAAAATAAATAGGGGAAGGTAGAAGTTGCAATAAAAACAAGATCAGAGAGAAAATGGCATAAACGCATCACCTCAGGCATAAAGAATAGATCTTGATAATAATATCAACATGAACCAAGAAAAACTGATTTACAATAGGCTGAATAGACCATAAACTTGTCATGCGAATAAAGATAGAAAAGTTCTCAAGATCGAGATCCAAGAAGAAACAAGAATAGACTTGAATCAAAAGTCCAATTTCACTTCATCACATGTCCATATTAAATTTAATTATTTTAATCTGAAAATAACTAGAACTTACAGATCGTGGGCAAGGAAATAAGAACTGAATTTGTTGTAAAAATGTTGCGGCGTTGTTGATTTATTGTCTTGAATCATTGTAGAAGCCTTGTTCTTTGAATTGATTTGAGTTTGAATGCTTGTACTTTGATTTGGAGACGGCGACCATGGTTCAAGAGGTATTTTAGCAACATAATGGTGTAAGAATGATTTGATATGAATTAGGTTAGGTCTAAGGGTGTTTTTATAGGTGTAGCAACTAGTTTAGGCCCTTAGATTAACCCTAGAATCAATCCAGAAAATCAAAACATGTCTCAGGCTTCAAAAATGGGTTCTGGGTCAAAACAGGCCAACCAGGTTGACCTGTAATGGGGGAGGTCGACCATATGGTCGACCTGGGGGGGTAGGTCGACCACGCGGTCGACCTGGCCCCCTGGTCGACCGCTAGGACGACCTGCCTGGTCCTGTGCTACCTAAAATTTGCTGAATCTTCTACAGGCCATAACTTCTTCATCCGGACTCCGATTTTCGAAAACTCGAACTCTATTTCATGTAGAATTCCGAGATGAACGCAATGGCGAAACCCGTTTCCCATGATTCTCATTTTAAAATTTAATCATACCCTGATTTCTAGTTTCAACATGTTATTAAAATTCGGGTTGTTACATTCTCCCCTCCTTAAAGGATTTTGTCCCCGAAATCTTCAAGTTAAGAAGAATGTGTCCTACCATCCAATCATCCATATACTCAATCATCAATCACAGGTATCCATTGTCCTTAAGAGATTTCTAATGATGTATGAACATATGCAGAAAGTGTGCGAATATGTTCCTTATTTAATGCAAATGATCAGGCCTGATTGATCTTCCTAATGCAAAATATGTTTAGAGCCACGAGTCCAACATGTATGCAAATAGTCCTAGTCACATAAACACTATATGTGTGCACAAACATCCATCCATATGCAACATCCACATGATAAAACATTCAATTTCATCCATCAACAAGTATAAACACTCATGCATATGCAGTATGAAAGGTGAAAGAGCCGATCTAGTCTCTAATGTGCGTGTATATGAATCCACGAGAAACCAGTAGCAACCACTTGCAATCATCAATCATAACATGTCTCAAACACATGTTTACACCCAATTGTTCCTACCTAAAGATATAGTCGAACGATAGAAGCAAGTAAAAACTTTGTGCCCATTAGGCAATGTAAAAACTGTAAATCTATGTCACATATATACTGATTAGGAGAAGAACTCCCTAAGCACCAGCCCGAAGACCGAAATCAACATCAGGCTGACACCCTAAGAATTACTCAACCCAACGGACACCCTCAAGCCCCAACATGTATTACTAACAGATAACTCATACTCCCTATGGGGTTTGCAACAGAAATAGGATTGAGAATAGGACCGAGAGGATATACTTAAAAGATAGCATGCAAGTAAGCTCTACAGGAAAAGAGGGATCAAGGATATACTCTTATAAAGAGATATAATGTGCGTATCTAGCCTTCAATCTTCTAAGCCGCATTTCCTTGAGCTTAACTCCATTGTGCTTTGGCCGTTTTTAACTTCACAATTTCGTAGCTTCTTAATTCTTGTTTCCAAAATATGAGTTGGAACTCATTTCACTATCGCTTCTCGTTCCACTTTCATTTATTCGTTTTCTAGTATACTCGGCTCAAACATAACTGCGTACTCATGGTTTCATGCAAGCTCTCCAAAATTCACTAGTAAATCCTGGATCTCGTTTACTTATTATAAGGTATTCCACGTAGAAGAACTATCTCTTGAAAACAAACAAATGCCAACCATGTTGCCAAATGTACTTACTAAGGTGATTTTCTATGACTCATGCATAAGCGAAATGAAACATTCGCCTTAGTGGCGAACACTACTCGAGTGGATCAATAAATGTATCAAGAGATTCTAGGTAACTAAGCGTGGCAGAACCCTAAGGGTTACACTAGACTTCGAGGGCATTACAAAGGCAAGTCAAGAATCTAACTACCCTCTTTTCATACTCAAGAATGGCACCATTACTGGATAACCACTCCATCCCTAAAATCAACCCATAGCCCAAAAAAACATAAGCATTACTTCTAAACTCAACACTTAGCATAGACATTCTCAAATCCAAACAAGTCATGAATAAATGAGCCGATTCCCTAACAGGATTTGAGACAAAAATGGGATCCTCTACTACGTTAGTACTAAGGTGCAGAGACTCAACTATCGAAGCAGAATTAAAAGGATGCGATGTACAAAAACAAAGTTCTAACGGGATGATAGAAAAGAAAAGCTAAGCCTTTAACAGAAACGTTACCACCTCTCTTAGGTACGCTAGTAGTGAGAGCATACAATTGCCCTCTCGACGAACTTGTTCTTTGCCCTTGTCCTTGTCCTATAATACTTAATTACATGTCCCTTTTTACCATACTAAAGATATTCTCTCTTGTCATGGGTTTTTATTATTCTTTCACTTGGCCTCTTTGCTTTCACCTTTTCCTCCTTCGTGGATTAAGCCATATCAACAAGTTTCTCATCCTTAGGCTTGTGTTCTTTATCCTCGTTCTTGCTATCCTTGTATAGCTTGTTGACAAGTTTCTCGAAAGCTACCTCCATCGCACGGCAACTCTACAAAGCTCGAAATAAGATTAGACGCAGATGGAATTACTGCGGGTACAGGTGGAAGTTGGGCACTTCTTTGCCCTCCTACATGTGTCGTACACCTACAAAACTATGGTGAAAAAGAAAGAGAGATGAAAGTCAAGGATAGAATCAAAAGATAGTGCATATGGCTTTGGGGAATATGCCTTTCGTAAACAAAACTTTTCTTAGAAAAATGCTTCTTTGTAAACATTTTGAAAATAATTTCAGAAGGTTTTTAAAAGCTTTTGCCCAGTCTGGTAACCTTCTGCTCTGATACCAAATGTAACACCCCACATTCGTTAAGGTCACTCACAAAGGGAATGCCTTAACTTCAATGGAGCATTATGGGTACTGGAACAGAAATATTACAAGACAGACGCATATAAAACAGCAGAAAGTAAAGTAGAAGTACTTCAAATCATTTATTAAATATAATTGTTTACAATAAAAGCCCATCAACTTCCAATACCCAATTACATAGCCAAAATATATGTCTTGCTCAAAAACAAAGGAGCATGAAAATAAATTATAGTATTCTCCAATAAAGCAAAGCAAGCCATAGCCAAGAGAGATCCAAGCAGCACATGAAAGAGCCTTGGAGCTTGGTAAGATCCGAACTAAGCTATATTTCCACCCAGCGAACCGGGTGGGGGGGAGGAACGAAAGAAAAAGAGGCGAAACAAACTGGGTCAGTCATAAAGACTTAGTAAGTCCTAGTGACTTTCAGCATAAAAACAGGTAAAGATAATATGGCATGAATAAATTGAAAGTAAACATATGCATGATGACGAGGTAAGATACAGGCACGATGTATCAAGTATAACATCCCATACTTTCTGTCAAGAGTAGCATCACAAGGTTCCTACCAAGTATCACATCGCAAGGTTTCTATAACATCGCAAGATTTCTAAGCTTCGCCGTTATCCTATTTTCCTTGATTTTCTATATCCTCTGCACCACCTAACTAGCGTTCCAATTAGTGTACTTGGTTATAATTACAAGATAAGTGATCCCCCATAACCCGCATGATAGTTTCATAGGTATATATCCCACGATGAGGGTCCCACCTCATATTGACATTTTCATGTCCTCACCGCACCTATCTTAATTGATCGGCTCTTACTTACAATGTTTCATATGTGTTATATACTAAGGTTATCCCAACCCCGTAGTTGTGGTAGCCTTCAGGACTACATCTAATATGAGGATTTTCACCTCAACTAGCCCAATTGCCATAAATGTGTTAGATGTATCCTTACTACCCTAATCGATCGGCTCCTACTCGACCTAGTTCTTGCGGTCCCCTACTCTTAGATACCTGTGCTGGTCCCACCCTAGGGTGTATCAAATCCCTAGTATGGCAACCCCGACACCTTTTTTGATGCACAGCTTTATATCTACTGATGCCCAGTGGCTAAATTTTCCACTCCGGAATACGTGCATGCTCGTAATCCATCGAAACCTGCACCGCTGCATCCCCTGCCGCCGTTTTGATAGCTTACAATCAGCCCAGTAATCGTGCCCCACCCTGCCTAACTCAGGGTACCGTTGATACCTAATGTGGGTTACTGCTGAAACGGGTCCCGCTACTAGGGTTTTCCTAGGGTTTATTCGTATACCCCACAGGTTGGTTAAGTGTTATCTATTTAACTTAACCCCGCCCCCATCATGATACCGTGGTTAAGTGTTCTCTCTTGTGTTACTTAACCCTACCACATGTCTTGTTATATCGGTTAAGCGTTCTCCCCTGTGTTAACTTAACCCTTACCACACCTCACGTTAGATTGGTTAAGTGTATGTTAACTCAACCTCATCCACTAGCCATTTTATAATGGTTAAGTGTTACCCTCGTGTATTTACTTAACCCTACCACACATCAGGTTATATTGGTTGGGTGTTATCAACCCATTCAAGTTAAACCAACCCATTTAACTTAACCCTCTCATTCGTCAGATTGCATTGGTTAAGTATTTCAAGTAATTCATGGCTTAACCCGCCCACGTATCATGCTAAGTTGGTTAAGTATTATCTATATGTTAAAGTTGACTTAACCCTGTCACGTGTCATGTTATATTGGTTAAATGTCATTAGTCTAGTCATATTACTTAACCCACTCATTGGTCTAATTAACAGTTATGTTGGTTAAGTCCACATTTATAAGTTTTACATGTTCTTAACTCATACCGGTTAGGTCCATATTTACATGTCAAATTTCCATGTCATCCCACCTAACCCTCTAACCATACGCACATCTTATTATGGTTAGTATTCCTTAATTCATTCATTATGACGAACGAATCATGACCTCTCACATTAGACCGTGCATTTTGTGGCCACTGGATTTGCCGGGCGGTTCCGGGGCAGATTTACACCACAAACTGAGTCTAACCTCGTGTCATAAACCGTTATGCCTACAATTTGGCCTTCGACCTCTCACATTAGACTGACACTTTGTGGCTACTGGATTTGCCGAGTGGTTTCGGGCAAATTTACACCACAAACTGAGCCTAACCTCGTGTCAAAGGTTCATTAATGGTCGTATTCCACCCAAAACCCCAATATCAGTTCTTGTGTTTAACATATAGAAATATTCTTGTACCAACCACGTTCATATTCCAGTTATATGCCAATTATCAAGTTCATAATTCACGTTTTTTTCCCCAAAACGTATTCCCAAATTATTATCATAATTCACTATAAGGTTATGCCAAGTTATAGCCTTTTATTTACAATACATACTAACTACCCAAAACCTAACTTAGGCGCGTTCATATTAAACCTCTACCAAGTCATAAATTATCATATATGTTTCAACTCCAAATTTTACATAATTAACATATGCCCAAGTTCTAGATTACATGTTAGTTTTACATATGTCAAAATTCATGATTTACATGTTTACAAAGCTATGCTTAATTTACATAGATCAAGTTTTATACCCAAAATTACATGTATACCACGTTTACACCAACTTACCCATAACAAGTTCTAGCCAAATTACATATATTAAGATCCATATCAAATTACATATGCCAATCCCCATTCTTGCAATTATCATTTTAATGACAATACCCAAATATCCAATTTCGTGTTAATGGTAGTAATACCCAAATATCCAATTTTTATGTTATGCCATCAATTCCACCAAACACATATATTCCACTAGGCAATATTCCAATATTTCCCCCGTATACCATCGCACGCATATTGTAGTTTAGGCCTAGGTCCGAAATTGACCTAGGTTCATCAAAAGAAAATAAATAGGGGAAGGTAGAAGTTGCAATAAAAACAAGATCAGAGAGAAAACGGCATAAAAGCATCACCTCAGGCATAAAGAATAGATCTTGATAATAATATCAACATGAACCAAGAAAAACTGATTTACAATAGGATGAATAGACCATAACTTGTCATGCGAATAAAGATAGAAAAGTTCTCAAGATCAAGATCCAAGAAGAAACAAGAATAGACTTGTATCAAAAGTCCAATTTCACTTCATCACATGTCCATATTAAATTTAATTATTTTAATATGAAAATAACTAGAACTTACAGATCGTGGGCAAGGAATTAAGAACTGAATTTGTTGTAAAAATGTTGTGGCGTTGTTGATTTATTGTCTTGAATCATTGTAGAAGCCTTGTTCTTTGAATTGATTTGAGTTTGAATGCTTGTACTTTGATTTGGAGACGACGGCCATGGTTCAAGAGGTATTTTAGCAGCATAATGGTGTAAGAATGATTTGATATGAATTAGGTTAGGTCTAAGGGTGTTTTTATAGGTGTAGCAACTAGTTTATGCCCTTAGATTAACCCTAGAATCAATCCGGACCATCAAAACATGTCTCAGGCTTCAAAAATGGGTTCTGGGTCAAAACAGGCCGACCAGGTCAACCTGTAAGGGGGGAGGTCGACCATATGGTCGACCTGGGGGGGTAGGTCGACCCTAAGGTCGACCACGTGGTCGACCTGGCCCCCAGGTCGACCCCCAGGCCGACCTGCCTGGTCCTGTGTTGCCTAAAATTTGCTGAATCTTCTACAGGCCATAACTTCTTCATTCAGACTCCGATTTTCGAAAACTCAGACTCTATTTCATGTAGAATTCCGAGATGAACACAATGGCGCTACCCATTTCCCATGATTCTCATTTTAAAATTTAATTATACCCTGATTTCTAGTTTCAACATGTTATTAAAATTCGGGTTGTTGCAATTAACAAGGTAAAAATATAATTTTTAATCGTTATGTAAGTGAATATGTAAACTTACGCCAAACTAGAATTGGCAAAATAAGCGAAATGAATTTATTTAATTAAGTAGTTGATGATTAAAAATGTTTAATCATGTTTGTTGATGTTCATTACTGCTTACATGCTTGCATATATATTTTTGTTAGTTCAACCCTTGAACTACTCACAAATCATTTGCATTAGAAGCATTGTATGAATATGTGACACTCGCATTTCATACTGCACGGGTGGACACTTGTGGCGTCATAAATGGCATTGGATGTTGAGTATTATTTATACTGTGTGTGCATTGGATGTGAGTGATGGTTTCTAGATTAATTAAACAGCACCATAGGATAGAAAACAGGTATTGGACTACACAACATAAGCATAACCCAACATATATATTTAGGCATGTAGCTGCTTGATGCTTATATGATGTGGACCATATTGTATTCAATTTTCTGATGTTATACCACGAGAACAATGAATGGAGATCAGGTATACTGCATATTGATCAGATGTGAGCAGAGGACATGATTTGGACTAAACTAAAATTATAAATAAATTTGCAAGATTTAATAATAAACCCTGCACAAGTCAAGAGATGACAAAAATATACACGTCACTCTTGTGTAGTTACGGTACCTGGGGATTGGGGTAATAAAATTGTACACATCGTCTGGGGTGATGTGTAAGGCACAATGGTTGTTCACACGATTTTTAATTTCCACACGATTATTGAGATTATTTATTTTTACACGTCTCTTAGTGTACACATGTTGCATGGATATACTGTGATTTAGTGGAGCCTTTTTAGGCCATATGTGATTTTTCTGAGCCCTCCGTACAAAGGAGGTAATGGAGAAATTTTCCAAAATTTAAAGGCATTAGCCAAATATTTAGTCAAATAAATAGTTTGGAAGCCACCTTTAGTGGAATATATTTTTATACGAAAAATATAAATTAAATTAAACGAATCGCGCAGCGGTAGTTCGCGTTTTCGACTCGTAATTTTAAACGAATATACCGGGAGATCCGACCATCAGATTTTCCTGAAATTTGAACCATTGGATTCGTTTAGAAAAGATCTTTCCAACGATAACAAATAAGTTAAGATCCAACTGTTAGATCGTTAGAAATGTTTAATTCAAATTCGAATAAAAACAGCGCATGTGTAGTCGAATGACCTGGAACGTCGTTCGGCTAAATTGAGCTATTTTTACATATATAAAAATAGCGAAAAATCATTTCAAATTAATATAAGCGATTTAGAACGCGTGTAAACCAATTATATTTTGTTTGTAAGAATAAAAGTGGTTAAGTACGATTTGGCATGAAAAACTACCAAATGAATCATGGATCAGATATGGCTAGATTATTTAATTCGACGACCAAATTAAATTCTTGATTAAACCTTTTTAATAATATAAGGTAGTGAAATGAATTGTGAAGGCCAATAATTTAACTAAAGGAAAGAATTTGATTTTATTTACAGGTGCGAGAATTATTTGAAAAAACCGAGTTAATTCTCATTTCAAATAATTAAACGACGACTAAAAGTCAAAGAAAATGAAGATAGTGGAAGAGCGACAATCTTCATATCGAATGGATTACTACTAATGCATTCGATATGGGGAGCTCCCTTGAAATGGTTATAGTGGTAGTTTTCCGGACGTACTTGTTGATTGTCCGGATATGCGAGGGCCTCTCTCCTTTATTGGACATATGGGATGAGGAATAAGGTGCATCCGGTTCCGTTTAGACCCAGGACGAAGGTATGCATGGATTGTATGTTTGACATAGTGTATGTACTATATTCGTTGATCTCTGCTAAATACATATATGTTTGGTGGCGAAGAGTTTATTTTCTTGCTTAACACCATTCTCTGAGACGTACGAGCTTAGAGGTTATGTATTGGTGGAAATCAATGGTATGGTATGGATTGATAATGTGGCCTGCTAAGATGCAAATGATCAAGGCTTTTGTTGAAAAGCAGAGTCTTATGGTGGATGATCAAAGCACGACTTTAATTAGCTTAGCTTTGTGTATAACATTAATTCGCCAGCCTCCCACCCCGGTTGAGTCTAAAACGGGATAGTGACTACAGGGAGTGCATGCGTTTCTTTCTAGGTAGAAGTGGTGTCATGGTATGGAGCCCAAACATTTTTTACTTATGGGGTTGATGGATTGCGAGGCGCCTCGGATATAGAGCCGACTAAAAGGCTCGAGTGACAGGTCCTGTAGGATCGGGAAACGTATTTTTCAGGAATAACTAATCCACAAACGTTAGGTGTAGACCGACCCTAAAGATCCAAGGGTTGCTCATAGGTTCAATCCTGAGGCATTTGCTAGAGTGTCTCAAAACTGGTAAGGAGAGATTCCTTGCCTTGACTCATGAAGGAAATCCAATTTCCAATACGACATTGTACGGTTTTAGTTGTATACTATTGGCGATATAGTAAGATGGGATACTATGCTGTCTAGGATTGATACATTTATATGGAAAAAGGTTTATAAAATAGGATATTTGCTTTAAGGGCTCTTAATCACGTCTTATTTTTTCTAGGACACAGTCTTTAAATAATTACTCTGCAGGATAGAAAACCCGGCGAGCCAATTTCTTTTTTAAAAATATCGATCTCTTTAAATTAATCAGGTGTCGTGATCACGACCGATTTTTCAATATTTTCAAATTCGGTCTGCGATCATTAATTCTTTCAGGTGAGTTTTAATAAATTAGTTTTTCTTCATATTTTATAATTTGACATAATTTTTTTAAATTCTTTATATTTAAGAGGCGATTTTTTTATTTTGTTGATATTTTATTTTTTATCATGTGATTTTTATAATTTTGAATTGAATCGTGGATTATAATTTTACCATGCGAATAGAATCTGAAATTGATGTATATGATATTGAAATGTGCTAATTTGTTCTTTATTTTTTTGGACTATGTAGTTCAATCAATGGAAGAGCAAACCCAAAGTTTAAGTATTCCTTTAGTTGAACAGGCTGTTGAAAAGGTATGGTGTAACTAAATTGAAATTTTCATATGGCATGTGAAATGTGCTTTTAATGGTTGTTTATTAGTGAATTTAATTGTAGTTTTTGTATAATTATGTTAATTTTTGCTTCATTAACAAAACAGAAGTGAAAAAGATAACTCTATTATCTTTTCTAAAAATTGTCTTTAAAATAAAAAGAAAAGTGGTTATTTGGGCTTCAATGGCAACTAACAATAATTTGTTATAGTTATTTTTTTAAAAAAAAATTGGTTATATTGTGCAACAATTATGTTTTATATATAATTCAAATGATAAATGATCAATAATTATATGTTAAGATAACACAACAATTGTATGTATATAACAATTATATGTAAAGATAATATAACAATTATAATACAATTATCTTTTAAAATCATTTATGGTATTTTAAAATTGTTTTATAATTTTGTATTTCATTCAATATCATAACAACAGTAAAAAAGATAACTGGTTTTATCTTTTTGTAAAATGTTTTATAAAAAAGGTTTAAATTATATAGTTATTTACTTATTTATGTTTTGAATTGTAGGCCTGATATATCTGTGATGGTTTTATTTAATTTTAATAGGAATTCATTTAGTATTCGTCTTGGTTTGGGTGCATCAATTAGTTACGTTAGAAGTAAGGTTTGTGAGGTGTGGAATACTTTTACTCCTTTATGCTTTGATGTGTTCTATGTTCGAGAATCTAAAACTACTTATGTAACACCCCGAAAATTCTATAACTGTGAAATTCATGAATTAAAGTATAATCAAATTCAAATCAAAGAACTAAGGGAAACGGGATACGCCATTGCGTTCGTCTCGGAAAAATACGCGAAATAGAGTCCGAGTTTTCGAAAAACGGAGTCCGTATGAAGAAGATATGGCCTTCGGAAGTTTTGAATTAAATTTAAAATTCAAACAGAATAAAATAATAATTTAAAATCGGGCCCATTGGGCCAGGGTGGAAGAACACCCGCCTGGGCAACCCAGGTCGACTGGGCTGTCGACCTGGGCTACCCATGTCGACAGGGCTGTCGACAGCCCTGTCGACAGGGGTATCGACCTGGTCGAGCCCAGTCAACCTGGCTGGCCAGGTCGGTGTGTGGTCGAATTTCAGTGGTCTGCTTTGTCATTAGGGCTAGGTGGCGGGTTTTTATTGGTCTCTCTTCCTAATGAATGGCTACGATCTAACCTAGCAACATCAATGGTCCTAATCAATTCCTAACCTCTATATAAACAACCCTAGACTAAACCCTAATCTATTCATTCAAAATAAGATTATAGCCGCCATGTTGCTGAGGAACGACAAAGAATAGCCGCCAACTAAAGAGAGGATTAGGAAGAAAGTTCTAAGGCCTAAAGCAATTCAAAGCAACCTAAAGCTAATCAATTCAACAAAGGAATCGTGTCTCTTAATTAGAGAATTCGCCGCAACCATTGTAAGTAGAGTATTACTTTGGTATTAATAAACAACTGTGTTGATGTGTATGCTTGAATTGTGGTAATGGAAGTAATTCATATTTGTGCAAAATTATGTTATTCATTATAAAGAACTACACGCGGTAGTTCTATGTAAATATACGTTTGGAATATTGCGCAAATTGTGTTGAAGCTACATGTATGTAGTTAATTGAAATTCATGCAAGTTTGGGGCTTTGTTATTATGTCATCATGATGTATATTTTTGTGCATAAATCATTTTGCAAGTAATTGAGACAAGTTTGGTTGTTATAGTTCATATGAAACTATGTTGGAATTTTGACACCATAATCCATGTATTAAGACATGCTTTTGCAAACTTATGAATATGGCTAGGCTATGAATGATATTTGGCATAATTGGAATTCATCTTGTTTGAAAGAATTATATGATGTCATATGTGAGACATGGCTAGGTTAGACTCAAAAATCCCTTTTTGCAAGTTTAAAGCAAACACCATGATTAGGAATATTTATGCATAAGGATGTTTATACCATTGTTACGTAATTAGACTTAAATCATGATTAAGTTGAACTATGCTTTTGTGTTAGTAACTAAGTATCCCTTTTGTAAACATGTAGAAACCTTGAACATGACATGTTTATGATTATGCCATGAACAAACTTAACTTTACTTATGCCATGCTTATGTTTGACATTATGCTATGCCTATGCTAGGAATATTTATGACATGCTTATGTTTGACATTATGCCCAAATAAGAATATAGGTTCATGTTGTAGTTAAACCTATGCAAGTTCACATGCTTTGATTCATGTCACCTATGTCGCCACTATGCAAGTACACCAATTTCTATTTTGTATTTCCAACGTCGTATTGCAAGTTCATGCGCTCACCTTCCCCTCTCTGTGTATACGCCATAAGCCTCCCCTTTCGCATGGCTAAATTGGGCTTTAAAAGGCTAAGCCCAATATATATGAACGGACGTGTAAAACGGGGAAAAATAACGTTGGGCTAAAATTAATTAATGAATGAAAATATAAAATAGAAGGGCCCAAATTCAAGTATGGGTTGGGCCCGTGGTTGGTGTAATCTTTACACCATTAACTTAATAATGGGCCGCAAATATTTACATATAAATAAAGAAGAATGACAAAATATGTAAATGTAGAAAAGACGATGTGTTTAACCCGAGGTTGGATTGAGTTGTGATATAAACCTGCCCGGAACCGCCCGGCTGTCCAGTAGTCACAACAATACCTATCCAATGTGGGAGGTTAAACATGGAGCCCAGCAAGGACCCGAGGTTAGACTGAGTTGTGGCGTAAGACTGCCCGGAACCAACCGGCAACAGGCAGCCACAACAATACCTGTCTAATGTGAGAGGTCAGGGCCTTAATAAGACAATTAAGGCTGAGTCAGGATTGTTAGGATTAAGTGAACTAAAGACTTAATCAAAATGGAACATGCTAAACTAAACGGACTGGTGGGGTTAGGTTAGGAAACACTTAACCAACTTAGCATGTTGGCTAGAGATAGAAAACCTAGTAACGGGGGACCCTTTTCAGCAGTAACCCTAAAAAGTGTATCAGGATACCCTGAAACTAGGCAGGGTGGGGCACGATTACTGGGCTGATTGTAAGAGGTCAAATCGACGGCGGTGGTGTAGCAGTGTGGGTTCTAACGGTGTGCGGGCGTGCACGCACTCCGGCGCAGAAAAATAAAGCACTGGACACCCGTAGCATACCTTTGCACTCTAAGGTTGTGTCGGGTTGCCACTATGGGACTTGATACACCCCATGGTGGGACCAGCATAGGTAACTACAGACATCGGGGGCCGTAAGACACATGTAACTATGCGAGTAGGAGCCGATCATCGTAGAATGGATCACATCACCCTGATTTTGGGGTGCAAATTGGGAACTAGTTTATATGGGTTCAGAGATTAACATGGGGTACGATAGTATATTCGACCCTAGATAACTTAACCAAGTTTATAGTGTTGCCCACTTCCTGTTTTACTTATCATACCCAGTTCTTTATTCATAGACAAAGTAGTACTAGACTTTCTCAGGCTTTATGTCTGACTCTATTTTTCTTTCGTCTTCTTTCTTCCGTTTCCCCCCCAGGTCCTCAGGGAGGGAACACAGCAGCTTGACCTACCTCAACATCCAGCTTGAAGAAGAGAAATGTATTGCTTGGACTTTCCTGTTTTGAACTATGGCTTTGGACAATCCACTATGGGGCTTTGGCAGTTTATCTATGTTTTATTTATGCTTCTTTAAAAATAATGTACTCAAGACAGATTATGAAGTGTTATGTTATGTTTTTGGAAAGGATGTTGTTGTAACACGTATTTGACTTTATGAAATAAAGTTTGTTGTTCTTCCGCTGATTACAAATATGTGTTCTTATATCTGTCTTGTATATCTGTGACTTGTACTTATAAACCTCCACCAAAATTAGGGCATTCCCTTTGAGAGTGACCCTAACGGAGGTGGGGTGTTTCACTTGGTATCGGAGCATAGGTTTACCAGATAAGATAAAAAGTTTTGAAAAATTATTTTCAAAAAGGAAATTTAAAGAAGCAATTTTAAAAGAAAAATATTATTTTATTTTAAAAGGCAAAGTCCACTCCCCAAAGCCATAGGTATTATCTCTTATCCTTCGTTTTGAATCTATCCTTTTTGTTTCAGCATGTCCCAAGATCTTAACTTGCCTGAAGGGGTGCCCATACCTGGTTGGTTTAGACGTTTCTTAGAAGCAAGGGCCACTCAGCCAGGTCCTACCGTTCCTCCTCCTCCAGCTGAAGGAAATCATCCAGCTGCAGCAGCACCTTTTCCTCCACCTCCTCCACGGGGAAACACATTCGCTAAGATATGTAAAGATTTTAAAGCTATGGGAGGAAGGGATTTCCATGGAACTGAGTCCTTCGTGGCAGCTAGGAATTGGCTGAAAGAAACGGAGGACCTATTCATCATCTTTGAGGTAGAAGATAGACAAAAAGTACAGTTGGCAGTGTGGCTATTGAAGGGCGAGGCTTCCTACTGGTGGGAAGTCACAAATGCTGAAAGACCAGTGGAGACATGGGAGGACTTTAGGGCAAGGTTTGAGACCAAATTTCTCTCAGATGCAGAAAGAAGTTTGCAGTTGGAAAAATTCTTATTTCTTAAGCAAGGGGACAAGACAGTCAGAGAGTATGTGAATCAGTTCGATGAGCTGGCTAGGTTTGGGCTTGACCTAGTCAACACCCCGCATAAGAAGGCTCTCCGTTTCGTCAAGGGGTTAAATGAGCCATTACACAGTTTGGCCATGACCCATATACCCATGGGGGCCACGTATGAAAGATTGGTGCAAATGGCATTGCTGAATGAAGAGGATAAGGGCAAGAAGGAGACAAAGGCAGAAAGCTCTCAAGGGAAGAAAGAGGGTTTGCAGCCTACGAAGACAGACTTTAAGAAAGGCGGGAAAGGCAACAAGGAGAAGAGAAAGTGTAATTTCTGTGGCAAAGTGGGGCACTTAGTAAAGGACTGCCGGAAAAAGAAGGCTAAGGAGAATGGTGGGTGCTTTTCGTGCGGTCAGACAGGCCACAGGGCTAAGGACTGCCCAAAGAAACGAGGACAGGGGCAGGGCACTGGATCCACCCCAGGGGCACAGGTTCATGTGCTAGAAGCGCCACCATTGCAACAGCGAGGTATAAATACTTCTGTAGAAAGCGTAGTTTATCTTTATGATCACCCCGTTCGCACTTTATTTGATTCTGGCGCATCACACTCCTTTATCTCGTCTGCTTTAGTAGAATCTCTGCACCTAAAAACTAGTATGGTAGAGGACCCCTTAATTGTTTCAAACCCAATTGGGGGCCCAGCTCATTTGTCTATGATCTGTCTGGATTTGAAAATTTCTATCCTAAGTGTTGAATTTCTATGTAGTGCCTTTGTTTTGGGCTTTTCGGGGTATGGTTTGATTTTGGGTATGGATTGGCTATCCAGTAATGGGGCCATCCTTGATTGTGAGAAAAGGGTTGTTAGGCTCCTAACCCAGCTCGGTAATACTTTGGAAATTTCTTGTAATCCCTCGTATGCGGTTATGCTTAGTTATCTTGAATCGCTAGATGCCTCTGTTGAAAATTTGAAATCAGTTAGAGTGGTCCGGGAATATCCGGATGTCTTTGAAGAGGTGAAGGGCTTGCCTCCGAAGCGGGAAATAGACTTCCGCATATATCTTGTAGATAATGCAAAGCCCGTTGCGTTGCCCGTTAGACATATGGCTCCACGAGAAAGGAAAGAGCTCAGTAAACAGATTAAAGAGCTTCTAGAAAAGGGGTTCATTAGGAGGAGCATTTCAGAATGGGGCGCTCCGGTGGTGTTCGCTACAAAGGCGGATGGTTCACTCCGTCTATGTGTTGACTATAGGGAGCTCAACAAGTTAACGAAAAAGAATAGGCACCCTCTCCCTAGAATTGACGATTTATTTGACCAGCTTGTAGGAGCGTCTGTTTTCTCCCAACTCGATTTAGCAACCGGTTTTCATCAGCTAAGGGTGGCTGAAGATAGCATCGATAAAACGGCGTTCAGAACCCCAGACGGTTTCTTTGAATGGCTTGTCATGCCTTTCGGCTTGACAAATGCACCTGCGTACTTCGTGGACCTGATGAGTAGGGTATTTAGAGATTTCCTCAACAAATTCGTAGTGGTCTTCGTAGATGATATCCTTATCTTCTCAAAGAGTGAAGAGGAACATGCTCAACACTTAAGGGCAATCATGGAAACTTTGCGAGTCCATCAACTAAAAGCCAAATTCTCCAAATGCCACTTTTGGAGAGAAGAGGTGAGGTTCCTTGGGCACATAGTATCCAAACAAGGGTTAGCGGTGGACCCTGCTAAGGTAGTGGCGGTACAAGATTGGAAGACACCAAGGAATGCAACTGAGGTCCGAAGCTTTCTAGGACTAGCAGGTTTCTATCGAAAATTCATAAGGGATTTTGCGAAAATCTCAGCTCCGCTCACGAAATTGACTAAGAAGAATCTAGTGTTTAATTGGGATTTGGATTGCGAGTTTGCTTTCCAACGACTGAAGAGGGCTCTTACAACAGCCCCAGTTTTGACGCTGCCAGATGGGAGCAAGATGTTCACTGTTTATACGGATGCATGTGGGACAGGGCTAGGCGCCGTCTTAATGCAAGAAGGAAGGGTGGTAGCTTATGGCGGGAGGCAATTGAAGGTGCACGAAAAGAACTACCCAACCCACGATCTTGAGTTAGCCGCCATCGTCTTTGCACTCAAGTCTTGGCGACACTATCTCCTAGGTGAGAAGTTCGAACTTTACACTGACCATAAATCGTTGAAATATCTTTTCTCGCAGAAAGATCTTAACTTGAGGCAACAAAGATGGATGGAGTTTCTTGCCTCGTACGATTTCGAAATCTCCTACACTCCGGGCAAAGGCAACGTAGTGGCAGACGCGTTGAGCCGAAAGAAATTGACCCTAAGCCCGTTGTTTGTTGAAAGACAAAGCCTAGAGTTTATAGCCAGCTTCGACTTTAGGCCCTCCTCCGATTTCGTACCGGGCTTGCTTGCATCTCTCGAAGTGCGCCCAACTTTAGTGGATTCAGTAGGGACAACACAACGCGAAGACCCTCAGCTTGTGGAAATAATTGATAGGCTAATTAGGGGTGAGACTTCAAGTCACCTCAACAGATACTCCATTGACGATAAGGGTGTACTAAGGCGAGATGGAAGATTATGCGTCCCACAGACAAACGATTTAATTAAGAAGGTTCTCGAGGAAGCACATCACTCCAAGATGACGATACACCCAGGCGGAGATAAAATGTACAAAGACATAAAAAGGACTTTCTTCTGGAACGGCATGAAAAAGGACGTGGCAGAGTTTGTTTCTAAGTGCATGGTGTGCCAACAGGTTAAGGCGGAACAGAAAAAGCCTGGCGGACTGCTACATCCTCTGGAGGTCCCGCAGTGGAAGTGGGATAGCATCTCAATGGACTTCATCGATGGGCTGCCTAGGTCTAGGAGAGGCAACACTAGCATTTGGGTAATAGTGGATAGGCTTACTAAAAGCGCCCACTTTTTACCTGTCAAAAGTAAAAGAACTGCGTCATCTCTAGCATCACTTTACATTAAGGAAATCGTTCGACTCCATGGGATACCATCTAGCATCGTTAGTGACCGAGACCCCATCTTCACCAGCGAGTTTTGGCGGAGTCTGCAAGAAGCAGTAGGAACGCAGTTATGCTTGAGTACAGCCTATCATCCCCAAACCGACGGCCAAACAGAGAGAGTGAACAGAATTTTGGAAGACCTTCTAAGACTATGCGTCCTTGACTTCGGAGGGACATGGGAAGACCACCTTCCTTTGGTGGAATTTGCCTACAACAACAGCTATCAAGCAACCATCGGAATGGCGCCCTTCGAAGCTTTATATGGAAGACCGTGCCGATCGCCCACTTGTTGGTGGGAGTCCACGGATAAGCTCATACTTGGACCAGACATGATCCGAGAGACCTCAGAGAAAGTGGACTTAATACGAAGAAGGATGAAGACGGCCCAAGACAGACAAAAGTCCTATGCCGACAAGAGGAGGACCGACCTTGAATTTGAAGTTGGAGACAGAGTTTTTCTCAAGGTATCACCGCTGAGAAACGTTGTTCGTTTTGGAACCACAGGAAAGCTAGCGCCAAGGTTCGTAGGGCCATTCCCTATCATCGAGAAGATTGGGAAAATGGCCTATAGATTAGAGCTACCCGAGAAGTTGGCCGGAGTCCACAACGTTTTTCACGTTTCACATCTCCGAAAATGTCTGCATGAGTCTGCTGAAGTGGTAGAGCCAAACATCCTCGAAGAGGCCGAAGTGGAACGCGAAGCAACCATAAGGAGAGTTCCAACCCGCATATTAGGAACGGAAGTGAAGAAGCTACGCAACCGCGAAGTCAAGCTCGTCAAAGTTCAGTGGAGCGACGCCGAGGGAGACGCGACTTGGGAAACTGAAGCTAGAATACGTACTGCCTACCCTTTTCTGTTCGAGGATACATCCTTGATCTTTCTTTTTTCCTTAAGTTGCGTTTTTATCTATCCTTTTAGGTATATTTCCTCGACCGTATCTTTTAGGTAGAAAACCTTTGGATGAAAACATGTAGTTGAAACATGTTATGTATGAATGGTTGCAAGTGGTTGCAAGTGATTGCTAGTGGTTGCTCGTGGTTGCATATACACACACAATCTAGGTTTTAGATCGGCTCAGTCACTTCATATTGCATATGCATATATGTTTGCTTTCGTCTATGATTGAACATTAATATGTTGACATGTGGATGTTGCATTTGTATTGAATGTTTGTGCACTCATGTAGAATCATGAATAGGAAAATTTGCATACATAATGGATTCATGACACTTACATAATTTGCATTAGGGAGGTCAACTGAATCAGTAGACCACCTGATTTTGCATTAGATAAGTACATGTATACACACACTTTGCATATAATCATGAAGCATTAGAAGTCTTTTAAGGACAATGGATGCTCGTGTTTGATGGATGAGTAGATGGATGATTGGATGTTAGGATATACATTCCTCCTAACTTGAAGATTTCGGGGACGAAATCCTTTTAAGTGGGGGAGAATGTAACACCCCGAAAATTCTATAACTGTGAAATTCATGAATTAAAGTATAATCAAATTCAAATCAAAGAACTAAGGGAAACGGGATACGCCATTGCGTTCGTCTCGGAAAAATACGCGAAATAGAGTCCGAGTTTTCGAAAAACGGAGTCCGTATGAAGAAGATATGGCCTTCGGAAGTTTTGAATTAAATTTAAAATTCAAACAGAATAAAATAATAATTTAAAATCGGGCCCATTGGGCCAGGGTGGAAGAACACCCGCCTGGGCAACCCAGGTCGACTGGGCTGTCGACCTGGGCTACCCATGTCGACAGGGCTGTCGACAGCCCTGTCGATAGGGGTATCGACCTGGTCGAGCCCAGTCAACCTGGCTGGCCAGGTCGGTGTGTGGTCGAATTTCAGTGGTCTGCTTTGTCATTAGGGCTAGGTGGCGGGTTTTTATTGGTCTCTCTTCCTAATGAATGGCTACGATCTAACCTAGCAACATCAATGGTCCTAATCAATTCCTAACCTCTATATAAACAACCCTAGACTAAACCCTAATCTATTCATTCAAAATAAGATTATAGCCGCCATGTTGCTGAGGAACGACAAAGAATAGCCGCCAACTAAAGAGAGGATTAGGAAGAAAGTTCTAAGGCCTAAAGCAATTCAAAGCAACCTAAAGCTAATCAATTCAACAAAGGAATCGTGTCTCTTAATTAGAGAATTCGCCGCAACCATTGTAAGTAGAGTATTACTTTGGTATTAATAAACAACTGTGTTGATGTGTATGTTTGAATTGTGGTAATGGAAGTAATTCATATTTGTGCAAAATTATGTTATTCATTATAAAGAACTACACGCGGTAGTTCTATGTAAATATACGTTTGGAATATTGCGCAAATTGTGTTGAAGCTACATGTATGTAGTTAATTGAAATTCATGCAAGTTTGGGGCTTTGTTATTATGTCATCATGATGTATATTTTTGTGCATAAATCATTTTGCAAGTAATTGAGACAAGTTTGGTTGTTATAGTTCATATGAAACTATGTTGGAATTTTGACACCATAATCCATGTATTAAGACATGCTTTTGCAAACTTATGAATATGGCTAGGCTATGAATGATATTTGGCATAATTGGAATTCATCTTGTTTGAAAGAATTATATGATGTCATATGTGAGACATGGCTAGGTTAGACTCAAAAATCCCTTTTTGCAAGTTTAAAGCAAACACCATGATTAGGAATATTTATGCATAAGGATGTTTATACCATTGTTATGTAATTAGACTTAAATCATGATTAAGTTGAACTATGCTTTTGTGTTAGTAACTAAGTATCCCTTTTGTAAACATGTAGAAACCTTGAACATGACATGTTTATGATTATGCCATGAACAAACTTAACTTTACTTATGCCATGCTTATGTTTGACATTATGCTATGCCTATGCTAGGAATATTTATGACATGCTTATGTTTGACATTATGCCCAAATAAGAATATAGGTTCATGTTGTAGTTAAACCTATGCAAGTTCACATGCTTTGATTCATGTCACCTATGTCGCCACTATGCAAGTACACCAATTTCTATTTTGTATTTCCAACGTCGTATTGCAAGTTCATGCGCTCACCTTCCCCTCTCTGTGTATACGCCATAAGCCTCCCCTTTCGCATGGCTAAATTGGGCTTTAAAAGGCTAAGCCCAATATATATGAACGGACGTGTAAAACGGGGAAAAATAACGTTGGGCTAAAATTAATTAATGAATGAAAATATAAAATAGAAGGGCCCAAATTCAAGTATGGGTTGGGCCCGTGGTTGGTGTAATCTTTACACCATTAACTTAATAATGGGCCGCAAATATTTACATATAAATAAAGAAGAATGACAAAATATGTAAATGTAGAAAAGACGATGTGTTTAACCCGAGGTTGGATTGAGTTGTGATATAAACCTGCCCGGAACCGCCCGGCTGTCCAGTAGTCACAACAATACCTATCCAATGTGGGAGGTTAAACATGGAGCCCAGCAAGGACCCGAGGTTAGACTGAGTTGTGGCGTAAGACTGCCCGGAACCAACCGGCAACAGGCAGCCACAACAATACCTGTCTAATGTGAGAGGTCAGGGCCTTAATAAGACAATTAAGGCTGAGTCAGGATTGTTAGGATTAAGTGAACTAAAGACTTAATCAAAATGGAACATGCTAAACTAAACGGACTGGTGGGGTTAGGTTAGGAAACACTTAACCAACTTAGCATGTTGGCTAGAGATAGAAAACCTAGTAACGGGGGACCCTTTTCAGCAGTAACCCTAAAAAGTGTATCAGGATACCCTGAAACTAGGCAGGGTGGGGCACGATTACTGGGCTGATTGTAAGAGGTCAAATCGACGGCGGTGGTGTAGCAGTGTGGGTTCTAACGGTGTGCGGGCGTGCACGCACTCCGGCGCAGAAAAATAAAGCACTGGACACCCGTAGCATACCTTTGCACTCTAAGGTTGTGTCGGGTTGCCACTATGGGACTTGATACACCCCATGGTGGGACCAGCATAGGTAACTACAGACATCGGGGGCCGTAAGACACATGTAACTATGCGAGTAGGAGCCGATCATCGTAGAATGGATCACATCACCCTGATTTTGGGGTGCAAATTGGGAACTAGTTTATATGGGTTCAGAGATTAACATGGGGTACGATAGTATATTCGACCCTAGATAACTTAACCAAGTTTATAGTGTTGCCCACTTCCTGTTTTACTTATCATACCCAGTTCTTTATTCATAGACAAAGTAGTACTAGACTTTCTCAGGCTTTATGTCTGACTCTATTTTTCTTTCGTCTTCTTTCTTCCGTTTCCCCCCCAGGTCCTCAGGGAGGGAACACAGCAGCTTGACCTACCTCAACATCCAGCTTGAAGAAGAGAAATGTATTGCTTGGACTTTCCTGTTTTGAACTATGGCTTTGGACAATCCACTATGGGGCTTTGGCAGTTTATCTATGTTTTATTTATGCTTCTTTAAAAATAATGTACTCAAGACAGATTATGAAGTGTTATGTTATGTTTTGGGAAAGGATGTTGTTGTAACACGTATTTGACTTTATGAAATAAAGTTTGTTGTTCTTCCGCTGATTACAAATATGTGTTCTTATATCTGTCTTGTATATCTGTGACTTGTACTTATAAACCTCCACCAAAATTAGGGCATTCCCTTTGAGAGTGACCCTAACGGAGGTGGGGTGTTTCAACTTACGTTGAGACGGATACTGATTTACAAGATAAATTGTGCTTGCCATGCTTTAAAAAGGAGGATTTCTTGGTTTTTTATATGCTTAAAGAATAGTTCAAATGATGTTGCTGTTGACAGTAGTAAATCAGTCTCGTTGTTGGTGTTGGAGAATCAAGTAGTAATTTGATTGAATACAATGATGATTTAGATTCTGTTTATTGTCAAGAAAATAAAAACTTGCATGAAATGTTGAAGAAAAGTTCAAATTTAGAATTTTTACTGGTGTTGGACAAATCTTTGATTCGGCTATTAGATTTCATAGAATGGTTAGTGCATATTGTTTGAAAAATGGATCTAAAGTACAATATGTTAAGAATTGTAAGGAGCGAGTGACAGTTCAATGTGTTGTAGATGGTTGTTCATTTAGAATTCATGCTTCTTGCAAATTGAAGTAATTGGATCAGTTGTTTGTTAAAAATATTCAGTTAAGTCATTCATGTGGAGGTAGTTTAAATCAGTTAGTAGTCCAGCTATTAACAGTGATCTTGTAAAAGCTTTGATTGTTAATCAAATACGTGATGAGCCGAAAGGGAAAACAAAGGATATTGTGAAAAGTTTTAGGAGAGATTATGATGTGGATTTAAGTTACTACTATGCTTATAAGGGTAGGAAATTGGCTATTAGTGATATATATGGTGGTGAAAAAAAATCATATAATGATTTAGTATGGTATTTGAAATCAATTGAGAAAAATAATCCAAAAAGTTATACAAGTATGGATGTGGATGAAGAGACTAACCAATTTGAGAGAGTATTTGTTTGCTAGGAGGCTTGTATATTTGGATTTAGGTATTGTCGACCTATGTTTTTTTGGATGCAACTTTTTTAAAAGGCTGAAGTGGTATTTTGATGGTTGCTACTGCTAAAAATGGGAATCAAGGTATGTAATGTTATTAATTATTTTCTTATTTAGTACATAAATAGATACTAATAATCAAGTTACTGTATTATAGTTTTAAAATTCAGTAAATAGGAACTTGTAATTTAATAGAAGAAAAAGATAGAACAATATATCTTTTTATGCAGTTCGTTACTTTTATCATGTTCTGCAGTATAATTGTAAATTTTAGTTTGTATTATTAGAAAATGTTATTTAGAATAATTGTTGGTGTTGCTGTTTTATATTTCAGGTTTTTTCCATTGTCAATGGCTCTTGTGCCTAAAGAAAATAAACGGTGTTGGAGTTGGTTTTTGACCCACTTAAGAGATGCTCTTAGGTTTGCTAAACCCTTGACCTTTTTAAGTGATAGGCATTGGGGTTTGTTGTTGAGTATTCCTAATTTTTTTCCAAATAGCCATCATTCTTACTGTGTACATCATATGCAAAGTAATATTGCTGGTATTGTTAAAAGTGGGAAGGGTGCTTGGATAGGTCATTTGTTAGAACACTGTGCTTTAGCTTCAAATGCATGTGAATTTGAAAAAGCTATGGATAAATTTAAAGAAATTGGGGGTACAAAAGCTATTGAATATTTGAATGATAAACCATATGATCATTGGGCTGATTTATTTTTTTCTTGGAAAAAGATATGGTGAAAATAAATCTAATGTAGCGGAGAGTTTCAATTCATGGATCTTGGATTAAAGAAGTCTGCCTGTAACTGCATGTCTTGATGTTATTCAGATTAAGCTTATATTGCAAATGTCCAATCAAAGAGAAGAGGCAACTAATTGGAATAGTGTTCTTTGTCCAAAAATGGAAGCTTGTTTGTAGAAATTGAAGGAGGAAGAGTTTGGGTGGAGTGTTACTAAATCATCTAGGTATGCGTTTTTTTATTATGATGTAAACAATTAACAAAGATTTATTTTTTAGTGCAAACCGTTTCTGGAAAAGATATGTGCATTTATCTTTTTAATATTTTGCTTAATAAGTTAATGAAAAAGTTAAATGAGAAATATGCGACAATAGGATAATTTTTGTATTATTTAACTTTGTACAATAAATTTAAGGATTTATGTATTTGTAGTGTGATATTATGTAATGCATGAAACAAATGCTTATTATAGAGATATCGGGATATTTGTAACGACCCGGATTTCGCCCGACCCGATCGATCGCTAGATCGACCAAGACCGCTCAAAACCCGAATACGTTAACTTTAGGAATACAACACATCAGAACAAATAATAACAGACTTTTATAAACATTATAATAATGTTACATCAGAGTACAGAATATATCAAAGTACATTGATAAATAATACAGCGGAAGATTAAATTATAATAAATGTAATACAATGCAGCGGAATAATTAAATCAATCACAGCGGAAAACCATCAATGTTCTAGACACAGCTCTACGCTTCGATCTAGAATCCTGCTCCATATATCTGCAAAATAAGATACTCGACTGCCCGTGTGGAAAAGAGGACACCTGAGTTTGCAAAGTGAAACAAACTACGGGTCAGTCATGGGACTGGTGTGAGAAATCTTTTACTTAGATTAACTAGTAATAAGGTTAATCACATGACCACGCCACTAAAGCAGAACGGGTTTACTCCATTGGATTGTCAGTGCATAAATAAAGTAAATCATTAAAACAATGCAATGCTTTTTAGGAAAATGAAACCATTATAAGACTCAGGTCCCATTACACAATGCAACGCAAGCCGGAGGATAGAGTTTTACCTTATAATGGTAAAAAATGCTTGATACGATAAAAATGGATTTGATATTATTATTAGTGTATATATGTTTAAAAACATTTCAATCATAATGTATTAATCATAGATGGCATAGCTACCATATACTATGTCGCCATACTAATTCTACAATCCAAACCGCATGGTGTCGTATTGGAAATTGGGTTTCCATCAAAAGTCAAGGCTAGGAACGATCTCCTGACCGATTTGAGACACTCTACCAATGTCTCAGGATTCAGACGTTGGCGAACCCTTGGATCCTGCAGGGCCGGTCCCCCAATAGTGCAATGGGTTGGATTAGTTATGCCTGAACACATGCTTCCTGATCCTATTGGACCTATAAATTTGCCCTTGCAGCCAATAAAAATCCGAGGCGCCTCAAAATCCATCAACCACATAAGTAAAATGCCGGGCCGTGTTAAACCCAAACATCACTTCTAGCTAGAAAGAAACGTGTGCACTCCCTGCGTTCCCTTGCTCCATTTTTGACTCTACTGGGGTGTGAGGCTCGCGAGGCAACGAAATACACAAAGCTATGCCCACATAGGCTATGCTTTGATCATCATCCACAAGGCTCTGCTTTTCAACAAAAGCCTTGATCAATTGCATCTTGGCATGCCACATTGACAGTCCATACAATGCGATTGATAACTATCAACACACAACCTCTAAGGGTGTTAAGCAAGAGAATAAATTCTCTGCCACCAACGGTTGTATATTAATAGAAATCAATTTACATAGTACGAAATTCAACGTCAGACACACATCCATTTACAAGTCCGTTCTGGGTCTGAACGGAACCGGAGGCACCTTATACCTTGCATATCCGAACGATCAACAATACGTCCGGACAACTACCACTGGAACCTTTTCAAGGCAGCAACTCCAACCAAAGGCATCAGTAGTCCTCATCTATTCAATGTGAAGATCGTCGGTCTTCAACCACTGTCTTCATCTTCGACTTTTAATCGTCGTAGTAATTATTCAGAACGGGTTAAACCTGGTCATTCCGAATAACTCACGTATTTTTATAATTAAAAATCAAGTGTTATAAGGATACATCCAACGCCACTTTCCAATTCAGAATATTCGTTAAATAAAATATTAAAATTATTAGGGAAAGGTTCCCATTAATTTTATCAAAGATAAAATCTTTTAAATTTATTCTTAAATCTTATTTTCAAAGATTTGTTAAAATTCCAATTTAGTTTTAATATCAAAAATCACTACATTACAATTATTCCAATTTAAGAAATAAATCTTATTTCTTAACTGGGTTAAAGAATCAATGTCATTTAAAAACATTGTTCACGATAAACCTAAAATCATTTTCTAATAAATAAATATGGATTGAAATACCAAAAATCTTAGTTGAATGATTTATTCTTTATTTAAAAGAAATTCTTTGTTTAAAAATATTCTTTATATAAAAGATATTCTGAATCGAAAAGCGACTCAATCATTTACCATATAACTTTGGTTATAAGGATTTCATACATCGTATGTAAATAACAACAATAATAATTAATCATCAAACCATCCATTCGACATCCAAAGTGAAGTTCTCAACTGTGTGAGCATTAAATGAAATAATAACGCTCATCGCAGCCTGTCAATCTATCGATTGACATATGAATAAATATTGGGACTAGTGTATATCAATTATCATCCCAATACCCGTGTGGGGTTTTCAGCCAACAATAGTACATATAAATAAATAATTGGTTAATTAATTTAACCAATTTTAATACTATCAACATGTTGATAATGATAGACAAAACATGATAATTTATTCCTAATGTCGAAATAAAATATAAATCTGACTCGCATAATTTCTTTTACATTTCTAATATATAATAGGATGTAATTTATTTATATGACATTATTGTGGATGACAAATAAAAGATAATTTACATTATACTTAATTTGTATGTAATTATTCTTAACGTAAAAGAAATAATCTCATTTGTATATATTTTAAGTTATAACTCAACGCATAAAATGTTTATTTTAAATTGCATACAAATTCTAATGTATGCATTACCATATAGAAACGTCACTTTAACTTGCCTATACATTCTAATGTATATTTTGACCAGTAACATGATTCTTATGATTGAATATAAGTTCCAATGTAAGTTTGCAAATAAAAAAGATTTTTATATTTGTATATAAATTCTCTTGTATGTTATGCAAGTAAATTCTATTGTATGCTATGCAAATAAAAATGATTATTTTATTTGCATATAAATTCTATCTCAATAAAATGTATAAGAAGAGTAATACATTCATTTGTCGACAATTCTGTTTTATCAAAATGTTATTTGTGTTTAATTCTTATTTGACGAAAATGTCCTTTTTCGATTTCAACCAATATAATTTGACAAAATGAATGTTTGGTATAACTAATATAAATCGACAAAAGTGATTATTTTGTTTTCAACCTTTTTAAAATGAAAAAATTTAATAAATTTTGTCTCATTCTATTTAAAAATGTATCGTTTTGTATTGCAACAAAAGGACAAATAAACCTTCTCTATCTTTTTACTCTTTTTATTGAAGCCAAGATGACACTAAAAATATACCTTCTTAATTCTAATCTTTTTTTTAATCTATGATGAAAATAAAATCATTTTATTTATTTTAACAAAATTACAACTATGATGAATTCATTTTATCGTAATCCTTTTATTTACTCTAGTTTAAAAGTAAAAATGATATTTTTAATCCTGTTCTTTTATTTACATCTAAATTGTAATAAAAGTGTAACTTCTTAAACTATGCTTTTTATTTGCATCTAAAATGCAAATAAAAGGTAATATTTAAATTTATGATTTATTTGCATCAAAAAATGCAAATAAGAATACAACTTTTATCTTCATGTTTTATTTGCATCAAAGGATGCAAATAAAAATACAACTTTCTAATTCAAGGTCTTATTTGCAACAAGGAATGTAAATAAAAATTCAACCTTTAATTCAGTATTTTATTTGCATCAAGGAATACAAATAAATATGCAACTTTTAATTTCATAGTTTATTTGCATCAAAGAATGCAAATAAAAATTCAACTTTTAAATACGATGTTAATGCAAATAAAAATTTAACTTTTAAATACTATGTTTATTTGCATTAAAGAATGCAAATAAAATTTTAACTTTTAAATACTATGTTTATCTGCATTAAGGAATGCAAATAAAATAAGGCTTTTTATTGCAATGTTTTATTTGCATCAAAGAATGCAAATAAAATATAACTTTTTATTTCAATGTTTATTTGCATCAAAGAATGCAAATAAAAATATAATCCTTTTACTATGATGTTTATTGGCATCTAAATATGAAAATAAAATATAACCTTTAAACTACGTTGTTTATTTGCATCTAAATTTGCAAATAATATAACCTTTTAACTATGTTGTTTATTGCATTCAAGAATGCAAATAGAAATTCGACCTTTAAATACAGTGTTTATTTGCATCAAAGAATGCAAATAAAAATATAATCCTTTTAACTATGATGTTCTTTTAAATCATTTTTTTTATTTCTATCTAAAATATAAACTAAAAATGTCATATTCATTCTAGTGTTTTTGTTTGCATTTATAATTGCAAAAATGAAATTTTAACTCTAATGTTTGCTTGCATCTAAAATTTCAAATAAAAATATAGTTTTACTTCTAATGTTTTGTTTGCATCTAAAATAGCAAAAAAAAATATAGCATCCCTTATTTCAATGCATATTCGCGTTAGAGAATGCAAATAAAAGAATATTTTATATTTCAATATATATTTGCATAAAAGAATGCAAATAAAATAGCAATTTTATATTTCTATGTATATTTGCATAAAAGAGTGCAAATAAAAGTACATTTTATATTTCTATGTATATTTGCATAAACGAATGTAAATAAAAGAACCATCTTTATTTATTTAAATTCTTTTTATTGTAAACAACATTACATAAAAAGTAATCTTTTACTTTTATTCAATTACATGAAAAATGTAATTTTTACTTTTAAATCTAATTACATTAAAAATGTAACTTTCATTTCTTTAATCTTATTCACATTAAAAATGTTTTCTTTCTTTTATAACAGACATGACGGTGAAAATATTCATTCCATTATTAACACATGACGGTGCAAAATGTTCATTTCTAAATTAACGGTGTGAAAATTGTGTCAATTTCTAAATTAACACATAACGGTGTAAAAATTATTCATTACATTTCTAACAAATGACAGTGCAAAATAATGTCAATTTCATTTTAACAAGTGAAGGTGCAAAATAATGTCAATTTCATTTTAACAAGTGACGGTGCAAAATAATGTCAATTTCATTTTAACAAGTGAAGGTGCAAAATAATGTCAATTTCATTTTAACTAGTGACGGTGCAAAATAATGTCAATTTCATTTTAACAAGTGACGGTGCAAAATAATGTCAATTTCATTTTAACAAGTGACAGTGCAAAATAATGTCAATTTCATTCAACAAAATCCATGAATATTTTCATTTTTAACAAAATGATAGTGAAAATCATTCTTCTCTTTTTAACAAAAATGATATCTTTTTTACATTTTCAAAACAAAGACAAAATGATATCTTTTTACATTTTCAAAACAAAGACAAAATGATTTTTTTTCTTTTATAAACAAAAGTAAATACTTTTATTTACAAACAAAAGTGAATTATATTCATTTACCCACAAAACTGACTTCTTTTCATTCATAAACACAAGTGATTTATTTTCATTTGAAAAACACAAGTGAATTCTTCTCATTCATAAACACAAGTGATTTATTTTTATACAAAAACACAAGTGATTTATTTTCATTCAAAAACACAAGTGATTTATTTTCATTCAAAAACACAAGTGATTTATTTTCATTCATAAACACAAGTGATTTATTTTTATACAAAAACACAAGTGATTTCTTTTGATTCATAAACACAAGTGATTTATTTTTATACAAAAACACAAGTGATTTCTTTTCATTCATAAACACAAGTGATTTATTTTTATTTAAAACCAACAAAATGAAAGCTTTTATTTTAAAAACAAACAAAGTTACAATCTTTTAATGTTTACAAACACAACGAATATTTTTCATACATGGATTCAGAACAGAATTCAGATCTACAAATTAGATTAAATTAAAAGGGGGAATTCTGGTTTTACAAAACCAGATCTATCACACACGAATAGTACAAACAGTCACCATCAACAACCAATACAATTTTAAGTACAACAATCGCAGATTCGATTAAACAAATACGTGCATATGAGATTTAAACAACAAGGAATAAAATATAATTCTAAAAAAAGAAATCTCACATCGTTATTAAGTTCTGCGCTGTTCAGATCCAAAATTTGTCAAAAATTCAACTTGCTCAGAATCAGGTCTAGTCAGTTTCATCATGAAGATCTTGGTCTCACGATCGCGGCGCACCTGAAATCGTTCGAATCCGAGTCCGTATGAACAAGATATGGTTTAATTAAGATTGGATAATTTGAATTTGTTAAATTGTAAAGTCAAAGTATGGAAAAAGTCAAAGCTACCTCATCTTCCTCCTCCCAACATTTAAGCCATTACTTTCATTTCCTTTGAACCCACAGAGTTCAAAACTAGGTTTCCAATTATCTCGGAATTTATGAAGCTTGGGGGCGATTGGAAAGTGTCACGACGGAGAGGAGAGTGAGGGGTGTCGGCGCCGTAGGGGAGGGGAGGCGCGGTGGGGCCCACCTGGGCGTGGTGGAGGTTTTATGCCACAGGTTTGGAGGTGATTTCCTCGAGATCCGTGTGCTTAAAAATGATCATAACCGTATGGAATTAAAGAGGATGAAAATCTCTTCAAATAATTCTAAAGGAGGGATTGATTTCATTGTGTGGATTTGGAGAAATTGTGGAAGGAATTTTGGAGGCCATGAAATGGGAGAGATGACGGCTGCGTATTTGGGGAAGAGAGCTAGGGTTAAGCTTTACTAATTAACCCGATTAAGGCCCGTTTTGGCCCGAACTCAGAATTAGGCTTGCTCACTGTCTATCAATAGGTTTTGACGTCTTCTGAACGCAATGGCGCTAGTGACGAAGCCCAATTCCGAAATCTACAACATGTTTACTTTATTTTTAAAATAAATCATTTATTTTTAATTCATTTGTACAGATAAATTCACCGGGGTCACAAATTAACTCCGAAAAATCCCAAAAAAACATTTTTAGCTATGTATTGATGATACGGTCCTTACAAAATTAATTTCGTCGAATTCTGAGCCCGTTTTAAAAATGAACTTTTTTTAATATTAAAATATATATAGATTCTACAGCGACTATTCTGAAAATTAAACTGGGCATAACTTTTGATTCCCGCTATGAAATTTCAATTTTTCGGATTCATTGGAAAGATATTTTTAAATAGATTCTAATATTTTTGGTTTCACTAAAATCCACTAAATTTTGAATCCGGTACATTGGGTCAAAGTTCAAGTTTGACTTTTCAAACTACCGTGCTATTTCTAACTCCTTTTATAATTAAAATTAAAATTTTCGTTCTAACTTCGATTTAAATAAATTTTCTCGTCATTGTTATTTAAAATAAATTATTTTTAATATTAAAATTTCTAAAATAAAAATTTTAAATTGGTTCAAAATTTGCGGGTTGTTACAATCTCCCCCACTTAAAATCTTTTCGTCCTCGAAAAGGAACGAAGCTAAAAGTCGTTAAATTAACCAATCAACTTTTAATTTTGATCAATTTTCAGTTAAGTTCAATATTAAATTTGATTTAGTTACATTTATCATTCTTTTATATATTGGTTGAATTAATTATCATTCCAATATTTTAATTAGTTGAACTAATTATCAAACATCACAACCAGCAATCAATTAGATGATTAACTTTTCAAATATATATAACTTTTATATATAGTCAAAAATCATATTTTTAGTGCAAATCACAGCAATAGACCTTATCTAGTTTTGGTTCTCACACCAGTCAATGGAAATATATAGATATACCATTTTCGAAACTCGAACATAAATTCTGATGATGTTTCGAACCACCATCAGAATATCTCTGGGTGACTAAAGTATGATTCTATATCTATCTAGTATATTTGAGGTTTCGAATACACGTTAGCTAGGCGTATATGCAAAAATATTTATATACTCGATTATCCAATATAAAATAAAATATTCAAATACACGTAATAAGATTTTAAATTTTCAAAACTAAATTTGTTTGCATTTTTAATTTAAAAATTAATACTCTTCACACTCGTTCTAGGATACTACGGATCCCATCTCTAACGAGTTATTCTTATTGGATATTACTAATCCAATCTCTGATGAGTCTTTTGTTTAGTTCTAACGAGTTGTACCCCAAAGATTTGAGCTAACCAAAGCTCTGATACCAACTGTAACGACCCGGATTTCGCCCGACCCGATCGATCGCCAGATCGACCAAGACCACTTAAAACTCGAATAGGTTAACTTTGGGAATACAACACATCAGAACAAATAACAACAGACTTTTATAAACCTTATAATAATGTTACATCAGAGTACAGAATATATCATAGTACATTGATAAATAATACAGCGGAAGATTAAATTACAATAAATGTAATACAATGCAGCGGAATAATTAAATCAATCACAGCAGAAAACCATCAATGTTCTGGACATAGCTCTACGCTTCGATCCAGAATCTTGTTCCATATATCTGCAAAATAAGCTACTCGACTGCCCGTGTGGAAAAGAGGGCACCCGGGTTTGCAAAGTGAAACAAACTACGGGTCAGTCATGGGACTGGTGTGAGAAATGTTTTACTTAGCTTAACTAGTAATAAGGCTAATCACAGGACCACGCCGCTAAAGCGGAACGAGTTTACTCCATTGGATTGCCAGTGCATAAATAAAGTAAATCGTTAAAATAACGCAATGTTTTTTAGGAAAATGAAACCATTATAAGAATCAGGTCCCATCACACAATGCAATGCAAGCCGGAGGATAGAGTTTAACTTATAATGGTCAAAAATGCTTGATACAATAAAAATGAATTTGATATTATTATTAGTGTATATATGTTTAAAAACATTTCAATCATAATGTATTAATCATAGACGGCATAACTACCATATACTATGTCGCCATACTAGTTCTACAATCAAAACCGCATGGTGTCATATTGGAAATTGGGTTTCCATCAAGAGTCAAGGCTAGGAACGATCTCCTGACCGATTCGAGACACTCTAGCAATGTCTCAGGATTCAGACGCTGGCGAACCCTTGGATCCTGCAGGGCCGATCCCCCAATAGTGCAATGGGTTGGATTAATTATGCCTGAACACACGCTTCCGGGTCCTATTGGACCTATAAATTGGCCCTTGCGGCCGATAAAAATCCGAGGCGCCTCAAAATCCATCAACCACATAAGTAAAATGTTGGGCCATGTTAAACCCAAACACCACTTCTAGTTAGAAAGAAACGTGTGCACTCCCTGTGTTCCCTTGCTCTGTTTTTAACTCTACCGGGGTGTGAGGCTCGCGAGGCAACGAAATACATAAAGCTATGCCCACATAGGCTATGCTTTGATCATCATCCACAAGGCTCTGTTTTTCAACAAAAGCCTTGATCAATTGCATCTTGGCATGCCACATTGACAGTCCATACCATGCGATTGATAACTATCAACACACAACCTCTAAGGGTGTTACGCAAGAGAATAAATTCTCCGCCACCAACGGTTGTATATTAATAGAAATCAATTTACAGAGAATGAAATTCAACGTCAGACACACATCCATTTACAAGTCCGTTCTGGGTCTGAACGGAACCGGAGGCACCTTATACCTTGCATATCCGAACGATCAACAATACGTCCGGACAACTACCATCGGAACCTTTTCAAGGCAGCAACTCCAATCAAAGGCATCAGTAGTCCTCATCCATTCGATGTGAAGATCGCCGGTCTTCAACCACCGTCTTCATCTTCGACTTTTAATCGTTGTAGTAATTATTCAGAATGGGTTAAACCTGGTCATTCCGAATAACTCGCGTATTTTTATAATTAAAAATCAAGTGTTATAAGGATATATCCAACGCCTCTTTCCAATTCAGAATATTCTTTAAATAAAATATTCAAATTATTAGGGAAAGGTTCCCACTAATTTTATCAAAGATAAAATCTTTTAAATTTATGCTTATATCTTATTTTCAAAGATTTGTTAAAATTCCAATTCAGTTTTAATTTCAAAAATCACTACTTTACAATCATTCCAATTTAAGAAATAAATCTTATTTCTTAACTGGGTTAAAGAATCAATGTCATTTAAAAACATTGTTCACGATAAACCCAAAATCATTTTCTAATAAATAAATATGAATTGAAATACCAAAAATCTTAGTTGAAAGATGTTAGACCAAAAATTGGCTCTAACACCCAAACTGGATATGAATTCAACAAAATAAAATCAAAAAGCAGTAAAGAACACGCAATTTATAGTGGTTCGGCGTTAATGAGCCTACGTCCACTTTGCTTTCTTTGATTTGATATTTTGAATATGAATACAGCAAGAATTCTCACTCAACCTCACGATTACAATTCATAAACTCACTCAAATCTCTCAAAAATGGGCTTTAAGAGATGATTTTAATCTGAATATGATTGTAGAATTCGGCTATGGAGGTAGTATGAACTGAGAACTTGCCAAAAGATCCTTTCAAATGCCTATAGGTGGTGTATTTATAGGTGAAAAATCTCCTCGAAGTGGCTCCGTTCGGAATTGCGTGGCATTCATCCCTTGAGAGTCGGGTTCGGAAGCTCTAAGATGGCTACAACGCATTAATTCAGTAGAAAATCGTGGGAGAAATGGTCAAATCTTGTCCGAGTCTTCAGGAGATATACGCAGGAACGGTTGCGGGTTCAGATAGGCGAAGGGGTTCGGATCGGGGCCTCCAATCTGATCCGATGATGCAACTTGTTGTCCTTTGATGCTGCTGACGTATTCATCTGATCCGAACCGTTTTGATCGCTTGCTTTCTTCCGATGCCACTGAAGTGTCCCTCCGATCCGAACCGCCGAAGCCACTTGCTTCATGATGCTGATGCCATTCCGATCCGATCTGAATCATTCTTGGTCTTTACTTTCCTCCTGCACTATCTTCATCCGATCCGAACCGACTGATGACTTTTTCGTTGTTTCCTCTTTGTGTAGCCTAGTTCACAAAGTAGGCTAACAAAAGATTTATTCTTTATTTAAAAGAAATTCTTTGTTTAAAAATATTCTTTATATAAAAGATATTCTGAATCGAAGTGCGACTCAATCATTTACTATATAACTTTGGTTATATAGATTTCATACATCGTATGTAAATAACAACAATAATAATTAATCATCAAACCATCCATTCAACATCCAAAGTGAAGTTCTCAACTGTGTGAGCATTAAATGAAATAATAACGCTCATCGCAGCCTGTCAATCTATCGATTGACATATGAATAAATATTGGGACTAGTATATATCAATTATCATCCCAATACCCGTGTGGGGTTTTCAGCCAACAATAGTACATATAAATAAATAATTGGTTAATTAATTTAACCAATTTTAATACTATCAACATGTTGATAATGATAGAGAAAACATGATATTTTATTCCTAATGTCGAAATAAAATATAAATCTGACTCGCATAATTTCTTTTACATTTCTAATATATAATAGGATGTAATTTATTTATATGACATTATTGTGGATGACAAACAAAAGATAATTTATATTATACTTAATTTGTGTGTAATTATTCTTAACGTAAAAGAAATAATCTCATTTGTATATATTTTAAGATATAACTCAACGCATAAATGTTTATTTTAAATTGCATACAAATTCTAATGTATGCATTACCATATAGAAACGTCACTTTAACTCGCCTATACATTCTAATGTATATTTTGACCAGTAACATGATTCTTATGATTGAATATAAGTTCCAATGTAAGTTTGCAAATAAAAAAGATTTTTATATTTGTATATAAATTCTCTTGTATGTTATGCAAGTAAATTCTATTGTATGCTATGCAAATAAAAATGATTATTTTATTTGCATATAAATTCTATCTCAATAAAATGTATAAGAAGAGTAATACATTCATTTGTCGATAATTCTATTTTATCAAAATGCTATTTGTGTTTAATTCTTATTTGACAAAAATGTCCTTTTTGAGTTTTAACCAATATAATTTGACAAAATGAATGTTTGATCCAACTAATATAAATTGACAAAAGTGATTATTTTGTTTTCAACCTTTTTAAAATGACAAAATTAAATAAATTTTGTCTCATTCTATTTAAATGATAAAAATGTATCTTTTTGTATTGCAACAAAAGGACAAATAAACCTTCTCTATCTTTTTACACTTTTTATTGAAGCCAACATGACACTAAAAATATACCTTCTTAATTCTAATCTTTTAAATCTAATTACAACAAAAGATTTTTATTGAAGCCAAGATGAAAAATGTAATTTTTAATTTTAAATCTAATTACATTAAAAATGTAATTTTCATTTCTTTAATCTTATTCACATTAAAAATGTTTTCTTTCTTTTATAACAAACATGACGGTGAAAATATTCATTCCATTATTAACATATGACGATGCAAAATGTTCATTTCTAAATTATCACATAACGGTGTGAAAATTGTGTCAATTTCTAAATTAACACATAACGGTGTAAAAATTGTTCATTACATTTCTAACAAATGACGGTGCAAAGTAATGTCAATTTCATTTTAACAAGTGACGGTGCAAAATAATGTCAATTTCATTTTAACAAGTGACGGTGCAAAATAATGTCAATTTCATTTTAACAAGCGACGGTGCAAAATAATGTCAATTTCATTCAACAAAATCCATGAATATTTTCATTCTTAACAAAATGAAAGTGAAAATCATTCTTTTCTTTTTAACAAAATTGATATCTTTTTTACATTTTCAAAACAAAGACAAAATGATATCCTTTTACATTTTCAAAACAAAGACAAAATGGTATTTTTTTTTCTTTTATAAACAAAAGTAAATACTTTTATTTACAAACAAAAGTGAATTATATTCATTTACCCACAAAAGTGACTTCTTTTCATTCATAAACACAAGTGATTTATTTTCATTCAAAAACACAAGTGATCTCTTTTCATTCATAAACACAAGTGATTTATTTTTATTTAAAAACACAAGTGATTTCTTTTCATTCATAAGCATAAGTGATTTATTTTCATTCAAAAACACAAGTGATTTCTTTTCATTCATAAACACAAGTGACTTATTTTTATACAAAAACACAAGTGATTTCTTTTCATTCATAAACACAAGTGATTTATTTTTATGCAAAAACACAAGTGATTTCTTTTCATTCATAAACACAAGTGATTTATTTTTATTTAAAACCAACAAAATGAAAGCTTTTATTTTAAAAACAAACAAAGTTACAATCTTTTAATGTTTACAAACACAATGGATATTTTTCATACATGGATTCAGAATAGAATTCAGATCTACAAATTAGATTATATTAAAAGGGGGGATTCTGGTTTTACAAAACCAGATCTATCACACACGAATAGTACAAACAGTCACCACCAACAACCAATACAATTTTAAGTACAACAATCGCAGATTCAATTAAACAAATACGTACATATGAGATTTAAACAACAAGGAATAAAATATAATTCTAAAAAAAGAAATCTCACATCGTTATTGAGTTCTGCGCTGTTCAGATCCAAAATTTATCAAAAATTCAACTTGCTCAGAATCAGGTCTAGTCAGTTTCATCGCGAAGATCTCGGTCTCGCGATCGAGGCACACCTGAAATCGTTCGAATCCAAGTCTGTACGAGCAAGATATGGTTTAATTAAGATTGGATAATTTGAATTTGTTAAATTGTAAAGTCAAAGTATGGAAAAAGTCAAAGCTAACTCATCTTCCTCCTCCCAACATTTAAGCCCTTACTTTCATTTCCTTTGAACCCATAGAGTTCAAAACTAGGTTTCCAATTATCTCGGAATTTATGAAGCTTGGGGGCGATCGGAAAGTGTCACGATGGAAAGGAGAGTGAGGGGTGTCGGCGCCGTAAGGGAGGGGAGGCACGGTGGGGCCCACCTGGGCGCGGTGGAGGGTTTATGCCACGGGTTTGGAGGTGATTTCCTCGAGATCCGTGTGCTTAAAGATGATCATAACCGTATGGAATTAAAGAGAATGAAAATCTCTTCAAATAAGTCTAAAGGAGGGATTGATTTCATTGTGTGGATTGGGAGAAATTGTGGAAGGAATTTCGGAGCTTGCTGGCCATGAAATAGGAGAGATGGCGGCTGCGTATTTGGGGAAGAGAGATTAGGGTTAAGCTTTACTAATATTTATATTATTTTAATCACTAATTAACCCGATGAAGCCCAATTCCAAAGTCTACAACATGTTTACTTTATTTTTAAAATAAATCATTTATTTTTAATTCATCCGTACAAATAAATTCACCGGGGTCACAAATTAACTCCGAAAAATCCCAAAAAATATATTTTTAGCTATGTTTTGACGATATGGTCCTAACAAAATTAATTGCGTTGAATTCTGAGCCCGTTAGAAAAATGGCCTTTTTTTTAATATTAAAAAATATATAAATTCTACAGCGACTATTCTGAAAATTAAACTGGGCACAACTTTTGATTCCTGCTATGAAATTTCAATTTTTCGGATTCATTGGAAAGATATTTTTAAATAGATTCTAATATTTTTGGTTTCACTAAAATCCGCTAAAGTTTGAATCCGGTACATTCGGTCAAAGTTCAAGTTTGACTTTTCAAATTACCGTGCTATTTCTAACTCCTTTTATAATTAAAATTAAAATTTTCGTTCTAACTTCGATTTAAATAAATTTTCTCGTCATTATTATTTAAAATAAATTGTTTTTAATATTAAAATTTCTAAAATAAAAAATTTAAGTTGATTCAAAATTTGCAGGTTGTTACCATATTATACACATTATATAGGATTAGCTGTTAATGTGGGAATTTTTTTGTTAATATAATAATGTTATTTATTTAAATATGCCTTGATTTGAATTTTGCAGATTTATTTTTGAAGTTCATTCTCCAACATCACATAAAGTAGATCTTAAAAATCGCATTTGCAACTGCAATCAATGGAAAGTGAAGGGTTTTCCCTATGCCCATGCTTTGAAGTGTATATATTTGTCTAAAAATTCTGTTTAGGGTTACATTGAGCCGTACTTCACGGCTGAGTATTATCGAGCTGCTTATTCACATGCAATAAATCCAATTCCAACCTAAGATAAAGAAGCAACTGAAGCTGAAGAATCATGTAATGTTCTTCCTCCTAAAGTTGTTCGTGGAGCTGGTAGGCCTCGAGTGAATAGAATTGAAGGTGTTGATTTTCATGCTAAACAAAACAAATGTGGAAAGTGTAAAAAACTAAGACATAATAGAAGAAGTTGTTCTTTGAATGATTGAATTGTTGTTTAAAATTCATTGTATTTGAATGATTATTTTAAATTTAGTGTCATAGTTGAATAATCTGGTAAAATGAATTTTTTGTTATATGGATGTGATGAATGTTGATTTTTAGGAGTGATTAATGTTAAGAACTGATTGAAATTCTGTAAGTTTTCATTTAGGTTTTGTTATATGATGTGGTTTAGGTTATTAAAAAGATATTCAATTTTATCTTTTTATTTTATATTATGCAACATGTTCTTTTGTTGATTGATTATTTGGTTATTTTGGTTCCTGAAACTTATGATGTGTTATGTTGAATTATTATTTCGTTTTTTGGACAGCAAAGGTTTGAAAAGATAACTGCATTTATATTTTCATGTAAAAGCAATAATTTAAGTTTGTTGTGTGTACTAATTTAATATGTTCATGTTGTCTGAGTATGTGTGTCCTATAAGGTATTTTTTTTCAATACATTACTGAGTAATTATATTATGATTTCACTGTTAAATTATTATATTATGTGGTTTACAAGATGAAAAAGATAAATATTTTCATCTTTTTATTTTATATATTGCTATTAACATCAATGAATTAATAATTGAAATGATTAAAATTCTGATATCAATTAATCGTACAAACTAACAAAATCCAGCAACTAATCATACGCACTAACAAAATCCAGAAATTAATCATACACACAAACAAAAAGTGGAATATTAATGAAAAATAAATGTATTTATCTTTTTGTTCAAAGATGCTTGTTATCTCAGTATTTTTTTTTTTTGAAAATTGTAGAAGATCGTATTTTAGCATTTTATTAAATAACAAAGATAAATCTAAATACATACATAACAAATTACTGTTTTGGTTTTTTAACCAACAAATAAAAGTAAATGACTTTTCAAACAAAAGATAACAACATTTAGCTTTCGATTGATAACACTGTAGACTGAACAATACATCAGCAGTTTGTAATTAATCTCCAAACTCAGTTATAATCCGTAACAACTACGGTCAAATTAGTATCAACAGCTATTACAAATTAAACAACAAATTCAATATCTAATTGTTAACATCAGCATTTACAATTTAGAAACATCATTCATGATTAATAGCATTTTAAAGGTTTGATCTAGAGCTGCAATACTTCTAAAGCTTCTGTAACGACCCGGCTTTTTGCTCGGTTTTCGCAGGTAATTAAACCAACTTAAACCGTTCATAATGACGGATTGTTAGGGGTACTTACACATTTGCACAAAATAAAAAGAACTTTTCCATTATCATTACAATAATATTACATCAGAGTTACCAGAGAAATATTAGAGTACATCGATTACACAACGGAAAAGATACTAAACTCAATGGAAGAATATGCATGCTCCAAGATATAATAGCTCCAGCTAAACCAACATCCTGCTCCAACCATTCCAAGTCTAAACTGCAAACCAAACTACTAGGCTGCCCGTGTAAAAATTATGGGCACCTAGAGTTTAGGTATGGGAACAATAAACTTCAGGTCAGTCATGGGACTAGGGTGAGAACTCAAAACATTTGTTTTTAGGTTTTATTTTAACGTTAGGTAATTCACCGGACCACGCCGCTAATGCGGAACGGGTTTACTCCACGTGAATGCTAGTGCATAGAAATTCGCAATGACTATATGAAAAATGAAACTAACATAAGGCCTCGTGGCACACACACAATTAGGGCTGTCAATGGGTCGTGTCGGGTCGGGTTTTGGTCGAGTCAAGTCGGGTTCGGGTTGATTTATAAATGGGTCGGGTCAACCCGTTTATTAAACGGGTCATATTTTCCCAACCCTAACCCGACCCGTTTATAAACGGGTTGACCCGACCCGACCCGCGTAACCCGTTTAACTAAATGGGTCGTGTCGGGTCGTGTTTGGTCGGGTTTACCCCTTTGACCCATTGATAGATATTGCCTACTAATATAAGCAACAAAAGAGCCAAATCACCAACATGCACACTGTTATACAATCACCAACATGCAACAAGCTGCAAAGTCACCAACTGACAACACATACATAAAGCATGAAACCACCATATCAAAAATCATTTTCTATACATAAGTATATATTTCCATACTGCATAAATTAAAGACTACCAGTATGGAAGAGATACAGTTGTTTTAAGTAAAATATAACTAACAACGTATAGAAATAAATTAGTAAAATATAATATCTTACATATACGAGCATACTGATTACTCCATACATAAAAGATTAACACTAACAGTATACATAAAAGACTAACAATATGGAAGAGATACAACATATAATCGGGTTTGGCGGGTCAAAATCGGGTTAGCGGGTCAACCCTAAACCCACCCGTTTATAAACGGGTCAAATTCGGGTTGACCCGGAAATGACCCGCTAACTAAATGGGTCGGGTTAACCTGCTAATTTCCGTGCGGGTTTCGGGTCGGGTCACGGGTCGTGTAGGAAATTGACAGCCCTACACACAATGCAAACGCACACATAGGCGAGGTTTCTCCTTATGTAGTAAAAAATGCTTGGTATGTAAAATCCTCTTTTAATAATATAATATAGTGAAAAATCCTTTCAAAAGTAAATGTATCAATCTTAGCCAGCATAGGTACCATATACTATACTGACGTATGGTATACAACTAAAATCGTACGGGCTCGTAGCGAGATTGGGTTTCCAACAATGACTAGGCAAAGGAACTTCCTTCTGAACCGAATTTTGAACACCTCTAGAGGGATGTCCGAGGATCAATAGTGATGCTCCTCATGCCAACACAAGGTCGGGTTACCCTTAGCTGGGTAACTTAGAGTACGCCTGAGTATGTCATCTCCCAGTCATTACCGACCTTTCCGAGCGTGCGCCAACAACAACCACAAAAGTAGATGCTTTTACCACATAGGTTAATACTTGGGCTCCATATCTGTGATGACCAGCCCCGCACCAGCTAACATTTCGAATGAAAGTGCGTTGTGCTGATGTCCAACCAACACGGGACAGTCGCCAAAGAAAAGGAAGAAGGGAATTTGAACTAGCAAGGAACCTGTAGAATGTCTCACGGTGCACGGAATAAAATATAATAATAACATACTTGACCTAAAATAGGCGAGACAGTGCATAAACTGAAAACTAAACCATGACAACAGCAGAAAATTCAAAATACAGCTTATTTTCCACATAATCATTATTACAACTTTTCAAATTGTCTCTAAAACAAAAATAAGAAAGTTACACTACTAATGCCCAAAGTAGTGACCAGCAGCGACACAGGGAGAATATCTATATATATCATATGTGGAAGCCTCCTGCTCGTCTCCGGTACAGCTACTCGTGCATATTACCTAACTTGTCTCTAGTCTGCCCGTTTAAGAGCACCTAGAGTAATAAGAAGAGACATAAAACTATGGGTCAGACAAAAGTCTGGTATGAGCGATAAGCAGCAAAATAGAACAATAACAGGTATACTAAACGATACCTGAACCTGGACCTGCAACCAAAGAGTTAGCACAACAAGATGTACAATACTCTAAGGTGATACTAACATATAGTGTAAAGATACGGGGGTGGGGTGTGCATGTCATAGTGATGTCAAACAATCAAGCATAACAACCATCCTCACATCTCTTACTCAGTGTGTAAAGCATACGATATCCACTACTTTGATCACTAGACCCATCGAGGTAGTGACAGAGTCAGACTTGTATAACTATTGCTACCACCAAGTTTGCCCCATGGAGTCAGGACTAAATCCTTACAAATGACCCCATCTCATTGGTGCATAGCCAATAGTCCTACCTAGGCCACTATGGCCCTGAATCCGTCCACATACCCCATACTCCGTAGTGATCCAATGTTATAGGCATCGATAACCCCTTAGCACACGTCCCATAGCAAAGCCCAACTCATGAAATTAACTCATTAGTTCCCTTTTGGATCCTGAGTAATAACCTCCCATCTGGACTTCCTTTGCATCTCGGGTTTTGGTTGAATTAGAGTTGGTCTTCAGAAAAGTCATTGCGTAGTTGTAATAGCACATGTCCGGTTCAGTTCGAATATGCATAGTGCTCTAGTCATCATCTGTTCGGTTCGGTCCAATGCTTCCTAGTATGCTCCTGGGTGCGGTTTGGTTCGGTGCTCCCCTTCTGGCTCGGTTCGGTTCGGATGTCTTCTACCTGGGTTCGGTTCGTATCTCTTGGTTCAGCTCTTGTACTTCACCTCACTCCAGTCCAACATCCCCTGTTCGGTCCGGTGCTCATGGATCTCGGTTCGGTTCAGATCTTCATTTCAACTCCAACTCTAACTCCAAGCTAGCGGCCTTCCTTTGTTGCCATACTCTTCTTCTGCCTGGATTCGGTTTGGTTCGGATTCCATGTCTCTGGTGTTGGTTCGGTTCGACCAATCCTATTCGATCCGAACCTCTTTCCCACATCCGATCCGAATCCCTACAGTTTCTCCAACAAGCTTATATCGTCCATTCTCGCTATACGACAGTGTTTTCAACCATTCTAACTTTACTAATCAATCATACAACCATACAAACAGTGGTAGTAACACATAGGATAAATCAATAAGGTCAAAACACCAAGCATATAGGTCTTTTAAGATCAAACGTACCCCAAAAACCCATGTTTTCCCTTAATCCCCTTAAGCATGTTTTAGCAATAGGATTAGCAAATTTAGTCGAAATTAACTCAAACTTTTGTTAGAGCCATAAAATTATATTTTAGAATTTTACAAATTTTTCCAGAATTTTCTGAGCCATAATTTCGCTAATTATCACTAATCATCCGTAATTAGCCGTAATTAGTGAAAAACAATGCAAATCACTCACCTTGGCCACAAACAAACTATAGATCTGAAATATTATCTGATTTGGGTTGAATCTCTATGCAACACAGTAGCTCTATTCCCAATTTGATGCTAATTTGCCTTGATTTGATGTAGCTTGGCTAAATCTTCAATTAGGAAGCGACTAGAAGCGATTTGGGATGAAATTAGAAGGTGGAGGCCATGGTTAGGGTTAGAGAAATGTTTTAGGCAGCTGAAAAATTAAATAAAATTCGTTTTCCTACTGTTCTCAGCCTCCCCATAACCCTAATCTCGAAATGGGTTATGGGCCCTCTTGCTAATCACCCTAATTAGGCCCGGTTAAGCTGTTTTTCACCTTCTAAACCTTGTTTCAGCCATATCTCCCAAACGGTGAGTCCGTTTGGCTAATGTGACCACTCTACGGAAAGGTAAACCATCATCTGGATCTAACGGAAGTGGTTTCAGGTCAAAACTCCTTACCAATCAAAAGTTATGGCCAAAAAAAGATCAGCTAGGGGCAAAATGATCATTTAAAAATTGGCAAAAATCATGAACATGGGGAATGACCCCAATAGTCGTCCCCCAAAGTTACATGACCATACGACTTCGTATGTGAAAGAGATAAATATTCTACGATCCTTCGATGCATAGAATGCAGGTCGTTACATTCTTCCCCCCTTAAGAAATTTCGCCTTCGAAATTCCTTAACTAAGAAACAAGCAAAGGATCCCGCGTGCCTATCAACCATTCACAACAATCAAACATACAAAACAACAAACAAGTCTATCCTAGCATGCGGAAAACTCGCAATTAAAATCTTACCAAGCAAAGAGTTCTGGATACGTCTTTATAATGCTCTCCTCTGTCTCCCAAGTACAGTCGTTCTCATTCTCGCCCCCACTGAACTTTGACTAAATTTACCGCTTTCCTTCGAAGTTGCTTCGTATCGTGCTTAACAATACGAATCGGCTTGCGGTTCCCAACCGCCTCGGGTTCTACTTCTATATCATCTAGCTAATCAGGTGAAATAGTCATATCGGGATTGTGCACGAATTTCCTTAACTGGGAAACATGAAATACGTTATGAACTCCTGCCATCTTCTCTGGTAAATAAAATTTATGTGCTAAATTCCCCACTTGCTCGAGGATTGGGAATGGACCAAAAAATCTTGGCGTCAGCTTTCCTCTCCTTCCAAATGGAATAACATTCTTTAATGGAGAGATCTTGACAAATACTAGGTCGCCAACGGAGAATTTCAAATCCTTTTGCCTCTTATCAGCATAACTCTTCTGCCTATCTTAGCCAGCCTTCATTGCTGTTGAATGATCTTAATCCTGTCTGAAGTTTCTCTTATAACATCTGGTCCAAGCACAAATTTCCCACCGGTTTCTAACCAACATGCCGGTGAATTGCAAGGTCTTTTGTACAAAGCTTCATATGGAGCCATACCAATACTGGACTGATAACTATTATTATATGCAAACTGTACTAGATGCAAATGGTCATCCCATGATCCACCAAAATCCAATATGCAAGCTCTCAAGAGATCCTCTAATACTCGATTCACCCTCTCTGTCTGACCGTCGGTTTGAGGATGGTACGCAGTACCGAGATATAATTCTGACCCTAGAGCCTCTTGTAAGCTCTTCCAAAACCCACTAGTAAACAACGGGTCTCGGTCACTCACAATGCTTTTTGGTACTGCATGAAATCTCACTACCCATTTCATATACAGTTCTGCTAACTTAGCTGCCGTTCTATTCGACTTGACGGGTATAAACCTTGCACTCTTAGTCAATCGGTCCACAATCACCCAAATGTTATCATGGCCCAATCTAGTCCTTGGTAACCCATCAATGAAATCCATTGAGACTTGTTCCCATTTCCATTCTGGAATTTCTAATGGTTGCAACAAACCACTAGGCTTCTTTTGCTCAACTTTAACTAGCTGACAATTCATGCATTTGGATATAAACTTCCCAACGTCTCTTTTCATCCCTTCCCAGTAGTAGGTCTGCTTCATGTCTCGATACATCTTGTTATCACCGGGGTGTATAGTCAGTTTTGAGTGATGAAATTCTCTAAGCACTTCATCTCTCAATCCATTGACATTGGGCACAACTATTCTTCCATTCTTTCTAAGCCATCTATCTTGATCAAGCCCATACTTGTTCTTGTCCTCGTCGATACCCATCTCTAACTTGGAGATGATTTCCATTAGGTTAGGATCGTCTCTTTGACTGGAACCAATCCACTCAATCAAAGTGGGTCTGATTGTCAAACTTGCTAAAACTTCTGGATCCAATTCACACTTTGGTCTGAAATCATACCCAACGATGTACTCAAGTTGCTTCCACTCAAGAAACATAGCCCCTAAACTGGCATGTCTTCTACTTAATGCATCAGCTACCGCATTGCCCTTTCCTGGTGTGTATGCGATATCGAAATCATAGGAAGCCTAGAATTCCAAATCATGGACAGGATACCTTTTCTCATGCGGTTTCAGTTGCCGACTAGCATAAGCTACAGCTGAACCACCTTGCATCAATACAGCACCTTGTCTGGTACCATAGGCATATGTGCATACCGTCATCTCTTCATTCCCTTTAGGAATGACTAACACTGGTGCACATGTCAACTTTTCCTTTAGACTCTTAAATGCATTCTCACACTTTTCGTCCCAGACGAAAGCTTGATTTTTCTTGGTCTACTGAGTCAACGGTGCCGCTATCTTGGAGAATTCTTGGATTAACTTACGATAATATCCAGCCAATCCCAAGAAACTTCTTACGTCTGTTGCATTCTTAGGCGTAGACCAATCTTGTACCGTAGCCACCTTCGCAGGGTCCACGGCAATACAATTCTCTGAAACAACATGGCCCAAGAATCTCACTTCGAAGTTATAACCATTTTTGAACCAAAGAGAACATCAACGTAAGGTCCTAAAAATTCCATAGCATTCATCGAACAAGTCCTGTCTATCATCCGCTAAATCCATGAATACATCGATACCCGAATGACTGGTCCAACCAGTATCAAGGGCTAATGGAAGCCCCGGCTCCAAACGGACTACCGCACGTCCAACGCACGTTTATCCTCTAAGGATAACTAGATCATGTCCAACGGATCCAAGATAAGTGGGCGTCCCCAGATACCCCTGCTTCGAGTCCGCCTAGAACACTCCAAACTATCGACGACTCCATGGCACTCCATCAGAAGAACTACCCTTAACTCCATCTTTAACTCGAGTCCACACATAAGCGAAGGGACCCATCGGCCTTAATGACAAATATAACTGGTGCTCCCCACTCTGAGACGCTTCTCTGGATAAATCCCTTCTTCAAAGGATCGCTTACTTGCACTCCGAGCTCTCGCTGCGCCCTTGGCGCCATACGATGAAGTGGCATCACTATAGGTCTGGCATCTTTCACTAAACCAATACGAAACTCAATCTCTCGGTGTGGTGGAAGTCCGGTCACTTCCTCGAAGACGTCCGGATACTGGCCAGCCACGGGCACATCTGACAACTCATCATGCGGGATGTCAAGGGAATTTAGAAAACTAAGCATCACTAGGTAGACCACCAAACACTACCCTCCGCCCATCATCCGCACTGACTGTCACCAAAAAGCCCTCACAGTCTACCACCACCCCGTACCTTTGGAGCCAATCGAATCCCAAAATAATGCCAAACCTAGTAAAGCCCAAAACAAAGCAATCACAAGCAAACATACATCCATGACTCGATAGGACTGCATTACGATAAGTCATACTGAGGCTAATCGAACCACCGATCGGGTTCGTCACAACTAAAGGTTTATCGACAATCTCAGTTTCCAATACCAACCTATCTACCAGGTCACTAGATACGAAGGAGTGGGAAACCCCAATATCAAACAAAAATAGAATTGGAACCTCATTAATGGAAAGCATACCTTGAATAACAACACCCTTTCCCTTCTCCGCCGCAGTTGGGGCATTCGACGAAGAAGGAACAGCGTTGATAACATACACTTCTACACTCTACTTCTTCTTAGGGGTTGCGGACATTCTTTCCTGAGATGTCCCACTTGGCGGAAATTGAAGCAATTCCTTTCCTCTGGCTTCGCTCGACATTCTTTGGCATAGTGGCCCTTCTTGCCATAGCTAAAGCACTCTACATCTTTCTTGTTCTTCTTTTTCTGGCCATCCTTAGCTTGGTTCTTTTTCCTCTTTTTCTGGGACTCCTCGTTAATCTTGGCGAGACCGGCTCTAGGCGCCTGCACTACTACACCACCACCATTAGTAGCATTAGGAACTGCTCCCAGAGAATCCCTAACCATCTCTCGTATGAAGGCAGTAAACATCTCCCTTATGTCAGGGACATTCCCATTGTTGGCCCCTGAACCCGCTTCTTCTTCAACTTCTGATGCAGAGTTCTTTACGACCTTTCCCGTATTTCGATTCATCGTTCAATCTGTAAAGAGAAAACGATTAAACATCTCCTTAGTGGTGCTAATGCAGTGTGACTTCATCCTTAGCTATATTAATAGTGTATTTATATAGCTTTTGAAAACCAAAATATCACAAATACGCACTCTCATATACAAACACTATCTCTCCCTGGTGTCTTCCCTAGGTTAACTACACAACCTGGCTCTGATACCAAGTGTGACGGCCCGTCCCGCACCAGCTGACATTTCGAATGAAAGTGCGCTATGCCGATGTCCAACCAGCACAGGACGGTCGCCAAAGAAAAGGAAGAAGGGAATTTGAACTAGCAAGGAACCTGTAGAATGTCTCACAGCGCATGGAATAAAATATAATAATAACATACTTGACATAAAATAGGTGAGACAGTGCATAAGCTGAAAACTAAACCATGATAGCAGCGGAAAATTCAAAATACAGCTTATGTTCCATATCATCATTATTACAACTTTTTAAACTGTCTCTAAAACAAAAATAAGAAAGGTACACTACTAATGCCCAAAGTAGTGACCAGCAGTGGCACAAGGAGAATATATATATATATCATACGTGGAAGCCTCCTGCTCGTCTCCGGTACAGCTACTCGTGCATACCACCTAACCTATCTCTAGCCTGCCCGTTTAAGAGCACCCAGAGTAATAAGAAGAGACATAAAACTCTGGGTCAGACAAAAGTCTGGTATGAGCGATAAGCAGCAAAATAGAACAATAACAGGTATACTAAACCATACCTGAACCTGCAACCAAAGAGTTAGCACAACAAGGCGTACAATACTCTAAGGTGACATTAACATATGATGTAAAGATACGGGGGTGGGGTGTGCATGTCATAGTGATGTCAAACAATCAATCATAGCAACCATCCTCACATCTCTCACTCAGTGCGTAAAGCATACGATATCCACTACTTTGGTCACTAGACCCATCGAGGTAGTGACAAAGTCCGACTTGTATAACTATTACTACCACCAAGCTTGCCCCATGGAGTCATGACTAAATCCTTACAAATGACCCCACTTCATTGGTCCATAGCCAATAGTCCTACCTAGTCCACTGTGGCCCTGAATCCGTCCACATACCCCATACTCCATAGTGATCCAAAGTTATAGACATCGATAGCCCCTTAGCACACGTTCCGCAGCAAAGACCAACTCATGAAGTTAACTCATTAGTTCCCATTTGGATCCTAAGTAATAACCTCCCATCTGGACTTCCTTTGCATCTCGTGTTTTGGTCGAATTGGAGTTGGTCTTCAGAAAAGTCGTCATGTAGTAGTAATAGCACACGTCCGGTTTGGTTCGAATATGCATAGTGCTCCAGTCATCATCGTTTGGTTTGGTCCAGTGCTTCCTAGTATGCTCCTGGGCGCGGTTCGGCGCTCCCCTTCTGGCTCAGTTTGGTTCGGATGTCTTCTACCTGGGTTCGGTTTGTATCTCTTGGTTCGGTTCTTGTACTTCACCTCATTCCAGTCCAATGTCCCCTGTTCGGTTCGGTGCTCATGGATCTCGGTTCGGTTTGGATTTTCACTTCAACTCCAACTCCAAGCTAGCGGCATTTCTTTGTTGCCATACTCTTCTTCTGCCTGGATTCGGTTTGGTTCGGATTCCATGTCTCTGGTCTTGGTTCAGTTTGACCAATCCTATCCGATCTGAACCGCTTTCCCACATCCGATCCGATCCGGATCCCTGCAGTTTCTCCGGCGAGCTTATATCATCCATTCTCTCCTTATTTTTAAAACATTTAAAAAAAGCTGTTTATAGTTATGGTCAACAATTGTTCTTACATCGACCTTTTCCAAAACAGTTTCAAACATAACTTGAAAATTATAGCTCGAACTTAAAATCTGCTTTCACTTATTTGAAAGTTATTGTTAATGGAAATCAAATGTTTTTCATTTTATTGAAATCCGATTTAGATTGCAAAAGTTATAAGCGTTTAAAGTTCACATCTAAAATACGTAAATTGTCGTTATGCGACAAGCTCTATTTTGACCATAATAACCATTATTCTACGATACATCAAAATATCTTAGAAAACCATTATATCCTTATATAACCCTTTTAAAATCATTTAAATTTACTTTCCAAATTATTTTGGATCTAAAATTCAACTTTTTTTAATAAGTCAAATTCCAATTCATTTCTAATTTCAAATAACTTCAAATTAACCATCCCATTCGTCGGATCAGTTAGGGAGAGCAGGAAACTTTATTTCCAAACCCAAGCCTAGACACTATCCTCTCTGTCATCCTAGAATGTTCCGGTATTTATTTATTCATTTAAAGGAATTTATCAATATATATATGAATTCATACTTATGGTCTTTCCAAATTATTAACCTTCAAATTCAATAATGATATTGCTTCTAATTTCGAGGGAGATTTTCGATCACCCCATGTGATACCATACTTGTTGTGTCATAGTGTGTGCAAAACAACATCAACAACCATTTAAACATCCATAGAAACCATCATCAACATAATTAAATAAATCATAACTGTGCAAAAGCGTTATAACACTAACGCTTAATAGTGTGTGCAGTCTAAACTATGCATCCATCATCCACCAAAACAACATCATTCATCATTAACCACTAATAATTCATCACTATATTTAAATTAGTCTAACCACTAATTAAATATATAAATTGTAGTTAAAGAGTTCTCACCTAACAGCTTTCCAAATCTTCACGGTAGGCGAGCCTAGTTGAGCGAACCATCAGACAGTATTTCAACGCACCGTCTACTTCACCAAAATATATATTATATAATATATACTAATCTTTCTCTCCCTATATATTATAAGAGGAGGAGGAGGAGGATGACGAACTTCGGTAAGGTGGTGGTGGAAAATAAGAAGACTTATTTCATGGAAACCATGGCCATAAGCTTTAAGAAGAAGATGAAAAGAAGAAAATGGAGTGGAATAGTTAAAAAAAATGAAGGAAAGGCCTCCTTATATAAGAATGGAGGGTTAAGGAGGTAATGACACATAAGGGTGCAACTGTAAAACATGCATGAAAGGAGGCATGCAAAAATACAGGTGTCCTTACAATTGTCTTAAGGAGGGAAAGTAATCTTTTGGTAGCATTTCCTTTAGAATGTTATGAAAACTAAGGACAACACTTAGATCTAATGCTTCTAATTCATGTTATGGTTTGACAAGTCAGATCAAACGACAAATAATATCAATAAATCCAAACTTATTAATAATCATTCTCATTTATAATTCAAGTAAAATCTATCATATAACTTATCAAAATTATTAAATATTCTAAACCATATATATTTATGTCAAATTCAAATTAAGTAATAAAAATTCCAATTTTAATTTGGTTAAAAATTCTGGATTGTTACATTCACCCCCCCCAAAAAAACTTTTCATCCTCGAAAAGGAAAGGGAATCGCAGTTACTTATTTTACATCTTGTAGATTTTCAGACACGAGATTAAAATTCTTTATACCAAAACTCCCCGTTCTCATAATGGATATACCGGGTAGAATATTCTAACACACATATTTATGGACAACCATATTTACATGTCCTCATACGATATCTTCCAATCACCCATTATATTCGATTCATCATTTACTGGGCCAATTACTTATACTCAACCATTTACCTCCTTCAAGAATATTCAGAGTTATAAATTTATTCACTTAGATATTATCTTGCAAATACAATGGTTATGAACTTATTCCTTTTCGGTTCCATAAAATTACTATTATTCTTCACACGTAAAACTCGATCCTCAAACTCAACTTATCTAAATGTTTTAGTTTAGGTAATTTCTTCTTACTATTCCCGCTTGCCAAATATCCTTTAATCAAATTGTGAAACTTAATTCGCAAGGTACTCATGCTTACTTACCACAGTATGCTTTAGAACTTATCATCTGTCCAAAATTGTCGATAATTTCATATTTTATTCCTTACATAAATTTTGCTATTCTCATTAATTATTCCAAATTCAAGGTTACAAAACCTATTTTCTTCAAACTTTGGAGAAACCATTTAGATATATTTTTATTGACATCTTTAACCACCGTGGTCCTTAACCGAAATATCGTCAAATATCTTATAGTCAAGTTGTGAAACAGAATTCTCAAGATATTTGCATTTTAAATTTAATTAGTTGGGAAGGACTAATTATAAAATATCCTGATTAATTAATTCCAACTTAGCCTTTAAATCGTTTCCCAAACTACTTTTTCTATATTTGGATTGCTTATGTAAATTACAACTTTATATAAACGTCTTTTAATCAACTAAGAAATTCCAATCACAAGATGTCATGCTCAAGTTTAAATTTCCAAATATTTTCAAAGATGTTTATCATTTATATTCAAAATATATCCTTTCAAAATCAATTCCAAAGCAACTGCCAATTCTTACTCAAAATTTTGATTTGAGTTTTCAAATTATACATCTTTTCAAAACCTTTTTTAATATATATATATATCACAAATACACTTTCTCAAAACTCTTTACAGGCTTATCCTTATTACAGGTTCACCTGATATAATTCTTACAACTTATCAAATTTTCAAAAGTTAAAATAAGTGTGACGTCCCTAAAAAGTTTGGAAATGTAAAGCGCATCCCTCCCATGTTTCATTTGTAAAGAGGGTCCCTATTTTCACATGTTACGTGTTTTATGAAGAAAAAAATGTGGTTCTATATGTAAAAAAAAGGAAATATTCCCAGAAGCAATCGTTAAAAAAAAGTTGCATACATCAGTGCAACTATTTCCAATAGTAGCATAAAGTATGCATATATTCATCCAGTGTTTTCTATTGAAAATTTGGACCAATATATGTATACATGTATGCGTATATTTGTAATAGTTGCATACATGTATGCATATAAAGTTGAACTGAGTTGCATGTGTTACGAATAGTTGCATACTTCTATGCAACTATTCTGCATATCTGCATACATGTATGCAACAAATTTAAAAGGGAGAAAGGCTTCTGAATATGTGCATGTATTTTGTATAAGTGCATGAGTGTATGCAACAATGTCTGAAAACCGTGAATGCTTGAAAAACAGGCTAGATTTGAACATATACATAAAAAGATGCGTATATTGTTGTTTAACTGAATACATGTATGCAGTTTTACTGTAGTTTGATGCAAACTAAAATATAAGCATGAATGTATGCAACTATGTATAAATAGATGCATATTTTGATGCATAGACCTGTTGTTTCGTTGTTATTTTGAGTTTTGATGTGGTTTTTTGATTGTTTTTACATCTTAATTTTTCGGCGTGTACATGTTTTATTTGATAATGAATTTACGTGTTTTTTTATATTTTTTAAATATTTTTTAATGAATTTTTGAAAAATAGGGACCTAATTTATAATAAGTTTAGGACCGGATGTGAGCCTAATTTTGAAACTTAATAGGAACCTGTGCCAAACAGACCATTTTCAAAATCTCGCTTACTTATATCAATTTACCAAATATTTTCAAACACTTATCTATATTGGTTTAGTATACATTGATGTTTTAATCGGAATCATATAGTCATCCCACTTTCAAAACCCGAAAATACATACTGATAATGCTATAGTCATCAATAGAATCATCTTCAAGCGACTAGAGTGTGATTCTATATCTATCTACTATACTTAAGACTTCGGATATACGTTGATCAGGCGTATACACAAAATCTTCTTATACTTGATGGTCCAACCTCAACATCGAATAAAATATTCAAACTCTTATTATATATGTTGGTTCCTAAACATATTGGTTAATTTCTTTGAAAGAGAATTTACCTTAACAAATTTGACCCAACTTTATCTCTTAACAACTAATATAATATAATCTTATCAATATTTCGAAATGTTACCCAATAGTGAAATTAAATCCAAAAGGCATTTGTACTCGGATCATTTTCCTAATCAATGGAAGGGGCTTAATTACCATGCCATAAGAAGTATTTTATGTGTAATAATAATAACAAAATATAAACTTAACCTTAATCGTTTGGTTAAGTATCCAGGTTATAATTAACCATATACTTTCAAAATGTGTTTCTTCCTTAAAATATAACTTTTCAAAACTCATTTCATATTTTCAAATACGCTCTCTCAAATTTAATACTCCAAAATCTCATTATAGGGATTACTAACCCTATCTCTAATGAGATATTATAACTCTGATGAGTCTTTTCTTTTGTTCAAATGAGTCATACCTCATAGCTTTGTATAAACCAAAGCTCTGATACCACGTTGTAACGACCCAGCTTTTTGCTCGGTTTTCGTTGGTAATTAAACCAACTTAAACCGTTCATAAAGACGTATTATTAGGGTTACTTACACATTTGCACAAAACAAAAAGTACTTTTCCATTATCATTACAATAATATTACATCAGAGTTACCGGAGAAACATCAGAGTGCATCGATTACATATCGGAAAAGATACTAAACTCAGCGGAAGAACATGCATGCTCCAAGATATAATAGCTCCAGCTAAACCAACATCCTGCTCCAACCACTCCAAGTCTAAACTGCAAAGCAAACTACTATGTTATCCGTGTAAACATTATGGGCACCTAGAGTTTAGATGTGGGAACAATAAACTCCAGGTCAGTCATGGGACTGGTGTGAGAACTCAAAACATTTGTTTTTAGGGTTTATTTTAAAGTTAGGTAATTCACCGGACCACGCCGCTAATGCGAAACGGGTTTACTCCATGTGAATACCAGTGCATAGAAATTCGCAATGACTATTTGAAAAAAGAAACTAACATAAGGTCTTGCGGCACACACAATGCAAATGCACACATGGGCGAGGTTTCTCCTTATGCACTCAAAAATGCTTGATACGTAAAATCCTCTTTTAATACTATAACATAGTGAAAAATCCTTTCGAAAGTAAATGTATCATTCTTAGCCAGCATAGGTACCATATACTATACTGACGTACGGTATACAACTAAAATCATATGGGCTTGTAGCGGAGATTGGGTTTCCAACAATGACCAGGCAAAGGAACTTCCTTCCAAACCGAATTTTGAACACCTCTAGAGAGATGTCCGAGGATCAACAGTGATGCTCCTCATGCCAACATAAGGCCAGGTTACCCCTTAACCAGGTAACTTAGAGTACGCCTGAGTATGTCATCTGCCGGTCGTTACCGAACTTTCCGAGCGTGCGCCAACAACAACCACAAAAGTAGATGCTTTTACCACACAGGTTAATACTTGGGCTCCATACCATAGTACACCTTTTATCTAGAAGGAGACAATACCCCATAACCCTGCTACATTTCTTCTTGTTTTGACCATTTACCGAGGTGTGAGGCTTGCCGAGGTCCCGATATACACAAAGCTACGCTTAAATAAGACATGTTTTGATCATCCATAGCTCATTACATAAATTAAGTATGCCACATTGTCCATTTACAACACATCACTGATTTCTATCAATATATAACCTGTAAGCTCATACGTTTTAGAGAAGGGTGTTAAGCAAGAGAATAAATTCTCCGCCACCAAACAGATATATTTAACAAAAATCAGTGTCACACAGTCAATTACAATGTCAGACACACAATCCATAAATGTCCGTTCTGGGTCTAAACAAAACCATAAATCCGGAATTCCTTCAGACGTTTAGGCTTCTTGCCACTTAGCTGATGTAAAATCCATCAGCAAATGGGAGCTGCAATTTGAAGCATTCAGCAAGTCTTCCTTATGATATGAAGGGTCTCGGTCTTCAATGTTGTCTTCAATTGCTCCGCAACGTCGTACTATTACTTGGAATGGTTTTCGGACATACATCCGATCTCGATCTTCCCAAATAATAAGCGTAATTTTTAAAACACAATTATGGAACACACGGGATTTCAACCAAATTTCCTTCCATCTTAGATTTTGTTAAATTAAATTTCTTTAAAATCATTTTCAAACTATCTTTAACAAAATCCATATTCAACCCTTCTTATTTAAAACACATCCCTTAAATCTAAGATAATCTAGCCCCAAAGCCTTATTTAATTTTCCGTTTGATAACTCGTTATCAAAACCCAGTTTCCTTTGAAAATCCTTTAATCCATATTTCAACCATAGTTTCCAATTAAATCGATTTTCCAACATTCAATTCTTTAATCTTAGCAAAAAGATTATACTTGGTTCCCAATTTCTTATTTTTAATTTTGTCAAATCAAAGATTTGATTAAATCCCAATTTACGAAATGAATTTCCACAACTCAATCTCATTGGGTTTCAAGAATGATATTGTTGAAGATATGATTCACGACAAAACCCAAATCAATCGATATTGAACATAAGTTACACAGAGATTGTATCTACTTATATTCGATATCAATTCTTATAATCAACGAATACTGTAAGTGGAATAACGATATAATAATAATATCTTCCAAATTCCTCAAATAGTATACGTTTACACCAAAGAATTCCATATTAAATATCCGAAGATTATTTCTATACAACTTATCCCAATCAAATTGGGAAAGCCATATCTTAATTAAAAGATTTATCCAACTCTTTGACATTAGATCTGGATAGAAACGCCATCAACTTATCCTCAATATTAATCTCTGTATCTAACTCACACTATAAGCGGAATAACAGTGAATTACCTTTTAAATTCCTCAAATAGTAAGAGTCATCATCTACCGAATTAATACCAAACATCCGAAGATTTATCTCCAACATATCCAATTATTTAAAATTGAAAACCCGTATAAATATCAATTTGAATTCCATATAAATACTTATAGTACTTTTAAACCTTTTAAAACATTCCACAAATCATTACTTTTAGTTCGGAAAATAGTTTATGGTTTAAAACTTCAAAATAGATTGTTTTCGAAGGAAGCGTTACAATAGCATTTCAAACGTGTTACAAAAGCGTTACATAACAGTTAACTTAACTATTGTTTATCTCAGTAAAAACTTATACTTTACAATTCAAAACACCTTTTCATAGTTTGTAATGATTTTATAATTTTTTTCCATATTTTTAAAACATTTAAAAATAGCTGTTTATAGTTATGGTCAACAATTGTTCTTACATCGACCTTTTCCAAAACGGTTCAAAACATAACATGAAAATTATAACTCGAATTTAAAATCTGCTTTCACTCATTTGAACGTTCTTGTTAATGGAAATCAATTTTTTTTCATTTTATAGAAATCCGATTTAGATTGCAAAAGTTATAAGCATTTAAAGTTTTTATCTAAAATACGTAAATTGCAGTTATGCGACAAGCTCTATTTTGACCATAATAACCATTATTCTACGATACTTCAAAAAATCTTAGAAAACCATTATATCCTTATATAACCCTTTTAAAATCATTTAAATTTACTTTTCAAACTATTTTGGATCTAAAATTCAACTATTTTTTTAATAAATCAAATTCCAATTCATTTCTAAATTCAAATAACTTCAAATTAACCATTTCATTCGTTAGATCAGTTAGGGATAGCCAGGGAGAGCAGAAAACTTTATTTCTAAACCAAGCTTAGACACTATCCTCTTTGTCATCCTAGAATGTTCCAGTATTTATTTATTCATTTAAAGGACTTCATCAATATATATGAATTCTTACATGTGGTCTTTCCAAATTATTAACCTTCAAATTCAATAATGATATTGCTTCTAATTATGAAGGAGATTTGTTGATCACCCATGTGATACCATACTTGTTGTGTCATATTGTGTGCAAGACAACATCAACAACCATTTAAACATCCATAGCAACCATCATCAACATAATTAAATAAATCATAATTGTGCACAAGCGTTATAACACTAACGCTTAATAGTGTGTGTGGTCTAAACTATGCATCCATCATCCATCACAACAACATCAATCATCATTAATCACTAATAATTCATCACTATATTTAAATTAGTCTAACCACTAATTAAATATATAAATTGTGGTTAAAGAGTTCTCGCCTAACAGCTTTCCAAATCTTTATGGTAGGCGAGCCTAGTTGAGTAAACCATCATACATTATTTCAGCGTACTGTCTACATCACCAAAATATATATTATATAATATATACTAATCTTTCTCTTTATATATATTATAAGAGGAGGAGGAGGAGGGTGACGAACTTCGGCAAGGTTGTGGTAGAAAAGAAGACTTATGCCATGGAAACCATGGCCATAAGCTTTAAGAAGAAGATGAAAAGAAGAAAATGAAGCGGAATGGTTAAAAAATGGAGGAAAGGCCTCCTTATATAGGAACGGAGGGTTAAGGAGGTAATGACACATAAGGAGGCAAGTGTAAAATATGCATGAAAGGAGGCATGCAAAAATATAAGTGTCCTTACACTTGTCTTAAGGAGGGAAAGTGATCTTTTGGTAGCATTTCATTTAAAATGCTATGAAAACTAAGGACAACACTTAGTTCTAACACTACTAATTCATGTTATGGTTTGACAAATCCGATCAAACGACAAATAGTATCAATAAATCCAAACTTATTAATAATCATTCTCATTTATAATTCAAGTAAAATATATCATATAACTTATCAAAATTATTAAATATTCTAAACCATATATATTTATGTCAAATTCAAATTTAAATTCAAATTAAGTAATAAAAATTCCAATTTTAAATCGGATAAAAATTCTGGACCGTTATAGCTTCCAACATATAGTTCGTCAGCAAGTATTTCGGTAGCTATATTTGCTCGTAATGCATCTACTTGTTCAGTACTGAGTTTTGATGAAGTTTGCATTCCTTGAGTTATTTTTTGCATGAACATCATTACAAGTATTCCATAATCGTACATGCATTCCTTGTGATAAGTATTAGGATAACGCAAACAAACAGTATTTTATACAAGAATCAATTTGTAGCGTGCTATCAGGAAATGATAAAAACATCTATCTTTTCTAGAAAATCAAGATCCTAGTAACTTTTAATCCTTCCATAAAGTTTTAGATCATTTGTGTAATGTTTGAAAATATCTTATTTTAAATAACAACTGTTAACATAACCTTGGTACATTTCAGATTATTTTTTAGCTAAATTTTGTCAAAAAGATAAAACTATTTATATCTTCTAGAACTCAATGCTATTATTTATTCATAATGGTCAAATTCATTCCAAATTATATAACATACTACATATATGACTACTAGGAATTAGCCATGGTCAAATTTGCTAAACTTATATAACATATAACATATATGGTTACTACGAAATTTTAATTGTCAAATTGAATTGCTAAAAATTACCCGGTATTTTGTTGAGAGTCAACATTATTTATCACTAATTTTTTTTTTTTGAGAATGGTTTTATGTCCTTCATCTTGTAACTCTCTATTTAGTGTGTCGACTGTAGCTTTCTGAAATAGTTGAAAGAAATTTATAATAAATATACACATTTATCTTTTTTCTTTTTTTTATTTGCACTTACCACATTGTTTGCAAACTGTGCATGAACGCTTCTCCTAATTTTTGATCTTTTGGTTAAGTGTAGAGACTTTTCCTCATCATCTTCAACTGGTTTAATTTTTTTTACAAAATATTCTTCTCTTCTTTTGTAACATCTGAAAAGAAATTTAAAATCTACAAGGAAAATATTTAAAAAAATATAGATCAACTATTCATCACTATTACACAAAAGATGTATTGGGCAAGACAATCATTACTATATATGTAATTCTTCTTAGCTTTAATCTGTATTCTAAGAAGCAATTCATAATTTTTTTTTCTTGTTCTTAATTGAAAGTATAGTCTATGCAGGAAAGGTACAAATTGCAAAAAATATGTTACAAAATTCATGCATACAATACCAAGACTTATAATCGAACTTGTAAAAGATAAATGCATTTATCTTTTCTATACATTGTTTATATCAGTTGTACACCTTATGTAAGAACTTCAAATCATGATAAAAATGAAAAATATGTTTAATATGTATTCAGAAGTAGGATATATAATTACAGTATAATATGTTATTTATTTATTAATCTGAGAAGATAAATGCATTTATGTTTTCTATATGCTATTTAAATCATTTATATACCTTATGTAAGAACTTCAAATTATGTTAAAAATGATAAATTTGTTTATCATGTAGTAGTAACTGTGACATATAACTACAAGTTAATATGTTATTTATTAATCAATATGAAAAGAGAAAAGCATTTATCATTTTAAACTGCTGTATATAGTAACAAGTAGTATAATTTTGAACTACATTTGAAACAGTTTATATAGCATTAGAATAATCAGTTGAACATAATTCAGTATGTACACAAGAAAATTCAGTTAAACAATCGTTTAAAGAAACAGTGCTATGGTACTGAATTTTATAAGAAGAAACTAAAGCAAACATTTAACTAAATTAAATACAAAACTAAATATTTATAACTAGCATACCTTGTTATCATCAACTTCGGTTAAGTCGATGTCCTTCAGTTTTGATAAATCTCATTTCTTCATCCTTGGGATTTTGTCTTCAATGCTTTCTTTTTGATCAATGATTTGGGTTCTTTCAAAGAACCAGTACTGCAAGAAAAAGATAAATAGTTTTATATTTTTCTAATAAAGATAATATTTAGTGTATTTGTATTAAGCGAATATTATAAAAACATAACAACAAAAGCATAGTGCAACCCAGTGCATTCTTTGGATCAACATGATATTTCTTAACATTTTTTAAAACATTTTGACAAATTGCTTGCGGCCAAGAGATTGAGTTCAATTTTTATATTTAACAATGTAATGCAAAATCAGAGATTTGGGCAGCGGAATATGAATAAACCCAATGATCTAGTCTGTCAACAATTTCAACAATGCCAAAAATAAAAACAAGTGGCACAAATTATAGAGAGAACAAAATTAGAAAATAGAGGAAAGAGCACACCAATTTTTAACGTGGTTCGACTTTGCCTACGTCCACGGAGACCCAACAACTTTTATTTCTCAATGAAGAAATGAGTACAAAAGATTACAAAAGAGAGAAGACTAATGGTGGATTGCATACTTCATACAATAACATGACCCCTATTTATATAGAGGGATTTCTTGGGGATAAAGAAGAGAAGTTTCATGAAGAAAAAAAAATATCTTCCTTGATTTGATTGGAGCATAAATGGATGGAGCAATTATGGTCTCAATCTCTTTCCCTAAGACTTGATTCTTCATTAATTAATTGATTGATTGGCCTTTTATTTTTCTTCCAAAAAGAAAACTTTCTCCTATCTCTTTCCATGTACGAGCCAATTAATTGATTGACAATCAATCAATTTCTTTCCTTCTCTACAAATATTTGAATCATTAATTTCAACACTCCACCTTGATTCAAATATGACAATATTTCTTCATCATCTCATCTTCAACAATCAACATAGAAGTTGTTGGGCCCAGCGCCCCATGGCGCTCAAGTAACAGGAAGCAAACTGATCAAGTTTGAGCAATGCTCAAACTTGTCCTTTGGAAGTGACTTGGTCATCATATCTGAAGGATTATCCGAAGTACCCACCTTCAATAATTTGATCTTGCTTCGTTCTTCCTCAAGCATAAGAAAGAAGCCTCTAACATCAATGTGCTTCGTCCGTGAACTATAAGCCTGATTCTCAACAAGATGAATCGCACTCCGACTGTCTGAAAATAGCTCCACTGTCTGCTGCGCCATTGAAAGATCATCCAACAACTGAAGTAAGTACAATCCTTCCTTTGTTGCTTCCACAATCGAAATTAACTCTGCTTCGGTAGTCGACAAAGCTACTATAGACTGCAACTTTGATCTCCACGAAATCGGGCCTATGCCAAGTGTAAAAATATAGCCCGACACCGACTTCTGTCCATCTCTATCCCCAGCGTAATCTGAATCACAGTATCCTCTAAGAGAGATGTCTCCATCGACTCCACCATATAACAAGCCAACTGAAGAAGTGCCACGAAGATATCTGAGTATCCACTTCATTGCTTGCCAATGCTCTTTACCTGGGTTAGACATATATCGACTAACAACACCAACTGCATGGGCCAAATCTGGTCTCGTGCACACTATTGCATACATGAGACTACCAACAGCACTAGAATAAGGTATATTAGCCATATACCTTTTATCTTCTTCCGATGTGGGACACATATCTTTGGATAGCTTGAATTGAGAGCCTAATGGAGTAGCCACCGGCTTAGCATTCTCCATACCGAATCGAGATAGGACTTTCTCGATGTATTGAGTTTGAGTGAGCCTCAAAACTCTTTGCTTTCTATCCCTCTGAATTTCCATCCCCAAAATTCTCTGTGCGTTTCCTAAATCTTTCAACTCAAATTCCTTACTGAGCTCCATCTTCAACTCCGAGATTTTATACATGCTCTTAGAAGCTATCAACATATCATCAACATAAAGTAACAAATAGATGATGTCATCATTACAATTTTTAAAATAGACACATTGGTCCTTAAAGCTTCTAGAGTAACCATGTGAGATCATAAACTTATCAAATTTCTTGTACCACTATCTAGGAGAATGTTTTAAGCCATAAAGAGATTTGTTAAGTTTACAAACATGACCTGGCCGGCTGCTATCAATGAATCCCTCTGGCTGCTGTAGGTAAATGTCCTCTTCAAGATCACCAAGCAAGAATGCTGTCTTGACATCTATTTGTTCCAACTCCATGTCGAAGTGAGCAACTAATGCCAAAAGAATGCGAATGGAAGTGTGTCTAACAACTGGAGAAAAAATATCATGAAACTCCACGTCTTTCTTCTGAACATAACCCTTCACCACTAATTTTGCTTTGTACCTCAAGTCACCATTGCCGCCATCTTTCACCTTAAAGATCCATTTACATCCAATTGCTCTCTTGCCGGAAGGAAGTGGCACTAAATCCTAAGTGTGATTTTTGTGCAAAGACTCAATCTCCTCCTCCATTGCTACTAGCCAACTGGAGCTATCAACTGAACTAATGGCATCTCTGTAGTCACTTGGTTCATCATGAAATATGATTAATGCATAAGCTGCCATGTCATCAAAGTCAATATCTTCAATGCTTAATGCCACAAAATCATTGAGCCATGTAGGTCTTTTCTTCTCTCTCGTTGGCCGAGTTTGAATTTGAGCTCCACCTTGAGATTGATCTTCTGTCTCTTCCCTATCAACCACGGTGTCATCGGAATCACCATTTTTACTTGTATGGAAGTCTGATGATCTGCCTTGTGTTTGGTATTCTGAATTTGTCCTCTCATCATCATCATTAACTGAAGAAGAAGGCTCCACCTTCAACATAGCCTTCTCATCAAATGTAACATGCCTGCTAGTAACAATCTTCTGGGTAGTAGGACACCACATCCTATATCCCTTAATTCCTTTCTTATATCCAAGAAAAATACACTTGCGCGATCTTGGATCCAACTTCCCTTTGCTCTCATGCACATAAGCTGGACAACCAAACACTCTGAGAAAGGAATATGATACAGGCCCTCCCTTCTATACTTCTTCAGGAATCTTCATATCTATGGTGGTAGAAGGTGTGCGGTTGATAAGCGCCGTAGATAATGCTTCTGCCCAAAATCTCTTATTTAATCCCGCAGTCAGCCGTAAGCAACGAGTTCTTTCCAACAAAGTCCGATTCATTCTCTCTGCAACCCCATTTTACTGAGGGTCTCCTGGTGTGGTGTAGTGTCTTTGGATTCCCTCGGACTCACAAAATTTGATGAATTTTTGAGAAGTGAATTCACCACCATTATCTGAACGAAAAACCTTCACTTTCTTTCCAGACTACTTCTCAACAAGAGATTTCCAACTTTGAAACCTATCAAAAGTTTCATCTTTGGACTTCATAAAGTAAACCCATACTTTTCTAGAAAAATCATCAACAAATGAAACGAAATACCTGGCTCCTCCATAAGATAGGCATGGTGCGGGGCCCCAAACATCAGTATGAACATACTCTAAAACATCTTTAAACTTATGCTCTGCAATGCCAAAAGAAACCTTGGTCTGCTTTCCAAGTACACATCCTTCACAAAAGTCAAGTTTTGAATGATGAACACCGTCAATCAAGCCTCGCTTTCTCAATACTTCTAAACTGCGCTCTCCAATGTGGCCCATACGAAAATGCCACAATCTGGTAGAGTTGGAATCAACTGAATCAATAACTGAAGTAGACTCCGCAACAACAGTTGTACCCTTCAGCAAATATAGATTTCCAGCTTTTACCCCTTTCATTACTATCAATGAGCCATTTGTAATTTTTAATGAATCTTTTTCTATCACACACTTTAAGCCAAAATTGCACAATGCTCCAATAGAGATCAAACTACGCCTTAAATCAGGTACATGCCTGACATCACATAAAGTGCGAACAACAACATCAAACATCCTGATTTTTACTGTTCCAATACCAATCATGCGACAAGAAGCATTATTTCCTATGAGAACCTCTCCTCCATTAAGTTGACGATAAGTGGAAAAAGAGTGCCTATCAGGTGTCATGTGATAGGATGCTCCCGAGTCAATAATCCACATAGTACTCTTCATAGGAGAGGCGGAAGCTGTAAAAATGCCAGGATCATTATCTGAATCTGATGTCTCCGCTGTAGATGCTGAAGCCTTCTGGGGAACAGCTTTGTTTTTATTCTCCAACTTGGGGCAATTTGCAATATAATGTCCAGGTTTTCTGCAATAATGACAAACTCCCTTTCGGGCTCCTCTTGACTGAGATCTGGACTTTGCTCTATCTCCACCATGATTGGGTCTACTTTTACTTCTTCTTCTCTGTGCAATCAGGCTTTCAGAATCATTCTCCGTGCTCATGCTTGCTAACTTTCCTCTCAACATCTCGTTATGCAAATTTGTCTTCACATCCTCCAAGCAAATAGACGAACGTCCATAGATCATAGAGTTAACAAAAGTGTTACACTCTGCAGGTAAAGAACATAAAAGAATAACAGCTTGCGCCTCATCCTCAATCTTTACATCAGCTGCTCGAAGATTCATGACAAGTGTGTTGAGGGCATCTATATGAGCAAATACATCTGTTCCAGGCCTCATTTTGAAAGAATAAAGTTGTTGCTGCAAGATGATGCGGTTGGTGAGAGACTTGTCGTAGAACTTTCTCTGAAGAGCATCCCACAATTCCTTAGCAGTTTTCACATGAGAAAACTCTCTAAGTACTTCATCAGAAAGGCTAAGTTGGATGGTAGTGAGAGCATCCTCTTCCAATTCTTCTAACTCTTCAGGTGCTAATTTCTTCAATTTCTCTAGATCTGAGACAACCTTAAATGTCCTCTCTTTCTTCAACACCGCTTCCATCTTCATCTTCCATGTGCCAAAATCCCCCTTTCCATCAAATCTAGTGACTCCATAATTTGTAGCGCTTCTACCACCGTTATTCTTTGCGGAATTTGACATGGTTGAAAAAGTCTTTGAACAGGACGACTAGCTCTGATACCAATCTGTAGTGCAAAATCAGAGATTTGGGCAACGGAATATGAATAAACCCAATGATCTAGTCTGTCAACAATTTCAACAACGCCAAAAATAAAAACAAGTGGCACAAGTTATAGAGAGAACAAAATTAGAAAATAGAGGAAAGAGCACACCAATTTTTAACGTGGTTCGGCTTTGACTACGTCCATGGAGACCCAACAACTTTTATTTCTCAATGAAGAAATGAGTACAAAAGATTACAAAAGAGAGAAGACTAATGGTGGATTGCATACTTCATACAATAACATGACCCCTATTTATATAGAGGGATTTGTTGGGGATAAAGAAGAGAAGTTTCATGAAAAAAAAAAATAATATCTTCCTTGATTTGATTGGAGCATAAATCGATGGAGCAATTATGGTCTCAGTCTCTTTCCCTAAGACTTGATTCTTCATTAATTAATTGATTGATTGGCCTTTTATTTTTCTTCCAAAAAGAAAACTTTCTCCTATCTCTTTCCATGTACGAGCCAATTAATTGATTGACAATCAATCAATTTCTTTCCTTCTCTACAAATATTTGAATCATTAATTTCAACAAACAATTTATCCAAAAAGCCCCATGGAAAATAGCTTTGATTGTTGGGAAGAAGGAATGTTATGATAAGTAGTAATAACAATAACTTTACTAAATTTTTATCTCCTTTTTTCTTTTTAATCATTGAATTCAACCTGCTTGTCACTGTTTATTTACTTATTACATTTTTTTATTGAAATTGGAACTTAGAAAGTTAGAATTTTTTTATATGGTGGAAGCCTTGCTTGAAGCCGAAATGGGAAATAATTCCTCTCCAGCTAGTGGCATTCGAAATATAAGACTCACTTCTTTGGGAGTTATTTTCAAAAATTTGTCTCCCACTTTAAAAGCATTTTCAGTAACATTGAAAGAAGTAATTATATCATCTAGATTTGAAGCACATTTGCTTAAATCTTGTCTTGATATTGAATCGCTAAGAAAAAATTTAAAAATATTTTTAAAAGGTGTTTTCTCTATGAAATATTTTGCTTTCTGAGAAAGAATATTTTCCTTTTTAATAACTGACATCACTTTATAGATTGCATCTAAATTGCATCTATATGTGCCAGTGTGTACTGTTGCTTTTTTCTTATTCTCCCTATTTCCACGATTTCATAGTTATCTGCATCATCCAAGTCAGTATTTGCTTCCTAATTTTGGTTACTTGCATCATCCAAGTCAGTATTCCTCACTTTGGCTATCTGGCTTTGTATTTTCTTCATCAGACTCTCTTTGTATTTCTTTAAAAGTTGGTTCATACTGTTCATGTTCAGATTGTTCCTGCATTCATGAAAATCTTATTATTAGTTTAGGATGTTTAAGATATTATCATAGTGCATAAAAATAATACCGAACAGAAATTAAATGTTATATCATCCAAACAATACCATGCATGCAAAATAATGTGTACAAAAAGATAGTATGATTTATCTTTTTGACTACCATAACAATTTGATTAATAACAAACACGGTTTCCAAACTATGTCAAAAAGATAAATCATATTATCTTTTTGTACACATTATTGTGCATGAATGGTATTGAATAAGTAGTGATTTAAGTAAAAAAGTTTACCACTGGTGTTATTGACAATGATTTTCTTTGACTGTGTTCTTCACAGTACGGAGAAGAAATTGGTCTACTATTTACGCATTGAATTCCTTTATTGATGAAGATGCAATTAGCATCTTTAAAGACAACTTGTTTTCTTTTTGACCTTGTCTCCATTTTTATACTAGATGAATGTACATAATTATTCAATTACTGAAATAAACCAAAACACAAAGCAGAAAAAAATATGAATTTATATTTTTCTGAAAATTAACAACTTCGAGTATCTAATTAGTCAAATGACCAGTTTAAAATGTTCGAAGGAGCAATCAATCAAACAAATTACATCACATAATGAATGAAAATCAATTTTATAGCCACTTTTTAGGGAAAGAGAAAACCGTTTATTTTTCCAAAAAAGAAAATTATTAATAACTTGTAATATATGAGTATTATATCTTAATAAAGTAGTTTACATGGTTGTATTTTTGAGCAATAACTAGTAATTATCGTCATTCGATTCAAGCAATATCATCAACAAACACTGGCTAGTAATTATCGTAGATCGATTCATAATAAAAGAGTCTGCATGAGTAAACACTGATTAGCAGTTATAATTGATCGATTAAAGAAATATCATCATCAAACGGCAGACAAATAAGTAATAATAGACAACATTTAGAGTAAAATAATATTACTATTCATTCATTGTCAATTGAAACTTATTTTTATAGAGGATGCTTGATCTATGAATGTGGTGACGATCGATTTCGTCGAAATGTTGTATTGGTAAAGGTTGAAATTACTGATTCGATTAATTTAGTAATTAGGTTTTATTAAAGTAACTAGAAGCGGCAAATGAAAAATGCCCTTGAAGGTAATTATTGGCAGCCTGTGTCCTAAAAATTAATTGTATAAGGTAAATAAGCCCTTGTAGTAAATTTCCCCTTTATAGAACATCTAAACACTAATAATAAAATCAAATAATTTTTGTTTTGTGCATATCAAGCATATTTGGCCATTATAAGGTAAAACTCTACCCTCCGGCTTGTGTTGCATTGTGTGATAGGACCTGAGTCTTATAATGGCTTCATTTTTCTAAAAATCATTGTGTTGTTTACATGATTTACTTTATTTTATGCACCGACAATCCAATGGAGTAAACCCATTCCGTGACATACGGTGTGGTCCTGTGATTTGCTTATTCTTAATTAAGTTAAGTAACTCTAGGATTTCTTATACCAGTCTCATGGTTGACTCGTAGTTTGTTTTTCCCTTGCAAACTCGAGTGCCCCTATTTTCACATGGGCAACCAAGTGAACAGGTGATTGACTTTCTTTTGGATATACACTATAGCATTGGGTGCTCTTTTGGCTGAAGACGAAGACTTGTCTTTTATCATTTCTTTTGCACTCTTAAGCACTATCTTATGCATGTTTATATTTGATTCCGCTGTAGACTTATTCTTTACTTGATGAAACTTGTCATGTACTAAGTAGGATCCTGTATCTATGTAACTCTAATGATGATTATGATGTTGATGATTTCCGCTGCAATGATATAATGAAAATTATACTTTGATTTTATGTATTATGCTATATTTTGCAATCTGCTGATGTGATTAATGTGTTATATTCAAAAGTTAGACCATGCCACCGTGGAGTGGGGGTTTGGTTCGTGTCAGGCGTGGTATCAGAGCTTTGGTTAATGTTAGCTCTGGAGTTAAACACACAGAACGAATCATCAGAGATAGAATAGTAATATTCTAGGACGAGTGACTCATTAGTGGTAGGATTATTAATATCCTAGAATGACTACATTAGTATAGCATATAACTAGAATGTTACATCATGATTCATGCATATGTCTTTATGCTTTTACTATTCCTTAAGATGTCTTTTCTGTTGGCCTGACTCTTCTTTTGATATTTGCAGAACTAAAGGAAAATGAATGGACGAGGCAGAAGCAGATGAGGCAGAGGTAGAGGAAGCGGTGATATCCCCACTGTTAATAATCAGCATAACCACGAGGAAGTAGAATCTGAAGCTAACAATGAATCAGTGTTGCCACAGCAACCCCCACTGCAACCATTTGATCTTGATGCAGTTGCCAAGAAATACAAGAACTTGGGTGGAGTGCCATTCATAGGCATCGGAACCGTAATGGAAGCTCAAGCTTGGTTAAGGTCTTGCGAACGGATCTTCATGGGCGTAGAATTGGCAAATAACAGGAAAAGATTCTTGGCATCTTGGTTACTTAAAGATAAGGCCCTAATCTGGGGGGAAGCAGTGACTGTAGGTGATCTCGAAGTTGATATGACATAGGCCAGGTTTAAAGAAGTCTCTGAGGAAAGGTTTGTTCCACGGTAGGAAGTCGAGCACTTGCATGGTGAATTTGTTGATCTTTAGCAAGGTGACAGAACCATTCATGAGTATGTCAGCAAGTTTAATGCACTCTCTAGCTATGAACTTGAATTAATTCAGGAACCAATCAGGAAGAACAAGCAATTCATAGACGGTCTTCAGCGGAGCTACCACAGCAGAGTAATAACGCATATGGAACTTCCATTTTCTAAGATTGTATAGACGACTTGTAGGTATGAGGGTATCGATAAGAAAAACTCTTAAACAGATCGGGATAGAAGCAAAGCCAATGTCAAGAGAAAGCCTCCCGACGCAAAGTCTAAGACAAGCAAAACTGAAGCAGCTAAGCCTCAAGAAGATAAGCGAGCGAAAATTAAATACTTCAACTGTGACCAGTATGGGCATTGGTCTAATCAGTGCAATGCTCCTAAGAGGCCAAGAAGAAATGAATCTGTTCCTAGTCAGCATCCTCGCAACAATGGTGAATGCTATAATTGTAATAAGCCAGGACATTTTGCAAGGAACTGCCCACTAACTAAGAAAGCTGGAGTAGCTCATGTTTATGATAGAGGTGAATGCGCCAGCTCCTTCTACCAGGGGGAGGTAGACCAGATGTTTTGGAAAGTACACTTACAATTAAAAATATTCTTGTTAAAGTATTATTTGATATGGGTGCATCGCAAAGTTTTATTTCGAGTAACATAGTTAAGAAATTAAATTTAAAGTTGAGAAATCTCAAAGGATCAATTAGTGTCCATAATCCGATAGAGGGTTCGCTTATTCTTGGTCTATATTGTAGACTACATGTTTCGTATTCTTATTGTCGGTTTTCTTTTAATTTGGTCGTCATGAATCTGTCCGACTTTGATATCATATTTGGGTTGGATTGGTTAACTAAGTTTGAGGCTGAAGTTAAATGCACCGAAAGAGTTGTTAAGGTTAAAATGAAGCTTGGAAATATTATCATACCATGCGGAGGCTCGATTTCAAACAGAAAAGAGTTTTGGTCAGCGCTTGCAGTTTCTCCTACCTCTATTGAGAATATTCTAGTTGTTAGAGATTATGTGGTGTTCGAAGAAGTCGATAGCTTACCTCCACGCAGAGAAATTGATTCAGGATCGATCTAGTTCCGAATGCAAGTCCAGTTGTGCATGAAATTCGAAGGATGATATTGAAAGAGAAGGAAGAGTTGAGTGATCAAACTCAGCAACTTTATGGAAAGGTCTGATCAGGCCTAGTTTCTCGAGTTGGGGAGCATCTGTGGTATTTGTTCCTAAGTCAGACGGACTCTCAGGTTATGCATGCATAGATTACCGAGACCTAATTAAGCAAACAATGAAGAATAAATATCCATTACTGTGCATTGACGATTTATTAGATCGCCTGAATAAAGCAAGAGTGTTTTTGTGACACCCCACGTCCGTTAATATCACTCACTAAGGGAATGCATTAAGTTCTGTGAAGCATTATAGGTAAGTAAGAACATAATAGCACAAGACAGACATGTAAATTAGCAGCGGAATTAAAAACTTTATTTAAATCAAAACATCATGGTCCCAAATACTGAGTTTACATCATAAGTAATTAATTACATTAATAATCTATCTTGCCAAAAATATCAGAGCACAAAAGCATGAAACCATATTTCCCTTGCAAAGCCATAAGAGAGTTGACAAGAAGTCAAAGTAGTGCATTTATATCCAAAATCCAAGCTAAGATGAAAGAATGCAAATCAACTCTAAGCACTTCCACCCTGAGAACCTGAGAGAGGGGGACGGAAGAGAGAGAAGAGGAAACAAAAAGAGTCAGACATAAAGTCTGGCGAGTCCAGTTAATTTTAAATATAAATAAATAAAAGTATCACGGCAGATATATATAAAACTGGAAGAACAAGATAACAGTAACAATAACAAGTGTGAACCGAGCAAGATAAGATGAACATGATATATTGCGCTTCTTAAATACATTTCTCTGCACTGCGCAGATACTAGTATATCAGAAGTAGAATGATCCCTACTAATACCGTTCCATTACATTTTCTTGATTATTAGGTTACTTGGGTTAATAGCACTGAAGACTTATACGCGCATCATACCCATTTACTTTCCCATGGATTCACCCAATACAATATATGTAGCTATCTCTCAATATTGAGATACACCCAATGGTAACCCACTCGCACGGTCTCCAATGTAGTGAACGCAATCCCTCATCCTACACCGGAGTGACATACGGATCTCTATATAACAATGTTACGTTCCGCATATATCCATCATTACTATGCTACACAAGCGTATGGACCGCCACCATCGATCGAACACGATTCCATATCGGAATAATGCCCTCTATTCTACGATACACCATCTATAGTAGATATGCATGTATCTAGATTGTCCCACGTATGTACTGTAATTGTAGCTCGATGCCTCAATCGCACGTTCTCTAATGTCAACCGAGTTCCATGGCAAGGTTATACAAGAAACATTGGAACTCGGCTTAGAGCTTTTCCATACCTGTACAGGTCGCCTTTAAGTGCCTCCAAATACAGATATTCCTCGGGTCTGTTTTCCATGGTGGTTATGGCCCCACCTCGGCCCCTCCCTCAACTAATAAAGACTATAAGAGCTAAGTGACCTCCCCTAATACAACCAACCTAAACATCCATGTGGCGTCTACCCTCAACCCCGTACTTCGATAGTGAAAGGTGAAATGATATCTTTGGTTTAGCTCTAGCCTTTTCGCATCCCACTAGATGTCGATGATGGATATCCGATGCTCTGCTATCCTTGTTGGTCGTGACCCTCTCTACCTACTCGTGAGGCAACCGTCGAATCACCCTGGTGTCACCTCGTCATAGCATTCTGACTGCATAGCTACATTTGTAGTCAAAGCCCACCTACCTAGTAGTTACGCGCAGACCCAACCTCTGCGAGTACAGCCTAAGACATATGTCACCGCACAGAGGACTACTAGGAGCACCTTACGTACTTCAGGAAGTCTCTTGCTTCCCCTTTCAGTCCTTTGGAGCCGTCATAACAATCAGATGAATGTGCGCTACCCTCGTGTCTATTAACACCTCGACGATCTACCCTGTTGGGTTATTCACCCTCAAACGTACGGACTGATCCAAGCACCTTTCTTTAATATGTTGTTAGACCCTATGTCTAAACATTCTTTTACGCACTTGCCTTGCCTCACCGGGTTTCCATTTAACTTGGTTATTCCCATTCATATTGAATTCTTATTTAAATTACCAATTTTCTCTTGCTTATTAATTTCTATCATATATCTTAATCCATTTAAGTTTATTAATAAGCCCACAACATGTTATTCTCTAGATTGTGGCCCAAGGTCTGTAATCCACAATCTTTTTATATTCTTTCTTGGTTACATCATTACAATAACATGTTCTCCTTAATACATTATTAAGTATATCTCAATTCACATGTTTCCTAATTAACATGTCACTTACCATTTATGATTAAATATAACTTATTTATTTTACAAGTTTTCCTCATTCTTTCTCATTTAATCATAAATTCAATTTACACCGTCACTACAACTTATCATTGTTTACTTAGCAGATTATTACGCATATCTAGTTCTATCATTTCTACAAGTTATGCTTACCTTACAAGGTGTCCTTAATACATAACTTTATTATATTTTTCATCGGTTATGTATACCACTAGGTGTCTTTAATTACATAACTTTATTGGGTTAAGTTCGTGGGCCTATATGTAAATATTACCCACCCCCCTCTATTTTACTTAACCCACCCACTACCCAATTTTACTTAACCCTAACTTAAGTTCATAATCATATAATCCTTATGGATTAAATTAGGATAAGTAGTCCAATTCATTACCATGTCCAATTATGGTCATAATGGGCTAGACCTCCCACATTAGGCCTACAACGTGTGGATGCTGGATATGCCGGTCGGGTCTGGGCGGTCTTATTCCACAGCTGGGTCTAACCTCGTGTCTTAGCCCGATTCGTATTTGCACACTTAGACCTCTCACATTAGGTTCAACATTAGTGGCTGCTGGATATGCCGGTCGGGTCCGGGCAGGCTTCCACCACTAATGCAACCTAACCTCGTGTAATAAGTGCAATTACAATTCCTAATTGTAATTACTAGACATTCCATTTTTATCCGAATCTACCTGTGTCATTATAGGTGATTATTTCTCTTTTTCCCCATATTAAATTATATGCCCGATTCACTATTCAAATCATAAACTTTTACACCTCTTTTTAATTCACCTTTTAATTATGCACCATATGCTCTTTTTTTTTCAAGTTATAAGTCAAGGAGAATATATATATATATATATATGTGTGTGTGTGTGTGTGTGTTATGCACAAACCCAAATCTACATATTTTCCAATTTATGTCCCTAGTCCATATTCACCCATTTCAATACAAGTTATACCTGAATCCATATTCGCATATTTTCCAATGTATGCCTAAAATTCATATTCACATACGTCCCAATTTATGCCCCAAATCAGTACTTACACATGTCCCAATTTATGCTCAAATTATATTTCCTAATGTATGCCTAAATTCATATTATCCAACAAGACATATGCCCCCAAACCCATATTCGTATATTTCTAAATTTATTCCCAAATTTAGATCCATATTTTCCAATATCAATTATGCCCCAAAATATGTATTTTCCCATTATTCCCAATTTCACACATTCGTATTTTTCAGCGTTAGGCCTAGGCTCGAAGGTATCCTGGCTATATAAAAATAAAAATGGAAAAGAGGGAGAGAAGAGAATCGAGAACAGGCATAATAACGAATCAATAATAAACTGATAGAAATAGGCATAAACTGAATAGGCATATTATGACAAAATTTAACATGGCGGCGGTATGAATGTATAAAAGCGGATCTGATAGTTATGTCATAATGGAACTGATTCGGAACCGATTCAAGATCCAATTTTTATATACATATCAAGATTACTATTTAATATTCAGATCTAAAAATAACATGGACTCACAGTGAATAGATCTAAGGAAATGGATCCAAATTACTGCGAAGAACATGTTGAATAAGTTGTTGTAGCCATTGCTGAATTTGTTGTAGCAATATTCGAATATGTATAATCTTCTTTGAATTGATTTTGAAGAAGAAAGTCCATTTTAATTTTCGTTGCAGCAGAGCTTCGTCGTCAGCATTATTTTTAGATGAATAAAACCTAGGTCTAGTGTCCTTTATATAGCCTATGGTTCAATGAATCTTGCTCAGAAAGGTGTCTAGTTACAAATCGAAGTATTTCTCCCAGATCTGTCAGGGGTGGGTCGACCCCCCTTTGAGCAAGTCGACCTATGGGTCGACCCCCTTTGGGTAGGTCGACATATGGGTCGACCGCCCTTTGAGTGGGTAGACCCACCTGAGCGGGAAATCTGTCACCTTCTCAAATTTCGAAATTTGAACCGAATTTCGAATTTCTGGAACCACTTTTGAATTTCTGAACCAATTATATATATATATATTCTTCCTGTGCGTATACAAACTTCAAACCTTAATAACTTCTTCATACGATGTCCTATTTACGCAAACCAGGTGTCTGTCTTAACCAGAATTTCGAGACGGATGCAATGGCGCAGTTAGTTTTACTTAATTCTGAATATTTAATTAAGTTTTCCTTAATTCATTGTTAATAGTGTATTTCACACTAATTATTCTTTAATTCATCATCTTAGTGTCGTTAAAATTCTGGGGTGTTACAGTTTTCGAAGACGGACCTAGCTATTGGTTTCCATTAGTTGCGGATTGTCGAAGAATGTTTTCCTTTGACCGCTTTTAGAGGTCCAGACTTCTTTTATGAATGGTTCGTAATGTCGTTTGCCTTATGTAATGCTCCTGCTTATTTTGTTGATTTGATGAATTGACTATTTCATGAAGTGTTAAATAAATTTGTGCTAGTTTTCATTGATGATATTTTAATGATATTTTAATCTTCTCTAAGTCAGCTAGCGAGCATGAGAAGCACTTGGAACAGGTTTTGGATATCCTGAGAAAGAATGTATTGAAAGCCAAATTTTCTAAATGCATATTCTAGAAAGAAGAAGTGAAGTTCCTTGCCCATATAGTATCAAAAGAAGGAATCTCAGTAGATCCAGGCAAGATTACAGCCATACGAGATTGGAAGCAACTTGGCTCTCCCACAGAAGTCAGAAGTTTTCTAGGATTGGCAGGCAGTTATCGGAAATTCATTGAGGATTTTTCGAGGCTATCTAGTCCATTGACGAAGATTACAAAGAAGCATCCAAGGTTTAATTGGACGACGGAATGTGAGGCGGCTTTATAAGTGCTGAAAGTAAGGTAGACTACTGCTCGAGTGTTGACTATTATAGATAACAATCAGGATTTAACTATATATATATATATATGCTTTTCATGAAGGCGTAGGTGCGGTATTAGTGCAAAGTGGCCAAGTTGTTGCTTATGCTGGCCGTCAATTGAAGTCGCATAAGAAGAGATATGTTACTCACTATTTAGAGTTGTTATCCGTGGTGTTCGCTTAAAGGTACTTAGGCATTATCTTTTGGGTGACAAGTTCGAGTTATATGCAGATCATGAATCATTGAAATAATTATTCACCCATAAAGACTTGAATTTGAGATAGCAGCATTTGTTAGAGTTTCTTGCAACATACGATCTAGATATTTTGTATGCTCCAAGGAAAGCCAATGATGTAGCTGATGCACTAATTAGGAAGAATGCAATCATCGCCAATCTTATTATTACCCCTTTATTGATTGAGAAGATCTATGTTCTTCAAAAAGATGATGATTTTATTCAAAACATCATTAAGAGAATTCAGCAAGGTGAAATCTCAAGTTCCCAAATTGATAGTTAGGGAGTTATGAGATTGTTAGGTCGTATATGTGTTCTGGATATTCCTAAACTAAAAAGAGAAGTGATGGACGAATGTCACAAATTTAAGCTTGGTATTCATCCACGAGTAGGTAAGATGTATCAAGATCTCAAATGCACGTTATGGTGGAAGTTGATAAAGAGGGACATTTCTATATACGTTAGCAGGTGTTCTACTTGCCAACGGATTAAGAGTGATCAGATGAAAGTCATTGGTTTGTTGCAACCATTAAAGATTGTAGCTTGGAAGTGAGATCAGATTTCTATGGATTTCGTTGATGGTTTTGCCTAGAACCAGGAAAGGCAACGACAATATTTGGGTTATTGTTGATTGTTTTAAGAAGAGCGCCCATTTTATTCCAGTGAAATCGATTAGAACCGCTTAGAATCTCGATCAGATTTATGTTAGAGAGATTGTCAAATTGCATGGAGTTCCCGAAAGAATTGTCAGTGATCGAGATCCGATCTTTGCTAGTAAGTTCTGGGAAGCATTCCAATCTAAATTGGGAATAAATTAGCATTGCATATCATTCCCAGACAGACGGCCAAACTGAGAGAGTGAATCATATATTAGAAGTTTATTACGTGTTTTTATTCCTGATTTTGGGGGATCTTGGGAAGATCACATAAATTTGATTGAGTTTTCATATAACAATAGTTATCAGGCAAGTTTGAAATTATCTCCATTTGAAACATTGTATGGTAGACCATGTAGATCTCTAGCATGTTAGATTGAGCCTGGTGATTGATTAGTGTTGGGTCCAAATATGATCCAAGAAGCTTCAGATAAAGTGGATTTCATTAAGAAGCGGCTGCAAGTAGCACATAGCCGACAGAAGAGTTATGCAGATTCTAGAAGAAGAGATTTAGTATTTTCTGTTGGTGATCACGTATATTTAAGAATTTCTCCGATGAGAGGGGTAATTCGAATTGGGAAGAGGAGGAAGTTGGCTCCTAGATAAATTGGCCCGTTTCTTATAATCGAGAGGATTAGAACTCTAGCTTACAGGGTTCAGTTGCCAGATTGTTTGCCTAGAGTCATGACGTGATTCACATTTCTCAACTTCGGAAGCCTGCACATGATCCAGACTTGATCGTGGAAGAGGCGAATCAATGAATATTAGATATTACTCCGAGTTTGGCTGTTCATAGAGAGCCGCTAAAGATTATTGGCAACGAAACCAGAGTTCTAAGGAACAAGAAGGTGCATTTAGTCAAAATGCAATGGAGCGGAGATCCTAGAGACTATACATGGGAGACAGAAGATAGCATTAGACAGGCTTATCCCAGAGTGGACATCTCTGATTAACTCCGGTAAGAGGTACATTTACGTAATGTTACATTACTACTTTGTTTCCTACTTTACTGCTGTTTCCTTTTCGGAGACGAAAAGTTCTAAGTAGAGGAGGTTATAACAACCCAGAATTTCACAACCAACTTAAAAATTATTTTTAATATAATTTTATGGAAAATGCGTCAGAATTTAAAAATTCGATTTTTAAATCATCGCATAACCCTTAAAAAGTAAAATTTTGTCGGTGATCTCAGAATTCGACGATACCAATTTTGTTGAATTCGGAATAATCAATCATCGCTAGATTTCAAATTTCACGTTAAATGGAGTTAGCATGTGGCCATGTGAGGCAGACACATTTGCTAAGAAACGGGTCCTCAGTTTACAAAGGAACATTATTGAGACGATCTCAAATTCATTTTTGCTTTTTTTTTCGAATTCGTATCGTCCAATGATGGGAGAATCCAAAGTTTCAAGATTTTTGGAGTTAGCATGTGGGCGTACAAGACGAAAGAGTACGCTAAAATCGCATTTTGGAAGCAAATTTGAGCTAGAGAGAAATTAAAACGGAAGGTCAAACAAACCCATAATTCGATGAAACTTTGTTCGTTGGATTCGTATTGACATGTATTATCTCATGAAGAAGTTTCATAGAAAAAGTAAATTGTTTGCAGTCGGACAATAAGATAAAAGAGGAGATAAATTCCTACTTAATCTCACTTTCTCTCTTCCTCTCCTCACTTCTCTTCATTTCTTTTTTCTTCTTTCTCCAAATCAATGGCCTCCTCCCTAAATCTCCAAACCCTAGCTTTACCTTCCTCCTCCCCCTCCCCTTAGCTGTCGCCTACCCCTTACCCTACCCACATCGCCTACCAGCCTACGTGCGCAGTCCCCTACCCCTTCTCTTCTTTGTCCTCCTCCAAAATTCCTCCTTTCCTCTTCCTAAAGCTTCCTACACGTCCTATCTTTCCTCCTACCTGCTCTAGACCACACTACACTTCCAAATACTCTCTCCATCCACCGCAACAAGTCCGTACAGCGGAGAAGTAATTTTTGGGTACTCCATTTGTTCTCGAATTCGTCTCCATTAAGGTTATTACCTCCGGATCTATTACTACACAAGTATTAGAGAACATAGGAGCGAAGCTTGAGCACTTTGGACCTTCGGGAAGCCGCATTAAAGCTCAGCAAAGTGGCATTCTTCCGCATTTAAAGAATTGGCGGAGTGGAACTCGCGGTGGGAAATCTAAACTTAATTTAGAAATGGGTTAGATAAGTTAAAGAATCATTAGAAAATTGTTTCTAAGTTAACTGTTAAGTTAAACAACTAGTGTATGCGATGAAATAATTTTTAGTTAGTTAAATATGTGATTTTTAACTAATGTATGCGATGTAGATTACATGCATGCTATGTAAATATAACCATATTGATATCATGAGATTGTAACTTAAATGGATTAAGTAAAATTAACGATTCAAGTGTTAATTGGGTGTAGTTAAAAATAAAATTAACTACAAAGTAATAAAATAATAAAATATATTAAGATTTTAGTGAGCGACTAACAAGGTAAAAATATTATTTTTAATCGTTGTGTAAGTGAATATGTAAACATGCGCTAAACTAGAATTGGCAAAATAAGTGAAGTGAATTTATTTGATTAAGTAGTTGGCGATTAAAAATATTTAATCATGTTTGTTGATATTCATTACTACTTACATGCATGCATATACATTTTTATTAGTTCAACACTTGAACTATCCACAAATTATTTGCATTAGAAGTGCTGTATGATTATGTGACACTCGCATTTCATACTACGTGGATGGAAACTTGAGGCGTCTTAAATGGCATTGGATGTTAAGTATTTATTTAATTATGACTACTGTGTGTGCACTGGATGCGAGTGATGGTTTCTGGATTAATTAAGCAGCACCATAGGATAGAAAATAAATATTGGACTACACAACATAAGCATAACCAAACATAACCATACAAGCATGTAGCTGCTTGATGCTTGTATGATATGAATCGTATTGTATTCAATTATTTGATGCTATATGACGAGAACAATGATTGGAGATCAGGTATACTGCATATTGATCAGATGTGAGCAGAGGACATAAATTGGACTAGACTAAACCTATAAATAAATTTGCATGATTTAATAATAATCCTACACAGGTCAGAAGATGACAAAAATATACACGTCATGTTATGTAACGACATTGGAACAAAGCCCCCCTTCCTTCCAGCATAGAGCGCACGCATATGAGTTGACACACACTTTCTTGTAACAAATGGAATCCCTGATGTTAATGCCTACCAACTCATATTTGTACTCCACTTCTTTAATTTATTTGGCGATGTGGGACTATTTATTCGAACCCGCCATTCCTCCTTAACAACATGCGAGGCAATCCTAACAGTCTCCCCCTTGACTCGCATCCTACGAGTATCTTTTGAGAGCTCTGCCTTGCCTGCATGGCCCAGTCTGTAACCTTCGGCTATGATACCACTTTTATGTAACGACGGTCAGAACAAAGCCTCCTTCCCTTACACGCATATAAGCTAGCACACAACTCCCATATAACAAAAGAAATCCCTTAGGTTACGTGCCTACCAACTCAAATTTGTACACAATTCCTTCAATATATTCCGTGATGTGGGACTATTGTATCTAAACCATCATTTCTACGTTAACAACATGCGAGACAATCCGAGCAGTCTCCCCTTTGACTCGCATACTACGAGTATCTTCCGAGAGCATTGCCTTGCCTACATGGCCCAGTCCGAACCTTTGGCTCTGATACCACTGTTATGTAACGACGGTCGGAACAAAGCTCCCTTCCTTCTAGCACAGAGCGCACGCATATGAGTTGGCACACACATTCTTGTAACAAAGGAATCCCTGATGTTACGTGCCTACCAACTCATAGTTGTACTTCACTTCTTCAATTTATTCTGTGATGTGGGCCTATTTATTCGAACCCGTCATTCCTCCTTAACAAATGCGAGGCAATCTTAACCGTCTCCCCCTTGACTTGCATCCTACGAGTATCTTTTGAGAGCACTATCTTGCCTGCATGGCCCAGTCCGTAACCTTCAGCTCTGATACCACTGTTATGTAACGACAGTCGGAACAAAGCCCCCCTTCCTTAAACGCATATGAGCTGGCACACAACTCCTGCATAACAAAAGGAATCCCTTATGTTACTTACCTACCAGCTCATATTTGTACACAATTCCTTCAATATATTACGTTATGTGGGACTATTGTATCCAAACCATCATTCCTACCATAATAACATGCAAAACAATCCAAACACGTCACTCTTGTGTAGTTACTGTACCTGGGGATTAGGGTAATAAAATTGTACACATTGCCTAGGGGTGATGTGTAAGGAACAATGGTTATTCACATGACTTATAATTCAAACACGGGCATTGAGATGATGTATTTTTACATGTCTCTCAGTGTACAGATGTTGTATGGATATATTGTGATTTATTGGAGCCATTTAAGGCTATATGCGATTTTTCTGAGCCCTCCATACATAGGAGGTTATGGCAAAAAATATCAAAATTTAAAGGCGTTATCTAAATATTTAGTCAATTAAATAGTTTGGAAGCCGTTTAACGGAATATATTTTTATATGAAAAATATAAATTAAATTAAACGAACCGCGTAGCGGCAGTTCGTGTTTTTGACTCATAATTTTAAACGAGTATACCAGGAGATCCGTCCATCGGGTTTTCCTGAAATTAGAACCGTTGGATTCGTTACGAAAATATCTTTCAAACGATAACAAATATTTTAAGATCCGACAATTAGATCATTGGAAATGTTTAATTCAAATTCGAATAAAAACAACGCTAGTGTAATCGAATGACCTGAATTGTCGTTCAGCTAAATTGAGCTACTTTTACATATATAAAAATAGCGAAAAACCATTTTAAATTTTTATAAGCGATTTAGTATGTGTGTAAACCAATTATAGTTGGTTTGTAAGAATAAAAGTGGTTAAGTACGATTTGGCATGAAAATTTATCAAATGAATCATGGATCAGATATGACTGGAATATTTAATTCGACAACTGAATTAAATTCTCGATTGAACCTTTTTAATAATATAAGGTAGTGAAATGAATTGTGGAGGCCAATACCTTGACCAATCCAAATAATTTGATTTGATTTATAGGTGCGAGAATTATTTGAAAAAGCTGAGTTAATTCTCATTTCAAATAATTAAACAACGACTAAATGTCAAAGAAAATGAAGACGGTGCAAGACCGACAATCTTCACATAGAATAGATTAGTACTTATGCCTTCGATATGGGTAGCTCCCTTGAAAATGTTATAGTGGTAGCTGTCTGGACGTACTTGTTGATTATCCGGATATGCGCGGGCCTCTCTTCTGTATTAGACATATGGGACGAGGAATAAGGTGCCTCCGGTTCCGTTCAGACCCAGGACGGATGTATGACTGGATTGCATGTTTAACATTATATTGTGTGCTATATTCGTTGATCTCAGCTAAATACATATATGTTTGGTGGTGTTGAATTTATTCTCTTACTTAACCCCTTCTCTGAGACGTACGAGCTTAGAGGTTATGTATTGGTGGAAATCAATGGTATGGTATGGATTGACAATGTGGCATGCTAAGATGAAAATGATCAGGGCTTTTGTTGAAAAGAAAAGTCTTGTGGTTGATGGTCAAAGCACGACTTTAGTTATCATAGCTTTGGGTATAGCATTAATTCGCGAGCCTCACAACCCGTTATGAGTCTAAAACGGGATAGTGACTGCAGGGAGTGCATGCATTTCTTTCTAGCTAGAAGTGGTGTCATGGTATGGAACCTAGATATTTTTTACTTATGTGGTTGATGGATTGCAAGGCGCCTCGGATATAGAGCCGACTAAAAGGCTCGAGTGACAGATCCTATATGACCAGGAAACGTATTGTTTAGGAATAACTAATCCACAAACGTTTGGTGTGGACTAGCCCTAAAGATCCTTGGGTTACCCATAGATGTGATCCTAAGGCATTTGCTAGAGTGTCTCGAAACTGGTAAGGAGACATTCCTTGCCTTTACTCATGAAGAAAATCCAATTTCCAATACGACGTTGTACGATTTTAGTTGTATACTATTGGCGGCATAGTAGGGTGGGGTACTATGCCGTCTAGGATTGATACATTTATATGGAAAAAGGTTTATAAAACACCTAGACACTAATAATAATATCAAATGATTTTTGTTTTATGCGTATCAAGCATATTTCACCATTATAAGGTAAAACTCTATCCTCTGACTTGCAATGCAATGTGTGATGGCACTTGAGTCTTATAACGGCTTCATTTTTCTAAATAGCATTACGTTGTTTACATGATTTTCTTTATTTTATGCACCGGCAATCAAATACAGTAAACCTGTTCCATGACATACGGCATGGTCCTGTGATTTTCTTATTCTTAATTAAGTTAATTAACAATAGGATTTCTTATACCAGCCCCATGACTGACTCATGGTTTGTTTTTCCCTTGCAAACTCGAGTGCCCCTATTTCCACATGGGCAGCCAAGTGAATAGGTGATTGGATTTCTTCTGGACATGCATCGTAGCATTGGGTGCTCTTTTGGCTGAAGATAAAGTCTTTTCTTTTATCATTTCTTTTGGACTCTTAAGCACTATCTTATGCATGTTTATATTTGACTCAGCTGTAGACTTATTCTCTACTTGATGAAACTTGTTATGTACTAAGTAGGATCCTGTATCTATGAAAATCTGTTGATGATTATGACATTGATGATTTCCATTGTTATGATGTGATGTAAATTATTCTCTGATTTTATGTATTATGCTATATTATGTAATTTGCTGATGTGATTAATGTGTTATATTTCAAAGACAGACTTTGCCACCGTGGAGTGGAGGTTTGGTTCGTGTCAGTCAAGCACTGCTGTAAGAAGTAAATTCTTGAATTGGTTATCTAAAGATGTCAGGAAGTTTGTGAGAAATTGTGTAAGTTGAAATGCCTCTAAACATGGAATTACTGCTTATCCTGGCTATTACAACCATTACCAATTCCACAAGAGGTATGGATGGATATCTCAACGGATTTTGTGACTGGTTTTCTTGCTTCTGTTTTTAAAGATGCGATCTTTGTCATAGTGGATAGATTGAGCAATATGATCATTCCATGGCTATCAAACATCCTTTTACTGCAACTGATGTGTCACAGTGCTATTTAGACATTGTGTTCAAGCTCCATGGATGGACAAAAAGCATTGTGAGTGATCGAGATCCTATTCTCCTAAGTTAGTTTTTGAAAGAACTCTCTTCTCTTCATGGAATCGAGTTTATGCTTTCTTAACCATATCACCGGGAAACGGATGGTCAAACTGAAGCTGTTAATAAGTGTTTACAAATTTATTTGAGGTGTATGGCATAAGAGCATCCTAAAGAATGGAGTTTATGACTTCCAGTAACTGAGTGGTGGTATAATATCCACTTTCACTCATCTATAAACATGACTCCCTATGAAGTGATTTATAATCAGCCACCTCCTTTACACTTGCCTAATCTACCCATAGAATCATCCACTGAGGATGTTGACGGGAACTTTTAGAGAAGGGAAGCAACGATTTCATAGGTGAAATTTCATTTGAAGAGAGCTTAGAGTAGAATGAAGTCACAAGTAGACAAACATAGGACTGACAGGTCGGTGAATGGGTTTAGTTGAAACTCAAGGCACATAGGCAACACTTAGTACAACTTAGAATCAATGAAAAGCTATCTTACCAGTTTTGTGGCCCTTTTTCTAGTTGATAGTGTAATCGAGAAGGTAGCTTATAGTACTAAAACTTTCTGATTAAGCAAAGATACATAATGTCTTCCATGTTTCTCAATTGAAAAAGTTTAGAGGAACATTGCCAATTGTGGCACACATTCCATCATGGTTTCATGGTATAGATACAACGAAGGGAAAAGTAAGGCCTGAAGAAGTTATTGAAAGACAGGTAGTTAAATGTCATAACAAAGCACAAGTGCAGTACTTGATTCAGCGGGAAGGATTTCCAGCACATGAAGTATCCTAGGAAAATGTAGAACACTTTGAGGCTCAGTGGCAAGCATTTTTTTGTTTACTAAGACTTGAGGTCAAGTCTTTTTAAATAGGGGAGATATGTAACAGTCAGTTTTTGGTGGGAAAAGTTGTTATGTTGCATAACAAAATTCTGTTGTATAAATACTACACTAAGCTGTAAAATAATCATTCAATCATCATAATAAAAAATTCTATTTCTCTGATCTTTCTCCCTTTTCTCTTCTCTATTTTTACAATACTCTCAAGATATTTTCTTGATCAGTTCATCAAGATTATGGTGATCCTTTAGGATCCTATTACAACAAATAACAGCTTTTAGATAATGAATAATGAGAGCCAAAGAAATTTAAACTAAATGGAAGCTAGGATTTGGAATTGGAACATAAAATAATTCAAGTAGCCAAAGCAAAAGAATGAAGGGTAGATTCAAATTTAAAAAATGGAGCAAGGGAAAACCTGCAATTAGACAATTATACAACAAACGTGAGTCGGTCACTCTCATAAATTATAAGAACCGAGTACTCTAATGGATTACCATACTAGTTATCTGAAATGTGAAATACTTGCTAACATGGATAAGCATGGTGGATCTCATGCCCACATATATCTCTTCCCTACCAATTCATATATAACATTATAGGACAAGTTTTCATATATGTGCGTGTATATATTTTATATACACACATTCTCCCATATTTGAAGTTCAGGCCTTATTCACTCTTTTTGTACATGTCGCATTCTAATCTGTAAGGTCCATTCTTAGCGATGACGAGTGGTTGAAATGAATGAGTTGACCGAGTGATGAATTGAATGGCTAAAGTTAACTGGGCGCTTGATGTGTTTTTGTGATTTTGAACGGTGAATTGAACATTAAAAGTGAGCAGAGTATTGAGTGGTTATATATATATATATATATATATATATATGTATTTGTTTGTAACAGAAATTTTATAACTGTAAAAATAGTACAAAATGTGGATTTTTTTCATAACAACATAATAAATCAAATTATAGTTCATACAAACCTACGAAAGTACGAGATCATGTATGTCACTAACATCTGGGGCCTTCCATATAGTTTTTCATAACGTTTCTATTCGATTTTAGTAGTGAATGATGAATTGTAAGAAGATAATGTTGTAAAACTAATGAATATTTTCTTTATTGCTGAATTTGTAATATGGAATCGATAAACAAAAGTTGTACAATGTGCCTGTTTTTATACAATTACACGTAACGGTAAAATAAAAGAGATGGGCCAAATAATGCAAGCCCAATATTACATAGAGTAGGAGAAAATGAAAAGAAAGTTGGGCCGATAGTTTGTGGGTTTATAACTCGTATGACTCATTAACTATACTTAGGTCAGCAGCCGCTATACTCCATTTCTAACAGCCCCTATCAAATCTAGGTTACTGAAACCCAAGATTTGTGAATTCCTTGTCCTTCCCATGGCAGATCTGAAGGAATCGATGAATCTTTAGGATTGTCAGTACAAATTGATTGATGCAGAGGCTTCAGGGTACGATCTTTGTTTGTTAGCTATACTGTATACTTCGAAATCTTTTTACTCTTTTCTCTGGAGGACTGCGCCTCTTCCTTCTTTTATATATTGCCATTGTTAGATGTTGTTTCTCTTTCCTTGTTAATGTTTGTGCTCTTTGCTTCTGTAATATTTAGCTTAGAACTGAATCTCTTTAAATTATAAGTTGTAATGGCTTTTGTTAATAGATCTGCACGCTGATATGTTCCTGGGATATGATTTACTTGGAATTCCCCTTTCTGAACTAACTCTCGAACAAAATACAGATCAATTCCGAAGTGTTTTCTTGATCTATTTTGTTCAAACATGTTGGACTAGATCTTCTGAGATGTATATAGTGCTTTTATTATCGCACCACAGTATAGGTTTAGCTTCACTGCTAGTTTTCAACTCTTTTAAAAGTGATTGAATCCATTTGATTTCAATTGTGGCATTAACAACACTTCTATACTCAGTTTCTATACTGGATCTAGATATTGTATGTTGCTTTTTAGAACACCATGATATTAGATTGTTGCCTAAGTGATGCAATATCCACTTGTGGATCTTCTATCATCGGGTCTGAAGCCCAATCAGCATCAGCATAACCTGTTATGTCGAGTTGTTTGCAGGTCTTCAGATTAATTCCATATTTGATAAAACCCTTTAAATATCTCAGAATTCTTTTACAGCTTTCTAGTGTTCATCAAATGGATTCTGCACGAATTGTGAAACTTTGTTAACACTATATGCAATATCTGGACCTGTTATAGTTGCATATTGCAATGCACCTATAACATTCCTATATTGTTTTACATTAAAAATACCTTCCCCTGTATTTGGGAAAATGTTGACTGTTAATCATAAGGGTAGGTTGTGGCTTTGCACTGTTTATTTTTGATTTAACAAGTAAATCTGATATATAATTTCTTTGACATAGAAATAACACTTTTTAGTGTCTAATAACTTTTATGCCTAAGAAGTATTTTAGCTCTCCGAGATCTTCAATAGAAAACTGTTGATTGAGATACAGAGTTACATTGTTTATGTCAACAAGATTATTACCTGTGATAATCAAATCATCAACATTTATTAGAATAAATTTTTTTGATGAACTGTTTGTCTTTACAAATAGTGAGTTGTCTGATTTGGTGGACTGACTGTCTAGTTTAGTTAAAGCACTCTTCAATCTATCAAACCAAACACGAGGAGCTTGTTTAATCATATATATGGCTTTCTTTAACTTGCAAACCTGATTGGGATTTTGAATGTAATGCTGAGGTTGTTGCATATATATTTCTTCTTTTAGAATTCCATTTAGGAATGCGTTATTGACATCTGAATGTCTAATACGCAAACTTTTACTTAAAGCAATAGTAAGGACCAGTCTTATTGTAGTGGGTTTTACAACAAGTGAGAAATTTTGATTAAAATCAAACCCATACTCCTGTGTAAAACCCTCAGCCATAAGTCTAGCCTTATATTTGTATATTGAACCATCTGGGTTCTTCTTTAGCATGTATGTCCATTTACAATTAACTATATTCTTGTTGGTTGGAGCATTGACTAATTCCATGGTCTCTTTGTTAATGATAGCATTGAATTCACTATACGTTACTGCTTTCCAGTTTTTATCATTTACTGCCTAATTAAACGATTCTGGTTCACAGTTGATTAATGTGGCACTGAATGTCTTGGGGTTGAAAATTCCACTTTTATTGTAATGTCCCAGATCTTTCGGCCATTTAAATTCGAATATTTAAATTTGTTTATATATTATATTGGATTTTAATCGAATTTATTTATATTAAAGGATTTTTATGAATATTTATTTAAAACCAGAATTTTTATGTTGGGGTCTTAAATCCTATACTATTTGAAATGAAAGATATTGGTTTAGATGAATATGATGATATTATTTTATCGTTAAATTTAGTTGTTCAAAATCCATTTTCGGTCTTATTATTCGATCTTTTACCCAATTCAAGTACAATCATCCCTCTTTATAATCCTTTCAAACACCAAGCAATAAGTTTACAAATTAATTAAGAACAACTTTTTGGTAAAGCTTATGGACTATTAGCTCCTAGCAAATCACGTGGATGGCAACAACAAATATCCTTGTATGGAATTTGTCTAACAATTGGATGGTAACAACAAATCGAAATGGAACTGTAACAACCCGAAAATCTGGGCCAGTTTAAAATTTTTATTTTGGCAATTTTAGTGAATTTTGAATATTTAAAATAGATTATTTTAAATAATATCGACGAGAAATTTATTTTGAATATAATTATAACGTATATATTATATACGCCGTCGTTAGAATATATAATATTTATATATAAATATAAATAGAATTGAAAATGGCGCGGTAGTTCGATAATTCGATTTCAAACTTCAATTGAATATACCGGGTGCAAAACAATCCGGATTTTAGTGAAACCAAAAACATTAGGATCTAATTGATGATATCTTTCCAACGAATCCGGAAAATCGAAATTTCATAGCGGGAATCAAAAGATATGTCCAGTTGAAAATTCTGAATAGTCGCTATAGAATTCAGGCCCTTAAAAGTGGGAATTTTGCAAACGACCTCGGATTTCGGCGAAACCACTTTTGTTGAGTCCGTGATGTAAAGTTATTGCTAGATTTCAAATTTCATAATTTTTCGAATCAATATGTGAGCGTGGCAAAGGAAAACGCGTTTGACCAGTTTTAGTTGATTTTAATCGACTGGAAAATGGCCAATTTTCCAACGGTCTCGGAATTCGACGAAACAAGTTTTGTTAGGACCGTATCGTCAATACGAAGCTAGAAAATATTTTTCTGGAATTTTTCTAGTTAGTATGTGACCCCGGTAATTTGAAATGTACGTTTAAAATTCAATATAATGATTTAAATGTAAATTCAACGGAAGCAGATCGAAACAGTCGAATCAGCCTACGATACATATCCCATTGTGTTCAGAATGGGGGTAGAACGCTAGGGACGACAGGCGGTGGGCCTCGTTTTGAAGTCGAAAATAAAAGTTGCTTTTTGTGGAAAATTAAATAATAATAATAATAAAAACCTTTCTCCCTTTAACCCCTCTGCCCCCCCCCCCCCGATTCAAAACACTTTCAGAATAAAATAAATAAATGGAAAACCCGATACCCACGTCGCCCCCCCCAGATCGCGCCGCCAGTGGCCGAGACTCCCTCCGCCTCAGACCGACCACCAGACCCTCCCCCGGTTCTCTCTCCTCTACATACGACGTGGCCCCAAATCCCTCATCCAAATCCGATCCTTCCAGTCGCCGTGGGCCGCCTCCAACTGCCACCGCTGCTGCCACACACCCACAGCCCACTGACGACGTGAAACCCCCTCTCCGACGATGGTGCAGCAGTCCCCTTCTTCCAAAATTGATATTGTAAGCTCCGAGTTAATTACTATTTTTTTTTATATATACATGAATTGATTACGATTTTTATACCTGAGTAAAAATAGAATTTTTATTTATTTATATAAGTTAGAGCATAGAAATAGGATTTTTATACAAAGGAATTGAAAATAAAAATTTGATTTTTATAGATATGAAAGCATAGATTTTGATAAATATGAAAAGATGAGATTTTTGATTAGAAAAGTTTGGATTTTTAATTTTGAGAAGTTAGGATTTTAATTCGTATAAAGATAGGAATTATATATATGAAAATGGCAAATAAAAATACGATTTTTATTCGATGCAAACTATGATTTATATTCAATGAAAGTTATGATTTTATTCATTGAAAGCAGTGATGTAAAAATTCGATTTTTACATATAAGAAGTAGCGATAAAAATTCGATTTTTACATATATGAAGTAACGATAAAAATATGATTTTTATATATGTAGTGAATACGGGCGATGAAAGTGACAAAAGAAGAAGCGGCGAAGATTTCGGCAAAAGAAGGGTCATGGCAATTGTATTAGCTATCAGTGAGAATTTCTCACTCTTCAATTTATTTTTCTAGTTATATATATATATACTAGGATGCAGACGGTGCTTAGTAGCACCCGACACAATCGTCCACAGACCATGGACTTGGTTGTTTGATTGCAAAAATTAGTTAGATTATTTGATTGAAATTGAATTGTTTGGTGAAATGAATTGATTTGATTGACGTGTGAATGGCGTGGGCCTTCACTAGACCGGGGATAAGGCTAGGCCTTGTCCCGTTTCTAGTATCGTGCCGTTATGCCGCCGAAATTTTCTAAAAAAAGTTAGAAAAATAAAAATATCATTTTATTTAAAGAATGAACTGAATAGAAATTCATATGTTGAAATAAAATATTTTTATCGTTAAAAATATAATTTTTAACGTGAAGTGAATAAGATAAAATATTCATTTACAAACCGGACGGTTTGTTTATGTACACCTATTTGAATGACATTGATTGGGACGATAAATTTTACACATCGCCCAACTGCACAAATAAAATCTGTGTTTGATTGTTTGAAACCCCACACGGGTGTTGGGATGAAATTTGAAGTTCACTCATCCTGATTGATTAAATATGTCGATCGATTGATTGACAGGCTGTTATAAGCGTTAGATATCTATATTTGATGCTTATACAGTGTAGTGCACTTTGGTTGATGGTTGATTATTTTTCAATGCTATTATGTACGTGTGATGTGTGAAAATCCATATGATTAACTTTATATGGTAATTGATTGGGCCTCATTCCAATTTAGAAAATAAAGAATATTATAAAATAAAGGTTCATGTGTTGACAGTACTCATCCGTTGAGATTAGTCATGTGTTGAACGAAATATTTTAATAATAAAATTTACATCTTTAACAACATAAAATAAAGGTTCATGTGTTGACAGTACTCATCCGTTGAGATTAGTCATGTGTTGAACGAAATATTTTAATAATAGAAATATTTGAAATAGAAATATTTGAAAAGGAAATATTTGAAAAGGAAATATTTGAAAAAGAAATATTTGAAATAGAATATTTGAAAATAGAAATATATGAAGCCGTGTTGATTAGATTTACGCCATTTTGACGTGAACGATATTTATATCGATTTTATTCATTTTAAAATGAATATTGAAAAATGATTTCGAAATCGAATATTTTGAAATGAAATTTGAATCGAATTGAAAAGAAAACGAATTCGAATTGTATATATAATATGAATTCGAATTGTATATATAACGAATTTGATTTCAATTGAATATATAACGAATTTGATTTCAATTGAATATATAACGAATTTGATTTGATTAGAAAATGAATTGAATTTGATTTGATTAGAAAACCAATTGAATTTGATTTGATTAGAAAATGAATTGAATTTGATTTGATTAGAAAACCAATTGAATTTGATTTGATTAGAAAATGAATTGAATTTGATTTGATTAGAAAATGAATTGAATTTGATTTGATTAGAAAATGAATTTAATTTGAATTGAATAGGAAAACGAATTCGAAATGAATTGAATTGAAAAGAAAATGAATTCGAATCGAATTAAAATCGATTTGAATTGAAATCAAATAGAAATGAAGGTAAAAAGGATTTATAATAGAAAAATTCAATTTCGATTTGAATTTGAAATAAAGGTTGAAATTGTTTTTGAAACGAATTCCAAACTATTTATAAAATTCGTTTTAAATAGTAATCGACGAAATATATATTATATATATTATATATATAATATAATGGCCTGAATAGAACGCGCCGCGCCGCGGCAGTTCGTGAATTTCGACCATTTATTTCAAACGGACATTACGGGAGATCCGACCGTCGGATTCTCCTGAAACCAGAACCGTTGGGTTCGTATCGAAAAGAGCTTTCTAACGAATATTAGAAATTTGAAATCTAACGGTTGGATTTGGAATTATGTCCAAATCAAATTTGGAAAAGGTCGCTGTAAGTGCAGTTCGATGACCGTTGATGGAAATCGACTGTACGGGCCTTGATAAAATTATTAAAAATAGTAATAATTTGTGTAAAATCATAAGAAATGATTTGAGAAGAATTGGGATGAAAAACTCCATATTTGAAAAGATAAAAATAGATTTTTATCGAAGTAAACTAGTTTTGACCTAGAATTATAATTCTATTTATTTTTAAATAAATAAATTGAATTTGAAAAGGGTTTTAAAAATAACCAGCATTTCCAATGATTGCATTAGAGTGGATTTGAATCGAAATTGTCTTCGGAATATTTCGATGTTGGAATTCGTGATTATACAGATGTTGTTATGGAAATTTGAAAGATATATATTTATATCGTTATTTCCAATACGACATTTGTTAGTCGTAGAATTTGATATTGAATATAAGCTGATATATTTTCTATTCAGAGCCTTGTATTGAATATCAAATGTGATTTGGGTTTGTCGTGAATGGTGTCTTCACTAACACTGTTCTTGAACCCAGTTGAGAAAAGATTAAATCTTTTTATTTAGATTTAATGAAGTGTACCAATTAAATAATATTTAATTGGAATTGAATTGATATTGATTTTTGGGTTTATCGTGGACAGTGTTTTAAATAACACTCGTTCTTTAACCCGATAATTAATGAATGTGATTTTGGGTTTATCGTGAACTGTGTTTTAAATGACACTGATTCTTTAACCCAGTTAAAGATTAAAACTAAGTGGAGTTTTAATGAATCTTTAATTAGATTGAAATGATCGAGAATGGAGTAGCACCAGTTTTGCTCCAGGCGATAGTTAAATCTTTAATTAGATTTGAACGTGAAATGGTAATTGAATTTACCGATGACACCGTGGTGTTAGATATGAAGTATAACCAGTTTTACTTCATGGGATGAATAGGTTGGGATTGGGAAATTAAAACAAATGATTACTTCGGTAAGGTTCGTTAATCCCGACTAGTTGAATCGAAATTCAAAAGAAGATTAGAGAATAAATTTTAATGATTTATCTTTGATAAAATTAATGGGAACCTTTCCCATGAATGTGAAATTTAGAAACTAACTGTCGGTTAGCCAAGCAGAATGGTTTTCTGGATATTGATCTGATGTTGGTTTCGGCCTTCGGGGTTAATATTTGGGAAATTATTCTCTTGATTAATTTACGATTAGTGACTGATGAATTGGAATGAGGCGTATGTTGTGTTTGTGTAACACTTATTTAAAATATACGCGAGTTATTCGGAAAGACCGGGTTTATCCCATTCTGAATAACTGATACGACGATAAGTCGAAGATGAAGACGGTGGTTGAAGACCGGAGGTCTTCACATCGTTTGGATAATTACTGATGATCTTGATTGGGCTGTACACCCAAGAGGAGAGAAACAGTTGGTGATCGTCCAAACGTACTTGGAGATCGATGGATATGCGAGGTACAAGGTGCCTCCGGTTTCGTTCAGACCCAGAACGGACTTGTAAATGGATAGTGTGTCTGACGTTGTATTCCTTTATACTGTATTTGGTGATCTCTGCTAAATATATATCTGTTTGGTGGCAGAGAATTTATTCTCTTTCTATACACCCTTCTCTGAGACGTACGAGCTTAGAGGTTATATATTGGCAGAAATCAGTGGTACAGTATGGACTGACAATGTGGCATGCTGAGTTGCATGGATCAAGACTTTTGTTGAAAAGAAAAGTCTTGAGGTTGATGATCAAAGCACGGCCTTGTGTGGCATAGCTTTGTGTAACGTTGATTCGCGAGTATCACACCCGGTATGAACCAAAAACGGGAGACGGACCTCAGGGAGGACATGCGTTACTTTCTAGTTAGGAGTGGCGTCAGTGCTTGAACTGGCTGACGAGTTTGACTCATGTGGATGTTGCTTATTATTACTTGCTGAAAAGCGAGGCGCCTCATGATATCGGTTTCGGCCGATGCTTCTGGTCGGCTGACGGGCCAGGCTTACGCCCCAAAGGGCGGGGAAACGCATGTTCAGGCATTTTAATCCACATCGGTGGACCGGCCCTGACGATCCAAGGGCCCACCTGAGTCTGGGTCCTGAGGGGCGGACTAGAGCGTCTCGAATCGGTGAGGATCTTGCCCCTGGCCTCGGTTCATACCATAAATGATAACCCAACTTCCAATACGACGTCTTGCGGTTTTGATTGTAAACTTATATATGGCGACATAGTGGTATGGGTCATTCATGCCGCCTATGATTGATACTTATGATTTGAAGTTGTTTTATACACTATACACTTATAATAGTATCAAATGATTTCTTTTAAACGTATCAAGCATTCTTGGCTATTATAAGGTAAAAACCCTATCCCCCGGCTTGCGTTGCATTGTGTGATAGGACCTGGGTCTTATAATAGCTTCATTTTTCTTTATTTAGCATTGCGCTGTTTGTTTTATGCACTGGTATTCTTGGGAGGAAACCCGTTCCGTGTTATACGGCGTGGTCCCTTGATTTACCTAACTTTAAAAATAAAGATTAACTGCTTTAGTTCTCACACCAGTCCCATGACTGACCTGGAGTTTATTGTTTTGACCTAAACTCTGGGTGCCCCTATTTGGACACGGGCAGCTAGTAGTTTTGGTTTTGCAGATTTATATTCACAGGATCCTGGTTTACAGCTGGAACGATATCCGGAAAGCTTTGTATCCGTATATCTACTTCTAGTTGTGTATTGTATTATTTTCCGCTGCTATGTATTTAAATGTAATTTAAATCTCTGATATTTCTGTGTAATATTCATTTATACTCTGTATATTCTTGTAATCTGATGCATTGTTGTGATATACAATGAAATGTTCTTTTGTCTACGTTCTGTTGTGGCTTGTTCTCGAACTATCCGCCGCTTTCCTTTACGGGGAAGTTACGGGTTTTTACAGTTGGTATCAGAGCTTTGGTTTACAAAGCTCAGAGAATAAGGCACATTAGAACCATACGAAAGAATTCATCAGATATTGGATTAGTTATATCCAATTAGAATGACTTGTTAGAGATGGGATCAGTAGTATCCTAGAACGAGTGTGAAGAGTATATTTTTCAAATGAAAACAATTTTGTTTTGAAAATCTAAATCAATTATTCGTATTTGATTATTTATTTGTATTGATTTGGACAGTCCAGTATATAAAGATTTTGCATATACGCCTTGCAAACGTGTATTTGAAGTTTTAATATACTGGATAGATATAGAATTACACTCGATTCGCCCGGAGATGATTTTGATGATGGAGCTCCATCATTAGAATTCATGTTCGAGTGACGAAAGTGGACTTTCTATATATTTCCTATTGACTGGTGTGAGAACCAAAAATTAGATAGGGCCTATTGTTGTGATTTGGCATCAAAAACATGATCTTTGTATATGTATCAAAGTTATGAATTGGAAACTCTAATCCACTAATTGATTGATGTTTGTGTTGTTTGATTATTGGTTGATTAATTAAAATTTAAACCATTTAGCCAAATTGTATCAAATATTGAATTGTATTGAAAATTGGTCGCATTTGCTCGCATACATGTACTTACATTGAACAGGTCATAGCAAGGAGGCTAGAGCAGAGAATAAAATTTGTTTGCCAGACAAATAGGTACATGTTTACTACATAATTTACTGTTTTGTTTGGGTGATGATGATTTTATGAGCCTATTGGCTAGCCGCTTGGCTTTTTCTTTTTCTTTTTGAGATCAGAAGGCCTATATGGCAATTTCGGGATTTTCCCGTGGCTCCCGGTGCAGGGGAGGTTATGGCGAAATTTTTCAAAAATTTAGGGTGTTAGCCAAATTTTTGAAAATTTGAAAATTCTCAGAAACTGAAAAGTTGGAGAAGGAAAGCCAGATCGAACGTAGAGTTGATTAATCAAACCACTTTCGAATTTGTTCCTTTTCGGGGACGAAAAGTTTTAAGTGGGGGAGATTGTAACAACCCGAAAATCTAGGCCAGTTTAAAATTTTTATTTTGGCAATTTTAGTGAATTTTGAATATTTAAAATAGATTATTTTAAATAATATCGACGAGAAATTTATATTGAATATAATTATAACGTATATATTATATACGCCGTTGTTAGAATATATAATATTTATATATAAATATAAATAGAATTGAAAATGGCGCGGTAGTTCGATAATTCGATTTCAAACTTCAATTGAATGTACCGGGTGCAAAACAATCCGGATTTTAGTGAAACCAAAAACATTAGGATCTAATTGATGATATCTTTCCAACGAATCCGAAAAATCGAAATTTCATAGCGGGAATCAAAAGATATGTCCAGTTGAAAATTCTGAATAGTCGCTATAGAATTCAGGCCCTTAAAAATGGGAATTTTGCAAACGATCTCGGATTTCAGCGAAACCACTTTTGTTGAGTCCGTGATGTAAAGTTATTGCTAGATTTCAAATTTCATAATTTTTTGAATCAATATGTGAGCGTGGCAAAGGAAAACGCGTTTGACCAGTTTTAGTTGATTCTAATCGACTGGAAAATGGCCAATTTTCCAACGGTCTCGGAATTCGACGAAACAAGTTTTGTTAGGACCGTATCGTCAATACGAAGCTAGAAAATATTTTTCTGGAATTTTTCTAGTTAGTATGTGACCCCGGTAATTTGAAATGTACGTTTAAAATTCAATATAATGATTTAAATGTAAATTCAACGGAAGCAGATCGAAACAGTCGAATCAGCCTACGATACATATCCCATTGTGTTCAGAATGGGGGTAGAACGCTAGGGACGACAGGCGGTGGGCCTCGTTTTGAAGTCAAAAATAAAAGTTGCTTTTTGTGGAAAATTAAATAATAATAATAAAAAAAAACCTTTCTCCCTTTAACCCCTCTGCCCCCCACCCCCCCCCCCCCCCGATTCAAAACACTTTCAGAATAAAAAAAATAAATGGAAAACCCGATACCCACGTCGCCCCCCCCCCCCCCCAGATCGCGCCGCCAGTGGCCGAGACTCCCTCCGCCTCAGACCGACCACCAGACCCTCCCCCGGTTCTCTCTCCTCTACATACGACGTGGCCCCAAATCCCTCATCCAAATCCGATCCTTCCAGTCGCCGTGGGCCGCCTCCAACTGCCACCGCTGCTGCCACACACCCACAGCCCACTGACGACGTGAAACCCCCTCTCCGACGATGGTGCAGCAGTCCCCTTCTTCCAAAATTGATATTGTAAGCTCCGAGTTAATTACTATATTTTTTTTATATATACATGAATTGATTACGATTTTTATACCTGAGTAAAAATAGAATTTTTATTTATTTATATAAGTTAGAGCATAGAAATAGGATTTTTATACAAAGGAATTGAAAATAAAAATTTGATTTTTATAGATATGAAAGCATAGATTTTGATAAATATGAAAAGATGAGATTTTTGATTAGAAAAGTTTGGATTTTTAATTTTGAGAAGTTAGGATTTTAATTCGTATAAAGATAGGAATTATATATATGAAAATGGCAAATAAAAATACGATTTTTATTCGATGCAAACTATGATTTATATTCAATGAAAGTTATGATTTTATTCACTGAAAGCAGTGATGTAAAAATTCGATTTTTACATATAAGAAGTAGCGATAAAAATTCGATTTTTACATATATGAAGTAACGATAAAAATATGATTTTTATATATGTAGTGAATACGGGCGATGAAAGTGACAAAAGATGAAGCGGCGAAGATTTCGGCAAAAGAAGGGTCATGGCAATTGGATTAGCTATCAGTGAGAATTTCTCACTCTTCAATTTATTTTTCTAGTTATATATATATACTAGGATGCAGACGGTGCTTAGTAGCACCCGACACAATCGTCCACAGACCATGGACTTGGTTGTTTGATTGCAAAAATTAGTTAGATTATTTGATTGAAATTGAATTGTTTGGTGAAATGAATTGATTTGATTGATGTGTGAATGGCGTGGGCCTTCACTAGACGGGGATAAGGCTAGGCCTTGTCCCGTTTCTAGTATCGTGCCGTTATGCCGCCGAAATTTTCTAAAAAAAGTTAGAAAAATAAAAATATCATTTTATTTAAAGAATGAACTGAATAGAAATTCATATGTTGAAATAAAATGTTTTTATCGTTAAAAATATAATTTTTAACGTGAAGTGAATAAGATAAAATATTCATTTACAAACCGGACGGTTTGTTTATGTACACCTATTTGAATGACATTGATTGGGACGATAAATTTTACACATCGCCCAACTGCACAAATAAAATCTGTGTTTGATTGTTTGAAACCCCACACGGGTGTTGGGATGAAATTTGAAGTTCACTCATCCTGATTGATTAAATATGTCGATCGATTGATTGACAGGCTGTTATAAGCGTTAGATATCTATATTTGATGCTTATACAGTGTAGTGCACTTTGGTTGATGGTTGATTATTTTTCAATGCTATTATGTACGTGTGATGTGTGAGAATCCATATGATTAACTTTATATGGTAATTGATTGGGCCTCATTCCAATTTAGAAAATAAAGAATATTATAAAATAAAGGTTCATGTGTTGACAGTACTCATCCGTTGAGATTAGTCATGTGTTGAATGAAATATTTTAATAATAAAATTTACATCTTTAACAATATAAAATAAAGGTTCATGTGTTGACAGTACTCATCCGTTGAGATTAGTCATGTGTTGAACGAAATATTTTAATAATAGAAATATTTGAAATAGAAATATTTGAAAAGGAAATATTTGAAAAGGAAATATTTGAAAAAGAAATATTTGAAATAGAATATTTGAAAATAGAAATATATGAAGCCGTGTTGATTAGATTGACGCCATTTTGACGTGAACAATATTTATATCGATTTTATTCATTTTAAAATGAATATTGAAAAATGATTTCGAAATCGAATATTTTGAAATGAAATTTGAATCGAATTGAAAAGAAAACGAATTCGAATTGTATATATAATATGAATTCGAATTGTATATATAACGAATTTGATTTCAATTGAATATATAACGAATTTGATTTCAATTGAATATATAATGAATTTGATTTGATTAGAAAATGAATTGAATTTGATTTGATTAGAAAACCAATTGAATTTGATTTGATTAGAAAATGAATTGAATTTGATTTGATTAGAAAACCAATTGAATTTGATTTGATAAGAAAATGAATTGAATTTGATTTGATTAGAAAATGAATTGAATTTGATTTGATTAGAAAATGAATTGAATTTGAATTGAATAGGAAAATGAATTCGAATTGAATTGAATTGAAAAGAAAATGAATTCGAATCGAATTAAAATCGATTTGAATTGAAATCAAATAGAAATGAAGGTAAAAAGGATTTATAATAGAAAAATTCAATTTCGATTTGAATTTGAAATAAAGGTTGAAATCGTCTTTGAAACGAATTCAAAACTATTTATAAAATTCGTTTTAAATAGTAATCGACGAAATATATATTATATATATATATAATATAATGGCCTGAATAGAACGCGCCGCGCCGCGGCAGTTCGTGAATTTCGACCATTTATTTCAAACGGACATTACGGGAGATCCGACCGTCGGATTCTCCTGAAACCGGAACCGTTTGGTTCGTATCGAAAAGAGCTTTCTAACGAATATTAGAAATTTGAAATCTAACGGTTGGATTTGGAATTATGTCCAAATCAAATTTGGAAAAGGTCGCTGTAAGTGCAGTTCGATGACCATTGATGGAAATCGACTGTACGGGCCTTGATAAAATTATTAAAAATAGTAATAATTTGTGTAAAATCATAAGAAATGATTTGAGAAGAATTGGGATGAAAAACTCCATATTTGAAAAGATAAAAATAGATTTTTATCGAAGTAAACTAGTTTTGACCTAGAATTATAATTCTATTTATTTTTAAATAAATAAATTGAATTTGAAAAGGGTTTTAAAAATAACCAGCATTTCCAATGATTGCATTAGAGTGGATTTGAATCGAAATTGTCTTCGGAATATTTCGATGTTGGAATTCGTGATTATACAGATGTTGTTATGGAAATTTGAAAGATATATATTTATATCGTTATTTCCAATACGACATTTGTTAGTCGTAGAATTTGATATTGAATATCAGCCGATATATTTTCTATTCAGAGCCTTCTATTGAATATCAAATGTGATTTGGGTTTGTCGTGAATGGTGTCTTCACTAACACTGTTCTTGAACCCAGTTGAGAAAAGATTAAATCTTTTTATTTAGATTTAATGAAGTGTACCAATTAAATAATATTTAATTGGAATTGAATTGATATTGATTTTTGGGTTTATCGTGGACAGTGTTTTAAATAACACTCGTTCTTTAACCCAATAATTAATGAATGTGATTTTGGGTTTATCGTGAACTGTGTTTTAAATGACACTGATTCTTTAACCCAGTTAAAGATTAAAACTAAGTGGAGTTTTAATGAATCTTTAATTAGATTGAAATGATCGAGAATGGAGTAGCACCAGTTTTGCTCCAGGTGATAGTTAAATCTTTAAATAGATTTGAACGTGAAATGGTAATTGAATTTACCGATGACACCGTGGTGTTAGATATGAAGTATAACCAGTTTTACTTCATGGGATGAATAGGTTGGGATTGGGAAATTAAAACAAATGATTACTTCGGTAAGGTTCGTTAATCCCGACTAGTTGAATCGAAATTCAAAAGAAGATTAGAGAATAAATTTTAATGATTTATCTTTGATAAAATTAATGGGAACCTTTCCCATGAATGTGAAATTTAGAAACTAACTGTCGGTTAGCCAAGCAGAATGGTTTTCTGGATATTGATCTGATGTTGGTTTCGGCCTTCGGGGTTAATATTTGGGAAATTATTCTCTTGATTAATTTACGATTAGTGACTGATGAATTCGAATGAGGCGTATGTTGTGTTTGTGTAACACTTATTTAAAATATACGCGAGTTATTCGAAAAGACCGGGTTTATCCCATTCTGAATAACTGATACGACGATAAGTCGAAGATGAAGACGGTGGTTGAAGACCGGAGGTCTTCACAACGTTTGGATAATTACTGATGATCTTGATTGGGCTGTACACCCAAGAGGAGAGAAACAGTTGGTGATCGTCCAAACGTACTTGGAGATCGATGGATATGCGAGGTACAAGGTGCCTCCGGTTTCGTTCAGACCCAGAACGGACTTGTAAATGGATAGTGTGTCTGACGTTGTATTCCTTTATACTGTATTTGGTGATCTCTGCTAAATATATATCTGTTTGGTGGCAGAGAATTAATTCTCTTGCTATACACCCTTCTCTGAGACGTATGAGCTTAGAGGTTATATATTGGCAGAAATCAGTGGTACAGTATGGACTGACAATGTGGCATGCTGAGTTGCATGGATCAAGACTTTTGTTGAAAAGCAAAGTCTTGAGGTTGATGATCAAAGCACGGCCTTGTGTGGCGTAGCTTTGTGTAACGTTGATTCGCGAGTATCACACCCGGTATGAACCAAAAACGGGAGACGGACCTCAGGGAGGACATGCGTTTCTTTCTAGTTAGGAGTGGCGTCAGTGCTTGAACTGGCTGACGAGTTTGACTCATGTGGATGTTGCTTATTATTACTTGCTGAAAAGCGAGGCGCCTCGTGATATCGGTTTCGGCCGATGCTTCTGGTCGGCTGACGGGCCAGGCTTACGCCCCAAAGGGCGGGGAAACGCATGTTCAGGCATTTTAATCCACATCGGTGGACCGGCCCTGACGATCCAAGGGCCCACCTGAGTCTGGGTCCTGAGGGGCGGACTAGAGCGTCTCGAATCGGTGAGGATCTTGCCCCTAGCCTCGGTTCATACCATAAATGATAACCCAACTTCCAATACGACATCTTGCGGTTTTGATTGTAAACTTATATATGGCGACATAGTGGTATGGGTCATTCATGCCGCCTATGATTGATACTTATGATTTGAAGCTGTTTTATACACTATACACTTATAATAGTATCAAATGATTTCTTTTAAACGTATCAAGCATTCTTGGCTATTATAAGGTAAAAACCCTATCCCCTGGCTTGCGTTGCATTGTGTGATAGGACCTGGGTCTTATAATAGCTTCATTTTTCTTTATTTAGCATTGCGCTGTTTGTTTTATGCACTGGTATTCTTGGGAGGAAACCCGTTCCGTGTTATACGGCGTGGTCCCTTGATTTACCTAACTTTAAAAATAAAGATTAACTGCTTTAGTTCTCACACCAGTCCCATGACTGACCTGGAGTTTATTGTTTTGACCTAAACTCTGGGTGCCCCTATTTGGACACGGGCAGCTAGTAGTTTTGGTTTTGCAGATTTATATTCACAGGATCCTGGTTTACAGCTGGAACGATATCCGGAAAGCTTTGTATCCGTATATCTACTTCTAGTTGTGTATTGTATTATTTTCCGCTGCTATGTATTTAAATGTAATTTAAATCTCTGATATTTCTGTGTAATATTCATTTATACTCTGTATATTCTTGTAATCTGATGCATTGTTGTGATATACAATGAAATGTTCTTTTGTCTACGTTCTGTTGTGGCTTGTTCTCGAACTATCCGCCGCTTTCCTTTACGGGGAAGTTACGGGTTTTTACAGTTGGTATCAGAGCTTTGGTTTACAAAGCTCAGAGAATAAGGCACATTAGAACCATACGAAAGAATTCATCAGATATTGGATTAGTTATATCCAATTAGAATGACTTGTTAGAGATGGGATCAGTAGTATCCTAGAACGAGTGTGAAGAGTATATTTTTCAAATGAAAACAATTTTGTTTTGAAAATCTAAATCAATTATTCGTATTTGATTATTTATTTGTATTGATTTGGACAGTCCAGTATATAAAGATTTTGCATATACGCCTTGCAAACATGTATTTGAAGTTTTAATATACTGGATAGATATAGAATTACACTCGAATCGCCCGGAGATGATTTTGATGATGGAGCTCCATCATTAGAATTCATGTTCGAGTGACGAAAGTGGACTTTCTATATATTTCCTATTGACTGGTGTGAGAACCAAAAATTAGATAGGGCCTATTGTTGTGATTTGGCATCAAAAACATGATCTTTGTATATGTATCAAAGTTATGAATTGGAAACTCTAATCCACTAATTGATTGATGTTTGTGTTGTTTGATTATTGGTTGATTAATTAAAATTTAAACCATTTAGCCATGTTGTATCAAATATTGAATTGTATTGAAAATTGGTCGCATTTGCTCGCATACATGTACTTACATTGAACAGGTCATAGCAAGGAGGCTAGAGCAGAGAATAAAATTTGTTTGCCCGACAAATAGGTACATGTTTACTACATAATTTACTGTTTTGTTTGGGTGATGATGATTTTATGAGCCTATTGGCTAGCCGCTTGGCTTTTTCTTTTTCTTTTTGAGATCAGAAGGCCTATATGGTAATTTCGGGATTTTCCCGTGGCTCCCGGTGCAGGGGAGGTTATGGCGAAATTTTTCAAAAATTTAGGGTGTTAGCCAAATTTTTGAAAATTTGAAAATTCTCAGAAACTGAAAAGTTGGAGAAGGAAAGCCAGATCGAACGTAGAGTTGATTAATCAAACCACTTTCGACTTTGTTCCTTTTCGGGGACGAAAAGTTTTAAGTGGGGGAGATTGTAACAACCCGAAAATCTAGGCCAGTTTAAATTTTTTATTTTTGCAATTTTAGTGAATTTTGAATATTTAAAATAGATTATTTTAAATAATATCGACGAGAAATTTATTTTGAATATAATTATAACGTATATATTATATACGCCGTCGTTAGAATATATAATATTTATATATAAATATAAATAGAATTGAAAATGGCGCGGTAGTTCGATAATTCGATTTCAAACTTCAATTAAATGTACCGGGTGCAAAACAATCCGGATTTTAGTGAAACCAAAAACATTAGGATCTAATTGATGATATCTTTCCAACGAATCCGAAAAATCGAAATTTCATAGCGGGAATCAAAAGATATGTCCAGTTGAAAATTCTGAATAGTCGCTATAGAATTCAGGCCCTTAAAAATGGGAATTTTGCAAACGATCTCAGATTTCAGCGAAACCACTTTTGTTGAGTCCGTGATGTAAAGTTATTGCTAGATTTCAAATTTCATAATTTTTCGAATCAATATGTGAGCGTGGCAAAGGAAAACGCGTTTGACCAGTTTTAGTTGATTTTAATCGACTGGAAAATGGCCAATTTTCCAATGGTCTCGGAATTCGACGAAACAAGTTTTGTTAGGACCGTATCGTCAATACGAAGCTAGAAAATATTTTTTTGGAATTTTTCTAGTTAGTATGTGACCCCGGTAATTTGAAATGTACGTTTAAAATTCAATATAATGATTTAAATGTAAATTCAACGGAAGCAGATCGAAACAGTCGAATCAGCCTACGATACATATCCCATTGTGTTCAGAATGGGGGTAGAACGCTAGGGACGACAGGCGGTGGGCCTCGTTTTGAAGTCGAAAATAAAAGTTGCTTTTTGTGGAAAATTAAATAATAAAAAAAACCCTTTCCCCCTTTAACCCCTCTGCCCCCCCTCCCCCCCCCCCGATTCAAAACACTTTCAGAATAAAAAAAAATGGAAAACCCGATACCCACGTCGCCCCCCCAGATCGCGCCGCCAGTGGCCGAGACTCCCTCCGCCTCAGACCGACCACCAGACCCTCCCCCGGTTCTCTCTCCTCTACATACGACGTGGCCCCAAATCCCTCATCCAAATCCGATCCTTCCAGTCGCCGTGGGCCGCCTCCAACAGCCACCGCTGCTGCCACACACCCACAGCCCACTGACGACGTGAAACCCCCTCTCCGACGATGGTGCAGCAGTCCCCTTCTTCCAAAATTGATATTGTAAGCTCCGAGTTAATTACTATATTTTTTTTATATATACATGAATTGATTACGATTTTTATACCTGAGTAAAAATAGAATTTTTATTTATTTATATAAGTTAGAGCATAGAAATAAGATTTTTATACAAAGGAATTGAAAATAAAAATTTGATTTTTATAGATATGAAAGCATAGATTTTGATAAATATGAAAAGATGAGATTTTTGATTAGAAAAGTTTGGATTTTTAATTTTGAGAAGTTAGGATTTTAATTCGTATAAAGATAGGAATTATATATATGAAAATGGCAAATAAAAATACGATTTTTATTCGATGCAAACTATGATTTATATTCAATGAAAGTTATGATTTTATTCATTGAAAGCAGTGATGTAAAAAATCGATTTTTACATATAAGAAGTAGCGATAAAAATTCGACTTTTACATATATGAAGTAACGATAAAAATATGATTTTTATATATGTAGTGAATACGGGCGATGAAAGTGACAAAAGAAGAAGCGGCGAAGATTTCGGCAAAAGAAGGGTCATGGCAATTGGATTAGCTATCAGTGAGAATTTCTCACTCTTCAATTTATTTTTCTAGTTATATTTATATACTAGGATGCAGACGGTGCTTAGTAGCACCCGACACAATCGTCCACAGACCATGGACTTGGTTGTTTGATTGCAAAAATTAGTTAGATTATTTGATTGAAATTGAATTTTTTGGTGAAATGAATTGATTTGATTGATGTGTGAATGGCGTGGGCCTTCACTAGACCGGGGATAAGGCTAGGCCTTGTCCCGTTTCTAGTATCGTGCCGTTATGCCGCCGAAATTTTCTAAAAAAAGTTAGAAAAATAAAAATATCATTTTATTTAAAGAATGAACTGAATAGAAATTCATATGTTGAAATAAAATGTTTTTATCGTTAAAAATATAATTTTTAACGTGAAGTGAATAAGATAAAATATTCATTTACAAACCGGACGGTTTGTTTATGTACACCTATTTGAATGACATTGATTGGGACGATAAATTTTACACATCGCCTAACTGCACAAATAAAATCTGTGTTTGATTGTTTGAAACCCCACACGGGTGTTGGGATGAAATTTGAAGTTCACTCATCCTGATTGATTAAATATGTCGATCGATTGATTGACAGGCTGTTATAAGCGTTAGATATCTATATTTGATGCTTACACAGTGTAGTGCACTTTGGTTGATGGTTGATTATTTTTCAATGCTATTATGTACGTGTGATGTGTGAAAATCCATATGATTAACTTTATATGGTAATTGATTGGGCCTCATTCCAATTTAGAAAATAAAGAATATTATAAAATAAAGGTTCATGTGTTGACAGTACTCATCCGTTGAGATTAGTCATGTGTTGAACGAAATATTTTAATAATAAAATTTACATCTTTAACAATATAAAATAAAGGTTCATGTGTTGACAGTACTCATCCGTTGAGATTAGTCATGTGTGGAACGAAATATTTTAATAATAGAAATATTTGAAAAGGAAATATTTGAAAAGGAAATATTTGAAAAAGAAATATTTGAAATAGAATATTTGAAAATAGAAATATATGAAGCCGTGTTGATTAGATTGACGCCATTTTGACGTGAACGATATTTATATCGATTTTATTCATTTTAAAATGAATATTGAAAAATGATTTCGAAATCGAATATTTTGAAATGAAATTTGAATCTAATTGAAAAGAAAACGATTTCGAATTGTATATATAATATGAATTCGAATTGTATATATAACGAATTTGATTTCAATTGAATATATAACGAATTTGATTTCAATTGAATATATAACGAATTTGATTTGATTAGAAAATGAATTGAATTTGATTTGATTAGAAAACCAATTGAATTTGATTTGATTAGAAAATGAATTGAATTTGATTTGATTAGAAAACCAATTGAATTTGATTTGATAAGAAAATGAACTGAATTTGATTTGATTAGAAAATGAATTGAATTTGATTTGATTAGAAAATGAATTGAATTTGAATTGAATAGGAAAACGAATTCGAATTGAATTGAATTGAAAAGAAAATGAATTCGAATCGAATTAAAATCGATTTGAATTGAAATCAAATAGAAATGAAGGTAAAAAGGATTTATAATAGAAAAATTCAATTTCGATTTGAATTTGAAATAAAGGTTGAAATCGTTTTTGAAACGAATTCAAAACTATTTATAAAATTCGTTTTAAATAGTAATCGACGAAATATATATTATATATATATAATATAATGGCCTGAATAGAACGCGCCGCGCCGCGGCAGTTCGTGAATTTCGACCATTTATTTCAAACGGACATTACGGGAGATCCGACCGTCGGATTCTCCTGAAACCGGAACCGTTGGGTTCGTATCGAAAAGAGCTTTCTAACGAATATTAGAAATTTGAAATCTAACGGTTGGATTTGGAATTATGTCCAAATCAAATTTGGAAAAGGTCGTTGTAAGTGCAGTTCGATGACCATTGATGGAAATCGACTGTACGGGCCTTGATAAAATTATTAAAAATAGTAATAATTTGTGTAAAATCATAAGAAATGATTTGAGAAGAATTGGGATGAAAAACTCCATATTTGAAAAGATAAAAATAGATTTTTATCGAAGTAAACTAGTTTTGACCTAGAATTATAATTCTATTTATTTTTAAATAAATAAATTGAATTTGAAAAGGGTTTTAAAAATAACCAGCATTTCCAATGATTGCATTAGAGTGGATTTGAATCGAAATTGTCTTCGGAATATTTCGATGTTGGAATTCGTGATTATACAGATGTTGTTATGGAAATTTGAAAGATATATATTTATATCGTTATTTCCAATACAACATTTGTTAGTCGTAGAATTTGATATTGAATATAAGCCGATATATTTTCTATTCAGAGCCTTGTATTGAATATCAAATGTGATTTGGGTTTGTCGTGAATGGTGTCTTCACTAACACTGTTCTTGAACCCAGTTGAGAAAAGATTAAATCTTTTTATTTAGATTTAATGAAGTGTACCAATTAAATAATATTTAATTGGAATTGAATTGATATTGATTTTTGGGTTTATCGTGGACAGTGTTTTAAATAACACTCGTTCTTTAACCCGATAATTAATGAATGTGATTTTGGGTTTATCGTGAACTGTGTTTTAAATGACACTGATTCTTTAACCCAGTTAAAGATTAAAACTAAGTGGAGTTTTAATGAATCTTTAATTAGATTGAAATGATCGAGAATGGAGTAGCACCAGTTTTGCTCCAGGCGATAGTTAAATCTTTAAATAGATTTGAACGTGAAATGGTAATTGAATTTACCGATGACACCGTGGTGTTAGATATGAAGTATAACCAGTTTTACTTCATGGGATGAATAGGTTGGGATTGGGAAATTAAAACAAATGATTACTTCGGTAAGGTTCGTTAATCCCGACTAGTTGAATCGAAATTCAAAAGAAGATTAGAGAATAAATTTTAATGATTTATCTTTGATAAAATTAATGGGAACCTTTCCCATGAATGTGAAATTTAGAAACTAACTGTCGGTTAGCCAAGCAGAATGGTTTTCTGGATATTGATCTGATGTTGGTTTCGGCCTTCGGGGTTAATATTTGGGAAATTATTCTCTTGATTAATTTACGATTAGTGACTGATGAATTGGAATGAGGCGTATGTTGTGTTTGTGTAACACTTATTTAAAATATACGCGAGTTATTCGGAAAGACCGGGTTTATCCCATTCTGAATAACTGATACGACGATAAGTCGAAGATGAAGATGGTGGTTGAAGACCGGAGGTCTTCACATCGTTTGGATAATTACTGATGATCTTGATTGGGCTGTACACCCAAGAGGAGAGAAACAGTTGGTGATCGTCCAAACGTACTTGGAGATCGATGGATATGCGAGGTACAAGGTGCCTCCGGTTTCGTTCAGACCCAGAACGGACTTGTAAATGGATAGTGTGTCTGACGTTGTATTCCTTTATACTGTATTTGGTGATCTCTGCTAAATATATATCTGTTTGGTGGCAGAGAATTTATTCTCTTGCTATACACCCTTCTCTGAGACGTACGAGCTTAGAGGTTATATATTGGCAGAAATCAGTGGTACAGTATGGACTGACAATGTGGCATGCTGAGTTGCATGGATCAAGACTTTTGTTGAAAAGCAAAGTCTTGAGGTTGATGATCAAAGCACGGCCTTGTGTGGCGTAGCTTTGTGTAACGTTGATTCGCGAGTATCACACCCGGTATGAACCAAAAACGGGAGACGGACCTCAGGGAGGACATGCGTTTCTTTCTAGTTAGGAGTGGCGTCAGTGCTTGAACTGGCTGACGAGTTTGACTCATGTGGATGTTGCTTATTATTACTTGCTGAAAAGCGAGGCGCCTCGTGATATCGGTTTCGGCCGATGCTTCTGGTCGGCTGACGGGCCAGGCGTACGCCCCAAAGGGCGGGGAAACGCATGTTCAGGCATTTTAATCCACATCGGTGGACCGGCCCTGACGATCCAAGGGCCCACCTGAGTCTGGGTCCTGAGGGGCGGACTAGAGCGTCTCGAATCGGTGAGGATCTTGCCCCTAGCCTCGGTTCATACCATAAATGATAACCCAACTTCCAATACGACGTCTTGCGGTTTTGATTGTAAACTTATATATGGCGACATAGTGGTATGGGTCATTCATGCCGCCTATGATTGATACTTATGATTTGAAGTTGTTTTATACACTATACACTTATAATAGTATCAAATGATTTCTTTTAAACGTATCAAGCATTCTTGGCTATTATAAGGTAAAAACCCTATCCCCCGGCTTGCGTTGCATTGTGTGATAGGACCTGGGTCTTATAATAGCTTCATTTTTCTTTATTTAGCATTGCGCTGTTTGTTTTATGCACTGGTATTCTTGGGAGGAAACCCGTTCCGTGTTATACGGCGTGGTCCCTTGATTTACCTAACTTTAAAAATAAAGATTAACTGCTTTAGTTCTCACACCAGTCCCATGACTGACCTGGAGTTTATTGTTTTGACCTAAACTCTGGGTGCCCCTATTTGGACACGGGCAGCTAGTAGTTTTGGTTTTGCAGATTTATATTCACAGGATCCTGGTTTACAGCTGGAACGATATCCGGAAAGCTTTGTATCCGTATATCTACTTCTAGTTGTGTATTGTATTATTTTCCGCTGCTATGTATTTAAATGTAATTTAAATCTCTGATATTTCTGTGTAATATTCATTTATACTCTGTATATTCTTGTAATCTGATGCATTGTTGTGATATACAATGAAATGTTCTTTTGTCTACGTTCTGTTGTGGCTTGTTCTCGAACTATCCGCCGCTTTCCTTTACGGGGAAGTTACGGGTTTTTACAGTTGGTATCAGAGCTTTGGTTTACAAAGCTCAGAGAATAAGGCACATTAGAACCATACGAAAGAATTCATCAGATATTGGATTAGTTATATCCAATTAGAATGACTTGTTAGAGATGGGATCAGTAGTATCCTAGAACGAGTGTGAAGAGTATATTTTTCAAATGAAAACAATTTTGTTTTGAAAATCTAAATCAATTATTCGTATTTGATTATTTATTTGTATTGATTTGGACAGTCCAGTATATAAAGATTTTGCATATACGCCTTGCAAACGTGTATTTGAAGTTTTAATATACTGGATAGATATAGAATTACACTCGAATCGCCCGGAGATGATTTTGATGATGGAGCTCCATCATTAGAATTCATGTTCGAGTGACGAAAGTGGACTTTCTATATATTTTCTATTGACTGGTGTGAGAACCAAAAATTAGATAGGGCCTATTGTTGTGATTTGGCATCAAAAACATGATCTTTGTATATGTATCAAAGTTATGAATTGGAAACTCTAATCCACTAATTGATTGATGTTTGTGTTGTTTGATTATTGGTTGATTAATTAAAATTTAAACCATTTAGCCAAATTGTATCAAATATTGAATTGTATTGAAAATTGGTCGCATTTGCTCGCATACATGTACTTACATTGAACAGGTCATAGCAAGGAGGCTAGAGCAGAGAATAAAATTTGTTTGCCCGACAAATAGGTACATGTTTACTACATAATCTACTGTTTTGTTTGGGTGATGATGATTTTATGAGCCTATTGGCTAGCCGCTTGGCTTTTTCTTTTTCTTTTTGAGATCAGAAGGCCTATATGGCAATTTCGGGATTTTCCCGTGGCTCCCGGTGCAGGGGAGGTTATGGCGAAATTTTTCAAAAATTTAGGGTGTTAGCCAAATTTTTGAAAATTTGAAAATTCTCAGAAACTGAAAAGTTGGAGAAGGAAAGCCAGATCGAACGTAGAGTTGATTAATCAAACCACTTTCGACTTTGTTCCTTTTCGGGGACGAAAAGTTTTAAGTGGGGGAGATTGTAACCACCCGAAAATCTAGGCCAGTTTAAAATTTTTATTTTGGCAATTTTAGTGAATTTTGAATATTTAAAATAGATTATTTTAAATAATATCGACGAGAAATTTATTTTGAATATAATTATAACGTATATATTATATACGCCGTCGTTAGAATATATAATATTTATACATAAATATAAATAGAATTGAAAATGGCGCGGTAGTTCGATAATTCGATTTCAAACTTCAATTGAATGTACCGGGTGCAAAACAATCAGGATTTTAGTGAAACCAAAAACATTAGGATCTAATTGATGATATCTTTCCAACGAATCCGAAAAATCGAAATTTCATAGCGGGAATCAAAAGATATGTCCAGTTGAAAATTCTGAATAGTCGCTATAGAATTCAGGCCCTTAAAAATGGGAATTTTGCAAACGATCTCGGATTTCAGCGAAACCACTTTTGTTGAGTCCGTGATGTAAAGTTATTGCTAGATTTCAAATTTCATAATTTTTCGAATCAATATGTGAGCGTGGCAAAGGAAAACGCGTTTGACCAGTTTTAGTTGATTTTAATCGACTGGAAAATGGCCAATTTTCCAACGGTCTCGGAATTCGACGAAACAAGTTTTTTTAGGACCGTATCGTCAATACGAAGCTAGAAAATATTTTTCTGGAATTTTTCTAGTTAGTATGTGACCCCGGTAATTTGAAATGTACGTTTAAAATTCAATATAATGATTTAAATGTAAATTCAACGGAAGCAGATCGAAACAGTCGAATCAGCCTACGATACATATCCCATTGTGTTCAGAATGGGGGTAGAACGCTAGGGACGACAGGCGGTGGGCCTCGTTTTGAAGTCGAAAATAAAAGTTGCTTTTTGTGGAAAATTAAATAATAATAATAAAAAAAACCCTTTCTCCCTTTAACCCCTCTGCCCCCCCCCCCCGATTCAAAACACTTTCAGAATAAAAAAAAAAAATGGAAAACCCGATACCCACGTCGCCCCCCCCCCCCCCCCAGATCGCGCCGCCAGTGGCCGAGACTCCCTCCGCCTCAGACCGACCACCAGACCCTCCCCCGATTCTCTCTCCTCTACATACGACGTGGCCCCAAATCCCTCATCCAAATCCGATCCTTCCAGTCGCTGTGGGCCGCCTCCAACTGCCACCGCTGCTGCCACACACCCATAGCCCACTGACGACGTGAAACCCCCTCTCCGACGATGGTGCAGCAGTCCCCTTCTTCCAAAATTGATATTGTAAGCTCCGAGTTAATTACTATATTTTTTTTTATATATACATGAATTGATTACGATTTTTATACCTGAGTAAAAATAGAATTTTTATTTATTTATATAAGTTAGAGCATAGAAATAGGATTTTTATACAAAGGAATTGAAAATAAAAATTTGATTTTTATAGATATGAAAGCATAGATTTTGATAAATATGAAAAGATGAGATTTTTGATTAGAAAAGTTTGGATTTTTAATTTTGAGAAGTTAGGATTTTAATTCGTATAAAGATAGGAATTATATATATGAAAATGGCAAATAAAAATACGATTTTTATTCGATGCAAACCATGATTTATATTCAATGAAAGTTATGATTTTATTCATTGAAAGCAGTGATGTAAAAATTCGATTTTTACATATAAGAAGTAGCGATAAAAATTCGATTTTTACATATATGAAGTAACGATAAAAATATGATTTTTATATATGTAGTGAATACGGGCGATGAAAGTGACAAAAGAAGAAGCGGCGAAGATTTCGGCAAAAGAAGGGTCATGGCAATTGGATTAGCTATCAGTGAGAATTTCTCACTCTTCAATTTATTTTTCTAGTTATATATATATACTAGGATGCAGACGGTGCTTAGTAGCACCCGACACAATCGTCCACAGACCATGGACTTGGTTGTTTGATTGCAAAAATTAGTTATATTATTTGATTGAAATTGAATTGTTTGGTGAAATGAATTGATTTGATTGATGTGTGAATGGCGTGGGCCTTCACTAGACCGGGGATAAGGCTAGGCCTTGTCCCGTTTCTAGTATCGTGCCGTTATGCCGCCGAAATTTTCTAAAAAAAGTTAGAAAAATAAAAATATCATTTTATTTAAAGAATGAACTGAATAGAAATTCATATGTTGAAATAAAATGTTTTTATCGTTAAAAATATAATTTTTAACGTGAAGTGAATAAGATAAAATATTCATTTACAAACCGGGCGGTTTGTTTATGTACACCTATTTGAATGACATTGATTGGGACGATAAATTTTACACATCGCCCAACTGCACAAATAAAATCTGTGTTTGATTGTTTGAAACCCCACACGGGTGTTGGGATGAAATTTGAAGTTCACTCATCCTGATTGATTAAATATGTCGATCGATTGATTGACAGGCTGTTATAAGCGTTAGATATCTATATTTGATGCTTATACAGTGTAGTGCACTTTGGTTGATGGTTGATTATTTTTCAATGCTATTATGTACGTGTGATGTGTGAAAATCCATATGATTAACTTTATATGGTAATTGATTGGGCCTCATTCCAATTTAGAAAATAAAGAATATTATAAAATAAAGGTTCATGTGTTGACAGTACTCATCCGTTGAGATTAGTCATGTGTTGAACGAAATATTTTAATAATAAAATTTACATCTTTAACAATATAAAATAAAGGTTCATGTGTTGACAGTACTCATCCGTTGAGATTAGTCATGTGTTGAACGAAATATTTTAATAATAGAAATATTTGAAATAGAAATATTTGAAAAGGAAATATTTGAAAAGGAAATATTTGAAAAAGAAATATTTGAAATAGAATATTTGAAAATAGAAATATATGATGCCGTGTTGATTAGATTGACGCCATTTTGACGTGAACGATATTTATATCGATTTTATTCATTTTAAAATGAATATTGAAAAATGATTTCGAAATCGAATATTTTGAAATGAAATTTGAATCGAATTGAAAAGAAAACGAATTCGAATTGTATATATAATATGAATTCGAATTGTATATATAACGAATTTGATTTCAATTGAATATATAACGAATTTGATTTCAATTGAATATATAACGAATTTGATTTGATTCGAAAATGAATTGAATTTGATTTGATTAGAAAACCAATTGAATTTGATTTGATTAGAAAATGAATTGAATTTGATTTGATTAGAAAACCAATTGAATTTGATTTGATAAGAAAATGAATTGAATTTGATTTGATTAGAAAATGAATTGAATTTGATTTGATTAGAAAATGAATTGAATTTGAATTGAATAGGAAAACAAATTCGAATTGAATTGAATTGAAAAGAAAATGAATTCGAATCGAATTAAAATCGATTTGAATTGAAATCAAATAGAAATGAAGGTAAAAAGGATTTATAATAGAAAAATTCAATTTCGATTTGAATTTGAAATAAAGGTTGAAATCGTTTTTGAAACGAATTCAAAACTATTTATAAAATTCGTTTTAAATAGTAATCGACGAAATATATTATATATATATAATATAATGGCCTGAATAGAACGCGCCGCGCCGCGGCAGTTCGTGAATTTCGACCATTTATTTCAAACGGACATTACGGGAGATCCGACCGTCGGATTCTCCTGAAACCGGAACCGTTTGGTTCGTATCGAAAAGAGCTTTCTAACGAATATTAGAAATTTGAAATCTAACGGTTGGATTTGGAATTATGTCCAAATCAAATTTGGAAAAGGTCGCTGTAAGTGCAGTTCGATGACCATTGATGGAAATCGACTGTACGGGCCTTGATAAAATTATTAAAAATAGTAATAATTTGTGTAAAATCATAAGAAATGATTTGAGAAGAATTGGGATGAAAAACTCCATATTTGAAAAGATAAAAATAGATTTTTATCGAAGTAAACTAGTTTTGACCTAGAATTATAATTCTATTTATTTTTAAATAAATAAATTGAATTTGAAAAGGGTTTTAAAAATAACCAGCATTTCCAATGATTGCATTAGAGTGGATTTGAATCGAAATTGTCTTCGGAATATTTCGATGTTGGAATTCGTGATTATACAGATGTTGTTATGGAAATTTGAAAGATATATATTTATATCGTTATTTCCAATACGACATTTGTTAGTCGTAGAATTTGATATTGAATATAAGCTGATATATTTTCTATTCAGAGCCTTGTATTGAATATCAAATGTGATTTGGGTTTGTCGTGAATGGTGTCTTCACTAACACTGTTCTTGAACCCAGTTGAGAAAAGATTAAATCTTTTTATTTAGATTTAATGAAGTGTACCAATTAAATAATATTTAATTGGAATTGAATTGATATTGATTTTTGGGTTTATCGTGGACAGTGTTTTAAATAACACTCGTTCTTTAACCCGATAATTAATGAATGTGATTTTGGGTTTATCGTGAACTGTGTTTTAAATGACACTGATTCTTTAACCCAGTTAAAGATTAAAACTAAGTGGAGTTTTAATGAATCTTTAATTAGATTGAAATGATCGAGAATGGAGTAGCACCAGTTTTGCTCCAGGCGATAGTTAAATCTTTAAATAGATTTGAACGTGAAATGGTAATTGAATTTACCGATGACACCGTGGTGTTAGATATGAAGTATAACCTGTTTTACTTCATGGGATGAATAGGTTGGGATTGGGAAATTAAAACAAATGATTACTTCGGTAAGGTTCGTTAATCCCGACTAGTTGAATCGAAATTCAAAAGAAGATTAGAGAATAAATTTTAATGATTTATCTTTGATAAAATTAATGGGAACCTTTCCCATGAATGTGAAATTTAGAAACTAACTGTCGGTTAGCCAAGCAGAATGGTTTTCTGGATATTGATCTGATGTTGGTTTCGGCCTTCGGGGTTAATATTTGGGAAATTATTCTCTTGATTAATACGATTAGTGACTGATGAATTGGAATGAGGCGTATGTTGTGTTTGTGTAACACTTATTTAAAATATACGCGAGTTATTCGGAAAGACCGGGTTTATCCCATTCTGAATAACTGATATGACGATAAGTCGAAGATGAAGACGGTGGTTGAAGACCGGAGGTCTTCACATCGTTTGGATAATTACTGATGATCTTGATTGGGCTGTACACCCAAGAGGAGAGAAACAGTTGGTGATCGTCCAAACGTACTTGGAGATCGATGGATATGCGAGGTACAAGGTGCCTCCGGTTTCGTTCAGACCCAGAACGGACTTGTAAATGGATAGTGTGTCTGACGTTGTATTCCTTTATACTGTATTTGGTGATCTCTGCTAAATATATATCTGTTTGGTGGCAGAGAATTTATTCTCTTGCTATACACCCTTCTCTGAGACGTACGAGCTTAGAGGTTATATATTGGCAGAAATCAGTGGTACAGTATGGACTGACAATGTGGCATGCTGAGTTGCATGGATCAAGACTTTTGTTGAAAAGCAAAGTCTTGAGGTTGATGATCAAAGCACGGCCTTGTGTGGCGTAGCTTTGTGTAACGTTGATTCGCGAGTATCACACCCGGTATGAACCAAAAACGGGAGACAGACCTTAGGGAGGACATGCGTTTCTTTCTAGTTAGGAGTGGCGTCAGTGCTTGAACTGGCTGACGAGTTTGACTCATGTGGATGTTGCTTATTATTACTTGCTGAAAAGCGAGGCGCCTCGTGATATCGGTTTCGGCCGATGCTTCTGGTCGGCTGACGGGCCAGGCTTACGCCCCAAAGGGCGGGGAAACGCATGTTCAGGCATTTTAATCCACATCGGTGGACCGGCCCTGACGATCCAAGGGCCCACCTGAGTCTGGGTCCTGAGGGGCGGACTAGAGCGTCTCGAATCGGTGAGGATCTTGCCCCTAGCCTCGGTTCATACCATAAATGATTACCCAACTTCCAATACGACGTCTTGCGGTTTTGATTGTAAACTTATATATGGCGACATAGTGGTATGGGTCATTCATGCCGCCTATGATTGATACTTATGATTTGAAGTTGTTTTATACACTATACACTTATAATAGTATCAAATGATTTCTTTTAAACGTATCAAGCATTCTTGGCTATTATAAGGTAAAAACCCTATCCCCCGGCTTGCGTTTCATTGTGTGATAGGACCTGGGTCTTATAATAGCTTCATTTTTCTTTATTTAGCATTGCGCTGTTTGTTTTATGCACTGGTATTCTTGGGAGGAAACTCGTTCCGTGTTATACGGCGTGGTCCCTTGATTTACCTAACTTTAAAAATAAAGATTAACTGCTTTAGTTCTCACACCAGTCCCATGACTGACCTGGAGTTTATTGTTTTGAGCTAAACTCTGGGTGCCCCTATTTGGACACGGGCAGCTAGTAGTTTTGGTTTTGCAGATTTATATTCACAGGATCCTGGTTTACAGCTGGAACGATATCCGGAAAGCTTTGTATCCGTATATCTACTTCTAGTTGTGTATTGTATTATTTTCCGATGCTATGTATTTAAATGTAATTTAAATCTCTGATATTTCTGTGTAATATTCATTTATACTCTGTATATTCTTGTAATCTGATGCATTGTTGTGATATACAATGAAATGTTCTTTTGTCTACGTTCTGTTGTGGCTTGTTCTCGAACTATCCGCCGCTTTCCTTTACGGGGAAGTTACGGGTTTTTACAGGAACCCATACATATAAATAAAATAATCTGAGAATAAGTATCCAAGCAGAATATAACAGCTTGTATGAAAGGACAACGCAAACCAAACAATATGATTCAATTTTAAATACCAATGCCATGTTTTGTTCTTTCACAGAACAGTAAAAAGAAAACAGCAAATGAGAAGGACAAAAACAGCTAAACGAAATAAAACAAATATATATATTTACAGTTAATATATGTATAGAATTGGTACACAAAATCTATGCAAAGTAATGGATACATAAAATCTATGAACCACTGGAAAGGGTTAGCCAAACTTTACAGGAACAGAAAATAAAATCTTTATGGAACAACTAAAAGGATTTTTTTATCAGCAGCCTTTTGTTCTTTCAAGAAACCATTGAATCATCGGTTTTGACATTCGAAGAAGGAAAAAAAGAGAAAAACCATAAGGGATGATTTCATAACAACAATGAACAGTAAACAAAAATATGGAAGCCCGCACAACTACGCGCATATATATATACATTCTGATTTAAGGCAGTAAGTGACAACTGAGTTTCAACTTTCCACATTTAAGTGAACAAACTAGGAATGGCACCAATATCATATGTGTGAACCAGCTAAACAAGGGCGCAACACATATATGGTAACAAAAATGAATATGCATGGATTCGAGAGCTCCAGGGGCAACATGCATGTATATGTTCAATGTGTAGTGATTCAAACAAGTCTGTGTGAACAGGTACAAACAGGATAGTAAGGGTGCAACCAGTAAGCACGTTCAAATTTTATAAATCAACACAGCATGCAAATCCATATGAACAATAGAGGTATATGTGTTTGCTGTATTGAATTATTTCTTTGTTGAGGAAGTAAAAGTTTTAATTTAAAGACACTCTTCTGAGTATATGGCCAAATTGTCTAACCATTTAAAAATCAATCATTGCCTATAATGGTGAGTCTAAAAAGAAAATCAAAGACAAAAAAAAGATCTTTGAGACATGAATACATAATTAAATATGAGCAGAAAAGGAAAAATAAAAAAATACTATGTTTCCATACAAATCATGTAGGCAAGAATATAAGAATTTATATGTACTTCCATTTAAACTAGGCGTGACAAACTTCCCCTCTACAAGAGTGTGCACAAAAATATTACGGCAACAAAAGTAGTCAATGTATTCATACATCAATGAAGACAATGGACAACTAAGAGAAAACGCATACATATATATATGCTGTCTGTACAATGCAAGCCAGAGGGAACAGATAGGTATAGTCATACTTTTATGCATCAATCTAAAACGGCTAGAAGATATAGCTAAACAGCTATATGTACATGGCTAAATTAAAACAGTAAGGCAAAAATCTTTTCACAAGCACAGATAAAAGAAGATCTAAATGAACAGCTAAGAAAATTTGACATGTACATATATATATATATATTATTGTATAGTCAAATCAAATAGCTAATATACAGTATGATCCATTTCGAAATTCACCATTTTCATGCACTGGAAAACCGAACACAGAATCAATACAGTTCCAAATCTTTGAATTCGATTTAACAAATCATAGCCAAAATCTAACCTAATCTATCTAAGGTCAATCACTATTTTCGAACAGATCAACAAGAGCTGGGAAAAGCCTAGACTAAAATCCTATACCAAAATACGAACACAAAATCTAAGTACATATTCGAATATTGATTGAAAGAACAATTCGTGGATGTTGATAGACGTTCATCTTATCCCAATCAAACCGCAACTACAAATACGCTATCAAACAGTGTGTTTTATCACCCATTCGAACCACAGTAAACCAAAGAAGAAAAATCTCATTCGAAACAGTAGAAGAAAAAAAGAAAAAAATTCAAATCAAAATAATTCAGTCAAAGGAAACTTAGCTTAATAGGGAGGAAGCCGCTTTGTTCTGAGGGGGGTTTGGGGTTGACTGTCGAAGCCGCTCCGTTCCTGGAAGGTTTGGTATCGATCTGCAAAGAGGTGGTTGTTGAAGTCATTGGTTGGGGTAGTAGACGGATCGGAGGTACGGTTAGCGGACCGACCAACCATATAAGGAGAAGCAAAGACGGAGGAAGTAGGTTGCGACGTTGATTTGGTTGAAGAAGGAAAAGGTGACTTAGGGTTTCGGTGAGCAAATTTTTGAGGCGGCTGATCAAATGAGGATAATGATCGAAGGGGGTTTTTAAGGATGAACCGGGTCGGGTTCTTTTGGGCTGAACAGTTAAGTATCAGATTTACGCACGGTCAGTTGCATTGGGACCGTGGAGACGAGAACTTCGAGATGGAGCAGGCCTAGTCCAGATCTGAAGCGACTGGAATTTTTAGTCGAATTAAACGTCAGTTTAATATGACTAAAAATCAGATATTTATCGACAATTTTAAATCGAGGTGAGTTAAACTCACTCAGCTCTTCCCATTTATATTTTATATAAATTGGGTTTTTATTTTTCATGTTATGGCTGTTAGTGTTTGACTGTTTGCTAGTTAAATGTATTATTGTTGACTCGACCACTGAAATTAAACGGTCGTTTAATTTCAGGAAAATATACCAATCATGTTGATTTGACCCGAACAAGGAAATTTCCCTTGATTGATCACCTTTATAAACGTACTGGAATTGTTTGAATTATTTGAATTGTCTGTTGATTGATTGTTGATCGTTATAGAAATTTCCAGTCAAATAAAAATAAATGATTGATCGTCGTTGATTATTGAACCATGTTTTCAATATTTGTTTTGATGGGTAGTGTGGTTGGGTAATTGGCATCACCTGGCTTATAAATCAGTAGATTTATAAAATAAAATATGGGTTTTATCGATAGTGAATCGATAATATTTAAGTTATAAATATATTTTATAACGAAAATAGAGTTTGAAAGATTATTACATTGAAAGGTTATTCAAAAAGGAAATAAATATTTAATTATTTATTTATTTAAAGTTTACAAGGAATTATGGAATTGCTTATATAAACCAAATTCTTATGTTGATAAGAATGATAAATAAACGAGCAAGAAATAACCTAGGAGTTAAGTATTTCGTCAAGTGAACGATTAAATGAAGTTATTCAAATTAATTATATTTTAATTAATTTAAAGAAGGAATTAACTGGAGTTGGTTAAAGATATAATCATGCTTTGAATCAACCGAGTCGACCATTGTAACAAAGTTAGAAACTTTTTATTAGTTTGTTGTTAATAAACTAAAATAGATGACCTGACGAATAATTGGTTAATTTAAAGAAGATTTAAAAGAGATTTTTATTATTTATCTTTGTAAATAAAACTGATTTTACAATAATAAATGTAAAAGTAAATTATTTGTTTAGTTTGATTAATTACTTCTTAAATAAGATATATTTAAGTAAGTGATTGATCTGGAGATATAAAAGGGTTTATATTAAACCTGGAAACTATAAACAAGGTTTATAAGTGGAATATGAGTTTAAACGTCTTTTTAAATTGGAAATACTTAATAGTGGTATTAAGTTTCCCAAAAGAAAGGGGATTGGCAAAAAGGGGTTTGATTCAAGCTCGGTAAACGAAGTTGAAAATAGGATTTTAAATAATAATTCAGTTTGTGAAACAAAGTATTTAAATAAGCCAAGAGTGAGTAAAAGTGATGTTAGTAAGTAATTATTAATTTTATTTAAAAAGAGAAACATCCAAAGGATGAGAAGTACTGTAAAGCGATATTTTATATAGTGGAATGTGCTTAATATCGATTCTTGAAATACCACTCGTATCTATCCGAAGATAAGAACGTTATTGATCAAGGTCTGAGAGGTGATTAAAATACCCCAACTTGGACGACTGCGGGATTATCCAAGGACGATACTAGTTGGTAATGTCAAGAATGGGTGATAAGATTTCCAAAGTAAAGGAAATGATATGAGATTATATTTTCCCTAGTAATGAAATTAAAAGAAGATTGGGTGGTAAATTTAAAAGCCAAGTGATGCCGAGTACTAGACTAGTAAATCTATTTTTATGATTTCATGGATGTTTACTTGATAGTTAAATAACCGACTATCAAGTTTGACCCTTACGATTGTTGGTATGGAAAGACCGGGATCGAATGAATATTCGAAAACCATTCCAACCAACAAATACGATATATATAGAAGATATCGGGCGACGATCGAGATGGAGCTTGTGAAGACCATAGATCTTCATAAAGCGGAAGAACCACTTACAATCTCTGATTCGACCCGGAGATATACTGAGGTTCTGTCGTGGTTGAAACTGTGGATTGCAAGGACGATCGCTACTGATCCATGGGGTGATTCCTATATTGGATTTAGTAGGAGAGCACCTTCGGTTCATCCTGTTCCTGGATGACTTGTATGGACGAATGTCTGACGGAGTATTTCCTTAAAACCACGTACGTTGATTTTTACAAATATACCGAGTTGGTGGCGAAGAATGGCCCTTCTTTAAAACCCGGAGTATATTTATGGACGTCAATTAGTGATTTGACGGATCTGATGATGTGGCATTCAAAGTGAACGATGACCAGATGTGTTCCGACCTCAAGACTCATCAACCGGGAAATGACAGAAATCGGGCAGGCAGCATGGCTATGTGGGTCGCTCCCATTAGGGTGTATAATCACCTATCTAGAGAAAATCCATTTCATTCTTTAATCTATTTCGATGCTGTCCCTTATTGGGAAACGATGGTTTGAGTCCAACCGTTTGTGATATACATTCGATACACTCAAGCGAAATGAGTGGTCGGTCATGTGAGGGTCGGGCTGCAAGACGTTCTTGTTGAACCTGGTGTATTCGTCTCTAGAGATACATGAGCAGAAGGTGGTCCCATACCTTGTCAAAGTTGGAATCCAATCTCCAATAAGCGCCTGCGGTTTTGTTTGTATATATATACGTGGAGCGTGAGATGCAAGCGTTCCACTAGATTGATATTTACTTGTATTTAGACATTATTATAAGATCAGAAAAGATATTGATTTCGAAAACTGGTTTGGGTTATCGTAAGGTAAAAACCGTCTGTGTTTATGTGTGGATCGGTCTTACGATTATCTTTTTCTTTCGAAAGGATTTTAACTTTAAAATCAAGTTGTGTGATACCCTAAATGATGTGCGAGTTTTTCTCACTCTGGTCCACCAGACTGACCCGATGTTTTGTAAATGCTCGGGTTAGCCCGAGGTGTACAGGTTCAGGTTAGCAGGTACTGAGAAATCCAGAGATGAGCTGAAGGTGTTCAGACGTATGATATGATTACTATTCCGCTGTGTGTTGTATATGAGACAGGCTATTAAAACTGTCCAGGTGTATGTTGTACTCTGATATTGTAAGTATTTTTAAAAGCTCTCAATTAAGATTTATTTCTGTATTATATTTTGTTCCGCTGCGATGTGAGACTCTATGTTGGTTCTTCTTCTTCTTCTATTCTAACTTTCTTTCTTATCTCACCCTCTAATTTCTTTCTATAAACGTTCCAGTGGTGTTTGGAAGGTCGGCATTAGTCATGGTGAGGGTATTTATGTCTATTTTCGAGGCCGAAATCCCTTGGTCGTTACAGTGGTATCAGAGCTATTGGTTGAGTAGTAACCTTGGCTCTGTGGCGTAACTCAATAGAGATGGGGTTAGTAACACCCTAGATTGAGTTGAGTGTGTATATATGAGAGCGTATTTGTACGATTTTATATACAAATGTTTTGTATTGTGTCATTTGACTGGTTCAAGTGTTGAGAAGCGTTGAACTAGTGAATGGATACAATATTGTTTTATAAAAGAGGGTAAATGAAATAATTTTAACCAAAGTATATTTTTATAGAAAAAAAATTATTTTCTATATTATAGCAATGTGGGTTGATTTGTTGTTTTGATTGATTTAATTTGAAATCAAATTGAATTATGAAATAACGTTGAACTGATTAGAAAATCAATTCGTCAGCTGAATCAGATATGAAAGCGAAACTGAACCTGGTTAAGTAAAACCAATTTAAGAATAATTCAGAAAGAATGAATTCAAATAAATTGGTATTTAAAAATTTTGGGATTCAAATTAAGTGGGTTGCCATGTGGATTTTGAATTTTCCTTTCGAAGGAGTAGAGGCCCAGAGTGGTAATCGTAGTCATACCGATTGAGCCATGCAAAGGGAGTGCTGGCAGAATTTTAGAAAATTTTTAGAGTTCGAATTTATTTTGAAATTAATGCAAAAGTAATGATTTTAAAATTGTATGGTTCGGAATATTCTTCTTACTTTGCAATTTCGAGGACGAAATTATTTTAAGGGGGGGAAGAATGTAATGTCCCAGATTTTTCGGCCATTTAAATTCGAATATTTAAATTTGTTTATATATTATATTGGATTTTAATCAAATTTATTTATATTAAAGGATTTTTATGAATATTTATTTAAAACCAGAATTTTTATGTTGGGGTTTTAAATCATATACTATTTGAAATAAAAGATGTTGGTTTAAATGAATATGGTGATATTATTTTATCGTTAAATTTAGTTGTTCAAAATCCCTTTTTGGTCTTATTATTCGATCTTTTACCCAATTCAAGTACAATCATCCCTCTTTATAATCCTTTCAAACACCAAGCAATAAGTTTACAAATTAATTAAGAACAACTTTTTGGCAAAGCTTATGGAGTATTAGCTCCTAGCAAATCACATGGATGGCAACAACAAATATCCTTGTATGGAATTTGTCTAACAATTGGATGGTAACAGCAAATCGAAATGGAACCCATACATATAAATAAAATAATCTGAGAATAAGTATCCAAGCAGAATATAACAGCTTGTATGGAAGGCCAACGCAAACCAAACAATACAATTCAATTTTAAATACAAATGCCATGTTTTGTTCTTTCACAGAACAGTAAAAAGAAAATAGCAAATGAGAAGGACAAAAACAGCTAAACGAAATAAAACAAATATATATATTTACAGTTAATATATGTACAGAATTGGTACACAAAATCTATGCAAAGTAATGGATACATAAAATCTATGAGCCACTGGAAAGGGTTAGCCAAACTTTACAGGAACAGAAAATAAAATCTTTATGGAACAACTTAAAGGATTTTTTTTTATCAGCAGCCTTTTGTTCTTTCAAGAAACTAGTGAATCGTCGGTTCTGACCTGCAAAGAAGAAAAAAAAGAGAAAAACCCATAAGGGAAGATTTCATAACAACAATGAACAGCAAAGAAAAATATGGAAGCCTGCACAACTACGCGCATATATATACATTCTGGTTTAAGGTAGTAAGTGACAACTGAGTTTCAACTTTCCACATTTAAGTGAACAAACCAGGAATGGCACCAATATTTAACATAAGCATACATATGTGTGAACTAGCTAAACAAGGGCGCATCACATATATGGTAATAGAAAAGAATATGCATGGATGCGAGAGCTCCAGGGGCAACATGCATGTATATGTTCAATGTGTAGTGATTCAAACAAGTCTGTGTGAACAGGTACAAACAGGATAGTAAGGGTGCAACCAGTAAGCACGTTCAAATTTTATAAATCAACACAGCATGCAAATCCATATGAACAATAGAGGTATATGTGTTTGCTGTATTGAATTATTTATTTGTTGAGGAAGTAAAAGTTTCAATTTAAAGACACTCTTCTGAGTATATGGCCAAATTGTCTAACCATTTAAAAATCAATCATTGCCTATAATGGTGAGTCTAAAAAGAAAATCAAAGACAAAAAAAAAAGATATTTGAGACATGAATACATAATGAAATATGAGCAGAAAAGGAAAAATAAAAAAATTACTATGTTTCCATACAAATCATGCAGGCAAGAATATAAGAATTTATATGTACTTCCATTTAAACTAGGCGTGACTAACTTCCCCTCTACAAGAGTGTGCACAAAAATATTACGGCAACAAAAGTAGTCAATGTATTCATACATCAATGAAGACAATGGACAGCTAAGAGAAAACACACACACACATATATATATATATACATATATATATATATATATGCTGTCTGTACAATGCAAGCCAGAGGGAACAGATAGGTATAGTCATACTTTTATGCATCAATCTAAAACGGCTAGAAGATATAGCTAAACAGCTATATGTACATGGCTAAATTAAAACAGTAAGGCAAAAATCTTTTCACAAGCACAGATAAAAGAAGATCTAAATAAACAGCTAAGAAAATTTGATATGTACATACATACATATATATATATATATTATTGTATAGTCAAATCAAATAGCAAATATACAGTATGATCCATTTCGAAATTCACCATTTTCATGCATTGGAAAACCGAACACATAATCAATACAGTTCCAAATCTTTGAATTCGATTTAACAAATCATAGCCGAAATCTAACCTAATCTATCCAAGGTCAATCACTATTTTCGAACAGATCAACAAGAGCTGGGAAAAGCCTAGACTAAAATCCTATACCAAAATCCGAACACAAAATCTAAGTACAGATTCGAATATTGATTGAAAGAATAATTCGTGGATGTTGATAGACGTTCATCTTATCCCAATCAAACCGCAACTATAAATATGCTATCACACAGTGTGTTTTATCACCCATTCGAATCATAGTAAACCAAAGAAGAAAAATCTCATTTGAAATAGTAGAAGAAAGATAGAATAAAAAAATCAAATCAAAATAATTCAGTCAAAGGAAACTTAGCTTAATAGGGAGGAAGCCGCTTCGTTCTGAGGGGGGTTTGGGGTTGACTGTCGAAGTCGCTCCGTTCCTGGAAGGTTTGGTTTCGATCTGCAAAGAGGTGGTTGTTGAAGTCATTGGTTGGGGTAGCAGACGGATCGGAGGTACGGTTAGCGGACCGACCAACCATGGAAGGAGAAGCGAAAACGGAGGAAGTAGGTTGCGACGTTGATTTGGTTGAAGAAGGAAAAGGGGATATAGGGTTTCGATGAGCAAATTTTTGAGGCGGATGATCAAATGAGGATAATGATCGAAGGTTTTTTTTTAAGGATGAAGCGGGTCGGGTTCTTTTAGGTTGAACAGTTAAGTATCAGATTTACGCACAGTCAGTTGCGTTGGGACCGTGGAGACGAGAACTTCGAGATGGAGCAGGCCTAGTTCGGATCTGAAGCGACTGGAATTTTTAGTCGAATTAAACGTCAGTTTAATTTGACTAAAAACCAGATATTTATCGATAGTTTTAAATCAAGGTGAGTTAAACTCACTCAGCTCTTCCCATTTATATTTTATATAAATTGGGTTTTTATTTTGCATTTTATGGCTGTTAGTGTTTGACTGTTTGCTAGTTAAATATATTATTGTTGACTCGACCATTGAAATTAAACGGTTGTTTAATTTCAGGAAAGTATACCAATCATGTTGATTTGACCCGAACAAGGAAATTTCCCTTGATTGATCACCTTTATAAACGTACTGGAATTGTTTGAATTATTTGAATTGGCTGTTGATTGATTGTTGATCATTATAGAAATTTCCAGTCAAATAAAAAGAAATGATTGATCGTCGTTGATTATTGAACCATGTTTTCAATATTTGTTTTGATGGGTAGTGTGGTTGGGTAATTGGCATCACCTGGCTTATAAATCAGTCGATTTATAAAATAAAATATGGGTTTTATCGATAGTGAATCGATAATATTTAAGTTATAAATATATTTTATAACGAAAATAGAGTTTGAAAGATTATTACATTGAAAGGTTATTCAAAAAGGAAATAAATATTTAATTATTTATTTATTTAAAGTTTACAAGGAATTATGGAATTGCTTATATAAACCATATTCTTATGTTGATAAGAATGATAAATAAACGAGCAAGAAATAACCTAGGAGTTTAGTATTTCGTAAAGTGAACGATTAAATGAAGTTATTCAAATTAATTATATTTTAATTAATTTAAAGAAGGAATTAACTGGAGTTGGTTAAAGAGATAATCATGTTTTGAATCGACCGAGTCGACCATTGTAACAAAGTTAGAAACTTTTTATTAGTTTGTTGTTAATAAACTAAAATAGATGACCTGACGAATAATTGGTTAATTTAAAGAAGATTTAAAAGAGATTTTTATTATTTATCTTTGTAAATAAAACTGATTTTACAATAATAAATGTAAAATTAAATTATTTGTTTAGTTTGATTAATTATTTCTTAAATAAGATATATTTAAGTAAGTGATTGATCTGGAGATATAAAAGGGTTTATATTAACCTGGAAACTACAAACATGTTTATAAGTGGAATATGAGTTTAAACGTCGTTTTAAATTGGAAATACTTAATAGTGGTATTAAGTTAAATCCATGGATTTAAAAAGGGAATTTCCCGAAAGAAAGGGGATTGGCAAAAAGGGGTTTGATTCAAGCTCGGTAAACAAAGTCGAAAATAGGATTTGAAATAATAATTCAGTTTGTGAAACAAAGTATTTGAATAAGCCAAGAGTGAGTAAAAGTGATGTTAGTAAGTAATTATTAGTTTTACTTAAAAAGAGAAACTTCCAAAGGATGAGAAGTACTATAAAGCGATATTTTAAATAGTGGAAAGTGTTTAATATCGATTCTTGAATTACAACTCGTATCTATCTGAAGATAAGAACGTTGTTGATCAAGGTCTGAGAGGTAATTAAAATACCCCAACTTGGACGACTGCGGGATTATCCAAGGATGATACTAGTTGGTAATGTCAAGAATGGGTGATAAGATTTCCAAAGTAAAGGAAATGATATGAGATTATATTTTCCCTAGTAACGAAATTAAAAGAAGATTGGGTGGTAAATTTAAAAGCCAAGTGATGCCGAGTACTAGACCAGTAAATCTATTTTTATGATTTCATGGATGTTTACTTGATAGTTAAATAATCGACTATCAAGTCTGACCCTTACGATTGTTGGTATGGAAAGACCGGGATCGAATAAATATTCGAAAACCATTCCAACCAACAAATACGATATATATAGAAGATATCGGGCGACAATCGAGATGGAGCATGTGAAGACCATAGATGTTCATAAAGCGAAAGAACCACTTACAATCTCTGATTCGACCCGGAGATATACTGGGGTTCTGTCATGGTTGAAACTGTGGATTGCAAGGACGATCGCTACTGATCCATGGGGTGATTCCTATATTGGATGTAGTAGGAGAGGACCTTCGGTTCATTCTGTTACTGGATGACTTGTATGGACGAATGTCTGACGGAGTACTTCCTTAAAACCACGTACGTTGATTTTTACAAATATACCGAGTTGGTGGCGAAGAATGGCCCTTCTTTAAAACCCGGAGTATATTTATGGACGTCAATTAGTGATTTGACGGATCTGATGATGTGGCATTCAAAGTGAATGATGACCAGATGTGTTCTGACCTCAAGGCTCATCAACCGGGAAATGACAGAAATCGGGCAGGCAGCATGGCTATGTGGGTCGCTCCCATTAGGGTGTATAATCACCTATCTAGAGAAAATTCATTTCATTCTTTAATCTATTTCGATGCTGTCCCTTATCGGGAAACAGTGGTTTGAGTCCAACCGTTGGTGATATACATTCGATACACTCAAGCGAAATGAGTGGTCGGTCATGTGAGGGCTGGGTTGCAAGACATTCTTGTTGAACCCAGTGTATTTGCCTCTAGAGATACACGAGCGGAAGGTGGTCCCATACCTTGTCAAAGTTGGAATCCAATCTGCAATAAGCGCCTGCGGTTTTGTTTGTATATATATACGTGGAGCGTGAGATGTAAGCGTTCTACAAGATTGATATTTACTTGTATTTAGACATTATTATAAGATCAGAAAAGATATTGATTTCGAAAACTGGTTTGGGTTATCGTAAGGTAAAAACCGTCCGTGTTTATGTGTGGATTGGTCTTACGATTATCTTTTTCTTTCGAAAGGATTTTAACTTTAAAATTAAGTTGTGTGATACCCTAAATGCTTTGCGAGTTTTTCTTACTCTGGTCCACCAGACTGACCCGGTGTTTTGTAAATGCTCGGGTTAGCCCGAGGTGTACAGGTTCAGGTTAGCAGGTACTGAGAAATCCAGAGACGAGCTGAAGGTGTTCAGACGTATGATATGATTACTATTCCGCTGTGTGTTGTATATGAGACAGGTTATTAAAACTGTCCAGATGTATGTTGTACTCTGATATTGTAAGTATTTTTAAAAGCTCTCAATAAAGATTTATTTCTGTATTATATTTTGTTCCGCTATGATGTGAGACTCTGTGTTGGTTCTTCTTCTTCTTTTATTCTAACTTTCTTTCTTTCTTATCTCACCCTCTAATTTCTTTCTATAAACGCTCCAGTATTTTCGGTGTTTTGAAGGTCGGCATAAGTCATGGTGAGGGTATTTATGTCGATTTTTGGGGCTGAAATTCCTGGGTCGTTACATTTATACCTAGTGATCATATGATGACTACTTTGAGATGGTTGGACATTTAGTGTTGAGTTGTCATGGTCATTAGCACTTGATGTTTCTTCTGTTGTTCCAACGTCATTGCTTTCACTAACTTCATCATTATGCTGACTTTGATTTGTTGTTCGATCAGGATTGCTGATGGTGTGGCTGATATACTCCTGTTGTTCACTACCTCCAACACTGGTAGGTGGTGAATTCAGAATATCAACAGCCTATAATTTCTGAGTGGTTCCATGTCTCAGACAATTTTCATATTTCAAGTATTGGTTTTTGAGCATTGTAAACTTTACTTGTAGTTTTCATATCTTTTGTGATGAATGGGAATATAATTTCGTAAAACACAACATGCCTGCTATTGTAAATTTTACCTGCTTCATCAAGACACTTATAACCTTTTTGGTTAGTAGAGTAACCCAGAAAGGTACATGGTCTTGATCTAAACTCCAGCTAATTACTATTGTATGGACTTAAGTAAGGATATCATAGACAGCCAAGTATTCTTAAACTTTTATAATCTGGTTTCACTCCTAGAAATTTCTTTAAGGGAGAAATTTTGTTTAGAACTTTAGTAGGCTGTCTGTTAACTAAATAAACAGTAGTACTAAATGCTTTTCGCCAAAATTAAAGAGGTAAATGAGATGAGCTAGTAGAGTTAGGCCAGATTCAACTATATGTTTATGCTTCCTTTCAACTATGCCATTTTGTTGAGAGGTATAGGGACATGTTGTTCTATGAATTATTCTCTTATTTTTAAAAATAAGAGCACAGTGATTTAAATTCACTGCTACCATCAGATTGAATTATTTTAACAAATAAATTGGTTTGTTTTTCAATCATGCTGACAAAACTAATTGGAACATCATTTGTTTCAGATTTGGATTTTAAACGGTAAATCCATGTAAATCTTCTATAAGCATCAACAAAGGAAACATAGTATTTATAACCATAATCATATGAAATTGGTGCAGGTCCCCATAAATTAGTAGCAATAAGTTGCAGTGGCTTAGTATAATTAGTAGATGAATCTAAAAATGGTAATCTACGGGTCTTACCCAATTGGCAGTAGTCACAAATATGAGGTAAAAGGACAAAGTTTGAATTTATTTGGTTTCATCTAAAACTTGTTTTACAATCTTTGCATTAGGGTGCCCAAGCTTACAATGCCAAAGATAAAAAATATTTTGGATGTTATCATTGGTAACTCTCTCAGTCAAATTACAATGTTTCTGACCCTTAACATCAACGTTGCATCTAACAAGACTTAATTCGTATAACACATTTACCACATCACCCTGTAGAAGAATATTCTTAGTTATAATATCTCTGACTAAACAGTACCTAGGGTAGACTTCAAAGTAGACATTGTTGTCATAAGCAAATTGGGATACACTCATTACGTTCTTTCTAATTTGGGAAACCCTAAGTAATTGTGTAAATAAAGTTATTTCTTACCATTAATGCTAGCATTGCTTATATGAGAAATTTGAATACACTTATCATTACCTATACATATTGAATGATTACCTTTGTATTCCTTGCATCCGAGGTTTAGATTTTCCACATTGTTGGTAATGTGATTAGTAGCACTAGTGTCTGGGTAACATGCATCATCCTGTATGCTTTCAATTCTTATTGTTTCATTGTTGTTTTTGCCTGCACCATTTTGATTGTTGCAATCACCTTATATATGGGCTAAATTGGCAGAGGGGTTTTTCGTTCTTTGGTTTTGGTTTGACTCATAGCTAGAATTAAATTTGAAGTAGCACTTTAGTGTAGTATACCCCACTTTCTCACAGATCTGACATTTAGGTCTGTTGTTGTTGCCCGATCTGCCTCTTCCCCTTGCTCTATTAGAATTTCCACCTCTCTGAAATGTTTGCTCATTTTTGGTGTTGTTTTGATTCTTGTTCTTGAACCAAATAGAAAGATTGACAGAATAGTCTGATTCTTGAACTCTTTTATTGCTAATTCTTGCTTCATGAGATAATAACATAACATGAACTTCATCTAATGGTGATGTTATCCTTTGTGATGTTATAACAGCAATAATTGATTCATAGTCATCATTTAAACCATTCATTAATATCAAAACATGTTCAGATTCTTGAATAGCATTACCAGTAGCAGCAAGAAGATGACAAATGTTTTTCACCTGTGTACTCTCTTATTGACATGTTATCCATTCTAGCACTTTATAGTTATCGTTTATAATAAAGTACCTTTGTTGTTGATTGGTTATTGAAACGTTTCTCAATGGTAATCCAGATATCATTTTCGGATTTACAACCCATGACTTGAGGTAATAGATTGGTACTTATCGAAGATAATAACCAAAAGGATATAAGTCTACCTTGCCTGTTATGCTTGATGTATTCTCTATTAGTAACAATATTGTTACTTTGATCTGTTGTGAATTTGGGTGGTACTGGCAGAGTTCCAAGCAAGAAGCCTTCTAATCCATATCCATATATTGCAGTTTCGATCTGGAATTTCCAAAGAAGATAGCTATCTTCTTCAAGATGAATGGTTATCAACTGGCTTTGAGGGCTTATGCCAATTTTCACCATTTGCTAGACATATGATGTCGTTTGATTTCCATTTGCACCAGTATCTAATGTAAAAAAACCTTGAGAAGTTGCATTATCAACCATGACGGCAATATAGTGGGATAGACAGAAAAGATCACGAAAGAAATTGGAGAAGATTATCGGAGATTGAAGAAAAACCAGGAAATCATGTTTGTAGTAGCCTGAAATCTATCTCAATGAAGACCAGACTAAGGGGATAGGTGCATGGAAAGGCTCAGGTTTGATTTCTTTGTATTTTCTTGGTTTTCTTGAAATGAATTTTCTGATTTCATTGAAGTGATCAAAAGATTGGGTTGAAATGACTTAGCTGCAGACCAAAAACAATAGTTTTTAAGGCATGGCACAAAGCAATTCAACCAAATCTATCTCCCAAAATGATGAGATTAAACTGATGGGGAGAACTACTCAAATTATGATGAAACAACTGACGAGTAAATTAAGAGATCATCAACAAGGTTGTTAAGCCAGTGGCTCCGATACCATATTCGATTTCTGTAGTGAATGATGGCTTGTAAGAAGATAAGTTGTAAAACTAATGAACTATTTCTTTATTGCTGAATTTGTAATGTGGAATCGATAAAAAAAAGTTGTACAATATGTCTGTATTTATACAATTACATGAAACGGTAAAATAAAGGAGATAGGCCAAATAATGCAAGCCCAATATTACACACATAGAGTAGCAGAAAATGAACAGTTAGTTGGACTGATAGTTTGTGGGTTTATAACTCGTATAATGCATTAACTATACTTAGGTCAACAGCCGCTATACTACATTTCTAACAGTTTCATTCCCTACCAGAAAGTTGAATAAAGGCATTATAGTCATTCCAAGCTCTCTTTAAGTTTTTCAGTTTATTCTTCATATGTTTGTCTGTATTGTCCAGTCCAATCCAAGCTTTGAAATCTGAAACGACAACCAGTAAAAAGGAATACGCTAAGTTGTGCACGCCTCCATGAACGCAGCAAAGATCTATGAATACAGTGTCTGCCCCCTCGTTCCATAAAGCGGTAGGCTGAAAGAAGGTAGATGAATCGTGCGAAATATTTGAAAAACGGTGAAAATGTAAGGGTGCGTTCGGTTCACCCTTTTTAGTTTTCGATTTTCGTCAATACAAAATTGCAAACGACAGACATAAACCACGGAAAATGACCGTTTTAGAAAATGATGTTAGCACATAAAACGAAAAACAACTTTTTCTTATTTTTCATGTTTTCGGAAACAACGAATAAACGACACACGATCCAACCTCTCCGTCATCCTCCAACCTCTCTGTGGTCCCCTCCATGTTCCTTCCATCCCTTTTGTCGTCCCTTTAGTCTCTCTATTTTGTGTAGCTAATGTTGAAAACTCAAAATGCAAAACAAAAAACAAACCAAACGCCACCTAAAATTTTCAAAAATTTTGAAAAAAAATATATGTCGTAGAGAACGAAAAACAATAATAATAGAAATGAAAATTTCCTGAATTTAAGATTGTTTGAACTTCAAGAAATTGAATTAACTTTCGGAGTGGGGGGTTTTCTCGTGTTGTAAGGGATGTATATCGGACATGACAGTCTGTTGTCCGGCTCGGTCCGAAGCTATAAGGTGTCCGGTCCGTGTTCGTCTGATTATTTTATAGGACAGAGCTTGGACACACTAGTGTTCGGTCCGATCTAAAATGATCGATGTTTTTCTATTATTCAAGGCTATATCGGACATGATAGTCCGTTGTCCGGCTCGGTCCGAAGCTATAAGGTGTCCGGTCCGTGTTCGTCTGATTATTTTATAGGACAGAGCTTGGACACACTAGTGTTCGGTCCGATCTAAAATGTTCGATGTTTTTTTTATTATCCAAGGCTATATCGGACAGGACAGTCCGTTGTCTGGCTCGGTCCGAGACTATATGATGTCCGGTCCGTGTCGGTCCGAATTTTTATAGGACAGAGCTTGGACACACCTCCGTCTAGTCCGGTCCGACCCGTTTACACGTACTGTAGCGTTCGTTGGTAAGGAGAAATTGATGAGGCAGGAAATTTATGGGCAACGAACGGATGTGAACGTTGACGTCCAATGTGTTTAACGTCAATGTACATTCTCAAAATGTTGTTCAAAACAGTCATCTTTTTTAGTTTAACTTTTAGAGCGTCTGACGATTCAGACTTCAACGCAACGGGCAAACTTACAAATTTTACTGCGAAGAGTATCATACTCTAATAACCCTAACATCTATTTGTCTCTTTTCGCATCAGCTAACTGTATAGCAGCAACAAATGGCTTTCTTTGGTGTTGACAATCCAAGCCAATGCAAGGCGAGTGCGATTTTGTTGACATCTTTTAAGGGATGTCAACAAAACACTCGGCCCTGATTGGTGGAAATCAGAGGGGCCCATATGGGTCCCCCTGATTTCCACCAATCAGGATGGAGTGTTTTGTTGACATCTTCAAAAAAGATGTCAACAAAATCACATTCAATGCAAGGCCTTGTCCCTTCAAATGTTAATTTTAGCATCGTACATGCATAATTATTTGAACAAATTATCGCACTGATTACTATGCATAATCATAATGTTAGGCTTTGCTCATTCAATCATCTCATTGATGATCTCTTTTGTCAATTCATTTCTATCATTCCAGCTATCTTGTTATGTAATTTTTGTTCTTATTATTATATCATTATTTCTTGTAAAAAGATAAATTAAGCATTTACAGTGTAAATATCTGTTGCCTAGTGCATAATCTTACAAAATTATATAACAAGAACCAAAGATATTTTGGTTTGTGAAAAACTTAACGATATTAGATTTGAAAATGAGGGATAAAGCTTACTTTCTGCCTAATTAGTCTCCTATTTGAATGGACCAAAATGACAAATTAAGATACTTAGTGATATTTGATATCCTCCTGAGGAGAAGTTTGGTTTCAAACTCCGATCTCTGATTCGAACTAGAGGAGTACGCCATGCTAATGTGCCTTGGATGATCCACATCTCCGGGTCAGGTGCTGATGACCACATTGAACTATCCATGTGGCTGAGAGCCCTCACAGCCCAGGCACAACGACGCAATTATCAGGGGAGCGCTCTACCATTGAGCTGATAGCCCTTCATGCAGGCCTCCCAATGGGAGGCTGGCTATGCCAAAAGCGAGAGAAACCCCATCCCTCTCTTTCCCTTTTGCGCCTCATGTCCCTCTCATGTGGCGGCATGAGGACGTAAAAAGTGGGATCCTACAAACTTGTTCCGACCTATGATAATAAGCTCATGAACTTGGTCTTACTTCACCGTCGAAAAATGAAAGAAGACTTCAATATCCAAGCTTAGCTCAGATGTAGCTCGCTTCTTTTTGGGTGTGAAGCAGTGTCAAACCAAAATGCCCAACAAACATAAGCATTAGCTCTCCCTGAAAAGGAGGTGATCCAGCCACACCTTCCAGTACGGCTACCTTATTACGACTTCACTCCAATCACTAGCCCCCACATTGCAACAATTTTTAACACTGTTGCTGATATATCCGCAATTATAGTGAATTATTGCTGATATATTAGCATTATTCACTGTAATTGCTGATTTTGATTATTATTTTTTAGATTATTCACCATAATATTTGCAATTTTTTATACAGCAACGCCAAAGAGATGTGAAAAAACACGTAACACAAAAAATAGGGACCTGCTTTAAAATAAACTTTAGGGGAGGATGACACTTTTTTGAAACTTGGAAATAAAGACCTACGCCTAATTTCAACATTTTTTATTACCAATTAGCTCCTAAAATATTATACTTTCCCCATATTTAAATTAATTACAAAACCCAAAATTTGTATAAATTTTGTTAACTAATATTGTCAAAATTATGTTTTTTTGGCTCTAAATACCTATACTTCAAATTTTCTACAATCATTTAAATCTCTCTCAATTTTTTATAACATTTTACATTTAGTGTCATATTTTACAATTCTAACGTAATATTAAACTATTTAAATAACTTTTGCAAACTATAATTCATTAATTCGCTTAATAAATCATATCAAGATAGACCATATTCATATTAACAAAAATAAAAACAACCAAATATATAAACGCATCAATCACATAACATAAATTATACACATAGATATCTATCATAAGTTCAAAATTGAACTCATTTACATCAATATATTTACCATGTGTTTCGTTGTAATACTAATGTCCCTACAATTTAAAATTAATTTAGTTATTTACAGAACACTACACAATATCATTTAACATTGCACATTTAAGTCAATATGTTTAGATTAATTAAGTGATTTTGATTTTAACAAATGAATTCTATCGATAAATTGTTGTTAATTCATCTAATTAATGTTTTTGTGTGACGTTTTTAAATGTACACCGAGTTCATATCAACAAAAATGACAAAATTAGTTTTCCTTCGAAATATAAAGTTAAATAAATCTCATAGTTTAATAAATATATGTAAATAATAATAATAAAAAGTATTATACACTTATCTCGATAAATTTATCATAAATTGAAGAAAACAATTTTCGTTTTAAAAATCCGCATTTTAAAATTTCTATAACTATTTGTTGAACCTCCTCAAATTCTTTTATGATAATTTATATTTCAACGCATATGTCTAAACTACTCATGAAGTCTTAAATTTTAATTATTTAAATAATCTTAGAGAGTATTTAATTAGTCCATTTTTCTAACAGCTTTTAAAATATACGTCAATTTTACTATGTATATTCATATTAAATATAGGTAGTTTTTCATGCAACTATAAAGATGTATATATCATATAACACGAACTATGTATATCAACATAATGATAAAGTTAATTTGTAAAATAGTAATGATTCATTTATATTAAGAATTTATCATAATATATCATAAAATCTTCTTGAACGCATTAAAACTAGTGGTGAAGCCCAATTCAGAAGTCTACAATAGTTCTACTTAAAATCTGTTTATTTTAATTAAATTATACACACTAATTTCTGCACGTTTTAAATTCTTACGATTAAATGACAACTCCGATGGCTATGAAATTTTAGATCTTACAATAATTTACAATTCCAGATCCTATGAAACTAATTTCATCGAATTTTGAAATTGTTTACAAAATGGCAATTTTAACAGGTTCATAATATATTAAAATCTTGAATTTTCGTTTATTCACTGTTAAATTAAATTCAAAAGTTCATAAATTCTATCCAAATCAAAAATATAATTCATATAAATTTATATGTCCACGATCATTTATTGTGAATTCAAATTTCATTATTTCGAATTTAAATTTTATTTCAATTATTAATTACACCAGTTTCAATTATTAATTACACCAATCAATCTCATTAAATATATTAATATTAAACTCCGAATTTAACTGTTAATCAATAAAAACAAATCACAAGTTCATTTTCAATCAATATAAGTCACTACCTGTCAAAATAAGTTGCATTAAATTCCTTCAACAATTTACCTGAATTTCCACTATACAATTTTCCACAATTAGATCATTAAAGTTTAATCATAAATTTATTAAATCAATTTACATTCAAATAATTCAATATTAAATTTCAATTCTCAGAAATTTCAATACATCCAGATTAAAACTATCTTTACGATAAATGCATATAATTACATGTACAACTAGTTGAAGTTTCATTTCATAATCAAATGATCTATATTATTTCCATATTCCATAAATTAGAATTATCAATATAAAATAAATCTCAAAATTAGTTAATCCATTTTATATTGTAATTTCAATATAAATTTAAAATTCCATTATAAATAGATTATCAAACATTGTCATATCATATATAGCCATTGAGAATCAATTCTCAATAAATCAAGTTAAGTTCGTATTTTAACAATCTATGACCCTAAACATTAATTTTAATATTTAAACCAACATTGTTCAAAATCATTTTAAATTCAATATTTTGAATTGTCGCAAAATCTTGGGATGTTATAAGCTCTTTTATATTCTCCTTACTTTTTAGTCTGCAATTATGTCTAATACTCATGATTGATATTACTTCGAAGATTTATTTTACAAAATCATCATTTAAAATCTAAATAGGAAACTCCACCATTTAGTTCTTGCAAGCCTGTTTACAATCATTATTGGATTTTTCAACTTTGTCTTCACTAAGCTTATATTGTTGTGTTTGGATTGAGCCTCAAGTAGTGTCATCGATGCACCTATATGGCTCGTGTACATGACTATGGTTAGGTTGATACAGTTGTATGCTACAGTAATACACAATTTCGGCAGATGACCTTAAATATCATATGTAGTTCATTTACATAGTACTTTTACTTTAATATATTTTAAAAACATTGTAATGTACAAAGGGAGAAAAATTGAAATTGCTAACAATATTTTGAGTTCCTCGCAGAAAAGTCTCCTCTCCTTCTGAATGTTATTGTAATTAATCTTCCATTTCTTCTAAAATTCACCAAACCCTAGAGGCATACAAGATTTCCATAGGTGATATCTAAAAACACGTTTGGCTGAAGATCTTTTCATCTGCTTAACTGCGTTGGACGCTTCTACATTTCGATATCTAATCACATCAAAGTTTTATAATAAACACTTGAACTATATGTTTATACTTAATCATTGAATTTAAGCATTAATAAGAATTTAAGCATTAATAAGAAAACTCCAAATCTAATTCCCATTTTTACTACTAATATCCAAAATAAAATGGAATTTTCGCCATGATTGACTATCGATTGTTCAATCTGAGAATTCATGCGATGTGTAAATGGTAAATTGATCTCGAGGGTTTCATCTTGGACATTAACAGCATTGTAAGATTCGTTTAAATCGACTTATGTAAGTCCTTTTTTAACTTTTTAGAAGTAAAAAAGAATTGGTTTTTTGTTCAAAAGAAAAAATGAAAACACAGGTCATTTGGAACTTTTTTTGGATTATCTTGTCATTAGACAGATTGCCTAGACGATATTGAAGGTTACCGGCATAGCCAGCTTTTGTACCGTTCGCAGCTATTTTGTGCATCATTACAGTTGCTTGACATCGGACGCGTCAGACGCTTGGACGTGGTATTCCACGTTCAACCACTGTATTGGTAATCGTTGAAAAATGACCCGTTGGCGTCGGACGCCAACGAATCATTTTTCAATGATCACCCCCAATGGCTCCTTTTACCCTCCTTTATAACTCATCTCTACTTCCTTCACTTCTTATCCATCAACTTCTTCTTAAAAACAAATGTCTACCTCCAGTTTAGAAATTTATTTGATAAATACAGGATATCATTATGCCAAAATTCACGTAGGAATTATACGACCCAGATTAATACTTCAAAGTATACCAGTTAAGCTTGGATTAACGACATTTTGAACGGGCATCAACACGTTGTCAGAATAATTTCCGTATGAAAATACTTTGTTTCTACTTATTATGTGACAGACTACAACAACATGGTCTCTCTTCTATGGTAAAAATTTGTGTTAGCAAAATGGTTGATATTTTCGTTTACTCAATGGCTACTGGCTCTCAAACAGAGAACTTAGCGAGAGATTTCAAATAGCAGGTAACACAATTTCCATTTGTTTTCATGTTGTTTTAAACACTTTTCAATTACTTGTTGCTGATATAATAAAGTCGGACGATCCAAAATTTAATAATGTTCCACATCACATCAGTAGTTCAACCCAGTACTATCCATATTTCAAAAACTATATAGGTTCTATAGATGGTACGCACATATCTTCACACTTACCTTTTAATCAAGTTATCCTATATATCGGAAGAAAAGGTTATGCTACACATAATATATTAGTGATATGCTCTTTCGATTTGCATTTTACTTATGTTATGACTGTTTGGGAAGGGACTGCACATGATAGTAGAATTTTTAATTTGGTTATAAATGATAAAAAAATCCAACTTTCCTAAACCTCCATTTGGACAATATTATTTGGTCGATTCGGGATATCCACTTTAGATTGGATACTTACCACCTTATTGAAATATGAGGTATCATATTCTGCATTTTCATGAGACCGTGAATCAACCAAAATCGGCTAATGAAGTGTTTAATTTCTATCATTCGAGTTCATGGATGACCGTTGAAAGAACTTTTGGCATTTGGAAAAAAGAATTTGCCATTTTGAAGAGTATGACAACATATTCATTTGAAACTTAAGTCAACGTTGTCGTAGCTACACTAGTCTTACACAACAGCATATGTAAATATAATAGTGGTGATCCATATTTTATGACTTTTAATGATGATCCTGAACTTATTCTAGATGAATACTTGAAGGAATATTATGCTCTAAGAAATGCGTCGAACAGAGACACTGAACGGGTATAACGAAATGGATAGCAAGAAATGTCAACATTTCGAGATGCCATAAGCGACCAGTTGGTTGCTGCAGGACTGTGCTAAAACGTACTACTGTATCTGTATTTGTATCTGCATCTATATTTTAAATTTATCTTGCTCAAATACCCTGTTCGTTGCAAAAAAACACATTCCCTGTTTCCAACTCTCATATTCCCAGTTACCGTTCATAAAAAACGCACCAATTGTAGAAGCTAACAAAGGTCGCAACTTTCAAAATAAAAAGAAATATATACCTGTGATTTGCAACCTAATTTGAAGTTCTTATATATATATATATATATATATATATATATATGGGAAAGTCTAAAAGAACACAAAATGTTGACACAAAATTAAACACATAAAATCTGAGTCATTAGATCCTCCCTTGAATTCCACCTCACACATAAAGACAAACAAATATTGTGGTCCAGATTTTATGTACATAATTTTGTGTCCAATTTTGTGTTCCTATAGCTGCTCCATATATATATATATATATATATATATATATATATATATATATATATATATATATATATATATATATATATATATATATATTGAACGACCATTAATTGACCTTTCATACGCATTAGTAGGCAATGCTCTTTAGCTTGAGGAGAGATCGCCTGCACCTAATTTACCATGTCCCGTGGACCTAGCCAATCAAGGGGTCTTGATTTCCTCCATTTTACAATTAAATCCCAAAAAGAATGTGATTTTAATTGCAAAATGTTGAGAGCCTCCTTATTGACTAGATCCAAGGGACCACGTCATTTTGGGTCTAGGCAATTTGAACCCCTTTAGCGTACAGTCTGCTATATGACGGACAAAAAATGGAGCAGTACATATATATTCATGTATCCGTCTTTATGCAAAATATTCCGACCTGGATCCATTTTCTTAGCATTGTTGCGTATTTTTCAACTTAATGGACTAGCCACTACATAAAGCAGGTGCCTTTATGATTCTCCCTATCTTACATAAGATTAGGGTCGCCATTATCACTTGGGTTGGCATGCTAAATCTAGCAAAGCTCTTCTATTTGCTTCTAGTATGCATACTGCGTTTGCAATGTACAAAACTACAACATTTGAATAAGGTATTTAAGTGAAACATTTATACATTTAATTTTTAATTTAACTGTTAGTTTAGTATTTGTTTAATTGTGTAGTATAGGTTTAACTAAAATTAAATGACAATACAATGCCTACTGTTACTTATCAATTTGGTAAATATAGATTAAATAATATAATTAATTAGTATATTCAATAATTCTATCTTTCATAATATCTTGAAATGTTACAGTTCTTGTCAGACATGTTACAGTTCTCGTAACTTTGTCCAAAGCAGGCGCTGATTTATGATAAAATAATTTTGAATGACATAGATGTAAACTCTATAGATCGTTAAATAAATAAACAAATAAACTTGTTATAGATCGTTAAATAAATAAACAATTTTGAATGACATAGACGTAAACTCTATAGACCTAAATCGCATAGAGCACCTACTCACGCGAAGAAAAAAGGTTATATTTCATTGTTGGTAACAACTACTTTTTGCTATTATCAAAAATGTCAAAACATATGTGAATCACGCATATGAAATAAACAAATTGAGGTGGGGCCTTTTGTTATCAGTCCTATGTTGCACCTATCATAATAGAATGTAGCGCATGGTTATGAATTAGTTTGCCATCTCCCGTTGTCCATTTGTACGATGTAGCATAATCAAGTGGTAATGTGACTAATAACGTAGAAGTCGTGACTACAACCCCTTAGCTCGCAGTAGCCATTACCCATGCATGCTGCTTGTCCTTCTTTATGTCCTATATATCTCCCATGTCAATTTCATGAAGATATTCGATAGTTTAATGCACTGCATAACATGCATCAGTATTTCAAGCAGCAACATTGGTATTTCAAACACTAACATCATCTTAGTTGCTTCTTGATTTCATTGCAAGTTTATATCTATATATAATAGGAATATCTCATTTGAAAGCTTTTGAATTTTCCAAATTATCCCCAATGGCAACAATAATAATATGAGGGCATAAATGCAACCTTGAACCCTACGTCGTTTCCTTGTGACTATTGGAGAATAATTAGCTAGAGCAAAATAATAATTTCAAATGCGGCTAAATGCTTAAAAAATGTTAGAAATTTTGCGGTTTGAGACTACTAGAGGAAGATAATTGCCGTACTTCAGAATTTAAGGATCTATATAATAGATTCTTCAAACAATAGTTTAACCCACCAGGTACAAACGGGTTATCGAACTATCAACTTTCAGGATTTAATAAAGCCTTAGAACAACTTAACTGAATTATCCTGCTCGTCTCTGGACAGCTACTCGTGCATAACCACCTAACATGTCTCTAGTCTGCTCGTTTAGGAGCACCCAGAGTAGTAAGAAGAGACATAAAACTCTGGGACAGACAAAAGTCTGGTATGAACGATAACAACAAAGTAAAACAATAACAGGTATAAATAATCATACCTGAACCTATACCTGCAACCAAAGAGTTAGCACAACAAGATGTACAGTAATCTAAGGTAATACTAACATATAGTATAAGAATGGGTGTGTGCATGTTATGGTGATAGCAAACATCCAACATAGCAATCATCCTCACGTCTCTCACTCAGTTCGTAAAGCATACAAGATATCCACCGCTTTGATCACCAAATCTATTGGGGCCATGACGACAACTCCGTACAACTATTTCTATGACCAGTACACTTCCCTGGTCTATAGTCAATAACCCTATCCAGTCCACACATTCATGGCTCTAGGTTAAGGGCCAACCAGTCCACACTTTCCTGGCTCAGGTTCGTCTACATGCACCTCTCTTCAATGGTGAACCAAAGTTATAGATATCAATAACCCCTTTGCACGGGTCCCGCAGCAAACGCCAACTCTAGAAGTTAACTCATTGGTTCCAACTAGATCCTGAGTAATGACCTCCCATTTGGACTTCCTTTGCATTTCGGGTTTCAATCTTCTCCGGTTCGATTTGGTCCTCCCAAAGAGGTTCAGTTCGTTCTCCCTGCAGCTGTTTGGGTCGTGGTGCCTCGTCATAGTCCGGCTCGTGGTCCTCCTCTGGTTCGTAGTGCCTTATCGGTTCGCTTCATGGGTAATGCACTAGGTCGGTTTCGTGGGTCCTCCATTCGGATCGGTCATGGTGAGCAGTTACGGCTCAGGGTCGAACACCTTTTGTTTGAGCAAGTGGGTCGGTTCGTTGCAACAGATCACGGTTCATAGGAGGCGGTTCGTGATACATGCTTCACGAGTGGGGAGGGGCGATCTGATCCGGTCCCATTTCCTGCACTTTGTACAGTAAGCTATCTACGCCACACGACGACATTTTCAACCATTCTAACTTTCCTATGCAATCTCAAAACATACCAAACAGCAGTAATAACATGTGCAATCAATCACAAACATCAAAATATCAATCATATGAGTTATTTTGGATCAAATGCACTCAAAACCATGATTTTCCCCTTAATCCTCTTAACCATGTTTTAACTATAGGATTGGCAAACTTAAACCAAATTAACCCAAATTTTTAACAGAGGCATAAAATAATATTTTAGAATTTTCACATAATTTTTCCTGATTTTTATGACGCGTAATTTCGTTAATTATCACTAATCACCCTTAATTAGCCGTAATTAGTGAATAAACATGCTAGTCACTCACCTTAGCCACAAATGAACCTTAGATCTGAAACTATGACTGATATGGCACGAACTCCAACGTATAGCGGCAGCTTTATCTCTGATTTGATGATAATTTCTCCTGATTTGACGTAGTTTTGGTTAATTAGCAATTAGGAAGCGATTAGAATGAGATTTCAAGGATAGAGGTCATTATTGGGGTTAGAGAACTGTTTGTGGCGGTAGAAAAAGTGAAATGGAATCATTCTCTAACTCTTTTCATCCCTCCCATAACCCTAATCCTGAAATGGGTTATGGGCCCAGCTGCTAATCACCCTATTAAGCCCAATTAGCTGCTAATCACCCCGTTAAGGTTTATAATAAACACTTGAACTGTATGTTTATACTTAATCATTGAATTTAAGCATTAATAAGAATTTAAGCATTAATAAGAAAACTCCAGATCTAATTCCCATTTTTACTACTAATATCCAAAATAAAGTAGAATTTTCGCCATTATTGACTATCGATTGATTCAATCTGATAAATCATGCGATGTGTAAATGGTAAATTGATCTCGAGGGTTTCATCTTGGACATTTAGAGCATTGTAAGATTCGTTTAAATCAACTTATATAAGTCATTTTTTAACTTTTTAGAAGTAAAAAAGAATTGGTTTTTTGTTCAAAAGCAAAAATGAAAACACAGTTCGTTTGGTACTTTTTTGGATTATCTTGTCATCAAAAAGATTACCTAGATGATATTGAAGTTTATCGGCATAGCCAACTTTTGTACCGTTCGTAGCTATTTTGTGCATCATTATAGTTGCGTTCATATAGGATGCATCAGACGCTTGGACGTGGTATTCCACGTTCAACCACTGTATTGGTAATCGTTGAAAAATGATCTGTTGGAATCGGATGCCAACGGATTATTTTTCAATGATCACCCCAATGGCTCCTTTTACCCTCCTTTATAACTCATCTCTACTTTCTCCACTTCTCATCCATCATCTTCTTCAAAACAAATGTCTACCTCCGATTTAGAAATTTGCTTGATTTATACAGGATATCATTATGCCAAAATTCACGCAGGAATCATACGACCTAGATTAATACTTCAAAGTATACCGGTTTAACTTGGATTAACGACATTTTGAATAGGCATCAACACGTTGTCAGAATAATTTCCATATGAAAAGACTTTGTTTCTACTCGTTATGTGACAGACTACAACAACATGGTCTCTCTTCTACAGTAAAAATTCGTGTTAACAAAATGGTTGATATTTTCGTTTACACAATGGCTACTGGCTCTCAAATAGAGAACTTAGCGAGAGATTTCAAATAGCAGATAGCACAATTTCCATATGTTTTCATGTTGTTTTAAACACTTTTCAATTACTTGCCGCTGATATAATAAAGTTGGACGATCCAAAATTTAATAATGTTCCACATTACATCAGTAGTTCAACCCAGTACTATCCATATTTCAAATACTATATAGGTTCTATAGATGGTACGCACATATCTGCACACTTACCTTTTAATCAAGTTATCCCATATATCGGAAGAAAAGGTTATGCTACATAGAATATTTTAGTGATATGCTCTTTCGATTTGCAGTTTACTTATGTTGTGGCTTGTTGGGAAGGGACCGCACATGGTAGTAGAATTTTTAATTTAGTTATAAATGATAGAAACTCCAACTTTCCTAACCCTCCAATTGGACAATATTATTTGGTCGATTCGGGATATCCACTTTAGACTGGATACTTACCACCTAATTGAAATATGAGGTATCATATTCCGCATTTTCTTGAGACGGTGAATCAACCAAAATCGGCCAATGAAGTGTTTAATTTCTACCATTCGAGTTTATGGATGACCATTGAAAGAACTTTTGGCATTTGAAAAAAAGAGTTTGCCATTTTGAAGAGTATTAAAACATATTCATTTGAAACTTAATTCAACGTTGTCGTAGCTACAATAGTCTTATACAACTACATACGTAAATATAATAGCGGTGATCCATATTTTATGTCTTTTAATGATGATCCTGAACTTATTCCAGATGAATACTTGGAGGAATATTATGCTCTGAGAAATGCGTCGAATAGAGACACCGAACGGGTACAACGAAATGGATACCAAGAAATGTCAACGTTTCGAGATGCCATAAGAGATTAGTTGGTTCTTGCAGGATTGTGCTAAAACGTACTACTGTAACTGTATTTGTGACTGTATCTGTATTTGTATATGCATCTATATTTTGAATTTATCTCGCTTAAATACCCAGTTCGTAGCAAAAAACACATTCCCTGTTTTCAATGCTCATATTCCCAGTTACCGTTTGTCAAAAACGCACCCATTGTAGAAGCTAGCCAAGGCCGCAACTTTCAAAATAAAAAGAAATATATTCCTGTGAATTGCAACCCAATTTGAAGTTCATATATATATATATATATATATATATATATATATATATATATATATATAGGAACATCTAAAAGAACACAAAACTAAACACAAAATCTGAGTCGTTAGATCCTCCCTTGAATTCCACCTCACACATAAAGACAAACAAATATTGTGGTCCAGATTTTATGTACATAATTTTGTGCCCAATTTTGTGTTCCTATAGCCACTCACTATATATATATATATATTTAAGATTGAACGACCATTAATTGACCTTTCATACGCATTGGTGGGCAATGCTCTTTAGCTTGAGGAGAGATCGCTTGCACCTAATTTACTAAGGTCCCCTAGACCCAGCCAATCAAGGGGTCTTGATTTCCTCCATTTTACAATTAAATCCCTGAAAGAATGTGAGTTTAATTGCAAAATGTTGAGATCCTCCTTATTGACTGGATCCAAAGGACCATTTCATTTTTGGTCTTGGTAATTTGAACCCATTTAGCATACAGTTTGCTGTATGATAGACAAAAAATGGAGCAGTACATATATATTCATGTACCCGTCTTTATGCAAAATATTCCGACATGGATCCATTTTCATAGTATTGTTGCATATTTTGCAACTTAATGGACTAGCTACTACATAAAGCAGGTGCCTTTATGATTCTCCCTGTCTTACATAATATTAGTTTCACCACTATCACTTGGGTTGCCATGCTAAATCAAGCAAAGCTCTTCTGTTTGCTTCCAGTATGCATACTGCGTTTGCAATGTACAAAAGTACAACATTTGAATAAGGTATTTAAGTGAAACATTCATACATTTAATTTAACTGTTAGTTCAGTATTTGTTTTGTTGTGTTGTATAGGTTTAACTAAAATTCAATGACAATACAATGCCTACAGTTACTTATCAATTCGGTAAATACGAATTAAATAATATAATTAATTAGTATATTCAACAATTCTATCTTTCATAATATCTTGAATTGTTACCATTTCTTGTCAGATATGTTACAGTTCTTGTCACTTTGTCCAAAGCAAGCGTTGATTTATGATAAAATAATTTTGAATGACATAGACGTAAATTCTATAGATCATTAAATAAATGAATGAATAAACTTGTTATAGATCGTTAAATAAATAAATAATTTTGAATGACATAGACGTAAACTCTATAGATCTAAATCGCATAGAGCACCTACTCATGCGAAGAAAAAAGGTTATATTTCACTGTTGGTAATAACTACTTTTTGCTATTATCAAAAATGTCAAAACATATGTGAATCACGCATATGAAATAAACAAATTGAGGTGGGGCCTTTTGTTATCAGTCCTACGTTGCACCTATCATAATAGAATGTAGCGCATGGTTATGAATTAGTTTTGCTATCTCCCGTTATCCATTTGTCCGTTGTAGCATAATCAAGTGGTAATGTGACTAATAAGGTAGAAGTCGCGACTACAACCCCTAAGCTCGCAGTAGCCATTACCCATGATTGCTGCTTGTCCTTCTTTATATCCTATATATCACCCATGTTAATTTTACGAAGATATTCGATAGTTTAATGCACTGCGTAGCATGCATCAGTATTTCAAGCAGTAACATCGGTATTTCAAACACTAACATCATCTTAGTTGCTTATTGATTTCATTTCAAGTTTGTATCTATATATAATAGGAATATCTCATTTGGAAGCTTTTGAATTTTCCAAATTATCCCTAATGGCAACAATAATAACATGAGGGCATAAATGCAACCATGAACCCAACGTCATTTCCTTGTGACTATTGGAGAATAAATAGCTAGAGCAAAATAATAATTTCAAATGCGGCTAATTGCTTAAAAATGTCAGAAATTTTGCGGTTCGAGACTACTGGAGGAAGATAATTGTCGTACTTCAGAATTCAAGGATCTATATAATAGATTCTTTAAACAATAGTTTAACCCACCTGGTATAAACGGGTTATCGAACTATCAACTTTCAGGATTCAATAAAGCCTTAAAACAACTTAACTGAATTATCCTGCTCGTCTCCGGACAGCTACTCATGCATAACCACCTAACATGTCTCTAGTTTGCTCGTTTAGGAGCAACCAGAGTAGTAAGAAGAGGCATAAAATTCTGGGTCAGACAAAAGTCTGGTATGAGCGATAGCAACAAAGTAAAACAATAACAGGTATAAATAATCATACTTGAACTGGACCTGCAACCAAAGAGTTAGCACAACAAAATGTACAGTACTCTAAGGTAATACTAACATATAGTATAAAAATGGGAGTGTGCGTGTCATGGTGATAGCAAACATCAATCATAGCAATCATCCTCACGTCTCTCACTCAGTGCGTAAAGCATACAAGATATCCACCACTTTGATCACCAAATAAATTGGGGCCATGACGACAACTCCGTACAACTATTGCTATGACCAGTACACTTCCCTAGTCTATAGTCAATAACCCTACCCAGTTCATACATCCCTGGCTCTAGGTTAAGGGCCAACCAATCCACACTTTACTGGCTCTGGTTCGTCTACATGCCCCTCTCTTCAACGGTGAACCAAAGTTATAGATATCAATAACCCCTTTGCATGGGTCCAGCAGGAAATGCCAACTCTAGGAGTTAACTCGTTGGTTCCCAACTGGATCCTGAGTAATAACCTCCCATTTGGACTTCCTTTGCATTTCGGGTTTTGATCTTCTCTGATTCGGTATGGTCCTCCCAAAGAGGTTCGGTTCGTGCTCCCTGCAGCTGTTCGGGTCGTGGTTCCTCGTCATAGTCTGGCTCGTGGTCCTCCTCTTGTTCGTGGTGCCTTATCGGTTCAGTTCGTGGGTGATGCACCGGGTCGGTTCATGGGTCCTCCTTCGGATCGGTCATGATGAGCAGTTTTGGCTCGGGGTCAAACCCCTTTTGTTTGAGCAAGCGGGTCGGTTCGTGGCAATAGATCACGGTTCATAGGAGGCGGCTCGTGATACATGCTTCACGAGTGGGGGAGGGGCGATCCGATCTGGTCCCATTTCCTACATTTTGTACAGCAAGCTATTTACGCCACACGATGACGTTTTCGACCGTTCTAACTTTCCTATGCAATCTCAAATCATACCAAACAGCAGTAATAACATGTGCAATCAATCACAAACATCAAAACATCAATCATATGAGTTATTTTGGATCAAATGTACCCAAAACCATGATTTTCCCCTTAATCCTCTTAACCATGTTTTAACTATAGGATTAGCAAACATAAACCAAATTGACCCAAATTTTCAATAGAGGCATAAAATAATATTTTAGAATTTTCACATAATTTTTCTAGATTTTTATGACGTATAATTTCTCTAATTATCACTAATCACCCTTAATTAGCCGTAATTAGTGAATAAACAAGCTAGCCACTCCCCTTAGCAACAAATGAACCTTAGATCTGAAACTATGACTGATATGGCACGAAATCCAAAGTATAGCGGCAGCTTTATCTCTGATTTGATGCTAATTTCTCTTGATTTGAGGTAGTTTTGGTTAACTAGCGATTAGGAAGCGATTAGAATGAGATTTGAAGGATGGAGGTCATTATTAGTGTTAGAGAAATGTATGTGGCGGCTGAAAAAGTGAAAAGGAATCATTCTTTAACTCTTTTCATCCCTCCCATAACCCTAATCCTGAAATGGGTTATGGGCCTAGCTGCTAATCACCCCGTTATGCCCAATTATGCTGTTTTTCCATCTTAAAATTTTATTTCAGTCATATCTCCCAAACGGTAATTCCGTTTGATTAATGTGACCACTCTACGGAAAGGTAAACCATCATTCAAATCCAATGGAAGTGGTTTCAGGTAAAATCTTTACCAATCAAAAGTTATAGGCGAAACAAGATTTGCCAGGGGCAAAATGGTCATTTAAAATTTGGCAAAAATCGTGAACATGGGAAACGACCCCAATAGTTGTTTCCGAAAGTTACACGACCATATGAATTCGTATGAAAATAAAATAAATATTCTACAATCCTCTGATACGTAGATTGCAGGTCGTTACACTCCCCCTGAAGAAATTTCACCCTCGAAATTCCTTAATCAAGAAAACATACAATAGGTCCCGCATGCCTATCAACCGTTTGCAACAATCAAACATACATAATAAACACAACAAGCCTATCCTACCATGCGGAATAACTATATCACGACTAAAAATCTTACCAGGTAAAGAGTTCTGCATATGACTTTCTTATGCTTTTCATGGTTTCCCAAGTACAGTCGTTCTCATTATGGCCCCACTGGACCTTAACCAATTTCACCGTCTTCCTTCGAAGTTGCTTCATATCATGTCCGACAATACGAATCGTTCTGTGGCTCCCAACTGTCTCAGATTCCACTTTGATATCATCCAACTGATCTGGTGAAATAGTCATATCAGAATCGTGCACGAACTTCCTTAACTGGGAAACATGAAATACGTTGTGCACTCCCGCAATCTTATCTGATAATCCAACTTCATACACTAAATTCCCAACTTGTTCGAGAACTGGAAACGGACCAACAAACCTTGGTGCCAACTTACCTCTCCTGCCAAAATGAATCACACTCTTTAATGGAGAGATCTTGACGAATACCAGGTCATCAACGGAGAATTTCAATTCTCTTCGTCTTTTATCAGCATAACTCTTCTGCCTACCTTGGGCAGCCTTTGTTTGCTGTTGAATAACTCCGATCTTATCTGAAGTTTCTTTTATTACGTCTGACCTAAGCACAAATTTCTCACCGGTCTCCAACCAACATGATGGTGAGTTGCACGGTCTTCCATACAAAGCTTCAAATGGAGCCATACTAATACTGGATTGATAACTATTATTATATGCGAATTCAACCAGATGTAAATGTTTATCCCATGATCCTTCAAAGTCCAATATACAAGCCCTTATTAGATCCACTAATACACGATTCACTCTCTATGTTTGACCGTCGGTTTGAGGATGGTAATCGGTACTGAGATGTAATTCTGATCCTAAAGCCTCTTGTAAGCTCTTCCAAAACCCACTAGTCAATAACGGATCTCAGTCACTCACAATACCTCTAGTTACCCCATGAAATCACACTACCCACTTCATATACGGTTCCGCTAACTTAGCTGCCGTTCTATTCGACTTGACGGGTATAAACGTTGCAATTTTGGTCAATTGATCTACAATCACCCAAATACTATCGTGACCCGATCTAGTCCTTGGTAAACCATCGATGAAATCCATTGAGACTTGTTCCCATTTCCATTCGAGAATTTCCAACGGTTGTAACAAAACACTAGGCTTCCTCTGCTCAGCTTTAACTAATTAGAAATTCATGCACTTGGGTATAAACTTCCCAACGTCTCTCTTCATTCCTTCCCAGTAGTAGGTCTGCTTCATGTCTCGATACATCTTGTTACCACCGAGATGTATAGTCAGTTTCGAGTGATGACACTCTCTGAGCACTTCATCTCTTAATCCATTTACGTTGGGTACAACCAACCTGTCATTCTTTCAAGGACATCCTTATCTATCAAGTCCATACTTGTTCATCTTCTCATCGTCGATACCCATCTCTACCTTGGAGATGATTTCTAGTAGGTTAGGATCATCCCTCTGACTGGAACCGATCCACTCAATCAAAGTTGTTCTAATCATCGAACTTGCTAACATCTCTGGATCTAGTTCACACTTAAGTCTGAATCATATCCCGCGATATATTCTAGTTGCTTCCATTCCAGAAACATAGCTCTTAAACTAGCATGTCTCCTACTCAATGCATCAGCTGTCGCATTGCCCTTCCCGGGTGTGTATGCGGTATTGAAATCATATGAAGCCAAGAACTCTAACCATCTCTGCTGACGAAGATTTAAATCCTTTTGAGAGAAAAGATATTTTAATGACTTATGATCGGTAAACAACTCGAATCTTTCTCCCAAGTGATAGTGTCTCCACATTTTTAATGCAAACACGATCACTGCCAATTCCAAAGCATGGGTAGGATATCTTTTCTCATGTGGTTTCACTTGCCGACAAGCATAAGCTACTACCCCACTTCCTTGCATTAGTACAATACCTAGTCCAGTACAACAGGCATCTGTGTATACCGTCATATCTTCAATCCCCTTAGGAATAACTAACACTGGTGCACACGTTAACTTCTCCTTTAGACTCTTAAATGCATTCTCACACGTCCTAAATGAAAGCTTGATTCTTTTTGGTCAACTGAGTTAACGGTACTGCTATCTTGGAGAAGTCTTGGATAAACTTACAATAATATCCAACTAAACCCAAGAAACTTCTCACGTCCATTGCATTCTTGGGCTTAGACCAATCTTGCACCGTAGCCACCTTCGCAGGATCCACGGCAACACCATTCTCTGAGAAAACATGATCCAAGAATCTCACTTGCCTCCTCCAGAAGAGACACTAAGAATTTTTTTTCTTTCAATTGGTGTTTCCTCAACACCTCCATCACTATCCTCAAATGTTCCTTGTGTTCTTCCTCTGTCCTCGAGTAAATCAATATATCGTCCACGAACACAAGGACAAACTTATTTAATTGATCTCTGAAAACTCTATTCATAAGATCCACAAAATATGTGGGTGCATTGGTCAACCCGAATGGCATGACCAACCACTCATAGAATCCAGATAGCGTCCGAAATGTCGTTTTATGTATACTCTCAATTGCTACTCGGAGCTGATGAAAACCTATCACGAGATCCAACTAGGAAAACACTCTTGCTTCATTCAGTTGATCAAACAAATCATCTATCCGTGGAAGAGGATACTTATTCTTCCTAGTTACCTTGTTCAACTCGCGGTAGTCTACACATAAGCGAAGGAAACCATCGACCTTGGTAGAAAATACAACTGGTGTTCTCCACTCGGAAACACTCTTTCGGATAAGCTAAAAACTAAACCATCATAGCTGTAGTATATCTCATAGTGCATGGAATAAAAATATAATAATAACATAACTTGATACAAAACAGGCGAGACAGTGCATAAGATGAAAACTAAACCATCATAGCAGCGAAATCCAAAATGCAGCTTATGATCCAAACCATTATTACAACTTCAAAATACTGTCTCTAAAAAGGAAATAGAGGAGGTACACTACTAATGCCCAAAGCAGTGACCAGCAACAACACAGGGAGGATATATGTAAATTGTACGTGGAAGCCTCTTTCTCGTCTCTAGACAGCTACTCGTGCATAACCACCTAACCTGTCTCTAGTTTGCTCCTTTAGGAGGACCCAGAGTAATAAGAAGAGACATAAAACTCTGGGTCAGACAAAAATCTGGTATGAGCGACAATAGCAAAGTAAAACAATAACAGGTATAAATAATCATACCTGAACCTGGACCTGCAACCAAAGAGTTGGCACAACAAGATGTACAGTACTCTAAGGTAATACTAACATATAGTGTAAAAATGGGAGTGTGCGTGTCATAGTGATATCAAACATCAAACATAGCAATCATCCTCATGTATCTCACTCAGTGCATAAAGCATACGATATCCACCGTTTTGATCACCAAATTTATTGGGGCCATGACGACAACGCCATACAACTATTGTTATGACCACACTTCCCTGGTCTATAGTCAATAATCCTACTCGGTCCACACATCCCTGGCTCTAGGTTAATGGCCAACCAGTAAACACTTCTCTAGCTTTGGTTCATCTACATGCCCTTCTCTTCAATGGTGAACCAAAGTTATAGGTATCGATAACCCCTTTGCATGCGTCCCGCAGCAAAGACCAACTCTAGAAGTTAACTCGTTGTTTCCCAACTGGATCCTAAGTAATAACCTCCCATTTGGACTTCCTTTGCATCTCGGGTTTTGATCTTCTCTGGTTCGGTTCGGTCCTCCCAAAGCGGTTCGGTTCGTGCTCCCTGCAGCAGTTCGAGTCATGGTGCCTCGTCGTAGTCCGGCTCGTGGTCCTCCTCTGGTTCGGTTTGTGAGTCCTCCATTCGAATCGGTCATGGTGAGCAGTTACGGTTCGGGGTCGAGCCCCTTTTGTTTGAGCAAGCGGGTCGGTTTGTGGAAACAGATCACGGTTCGTAGAAGGCGGTTCATGATACATGCTTCACGAGTGGGGGAGGGGCGATCCGATCCGGTCCCATTTCCTGCACTTCGTACAACAAGTTATTTACGCCACATGACAGCGTTTTTGACCATTCTAACTTTCCTATGAAATCTCAAATCATACCAAACAATAGTCGTAACATGTGCAATCAATCACAAACATCAAAAAATCAATCATATGGGTTATTTTCGATCAAATGTACCCAAAACCATGATTTTTCCCTTAATCCTCTTAACCATGTTTCGACTATAGGCTTAGCAAACTTAAACTAAATTAACCCAAATTTTCAAAAGAGGCATAAAATAATATTTTAGATTTTTCACATATTTTTTTCAAATTTTTATGACGCGTAATTTTGCTAATTATCACTAATCACCCTTAATTAGTCGTAATTAGTGAATAAACACGTTAATCACTCACCTTAACCACAAATGAATCTTAGATCTGAAATTATGACTGATATGGCACGAACTCCAATGTATAGCAGCAGCTCTATCTCTGATTTGATGCTAATTTCTCTTCATTTGATGTAGTTTTGGTTAATTAGCGATTAGGAAGCGATTAGAATGAGATTTGGAGGATGGAGGCCATTATTAGGGTTGGAGAAATGTTTGTGGCGGCTGAAAAAGTGAAAAGGGATCATTCTCTAACTCTTTTCAGCCCTCCTATAACCCTAATCCCGAAATAGGTTATGGGTCTCGCTGCTAATCACCCCGTTAAGCCCAATTATGCTTTTTTCCATCTCCAAATCTTTTTTCAGCCATATCTCCTAAACGGTAAGTCCATTTGATTAATGTGACCTCTCTACGGAAAGGTGAGCATCATTCGAATTCAATTGAAGTGGTTTCAGGTCAAAACTTCTTACCAGTTAAAAGTTATAGGCGAAACAAAATTCGCCAGGGGCAAAACGGTCATTTAAAATTCGGCAAAAATGGTGAACATGGGAAATGATCCCAATAGTTGTCCCAAAGTTACACGACCACACGACTTCGTATGAAAATACAATAAATATTATACGATCCTCCAATACGTAGAATGTGGGTCATTACAATCACACATGCTGATTTCCTTAGTCAGAGTGTTCTATATTGATCAGCACGTTAATGGCCATGTGCTTTAATCCTTGTTCATGAGTCTACTTTAAAAAGCGGTCTTACTTTCTTAGGAAACGGCCTGATTTCCATACTTATATAGATAAGTCTCTTAAAGTGTTTCTGCAATACACCTTTTAATGTTTCTAGACTTATTAAGAACATTTATCCATCCTTTATTCTTGCAGAATCCAACACTAAATATTATAGGATTATTAATTTAGTGTTCCATAATCATTCTCTTAACTTGTTAGTACCCATTGAACTTTGTCTATCCTTTTCAAGACACAAGTTGGGTTTCTGTTAAGGATGATCAATCTTCATTCATAGACCTTAGTCCCATTTCTTTTGACTTTATAGAGACCATTGCCTTTGGAAGTCCTTTTGTAAGTGGGTTGGCTAAGTTTTTCTTCATATCCATGTAGTCAACAGCTATAACTCCACTTTTGAGTAACTGTCTTACTATTTGATGTTTTAGACTCACATGTCTAGACTTCCCATTATATGTCTTATTAGAGACATATTATATATCATTCTTGATTATCACAGTCAATCAAGACTGCTGGAGATGGCTTCTTCCATAATGGAATTTCCATTAACAAATTCTTAAGCCATTTTGCTTCCTTACATGCATATGCTAATGCAATTAATTTTGACAACATAGTTGAGTTAGATAGACAGGTCTGCTTCTTGGAAATCCAAGACACAGCAGCACCTCCTAATGTGAATATCGATTCAGTCGTAGACTTGAATTTGGATTCTACATTATTCCAGGTTGCATCATTATATCCTTCTATTACAACAGGATATCCTTTATAATATAAACCATAATTGATTGTTCCTTTCAAATGAGCTAAAACTCCGAAAATATCTTTCCAATGTTCAAAACCTGGATTACTCATAAATCAACATAATACACTTATAACCTGTGCGATGTCCGGTTTAGTGCAAAGCATAACATACATAAGACTACCAATTACACTAGAATACTCCAGTTGAGAAATGATACGTCCGTTGTTCTTCTCTAATTTGATACTTGGATCTAAAGGAGTTGGTGCTAGCTTGTCATTATAATAACCATACTTCTTTAGGAACTTCTCAATGTAACGAGATTGAGTTAGTAATAACTCTGCCGCATTCGTAATGATTTTAATTCCCAGAATTACATCAGCCTCTCCTATATCTTTCATATCAAATTTAGAAGATAGAAATTTCTTAGTTTCATTCACACAAGATATATTGGAACCAAATGTCAGCATGTCATCAACGTATAGACATATTATAACATAACCGTTGTTATCTGATTTGCTATAAATATATTTATCAGCATCATTAACAAAGAATCCATGTGATATTGCAAATTTATCAAACTTCTCATGCCATTGCATGGAAGTTTGCTTCAGGCCATAAAGATATTTTACTAATTTACAAACTTTCTTTTCTTGGCCCGGGGTATGAAACCTTCATGTTGTTCACTATATCTCTTCTTTTAAATCTTCATTTAGAAAAGCTCTCTTTACATCCATTTGATGTATGACCAAATTATGATTGGATGCAAGTTCTATTAAACAACGTATAGAAGATATGCGAGCAACTGGACCATATGCATCAAAACAATCTACTCCTTGTCATTGCTTATATCCCTTAGCAACTAATTTAGCTTTAAATTTATCAACGGATCTACTTGTATTCAACTTTTTCTTGAATATCCTTTACATCCTATAAGTTTTCGCACCAGGAAGCAAATCGGTTAAAATGCAGGTTTGGTTTAACATTATGGATTTCTCATTTCGTCATTGATAGCTACTTTCCAGAAATTAGAATCTCTGGAATTCATAACTTCATAATAAGTTTTGGGATCATCATAGACGTTCAGTTCATACCTTAACACATTAAGGACTTCGTCCTTATTGCCTTCTACGAGATATGTTATGAAGTCAGGACCAAAGTCCTTCCCTATTATAGCTCTTTTACTTCTCCTATGTTCAGTACTATTATCTGGTACTGGCACTTCCTTGTTGTTTTGAGCAGGAGCATATTCATCGTCATTGATATCATTAGTCACGGTTTGTTCCGGACTACATGATCACAATGGATTCTCAATAGTTTGATTTTCAAAGAATTCTACATCTACAGATTCTATAACGTCTAAGGTGTCAAGAATAAGAAACCTATAAGTAATACTATTAAGAGAATATCCTATGAAAACACACTTAAATGCCCTATTACCTAACATTGGTCCTTTAGGGTATGGTTTTCTAACATATGTTAAGCAACCCCAAACTTTAAGTCTAGTAAGGTTTGATTTTCTATTAAACCATAATTTATAAGGGGAAATATTATTCTTTCTGAGTGGTACTCTATTTAAAATGTAACATGGCGAGATCATAGCATCACCCCATAGGTTATAAGGTAAATCATAACTTATGAGTATGGCATTTACCATTTCTACTAAAGTTCTATTTTTCCTTTCAGCAACACCATTTTGTTGTGGTGTATATGGGGCGGTACATTGGTGAACTATACCATGTTGTTTGCAAAATAAAATAAATTCATTTGAAAAATACTCACCACCACGATCTGAATGTAGCACTTTATTTTTAATTCCTAATTGTGTTTCGACTTGTGCTTTATAAATTTTGAATTTATCAAAAGTCTCATCTTTAGATTTCATTAGATATACATTTGCATATCTAGTATAATCATCAATAAATGTTATATTATGACTTTTTAAGTCAATCACATCACTATATACCAAATCAAGCAAACCGGTTTTCCTTTCTACAGATTTAAAGGATTTCCAGTGTATTTCTGCTTGAACGCATATTTCACATTTAGTGATAGAGTCAAAATCACAATTAGAAACTAATCCTAATTTATGCATATTTTTAAGAGATTTATAATAATCTATCATGTCACAAATTAACAGAATCAACAATATAAGCAGAAGATTTCTTTATTGGATTCAAATTAACCATGTTGTTACAAGACTATCCCTGTCCAAGAAATTTGTTGTTCTTGGACAACACTAATTTATCAAACCCATACACCATCTTGAATCCTCCTTTATAAAGAAGGTATCCAGAAACCAAATTCTTACACATATCGGGTACATAAAATACATTGACTAATGTAAGAACTTTCCCAGAGGTGAATGTTAGTTCAATTGTGCTTTCCCCCAGAACTTTGCTTGCAACTTTGTTTGCATTAGTAATTTCGCTGGATTTTTCATTATTTTTTTCGTAAATCTTGAACAGATCACGGTCTTTGCAAATATGAATGGTTTCTCTAGTATCGAGCCACTAATCATTATCAATGACACTAACGGAGTTCGCCTCTTGTACAATAACCATAAGTTTTTCTTCGACCATATTTGTTTTTTATCGTTTCTTTCGAAGACGACAGTCTTGGGCATAGCGGTCGGGTTTGTTAAAATAGTAACAGGCACGCTCCTTTTTGTTGTTCTTGGAATTATTTTTCTTATTAAACCGTGTCTCAATCTTAGACATCAACTTTTCAGTAATTTCAACATTATTTGCCTCACATTGAGACCTAGCTTGCGGATTATCATCTAGTTCGCGTTAACAAGAATCTTCTTCTGTACGAAGATAACGTTGTAAACCGCCTAAATCATAATATGTTTCTGCATGTTTTAGTTTTTTCTAATAATTGTTCCAAGAATTCGGGGGTCTCAAAATAATAACTCCAATAACAAAAGATACAGGTGGATCAATTCCGGCATATTTAAGTTGATTCACTAATAGTAAGATTTCACTCACTTGTCCAACTATAGACTTGTTGGTAACCATTTTGAAATCCACAAAATTAAAAATAAGAAACATCCTATTACTTGCCTCGGATATGCAATACTTGTCTCCAATGCATTCTAGAGCTCCTTTGCAGCTTCCAAAGTCCTATGATCATTGTAGACGGAAGTAGACAATGCATTCAGGATGTGCCATTTGCATAAGAAATTGTCCTCTTTGCGCTTTGCACGTTTTTCCTTTAGAGCGGCATCTTCATTATCAGTTTCCTCCGGTATCACTTCGAATCTGTCTTCCAAGATATAGAACAATTTGATGGCGATCAGAAAGAACTTCATGATCTCTTGCCAACGAGTGAAATTTTTGCCATCATATCGCTCCAAACAAGTCAAATGCTGATTCATTCCATGTAGCGCACTCAAACCTTCCATGGTTGATGTTATTGTCAAAATTTTGTTGGGGAATTTTACGGTTTGAGCCTATTGGAGGAAGATGATTGTCATACTTCAGACTTTAAGGATCTATATAATAGATTCTTTCAGACAATAGTTCAACCCACTAGGTAAAAACGAGTTATCGAACAATCAACTTTCAAGATTCAATAAAGACTTGGAACAATGTAATCGGAATCAAAGTTTGTACGTCCTTGATCCGACCAAGAACACTCTGATTTTGATTATCTGATGATGCAAGATAAGAACAAAAAGAAGAGTAGGAAGAGAAAGGATTATGCAACACTTTAAAAGCATTGCAAATTCAAAAACTTGCAACACTTTCGTGGTGTTAGAAATGGCAGCGTGTAGATCTTAAGGAAGAAGAAGATGATTTCGAAAGTTAGTTGAAACAGTTTTTCGACGTTGGTATTTATAGCCTATGGAAGGATACGCTTCTTCATGGACTGACGTGACCGTTTGCAACATTCATTTCTGTTGCAGTTCAAAATGTCACATCTCTTCGTTTGTAACGTTCAGAAACAATACAAATTTCAACCGTCGCGCCCTTTTGTTTGCAACGTTTTGAAGCGTTGAGATTTCCCATCTTATATTTAAATGCAGTATCGGGTCTGTGCAGAATTTGGCCCATTATAGTTTATAATCTTGGTCCAAAAGTATATCCTTATTGGACCCGAAACCCAAAACTCGTGCCCGAAACTCAAAACTCATACCCGGCGCTGCTCAGTCGGACGGACGGCAGCGTTGGCACGTGCATGTGTGGTGTAGTAATCCATGGTCTCCTTCCTCACAACAAAGAAAAATGTGGGAGCCCCAGGACCCCAACATCCGCTTAAGGATGCCCCTTAAGAACTAGGATACTTTTTCATCTTCCATAATGTGGGACTAATCTTCTTACCCCTTTCTTTAACCCCTCTTAGAAAACAAACCCAAGCCCAAAATTAGTTTGAAAATTTACAACAAAAAAATATAATTTGTACATGAATTGCAAAAAATGAGATATGGCCTTAGCTCGAGCTGGCCATTCGCTACATCAGGCCTACTTACAGTAAGAAAATTTCACGTTTTCACCCACTACCCCTAAAACAAAACACCAATACCTCCACTAAATTTCTTCCCAAATCCACTTCTCTTTCTTCTTCATATGTTCCTTCTCCTTCATCCAAGACCCTGATCTACACCCGCTTATACTAAGCCATAAACACCTCCACCTCTCGACAATGTTTTTTCTTCTTCTTCGACCATAGCTTCGCTTCCTCTGACCTCTATAGGAAAGGTGGGTTTTGATGTACAATTTGAGAATTTTCACATCCTTGAGTAACATACAACAATTAAGTTCACTATGTCCTCAGAATCCCTACCGATTGAAAACTTGGTCAGCACTTCAATGGCAACTCGGGTACTTTAATACTTCTTACACTTTGCTATTTGAAACGTAGAATAAAACCTATAGCCATGAGGAGCTAGCCATATGTTTTCTTATTTTAAGACGAGTAAAGTTGGATATTTGATTTAGTCGCCTACTTACTTTTGTTCAAACTAATAATGCATTTTATTTGAAGTAACCATAACATCTACGGTTAGTTTTATAAATATTTATAAATTCACAGTTCAATATGTATTTATCTTCATTCAAATGATAATCCATGTGAATGTGAGGGTGCCTTCCTGTTGTGAGGGTGCCGTCCTATTGTGATGTGTGCGTTGTTTGTGTATATGTTACTGTAGGTGGTTATGTGTCTATGTGTTTTAATGCGTGCAAGAGCCATTTATGTATGTGTTGAGGGTTAAGTTTATGAGTGTGTTGTTGCTTATGTATGGGTTTTTCTTTGTGCAGATCATTATATTTAAGTCTGAGTAAGTGTATAAATCTATTAAACTACTAGAGCAGTCCAAGTTTGAAATTCAACACATGTTAAGTAAGTATACCGTGAAAAGTTTTTATGTCCACTATGGTTATTTGTAAATATTCATTTTTGTGAAACCTATGTGTTATGCGCTACCAAGGTCTGCATATATTTAAGCATATGTGTGATCTGTGTGTGAGCACGATCCCATGGCCGTGATCTTCTACATGTAAAATCCTTGCATTGTTATTGATTTATACTATCATGTATTGTATATTTTCGTGTGCAACTTTGTGTATGCATAAATAGATAGGAGTGAATGTCTGCATATATTTATATTCATGCTTTACTGTTATGTATTTTGAGAACTTGAATTACTATTGCCGAGAATCTATGAGTTTTCATTTCCTGCTTGAGTGAGAATGTCCTAAAAACTCCTTTGCACTTTTGCAGCGAATTATAAAATATCAATGCTTTCAACTCTCTGTTCAGGATGCCAGTGGTTGTTGTTTGTAAAATTAGTTCATTATTTCGCACATGTGCTAGAGTCCATAGGAGACTGCAAAGAATTATTTCAATTTTGTTAAATGTTATTATTACAACTTACTCTTTCACCTCTTAAGTTGTATACAACAATAATTAAAATATATTGAACTATATGGGACTAGTTACACAAGTATGCTGTCCAATAATGTTGCGCACACATAGTCCATATTTTGAGGATATGTCAACATGATTGTATTTGGATGTATGATTATTTTCCTACCGTATTCAAGAAGATTCAACATGTTGAAGATATATTTATTTGTCTACATCGAAGATTTCACGATTCAATATATTTATTTTCCTAATTGTTTGTGTTACTATTGTCTTTTGGAGCATAAAATATCTGAAATGAAGATAACTACGTTCACCTCTTATAGTTTTTAATTTTTAAGCCTACCAATATTATTGTAACCTATAGTGACTTTATTATATAATTTAGATTTAGAAATCATTTGTTTTGTTTGATATACTTTTTTGGTTGTAATTACATTTTTTGTATATTCTGCAATCTATGATCTGTAACTGTTATATATGAACTTATATTAGCATATTTCACCATCTCCCTATATGTTTTGTTGATTCCCTATCTCCTCCCTTTTATTGTTTTTATAGATAAGATCCAAGCATTACTATGTAGCAAATGACATGTTAGAATTATGGTTACTGCGTTCGAATTAATCAATTCAACCAAGAATACATACTCCCACTTCAATTAGACTTGAGCTACCCTACCTCTCAATGAAGTTGTTTTCCCTTTACTGAGTTCTTCTTTGATTGTAACTTCACTTCCTAACTTTACGGGTTTTGTTGTGATTATGTTCCACGTTTGGAAATTCCGATGTGGCCATGACCTCAGAACCCTTACTTGCTCTAAGCTCAGTCAAGACTTCTACGGCACTCACATAATCAAACTCTGAACGGTGAAATGTAATAACAATCAAGCTAATACTTTATATTTCTTAATATACTCTGAACCACACAACGAATTGGCAGACAACATTCAAGCCTAATAATTAATTTTTTATTACGATAAATATTTTAGTTTCCATGTTTAAATAAGAAACCTGTTTAGGATTGTATTTTACTTTCTTTTCATATATTTTTATTAAATTAAATTTTATAATAGAAGTTTAGGCCTAGATGTAGCTGTGGCAGATGAAAAAGAGGAAGACCCAACAAATAAGGAAGAGAAGTTTAAATTTTTACTAAAGTTCTTAATAGTTGTTGGTTAATTTTTTTGTATCTTTTGGTCAACTACCTCCACTTTTCTTATTTTTCAACAGTGATAACTTGGTTGAACTTCATATAGTTTATGGGATTTTTCTTCCATATCCGTATTCAATTACTTCCCGCTTAAAATTTTCATTTAGATAAATTATTCAAGATGTTTATTGGATAACTTGCCATTTTAGGAATCATGTACAACAAAAGCAAACTTGGAGGTTTCTGCTTTCTACCGAAATGGAAGGTTAGTTTTTTCTGCTTGATTTATGTTTATTAGTTCATGATTTTAGCTATTGCATCTGAAAATTTGTTTTGTTATAAAAAGTTTTTCCGCATTGACCACATCCGTTGTGTTCTATTTATAATTTTGTATGAGTTCAGAATGAAATTTTCCATTCGTAGTTAAGATACAGATCGACTTTGCGAGTAGAGAATTTTATTATAATTAGTTATTGTAACACCCCACGTCCATTAATGTCACTCACAAAGGGAATGCATTAACTTCTATGGAGGTTTTAGGTGAATATAGAACAGTAAAATTTCAACAAGACAGATATAAAATAGTACTTGGAAATTTAAAAACTTTATTTCAATTGCAGCAGAAGTCAAAACATGTTTGATTACATCATAACACCATAATCAAAGTCAAGTACAATATCTATCTTGATAAAACAAGTACATAATCCCATTACATAAATAGCCATTAAAAAGAAAGATAACAAGCTGGACTTTACTTCAGCAGTCCAAGCTTTCCAAGAGATAAGCAATCCAATCAGACTCCACGGGAACTTGGCCCAACCTGAGGACCTGAAGGGAGAAAAAGATGAAAAAGAGGGGGGGGGGGGTCAGACATAAAGTCTGGCGAGTATGATAATTCTATAATACTATTATCAAAATAACTGGACTAAGGCATAAGCTGGAAAACAAGGAAATGTCTATGAAAGAGCAGATTAAGGACATAGACAATCGCTAAAGGAAACGTTATAGGCGCTCCTAAATACTAAAGGATAAACACTATACTGCACCACACCAGTCACCCTAAAGATTGATTCCACTTAGCTTCACTTAGAAACTTTCTTAATGGTATTACGTACTCCTAGCTGACTACATAGGTGCCGCCTGCCCCTATCTCCACTAGGTGTACCCCACTTTCCATTTTTCGATCGGATCCCTACTCGTAGATACCTGTGCTGGCCCCACAGTGGGGTGTATCATTCCCCTAAAGTGGAAACCTGATATAACGGAGATGCACGACTTATACCTACATGATGCAACAACGTCTTACCTACCAGCCCGGGTCCACACACGCATATGAAACCCGTTGGACTTGCGTTGCCACCGCTCCCTGTTTTAGCCTCTTATAGTCAAACCCAGTATGCGTGTCCCTTCCTCGACTTGGGTCGAGCCCACAAAGATACGTTTTGGGATACTGGTTGAAATGGGCCCCCATTATTTCCCACAAGCATTCCACCTAAGCTTGTCCCATTTGTCCATCCACTTAACCCACTTAGTCATGTTCATTTACATGTGTATTTGGTTAAGTCTAATCGTATTTCAAATGCCTCTAAAGGCAACCACTAGATTCCTCATGCCACCCAAGGCACTTACTTAACCCCCATGCCCCACCTTACATGATTATCTGGCTAAGTATTTCTTAATTCATTAAGGCCATAACCTCATAAAGACCTCTCACATTAGACTGGCATTTATGGCAGCTGGATTTGCCGGGCGGGTCCGGGCAGTCTTACACCATAAAAGAGTCTAACCTCGTGTCTTTACAACTGTTATGCTTTAGTTTGGGCCTAGGACCTCTCACATTGGGCCGACATTTGTGACTACTGGATTTGCCGGGCGGGTCCGGGCAGGTTTACGTCACAAACGGGTCCAACCTCGTGTCCTAAGCATTGATTATTATTAATAATCCACTTTCCCCAATTTTAATAATTCCCTACTTGAATTATTAATTAATTCCAAATTTAACAATGTCCATAATTGACTCAATTATGGACATCCATTTAAGGCATGCAAAATCATATCAATTGCACCCCAATTTATTAATTTCCTAATATTACCCCTACCCCACGTTTGAACGTTTATTCGCAAAATGTATGCTAGTCTAACTCATAGCATAAAAGAAAATATTCACAACAACAACATATATATGTGACTAAATAAATCATAACAAGGGGTAAAACTTGCATACATTACAACTTGCATAAGGTTATACATGTCATGGATCTAAGGGTGTCAACTTATTCATAATTCACATAATATGATTTTGATCAAATTTCATAAACTTGTATAGGACATGTGTGAATCAACATCATTAACAATATGGTTTTATATGGGTACACCTAACTCAATAGGCAAATTCCCAAAAATCAAAATTCATTTAATCATAGATTCATGTATATGGGTACACCTAACTTAATAGACAAATTCCCATATTCAAGATCCAATTAATTTGTAGATTCATGTATATGGGTACACCTAACCCAATAGGCAAATTCCCATAATCAAGATCTATTAAAAAAAACATAAACTTTAAACATGATCCAATTCGCATAAATACTAACATCATGATTTTACAACTTGTATGATTCAACACAACTTAACATGACATCATTATCATATAACATAAGTATTTCAACATATGTGATAATATGAGATCTACAACATATATAAGATTTACAACATAGCATATCATAATTTGCAACATAGCATGATATGATTTACAACATAGCATAGCATGATTAATCACATATGACATAGCATAGGATTATTTACAACATAATCACTACAACATAACAACATATATATGCTAACATAATAGCATAACAAGAGATCCACAATATAATTTACAAATACATAACAATTCATATCACTTTCTTGTGATCCATTCATAACTTAATCAAATTATTTTATAATAATATTGTGAGATTCATCATACTCACAATTTTAAAGAAGAGAAATAGAAAGAGAGAGAGCTTTTGATTTGATTTGAGTAGATTTAGTTTGTAGATTAGGCCTTCTTCTTCTTTAGTTTGTGACGGCTATGCTGAACTCCATGGCAACGGCATGTCGGTAGCTCTCCAATTTTTCAAGTGATTTACGGTTAGAGTCTACCCACTTATTTATAGATGTTAGGATTCATTTAGGCCATTAGATTTAACCTAGAAATAACCGCAGCCATTCAGACCAGATGGGGCTCATCTTATTGACTCAGCAATGAGTCAGAAGTGACTCAGCAAACACTCAGCAAATTAATAAACTTCTATTCATGTTTACATTAACTGCCCATATATATAAAAAAAAAATATTTATACACACGCACCTATTCATGAATTCAAATTAATCCATAATTAACTTATGACCATTTCTACACATTAATTTTCCAATTAATGTCTTAATTCCATTTTTCGCTTTTTAAGGCAATTCACATATCTCAAATTTGTTATATGCCTTTTTAAGGCTATTTCGTGCAAATTCTCAATATTAATTCTTTTAATTTGTGAATATTAGTATTAACAGAAATACAGGGTGTTACATTCTCCCCTCCTTAAGGGATTTCGACCCTGAAATCTTCAAGTTTATATCCTATCATCAACCATCTACTCAATCAACAAACACTGGCATCCATTGTCCTTATAGACTTCTAATGCTTTCATGTTTAAATGCACAGTGTGTGTCTATGTTCGTATCTAATGCAAAATCAGGCGGTCCACTGATTCAGTTGACCTCCTTGATGCAATTCATGATAGTGCCATGCATCCATTATGTATGCAAAAGATCCTAATTGCTTACAAACTACTTCTATATGCGTGCACATCCATTCAACCGAATGCAACATCTATATGATGGTACAACCATTATACATCCATTATACTAAATACATTCATTTATGCAATATGCAATATGTAGTGACTGAGCCGATCTAGTGCCTAAAGTGTGTGTATATATGCATCCACGAGCAACCACTAGCAACCACTTGCATCCATTTTGCATCCATCATACATAACATGTCTCAAACACATGTTTCAACCATAGGATTATCCTAACTAAAGGTCAAAGATACTAATGAGAGGACATACTAAAGATAAGATAAGATAAGCTAAGCGATAAAGGAGAAATTAAAAGACATACCCTCAAAAAGAAAAGGGTATAGCGAACGCATCTTCCCTTCTGTCTCCCAAGTAGCGTTGCTCTCATCATCTCCCCATTGCACTTTAACTAGTCTGACCTCTCGATTTCTCAACTTTTTGATCTCCGACCCAAGAATGCATGTAGGAGCTCGTCTAATTGTTGGATCACGCTCTATTTCCACCTCTTTAAGCAAGCTCGGCTCTACCACCTCCGCGGTCTTGTGCAAACACTTCCTCAAATGTGATACATGGAATACGTCGTGTACTCCACTAAGTTTCTCAGGAAACTCCACCCTATACGCCATCTTCCCAATCCTGTCTTTTATAGGAAACGGCCCTACAAACCTTGGCGCTAATTTCCCAACGGACCCAAAGCGAACAACATTCCGTAACGGAGACACTTTGATAAAAACCATGTCCCCAATGTCAAACTCAAGATCTGTCCTCCTCTTATCAGCATACGATTTCTGCCTATCTCGTGCTGCTTTCATCCTCCTTCGAATCAAATCAATCTTCTCCGAGGTTTCCCTAACCATATCGGGCCCAAGTAGGATTTTATCGGTAGATTCCCACCAACATGTAGGCGAACGGCAAGGCCTTCCATAAAGAGCTTCGAAAGGTGCCATGCCAATACTAGACTGAAAGCTATTATTATATGCGAATTCTACCAACGGAAGGTGCTCTTCCCATGTACCCCCAAAGTCTAGGATACAAAGCCTTAAAAGATCCTCTAGAATACGATTCACCCTCTCGGTCTAGCCGTCCGTCTGAGGATGATATGCGGTGCTCAAACATAGCTGAGTCCCTACCGCCTCTTGTAAACTCTTCCAAAATTCGCTAGTGAAGATGGGATCACGGTCGCTTACTATACTAGAAGGAATACCGTGCAAACGAACTATCTCTTTAATGTATACAGAAGCCAACCACGGAGCAGTCCTCTTACTTTTCACGGGAATAAAATGGGCGCTCTTAGTAAGTCTATCTACTATAACCCAAATCCCCGTATTACCCTTCCTTGATCTTGGTAATCCATCCACAAAATCCATTGAGACGCTTTCCCATTTCCATAGTGGAACTTCCAATGGGTGAAGCAACCCACCGGGTTTCTTTTGTTCCGCTTTTACTCGTTGGCACACCAAGCATCTAGCGACGTACTCGGCCACATCCTTTTTCATACCGGCCCAAAAGAAAACCCGCTTCATATCTTTGTACATCTTGTCTCCGCCGGGATGAATGGTCATCTTTGAGCGATGAGCATCACCAAGAATGGCCTTCCTTAAGTCTTCGTCTTGTGGTACACAAAGTCTATTATCCCTTCGTAACCAACCCTTATCGTCTAGGATATACCTACGAAGATGGCTAGACGACTCCCCTCCTTTGAGCTTTTCTACTATCTCAACCAACTGGGGGTTGTCTTGCTGTGCCTCACCAACTCGTCCTAGAAGTGTAGGTCTAACCTCCAAGGATGCTAACAAACCAGGTACTAGGTCAACGGAGGGTCTAAAGTCAAACATGGAGATGAATTCTAAGCTTCGTCGTTCAACAAACAACGGACTCAAGGACAACCTTTTCCTACTTAAGGCGTCTGCTACCACGTTACCCTTGCCCGGGGTATATGCTATTTCAAAATCATAGGAGGCTAGGAATTCCATCCACCGTTGCTGCCTTAAATTCAAATCCTTCTGAGAGAATAAGTATTTTAATGATTTGTGGTCAGTGAACAGTTCGAATTTCTCACCAAGAAGATAGTGACGCCAAGACTTAAGCGCGAAAACAATTGCAGCTAACTCAAGGTCATGCGTAGGGTAATTCTTTTCATGAACCCTCAACTGCCTTCCACCATAGGCTATTACTCTTCCCTCTTGCATGAGGACCGCGCCAAGTCCCGTCCCACAAGCATCAGTATAGACGGTAAACGGTTTATTCCCGTCTGGCAGCACTAAGACTGGGGCTGAAGTTAAGGCTCACTTTAAACGTTGGAACGCATCATCACAATCTTCGTCCCACGTAAAAACCAGGTTCTTCTTCGTTAACCGTGTTAATGGAGCTGATATTTTTGCGAAGTCTTTGATAAACTTCCTATAATAGCCAGCCAACCCCAAGAAACTTCTTACTTCGGTTACATTTTTAGGGACCTTCCAATCTTGAATGGCCACCACCTTTGCGGGATCCACTGCTATCCCTTCCTTGGAAACCACGTGCCCTAAGAACCGTACTTCTTTCCTCCAGAAGTGACACTTAGAAAATTTTGCCTTAAGGTTATGCGCTCGAAGGGTTTCCAACACTTCCCTAAGATGTAGGGCATGCTCTTCTTCATTCTTAGAAAAGACTAAGATGTCATCCACAAAGACTACCACGAATTTGTTAAGGTACTCCCTAAACACCCTACTCATCAAATCAACAAAATATGCGGGGGCATTTGTCAAACCAAAGGGCATCACTAGCCATTCATAGAATCCGTCAGGAGTCCTAAAAGCAGTCTTATCTATACTATCCTCAGCCACTCTCAGTTGATGAAAGCCAGTGGCTAAGTCCAACTGCGAAAACACTGAGGCGCCAACTAACTGATCAAAGAGATCGTTAATCCTCGGCAGTGGGTGTCGGTTCTTTTTAGTAAGCTTGTTTAGTTCTCTATAGTCCACACAAAGTCTAAGGGACCCATCCGCCTTTGTAGCAAATACTACTGGAGCACCCCACTCTGATATACTACGTCTTATGAACCCCTTCTCAAGCAACTCCTTCACTTGCTTATTGAGTTCCCTCCTTTCACGAGGAGCCATGTGGCGCACTGGCAAAGATACGGGTTTAGCATTATCCACAAGATAAATTCGAAAGTCTACCTCCCGCTTTGGAGGTAAGCCCTTCACCTCCTCAAACACATCTGGATATTCCCGGACCACCTCTACCATTCGCAGATTCTCTACAGACGCGTCAAACGATTCAAGATAACTTAGCATAACGGAATTTATGGGACTACAAAAGATGTCGAGAGCATTACCAAGGCGAGTCACAAGCCTAACTACTCTCCTTTCACAATCAAGAATGGCCCCATTTCTAGATAACCAATCCATTCCTAAAATTAGCCCATAGCCCGTGAAGCCCAATACATAAGCATCACATCTAAATTCAACGCTAAGTATAGAGATTTTCAAATCCAAACATATCATGGTCAAATGAGCCGAACCCCCAATTGGATTTGAAACAACCAAGGGATCCTCTACTAAACTGGTGTTCAAGTGCAGTAATTCAACTAATGATGCAGAGATAAACGAATGAGATGCTCCAGAATCGAATAAGGTACGGACAGGATGATCAAACAGAAAAACTAAGCTTTCAACAGAAATTGTTCTACCTCTTTCTTGCAGCGGTGGGGCCGCAATAGCCTGAACTTGCCCCTTGCCTGCCCTGGTGCCATAAGAGCCTGCACCTGTCCTCCCGAGGTAGACCCTGCCCTCTGCCCCTTCTTTGGGCAGTCCTTCACCAAATGTCCCGCATCTCCACAATGAAAACAACCAGTCTTCTTTTTCTTTCTACAATCTTTGCTGAGATGGCCAGGCGTCCCACAATTGAAGCATCTCTTCTTCCCTTTGCCATTATTGTTTTTACCACCCTTCTTATTTTGCTGTTGGGGTTTCTTCTGATCCCCTTTCTTTTCAACTGCCTTATCCTCATGCATAAGTGCCATTTCTACTAGCCTTTCAAAGGTGGCTCCCATAGGGATGTGGGTCATAGCCAACCCTTGCAACGGTTCATTCAAGCCTCTAACGAACCTCAAAGCCTTCTTCTCTAGTGTGTTCACCAACTCCAAGCCAAACCTTGCTAACTGATTAAATTTATTGACATACTCCTTCACTGATAAGCTCCCTTGCCTTAATGTCAGGAATTTTTCCATATTTAAATTCTCCTCTGCCCTTGAAAGAAACTTTGCCTCAAACCTTCGTTTGAAATCAGCCCATGAATCAACCGGACGTTCCCCGTTAGTGACCTCCCACCAAAACGAGGCCTCTCCCTTCATTAACCAAGCAGCTAAACGGACTTTCCTCCCATCTTCCACTTCAAAGATATCCAACAATTCCTCAGTCTCCTTAAGCCAGTCTCTGGCCTCCACAAACGTCTCAGTCCCTTGAAAAGTTTTTCCTCCCATAGCCTTAAATTCCTTGCACGTCTTTGCAAAAGTGTCAACACGAGGAAGAGGAGGAGGAATGGGTGCAACTGGGGGTGGAGGAACATCTGCTGGGCCTGCAGTGGTGGCCCTAGCCTCCAAATATCTCCTAAACCACCCTGGAACCGTCACACCTTCTGGGAGATTAAGATCTTCAACCATGCTGAAACGAAAAAGGAAAGATTCAAAATGGAGAATTCGAAAGATAAAGATAAGGATATGGCTATTTGGGATTATGTTTTTCATAAAAACTTTCTCTAAATAACATGTTTTTGAAAGCACTTCTTCCAGAAATACTTTAGAAAAATATTTTTCTAAAAATTTTATCTGTTCTGGTAACCTTATGCTCTGATACCACGTGTAACACCCCACGTCCATTAATGTCACTCACAAAGGGAATGCATTAACTTCTATGGAGGTTTTAGGTGAATATAGAATAGTAAAATTTCAACAAGACAGATATAAAATAGTACTTGGAAATTTAAAAACTTTATTTCAATTGCAGCAGAAGTCAAAACATGTTTGATTACATCATAACACCATAATCAAAGTCAAGTACAATATCTATCTTGATAAAACAAGTACATCATTACATAAATAGCCATTAAAAAGAAAGATAACAAGCTGGACTTTACTTCAGCAGTCCAAGCTTTCCAAGAGATAAGCAATCCAATCAGACTCCACTGGAACTTGGCCCAACCTGAGGACCTGAAGGGAGAAAAAGATGAAAAAGAGGGGGAGGGGGGTCAGACATAAAGTCTGGCGAGTATGATAATTCTACAATACTATTATCAAAATAACTGGACTAAGGCATAAGCTGGAAAACAAGGAAATGTCTATGAAAGAGCAGATTAAGGACATAGACAATCGCTAAAGGAAACGTTATAGGCGCTCCTAAATACTAAAGGATAAACACTATACTGCACCACACCATTATTTCCCACAAGCATTCCACCTAAGCTTGTCCCATTAGTCCATCCACTTAACCCACTTAGTCATGTTCATTTACAAGTGTATTTTGTTAAGTATAATCGTATTTCAAATGCCTCTAAAGGCAACCACTAGATTCCTCATGCCACCCAAGGCACCTACTTAACCCCCATGTCCCACCTTACATGATTATCTGGCTAAGTATTTCTTAATTCATTAAGGCCATAACCTCATAAAGACCTCTCACATTAGACTGGCATTTATGGCAGCTGGATTTGCCGAGTGGGTCCAGGCAGTCTTACACCATAAAAGAGTCTAACCTCGTGTCTTTACAACTGTTATGCTTTAGTTTGGGCCTAGGACCTCTCACATTGGGCCGACATTTGTGACTACTGGATTTGCCGGGCGGGTCCGGGCAGGTTTACGTCACAAACGGGTCCAACCTCGTGTCCTAAGCATTGATTATTATTAATAATCCACTTTCCCCAATTTTAATAATTCCCTACTTGAATTATTAATTAATTCCAAATTTAACAATGTCCATAATTGACTCAATTATGGACATCCATTTAAGGCATGCAAAATCATATCAATTGCACCCCAATTTATTAATTTCCTAATATTACCCCTACCCCACGTTTGAATGTTTATTCGCAAAATGTATGCTAGACCCGATTGGTCTAACTCATAGCATAAAAGAAAATATTCACAACAACAACATATATATGTGACTAAATAAATCATAACAAGGGGTATTACAACTTGCATAAGGTTATACATGTCATGGATCTAAGGGTGTCAACTTATTCATAATTCACATAATATGATTTTGATCAAATTTCATAAACTTGTATATGACATGTGTGAATCAACATCATTAACAATATGGTTTTATATGGGTACACCTAACTCAATAGGCAAATTCCCAAAAATCAAAATTCATTTAATCATAGATTCATGTATATGGGTACACCTAACTTAATAGGCAAATTCCCATATTCAAGATCCAATTAATTTGTAGATTCATGTTTATGGGTACACCTAACCCAATAGGCAAATTCCCATAATCAAGATCTATTAAAAAAACATAAACTTTAAACATGATCCAATTCGCATAAATACTAACATCATGATTTTACAACTTGTATGATTCAACACAACTTAACATGACATCATTATCATATAACATAAGTATTTCAACATATGTGATAATATGAGATCTACAACATATATAAGATTTACAACATAGCATATCATAATTTGCAACATAGCATGATATGATTTACAACATAGCATGATATGATTTACAACATAGCATAGCATGATTAATCACATATGACATAGCATAGGATTATTTACAACATAATCACTACAACATAGCAACATATATATGATAACATAATAGCATAACAAGAGATCCACAACATAATTTACAAATACATAACAATTCATATCACTTTCTTGTGATCCATTCATAACTTAATCAAAATATTTTATAATAATATTGTGAGATTCGTCATACTCACAATTTTAAAGAAGAGAAATAGAAAGAGAGAGAGAGCTTTTGATTTGATTTGAGTAGATTTAGTTTGTAGATTAGGCCTTCTTCTTCTTTAGTTTGTGACGGCTATGCTGAACTCCATGGCAACGACATGTCGGTAGCTCTCCAATTTTTCAAGTGATTTAGGGTTAGAGTCTACCCACTTATTTATAGATGTTAGGATTCATTTAGGCCATTAGATTTAACCTAGAAATAACCGTAGCCATTCAGACCAGATGGGGTTTATCTTATTGACTCAGCAATGAGTCAGAAGTGACTCAGCAAACACTCAGCAAATTAATAAACTTCTATTCATGTTTACATTAACTGCCCATATATATATATATATATATATATATATATACACACGCACCTATTCATGAATTCAAATTAATCCATAATTAACTTATGACCATTTCTACACATTAATTTTCCAATTAATGTCTTAATTCCATTTTTCGCTTTTTAAGGCAATTCACATATATCAAATTTGTTATATGCCTTTTTAAGGCTATTTCGTGCAAATTCTCAATATTAATTCTTTTAATTTGTGAATATTAGTATTAACAGAAATACGGGGTGTTACAGTTATTATCAGATTCATTAAGCTTAAGTGGGCATATCATCTTTGTTCAAATTTATTGATAAGCCTTAGAATATTTATTTTCAAAACATTTACAGTTTGACAGTTTTAAGTTTTTAGGATGGACGTGGTGGAGAAACAGAATTGATATTAAATTAAAATCTATTGTTCGATATAAAATTTCCATGTTGATTTATAGTATCTCATGTTGATTTAGGATTCTATTATTTACTAAATATAATGAAATCATCGAATATCTAATATGGTAAATATAATAATTAATATTTTGTTAAATCAAACTTATTTTTGGAATCAGGATACCCTTAAAATAGTAGTTGCGTGCTGCTTCATTTTTGACAAGAGTCATGGACAGAAATACAAAGATCAGTTGGCATGAATAATATATTTAACACAGTTGACAGAAATACAAAGATTCATCTCGTTGACTTATCGTTGACACAATTAAGATATAGTGTGGCATTTGCATGAATAATATTTTCATTGCATAATGATTTTTCAAGTTCCATCTATTACTTAGTTGGAGGTGTTTCATTTTTTCTAGCCTCTATTTTGATGTAGGTCTGCTTATTGTTCTTATTTTGGAAAATATATTTGTTTTTTTTAAATTGTACCATTAGTATGTTGTACTATCTTTAAATTATGCATTGTAGCAATTGAAATTAACATATTAGTTTTCTGTTCAAATTTGATACACTATTTAGTTGTCAAGTCGATTGAATAATAATTGTTCGGATTATTTGCCAGCTAAATTACGTTTTTGTCATATGCAGAAGCTAAATTTACACAATTAACATATACCTAGATGTAATTTCGTATTGAAATGAATTTAAAATAAATGAAAATTTATCCACTTTGCCATTAGTATTTTATTGTCTGCATAATTGGCTTTCGCTATCGAAGATTCATCTCGTTAACTGTCAAACCTTTTTTCCTTTTCTCAGTCATTTGTTGATTTAACAACCTCTTTATCTTGGCATTGCCAACATGAACACACGATGCAGAAGCCCTTGCAAACATTAAGAGATTGTAAAGCCTCAATATTCAAAGCACTGGCCATAAGCTGAATATAGGATTAGATTAACCATACAAGCTGAGAGTAAAAAAATCACTTTTTTCCTTGCATAATGTAATTAGTAGGAATCCTGTATGATAGTGAATGAAGTAAAATAAAGTGAATAGGGCATAGAACATCGAATTTAATTCACAATTATGTAATATGAATTTAATGCTAAAACATATAGCTGTGTTTTCTTATTGAATGGGTTTATATAAATAATTTTGGAAGCCAATTTATTTGCTTTGTATTGCTGCTACTGTGCTTAAGTATGTGATAAAAAAATTCTTCTGTTAGGCTACATGACAATTATATTTTTGTGTAAACATATTTTAACATCGAGCCAATATAATCAAGTGTACGTTAACAATTGTATTTATTTTCATCTTCCAATTTCTCTATTCGTACGTGGATATGCATAAGCGATGCTCCACCATTTTGGATGCCAATGTCTCACTTAAATTTTAACCAACAAAAGAATATTGTTTAAGATTATATTTTTTAATCTTCAATGATATTACGTCTTGATTGTAGACCATAACATTTCTGTTAAATATGATTAGTTTGTATATATATAATAGTTATGCCTAATCCATAGAAAATGTTTGCCCCAGAAATAAAAAAATACCCATATGTGTAGTTTATGTCACTTTGTTTATCATTTTGTTATCACTAGACTTTGTTATTTTTATAATTAAAACATAATATTGCTTTTGAATATACATATTATTCATGTATACGCTGGCACTATTATGGTGTCTTCCATTGTAACGACCTAGATTTTTAGCCATTTAACTTTAAACATTTAAAATTTGTTCTAAATGTCTATTTCGAAATATAACTGAGTTGTTATATGGAGTTTATTGATTTAATGAGCAAAATACGATTTAATTACGAATATATCAAATTATTGTAATATGAAAACAAAACATAATTGAGTTCTAAATTAAAAATAAATCGAAAGCCAAGTGTAACGGTAACACCCTGCATTTTATGACAATTTAATAACTAAATAATGCATATGTGTATATGTATGTGTGTGTGTATATATATATGTATACACAGACATAAATGTATATATGAAGAATAAAATAAAGATAATGCAAACAAAAATGTAATGCATACATTAAAATAAAGAAAGGATTGGTTGTTTGCGGTGTAAATATGTTGCATGCACTGATTATGCATTAATAATAATGGAGAAATAAAAGAAAAAGATTCATGCAATGAAATATTGTAACAAATAAGAAAAAGAGGAATAAGAAGAGAACAATAACAACCATTGTTCTAATCTTTGTTAATAATGACTTTAGTAGTCCAGTTGGTTAGAGCATATGACTTGCATATAAGAGGTACAGAGTTCGATCCATGCCACCATCATATTTTTGTTTTAAGAGAACGAATAAAATAACACAAGTTCGAGAGAGGAAATATGTATAAACGCACATATAAGGAAAAACATACATATAAGGAAGTAAAGAAAATATATGTATATATGTGCAAATATATATATATATATATATATATATATATACACAAGAGATAAAGTTCAAGATAAGGCTGCAATTAAAGAAATATGGCAAGAATCCAATAACGGTGCAACACCGTTTGAATTTTGAAAACGAAACAAAAGTTGTGTGTATACATATACGTGTAAAATGGTCATTAGAAGATTTGTATATGTATAAGAAGATTACATGTGAATATAACAGTTAAATAAATTCCAGAAATGCAAACATTCGAAAATCAAATTTCTACGCAAAACAACTTGTAACACCCCGTATGTTGAATAACTTGTTATAATATAAATCAGGGCAGAATTAAATTTTATAATTTGAATCAGGGGAAATGGGCTATGCCATTGCGTTTGTCTCGGAAAAATTCGCGAAATAGAGTCTGAGTTTTCAAAAATCGGAGTCCGTATGACCCAGTTAGGGCCCGAAGAAGTTTTCAGAAAATTCAAAACAGATTTAAAATATTCAAATTTCAAATTTCAGAAGAGGCTGGAAAATTCCCGCTAGACAGAGGGTGTCGACACTAGGGTCGACATGGGTGTCGACCCCCCCTCAAGGGGTCGACCCATGTGTCGACCCAGGGGTCGACCCCCCCTGTCGGTCAGTTTGACCTGGGTGCACTGGTTTGGGATTTGGGCTATGTTTTGGTGGCTAGTGACGAGATCTGACGGCTCTAATCTGATTTAGGGTTAATATAATGGCCTAAAACACTTAACTAATCTATAAATACACCCTAGGACTACCCTAATTCATACTAAAATTGGAGACAACGTCGTTATGCCGTCAAAATGCAACTAGAAGGAGCCACCAACAAATTAAAGAGGAAGATAGCTTCTCAAATCAACTTCTACTCAACTCTAGCAACTTAATCTTCTTCATAGGAGTGCTAATCAACAAGTTGTGAGTTTCTATGCCTTTAGCAAGCAATTGCTAAACTAATTATGATAGGATATAATGAGGTTATGGTTATGTATGTGGATCAATGCAAGTTATGTTATCATATGCTATGTGTTCATGATGTTATGCAAGTTATGCAAGTCATATGCTATGTGTTCATGATGTTATGCAAGTTATGCAAGTTTTATGCTATGTGTTCATGATGTTATGCAAGTTATGCAAGTCATATGCTATGTGTTCATGATGCTAGTTATGCAAATCACTATGATAAACATTGATCCATTATGACACCATGTTATGCAAGTTTGGTGTTTGATTATATGCAAATTCATATATGACATGTTATGCAAGTTTGGTGTTTGATTATTTGCAAGTTCATATATGACCGCTTATGCAAGTTTGGTGTTTGATTACATGCAAGTTCATATATGACATGTTATGCAAGTTTGGTGTTTGATTATATGCAAGTAACATGTGCAAGTTTACACCTTTGTATGATATGCATACATATGCAAGTTAACCCCTTTGTATGCCATACATACATACGCAAGTTTACCCCTTTGTATGACATAAGTAACTTATGCAAGTTACCGTCTTTATGACATATGTGATTCATGCAAGTTTGGGTTGATTATTTATGCTAGTTGGGTTTGATGCTATGGTCATATATGCATGTTGACACCTTTAAAACCCATGTTGATGCTAATGTTATGCAAGTTGAACCCATTGTGTTTGTGATGAATCTCCCTTTTTAAGTATGTCATGTCAACGTATTACGTGGGGAACGATGGGGTTAATATTCATGTTAATAAAATGGTGTGAAGTTGGTATGATTATGCATACCATAAAGTGGATGGACATAATTGAGTCAATTATGTACTCGTTAAATTTGTAATTAATTAGGGATAATTAATACAAATTATGGGGGTGATTAATTAGGTGTAATTAATCGACTAAGACACGAGGTTGGACCCTTTTGTAGCATAAGACTGCCCGGAACCGACTGGCAAATCCAGCGGCTACAAATGATTGGCCCAATGTGAGAGGTCTTAGGCATAAACTAAATACGTGACAAGTGTAAAGACACGAGGTTAGACTCTGTTATGGCATAAGGCTGCCCGGAACCGACCGGCAAATCCAGCTGCCATAAAAGACAGTCTAATGTGAGAGGTCTTTACAAGGTTACGTTCTTAATCAATTAAGAAACACTTAACCAGATAAGCATGTAGTGGGGCATGAGGGGTTAAGTGGGTGCCTTGGGTGGCATATGGAAATCAAGTGGGTGCCTTGGGTGGCATGTGGAAATCTAGTGGGTTGCCTTGGGTGGCAATAGAAAATACGATTAGAATACTTAACCAAGTGGAAACATGTAATTAAACATGATTAAAGGGTTAAGTGGGATGCACTAGAAAAAGGGACAAGCTTAGGTGGGTAGCTTGTGGGGGCCCATTTCAACCAGTAACCTATATGTATCTTATTGGGCTCGACCCATGTCGAGGACGGGACACACGTATTGGGCTTGACTATAAAAGGCCAAAACGGGTTAGCGGTGGCAACGCAAGTCCAACGGGTTTCATATGCGTATGTGGACCCGGGCTGGTAGGTAAGACGTTGTTGCACCGTGTAGGTATAAGCCGTGCACTGTTGGTTGTATCGGGTTGCCACTTTGGGGAGTGATACACCCCACTGTGGGGTCAGCACGGGTATCTACGTTAGGGAGCCGATCGCTCGGGGAGTAGTGGGTACACCTAGTGGAGATAGGGGCAGACGGCACCTATGTAGTCAGCTAGGGGTACACGAAACTACTAGTTAAATTTGCTAAGTCCTTGGGAGGGATCAACCTTTAAGTAGGAATGACTGGTGTGGTGCAGTGTAGTAATTACCCTTGGGTGGGTAGATGCGTCTTTACCGTTATCTTAGTTCATCCTATGTCTAGTTGGTTGCTTAGTGTAGTCATTTATCCCCAGTCATCACCGTACCAAGTTTATATCATACCCTAATTACTTTAATGATTGTATTGTTAAAGTTATAGGGCTCACTCAGACTTATGTCTGACCCCGTTGTTTTTATCTTTTTCCCAACCCTCAGGTTCTCAGAGTGGGCCTAGCACTAGTGGGCTTTGATCAGATTGCTTTATCTATCTTTTGGAGCTTGGACCGTGATGTAAAGCCCAGCTTATCTTTTCTATTATGGCTATTAGTTATGTAGTGGGATTATGTACTTATGTTTTGCCGGGATGGATATTTAGTACTTGACTCTTGTTTTAGTTGGTTTTGATATGTAACCAAACATGTTTATCTTCTGCTGCAATGAAATGATGTTTTAGATTTCAAGTATTATTTATATCTGTCTTGTTGTAATTTTTCTGTTCTATATTACTTAAAATACTCCACCGAAGTTAAGGCATTCCCTTAGTGAGTGACCTTAGCGGGTGTGGGGTGTTACACATGGTATCAGAGCTGAAGGTTACCGGAACAGATAAAATTTTTAGAAAACTATTTTTCTAAAAACATTTTTGGAAGAAGTATTTTCAAAAACATGTCTTTTAAGAGAAAAGTTTTTGAAAGAAAAGCATAATCCCCAATAGCCATATCTTTATCTTTCGAATTCTCCATTTTGAATCTTTCCTTTTTCGTTTCAGCATGGCTGAAGATCTTAACTTTCCGGAGGGCGTAGCGATACCAGTATGGTATAGGAGGTTGATGGAGGCTAGGGCCACCACTGCGGGTCCAGCAAATGTTCCTCCACCAACAGTAGCACCCGATCTTCCTCCTCCTCCTCCCCGCATGGATACTTTTGCTAAGTCTTGCAAGGAATTTAAGGCTATGGGAGGGAAACCTTTTCAAGGATCAGAAACTTTTGTGGAAGCTAGAGATTGGCTTAAGGAGGTAGAAGAGTTGATAGATATCTTTGAGATGGAAGAAGGAAATATAGTCAAGTTAGCTGCTTGGTTAATGAAGGGAGAGGCCTCGTTCTGGTGGGAGATCACTAATGGAGAGCGCCCTGTTGACTCTTGGGCGGATTTCAGGCAAAGGTTTGTGGCAAAGTTTCTTTCAAGGGCGGAAGAAAATCTGTATATGGAAAGGTTCTTGACTCTAAAGCAAGGAAACCTATCAGTGAAGGAATATGTCAACAAGTTTAATCAATTGGCAAGGTTTGGCATAGACATGGTGAATACACCAGAGAAGAAGGTTTTGAGGTTCGTTAAAGGCTTGAATGAACTGATGCATGGATTGGCTATGACTCACATCCCTATGGGGGCCACCTTTGAGAAGCTGGTAGACATGGCACTCATGCCTGAGGAAGAGAAGGGTCCCAATGCTATCCCGAGAAGAAATAGATCAGAAGAGACCTCAACAGCAACAGCAAAACAAGGGTGGGAAAGGCAACGGTGGCAAGGGAAAGAAGAAGTGCTTCAATTGCGGGACACCAGACCACCTAAGCAAAGATTGTCGGAAGAAGAAGACTGGCTGCTTCCATTGTGGCGAAGCAGGGCATCTAGTGAAGGACTGCCCTAAGAAGGGGCATAGGACGGGATCTACCTCAGGGGGACAGGTGCAAGCTCTTATGGCACCAGGTCAGGCAAGGGGGCAAGTTAAGGCTCTCGCGGTTCCACCGATTTAGGAAAGAGGTAGAACTATTTCCGATGAAAGTCTGGTTTTTCTATTTGATCATCCTGTCCGTACTTTGTTTGACTCTGGCGCATCGCATTCGTTTATTCATCATCATTAGTTGAGTCACTGCACTTAGACACCAGTCTAGTAGATGATCCCTTGGTTGTTTCAAACCCAATTGGGGGCTCCACTTATTTGTCCATGATATGTTTGGGTTTGAAGATTTCCATACTTAGCGTTGAGTTTAGATGTGATGCTTTTGTTTTGGGCTTCACGGGCTATGGGTTGATTTTGGGCATGGACTGGTTATCCAGTAATCATGCCGTTCTTGATTGCGAAAGGAGAGTTGTTAGGCTCATGACCCGCTTGGGGAACACTCTTGAGATCTCTTGTAATCCCATGGATTCTGTTATGCTAAGTTATCTTGAATCTCTTGACGCTTCGGTCGAGAGTTTGCGATCTGTTAGAGTGGTCCGGGAGTACTCGGATGTGTTTGAGGAGGTGAAGGGCTTACCTCCGAAGCGAGAGATAGACTTCCGAATATATCTGGTGGACAATGCTAAACCAGTATCTTTACCAGTGCACCACATGGCTCCTCGTGAGAGGAGGGAACTCCATAAGCAAGTAGGGGAGTTGCTTGAGAAGGGGTTCATAAGACGAAGTATATCGGATTGGGGTGCTCCAGTAGTTTTTGCCACGAAGGCGGATGGGTCCCTCAGACTTTGTGTAGACTATAGAGAACTCAACAAGCTCAAAAAGAAGAATAGATACCCATTGCCGAGGATTGATGATCTCTTTGATCAGTTGGTTGGCGCCTCAGTGTTTTCGCAGTTGGACTTGGCCACGGGGTTTCATCAGTTGAGAGTGGCTGAGGATAGCATAGACAAGACTGCCTTTAGGACTCCGGATGGTTTCTATGAGTGGCTTATGATGCCATTTGGTTTGACGAATGCCCCCGCATACTTTGTTGATTTGATGAGTAGGGTGTTCAAGGAGTACCTTAATAAGTTCGTGGTGGTCTTTGTGGATGACATCTTAGTATTTTCTAAGGGTGAAGAAGAGCATGCCCTACATCTTAGGGAAGTGTTGGAGACTCTTCGAGCGCATAGCCTTAAGGCTAAATTCTCTAAATGTCACTTTTGGAGGAAGGAAGTGCGGTTTTTGGGGCACGTGGTCTCCAAAGAAGGGATAGCTGTGGATCCCGCGAAGGTAGTGTCCATCCAAGATTGGAAGGTTCCGAAGAATGCTACCGAGGTGAGGAGTTTCTTGGGGTTGGTTGGCTACTACAGGAAGTTTATCAAGGACTTCGCGAAAATATCAGCCCCATTAACTCGCTTGACAAAGAAGAATCTAGTCTTCACATGGGACGTAGATTGTGATGATGCGTTCCGACGGTTAAAGAGAGCTTTAACCACAGCTCCAGTCTTAGTGTTGCCAGATGGGAGTAAGCCATTTGTTGTTTATACCGATGCTTGTGGGATAGGACTAGGCGCAGTCTTAATGCAAAAGGGAAGGGTAATAGCCTATGGGGGAAGGCAGTTGAGAGCGCATGAGAAAAATTACCCTACCCGTGATTTAGAGTTGGCCGCTATTGTTTTTGCGCTTAAGACTTGGCGCCATTATCTTCTTGGAGAGAGGTTCGAATTGTTCACTGACCACAAATCATTGAAGTACTTGTTTTCTCAGAAGGATTTGAACTTGAGACAGCAAAGGTGGATGGAGTTCTTAGCATCCTATGATTTCGAGATAGCGTATACCCCTGGCAAGGGTAACGTGGTGGCGGACGCCTTGAGCAGAAAAAGGTTGTCCTTGAGTCCATTGTTCGTGGAACAACGAAGCTTGGAATTTATCTCGATGTTTGATTTCAGACCTTCCGTTGACTTTATACCCGGTTTGCTAGCATCCTTAGAGGTCAGACATACTCTTTTGGGACGGATTGGCGAGGCACAGCGGGATGACCCACAGTTGGTTGAGTTAGTAGAGAAGCTCATAAGGGGGGAGTCGTCCAACCATTTGAGTAGGTACAGCCTAGACGATAGGGGGTGGTTGCGTAGAGACGGTAGACTTTGTGTACCGCAAGACAAGGGTTTGAGGAAGGCTATACTTGATGATGTGCATCGTTCGAAGATGACCATTCATCCCGGTGGGGACAAGATGTACCAAGACATGAAGCGAGTTTTCTTTTGGGCCGGTATGAAGAAAGATGTGGCCGAGTATGTCGCTAGATGCTTGGTGTGCCAACAAGTGAAAGCGGAGCAAAAGAAACCTGGTGGGTTGCTTCACCCATTGGAAGTTCCGCAATGGAAGTAGGATAGCGTCTCGATGGATTTTATTGATGGGTTACCAAGATCGAGGAAGGGTAATACGGGAATTTGGGTGGTGGTAGACAGACTTACTAAGAGCGCCCATTTCATACCCGTGAAGAGCAAGAGAACTGCTCCATGGCTAGCTTCGGTTTACCTTCGAGAGATAGTTCGGTTGCATGGGGTACCTTCTAGCATAGTGAGTGATCGAGATCCTATCTTCACTAGCGAGTTTTGGAAAAGTTTGCAAGAGGAAGTAGGGACTCAGTTGTGTTTGAGCACCGCATATCATCCTCAGACGGACGGCCAGACCGAGAGGGTGAATCATGTTCTAGAAGACCTTTTGAGGCTATGTATCTTAGATTTTGGAGGTACATGGGAAGAGCATCTTCCATTGGTGGAGTTCGCATATAGTAACAGCTTTCAATCTAGTATTGGCATGGCTCCTTTTGAAGCTCTTTATGGAAGGCCTTGTCGATCACCTACATGTTGGTGGGAATCTATGGATAAGATCTTGCTTGGGCCCGATATGGTTAGAGAGACTTCGGAAAAGATTGATTTGATTCGAAGAAGGATGAAAGCAGCGCAAGATAGGCAGAAATCTTACGCGGATAAGAGGAGGACGGATCTTGAGTTTGATGTTGGGGACATGGTCTTTATTAAAGTATCTCCATTACGGAACGTTGTTCGCTTTGGGTCCGTTTGGAAGTTAGCACCAAGATTTGTAGGACCGTTTCCTATCAAGGAAAGGATTGGACGAATGGCATATAGAGTGGATTTACCCGAGAGACTTAGTGGGGTACATGACGTATTCCATGTATCACATTTGAGGAAGTGCCTACATGAGACCGCAGAGGTGGTAGAGCCGAGCTTGCTTAGAGAAGTGGAGGTAGAGCGTGATGCGACGATGCGACGAGCTCCTACTCGCATCCTTGGGTCAGAGGTTAGGAAGTTGAGAAACAGAGAGGTTCGACTAGTCAAAGTGCAATGGGAAGAGGATGAGAGCAATGCTACTTGGGAGACAGAAGCGAAGATGCGTTCACTGTACCCATTCCTTTTTGAGGGTATGTCTTTTAACTTCTCCTTTATCGTTTGTCTAGTACTTATCTTATCTTTAGTATGTCCTCTCATTAGTATCTTTGACCTTTAGATAGGGTAAACCTATGGTTGAAACATGTGTTTGAGACATGTTATGTTTGACTGATGCGTGTGGATGCAAGTGGTTGCTAGTGGTTGCTCGTGGATGCATATACACACACTTTAGACACTAGATCGGCTCAGTCACTTCATATTGCATATTGCATATAACTGTGTGTAGGTAGCTATATTAATGGATGTATAATGGTTGTGTTATCATATGGATGATGCATTTTGGTGTATGATTGTGCACACATGTAGAGATAGTATGTGTCGATAGGGTTCTTTCGCATACATATTGGATGCATGGCACTATCATGGTTTGCATTAAGGAGGTCAACTGAATCAGTAGACCGCCTAATTTTGCATTAGACAAGGAACATATACACACACTTTTTGCATATGTTCATACAGCATTAGAAACTTTAAGGACAATGGATGCCAGTGTTTGATGGTTTAGTAGATGGTTGTTTGGATGGTAGGATACGTTCTTCTTGACTTAGAGATTTCGGGGACGAAATCCTTTAAGTAGGGGAGAATGTAACACCCCGTATGTTGAATAACTTGTTATAGTATAAATCAGGGCAGAATTAAATTTTATAATTTGAATCAGGGGAAACGGGCTATGCCATTGCGTTTGTCTCGGAAAAATACGCGAAATAGAGTCCGAGTTTTCGAAAATCGGAGTCCGTATGACCCAGTTAGGGCCCGAAGAAGTTTTCAGAAAATTCAAAACAGATTTAAAATATTCAAATTTCAAATTTCAGAAGAGGCGGAAAAATTCCCACCAGACAGAGGGTGTCGACACTAGGGTCGACATGGGTGTCGACCCCCCCCCCCCCAAGGAGTCAACCCATGTGTCGACCCAGGGGTCGACCCCCCCTGTCGGTCAGTTTGACCTGGGTGCACTGATTTGGGATTTGGGCTATGTTTTGGTGGCTAGTGACGAGATCTGACGGCTCTAATCTGATTTAGGGTTAATCTAATGGCCTAAAACACTTAACTAATCTATAAATACACCCTAAGACTACCCTAATTCATACTAAAATTGGAGACAACGTCGTTATGCCGTCAAAATGCAACTAGAAGGAGCCACCAACAAATTAAAGAGGAAGATAGCTCTTCAAATCAACTTCTAATCAACTCTAGCAACTTAATCTTCTTTATAGGAGTGCTAATCAACAAGTTGTGAGTTTCTATGCCTTTAGCAAGCAATTGCTAAACTAATTATGATAGGATATAATGAGGTTATGGTTATGTATGTGGATCAATGCAAGTTATGTTATCATATGCTATGTGTTCATGATGTTATGCAAGTTATGCAAGTCATATGCTATGTGTTCATGATGTTATGCAAGTTATGCAAGTTTTATGCTATGTGTTCATGATGCTATGCAAGTTATGCAAGTCATATGCTATGTGTTCATGATGCTAGTTATGCAAATCACTACGATAAACATTGATCCATTATGACACCATGTTATGCAAGTTTGGTGTTTGATTATATGCAAATTCATATATGACATGTTATGCAAGTTTGATGTTTGATTATATGCAAGTTCATATATGACATGTTATGCAAGTTTGGTGTTTGATTACATGCAAGTTCATATATGACATGTTATGCAAGTTTGGTGTTTGATTATATGCAAGTAACATGTGCAAGTTTACACCTTTATATGATATGCATACATATGCAAGTTAACCCCTTTGTATGTCATACATACATATGCAAGTTTACCACTTTGTGTGACATAAGTAACTTATGCAAGTTACCCTCTTTATGACATATGTGATTCATGCAAGTTTGGGTTGATTATTTATGCTAGTTGGGTTTGATGCTATGGTCATATATGCATGTTGACACCTTTAAAACCCATGTTGATGCTAATGTTATGCAAGTTGAACTCATTGTGTTTGTGATGAATCTCCCTTTTTAAGTATGTCATGTCAATGTATTACGTGGGGAACGATGGGGTTAATATTCATGTTAATAAAATGGTGTGAAGTTGGTATGATTATGCATACCATAAAGTGGATGGACATAATTGAGTCAATTATGTACTCGTTAAATTTGTAATTAATTAGGGATAATTAATACAAATTATGGGGGTGATTAATTAGGTGTAATTAATCGACTAAGACACGAGGTTGGACCCTTTTGTAGCATAAGACTGCCCGGAACCGACCGGCAAATCCAGCGGCTACAAATGATTGGCCCAATGTGAGAGGTCTTAGGCATAAACTAAATACGTGACAAGTGTAAAGACACGAGGTTAGACTCTGTTATGGCGTAAGGCTGCCCGGAACCGACCGGCAAATCCAGCTGCCATAAAAGACAGTCTAATGTGAGAGGTCTTTACAAGGTTACGTTCTTAATCAATTAAGAAACACTTAACCAAATAAGCATGTGGTGGGGCATGAGGGGTTAAGTGGGTTCCTTGGGTGGCATGTGGAAATCAAGTGGGTGCCTTGGGTGGCATGTGGAAATCTAGTGGGTTGCCTTGGGTGGCAATAGAAAATACGATTAGAATACTTAACCAAGTGGAAACATGTAATTAAACATGATTAAAGGGTTAAGTGGGATGCACTAGAAAAAGGGACAAGCTTAGGTGGGTAGCTTGTGGGGGCCCATTTCAACCAGTAACCCATATGTATCTTATTGGGCTCGACCCATGTCGAGGACGGGACACGCATACTGGGCTTGACTATAAGAGGCCAAAACGGGTTAGCGGTGGCAACGCAAGTCCAACGGGTTTCATATGCGTGTGTGGACCCGGGCTGGTAGGTAAGACGTTGTTGCACCGTGTAGGTATAAGCCGTGCACCGTTGGTTGTATCGGGTTGCCACTTTGGGGAGTGATACACCCCACTGTGGGGCCAGCACGGGTATCTACGTTAGGGAGCCGATCGCTCGGGGAGTAGTGGGTACACCTAGTGGAGATAGGGGCAGACGGCACCTATGTAGTCAGCTAGGGGTACATGAAACTACTCGTTAAATTTGCTAAGTCCTTGGGTGGGATCAACCTTTAAGTAGGAATGACTGGTGTGGTGCAGTGTAGTAATTACCCTTGGGTGGGTAGATGCGTCTTTACCGTTATCTTAGTTCATCCTATGTCTAGTTGGCTGCTTAGTGTAGTCATTTATCCCCAGTCACCACCGTACCAAGTTTATATCATACCCTAATTACTTTAATGATTGTATTGTTAAAGTTATAGGGCTCACTCAGACTTATGTTTGACCCCGTTGTTTTTATCTTTTTCCCAACCCTCAGGTTCTCAGAGTGGGCCTAGCACTAGTGGACTTTGATCAGATTGCTTTATCTATCTTTTGGAGCTTGGACAGTGATGTAAAGCCCAGCTTATCTTTTCTATTATGGCTATTAGTTATGTAGTGGGATTATGTACTTATGTTTTACCAGGATGGATATTTAGTACTTGACTCTTGTTTTAGTTGGTTTTGATATGTAACCAAACATGTTTATCTTCTGCTGCAATGAAATGATGTTTTAGATTTCAAGTATTATTTATATCTGTCTTGTTGTAATTTTTCTGTTCTATATTCACTTAAAATACTCCACCGAAGTTAAGGCATTCCCTTAGTGAGTGACCTTAGCGGGTGTGGGGTGTTACACAACTCGTGGGACCCATAGTGGGGTCGACGCCTGATCTGCACGTAAAAATGCACATTTGTATTCATATATTTATTTTTGTTAAGTTTAAATAAATGTCATATGTAGGTATTTTATTGCGTTTAAACCATAATTCAATTGATTTCAAAATATCATGCATTCATCATCATGCAAAGGAAACACTGTCATTTTTGTGCATAAGTTATTTTGAGAATTTTTACTTGGACATCTTTCATTGTTTTGTTTAGACATTATGTGCGTTTGGAAGACAGCTTCATAAAGATTTATATGCATACAAAGGAATGAAGAGGAAATAATTCTCATACATGATCATGGAGGACCCCACCTACCTTTCCACTTACTACACTTAGGAGCAAATGGACAAATAAGTGGATGTTAAAGCTTCAGTCAAATTTAATGATGGATTAATTATAGCTTGATGATTACGTGGTGGCCACAATTTCTGAAGGGCATTCTTGGTAGCATGCTAAAAGTAAATTAGGGTTTTACTCATGTATAAATACCCCCTGTATATTGATGTAAAGAGGATCTTTGATTTTATTTAGTTTAGAGTGGAGGCTGAAATAAAAACCTCTATTTTTCTTTCATGGCTTCTTAGTCATTTCTCTTATGTAATCTCAGTTTAATGCAATTTTATTTCTTGTTCATTTAATTCTTGTTATTTACTTTATGCAATTGTGTAGATTTATTTTATGCAATTAGAATAGATTTTACTTTATTTAGTTCTCTATTTTTGTTGTGCTTCAATGTTGAAATCTATTTGTGTTGAAATAATCATACGAATGAGGAGCTAAACCTAGGGTGATGAAGCTCTCTAATCACATAGATTCAACATAGTTTATTTTTCATGTTCTCTACCTGTGCTTATTAAAGAATGGATGTTTAGTTATTTTATTAATCATGCTTGGTTTTGATGATTTATTCCTCTAATTAATGGAGGATAGATCATGCTTGATCAAATGACACAACAAAATTTGCCTCTTCATCTATACATGATTTTGTCAAAAAGAGGAAGTGTTAATCAACATTTAATGTTCTATATTACTAACTAATAGTAAATAGAGTATTCTTAAAATTGATATTGCTTTCAACTTGTTGTCTTTTTCATGAGAATTGAATAGTGAATTAGATTTGTGTTATAGTTTGATGACTTATGTTATGCTACTAAATAGCATAAATATGTCAGACTTATGACAAACACAGTAACTAATCTCACTTATGACTAAAAAAAAGAGATCATAACTTCATCATGTTGATTTGTATGATCTAATGAGTAAAAACACCTCTAAATTGCTCTTAACCAATAGTTTAATTCTCAACTTAGTCATTAGTTTTGTTAAATTTTAGTTAACACATTTTAAAATTTGGTTTAATTTGATTGAATAAAATTTAAAATTATTCTTTCTCCATGGATCGACTCGTATTCGCTAACGTACTACAAGTGTACGTTGTGCGCTTGCGGTTTATTACACTTCACGATGGTTTTCTAATTCATAGAACATTCGTCGTTGAACAAGTTTTTTTGGCAGTTGCCGGGGATTTCTAATTCATAGAATAATTTCAATTGTGGTGAAACTGAAAATTTTTGTTCTCAGCAATTTCAAATTGAAATTTCTCATGTAAATAATTATAAATTTGATTTTGTTGAGCAAATGAATGAAATTCATGATAATCACACGAACTTGTTGTTTCAAGACTACTAGAATTTTCGTGAGGAAAAAATAATAATCAAAACAATGTGTGACAATTCGACTAATGATCCACCTTTTACTACAATCGACGATCTTCAACTAACAACTTTTGAAATTGATGAAAATCTTAATGAAGTTTTCGAAAGATCTATAATTGATTTGAATTTAAATTCTATTGAAAATGAAGACATCAATCTTCAATTTGATCTTCCTCTCTCAAATTTTGAAAATTTAGCAACTTTATATTGTCAACCTGAAAGAAATGACAAAGTTGTTAACAACTGTTGTAACGACCTGCATTCTACACATCATAGGATCGTAGAATATTTATTTCTTTCACATATGAAGTCGTATGGTCATGTAACTTTGGGAGACGACTATTGGGGTCATTTCCCATGTTCATGATTTTTCCTGATTTTTAAATGACCGTCTTGCCCCTAGCTAATCTTGTTTTGGCCATAACTTTTGATTGGAAAGGAGTTTTGACCTGAACCACTTCCATTGGCTCCGGATGATAGTTTACAATTCCGTAGAGTGGTAACATTAGCCAAACGGACTCACCGTTTGGGAGATATGGCTGAAACAAGTTTTAGATAGTGAAAACCTGTTTAATTGGGCTTAACCAGGTGATTAACAGCTAAGCCCAATAGGGGATTTCGGGATTTGGAGTATTTAAGGGCTGTTAGGGTTAGGGATTTCGGTTTTTCTCATTCCCTAGCCGCCAAATACATCTTAGAAAATTCTAACAATGGCCTCCAACATCTAGACTCATCCTTAATCACTTCTTAATCAAGTTTTGGCTTAAACTACATCTAATCAAGGAAAAATAGCACCAAATCTGAGTTGGAGCTGCTGCTAGGCATTGGAATTTGACCCATACAGTAGATTATTTCAGATCTAAAGTTTAATTATGGCAAAGGTGAGTGATTAACATTGTTTTGACACTAATTGCAGTTAATTAGGGTGATTAGTGTTGATTAGCGAATTTATACACTAATAAATTCTGGAAAAATATTTATAAATTCGGAAATAATGTTTTAGACCTCTGTTAGAAATTTAGTTTGATTTGGTTAAGTTTTACTAATCATATCATTAGTTTTGCCTAAACATGCTTAAGGGAAAATATGGGATTTTGGCTATGTTTGATCCGGTTGACCTTGTCATATTGTTGTTCTGGTGTTTGTGGTCACTTCTATTTGTTGCTATGACTGTACGCTATGCTTTGTGGTTGATTAGAGCTGTTAGATTGGTCGAAAACGCCGTCGTATGGCATAGAACAGTCGTTGGAAATTTGCAGGAAATATGCAGGATTTCAGACCGGATCAGATCGAATCATTGGGCTCGGATCAGATAGGAGAACCGGGCAGGTGGACCTGATTCGGATTGGAACTTAGCATAAGAGGCTTGGTGAGAAGGAAGGCCATTTGCTTAGAGTTGGAATTGGGAAGAGGATCGGATCGGAGAGACCAACAGGGGATCAGATCGGGCTAGAGCCAGGGAGCGGGATCGGATCGGAGGACCAAGCTTGGAGCTGGAGTTGGAGCGAAGCACCGGATCGGATCGGGACATCTAGGAGGGAGAAACCACCGAACCAGGCATAGGCCATCCGAACCGAACCAGAGCTGGGGGATCGAACCGAGGAGGAATGGAGCACTGATCAAGGCATGAGCCAGGACCACCGAACCGGGTCGGGACTACCGAACCGAACCGAACCAAATGCGTACTTTTACCTCATCGTGACGACTATTTTGAAGACCAACTCCAATTCGACCAAAGCCCGAGATGCAAAGGAAGTCCAAATGAGGAGCTTTGACTCAAGATCCAGATGGGAACCAATGCGTGAGCTTCATGATTGGGCTTTGCTGCGGTACATGTGCTAAGGGGTTGTCGATGTTTGTAACTTTGAATCACTATGTGTAGGGAGTATGTGAACGGATTCAGGGCCATAGTTGCCTAGGTACGACTAAAGAGCAATAGACCAATGAAGTGGGGTTATTTGTAAAGATTTGGTGATGACTCCATGTGGTAACTTGGTACTAGTAGTAGTTGTACAAGTCGAACTTCATCACTACTTCGATTGGTCTAGTGATTGACAATGGTGGACATCGTACGCTTTACGCACTGAGTGAGAGATGTGAGGATGATTGCTATGGTTGATTTGTTTGCCATCATTATGACATGCACACCCCCACCCCCGTTATCTTTACACTATCTGTTCCGTGGCACCTTAGAGTATTGTACGGTATGCAGTGCTAACTCTTTGGTTGCAGGTCTAGGTTCAGGTATGGTTTAGTATACCTGTTATTGTTCTGTTTACCTGCTTATCGCTCATGCCATACTTTTTGTCTGACCCATAGTTTTATGTCTCTTCTTATTACTCTAGGTGCTCTCACGAGCAGACTAGAGACAGGTTAGCTAGTGATGCACGAGTAGCTGTACCGGAGACAAGCAGGAGGCTTCCACGTATGATACATATATAGATATTCTCCCTGTTTCGCTGCTGGTCACTACTTTGGGCATTAGTAGTGCACTCTTCCTTTCTTTTGTTTAGAGACAGTAATTTGAAAAGTTGTAATAAGCTGTATTTATACTTCCTCTACTCTGATGTTGACGTTGGTTTTAGTTATCAGCTTATGCACTGTCTCGCCTGTTTTATGTCAAGTACATTATTATTATATTTTGTTCCCTGCGCTGTGAGACATTCTCCAGGTTTTTGATTAGTTCATTCTCTTCTTCCCTTTCTTTGGCGACCGTTCTATGCTAGTTGGGCATGTGTACAACGCACTTTCGGAGGAAATGCCGGCTGGTGCGGGGTGGGCCGTCACACTTGGTATCAGAGCTTTATGTTGCGTAGTTAACCTAGGGAAGTCATCAGGGAGAGATAACATATGTATATGAGAGCGCGTATTTGTGATTATTTTGGTTTTCAAAAGCTATATATATACTATTAGTATAACCAAGGATGAAGTCGCACTGCACTAGCACCACTATGGAGATGGTTAATCGTTTTCTCTTTACAGATTGAACGATGAGCCGATACGTAAGAGGCACCGATAGAGGAACCAATAATGGGAATGCTGCTGACATGAGGACGATGTTTACTAACATCATGAGAGAGATGCTTAGGGATGTGCAGAGGGCAGCTCCCAATAATGGTAATGGTGGTGGTCCAATAGTGCAGGCGCCTAGGGACGATTTCGCCAAGTTGAATAAGGATTACACTAGTCTTGGTGGGAAGCTGTTCCACGGAACGGTGTCGGCTACGGATGTTCAAGATTGGTTGGATAGCTGCGAGCGTGTCTTCGAAGATTTTGGTATCGAGGACGCGATGAAGAGAAGGCTAGCATCCCGTCAGCTGCAAGGACGGGCAATGAATTGGTGGAATGTTATGAAGGCAGCTACCACCGAGGATCAGATTACTTGGGATCAGTTTAAGGTTCGCCTTAGCGATAAGTTTATTCCAGCTGCCCAGAAGTCAGTGATGTTTAAGAAATTCTTGGAGCTCAAGCAGAATGGCAGAGATGTCTCGGAGTATATTGCAGAATTCGATACTTTATCGAAGTATGGACTATCTCTTATTAATACTGCCAAGAAGAAGAATGAGGAGTTCATAACTGGCTTGGATCAGTACTTAGGAAAGGCTTATCAACCACATCGATGAGACATTTGAATCGACTGTGGGGAAAGCATTGAGGTCTAAGAGTCTTTACCCTAAGTCGAAGACTGAGGTTGCATCTGCAGAGGAACCAAAACCACAAGCAAGTGGTGGAGGCAAGAGTAGTCCTCAGAATAAGAAGAAGCAAAACCAGAATAAGGATGGTCAGAAAAAGAATAAGAAAGATGTTGAGTGCTTCAGTTGTGGTAAGAAGGGCTATTATGCTAGTAATTGTTGGGCTAAGCCAGTGGATAGGAAGTGCTTCAACTGTGGCCAAGTGGGACATCACAAGGACAAGTGTCCGCAACCCCCTAAAGAAAAGAAGGTGGTGAAAGCATATGCCCTTAATGTTATTCCTTGTTCGTCGAATGCCCCAACTGTGGTGGAGAAAGGAAAGAATGTTGTTATTCAAGGTATGCTTTCTGTTTATGATGTTCCTGTTAGAGTTTTGTTTGATACCGGGGCTTCCAGTTCTTTCATATCTAGTGACCTGGTGGATAGGTTGGGATTGGAGCCCGAGATTGTCGATAAGCCTTTAGTAGTGACGAACCCGATAGGTGGTTCAACTAACCTTAGCATGATTTGTCGTATTGTGGTCTTATCGAGTCATGGATGCATGTTTGTTTGTGATTGCTTTGTTTTGGGCTTTACTGGGCTTGGCATTATTTTGAGAGTCGATTGGCTCCAAAGATACGGGGGGGGTGGTAGACTGTGAGGGCTTTTTGGTGACAACTATAGAGGATAATGGACGGAGGGTAGTGTTTGGTGGTCTACCCGGTGATGGGGTAATGGCTAGTTTTCTGAATTCCCTCGACATTCCGCATAGTGAGTTGTCAGGTTTGCCCGTGGTTGGCTAGTATTCGGACGTCTTCGAGGAAGTGACCGGGCTTCCACACACTGAGAGATTGAGTTCCGTATTGATTTAGTGAAAGATGCCAAACCTATAGTGATGCCACTTCGTCGTATGGCACCAAAGGAGTAGCGAGAGCTCGGGGTGCAAGTCAGCCATCTTTTGAAGAAGGGATTTATCAGAAGGAGTGTTTCTGAATGGGGAGCACCAGTTTTGTTTGCTACCAAGGCGGATGGTTCCATTTGTTTGTGTGTAGACTACCGCGAGTTGAATAAAGTGACGAGGAAGAACAAGTATCCTCTACCACGGATAGATGATTTGTTTGATTAATTGAGTGGCGCGAGAGTATTTTCCCAGTTGGATCTCGCGACAGGTTTTCATCAGCTTAGAGTGGAAGCTGAGAGTATAGCTAAAACGGCATTTCGGACGCCATTTGGATTTTATAAGTGGTTGGTCATGCCATTCGGGCTGACCAATGCCCAAGCATACTTTGTGGATCTTTTGAATAGGGTATTCATAGATCGGTTGAATAAGTTTGTCCTTGTGTTCGTGGATGATATTTTGGTCTATTCGAGGACAAAGGAAGAACACAAGGAACATTTGAGGATAATGATGGAGGTGTTAAGAAAACACCAGTTGAAAGCAAAATTCTCTAAGTGTCACTTCTAGAGGAGGGAAGTGAGATTCTTGGGCCATGTTGTTTCAGAGAATGGTATTGCCGTGGATCCTGCGAAGGTGGCTACGATACAAGATTGGTCTACGCCCAAGAATGCAATGGACATAAGAAGTTTCTTGGGATTAGTTGGATATTATCGTAAGTTTATCCAAGACTTCTCCAAGATAGCAGCACCGTTGACTCAGTTGACCAAGAAAAATCAAGCCTTCGTCTGGGACGAAAGGTGCGAGAATGCATTCAAGAGCCTAAAAGAAAAGTTGACATGTGCACCAGTGTTAGTCATTCCTAAGGGGAATGAAGAGATGACAGTATATACGGATGCATGTGGCACAGGGCTAGGTGCTCTATTGATGCAAGGAGGTAGGGTTGTAGCTTATGCAAGCCGGAAACTGAAACCGCATGAGAAAAGATACCCTACCCATGATTTGGAATTGGCAGCGATCGTGTTCGCATTGAAGATATGGAGACATTTTTTCTTGGGAGAAATATTCGAGTTGTTTACTGATCATAAATCGCTAAAGTATCTTTTCTCTCAAAAGGATCTAAATCTCCGACAATAAAGGTGGTTAGAATTCTTAGCTTCCTATGATTTTGATATCACATACACACGCGGAAAGGGAAATGCGGTAGCTGATGCATTGAGTAGAAGACATGCCAGTTTAAGGGCTATGTTTCTAGAATGGAAGCAACTGGAGTACATCGCTGGGTATGATTTCAGACCAAAGTGCGAATTGGATCTAGAAATGTTAGCAAGTTTGACGATCAGACCCACTTTGATTGAGCAGATTGGTCCCAGTCAGAGGAACGATCCTAACCTATTGGAAATCATCTCAAAGTTAAAGATGGGAATCTACGGAGAGATGAACAAGTACGGGCTTGATCGAGATGGATGGCTTAGAAAAAATGGAAGGTTAGTTGTACCCAATGTCATTGGACTGAGAGATGAAGTGCTAAGAGAATGTCATCACTCAAAACTGACTATACACCCCGGTGGTAACAAGATGTACCGAGACATGAAGCAGACCTTCTACTAGGAAGGGATGAAAAGATACGTTGGGAAATTTATATCCAAATGCATGCACTGCCAGCTAGTTAAAGCTGAGCAAAAGAGGCCTAGTGGGTTGCTACAACCATTAGAAATTCCAGAATAGAAATGGGAACAAGTGTCAATGGATTTCATTGATGGGTTACCAAGGACTAGATCAGGCCATGATAGCATTTGGGTGATTGTGGACCGATTGACCAAAAGTGCAAGGTTTATACCCGTCAAGTCGAATAGAACGGCAGCCAAGTTAGCTGAACTATATGTAAAGTGGGTAGTGAGATTTCATGGAGTACCCAAAGGCATGATAGCATTTGGGTGATTGTGGACCGATTGACCAAAAGTGCAAGGTTTATACCCGTCAAGTCGAATAGAACGGCAGCCAAGTTAGCTGAACTATATGTAAAGTGGGTAGTGAGATTTCATGGAGTACCCAAAGGCATTGTGAGTGATCGAGATCCATTGTTCACTAGTGGATTTTGGAAGAGCTTACAAGAGGCGTTAGGATCAGAATTACATCTCTGTACCGCGTATTATCCTCAAACTGACGGGCAGACAGAGAGGGTGAATCGAGTGTTAGAAGACCTCTTGAGAGCCTGTGTATTGGATTTAGGTGGATCATGGGATGACCATTTGCATCTAGTAGAGTTTGCATATAATAATAGCTATCAATCCAGTATCGGTATGGCTCCATTTGAAGCTTTGTACGGAAGACCGTGCAACTCGTCGTCGTGTTAGGTAGAAACTAGTGAGAAGTTTGTGCTTGGACCCGATGTGATAAGAGAAACTTCAGCTAAGATTAAGATTATCCAACAGTGAATGAAGGCTGCCCAAGATAGACAGAAGAGTTATGCTGATAGGAGGAGAAGAGAATTAAAGTTCTCCATTGGCGACTTGGTGTTTGTCAAGATTTCTCCGTTGAAGAGTGTGATACGATTTGGCAGGAGAGGCAAGTTAGCACCAAGATTTGTTGGTCCATTCCCAGTTCTTGAGCAAATTGGGAATTTGGCATACAAAGTTGAATTACCAGAGAAGATGGCAGGAGTTCATAACGTATTTCATGTTTCCCAGTTAAGGAAGTTCGTACATGACCCAAATGTGACTATTTCACCTGATCAGTTGGATGATATCGAAGTTGAACCCAAGGCGGTTGGGAACCACAAGCCTATGCGTATTGTTGGGAAAGATACGAAGCAACTTCGAAGGAAAGCAGTGAAGATAGTCAAAACTCAGTAGGGCGAGAATGAGAATGACTGTACTTGGGAGACAGAGGAGAGCATTAGGGAGACGTATCCAGAACTCTTCGCCTGGTAAGATCTTAACTTCGATCTAGATTTTCCGAGGCTTGTTTTGTTTGTTTTGCATGATTGAATGTTGTATATGGTTGGTAGGCATGCGGGATCCATTGTATGTTTTGGGTTAAGGAATTTTAGGGACGAAATTTCTTAAAGGGGGGGGGGGAGAGTGTAACGACGCGCATTCTACGCATCATAGGATCGTAGAATATTTATTTCTTTCACATATGAAGTCTTATGGTCATGTAACTTTGGGAGACGACTATTGGGGTCATTTCCCATGTTCATGATTTTTTCCGATTTTTAAATGACCGTTTTGCCCCTAACTAATCTTTTTTGGCCATAACTTTTGATTGGAAAGGAGTTTTGACATGAAATCACATTAATTGGCCCCGGATGATGGTTTACAATTCCGTAGAGTGGTCACATTAGCCAAACGGACTCATCGTTTGGGAGATATGGCTGAAACAAGTTTCAAATAGTGAAAAACAGCTTAATTGGGCTAAACCGGGTGATTAACAGCTAGGCCCAATGGGGGATTTCGGGATTTGGAGTATCTAAGGGCTGTTAGGGTTAGGGAATTCGGTTTTTCTCATTTCCCAGCCGTATACATCTAGAAAATCCTAACAATGGCCTCCAACATCTAGAATCATCCCTAATCACTTCTTAATCAAGTTTTGGCTTAAACTACATCAAATCAAGGAGAAATAGCACCAAATCTGAGTTGGAGTTGCTGCTAGGCTTTGGAATTCGACCCATACAGTAGATTATTTCAGATCTAAAGTTTAATTGTGGCAAAGGTGAGTGATTAGCATTGTTTTGACACTAATTGCAGTTAATTAGGGTGATTAGTGTTGATTAGCGAATTTATACACTAATAAATTCTAGAAAAATATTTATAAATTCGGAAATAATGTTTAGACCTCTGTTAGAAATTTGGTTTGATTTGGTTAAGTTTTACTAATCATATCATTAGTTTTGCCTAAACATGCTTAGGGGAAAATATGGGATTTTGGCTATGTTTGATCCAGTTAACCTAGTCATATTGTTGTTTTGGTGTTTGTGGTCACTTCTATTTGTTGCTATGACTGTATGCTATGCTTTGTGGTTGATTAGAGCTATTAGATTGGTTGAAAATGTCGTCGTATGGCGTAGAGCAGTCGTTGGAAAGTTGCAGGAAATATGCAGGGTTTCAGACCGGATCGGATCATTGGGCTCGGATCGGAAAGGAGAACCGGGCAGGTGGACATGATTCGGATTGGAACTTAGCATAAGAGGCTTGGCGAGAAGGAAGGCCATTTGCTTAGAGTTGGAGTTGGGCAGGGGATCAGATCAGAGAGACCAATAGGGGATCGGATAGGGCTAGAGCCAGGAAGCGGGACCGGATCGGAGGACCAAGCTTGGAGCTGGAGTTGGAGCGAAGCACCAGATCGGATCGGGACATCTAGGAGGGAGCAACCATCAAACCAGGCATAGGGCATCCGAACTGAACCAGAGCTGGACGATCGAACCGAGGAGGAATGGAGCACTGATCAAGGCATGAGCCAGGACCACCGAACCGAACCAAATGTGTACTTTTACCTCATCGTGACGACTATTTTGAAGACCAACTCCAATTCGATCAAAGCCCGAGATGCAAAGGAAGTCCAAATGAGGAGCTTTGACTCAAGATCCAGATGGGAACCAATGCGTGAGCTTCATGATTGGGCTTTGCTGCGGTACATGTGCTAAGGGGTTGTCGATGTTTGTAACTTTGAATCACTATGTGTAGGGAGTACGTGAACGGATTCTGGGCTATAGTGGCCTAGGTACGACTAAAGAGTTATAGACCAATGAAGTGGGGTTATTTGTAAAGATTTGGTCATGACTCCATGTGGTAAGCTTGGTAGTAGCAGTAGTTGTACAAGTCGAACTCCGTCACTACTTCGATTGGTCTAGTGATTGACAGTGGTGGACATCGTATGCTTTACGCACAGAGTGAGAGATGTGAGGATGATTGCTATGGTTGATTTGTTTTCCATCATTATGACATGCATACCCCCACCCCCGTTATCTTTACACCATCTGTTTAGTGGCACCTTATAGTATTGTATGGTATATAGTGCTAACTCTTTGGTTGCAGGTCCAGGTTCAGGTATGGTTTAGTATACCTGTTATTGTTCTGTTTAGCTACTTATCGCTCATACCAGACTTTTTGTCTGACCCAGAGTTTTATGTCTCTTCTTATTACTCTGAGTGCTCTCACGAGCAGACTAGAGACATGTTAGCTGGTGATGCACGAGTAGTTGTACCGGAGACGAGCAGGAGGCTTCCACGTATGATACATATATAGATATTCTCCCTGTGTCGCTGCTGGTCACTACTTTGGGCATTAGTAGTGCACTCTTCCTTTCTTTTGTTTAGAGACAGTAATTTGAAAAGTTGTAATAAGCTGTATTTAGACTTCCGCTACTCTGATGTTGATGTTGGTTTTAGTTATCAGCTTATGCACTATCTCGCCTGTTTTTTGTCAAGTACATTATTATTATATTTTGTTCCCTGCGCTATGAGACATTCTACAGGTTTTTGATTAGTTCATTCTCTTCTTCCCTTTCTTTAGCGACCGTTCTGTGCTAGTTGGGCATGTGTACAGCGCACTTTCGGTGGAAATGCCGGCTGGTGCGGGGCGGGCCGTCACAACTGTTTAAGTGAGGACGACTTTGATGAGCGAAAACTCCTTGAATTGATTGGAGATAATGTTGTTGGGTCTGAAACTGAAAATGAAACATTTGAAAATTTTGAAGTTCTTGAGGTTGAAAACAACAAAACAACTGAATGTGATCTTAAACACAATGACGATTTTTCTAAAACTGTTGAAACTTCTTGTGACTTGATCGTTTCAACTGAACCTTACTGTGATCACTTGTTTTTCAATGATAAATTTCTGTAGTACATGAACTCTTTTTGGAATAACACTGTTTTTGAGAAAATAAAATTTCGAAACTTGCTCAAAACTCATTTGTTTGGTTTTAACTTTAGGTTTACGATTCAACCTTTGGTCAATAAAATTTCAAATATCAAAGAAAAACTGAACAATGTTTCTCGAAACAAGTATGGGGGTGAACATAATGCACACATCTCGCAATTTATTCCTCATCTGAAAAATCAAACTTTGTTTTTGAAACTTTTACTTAACCCCAGCTCAATGACCTCTCTGTGGTTGCCACAAAAATTCAATTTAATTTTAGGATCAATTGTAAGCTCAACATTTTAACATTAGCAACTCAAACTTTTTAAAAAACATATTTTGTTTTCCCAAATATGAAATGTAATATAAAATCCCTTATGATTTGGTTTTTTGTGCCTAAGCTGTTTCTCATAATCTTAATGAGGTTGATTCATTGGTCCATTGAGGACCGGTTCATCTACTCAATGACAACGTATTTTCTGCACGTGTATTCGGTAACACACACTAACCCCCTTTTATACATATGTAAATATTCTCTTGTTAAATAATTTCCTTCCACTAAGATATGTCTGATTGACGACTATGGGAACACAATCTATTTTTAACTGTGGGGGGAGGGGGGAGTTTCATTTTCATTCTGTTTTGCATAGTTTAAGTTTGCATTATTTTCTTTTTCTCCTTTTTTTTTTTAAAAAAGAGTTACTTCTATTTACTTCTAAATAAGGCGTGATGGAGTTATCATATAATTTTGGTTGTTCGGTTAAAATGTTTAGAAATTTACTTCTCTTAACGGATAATGAAAGGAAAGTTTGAATTGTGGGAAAATTTGGTGTAACTGGTATATATAGAGATTCGTAGGCGGTGAGTACGAAATTTTTTCTGAATTGTAATCCGATTAAATAAATGGTTGATTTAGACAGCTTGCAATAACATTTTAGATCTTTTAAGTGAAGTTGTGCTGGGATATTCTCGCTTAACTCTCTCTCATATAAAAAAATATTAAAAAAAAGAAAAAGAAAAGAAAAAAGAAGTATATATATAATAATCCAAGGGTATCCAAAATTGCTAGTACATCTAGCGTTGGTGTGCAAACCGGCCAAGCTCTTTCCGACATCTTATTGACAAAGCATCGGTATACCTTGGTTTCATTTTATGAGCTGGACACCTTAGGATTACCATCCCTCACGTAAGTCGTAATGCAGTGTAGGGGTAGTATACCAAAGTATTTGTAAATAATAATAATGTGAATATTTTTTAATAAAGAGATAGTTGGCACTTAAAATCCAAGCACACTCTTCACTTATTCGACCTAACACGTTAACAAAAAGGAAGTTGAGATGTCGTTTTATGGCTATTGATATCGATTATAGAATTCATTTCTTATTTGCACTATGTTCCTACTAAAACAATTGGCCAAGCTGGAGGAGTTTGTGACGATGACATGACTTTTGTTTGAAGTTTTGATTAGTAATGGACTCAAATTTCATAGTGACGACCCAGTTTGTGTTAACTCATTCACATAAAATTTAAAGGTAAATTATCCATTTATAAATATTCCTTTGAAAAACTTGCATTCATATTGTAAATATTTTTGAATTTTGCAATTTGTACATACTTGTTGCTTTTGAATTTTGTGGGTAGTATCCACTGAAAAACCCTCACGAGACAACACTCGTCCTACTAGGGACACCCAAGGGTTTAACGGCTTGTTGCATATGATCAATGCAATCGTGCTCCCTACGAAAACGGATTTAGCTTAGTTTTTCTATTTATTCGAGAGCGAATAAAAATATAAGTGTTGGGGGATTTGATGTGCACGTAAAAACGCACATTTATATTCACATATTTATCCTTGTTTAGTTTAAATAAATGTCATATGTGGGTATTTTTTCGCATTTAAACTAGAATTCAATTGATTTCAAAATATCATACATTCATCATCATACAAAGGAAAAACGGTATTTTTGTGCTTAAGTTATTTTGAGAATTTTTACTTGGACATTTTTCATTGTTTTTTAAGATATTTGGTGCGTTTGGAAGAGAGCTTCATAAAGATTTATATGCATACAAAGGAAGGAAGAGGAAATAATACTTATACATGATCATGGAGGACCCCACCTACCTTTCCACTTACTACACTTAGAAGCAAATGGATAAATAAGTTGATGTTAAAGCTTCGGGCAAATTTGATGATGGATTAATTATAGCTTGATGATTATTTGGTAGCCACACTCCCTGAAGGGCATTCTTGTTAGCATGCTAAAAGTGAATTAGAGTTTTACTCATGTATAAATAATCCCTGTATGGTGATGCAAAGAGGATCCTGAATTTTATTTAGTTTAGAGTGGAGGCTGAAATCAAAACCTCAAGTTTTCTTCCATGGCTTCTTAGCCATTTCTCTTATGTAATCTCAGTTTAATGCTATTTTATTTCTTGTTCATTTAATTCTTATTATTTACTTTATGCACTAGTGTAGATTTATTTTACGCAATTAGAATATATTTTACTTTATTTAGTTCTCTTGTTTTGCTATTCTTCAATGTTGAAATCTATTTGTGTTGAAATAATCATACAAATGAGGAGCTAAACCCCTTTAATCCAGGGGTGATGAAGCTCTCTAATCACATAGATTCAACATAGTTTATTTTTCATGCTCTCTACCTGTGCTTATTAAAGAATGGATGTTTAGTGTATTTTGTTAATCATGCTTGGTTTTAATGATTTATGCCTCTAATTAATAGAGGATAAATCATGCTTGATCGAATGACATAACAAAATTTGCGTCTTTATCTATATTCGATTTTGCCAAAAAGAGGAAGTGTTAATCAACATTTGATATTCTATATTACTTACTAATAGTAAACAGAGTATTCTTAAAATTATAGTTGCTTTCAACTTGTTGTCTTTTTCATGAGAATTGAATAGTGAATTAGATTTGTGCTATAGTTTGATGACTTATGTTATGCTAATTAATAGCATAAATATGTCATACTTATGATAAACACAATAACTAATCTCACTTATGACCAAATAAAAAAATATCATAACTTCATCATGTTGATTTGTGTGATCTAGAGAGTGAAAACACCTCTAAATTGCTCTTAACCAATAGTTTCATTCTCTACTTAGTCATTAGTTTTGTTAAATTTTAGTTACCACATTTTAAAGTTTGGTTTTGATTTGATTGAATAGAATTTAAAATTATTCTTTCCTCGTGGATCAACTCGTATTCGCTAACGTACTACAAGTGTGCGCCGTACGCTTGCGGTTTATTACACTTCACGACGGTTTTCTAATTCATAGAATATTCGTCGTTGAACAATGCCTCCCAGATCTAGCCAGATTCATCGATGAATCTGAACTGTTTTCTTAATGACGTTCAATGCTGACTCAGCGCTGCTTGTACGATAAGATCCTGAACACCTATAAATAGGCTAGTAGAGCCGAGCCTAAATCTCACATTCTCTGAGACAACATCTAAGCACTATTATTCCTCCTTCTCCTCAAATCTCTTTAGAAATATAAGATAATTAATTTAGGAAAATTCTTAATCAAGATATGGAGGAAAAGAATGAAAATTAATAACAAGGTGGTGCGAAGTAAGGTAAATTCTTAGATCTGGTCTATTCAGTTTTCTTCCTCTTTCTTCCCTTTTTTCTTTTAATAAGAATTGTGGATCCATTGTTGTTAGGTTTTAAACCCAGTTAAGGAAAAACCATGGAATGCTAGATCTGGACCAGGTTCAGGAATTGAAAAGCAATTTAGGTGAGTGGATTAAAGTTATATCATTTTTGATATTAATATATTATTATTTAACATTCCCCGTTATTATGCAATGTAAAGTGATGAAATGCTAATATGACATGTTGAAATATTAATATGTTAAAATATTAATATGTTGGAAAATTCATATGTTGAAACGTTTAATATGCTGAAATGTTCTTTTATGGAAATGCAAACTTGTTAAAATATGTGTAACAATTACTGCTGTAATCACATGATTCACTTGTGGCATATTATGTACTTGAATTATTAGCTGTAGAATTGAGAAAATGACATGTTAATTTGTTAGATTTGAACAGTTACATGATTAGATAATTACATGTTAAATTAGAATAATTACATAATTTGACGATCACATGTTATTTTGAGATGAAATTAATTATATGTTAGGAAGAGCATAATATGAAGACATGTAAAATAGGTTGTAGTAAAAATGTGGAAAGAATAGTATGCCTAAATTTACAGTAAATAGAAAACTATAACGCACCTAGACACGAGGTTAAATTCAACTTGTGCTAGAAGTTTGGCCGGAACCGCCTGGCAAATCCAGCGTCCACAAGTTATTAATTTAATGTGAAAGGTCTAATGCATAGATAAAACATGTAACAGTGCTAGATACGAGGTTAAGTCAACTTGTGGAAGAAGTCTGCCTGGAACCGCCTGACAAATCCAGCATCCACAAGTGGCAGGCTTAATGTGAGAGTCTAGTACATAAGCATATATGTATATATATATACACATATATATATGTACGGATAGAATTAAATGACACTAACTGTGATTAATGGAAATGAATAAGGAAATGAATGAAAGATAATTACAATAGTAAAAGTAATGGAATGAACGGGGAATGATAATAACTTATTATAAATAAATTACATTAATGAGAATGTTATATAATGGTAGGCTTATCCTTGGGACAAGTGGGGATTATAACTTATGTTATAATAAACAATAAGGAAACTGGAATAACTTATGTAATATGATAAGTTGTACTTAATTGTAAATTAAATTATCTGCGAGAACGAGAATATGAAATATGCTGATAAAGACAATGTAAGTTATACTTATGAAAAGGGAACTTATTAGTCAACATTAGTTAAGAGAACTAAGTTAATAAGTAAACAATGATAAGTTGTAGTGACAATATAAGATGAAATTATGATTAAATAAGAAAGAATGAGGCAAACTTATGAAATGAAACAAGTTATATTTAATCATAAATAATGACTGACATGTTAAACAAAAAACATGTGAATTGTGATATACTTAATTAGGTATTAAGTAGAACATGTTTTGATGACTATGAAATCAAACAAGAATATAAAGCGATTGTGGATTACAGACCTTGGATCACAATCTAGAGAGTAACATGTTGTGGGCTTATTAATAGGCTTAAATGGGTTAAGTTATAAGGCCGAAATTAATAAGCAAGAAGAACTTGGTAACTTGAATAAGAAGTCAATGTGAATCGGAATAACCAAGTTAAATGGAAACCTAGAGAGGTAAAGCAAGCGCATAAAGATTATTTAGACATAGGGTCCAATAACATATTAAAGTGAGGCGCTTGGACTAGTCTGCACGTTTGAGGGTGAATAACCCAACGGGGTAGATCATCGTGGTGTCATAAGGCACGAGGGAAGCGCACATTCATCTGATTATTCTTTCGGCTCTGAAGGACTGGAAGGGGAGGCACACAGCTTCCTGAGATACGTAAGGTGCTCCCGGGAGTCCATTGTGCGGTGGCAGATGTTTAGGCTGTGCTCGCAGAGGTTGGGTTTGCGCATTACTACTAGGTGGGGGCCTTGACTGCAAAAGTAGCTTTACGGTCAAAATGCTGTGACGAGGTGGCGCTAGGGTGATTCGGCGACCGCCTCAATGGGAGGCGAAGTTAGGGCCAATAAGGATAGTAGATCGTCGGGTACCCGTCATCGACAGCCAGTGGGATGTGTAAAGACTAGAGATAAACCCAAGACACCATTCACCTTTCACTATTGAGGTACGGTGGTTGAGGGGAGACGCCAACTGAATGTTTAGATTGTTTGTTAGGGGAAAGTCGCTTAGCTCTTGTAGTCTTTACTAGTTGAGGGAGGGGCCGAGATAGGGCCATAGCCACCATGAAAAACAGACCCGAGGGATATCTGTATTTTGAGGCTCTTAAAGGCGGGCCTGTACAGATATGGAAAATCTCCTGATTGAGTTTCGTGTTTCTTGTATAGCCCTGCCACAGAACTCGGTGCACATTAGAGGTTATGTATGATTAAGGCATTAAATACGTCTGACAATACGTACGTGGGAAAGTTTAGATATATGCATGTCAGCTCTTTATGGTGTATCGTAGACTAAAATGAATTACTCTGTGATGGATTCTGATTCAATCAAAGAGGGAAGTCCATATGCTTACGTAGCATAGTAATGACAGATATTGTAACACCCCACGTCCGCTAAGGTCACTCATACCAGGGGAATGCCTTAGTTTCGGTGAAGTATTTTAAGTGAATATAGAACAGTAAAATTACAGCAAGACAGATATAAGTAATACTTGAAAATTTAAAATCATCATTTAATTGCAACGGAAAGTAATACATGTTTGGTTACATCACAAAACCATAAACCAGAGTCAAGTACATAATATCCATCCTGATAAAATAGAAGTACATAATCCCACTACATAGACAATAGCCATAACAGAAAAGATAAACCGAGCTTTACTTCTACGATCCAAGCCCAAAAGATAGATATAGCGGTCTGATCCAAGCCCACTAGTGCTAGGCCCACTCTGATAACCTGAGGGTTGGGAAAAAGATAAAAACAACGGGGTCAGACATAAGTCTGAGTGAGTCCTATAACCCTAACAATACAACCATTAAAGTAATTAGGGTATGACATAAACAAGGTACGGTACCTCTGGGGATAATGACTACACTAAGTAGCCAACTAAACACCGGATGTACTACGATAACCGAAAAGACGCATTTATCCACCCAAAGATAATTCTTACCCCACCCTAGACTTATTCACCTTATGGGTAATTCCTACACTGCACCACACCAGTTTTACCTACCTAAGATTAATTCCTACTTAAAGGTTGATCCCACTAAATGTATTTAGTAATTTTTACCCAGTAGTTTCTAGTACCCCTATATAGGTGTCGTCTGCCCCTATCATTACTAGGTGTACCCACTACTCCCAAGCGATCGGCTCCCTAACGTAGATACCCGTGCTGGTCCCACAATGGGATGTATCATTTTCCCCAAAGTGGCAACCTGATAATATCAACGGTGCACGGCTTTATATCTACACGATGTAACAACGATTTACTAACCAGCCCGGGTCCACACACGCATATGAAACCCGTTGGTCCTACGTTGCCACCGCTAACCCGTTTTTGGCCTCTTATAGTCAAGCCCAATATGCGTGTCCCGTCACTCGACTTGGGTCGAGCCCACAAAGATACGTTTGGGATATTGGTTGAGATGGGCCCCCCACAAGCTACCACTTAAGCTTGTTAATTTTATCTAGTGTATCCCACTTAACCCCTTTAACCATGTCTACTTACATGTTATAAATACTTTGGTTAAGTCATTAATCATATTTTAATTACCTTTCAAGGCACCCACTAGATTTCCACCTGACACCCAAGTCCTTTTACTTAATTCCCACATGCCACCCGAGGCACTTACTTAACCCCTTAATCATGTTTAATTACATGTTCCACTTTGGTTAAGTATTCTAATCGTGTTTTCTATTGCTACCCAAGGCAACCCACTAGTTTTCTCATGCCACCCAAGGCACCCACACTAGTTACTACGTGCCACCCAAGGTACCCACTTAACCCTCATGTCCCACTACATGCTAATTTGGTTAAGTGTTTCTTAATTAATTAAGACCGTGATCCTCATAAAGACCTCTCACATTAGACTATCTTTTATGACCGCTGGTTAAGCCGGTTGGGTCCGGGCAGCCTTATGTCATAACCGAGTCTAACCTCGTGTCTTTACATTAATCACGTATTTAGTTTGTGCCTAAGACCTCTCACATTGGGCTAACATTTGTAACAACTGGTTAAGCCGGTTGGGTCCGGGCAGTTTTACGCTACAACTGAGTCCAACCTCGTGTCTTAGTCGATTAATTACCCCTAATTAACCACCCTCATATTTTATATTAATTATCCCTAATTAATATCAAGTTTTTCATAACATGGGTAGACCTAACTCAATAGGTAAATTCCCATGGGGTAGACCTAACTCAATAGGTAAATTCCCACTTATGTTAATTTATTTTTATGGTATGCTTAATCATACCCAACCATACTTTAATTAACATATTTATTAACCCCATCGTTCCCCACGCAAATCGTTCTCATTTCACGACATAATAAAAGGGAAGATCTATCACAAATATCATGGGTTTAACCAAATCTTAAAATATAACTTTGTCATGGGTTAAGAGGACGTCAACTTGCATATATGAGCATATATTAACCCAACTATATTTAACCCAAACTTGCATATAAGCATTCACATAACTTGCATAAGCACACCTAACTTGCATGACATGTTGAACTTGCATATAAGCATTCTCACAACTTGCATAACATATCTTGCATATTAACATACATGTAACTTGCATATTAACAAACATGTAACTTGCATAGCATATCTTGCATATTAACATACATGTAACTTGCATATTAACAAACATGTAACTTGCATAGCATATCTTGCATATTAACATACATGTAACTTGCATAGCATATATTATCATACATGTAACTTGCATATGAACTTGTTAAACATGCATAAACCCACTTGTTAAATATGCATAAAACAACTTATTAATCATGCATATTATCACATACTTAGCATGCATAGAATCACATACTAAACTTGCATAATATCATATACTTAGCATGCATAGAATCACATACTAAACTTGCATAATATCATATACTTAGCATGCATAGAATCACATACTAAACTTGCATAATATCATATACTTAGCATGCATAGAATCACATACTAAACTTGCATAATATCATATACTTAGCATGCATAGAATCACATACTAAACTTGCATAATATCATATACTTAGCATGCATAGAATCACATACTAAACTTGCATAATATCATATACTTAGCATGCATAGAATCACATACTAAACTTGCATAATATCATATACTTAGCATGCATAGAATCACATACTAAACTTGCATAATATCATATACTTAGCATGCATAAAACCCAATACTTAACATGCATACAATCAAATACTTAGCATGCACAACATCAAATACTTAATATGCATAACACCAACTACTATGCATAAAATCACATGCATAACTTGCATATCATGTTACATATGCATAAATGTTCAACATAATATTTTACATCATAAAACATGGAAATAAACTTGCATATGGCATAAAACTTGCAATTCACATATCATACAACTTGCATATAACTCACTTATCCACAAACATAACCATGTCTTATCACATCCTACCATAATCAATTTAACAATTGATTATTAAAGCCATAGAAACTCACCAAAACACAATTAGCAAGCTAATGAAGAAGATTAAGATACTTAGAATGGATTAGAGATTGATTAGAGCTTGCTTTCCACTTCATTGATTTGTGGAGGCCATGACCAAGTTTCATTTTGCCATAGTTTAGTTACTAGGTTTAATTATGAATGAATTAGGGTAGGGTTAGGGTGTTATTTATAGGATTAGGTTGCATTTTAGACCCTTAGATTAACCCTAGATTAATTTAGGACCATCAGATCCAAGAAGCTTCCAGAACCAGCCCTCCAAGCCAGCCCAAGACCCAACCTGGTGCAACCTGGTGCACCCAGGTTCACTGGACGTGCCACCCTGTCGACAGGCAAGTCGACAGGCATGTCGACACCCCTGTCGACAGGCCTGTCGACAGCCCTGTCGACATGGGTTAGGCGGGAACCTTCCCGCCTGACCCCGCCTGGCCCATCCCAAATCTGAATATTTGAATTTATTAAATCTGTTTTAGTTTTGAATTTTCTGCAAACTTCATCGGGCCATAACTGGGCCATACGGACTCCGATTTTCGAAAACTCGGACTCTATTTCGCGTATTTTTCCGAGACGAACGCAACGACGTAGCCCGTTTCCCCCAATTCTCACATCTGAGATTATTTATTCTGTAATTAGTGAATTTTAGTATTAACCCAAAATACGGGGTGTTACATTCTCCCCTCCTTAAAGGATTTCGTCCCCGAAATCTCTAAGCTAAGGAGAATGCATATCCTACCATCCAAACAACCATCTACTCAAACCATCAAACACGAGCATCCATTGTCCTTAAGCAATTTCTAATGATGTATGAGCATATGCGAAAAGTGTGTGTATATGTTCCCTATCTAATGTACGAACATATGCAAACCATGATAGTGCCATGCATCCAATATGTATGCGAGATAACCCTATCGACACATACAGTATCTATATGAGTGCACAATCATTCACCCAAAATGCATCATCCATATGATAACACAATCATTATACATCCATAAATATAGCTAACTACACACAATTTTATGCAATATGCAATATGAAGTGATTGAGCCGATCTAGTGCCTAGAGTGTGTATATATGCATCCACGAGCAACCACTAGCAAACACTTGCATCCACTTGCATCCATCAACCATAACATGTCTCAAACACATGTTTCAGCCATAGGTTTTCCCTATCTAAAGGTCAAACAGGACTAACGAGAGGACCTACTAAAGATAAGATAAGTACTAGGCAAGCGATAAAGGAGAAGTTAAAAGACATACTCTCCAAAAAGAAATGGATACAAAGAACGCATCTTCGCTTCCGTCTCCCAAGTAGCATTTCTTTCGTCATCTCCCCATTGCACTCTAGCTAGCTGAACTTCTTTGTTCCTCAACTTCCTAGTCTCTGACCCAATGATGCGAGTAGGAGCTCGTCGAATCGTCTCATCGTGCTCTAACTCTACTTCTTTAAGCAAACTCGGCTCTACCACCTCAGCGGTCTCATGTAAGCACTTCCTCAAATGGGACACATGAAATACATCCGGTACACCACAAGTCTGTCAGGCAACCCCACTCTATATGCCATCCGTCCAATTCTTTCCTTAATGGGAAATGGCCCTACAAACCTTGGTACTCACTTCCTAACAGATCCAAAGTGAACCACATTCCGTAACGGAGATACCTTGATAAAAAGCATGTCCTAATATCAAACTCAAGCTCTGATCTCCTCTTGTCCGCATAAGATTCTTGTTTATCTTGCGTCGCTTTCATCCTTCTTTGAATCAAATCAATATTTTCCCGAAGTCTTTCTAACCTTATCGGCCCAAGCAAGATCTTATCCGTAGATTCCCACCAACATGTAGGTGATCAACAAGGCCTTCCATAAAGAGCTTCGGAAGGAGCCATACCAATACTGGACTGAAAGCTGCTGTTATATGCGAACTCCACCAATGGAAGATGCTCTTCCCATGTACCTCCAAAATCCAAAATACATAGCCTCAAAAGATATTCTAAGATACGGTTCACCCTCTCGGTCTAACCGTCCGTCTGAGGATGCTACGCGGTGCTCAAACCCAACTGAGTCCCTACCGCCTCTTGCAGACTCTTCCAAAACTCACTAGTGAAGATAGGATCTCGATTGCTCACTATACTGGAAGGTACGCCATGCAATCTAATAATCTCTCAAAGGTAAACTGAAGCTAGACATGTAATAGTCCTCCTGCTCTTTACGGGTATGAAATGGGCACACTTAGTAAGTCCATCTACCATAAGCCCAATCCCCGTATTACCCTTCCTTGATTTCGGTAATCCAATGAGACACTATCCCACTTCCTATTCCGGAACTTCTAACGGATGAAGCAACCCTTCGGGTTTCTTCTGTTCCGCTTTCACTTGCTGGCACACCAAGCATCTAGCGACATACTTGGCCGCATCTCTCTTCAGATTGGCCAAAAAGAAAACTAGCTTCATGCCTTGGTACATCTTGTCCCTACTGGGTTGAATGGTCATCTTCGATCGATGTGCATCATCAAGTATAGCCTTCCTCAAATCCTCGTCTTGCGGTACACAAAGTCCACCGCCTCTACGCAACCACCCCTTACCATCCAGGGTGTACCTACTCAAATGGCTGGACGACTCCCCTCCTTATGAGCTTCTCTACTAACTCAACCAATTGTGGGTCGTCCCGCTATGCTCTGCCAATATGCCCCAAAAGAGTAGGCCTAACCTCCAAGGAGGCTAGCAAACCGGATATAAAGTCAACGGAAGGTCTAAAGTCAAAATATAGAAATAAGCCCTAAGCTCCGTCGTTTAACGAATCAATGAACTAAAGGACAACCTTTTTCTTCTTAAGGTGTCTGCTACCATATTTCCCTTGTTAGGGGTATACGCTATCTCCACTCATAAGATGCTAAGAATCCTATCCAAAATCGTCACAACTGTCCATCTCTCACGCAGACCACCCTAGTCGAATTCGACATCCCCCAAATGCATGCCCCAAAGGCCGAAACCAATATCAGACAAACACCCAAGGGACATCTCCTTCGAGTTCAGGCAACCTACGTGAGATGATACTAAAAATAATAATAATAATGGCTAAACAATTAAGCCTTTGACCAACTTTGGATGTCCTCGCCAGTCTCGCTCCAAAACCACCGTTTATCCTATAACTGGCTTTGCTCACCCTATTGAGCACATATGAAAACTTATTACGCTCCTTGAAAAGACCAAGATGTCATTTACAAAGGCCATCACAAACTTATTTAGGTACTCCCTGAACACCCTTCTCTTCCAATCAACAAAGTATGCAGGGGCGTTCGTCAAACCAAATAGCATCACCAGCCACTCATAAAACCATCCGGAGTCCTAAAGACAATCTTCTCTATACTATCGTCAGCCACTCTCAACTGATGAAACCATGTGGCTTAGTCCAACTGTGAAAATACTGAGGCGCCAACCAACTGATCAAAGAGATCATCAATCTTTGGCAATGGGTGTCTATTCTTCTTTGTGAGTTTATTTAGTTCTCTTTAGCCTACACAAAGTCTGAGGGACCCATCCGCCTTCATGGCAAAAACTACTGGAGCGCCCCACTCCGATATACTTCTTCTTATGAACCCCTTCTCAAGCAATCGCCTACTTACTTATGGAGTTCCCTCCTCTCACGAGGAGCCTTGTGGCACACTGGCCAAGTCACTGGTTTGGCATTGTTTACCAGATATATTCGGAAGTCAGTCTCCTGCTCCGGAGGTAAGCCCTTCACCTCCTCACACACATTCGAGTATTCCCGGACCACTTCTAACAGATCGCAAACTCTCGACCGACGTGTCAAGCGATTCTAGATAACTTAGCAGAACAGATTCTATGGGATTACAAGAGATCTCGAGAGTGTTACCCAAGCGGGTCATAAGCCTAACAACTCTCCCTTCAAAATCAAGAACGGCACCCCTACTGGATAACCAGTTCATGCCCAAACTAACCCATAGCCCGTGAAGCCCAACAAGCATCACATCCAAACTCAATGCTAAGTATAGAAACTTTCAAACCCAAACACATCATGGAGCCCAATTGGGTTTGAAACAACTAAGGGATCATCTACCAAACTGGTGTCTAAGTGCAGTGACTCAACTAACAATGATGAGATAAACGAACTCGATGCGTCAGAATCAAATAAAGTTCGAATCAGATAATATAGAAATCCCAAATTCCAACCTAGACGGTCCTATCCCCATCTGGTACACTAGCCGTGAGGGAATACAACCACCCTCCAGGAGATTCCGAACCTTGCCTTTGCCCCATTGGATAATCCTAATAAAATGTCCTATTCCTTCCAAGAGGATAACGACTAGCCTTCTTCTTCTTCCCATTCTCCACTCGTAACCTCCCACCAATGAGGTTTCGTCCTTCATTAACCAAACAACTATTAGAGCCTTCCTCCCATCGTCCATCCAATAAGTACTTACAAGTCCTCCTCCTTCTTGAACCAACTTCTAACCTGATTTACGTCTAATTCCCTTGAAGCGGTTTTCCATTCTTATCTATCTTAGAAAGATCATCTACACACGGAGGGGAAACTCAAACCGAGAGAGAAAGAGATTCAAACGGAGAATTCGAAAGATAAAGATATGGCTATCGGGGATTACGCTTTTCTCTCAAAAACTTTTCTCTTAAAAGACATGTTTTTGAAAATACTCCTTTAAAAATTTTCTTAGAAAAATAGTTTTTCTATAAATTTTATCTGTTCTGGTAACCTTAAGCTCTGATACCACGTGTAACACCCCACGTCCGCTAAGGTCACTCATACCAGGGGAATGCCTTAGTTTCGGTGAAGTATTTTAAGTGAATATAGAACAGTAAAATTACAGCAAGACAGATATAAGTAATACTTGAAAATTTAAAATCATCATTTAATTGCAACGGAAAGTAATACATGTTTGGTTACATCACAAAACCATAAACCAGAGTCAAGTACATAATATCCATCCTGATAAAATAGAAGTACATAATCCCACTACATAGACAATAGCCATAACAGAAAAGATAAACCGAGCTTTACTTCTACGATCCAAGCCCAAAAGATAGATATAGCGGTCTGATCCAAGCCCACTAGTGCTAGGCCCACTCTGATAACCTGAGGGTTGGGAAAAAGATAAAAACAACGGGGTCAGACATAAGTCTGAGTGAGTCCTATAACCCTAACAATACAACCATTAAAGTAATTAGGGTATGACATAAACAAGGTACGGTACCTCTGGGGATAATGACTACACTAAGTAGCCAACTAAACACCGGATGTACTACGATAACCGAAAAGACGCATTTATCCACCCAAAGATAATTCTTACCCCACCCTAGACTTATTCACCTTATGGGTAATTCCTACACTGCACCACACCAGTTTTACCTACCTAAGATTAATTCCTACTTAAAGGTTGATCCCACTAAATGTATTTAGTAATTTTTACCCAGTAGTTTCTAGTACCCCTATATAGGTGCCGTCTGCCCCTATCATTACTAGGTGTACCCACTACTCCCAAGCGATCGGCTCCCTAACGTAGATACCCGTGCTGGTCCCACAATGGGATGTATCATTTTCCCCAAAGTGGCAACCTGATAATATCAACGGTGCACGGCTTTATATCTACACGATGTAACAACGATTTACTAACCAGCCCGGGTCCACACACGCATATGAAACCCGTTGGTCCTACGTTGCCACCGCTAACCCGTTTTTGGCCTCTTATAGTCAAGCCCAATATGCGTGTCCCGTCACTCGACTTGGGTCGAGCCCACAAAGATACGTTTGGGATATTGGTTGAGATGGGCCCCCCACAAGCTACCACTTAAGCTTGTTAATTTTATCTAGTGTATCCCACTTAACCCCTTTAACCATGTCTACTTACATGTTATAAATACTTTGGTTAAGTCATTAATCATATTTTAATTACCTTTCAAGGCACCCACTAGATTTCCACCTGACACCCAAGTCCTTTTACTTAATTCCCACATGCCACCCGAGGCACTTACTTAACCCCTTAATCATGTTTAATTACATGTTCCACTTTGGTTAAGTATTCTAATCGTGTTTTCTATTGCTACCCAAGGCAACCCACTAGTTTTCTCATGCCACCCAAGGCACCCACACTAGTTACTACGTGCCACCCAAGGTACCCACTTAACCCTCATGTCCCACTACATGCTAATTTGGTTAAGTGTTTCTTAATTAATTAAGACCGTGATCCTCATAAAGACCTCTCACATTAGACTATCTTTTATGACCGCTGGTTAAGCCGGTTGGGTCCGGGCAGCCTTATGTCATAACCGAGTCTAACCTCGTGTCTTTACATTAATCACGTATTTAGTTTGTGCCTAAGACCTCTCACATTGGGCTAACATTTGTAGCAACTGGTTAAGCCGGTTGGGTCCGGGCAGTTTTACGCTACAACTGAGTCCAACCTCGTGTCTTAGTCGATTAATTACCCCTAATTAACCACCCTCATATTTTATATTAATTATCCCTAATTAATATCAAGTTTTTCATAACATGGGTAGACCTAACTCAATAGGTAAATTCCCATGGGGTAGACCTAACTCAATAGGTAAATTCCCACTTATGTTAATTTATTTTTATGGTATGCTTAATCATACCCAACCATACTTTAATTAACATATTTATTAACCCCATCGTTCCCCACGCAAATCGTTCTCATTTCACGACATAATAAAAGGGAAGATCTATCACAAATATCATGGGTTTAACCAAATCTTAAAATATAACTTTGTCATGGGTTAAGAGGACGTCAACTTGCATATATGAGCATATATTAACCCAACTATATTTAACCCAAACTTGCATATAAGCATTCACATAACTTGCATAAGCACACCTAACTTGCATGACATGTTGAACTTGCATATAAGCATTCTCACAACTTGCATAACATATCTTGCATATTAACATACATGTAACTTGCATATTAACAAACATGTAACTTGCATAGCATATCTTGCATATTAACATACATGTAACTTGCATATTAACAAACATGTAACTTGCATAGCATATCTTGCATATTAACATACATGTAACTTGCATAGCATATATTATCATACATGTAACTTGCATATGAACTTGTTAAACATGCATAAACCCACTTGTTAAATATGCATAAAACAACTTATTAATCATGCATATTATCACATACTTAGCATGCATAGAATCACATACTAAACTTGCATAATATCATATACTTAGCATGCATAGAATCACATACTAAACTTGCATAATATCATATACTTAGCATGCATAGAATCACATACTAAACTTGCATAATATCATATACTTAGCATGCATAGAATCACATACTAAACTTGCATAATATCATATACTTAGCATGCATAGAATCACATACTAAACTTGCATAATATCATATACTTAGCATGCATAGAATCACATACTAAACTTGCATAATATCATATACTTAGCATGCATAGAATCACATACTAAACTTGCATAATATCATATACTTAGCATGCATAAAACCCAATACTTAACATGCATACAATCAAATACTTAGCATGCACAACATCAAATACTTAATATGCATAACACCAACTACTATGCATAAAATCACATGCATAACTTGCATATCATGTTACATATGCATAAATGTTCAACATAATATTTTACATCATAAAACATGGAAATAAACTTGCATATGGCATAAAACTTGCAATTCACATATCATACAACTTGCATATAACTCACTTATCCACAAACATAACCATGTCTTATCACATCCTACCATAATCAATTTAACAATTGATTATTAAAGCCATAGAAACTCACCAAAACACAATTAGCAAGCTAATGAAGAAGATTAAGATACTTAGAATGGATTAGAGATTGATTAGAGCTTGCTTTCCACTTCATTGATTTGTGGAGGCCATGACCAAGTTTCATTTTGCCATAGTTTAGTTACTAGGTTTAATTATGAATGAATTAGGGTAGGGTTAGGGTGTTATTTATAGGATTAGGTTGCATTTTAGACCCTTAGATTAACCCTAGATTAATTTAGGACCATCAGATCCAAGAAGCTTCCAGAACCAGCCCTCCAAGCCAGCCCAAGACCCAACCTGGTGCAACCTGGTGCACCCAGGTTCACTGGACGTGCCACCCTGTCGACAGGCAAGTCGACAGGCATGTCGACACCCCTGTCGACAGGCCTGTCGACAGCCCTGTCGACATGGGTTAGGCGGGAACCTTCCCGCCTGACCCCGCCTGGCCCATTCCAAATCTGAATATTTGAATTTATTAAATCTGTTTTAGTTTTGAATTTTCTGCAAACTTCATCGGGCCATAACTGGGCCATACGGACTCCGATTTTCGAAAACTCGGACTCTATTTCGCGTATTTTTCCGAGACGAACGCAACGACGTAGCCCGTTTCCCCCAATTCTCACATCTGAGATTATTTATTCTGTAATTAGTGAATTTTAGTATTAACCCAAAATACGGGGTGTTACAGATATATGCGGAACATAACATTGTTTTATAGAGATCCGTATGTCACTCCGGCGTAGGATGAGGGACTATATTCATTTTTGTGGAATTATGGTGGAGACCGTGCAAATGAGGTACCATGGGGTGTACCTCAATATGGGGGGGGGGGGTAAGGCTCAGCTACATATATACTGTGTTAGGTTAATCCATTGAGAAGTAAATGGGTACGACGTGTGTGTAAGCCTTGAGTGCTGTTAACCCAAGTAACCTAATAAATAAGAAAATGTGATTGAACGGTATATGTAGGATTATCCAAAGTGTATAGTTTAAATCCAATCACCAGAACTTGTGTTCTGACTCCCTCCTCATAACATACTCATAGGTTAGATTTGTGGTAGAAATATGATAGCTTTGGATACTAGTTATGCGGTAAGGATATACTTTGATTATATAATACTTTATCCATTCCGTTGTGAGATATTTTCTGAGCTCCTGTATATTTTATATCTCTATCTCAGGATACCAAAGCAACCAACACGGGTTTCGATGGATTAGAATTTTGAAAAAAAATCGGTCTGTCGAAATTCGGGTTGTTACGATAATGATCCAGAAAATTCGATGCTCAAATTTTGACACTAATACATTATTTTATATTCATTTATCAAAACTCAAGTATCAAGAAAGAAGTTAGAGGCTGAGAAGAAAAAAAGAAATATTGGAATAGAAGAAGGTGAAGAAAACACCAACACTATAGAATCAGGGTAGAATAGAATCTCATAGCGGAATGAATAAAATATAATCTATCAATACTCTTTAACTAAAGAGAAAACTGGATATACATGTTACAACATCAGAGTACACATCTAATTTTGACTATAAATCTGATAAATACAACACATACAACGAAAATAAATTAATACCAGAAAATACAGGAATACATCTCGAGTCCGACTCCTTTCCTAAAGCTCCAAGAAAAACCCAACGCAACCTGGAAAATGTACTCGGTCTGACCTAGCCCATTTTCCGTAAAGCAAAATCACACGAATTGTCAATCCAGGATACTTATAGTGAGAAAACTCACATCACAAACACCTTGCTTAATTTTCTAAAAATCCTTTGAAAGAATGTAACTTTCTTAAGACACGATAACAAATACACATGGCATATGTTTTTCCTTATGATAACCAAATCACTTTCATATTAGAAACCTAATGTTATTATTATAATGTTTAACAATCCATAAATAAAATAGGAATATAATCGAAAAGCTTGCATCTCACTTTTCGACATAGTTGGTTTACAACTAAGATCCGTACAGCTCGTATTGGAACTTGGGTTTACGTACATGACTAGGTGAGGATCAATCTCCCGATCAGTTTTCCTTTAGAGAAAAAAATATTGGGGTTCAACAAGAACATCTTGCAACCTGGTCCCACAGTACCGGCTACTCATTCAACTCGAGTGTGTCGAATATATCATCACCACGGTTGTAGCCCAGCCAATAGTGGTATTCATTACAAAGCATACAAAAGGGGAAATCGATTTCTAGATCATATGATGATATACCCAATGGGTATGACCCGTATAGCCCTACTGCCTATCCAATTTCATTTATTTCCCGATTGATAAGGCTTAAGGATACAATTACCGTTTATGGAAACATCACATTCAACTTCGAATGTCACATTGTCAAATCCATCAATCACTAATTGATTTGTATAAAGACACTCTGGGTGTTAAGCTAAAAAAGTTACATTTTCCGCCACCATACTCGGTATATATGTAAAAACAATGTACGTGATTATTGGAAATACTTTGTCAAACATTCGTTAATATGAGTTGTCTAGGATTAGGACAAACCTGTAACAACCCTTAAAATATACATAAAATCATAAATATTAATAATTAATAAAAATAAACAATTTAATAATAAAATATAAATCGACCGAAAATTGAAATTTTGCAGCATTAAGAATTTGTCTATAAAATATATTTTTGTGGATTCATGGAGAAATTCTGATACGTTTTCATATATAATATGTTGAAAACGGTGCTCTTATGAACAAATTACAACCAAATGAAATTAAATAGTAAACGCAAAAAAAAAATCAGATAAATAATATATATCTAAGAAAATAAAACAAATATGGATGAGTTTGAATTTCAAATAGAAGATAAGAAGGAGGGGAGAAAGAATATTGTAAACAAGGTAAGAGATAAGGCAAATAAATAAACATTATATATAATTTGACATCTCAGCCCCAATAATGCTAGGTTTGGTTAGGTTTTCAGGATTAATATATATAAATGGATGATTAGGATTATATCTAAATAATCCAACGACCCAAGATTACAAAAGTGACTATATATAACCCTCAAACCTCACAATTAAACCCTAGCCATTTTCTCCAGTGTGCCGCCACTCTGCCTCTACCTCCATCGATTTCCAGAATTAGGTTTATTCAACTTCTTCTAATCTATTTCTCTTTCTCTCTACTCTCTTCTAATAGATCTATTTTAGAAATATATTCTGGAATTCATATGAAATATATATAAGAATTCGATCAATCTATTCTAATATATATAGGTTTCTAGAGTTGGGAATTTCATACAAAAGGCACAACAACGTTTGACTTATGCTCTTCAAATCGATGTGAGTGGAATATTGTATTTCTTAGGGCATATTCCTCTTTTTTAGACTAACATATTGATTTGTATGCTTAAGAGGATTGGCACAATGATATCATAAAATGCCAAAACCCTCAAATCCTCTATTTTCATGTATTGTGCAAGAATTGTCAATTTATTGGGTTTGTGGATCTTAGTCTTAGTATTGAATTGAGAATAAAAAGGGGTGATGTTCTTCTATTTTATGCAATTTATCATTTTTTCTAAATATTTGATTGTAACCTAAAAAGATTTGGATTTAGTTTGATTCATTATTTGATTAGGTTTGGGTTCTATTCTGAATCCAAACGTATTCAGATTTGAAGTCTATCAAATATGAACGTTTTTATGTGTAATATATAAAAAAGGTAAATTAGATTAAATGAAGTCTATGTATATACATGTATATATTTATGTGTATATATGTATATTATATTCTACTCTTGGCCCATTACAAAAATCATTCCAATATGCTTAGAATGCAAGTAGAAATTTGTATGTATGTTGTATTTTCCATTCACTACCATCTGTTATTATACAATTATGCCATCATGCCTTGAATGTAGTGGTCAAAACATGGAAATTAACTTCTATACCTTTAAACTTAGGGCAAGTTTACAATTTTTATCTATTTAAAATGTTCTTCCATTCATACAAAAATTTGCATTATTTATACGTTTTAAATATTATACTTATCTAGCATAATTAACGTAATAAAGTAATAATGACATAATAAATGGGACTAGGATCAGATTTGAATTTGAAATGTCCCTATGTATTTTGATTGCTTGTGTGTGTATAAAATGGCTTGTATATATAATAACAGCGACACACAGGCACGAGGTTACTTGACATTTGTGGTACAAGCCTGTCTGGAACCAGCCGACAAATCCAACAACCACAAGTAGACCCAACTAATGTGAGAGGTCTGGGTGCTATGGGCTATTCAAAACTTAGTACACTATGACACTAGGTTAAACCTACTTGTAGTAGAAGCCAGCCCGGAATTGCCCGACATATCCAACATCTACATGTATATGGCTTAATGTGAGAGGTCTGGGGTGTGCGCGTGTGATTAACATAGAAATGTGTTCATTTTATACTCTTATATCTTATCTTTTGAATATAAATAAATATTACTTGGGTATTGTTATGTCACTTTTACAGATATTCCAACCAAGATGCATGCATTCAGAAAAGTAGAGAAACAAAGGTTAAATTGCTATGTATATGTATTTAAAGACTTGCAGATGAAGATCTTACACCAAGTTGCTTTTCGGACAAGAAAATAACTGGTAGAAAGGCCATGTATATCACAAATCAATGAAGAATTATCAAAGAAGCAAGAGGAAAAGAGGAAAGGCCCAAATTTACTAGATTTCCTGAAGGCCCATTTGTCATTTGTAGTTAGGGTTTGATTATCTCCTATAAATACCCTTGTAATATCATTATAGCCACCATCCTATTTTTCTATCTTAACCTCCATTAATAAAAGTTCTTCTTCTTCTTTTATTTTCTAGCATTTTTCTTTTTCTTAGCAATTGGTACTGTCTTCACAATTAGTTTTGGTAGAACATCAATTGTATTTTACATTTTTTTAATTAGCGATTAGTCGTTTGATTAGTTTCAACGACAATCCTAATTTTACTTTTTGTTGTTCTTCTTTTTCTGCAATTTTAATTCCAGCATTTTATTTGTGTCTTGCATTTTATTTTCCAAGCAATTTGTGCCATCTATTCAATTAGATTTGATAGAGCTCAAGTTGTCTTTGCTATTTTATTTTCATTAGTGATTAGTCATTTGATTAGATTCAGCGATATTCCTAATTTTGCAATTTCAAATTGTTTTTATTTCAACCAAATCTCCAAAATTCGTCTAACTCGCCCAAGAGATTAGATAAATAATTGGATTTTAATTGACCTCCCTATGATTCGACCTACATACTACACAATCTGTGCACTTGCAGTATTATTTCATAAATCGCGCTTTTCTAATTCATAGGAAAGCGACGATCAAGTTTTTGGCGCCGTTGCCGGGGATTTGTTTCTGAAATTTGGGTGTTGTTTCTTTTATCTTTATTTGCGTGGTGGTGATTTGTTTCTGAAATTGAAGAGGGGGCGTGACCCAATTACTTTGGTTTTCCGGGCGTATTGATTTGTGAGGTTTTATAGACCCAAAAAAAAAACCTTAGTTTTTGTTTTTTTTCCTTTCCTCATCTGAGTTGTGTTTTTTTATTTCTTCTTGTTTTCTTTTTTTCCATTAAGTTAGTTTTTTTGTTAATTCCTTTGTTTCTTTTTCTTGTTCTTTTTTTTGTTATTTACTTCATTAAAACAAACAAAAAAGAGAGTTTCGAACCAAGGACAAAGTGACTGGAGTTCAAGCAACAAATCAAGAATTCAGAAATCAAAAGAAATTGCAAATAGTGAGATTTCAATCATTGACGCTACTCAATTTTTCTTGATGGATAGCCATGCCCCACTGTAATAATTTCTGAACTCTACAGGTGCTCTGCTGCAAATAAAAATATAGACATTGCTTGTAAAAAAAATTTGCAAGGGCAGCGGCTTGCTTGTACAATTTTTATTTATGCAATTATTCTTGTGTGACTGTTGTGTTAGCTGAAATTTCTACATTGATTTGGTGAGGAATGAATTTCCATAATTATAAGCATCATTCTCATCGCTTTTCAAGAATAAAATCTGATTTGATTTTCAAAATATTTAACTACTAGAGTGTATTTTATGAAATTGATTGTCTCAACGGTTTGATCGCGGATATATATTAGTTCAATATATTGAACTTCTAGCAAAAGAGGTTGCATACTACCCATGAAACATTGGTCGTATCCTTTAGTATTTGTACTATACCTGAATGACCATAAGACCCTCTTCCCCCCTTCAAATCGAGATTATCAACGAATAAGATATACTTGAGTATATTATTTATTTTGAATAAAAGCTACTTGTGTCAAAAATTTAAGTTTGGATTTTCCATATTTGTTAATGATGAATGAGAAAAGTCTTAGCCACCATAATTCTTCTAGGGATTTTGAGATTGATAAAATTGACATGATTTAGACCACAGTTGATGAAACCTTTATTGACACTTCTGAAACCTTGAAAATGTGCTTTAACCATTTCAACTCTGATTTCGATGAGCTCGAATACATTTATGAATTAATGAACTTCTTGACCCGAAACCTATCTCATCTAAATCTAACCAAGGATTGTTGACCAATCTTAGCACGCAAGAAATTCCTAAGTTAGGCCTCAAACCATTGCCACAAGACTTTGAGTATGATTACTTGGACTCTACACAAGATTTTCCTGTAATGTTGGACTCTGATCTTACCGAGGACCAAGAAGAAACACCTTTGAAAATTTTACGGGATAATCTGCATTTGAATGGTATTAATCACTGTTACAACCAAAATTGCATAGGGAAGATTTTGAGTTCAGAAGTTATTGACAAGCCTCTAGTACCTCAAAAATCAGATACTAAATCCTCAAACATCATTTTCGATAGAGGCAAGTGTGGGGAAAAAGGAAATCTCATTTTTCACATAATACTCATCATCATCGTAGATTTCATTCCGCATATGATTTTCATTCGCATATAGTGGCTAAACTTCATTTCATTTTACAAATAATTCTGCAACTCATTCACCTTTGGGTACGATCTTTCAAATTTAGGAAACGTTACAGTGTGGACACTGTTTAGTTCTAGTGTGGGGGAGTCTGCATTGCATTATTTTTATTTTATTTTTCTTTTCACTTTCATGCATTTAGATAGGACCATCATGCATTTTAAGTCATAATAACATGCCCTTTTTTCTTTTCATTTTTATTTTTCTTTTCATTTTATTTTTCTTTTCACTTTCATGCATTTTAGGTCATAATAACATGCCATTTTTTTTTGAAAATACGACTCATTTTAAATTGATACATCAAAATAAGTTAAGGATTATTAATCAGTTGATAGTATTTTTTTTCTCTCAACTAAGATCAAATAAGAAATATAACGAAAAGTTTAATTTTGAGGGATAATAGTGTAACCGGTACATAGGGAGATTCTTAGGTGATGGCCATGAAGTTTATTCTATATTGTAGTCTTTGTTTAAATAAGTGGAGGACTTAAAATACTTATATTGGCTTTTCGAATCTTTAAAACTAAGTTCTGTTAAGCTGAATTCGTGTAACTCTCTCTTATTCTTATATTTTCAAAATAATAATAATAGCAATCCAAGGGTATCCAACATTGCTTGTATATCTAGCATTAGTGTGCAAACCCGCCAAGCTCTATCTGACATGTTGTTGACAAAGTCAGCGTCAAAATATATTGGTCTCATTTTATGAGATTGGACACCTAAGGATTATCGACATGTTGTTGACAAAGTCAACGTCGGTCTGCACAATCCGCCAAACTCTGTCCCAACTCTCCGTCAGTCCGCAAGGCAGTGTACGGGTGGTATACCTTGGTCTTTAAGTTAGGTGTATGTAACTAATCGTAAATTTAAATTTTTATAGAGACAGAAAATAAGCGATGATGCCAACACACTTCTTGACCTTAACGATTTGACTAGTCATACACGAGGAAATAATAATACCACTTTACAAACTATGCCAAGCAAACTAAGAATCTATTTCATGGCTGCACTATGTCATCGACCGAGCCAACTGGCCAAACTAGAGTTTAACATTGAAAATTTAATTTTACTAAAAATTTGTGACAATTTGAGGTATCTAAAGTACAATCAACTGACTACAAATTGTCAACTTAATTTGTTGTACCACTTTTCTGAAATAAGTCGTGTTTTCATTTTCATTTTGCATATGTCTGTTTCATTCATGTAGTTGCACTAGAACCATAACATGCTGTGGGTAGTATCCGCTGAAAACCCTCGCGAGACACCACTCGTCCTACTAGGGACACCGAGAGGTTTAACGGCTTGTTGCATACGCTCAATGCAATCGTGTTTCCTATGAAAGTGTGACCTATCTAGTTAGTTTTTAATTTTTGTTTTACTCGAGGACGAGTAAAAGATAAGTGTGGGGGTATTTGATTAACATAGAAATGTGTTTATTTTAACTCTTATATCTTATCTTTTGAATATAAATAAATATTACTTGGGTATTGTTATGTCACTTTTGCAGATATTCCAACCAAGACGCATGCAGTCAGAAAAGTAGAGAAACAAAGGTCAAATTGCTATGTATATGTATTTGAAGACTTGCATATTAAGATCTTACATCAAATTGCTTTTTGGACAAGAAAATAACTGGTAGAAAGGCCATGTGTATCACAAATCAATGAAGAATTATCAAAGAAGCAAGAGGAAAAGAGGAAAGACCCAAATTCACTAGATTTCCTTAAGGCTCATTTGTCATTTGTAATTAGGGCTACGGTTTGGTTATCTCCTATAAATACCCTTGTAATATCATTGTAGCCACCATCCTATTTTTCTATCTTAACCTCCATTAATAAAAGTTCTTCTTTTATTTTCTAGCATTTTTTTTCTTAGCAATTGGTGTTGTCTTCACAATTAGTTTTGGTAGAACATCAATTGTATTTTACATTTTTTATTAGCGATTAGTCATTTGATTAGTTTCACCGACAATCCTAATTTTACTTTTTGTTGTTCTTCGTTTCCTGCAATTTTAATTTCTGCATTTTATTTGTGTTTTGCATTTTATTTCCCAAGCAATTTGTGCCATATATTCAATTAGATTTGATAGAGCTCAAGTTGTCTTTGCTATTTTATTTTCATTAGTGATTAATCGTTTGATTAGATTCAACGATATTCCTAATTTTGCAATTCCAAATTGTTTTTATTTCAACCAAATCTCCAAACTTCGTCTAACTCGCCCAAGAGATTAGATAAATAATTGGATTTTAATTTACCTCCCTATGATTCGACCTACATACTACACGATTTGTGCGCTTGCAGTATTATTTCATAGGAAAGCGACGATCAATGTGTGTGTATATGTGTATATATATATATTGTGTGTACAAATAGGCAAGTTTACTACACCTTGAGAAGATCTTAAGTGGCTGAATCTCTTCTTATCTAGTTTGGATCTTAAGTGGTTAGGACTAGGATCCCCTTCGAAGGTTTATTCCTTGGAGAGGAAGCAAAGTCATGGGACCCACCCTTATTAGATTCGAAGTAAGTCTAGGGCCCTCCTTCTGTAAAGTGGTTAGGCATAGCGGTAACAGAGTAGGGTAGTTCCCCAGGGATGTCCACTTCCTCTAGAAGCTTTTAGGGGCTCGATTAGGAACAAGACTGGTTTATAAAAGATATGTGGCCATAGAATGCTCACCAACTGTCTAAGGGAAGTCTTAAGCGACATAGATGTTCTACCGTAATACCAGTTAACTAGTAATGTTCACAATACTACTTGTTATATTACAAATGAGAGTGTGGACTTAAGAATGTTGACATAATAGGACGAAGAGGCTAGGGTCTGCCTCAGGGTTATAAGTGATCATAAAAACTACCTTTAATAGAGCCACAAGCGATCGAGGATGCCTGCCTCGTTGGGTCTTTACCCTATATACACTGATGAGCGATTGACTTGGATATCCACCTCATTGGTCAGATATTTTGTGTTTGTGTGAATGTTTGTGTGTTGTGTAGACATACCCTGATATATATAACCTGCCAAATCTAGGGTATGGACTTTAAGTAAATACTATATTTAATCCACACATAACTTTAAGTTCTGACCCTTATCCTTAACATATCCAACAGGTCAGTAGGTGGGGTAGATTATGTTGACGAAGCAATGATGGAGGCTGAAGATGAAGACGTTATGCTTTTATTAGTTATTATTTTTATACTTTTTATGGAAACTTTTTAGAATAAATTTATTGATGTACCTATGGAACAAATGTATTTTGACAAGTCTATGTTTAGATTCTGTGATTTTATATATTAGTACATCTTATTTGGATATTATATTTCTCTCATTCCGATATGTGAGATTTACATTTGAAGTGTATATATATAATTCTGTGCAAAAGTAATTCCTTACCAAAACCAGCGACCCATTTAGAATGACTCGAAGTTTCAATGGGCCTTTTCTAGGTCAAAATTTTGTAGCATTCTGGGAAAGTTGTTAAATTTGGTATGAGAGCGTATGTTACCTGATTATAAGGGAAATATACGTATGAGAGACGTATTTGTATAATTAAAAATGTTTTTAAAACTATATATAAATATATAATATATATTTACCCCAATATGCATATGCATCTATACTAGGCAACTTTATCGTTTTCTTCCCTTTTCAGCTTAAATACTATCTCAGGAGTATCCACTGAAGGATTCTTTCTTTTCTTTTCAAATAGTAGAATAGCTGATAATTCTACCGAGCAGGGAAACCGGGCAAGGGTCAATACATTCCAAAATGGTTCCAATAGTATCTCCGTACTATGTAGCAAGTCCCTGTTGCTAATCCCGCCACAACGGTGCCTATAGCTCCTGCCACTCAGGTAGCCTGACAATTCTCGATTATGTAGGAGCTTCGTAAACCTTGGAGGGAAATCATTCACAGGAAAGGAGGGTTTTACTAGCGCCCAATCTTGGATAACGGATTGCGAAAGAATTTTCGAAGCTACTAGATGGCCAGATGAAGTAAAAAGGAGAATTGCGGCCTGACACTTGAAGGAGGAGACCCTTGAATTGTGGAACTTAGTATCGGGAGAAAACGAGGGATAGATATTTACATAGGCCAATTCAAAACTCGCTTCGAAGCAAAGTTTTTTCTAAGAGCTGAAATGACAATCCAGTTGGAAAAGTTTATCCATCTCAAGCAATGGCATTTAAGTCTGCGATAGTATGTAGCCAAGTTCATTGAATTGAGTAAGTTTGATAAGGGTTTAGTGGATTCCCCGATGAGTAATGCCTTGATATTTGTTAAGGGGTTAAACTCCCCATTAAAGGACACGTTACTGGCACAAGTAACATTTGGAGCGACTTTCGAAACCTTAGTAGACACGACTATCCTACGCACAGCTGAATGGTCCAAGGAGAATATAATAACCCTAATTATAACAGAGCAATTTTTTTTCAAAATTCTAATATATCAAAACTCATGTTGGTTTATCTGGTATCCTGTAGAAAAGGCAGAGATATAAAATATATCAGAGCTCAAAAAACATCTCACAACGGAATGGATAAAATATAATATAATCAAAATATAGCTTTACCCAGATAACACTATTGCCTAACCAGTATCCAAAGCTATCATATCTCTGCCACAAATCTAACCTACGAGTATGTTATGAGGAGGGGGTCAGAACAAAAGTTCTAGTGACTGGATTCAAATTACACATTTTGGATAACCCGACACATACCGTTTAGATACGTTTTCTTATTTATTTGGTTACTTGAGTTAACAACACTTAAGGCTTACACACACGCCATACCCATCCACTCCCTAGTAGACTAACCTAATACAGTATATATATATAGCTACCCCAAATTAAGGTACACCCCATGGTTCCCCCACTTGCATGGTCACCGCCGAAACGCCATAGAAATATACACAGTCCCTCATTCGATGCCAGAGTGACATACATATCTCTATACAACAATGTTACGATCCTCATAGAACTGCCATTGCCGTGCTACGTAAGCGTATGGACTGCCACCTTCGAACCATTCGATCAAATCAGATTCCATCACAGAGTAACGCCCTATAGTCTATGATACACCACCTGGAGCAGACATGCATGTATACAGATTATCTCACGTACGTATCATCAATCGTACTCGATGCCTTAACTGTACATATTCTCTACTGTGCACCGAATTCCATAACAGGGCTGTATAAGAAACAAAGAACTCGGTCAGGAGCTTTTCAAATATCAGTATACATAGATGTTGTGGTCTGCATTTTCAGTGGCTATGGTCCCACCCAACCCCTCTCTCAACTAGCGAAAGATAAACAAAACTGAGCTAAGTTACGCCCCCTAACAAGCAATCTACATCCAAATTGGCATGCTCAGCAACCAAAGAATCGATAGTGAAAGGTCCACGGTCTATTGGTTTAGCTCCCGTCTTTCTGCATTACGCATCACGCTGACTGTCGATGATGAGAACTCGACGAATTAATATCCTTCAAATGGTTAAACCAGCCCTAAGACAAACATATGGTCATAACCCGTCTAGTCACAAGGCCCCAAGCTCGTCGAATCACCTATGCACCCTATAGCCTTCTGACTGCCCTCTATCTTGGCAGTCAACGTATACTAACCAGGTAGTAATGCGCTAACCAAACCTCTGCGAGCACAACCTAAGCATTGTCACCACACAGAGGACTACCAGGAGTACCCTCCACGTCCCAGGAAGTCGCGTAATTCACCTACCAGTCCTTCGGAGCTAGCAGAATATCAGAAGAACAGGCAGAATAATCAGATGAAAGTGCGCTCCGCTCGTGCCTTATGACACCACGATGATCTACCATATTGGGTTATTCACCTTTAAACGTATGGACTGGTCCAAACGCCTCGGATTATTGTGCTATTGGACCCTATGTCAAATCATTTAATTACGTACTTGCTCAACTTTTCAGATTTCCATTTAACTTGGTTATTTCAAGTCATATTGACTATTTATTCAAGATACCAAGTTCCTCTTGCTTATTAATTTATAGTTATATAACTCAACCCATTTAAGTTCATTAATAAGCCTTTAACATGTTATTCTCATCAGCAAATTTCAGACTTTAGGTTGACAGATTACTTAATTCTTAATTATGTACACTTATTGCATTTCATAATTTATCACATTCCCTTTATCGTTTATAACCTAAGTTATAATTTCCACTTGCCCCTAGGACAAGCCTACCTATTATCTTTCCTTTTTTCTCCCTTCAGGTTTGTTCATAATAGGTTATTATCATTCCCCGTTCATTCCAATTCTTTTACTGTTGTAACTTTCATTCATATCAGTTAATTACAATTAATGCCATATATTTATATCCTGTTATATGCACATATTCATATATATCTTTATGCACCATACCTCTCACATTAAGCCGACCATTTGTGGATGCTGGATTTGCCGGACGGGTCTAGACAGATTTCTACCACAAGTTGGACTTAACCTCGTTCCTTAGCACCATTATATATATATATATTTATGCACTATACCCCTCACATTAAATTAACAACTTGTGGATGTTGGATTTGTCGGGCAGTTCAGGGCAGACTTCTACTATAAGCTGAATTTAACCTCGTGTCTAAGTGAGGTTACAATTTTCTATTTACTGGAAATTTAGGCATATCCATTCTTCCTAATTTTACTATAATCTATTTTTACATGCCATACTTAATATCATATTAAGTCCATTTTAATTGATTATCATGTCGCATGTTCTTCCTTACATGTAATTAACTACCTTTTAAAAGAATAACATGTAATCATCCAATCATGTAATTATTCCAATCTAACAAATTAACATGTAATTATCTCAATTCTTACAGTTAAGGGCTCAAGTACATAATATGTCACAGATTAACATGTAATTATCCTAATTTTAATGTAACTTAACTTACAGTATCCAATTAACAAGTTATTAGAACATGTATGTATACAACAGTAATCATTTCCACATATTTCAACAGGTTTATACATTTCAGCAGATTAATCATTTTAGCAAATTTGCTATACATTTTAACGGGGAATGCCAAACGATAAATAAACCATTATCAAAAAGCAATAACTTAATTCCACTCACCTAATAGCTTTCCAATTCATGAACTTGGTCTAGACCTAGCATTGATTCCATGGCTTCCCTAACTCAGTTTAGAACCTAAATAACCATGGTTCAACAATTCTCAACTAAAAGAAAATGGGAAGAAAGAGGAGAAAATTAAATTGACCAAATCCAAGAATTTACCTTACTTCGATCAGAATTCTTGAACACCCATTTGTAAACGTACATTCCTTTCCTCCAGATCTTGAATCAGAATTTCCTAAGACTAATTATTCTATTTTCTGAAGAGATTTGAGGAGGAAGAAAAATGCAGAGCCTAGACAGCCTCTCTGAAAATATGAGATTTAGGCTAGACACTACAAGTCTAGTTATAGGTGTTCAACAACGAACATGGTCCAGAAAGTGGTCCAAGTTCGCAAACAAATCTGCCCCAGATCTAGAGGGGTCGACCCGAGGGTCGACACACCCTTGAGTGGGTCGACCAATGGGTCGACACCCAAGGGGGTGGGTCGACCCTATCTCCCGCCGAGTATTCCCGCGTTACGTGATTTGATTTCTGAATATATTTATTTATATTTTTATATATAATGAGCCTTATGTGTATAAAAATTTCTAAATCTCATAACTTCTTCATACTTTGTCCTTTTTACGCAAACTCTGAGCATGTCGGAACCAGATTTCCGAGATGAATGCAATGGTACAGTCCATTTTACTTTATTCCCACTATTAAATTAAGTATTCTTTATTTTATTGTAATTAATGTTCTTTAAAATTTACGGGTGTTACATTCTCCTACCCTTTGGAAATTTCGTCCCCGAAATTCGGTAAGTGTAAAATCACGTAATTCCTCGCATAAATCACAACCATCCTGTGTGCATCCAATTTTGGAACTATTTGTGTACTAGTGCAAAGTGTAATTCAACATAATAATACATGAATGAAATGAATGCCAAAGTGGTACCTCCTATATGAATTCAATTTTTCCTCGAAAATCTCTTTGAAAACATGATGCACACATCCTAAATATACTGGCAATTTCTATATGAATGCAATATTTGAAACTCAATATGTGTTTTCATCCAAATTTTCCCGCACTCTTATTGAGCAAGAGCGTAGTTCATCCAATTTTTGCATCCAAAACCCTACCAAGCAACTTTATTTTCCAAATATCAGAAAAATCTAATTTTCCGAATTTAAAAAAAAAATCTAATTTTCTAAATTCGATTTCTTATATTACAAAAAGGTGAAAAATAGAAACTTCACATCTTCCGTTTTACTTTTAATTACCTTTTATATCCAAGCATAGTCCATATAAGAAAAATTTTCGTACTAGTTAATAGAGTTTTATCTTAACAACACACCACAGAAACAAAGCAAATCTAAAACGTAAGTTCTACTACATCAAGGTAAGTCTAAACACAAGCCCTACTACAATAAGGTAGATCAAAAACACAAATTCTACTACAACAAGATAAATCTAAGACTGCTAAGATCACGCATACGTGGTCCAGAAGATCATACCACAACTATCATCACTGGAATGTAGGACTAGGCCCCTGCCCAAAGAAACTGCGGATGAGAGAATCCAATCCACCTAATGTATCCTTCATTCTACCTAGATGCTCCTTTTGTCGTCTAGTCCCATCTCTAATCTCTAGCCGCATGTCCCACATCTCAGCCTGCATTTTATCAAATCGCTGCTGGGCGACATAGATCTCCTGTAAACTCTGCTGTTGTGTCTGGGCAGCCTCTATCTATGCTCGAATCATCTCTTGCTATCATTGCAAGATGTCCTAATGCTCCCTAGTTAGCTGGGCCTGCCTATCCGAGATGGTCCTAACCTCATTCCTTAAGTCCCCCTGTTCCCTGGATGACCATGTGTCCCATCCAAAGGTCTGGGAAGACCCAGCGCCTCCCCAGGGTTGCTTTGCGTCCGCATATTGATAGTCCTATGAGGGATAAAAATACTGATACTGTTGCGGCTCTTCTACTGGTGTAGGCTGAGGCTCATCCTCTGGCATGGGCTGATACCCAGCCATATACCCATATGGGACTATATGTGGTTGCTCCCCTAAGTCCTATTGCCCTCCCACATTCTGGTGATCCTCATTTGCTCCATTATCTCCTGGGGACTCTCCCCCTCCATCTCCTCTGTCATGCTCCATTGGATGTAGGTTCACTGCCAGCAATTCCTGAAACTCAATCTGCATCCTAGTAAGCATGGTTAGGTCTATATGGTGTCTAAGGTATCATATGTGACTCTCACTTGCCAAGGGAACTCCAAACTGTGTGAAAATTTTCGTCCAAAGATGTCCAAAAGGGATGTTGGTCTATCTCACTTCCCTGGAGGAGCTATAATACTGTAAGATCAAGCGGGCCCAATTCACCTCGAGTCCTACAAAGACTACATAGGTAGCACTCTTAATTATGGGAGAGACCCTATCAAAGTCGCCTGTCCTGGCAACTAGGTTATACTGTAGAATCCGTATAACCACTCTAGCTTGTAGGCGTAGATGTGTCATATCCCAATGTCTTTCATAATCATCTATAAAAATACTATGCAAAATTTCTGGATCTGTCATTTCCACATCCTCAACATTTTGGCCCCACCCTCGTATATTAAGCATGGCCCCAAACTATGCCTCAGTAAATCGGATATGTACCCCTATTACCTTAGACTCAAAAACCATCATATCATGCTCCTCCCAAGTTACTAGATTAGCATCAAATAGACGTACTAACCTTGAAAAACCTCCTTCTCTTAACTATTTTGTGGTCCAAAATGTTGTCCAGTCGGACTGTGTTGAATAGTGCCTCCAAAGGGGCACCTAAAAAGTCTCCAAACTTGACATGTCTCCCAAGCAGAATAGTATATCCTTCGATCTTTACGTATGCTTCCACTTTGTCCCTCTGACTGTTGCACCAGGCAATTTCTCGAGGGGTTAATTAGGGAAAATAGGCAACGAGGGTAGGTTGCGGGTCCATGGCAATTTTTCTTCAAATTGGAGGGAAACTTCTGTCGATATGGGTAGAGACCGTCGATGGCTTCGACTTGACACCAAAATTACGCGAAACGGTGGATATTTGAGGTGGTGGTGGCTTGGGAAGTGGGGAAAACTTTGGGTTTTCAGGTGCTGGGTGGGGCAGCAACGAAATGATGACGAAGCCTTTCATCTTCATCTCCTTTATTTTTTTCGTGCCTACGTCGGTGGGTTGACCCACTATAGAGGTGTGTCGACCCATGGGTTGACCCCCTTTAGTTGTTTCGACCCATGTGTTGACCCCCCCCCCTCGACACTGAGTCGACCCGATCCCCTTTTTTTATTTCCCCCTACTACTGGTTCTTTTACACTTGACCCAAAAAAGAAAAAAAAAAGGTCGGTCAATTGCTCATGGGTTCTGAAATGTCTACTCCTACTACACTGCTGTTCTAAAAATCCATCAAATTCCAATGGTTCACGAGGACTAATATTTCCTTATAGCTTTATGAAGTGGTTAAGTCTTAATGGTCTGAACTTTCCAACTTGTATACACTTATATATATATATACACACACACACACCTAGCTATATATACTATTCTTATTGAAAATATACAAGTATGTGATCTCACTATTTAAATAGGAATCCTAAACCTAGGCTTTGATACAAGATGTAACAACCCGAATTACGACAGACCAATTTTTTTTCAAAATTCAAATCTATCTAAACTCATGTTGGTTTGTCTGGTATCCTGCAGAAAAGACAGAGATATAAAATATATCAAAGCTCAGAAAAGATCTCACAGCTGAATAGATAAAATATAATATAATCAAAATATAACCTTACCTAGATAATAATATTGCCTAACCAGTATCCAAAGCTATCATATCTCTGCCACAAATCTAACCTGCGAGTATGCTATAAGGAGGGGGTCAGAACACAAGTTCTGGTTGCTGGATTCAAACTATACATTTTGGATAACCCTACATATACCGTTCAGATACGTTTTCTTATTTATAAGGTTACTTGAGTTAACAACACTCAAGGCTTACACATTCGTCAGACCTATATACTCCCTAGTATATTAATCTAATACAGTGTATATATATAGCTACCCCCAAATTAAGGTATACCCCATGGTTTGCCATTCGCACGGTCTCCGCCCTAACGCCATAGAAATATACGCAGTCCCTCATCCTATGCCAGAGCGACATATATATCTTTATATAACAATGCTATGATCCGCATAGAATCGCCATCACCATGCTACGTAAACGTACTAACTGCCACCTTTGAACCATTCGATCGAATCAAATTTCATCAGAGAGTAACGCCCTAGAGTCTATGATACACCACTCGGAGAAGACATGCATGTATCTAGACTTTCTCACGTATGTATCGTTAATCGTACTCGATGCCTTAACTATACATATTCCCTACCATACACCGAGTTCCGTAACAGGGATGTACAAGAAACTCTATCGGGAGCATTTCAGATATCTGTATACACAGATGCTATGGTTTGCATTTTCAGTGGCTATGGGGTCAACCCGACCCCTCCCTGAACTAGTGAAAAACAAAGAGAATTGAGCTAAGTGACACCCCTAATAAGCAATCTACATCCAAATTAGCATGCTTCAAAACCAAAGTCTCGATAGTGAAAGGTCCATGGACTATTGGTTTAGCTCCCGCCTTTCTGTATTACGCTGATTGTCGATGACGGGTACCCGACGCATTAATATCCTTCATATGGTTAAACCCGTCCTAAGGAAAACAGATGGTCATAAACCGCCTGGTCACAAGGCCCCAAGCTCGTCGAATCACCTACATCACCCTACAGCCTTCTGACTTCCCTTTATCGTGGCAGTCAAGGTATACTCACTGGATAGTAACGCGCAGACCTAACCTTTACGAGCACAACTAAAGCGCTGTCACCACACAGAGAACTACTAGTAGTACCCTCCTCGTCCCAGGAAGTCGTATGCTTCCCCTTCCAATCCTTTAAAGCCAACAGAATATCAGCAGAACATGAAGAATAATCAGATGGACGTGCCCTCCCCTCGTGCCTCATGACACCACGATGATCTACCCTGTTGGGTTATTCACCTTCAAACGTACGGAGTGGTCCAAGCGCCTCAGGTTAATGTGTTGTTAGACCCTATGTCTAATCTTCTTATTACGCGCTTACTCTACATTTTCAGATTTCCATTTAACTTGGTTATTTCAAGCCATATTGACTTCTTATTCAAGTTACCAAGTTTCTCTTGCTTATTAATTTCAGATATATAGCTTAACTCGTTTAAGTTCATTAATAAGCCATTAACATGTTATTCTCATCGGCAAATTCCAGACTTCAGGTTTACTGAGTACTTAATTTATAATTAAGTACAACCTTTTGCATTTCATAAGTTATCACATTCCCTATGTCGTTTATTATAACCTAAGTTATAATTTCCACTTGTCCATTGGACAAGCCTACATATTATCTTTCCTTTTTTTGCCTTTCAGATTTATTTATAATAGGTTATTATCATTCCCCATTCATTCCAATTCTTTTATTGTTGTAACTTTCATTCATTTCCATTAATTACCATTAATTCCATTTATTTCTATCCTGTTATATGCACATATTCATTTATATCTTTATGCACTACACCTCTCACATTAAGCCGACCACTTGTGGATGTTGGATTCGTCGGACGGTTCCGGGTAGACTTCTACCTCAAGTTGGACTTAACCTCGTGTCTTTGTACCATTATATGTGTATTTACACACTAGACCCCTCACATTAAATTAACAACTTGTGGATGCTGGATTTGCCGAATGGTTCTGGGCAAACTTTTACCACAACTTAAATTTAACCTTGTGTCTAATTGCTGTTACAATTTTCTATTTACTGTAAATTTAGGCATATCCATTCTTCCCAATTTTACTGTAATCTATTTTTACATGTCATACTTAATATCATATTAAATCCATTTTAACTAATTATCATGTCGCATGCTCTTCCTAACATGTAATTAACTCCCTTTTAAAATAATAACATGTAATCATCCAAGCATGTAATTATTCCAATCTAACAAATTAACATGTAATTAACTCCTTTAACCCAACTAACAAAGAAGAATTTGGTATTTTTATTGGAGTAATAAATGTGACATAGCCTTTAAGAAATTAAAGGAAGTATTAACTTGCACACTAGTCCTAATTATACCCAATGGTTCAAAATTGTTTACAGTTTACACTGATGCATGTAGAACCGGTTTAGGATCGGTCCTTATGCAAAAAAGAAGAGTAGTTGCTTACGCTAGTAGACAACTCAAGGATCCAGAGAAGAGATACCCAGTTCATGACCTTGAGTTAGCCGCAGTAGTGTCCGCCCTTAAAATGTGCAGGCATTATCTTTTAGGGAGAAATTTGAACTTTTTACCGACCATAATTCCCTAAAGTATTTATTTTGTCAACGTGACCTAAACTTGAGACAACAACGTTGAATGGAATTTATTACCTCATTTGATTTCATAATCCAGTATACCCAAGGAAAAGGGAATGTTGTAACGGATGCATTAAGTAGCAAACATGCAATCTTAAATGTGATCTCAGAATGGAAATAACTGGAGTTTCTCTCTAATTTTAATTTGCAACCTCGCCAATAACTTCTAATGGTTTTCTTGGAGCTATGATAATCAGACCTACTCTAAAAGAGTGGATTCGAAGTATACAAGACCTTAATGAAGAATTAAAGCTTAAAGGAGAAAGTGTGAAAGAAGAAGACCTTTCCTCATTTGGCTAGATATTCGATCGATGACGATGGAAGTTTGCTTTGGGATGGACAACTTCACGTCCCTAAAGATGAAAGGTTGAGGAAAGAAATTCTAGAAGAGTGCCATAGGTCAACGATGACCATACACCCCGATAGGGTTAAAATGTAGAGAGATATGAAGAGGAGTCTCCATTGAAAGGAATGAAGAAAGATGTGCTGGGTTCGTAGCTAAATGTTTAACATGCCAAAAAGTGAAAGAGGAGTAAGGGAAGCACGAAGGGTTGTTAATACCTTCATAGATTCCCATGTGGAATTGGGATCATATTTCCATGGGCTTTGTTGATGGACTTCCTAGAAGCCAAAAGGTAAATGAGGCCATTTGGATTGTGGTAGACCGTTTAACCAAAAGTGCTCATTTTATACCAGTCAAGAAGACAAGGATTACAACCTCATTAGCTTAATTATACGTCAAATAAATGGTCAGATTACATGGTATCCATCAAGTATAGTGAGTGATAGTGACCCCTTGTTCACAAGCGAATTTTGGAGAAGCCTACAAGCAGCATTTGGGACGACCCTCAACCTAAGCACAGCCTATCATTTGCAGATTGAGGCTAGATAGAAAGAGTAAATCAAATTTTGGAAGACTTGCTCAGAGACTGCATCATCGGCTTTTAGGAGTTTGGGAGCAACACCTACCGCTGGTAGAGTGCACTTATAGAAATAGTTTTCAAACGACGATTAGTATGGCCCTTTTTGAAGCACTTTACGGGAGGCCATGCAAATCGTTGTTGGTGGGAAAATACCGACAAGGTTATACTCGAACTAGACTTCGTCCGTGATTCCATCGAGAAGATAGGATCTTTGGCCTATCGAGTGGATCTCCAAGAACATCTATCGGGAATCCATAATGTTCTTCATGTATCTCATCTAAGGAAATGCCTTTATGATTCTGCTATCAGACTCGAGCTTGATAAAATTCGGGACATAAGAAAACTCGAGTTAGTGTCTAGGGTAGCTGTGCCACTGGAAAGATTGTAGAGCACGGAATCAAGAGATTTTGCAATAAAATCATTCGCCTCGTCCGAGCACAATGGGGAAATGACCATACGGAAAGCATATGGGAGACCGAGGATAAGACGAGATAGGCTCACCAAGAGCATTTCTCAAAAAAAAATTCCTCTAGATTACATTTGTGGATGCATTGTAGTTGTTAGATTGGATGTTAGGAAAGGATGCAACACAATTGCATAGTGCACTCATATACAAATGTATGCATATTAGGTTGTTTTTCATGCATACAACATCACTTATTACACATACATGCTAGGATTGAGCTCATTTTAGTAAGTCTGGAGTTCATAACCACTTGAAGTCATGGATGTATATGGATGAATTAAAATACAACATGGATGCTTCGATCAAGTTGTGTTTTGTGCCCCTTCAAACAGATTTTGGGACAAAATCTATTTTAAGGGGGGGGGGGTGTAACACCCCATGAAATATACCTAAAGACATAAATATTAATAATTAATAACAATAAACAATTTATTAATACATTATAAACGGATTGAAAAGTGAAATTTTACAGCATTAAGAATTTGGCTATGAAAATCTTTTTTTGGATTCATGGTGGAATTCTGATACGTTTTCATATGTAACATGTTGAAAATGGTGCTCGTATGAAGAAATTACAACCAAATGAAATTAGACTATAAATGCAAATATATATATATATATGGTTAGATAAATAAAATATATATCCAAGAAAATATAATAAATAAAATAAATGTGGATGAGTTTGAATTTCAAATAGAAGATACGGAGGGGACAAAGAATATTGTAAACAAGGTAAGAGATAAGGCAAATAAATAAACGTTATATATAATTTGACACCTTAGCCCCAGTATTGCTAGGTTTGGTTAGGTTTTTAGGGTTAATATATGTTAACCGGCTTTTTGGTCTAGCTCCCAAGAGTATGCAAGGCGCGCTCGACTCAACGTATCGTTTATGGTTGAAGATGGGAATGTTGCAACAAAGCAAAGGAAATAGGTCAAGAAGGGATCGCGCCAACAAGGACCTCACTGCTCCTCCAAAACATCACCAATCCATCACCTCGAACCTTGGAAGGGCAGAGGCCTTAGCCTCGACGCTCATCGTCCTCTTTCCATGCAATCGTCGAACACTATGGGGTTCGACGTTCGAACCCCACATGGTATGTATTTCGTACCCTAGGGAGGGGTTCGAGTTTCTGGGCTTCAACACATCGGGGTTCGAGATTTTTTGGAGGGATACGCCTTAGGATACGACATAACCAAAGCTTTCTCCAGCAAGCTCCGGGCCATGTTGATCACCTAAAAACAGCTGATTGGCACAAACCGATCACCTATTTTTGGTTGATCACTCCATAGTTCAAACCCCACTCCTTTTTATCCATTTTCCCACTCATTTTTATCCCTTCTTACTTTTTACCTAGTCCCACCTACCCTCACCTAACCTCTCCACTATAAATACCCCCTCACTTCCTTCATTCAAGAGGTTGGTATAAGCTCTCTCTCTCAAGCTTTAATGGCTTCCATCCTCTTCTCCAAGGCTTCCTAGGCACCTCCCTTTATCATACAAGGTAGAAGATGAGTTTGCTTGGACTCATGAGGGTTTAGCCGTGCTTTTGGACATTACACCACCTTCGGATATTTCCGGACCTCTCGGACATTGTTGACCAAGTCAACACATCTTCCACTCAACAAAGAAGAAGACGGCCTCACCTCCGCCTCCCTTAGACCTCGAGCCTCGACTCTGCTTCGCTCGGACTCCGAGCCTCGACTCCGCCTCCCTCGGACCTCGAGGCTCGACTCCGCCTCCTTCGGACCCCGAGCCTCGATACCGCCTTCTTCAGACCCCGAGCCTCGACTCCACATCTTGCGGACTCCGAGCCTCGACCCCGCCTCCTTCGGACCTCGAGCCTCGACTCTGCCTCCTTTTGACCCCGAGCGTCGACTCCGCCTCCTTTGAACCTCGAGCCTCAACTCCGCCTCCTTCAGACCCTGAGCCTCAACTCCGCCTCCTACGGACCCCGAGCCTCGACTCTGCCTCCTTCGAACACCGAGCCTCGACTCTGCCTCCTTCGGACATCGGGCCTCGACTCCGCCGTACTCGGCCCCCGACTCCCCCTCGCTCGGCCTCGACTCCCCCTCACTCTGCCCCTGAGTCTGCCTTGCTTGCATCGACTCTGCCTCGCTCGGACTCCGCCTCGCTTGGGCTCGACTCCGCCTCGCGGCCCCGACTTCGCCTCACTCGGTCTCGGCTCCGCCTCACGCGACAATGGCTACTCTCGCTCAGCAAAGAAGATCCATAAAAAGGACTAAGATGATGTTTTTAATCATTATAACTTCTTGTAATAGTCTTGTTGTACTTTGTTGTGATGGCATAAAATCAGCAGAGCCTTCAAATTGGACGTAGGCCCTGACGGGCCGAGCCACTATAAATAACTATGTCCTTTACTTCCTCGCACATTATTACCGCATCTTTTATGCTTCTCTGCTCTGGACATAAAAGTTTCTAAATTTTGGGACTCTCTGGTGTTGACAAAAATTTTAGGCATCAACATTTGGCGCGCCAGGAAAGAGGGAGAAAAGCGCACACCCACAGTCGACTTTCTGTCACTTCCTTCGAGGAATTGAAACCTCGCCTTTCCTTCTACTCAATCACATAGACCTTGGATGCTGCATAGGTTTTCCTAGACTTACCGACCAAGGCGATCAGCAACGATGAGAAAAGGAAAGGACCCCATAGTCGGATCTTCCACTGTCGATTATGATCTAGAATTCCCTCTCAGCCTCGACTCCATAAAGCTCCGACTAGCCATAATGCGCCCAACCTCGACGCATCCGTCGATCAAGCCCAGTTTGAAGAAACATCAAGGAAGTCGAGCGAGACTCGACGATGCCTTGTCGACAAAATCCACCATAGTAGTGGATTAACACAACGACTTCTACCATATAATCAACAGGATATTCTCCGCCTTCAGGCAGACTTGGGCGCTCAACCTCCATCAAACAATGCCTTCGCTCAAACTCGACGAAGCCAATTTTTACCACCGATTCTCGACCACAAGTATGTTTATGCTAATCGGATTCCATCTCGTTCACATAGTAAGTTTCTCGACAGTGGAAAGAACGGGAAAAATCCATCCTTGGAAGACCATCCAAAAATAACCAAAGCACTCCGGTCCATCAACGACCTCTTCCCGACATCTTAACCACTTCTGATGTGCCATTACATCTGACCATTGAGGTCCCGGTAGCTCAAATATAGCTTCTCACGCTTACCCAAAGATTATAAGAAACTGAGCGATGACTCGAAGCCCAATTAAGAAAAAATAGGGAGTTAGTCCAGCAACACGCTCAACGAGGCATCGCCTGTCTCATAATAAGGAGAAGCGCATCATGGAGAGAACTCGAATTTGTTTCTTTGTTGCAAATTCCCATCTTGACTTCGACATGCTTTAGGTCCCTCCTCTAAATCTACGGTCGAGTGCGCTCACGATGGCTAAGAAACTAAGAATCAAATGACTAAATGTTATGGATAAGTTCCTCTGATCCATCTTTGGATTTCATCTTCAGTTCTCAACTATGACTCAAGTACCCGCTTCTCATCATGGTGTTTAAGCATAGGAAGCTCAACACTATAATCAAAGCTCAAGATGTAGAAGGGGGAGGAAGTCAAGAACTCTCCTTAACCGGACCTCCATCGAACTACGTCACTCGAGAAGGCATCGATGGAATGATCAAGAATCCTGCCATAGATTTGAAAGCTCGACTCAAACAGTAGGAAGAAGCTTTCAATACCTTCCTCGCCAGAATTGAAGATGTGATAGGAAGCACTTCAGGTCCGACTGACCAGGCATACATTATTGAGGCAAGTAGTAATGCTCCTCCACCCACGACCCGGGACTTGGGGGAAGCCACGCAAACTAACCGGCTGGCCGACGCCGCTCCTCGGAACGGTGTCGGTCCTTCTACACTCGAGGGCATCCCTAATCCCATTGTCACTCCAGCCCATGACATTTTGGTTGGTTAGGTTGTGGGCTTCGTAGTTGGAAATGCTGCTCAAGCACCAACGCGCGCAACTTTAGATGGTACTACTCTCATGGTTCCGCAAGTCAGAATTATGCCCGATGTGGCCTCTCAATTTGGAATCCAACCAGACTTTCTCCCCAGTCAACCGATTCCTAACTTGGACTTAAGCACTGGGGGCACCAGTGCCACTTTGGAAAATCAAAATAAACTACTTGCTTTCGGAAATGGGTCAGAGATCGCGGAAGTCATCCGTTGGTACACTCAAGGCATTGTCCATTCGTTAGGATCGTACGTGAAGTTGAGTGGCCCTGATACTTCAACATGCCTCATGTTGCGTCTTATGACGACACGACTGACCTATAATCTCGGCAATGTCAGAATCACCATCAGAAATGGAACGCGTCATCCCAGCCGTTCACGACTTTGATGCTCGAGCCTCCGCTAGGCGGACTCAAACTGCTAGGAGTCCGGACTTGTCGCCTACGCTTCTAGCATCTGTCTGGGACCAAGTTCACCTCAACCAACCTCTGCAAAGTATGATAGAGGTTGAAGACTAACAGAACAAAGAAGATCTTCCTTCGGGAAGGCGCTCTAGGCTCCAAACTCCTCAACTGGATCACGACTTATATAATGAGGAAGGAACCCAACCTCCAATTATCGGCAATACGGACCGTGGAATCATGAGGGAGCCACGGGGAACGCCTACGACATCTGTAAAAACAGTATGAGGTATAACCCATTCACTTCAGCTATCCTTAATACCGAATGGTGCAAGCACTTTGACCTGCCAACACTCACTCCATACTTAATGAAGCCATGATTCTTGAAGCTTCATCAGCCGCCACAAATGGCACATGGGATCATTATGCGTCAACGACACCATAAAATGTTGGTGTTTCTCCATTCTTACCCAAGGCAGCTCTATTATGGTTCTCTCGATTTCCACCTTGAACTATCTCAACTCTCGGCTAACCCGTTAGGAGACTGGTCGCACAATCCGGGGTGCACGACGTAATGTCCAAAGGCACCAAGGCGGCCTCGAACATTTACCAAGTCACTCGTGAAACTATCAAAGGCTACCTCAAAAGATCCAACACCGCTTTTGCCGAAGTGAAGAAACCTACTCCTCGAATCACACTTGTCTAGCTTACAAAGGGCATACCACTTGATTCTAAACATGGAGCATGGACAGATCAAAAGCAATCAAGGATTCAGGAGATCTTCCGCATGAGTGCCGACCACCTCCTATGCCGAAAGTTAACACAAATGAATCGAGCTTCTCTCCTCAACATCCTGCCTCGTGGCAGCGCCCAGAGCCCCAACGACTCTAATTCCACCGCTCTGCGCAATCTTGCTCACGTCAGCAACGTCAAAGGTAGTCGCAACAATAAAAGGAACCTCTTCGACTTCCGTCCTTCCGTACCTATACTGTTCTCAGCGGCACCCCCGAGAAAATCTATCTCGCAACCTGCAATTCCCAACCGTGCAAAAGGCCAAGACCTAAAAGTCCGACGAGCGCACCAAGGGAATTCATAGGATATTGTCGGTTCTACAGCATCCGCAGACACAACACGAACATGTTGCACCACTTACAAGACAACCTCAAGAAACTCATCCGCATGGGCTCTCCGAGCTACTTGATGCTCATTAAAGATTCCCATTGCATGAGATCTCCCAGCTACTCAACGCTCATCAAAGATTCCCACTGCACCGAATCTCTGAGCCACTCGATGCTCATCGGGGATTCCCACTATGTGGAGTCTTCAAGCTACTTGATGCTCATCGGAGATTCACACTGCATGGGATCTCCAAGCTACTCAGTCCTCATTAAAGATTCCCACTAAACAGGACCTCAACTGGCAAATAATCCCTCATGATCGTCCCCCGGCTCGTTAAGACTACAACTTCCATGGCGCAGTTGACTTTAGGTTGTCATTAGAGATACCAGTTTGTAACTCCTCCCTACCCGTGTCTCCCTCATCAGAAGCAAGCCCCAGAATACCAGTCCTCCATCAGCCACATGATCGTCCTTTATGATACAGTAGTCCCCGAGGTTATCATTGGAGATATCGGCTATCGACTCATTAACGCCATCAGCTCACCCATAAAAAAAAGAGGAGGCAAGAGAGATGATTCAATAGCATAAAGAAGGCATACACATTATCGTCCAAAGGTCAAAAGACAGGACCTTGGGCCAAAATGCCAACGGAAATGTCTATTGGTAAAGCGTGCAACCTTTTTAATAGTCATTACCATTGCAATTCAAACAGAATCACCCATTCATGAATAGATGCCTCCTTCAGGCCTATATATAGGCCTGTAAAAAAAATATGAAAAACGAAAAGCAAGGCCCCTTCTACAAGACACACCTCCTCTTCGCTGTATCGTAGCCATCCTCCTCCAACTAATGCTATTGCCACTTGGGGGCATGACTGGAAACTCAATCGGAGGCCCACTCGAACACACATCGGCGACCTCATCTTCAGATGGGTCTTTCCTCAACCCACAGGCCTCACTCCTGTTAGGAAGGCCCGTAGTAATAAAACGGAAGCTCAGCGATGGAACTTTCAAACTCTCAACCACAGACGGAGCTGGACTTTAACATACACTAATCCCAATATTTAGTTGTATGTCAATAAGTAACACCGTTCTTGAACCCCATGTGAAGAGAATAAATCTTTTAATTAAGATTGTTAGAGTTTTCAATTACCTTTAATAATTGGAATAAAATGGGATGTGAATTGGGTTTATCGTGAACTGTGTTTTTAACGACATTCGTTCTTTAACCCGATTTATAGGGAAATGTGATTTGGAATTTATAAATCTTTTGTTAAGATTTAAAGGAGATTTTTCCAAAGTAAAGTTTTCAATTTAACATATTAAATTGGAATTGAATGGAATTCGATTTGGTAATAATCGAAGTGAGCTCCTGTAGAGGATGATTGTTAGTATATATGGAATTTAAAAGGCTTTGCCATTATTCCATTTATATTATCGATTGGATATCGAAGTACATATCGAAGTACATATCGATTATATATATTGATCTATTTTCCGTGAAGATTCCATTGTTAATGGAAGGTGATTTTGGGTTTATAGTGAGTTGTGTTTTAAATGATATTAGTTCTTTAACCTAGTTAAAGATAAGATTAATTTCTTAACTTGGAATAATCATTAAGTAATGATTTTTGAGATTAAAACTGAATTGGAGTTTTAATGAATCTTTAATTATATTGAAATGAGAATGTGATAATTTAAATTATCAAATTCAAGAAATGATCGAGAATGGAGTATCACCAGTTTTGCTCTAGGCGATAGTTAAATCTTTAATTAGATTTGAACGTGAAATGGTAATTGAATTTACCTATAACACTGTGGTGTTAGATATGAAGTATTACCAGTTTTACTTCATGGGGTGGATAGGTTGGTATTGGGAAATTAAAACAAATGATTTGTTTTAAACGTACCAAGCATATTTGGCTACTATAAGGGAAAACCCTATCCTCCGGCTTGTGTTGCATTGTGTGATGGGACATGGGTCTTATAATAGCTTCATTTTTCCAAAAAGCATTGCGCTGTTTTGTTATATGCACTGGTATTCTTGGGAGGAAACCCGTTCCGTGTTATACGGCGTGGTCCCTTGATATATCTTATTTTAAAGTAAAGTTTTAAATATCTGTTTTAGTTCTCACACCAGTCACATTACTAACCTGGAGTTTATTGTTTTAACCTAAACTCTGGGTGCCCCTATTTCCACGCGGGCAGCTTGTAGTTTTGCATTTTGCAGATTTATATTCATAGGATCCTAGTTTACAGCTAGAATGATATTCAGAAAGCTCTGTATCCGTATGTTCCTTTCAGTTGTGTTTTGTACTATTTTTCCGTTGCTATGTATTTAAATGTAATTTAAATCTCTGATATTGTTCGAATGTGTAATATTTATTCATACTCTATTATATTCTTGTATTCTGATGAAATTGTTGTAATAAGCAATTAAATTTTCTTCTGTTTGTGTTCCGATATGTGTTGTTCTCAACTCAATCCGCGATTTCCTTTGCCGGAGAAGTTTCGGGTCCTTACATGAACTCCCAAGGGCATGGAACAATGAACATCTTTGCCTCTACTCTACATAACTTAGTGTAAAATTGTTCATGCCTTCCAATGATGTTTTGTTTTCTCGTAATTCGAGGCATTGTAAAGGCTACTACTACTAGAGTTATCCGGAGAAATGATGTTCAGTTTTCTATCTCCCTTCCATGTTTACTCCGTGCATGACGTGTTTGATTAATTCTGACAACCAGCTTGCGTACGAACATCTGATCGCCGCATCGGCACCGCGAGCATGGGAACCGACTGTAATAACCCGGAAAATCTGAGCTAGTTTAAAATTTTTGTTTTGGCAACTTCGACGAATTTTGAACATTTAAAATAGATTAATTTAAATAATATCGACGAGAAATTTATTTTGAATAGAATTCGAACGTATATTTATATAGCGTCGTCGTTAGAATATAAATAATTATATATAATTATAAAGGAATTGAAAATGGCCCCGCAGTTCAATAATTCGATTTCAAACTTCAATTGAATGTACCGGGTCCAAAACAAACCGGATTTTAGCGAAACCAAAAATAATGAATCTAATTGAGAATATATTTCCAACGAATCCGAAAAATCAAAATTTCATAGCGGGAATCAAAAGATATGTCCAGTTGAAAATTCTGAATAGTCGCTATGGAATTCAGGCCCTTAAAAATGGAAATTTTGCAAACGACCTCGGATTTCGACGAAACCACTTTTGTTGGATCCGGGATGTCAAATTATTGCTAGATTTCAAATTTCATAATTTTTCGAATATATATGGGAGCGTGGCAAAGGAAAACGCGTTTGACCGGTTTTAGTTGATTTTAATCGACTGGAAAATCGCCATTTTTCAAGCGGTCTCAGAATTCGATGAAATTAGTTTTGTTAGGACCGTATCGTCAATACGAAGCTAGAAAATACTTTTATGGAATTTTCCGAGTTAGTATGTGACCCCAGTGAATTGAAATACGCGTTCGAATTCAATATATAGAGTTATATGTTGATTTTGACGAAAACTGATCGAAATGATCGAATCAGCTTGCGATACATATCCCATTGTGTTCGGAAATGGGGTAATTAGCTATGGACGACAGGCGGTGGGCCTCGTTTAGAGGTCGTATGTAAAAGTCAACTTTTTGAAATTAAAATAATAAAAGAAATTAAATCCCCCTTTCCTCTCCATATTCACTGTGCCCCCCCCTCATTCTCGATCAATTTAAAAAAAAGGGCGATGGGGGGGATAAACCGCCGCCGCCACTACATCGTGCCCTCAAGCTATAGCCGCCACCTCCTCCTTCTTCTCTCCCCGAACCTCGAGCGCCTCCACCTCCCTCTCCTCCGCCTGCATCGAAGACCCGAACCCCCCCTGCTTCCACCTCGCGACGCAAACCCCGAGCCCCCCTCGCCTGTGACGCCCCACACACCCCTCCGACCACTGCATACCACCAGCACCCCCCACTCCGCTTCCATCTCGAGTTTGAAGCCCCACCGCAGCCAAAGACCACCCCATTCCACCGCTACAGTCCACACTGGCCTACCACCGACCATCTCGGACTCCGGCGCGACCATTCCCACCCCAATTTCTGCCCGGTGAGTTTTTATTTTATTTTTATTTATTTATTTGAATAAAAATTGGATTTTTATATGAAATAAAATAGGATTTTTATATAGTTAGCGAATTAAAATATGGTTTTTATCATATGAAGAACAATATAAAGATTCGATTTTTATTTAAATAAAAATAGGATTTTTAGAAGAGAAAAGATTAGATTTTTAAAATAGAAAAGATTAGATTTTTAAAAAAGAAAAGATTATATTTTTAAAATAGAAAAGATTAGATTTTTGAAATGGAAAAAAAAGGCGAAATCTTTATATTTGAAAAGGCGAAATCTTTATATTTGAAAAGGCGAAATCTTTATGTAGAGAATAGCGAAGTAATAATTCGATTTTTATATATTGAATAGCGAAATAAAAATTTGATTTTTATATATTGAATAGCGAAGTAAAAATTCGATTTTTACATATGTAGTGGCTACGGGCAACGAAAGTGACAAAAGGCGAGAACGGCGAAGACTTCTACTTAAGAAGAGTCGTGGCGTTTGGTTTAGCTAGTCGGTGAGAACTTCTCACTCTAAATTTCCTTTTTCTAGTTATATATATACTAGGATGCAGACGGTGTTTAGTAGCACCCGACACCACTGTCCATAGACCATGGACTTGTTTGTTTGGTTGCATAGATTAGTTAGATCATTTGATTTGAATTTGATTGTTTGGTGAAATGGAATTGAATTGATTGATATGTGTATGGCGTGGGCCATCACTAGACCGGGGATAAGGCTAGGCCTTGTCCCGTTTCTAGTATCGTGCCGTTATGCCGCCGAAATTTTCTAGAATAAATTAGAAAAATAAAAATATCATTGTATTGAATAAATGAACCGAATAGAATATTCATAGGTTGAATAAAATAATTTGGTCGTTAAAAATATAATTTTTAACGTGAATGTGAATAAATAAATATTCATTTACAAACCGGACGGTTTGTTTATGTACACCTATTTGAAGGACATTGATTGGGACGATAAATTTTACACATCGCCCAACTGCACAAATAAAATCTGTGTTTGATTGTTTGAAACCCCACACGGGTATTGGGACAAAATACGACATACACCAATCCCAATAATTAGTTGTATATCGATCGATGGATTGACAAGCTGTTATAAGCGTTAGATACCTATATTTGATGCTTATACAGTGTAGTGCACTTTGGATGATGGTTGATTATTTATCGTTGCTATTTATACATGTGTTGTATGGAATCCATATAATTAACTTTATATGGTAATTGATTGGGCCTCATTCCAATTTGAAAAATAAAGAATATTATAAAATAAAAGTTCATGTGTTGACAGTACTCATTCGTTGAGATTAGTCATGTGTTGAACGAAATATTTTAACAATAAAATTTACATCTTTATCATATATAAAATTAGAAACTAACTGGAAAATAGATAAGATGAGTGGTCTCCTGGATATTGATCTGATGTCGGTTTCGGCCTTCGGGGTTAATATTCAAGGAATCGTTCTCTTACTACTTTACGGTTGGAGTCTGATTTGAAATCAAACGATAGATACCATAATTTTTATAAAATATATTAAATAACAATAATAGTCACACGTGGACAGTACTCATTCGTTGAGATTAGTCGTGTGTTGACAAAAATATAGATTCACTTGAATAGAATAAATATTCATTTGTTGAATAGAATAATGGGATTATTGAAATATATATAAAGCCGTATTGATTAGAGATGCGCTATTTTGACGCGAACGATATTTATACCGATTATATTCGTTTTTATATTTGAATTGAATTGAATAGGAAACGAATTTGAATTGAATTGAATAGGAAACGAATTGGAATTGAATTGAATAGAAAACGAATTCGAATTGAATTGAATATAAAACGAATTCGAATTGAATATAAAACGAATTCGAAATGAATTGAAAAGAAAACGAATTCGAATTGAAAACGAATTGAAATAGAATAAAAATCGATTTGAAATGGATTCAAATTGAATCGAAATTTGAATTAAATTGAAATGAATTTAAAACGAATTTATAAAGGAAAATTCAATTTTGATTTGAATTTGAATTGGAAGTTGAAATTGTTTTTGAAACGAATTTAAAACTATTTACAAAATTCGTTTTAAATAGTAATCGACGAAATATATATTATATATATTATATATATAATATAATGGCCTGAATAGAACGCGCCGCGCCGCGGCAGTTCGTGAATTTCGACCATTTATTTCGAACGGACATTAAGGGAGATCCGATCGTCGGATTCTCCTAAAACCGGAACCGTTGGGTTCGTATCGAAAAGAGTTTTCTAAAGAATATTAGAAATTTGAAATCTAACGGTTGGATTTGGAGATACATCCAAATCAAATTTAGGAAAAGGTCGCTGTAAGTGCAGTTCGGTGGCCGTTGATGGAAATCGACTTTACGGGCCGTGATAAAATTATTAAAAATAGTAATAATTTATGTAAAATCATAAGTAATGATTTGGGAAAAATTGGGATGAAAAACTCCATATTTGAAAAGATAAAAATAGATTTTTATCGAAATAAACTAGTTTTGAACTAATATTAAAACCCATTTATTTTTAAATAAATAAATTGGATTTGATATGGGTTGTAAATAGAATGGATTGGTGGGTTTATCGTGAAGGGTGTTTTAAATGACACTTGTTCTTTAACCCGGTAATAAATAGAATATGATTTGGGTTTGTCGTGAACTGTGTTTTAAATGACATTAGTTCTTTAACCCTGTAAAAGGGGGTTTTAATGAATCTGCAATTAGATTGAAATGTGAATTGATAATCTAAACTATCAAATTTGGAAAATGAGCGAGAATGGAGTATCACCAGTTTTGCTCCAAAGCGATAGTTAAATCTTTAATTAGATTTGAACGTGAAATGGTAATTAATTTTACCGATAACACCGTGGTGTTAGATATGGAGTATTACCAGTTTTTCTTCATGGGATGAATAGGTTGGGATTGGGAATTAAAATAAATAATTACTTCGGTGTGGTTCGCTAATCCCATCTAGTTTGAAAAACCATAATTTGGTTTGAAATGACATCCAAAGGAAGATTAAAGGATAAAATTTAAAGAATTTTTCTTGGATAAAATTAATGGGAACCTTTCCCAAAGAATTGAAATTTAGAAACTAGCTGTAGGTTAGCTAAGAAGAATGGTTTCCTGGGTATTGGTCTGATGTTGGTTTCGGCCTTCGGGGTTAATATTTGGGAAATTGTTCTCTTGCTGATTTACGGTTAATGACTAATGAATTGGAATGAGGCGTATGTTGTGTTTGTATAACATTTGTTTTAATATACGCCGGTTGTTCGGAAAGGCCGGGTCTATACCCATTCTGAATAACCGATTCGACGATAAGTCGAAGATGATGACGGTGGTTGAAGACCGGAAGTCTTCACATCGTTTGGATAATTACTGACGATCCTGATTGGGCTGTACACCCAAGAGGATGGAAATAGTTGGTGGTCGTCCAGACGTACTTGGAGATCGATGGACATGCGAGGAAAGTGCCTCCGGTTTCGTTCAGGATTGTGTGTCTGACATTGGATTTTATTCTGTGTTGATTGATTTCTGTTAAATATATATCTGTTTGGCGGCGGAGAATTTATTCTCTTGCTTAACGCCCTTCTCTGAGGCGTACGAGCTTAGAGGTTATATATCGATAGATATCAATCGCATGGCATGAATTGCCTGTGTGGCACGATGAGTTGCATGGATCAAGGCTTCTGTTGAAAAGAAAAGTCTTGTGGTTGATGATCAAAGCACGGCCTATGTGGCGTAGCTTTGTGTATAACGTGAATTCGTGAGCCTCACACCTCGGTATGAGTTAAAAACGGGATACAGACCGTTGGGAGAACACGACGTTTCTTTCTAGCTTTGGTGGTGTCAGTGACTTACCAGCCCTGACATTTATATACTTTTCATCTTTGTGGTTGTTGGAATGAGGCGCCTCGATTATAGGTCTGTAAGGACCGGGAAACGTGTGTTCAGGAATAACTAATCCTCAAACGTAAGAGAGGACCGGCCCAACCGATCCAAGTGGCTGCCCGGAGTGTGTAGTCCTGAGCATTTGCTAGAGTGTTTCGAAAGCAGAGAGGAGCTTGCCCCTTGCCTCGACTCATGACGGAAATCCAATTTCCAATACGAGATACTTTGGTTTTATTTGTAGAACTAGTATGGCGACATGATATATGGTACCCATGCCATCTATGATTGAAATTGTTTTGACACTATACACCTATAATAGTATCAAATGATTTGTTTTAAATGTACCAAGCATGTTCGGCTATTATAAGGGAAAACCCTATCCTCCGGCTTGCGTTGCATTGTGTGATGGGACCTGCGTCTTATAATAGCTTCATTTTTCGAAAAAGCATTGCGCTATTTTGTTAGATGCACTAGTATTCTTGGGAGGAAACCCGTTCCGTGTTATACGGCGTGGTCCCTTGAATTACCCTCTTTTAAAGTAAAGTTTTAAATAACTGTTTTAGTTCTCACACCAGTCACATGACTGACCTGGAGTTTATTGTTTTAACCTAAACTCTGGGTGCCCCTATTTTCGACACGGGCAGCTAGTAGTTTTGGTTTTGCAGATTTATATTCACAGGATCCTGATTTACAGCTGGAACAATGCTCGGAAAGCTCTGTATCCGTGTATTACTTTCAATTGTGTTTTGTATTATTTTTCCGCTGCAATACTGTATTTAAATCTCTGATATTCTTTGTTGTATAATATTTATTCATACTCTGTATATTCTTGTATTCTGATGGAATTGTTGTAATATACAATGAAATGTTCTTCTGTCTGCGTTCTTTTATGTGTTGTTCTCAAAGTATCCGCTCTTTCCTTCACGGGGAAGTAACGGGTCATCACACCGGCATTGCCATCCAAACCTTGAGCCAACATCGAGGCCAAACGACACTGTCTACGATCGGCACCCCGAGCACGGAAGCCAGCAGGGTTGCATGAATCGTCGGCCCGTGGCACGACCGAGTATAAATAACCACTAACTCGAACTTTGTCCTTGCGCCGCCTAACTCCCAAACGACTTGGGGCCGCCACCAAATTGCCAACCAAGAGTGACACAAATTTATCTGCTGGCTACGGGTGTCGGTCGAATCTTGGCGTAGCACCGACACCGACCTTAAATTGTTTCTTCCCCGAAGCTCTCAAGACTAAGGGGTAGCCTATGGCCACGATCGGACCCTATAGGCTGATGGTCCGGGCTTCTCTTCTTGGTGAATAAACGACTCTTGCTGCTCGCACTAACCCGATGGACGACGGGAGAGACACCCACCGGACGGACTGCAAATCGCGATGTCCTACGCCTTCTCTATGCTTGGGTCTTACCCTAGGAAACCCAAAAAAATAGGTGCCTGGCCTGGCTTCGCAAACTATAGGTTTCATGAGATGAGGGAACTTACTCGAAGCCAACGCTCTATCACACCCCTCTGGAATAATAGACCCAGAGAGCGGTCTCCGATTACATTTTTTGTTAAGTGTAACGATATGTACGCTCATGCAAGTTAGGGCGCTAGAAAACATGATAAGAACATCCTAACACTCGACATAAATCGCGATCTTTACTAATTCATATTTCAAATTCACACACACCCCAAACGGACCACATGTCTAACATCTCTTCTCTTTGATGATAGGGTGTACATGAATACCACACCATGTCCTTAAGGACCAAAAGCGAGGACCGCACTCGCATATACAATCGGTCTACCTAACCCAAAGTATCTATAATTCCTTTAACAATTAATGATGTTACTCACCCTTCTCTTTTCTTTTCTTTTTTATGCACAGGTTCAACACTCAGTAGGTCACCATTGGTGATGGTCCCTTCCTTCCAGAACCACTTCCTTATCCTCTACTCTTCACAGGAGTAACGGATTCATGAGACATCGATGTGCGCCTCTTGACATCATCCTCGCCGCTTTAAATTACCGTAACCCCCGAGGGCAATACATGGCAACGCCTTAGAGACGGTGTAAGAAGCAAGGACAATTGCAGCCTGGGTTTTTCCTCAAGCCTTCTTGGCGCACCGCTCCGTTCACTTCTCGGCATCATCGACGGCTTTCCTTTTTCCTAGCCTACTCAAAGGCCCTCTCCTTCTCCACCTCAATATCGGCCCACTTCTCCTACACCATAGCGGCATATTTCTCCTCGGCATCCTGCCTAGCCTTTGCCTTTGTATCTTGTATGGCGGCCTCATCCTATCCCTCTTCCCCTCCGGCTCCTCAGACTTTGCCACCATTCGAGCTTCCTGATCTACCACTATAGGTGGCATTGTTTGCACGCTTACATCAGCTACGCCCGTTGCATGAGCACTTCGGCCAACCACAACCTCTCCTCTAAATAGACTAATATAAATGTGGGATCCCGAAGCTACGGGTTCTCCTACTTCTTCAGATTGTTCCTGCTGTAACTCCAACCGGGTCTCGGACGCTTGCGGAAGCACGGGGGAAAAGCCTCGTGTCACCTCCGCTTTCAAGGGGGGCTGCCCAACGATGGAGAAACTATTTGACCTCCGAGGGTTCATTGCTCGCATCCTCTTCAGTTAGCAAGTACTCGAGCCCGGGGATAGTCCCCACCTATCCTTGCACCAGCTTACTCATCATAGGACCTGAGGAGGATCCCCACCAGCTTCCACGCAGGCATTTCCATCGCCACAACCTTCGCAGTAACCATTCTAAAAAGGAACGTCCACCTATCCACGAGGATAACTCAGCCCCAAAATCTCGGATCTCGAAAGCTTCTGACCTTCCGCCAATAACAGGAAGGCTGGGCATGGAGGCCCGGACCGAAGGACAGTGGGAGCAACACAATTACTAGTCCCCCAAGGAACAGGGAAATTGGGACAAAATCGCAGTACACGAAATACCAAATGCATATATCAATGCGCCTTTCCTAAGTTCTCAAGTTCCAATGGCCTATTCCTTGGGTTCCTAAAGTCTCAACACCCGGCCAACAAACCTATACTGAAACGCAACGCGAAGCTGACCCGCTCCTCTTGACGCAAAAGTTTCCTACTTACAAGAGCAATGGAATGCGGTGGCAGCATCTAGTTTTAATAACTAAAAACATGATTACCGGTAACCATCAACACCATTTTCAGATTGGATAATGGGTATGATGTAATTTGGTTGAGGATTAACGACTCGACCGTACATCCATATCTTATGCGCACATCTGTGCGGTCAGTCTGAATAAGTCCATTTCCAGAATCATTCGCCAATCAGTTGTATTACATTCAACTGCAATTACAGACCAGACATGAAACATTAAGTAGCGATCCAAACTTGCTAGCTCGTCATTGACGTCGAGCAGAATATAGCAGATACCCATGCTTGGGTGCGGCCCTCTACCGGTTATCTCATTAGCCTGGCCATAACAGGACCCGATCAGATCCCCTTCAGTGCCGGCACTGGCATTCTCTTCACAACATCCCATGGAGCTACCATCTTAAGAGTGCCTTCACCTCGCAACGAAGGCATTCTAGAGCCAGAATCCAGGCCTTGGAGGTTTTTCGGCTTTCCATCGACGCCCGGACTCTACAAAAGCAGACATTCCCGGACATGAAGGTAACCTTCAGCCTCAACAATTAACGCCATAGCCATGACCGACCTCCAGTGCGATGCCTGAGTCGAGATGCAACTGCATCATGGTTGGGTTATTGATTGGATCCCGAGATTAACAGCTCAACTATATGTCCATATCCTACATACGCATTCGACCCGCCAATCCAAGCAAGTTCATTCCTTGAGAACCGCGTCACAAGACCACAACTCACTAATCATTGTCTGCTCATCCGACGCCATATGAAGGTTCAATATCACTAGCTCAAGATCGAAGCCACGACTCGAAAAAGTCATGAGAGTGCAAAGTTCTGTTTCGTGCTCCCGTGTACTGGCTTAGTGATCAGTTCCTTAAACAAGCTTCAAACTCCTGAAGAGCCCGAAAGATTTAATAAGTGTTTGGGTTACAAAGTCCAATCCTGTACCCGCAAGTACTTGTCCATGAATCCCTACTTTCACTTCCTAGAATCTACCTCTCCACACTCTTAAGTGACAATCTTGGGAATTTTCTGGCTGTCCATATACCTTTTCCCCTCTCCGGAAACCTAAGAACAACTCAAACACCCAAAGTACAAAAGAAGAATTTTGTACCCTTCATGCCTTAAGCTGATTTTCCATTCAAAAAAGAGAAGAAAGGAAGCAAGTGCATCTATAGGATCGGCACACTCCGAGCAAACCCTTCAAGATCAAAATTTTGGACCATACACCAAGCTATGGTCACATTCATTTGTCTTCAAATACTCCACTGCAAGGCCAGTCATGGCTCAACAACTACTCGAGTACTCACAAAATGCCCAACAACCGAAGCATGCGCCCTTGACATTCGGGTCCGATCTCGCCCAGAAGGCAAATATATACGATTACATGCCATGATATATGTGAAGTATTGTCTTTACAATGACACTCGCGTATATAAGTCCCCGAAACTATGACCGCTGAGACCGGCTTGCGCTTATGGACAATTCATGGCTTAACTTTGACCGTTGAGCGATTCCATGCCTATGAACCCAAGTGATTCAGCTGGACACGCCAAGCCGTTAGGCTTTAATTCAACGACGTATTGATAGCCGCATTACGCGGTTGCATGCCACAGCTACAGCAATGACTGCACACACATGTTTCCAAAATATCAATCGAGCAGATCGACCTGATTCGTTAACCAAATGTGTTCTCACAAGCCTTAACGGTTCAAAAAACTATTTGAAAGCTTAAATGTGCGAGCGAAGGGCCTTGGCGTGCAATTCACCTTCGTGTAACCCATTCCAACTCATATCACATTGTGTGAAACCACGTGCAAATGTGTGAATGCATACGCAATTCAGACCTGACAACGAACTGTTTGCACTTTGATGCAATCGGGAGTCGACAACAAACAATCAATCTCTCTAACCTACAACAATTAGGCTCCTTGGGCAGGTTGACACCTAAGCAGCAAGACTAAAGCGAGTCAAAGCTCTTAACAATGCCAGAATCCTAAAATTCATAATGATAAGTTTCAACAATGCATCTCAAACACTCTAAAGCAGCGCACTCTCGGCACATAACTCAAGGAAAAGGTCACGACCAAGTCACTAAGCATGGTGTAGAGATCTTTTCGTCCATCGCCATACATGTCTTACTTCAAAGCACGTCTCATTCACACCAGACATAATTTGAGGGGGCAAATGTTAACCGGCTTTTTGGCCTGATTCCCAAGAGTACGCAAGGCATGCTCGACTCAACATATTGTGTATGGTTGAAGACAAGAATATTGCCGCAAAGCAAAGGAAATAGGTCAAGAAGGGATTGCACCAACAAGGATCTCACTGCTCCTCCAAAACATTGCCAATCCATTACCTCGAACCCTGGAAGGGCAAAGGCCTTAGCCTCAATGCTCAAAGTCCTCTTTCCATGCACTCCTCATACCCAACGGGCTCGAAGTTTGAACCCCACAGGATACAAATTTAATACCCCAGGGAGGGGTTCGAGTTTCTAGGCTTTGACACATCAGGGTTCGAGATTTTTTGGAGGATATACCTTAGGAACCGCCCGACTTATCCAACATCTATAGGTATATGGTTTAATGAGAGAGGCCTGGTGTGTGTGTGTGTATATATGTATACATGTTTATGTAACTCTATTGTGTGTGGAAATAGACAGGTTTACTACACCTTGAGAAGGTCTTAAGAGGCTAACTCTCTTCTTATCTAGTTTGGGTCTTAAGTGATTAGGACTAGGATCCCCTCCGATGGTTTATTCATTGGGGAGGAACCAACGTCATGGGACTCACACTTACTAGATTCAAAGTAAGTCTATGGGTCCTTCTTCTCTAAAGTGGTTAAGCATAGCGGTAACAGGGTAGGGTAGTTCACGGGTGATGTCCACTTCCTCTAGAAGCTTGTAGGGGCTAAAATTGGGACATGAATGGTTTACAAAAGATACATGGCCATAGCATGCTCACCAAATTTCTAAGGGAAGTCTTAAGCGACATAGGTGTTCTACCGTAATATCAGTTAAGTAGTAATGTTCGCAATACTACTTCTTGTATTACAAGTGAGAGTATAGACTTAAGAACATTGACTTACTAGTTAGAGGTCTTATGAGGCTAGGGTCCACCTCAGTGTTATAAGAGATCATAAGAATTCACCTTTTGTAGGTCCATAAGTGACTGAGAATGCCCTCCTCGTTGGGTCTTTACCCTAAATACACTAATGGGCGACTGACTTGGATATCCACCTCATTGGTTAGATATTTTGTGTTTGTGTAAATGTTTGTATGTTGCGTAGACAACCTTGATATATGTAACCTACCAAATCTAGGGTATGGACTTTAAGTAAATACTATATTTCAGTCACATAGAACTTTAAGTTCTGACCCCTCTCCTTAACATATCCAACAGGTCAGTAGGTGAGTTAGATTGTGTTGATGAAGCAATGGAGGCTGAATACGAAGGCGAAGACATTATGCTTTTATTAGTTATTAATGTTGTATTTCTTATGGAAACTTTTAGAATAAATCTATTAATGTACCTATGGAACAAATGTATTTTTGACAAGTCTATGTTTGGATTCTGTGATTTTATAAATTGGTACATCTTACGGATATTATATTTCTCTCGTTCCACTGTATGAGTTTCCATTCGAAGTTTATATATATTATCCTATGCAAATGTAATTCCTTACAGACCAATGACCTATTCAGAATGGCTCTAAATTTCGATGGGCCTTTTCTGGGTTGAAATTTAGGCCCACTCTGGGAGGTTGTTACAAAACCGAAGGTACCCTTTTACTACATCCTTTGGGGTAATCCTTTGGATCAGTAACAAGAAGTCCTTCCATCATGCAGAACCCAGAATGTAGGGATTACTACTACATGTATAATCCAGGCAGTCAACCAGCTCACATCCATGTATCCTCGTACTAACACGTTATAAGTCAAAAGAAAATTTATTGATAGTCGGCTCTTGAAGTATCAACTCAAACAGTACAGTTAAGTCTTCCTAAAAAAAATAGTACAATTAAGTACATCAGTACCTCATACCTTTTAATTAAAACCATTCGTAAAAATCATTTCATTGATTCTTAAAAATCGATTCCTTATATTTATCTCAACTAGATAAGTATATCCACAAATTTCTTATTTTCGTTACTATGAAAATGATAACCATACACTTATCTCTTCAGAGTAAGTGTATTCACAAAATCCCTTCTTGATTTCCTTTACTTCGAAAATTTCGCTATATATACATAGCTAATTGGTATAGATCTTATCACCAAATCTTATACAGGCCAAAACAATGTCATGCGTTACATAGTGTATTACATAAACCTAAACGGTTTTTATTTAACTTCAAAACTTTATAAATTAATGTTTACATTAATGCTTATGGAAATAATAATTAAATTTCCAACATTTCACTTCCGTTTCAAACAAGTACAACCTCTTGTTTCATTACTCCGAAAACCATAACTAGTCACTTATTTCTTGGAATAAGTGTATTCACAACCCATACGGTTTTCTTTACTTAAAAAATAGTGCTATATACTTAACCGAATGGTATATGTACAGTCACACTTCATACATGAACCAAGCAATATCAAGTGATACATTGTTTACTATAAAACCCAACAATTTTATTAATTTTCTAAATTTTTCAAAATAAGGCTGCAATATTTCTTATGAAAATAGTAAACTATTTCCAACGTTCCTACCATTTCAAACTAGTACCATCTCTTAGATAAAAATGAAGTCGTTCAAGTTGGGGTATTTTATTTACCTCTTAGAACTTGACTTAACAACATTTTTATCTTAATGTTGATAAATGTCTATAACTCAACAGTTGATATTAGCAATAATATTACACCAATGTCATTTACTATTCCATTTAAATATGGTCTTATAAACCATTACTTACATTTGAAAAAAATTCTTTAATTTATAACCTCTTTTTATACTATTTGTTTATAACTTGGATTCATTATGAAAAAATCCATTTACCAAATTCTTTATAAACATTATTCCCAAAGTTTTGATTTCATTATAAAAGGAATTCTTCATAAAATCTTTATATATCTTATTACAAAATTTATTTTAGTTTTACCTTTTCCAACTTTGTTTCTCATTCATAATTCTCGTTTTTAAATTGAATCATTTAGAACTTAAATTGCATAATCAAATTCAATCAATTTTCGGACCCAAATTAGATTCCCAAACTTCATATCTTTCCACACATAAGTTTTAACTCCATTTACCATTTCTAAAGTTTTATGATCAACTAATAAAAGTCATTCTAACAGGGGAAAACACTTGTAAAACTGTTTTGTTTATAAAACTTGGCTTCTGTAAAGTTTGTAAAACTTGGATTTATTGACAAAATCCTTCAATACAATTCTTTATAAAATTTCAGTTAAAACTCATTTCAACTTAATAACTTAATTAATTCCCATTAGAAAGGAAATCACCTAAAGTATTATTAATTAAAATAATAATTAACTTCAACATTAACTAAAGTAAAAAATAGTTTACTTCCTTATTAACTCAAATAAAATAGGTGTCTCTTTCTAAAAAGTTATTAAAATGATAACTGACTTTATTTATAATTATCAACATAATAATTATCCTTAATCATTATCAATTACAAGATTAATTAACTTTTATAACATTATTAAGTTTAAACAACTATTCGTTAAAACTATTTCTATTAGATTAATTGAAAACAAATTAATCTTATAGAAAAGTTCAATGAAATAGTTGACTTAGTCAACTTGAAACCATAGTTAACTTGTTAATTAATTTGAACTAATCCTTCCCTTTTAAATTAATTAATAACATAATTAATTATACATAATCTCAGTTAATTGTTTCATAAAAACAATTGTTCCAAGCTATTAACCCTTAGGTTAATTCTGACTTTCTTGCTTATAAAACTTATTTAAAATACAGGATTCTGCTAAATAAAATATTTCATAATTACTTTATAAAATCCGATTATAAAATAGGATTTATTTTATAAAATTTCTAGTTTATATAACTAGAACAAAATATAATTTAAAACCTTTCTTTAGTAATAAAAATAAATTTTATAACTTCAATTTTGTCAATTCACCTAACGACGAATCAACGTCTTAAAAAGATGATTTTTAGGCCATCTGCTGCTAATCACTTAATCAATACTATTTATTGAATGCTAACACATGAAATGTTGAATTTAATTCAACAATCCACCTCCAAAAAGAATTTAACAAAACTTGGGTTAAACAGCTCATATACGAATAATATAAAGACAAGTAACATCCAAAATATTCAAGGAATTCAATTGGATCCTTCCAACCTATTCTCCCTGCATCACAACTCATAATGTTATTTTATATATGCATATGAAATGGAAATTTCTATTCTAATTCATTTAAAATGACGGAAATATAAATATCAACAATCATCCAACAAATAATAATCACCCAAAGCATCCAATAATACAGTTTATACTTAACATCAATTAATATTATTATACGAAATAATAATATTTAGAAGTATTCCAAAATGAATGAGTTAACTCACAGTTTATTTTCATTCGACGATTTCATGTCATTTTATTAATTTCAAACTAACGTTTAAAATTAGGTTAAACTCTCATCAGCTCCAAATTAAACTAATCCAGCTCCTACGCATAGTATTCGTTGATGTGATTCCAACGCGCTTCGTTTCACCTAAATCTGACAATGTACGAAATATATACGCGTGTTACAAGTCTTGATTAATTTAGAGCATCGTTAACTATAAATTTAAAATTAGTTAACCTTAATTATAATGACCCTTATTAAATCCTTCTTTCCCACCAAAATAAAACACGCTGCTCCAGGAACTCAACACCATCATGAAGCTCCAACTCCTCAACTTCCTTTGTTTCTTCATGAAAATCCGTGCCACCACCTTCATCGACCTTCTCTTCCCATTCTCTTAACTTCCACCACCATCAACACATGTGCAAAACCCCTATTCAAATTGCATTCAATAGCCACCATGCATCCACAGTAAAAAAAAGTGTGAACGTCATTAGCTTCAAATCCCAAAAAAACTTTCCAAACACCACCACGAGCTCCTCTATCACCACGCCTTCACCTCCATCCTGCCCTAACTCGTCGCACACCCAACCCTAGTCACACTGTCCATTTTTAGAGCGAAAAAATTTAGAGGGGACCCAACTTTAAACATACTGTTGCGAAGCTCTTGAATATATGAGAGAGCATACTTGTTAGTATTATAAAATTATTTTACATCGTGTTGATTGATTTGTTGAGTGGTTTACGAATTCTGTCGAGACAGAATGTACAACCATATCGATAAATGTTTCTAAACACTTGAACAGAGCAATTCGACATGGTATTATTTTTAAGTAGGTAAATGAAATAATTTTACTTAGAATTGTATTTCTGATATTAAGGAATAATTTTCTAAAATTATTGATATGGTTGGTTGTTATTATTATAATTATTAAGATTACAATATTTAATGGTTATATATAACCAAATATTATTTGTGTTAGGATAATATGTACAAATAAGCCGAATTAAAATTGGATTCAGACCAGAATTGAGAATTTAAATCTCAGATGTTTAGAAAATATTTCCTGAAGTATTAATCAATATAGCATTATTTTGAAGGAATTTTTGAATAAGAATTACTTTAAATGGATTTTTAAAGTGATAAAGCAATGAACGCACTGCAGTCACTAGAAAATAATTTCGATGATGATCGCGACATCGTCGATGTTCATTTTCGAGTTTCTAAGTGATGGATTGCTGTCATAAAAAAATTGCTAATGGAAATTTGTTTGAGAAACAAGTAGTTTAAAAATTCAAATGTTTTGAATTTTCAAATGGTAATAAATAAATGCATATATTTATATTATTTAAAAATAATTTGAAATAAATACTGGGAATTTGAATTTTGCAATTTAAATTTAACTTGCGCGAGTTAAATTGATTGAAATGGTAAAAGTGAATCAATGGTTTAAAATTTAACTTAAGCTAAGTTAAATAAAATTGGATTGGGTTAGAAATAATATCGAGTGGAATCAAATATAGAAAAAAAATTGAGTTGTAAATTATTTTGTAACTTTATCTTGCATTTTGGATGCAAAATTCAACGATTATGGGTAGTCGAAATTTTCAAGTTAGATTTGGAAACCTAACTTAATTTATACTGAAATATAAGAGAATGGGGTTGGAATTTATTAAATAAACGAAGTTGAGCGTATTAATTAAATTTAAAAAAACAAGCTCCCTATGTCACGGTAGTTGGTAAATTTTCGTTTTGAACCTCAAATGGATGTATATGGTCCAATATAGGTCGGAATTCCTAGAAAAAGAATCTTCCAGATCTATTGGATTGTTGTTTTATAACAAAAGGTAAAAACCGAAATTTCATATGGTAGATTTTGAGTTAAGTCAAAATCAAATTCCTGGAAAAATCGCGGTAAGCTCGTTTATAAACTATAACGATTAAACGGAAGGACTTTAAGGAAATTAAATTGCATAGCTTATAAATTAAAAGAGAATAAATTAATTTAGAATTAATTTGTATGAATGTGAATGTACGTGTGTGGAATATGGATTGATTGTAAATCATTCAAAGCTGAATAAAATGGTATATAGATTGATCAAAATGAATAATTGAATGATGAAATCCAGAGATTTTCTTATATATACATGTATAATATGTAAAACATGGGAATTATGTGTTTGTTCGAATTAAAAGAATGAATGTTATTTAAACTTCATGTTATGAGACTTATGTGTTTAAATTGAGTAAATACAGGTATATGGAGCCATTAGCTTTGTTTTGGTTGCGCAGAGCGCATAAATATAAGCGAACTCACTTAGTAACTCTTATAAGGTATGCATACATAGAAATACAAAATAGGATACAGGAACTGTTATATATCGTGTTTTCCAACCATGTGGGTCGATGTATACATATTTATCCCTTTTGGCATAATATAAAAGTCCCTCCGTGTATGGGAGGCTTTGCCAAACAAAATTCGAAAATTTAGGAAGTTGGAAAAAAATTCAAAACTTTTGAAAAAATTTGTAAGCTAAAGGGATGATTTTTTAAATTGGATAATTTGAAGAAATTTTGAATTAGAAATGGGAATTAAGTATTTACATGAAAATAAAAGGTTGTGTGGAAAAAAATTGTATAAATGTGAAGTGCTAGGTTTTAACTAAGTGGGATTTTGAAAAGTTAACGAGTTTGAAGCATTTTTCCTACCATAATAATTTTGGGGATGAAATTCTTTTAAGAGGGCAGGAATGTAACGACCCGGATTTTCAGCCATTTAACTTTGAACACTTTAAAAAAAATTGAATGTTTAATTGGAAATATAAATGGGTTTTTATATGGAGTTTATCGATTAAATAAGTGAAGTACAATTTAGTTTCGTATATACCAAATTATCATACTACAAAATCAAGAAATAATTGAATTTTAAGTTAAAAATGAATCGAAAACAATTTTAACAATCAATATAAATTCTATTTGAATTAGAACGGTGATAATAATTTATTACCAATGGATTTGATTGTTTGAAAGCAATTTTTATTTTATTGATTTAATTTAACACATGAAAATAACCAATTTTCAAATAAACTCATATTTCATCGAAACTAATTTACAAAATCTGTAATAGTTAATTATTGTAAGATTTCATGTTTCGGGTCAATTGGAGTTATTATGTGATCGTGTGCGATAAAAAGTGTATAGATTTATAATTTGAAATTAAAATTCGTACTTTTTCAACGGTCTTGGAATTTGATGAAACCAGTTCCGTTATGTCCGGAATATTAAGTTATTGTAGGATTTAAATTTTCGCTTCAATCAGACGATGTATAGGGTCATACCCATTAGGGTATATCATCACCTAATCTGGAGAAGTCGGTTGTCTTCAGAATGGTATAGTTGTTGATCCCAACCCTGATGGTGATATATTTGGTACACTCAAGTTGAATGAGTGGCCAATTCTGTGTGGCTAGGTTGCAAGATGTTCATGTTGAACCCCAGTGATTTATCACTAGAGGACATTAATCAAAAGGTAGTTCCTTACTTAGTCATGTATGGAAATTCAAACTCCAATACGAGTCGTATGGTTTTAGATGTAAACCAACTATGTTTAGAAGTGAGATGCAAACTTTTCAGCTATATTCCTATTTTATTTGTCGATTTTATGCGTTATTATAATGTTATTGGACTTAATATAAAATTGATTTGATTATCGTAAGGTAAAAACATGTTAATGTGTAATCGTGGCTTACGAGAGTTCCATTCTTTCAAAGGATAATCGTAAGGTAAACAACTTGAATCGAACTCCCAACAAGTAATGTCCCCATATCTTCAGAGCAAATACAATTGCCGCCAACTCCAATTCCTGAGTTGGGTAATTCCTCTCATGTCGCTTTAGCTGTTGACTCGCATAGGCCACAACCTTATCCTTTTGCATTAGTACTGCTCCATGTCCAGTACCACATGCATCGGTATATACCACCATCTCTTCATTCCCACTTGGAATGGTCAACACAGGTGCACTCGTCAATCTCTCCTTCAGGATTCTGAATGCTTGTTCACACTTTGCATCCCATGTGAACACTTGATTCTTCTTTATCAATCCTGTCAATGGTGCAGCTACCTTGGAGAAATCCTTGATAAACCGTCAGTAATATCCTACCAACCCAAGGAAACTCTGAACATCCATCACATTCTTAGGTCTATCCCAGTCCTGGATTGCTGCCGCTTTAGCGGGGTCAACTGCTATCCTATTTCCAGAAACTACATGGCCTAAGAATCTCACCTCATCCTTCCAGAAGTGACACTTCGAGAACTTAGCTTTCAACTAATGCTTTCGCAAGATCTCTAACACAACTCTCAAGTGTGTCTTGTGTTCTTCCTTATTCCTGGAGTAAACCAGAATATCATCCACGAACACAAGCACAAACCTATTCAACCGATCTCTGAACACTCTATTCATAAGATCCATAAAGTACGCTGGTGCGTTAGTCAACCCGAATGGCATCACCAACCATTCGAAGAATCCGAATGGTGTCCTAAAAGAAATCTTCAGCACACTATGCTTAGCCACCCTCAACTGGTGAAATCCCGTTGCCAAATCCATCTGAGAAAACACTTTGGCTTCGTCAAACTGATCGAATAAGTCATCAATTCTTGGCAACAAATACTTGTTCTTCTTAGTCACCTTGTTCAGCTCACGATAGTCCACACACAATCTTAACGAGCCATCTGCCTTAGTTGCAAACACGACCGGTGCACCCCATTCAGATACACTCTTCCGAATGAATCCTTTTCCCAAAAGGTCTCTAACTTGCACCTCTAACTCTCGTTGTTCCCTAGGCGCCATTCGCCTAAGTGGCATAACGATTGGTCTAGCACCCTCGACCAAATCGATCCTAAACTCGATCTCATGATGCAGCGGCAACCCTTTGACCTCGACAAAGACATCTACATAATCATTAGCGATCAGCACTAATGACAGGTCTTCTTATGGAATCCCAAGTGAATATAGATAATTCACGAAGACCCCATCTTTGCGCTTACATCAACACCTTTCACCCTTCCACATCCCTGACCCTTACCTCTAGCTTCTCACAATTCACCCTTGCCACATACCTCTTGAGCCAATCCATGCCCAGGATGATCCCAAACCCAGTGAAGTTAATAACAAAGCAATCGCACACAAAAGAGCAACCATGACTTGACAACACTAGACCATGACATATCATGCAAAGATTTGACGAACCCCCAATTGGATTAGTCACTACGAAGGGTCTATCATAAATCTCAGGTTCCAAACCCAAGAGACACACAAGCTCATTGCAAATGAAGGAATGCAATGCTCCAGTATCGAAAAGCACACGAACTGAAACACCATTAATAGAAATAGTACCTTGCACCACGGCACCCTTTCCCTTCTCCTAGTTCTCATCAGGAATACAATAAGAAATTGGAATAGCTTCCACAACACATGCTTCCTCCTGTTGCTTATTCTTTGGAAGGTCCGGACAGTCTTTCTTTTATGTCCAGTATTGCCGCATCTAAAGCACTTCTATTCTTCCTTACAATCCCAGGAATAATGGCCTTCCAATTGACAATTGAAGCAGAGCACATTCTTCTTCGATTTCTTCTTTTGATTACCATTTTCTTCTTGTGAAGCACTAGGACCAATAGAAATTTCCTCATCCATAGGAGTACAATCCCTCTGTCGCTTAGCAAAATTTCTTTTTGGTACTTGCACAGGAACACCACGCTCCATAACTGCTTCTAGAATGGGTATCCTTAATATAGCCACTGCCATCATGGTTGCCCCAAACATGACTAGGTATTCCGGTGCAACTGCTAAAGCTCCCAATTGGCTTTCCTCTCCTACTCCTCCAGTCCCAGACTTACTCCTAGAGGTTTGACGACTCATTCTAAATCTGAAATAGAATGATTAGTCCACTTACAAGATAAACTGCTAAAGGAAAACAACCGCTACTACCATATATGCTAGTATATATATAGTAAGCATCCAACTAAAATCTACAAGTACGTCTCTCATACGTGATTACGTCTTAGAACTTTGGCTAAAAATCGTTAACCAGAGCTCTTATACCAAATGTGACGACCGCCCATAACCCCCACACTATACAAAAGAAATAATGCGCTGAAAGGTGTGCAAGGCAATCATGGACGATCATCAGAGTAGGTAAATACAAGAGGAACCTGTCGTAAACTCACAGCGCAAGGATAAGATATAATAGAACATATACAACAGGTAGTAATAGTGAAGCAGAAACACTGGACTTCCATATAACTAGAAAGTAAGATCCACAAACTTGGAAATAGTGTTTATACAAAGTTGCCTCACTGCATCACTCATAAAAGCAAACAGCGGAAATCCAATTATTAGCTAGTAGTAAAACTGGTATGTGAGCCTCCTGCTCGCCATCAGTCAGCATTTTCGTCCTCACTAAAGCATTACCTGTCACCTGTTACTCAGTTTGCCCATCCGCAATCGGATTAATAGCCCAAAGTAATAAAAGGATACATAAAACCTTGAGTCAGACAACAGTCTTAGTGAGCATAAAACATCTAACAAACTTCAACAATAAAGTGTATGAGAGGGGATAGATAAACATACTAATCTACCCACGACACCAGAGAAGAACTCAACCTTATCTTCCCCACATCGGACAGTGATAGCCTTTACAATCCATTCAACCAAAGGAATAACAATTCATACATGGAAACCAGAACAACCACTCAATCATGGAAAACACACATAATATCCAGATTATATAAGTCTCACACAGAATAACCAATCATCCTTGACTGACTCTGGCTATCACCGCCAATCCTGCTTTAAAACCATCGTTAATCGTATGACGGCCAACCTTGCCATATGTCAAGGGCTAATGGTAACCCCAGTTCTAGCATAAACTCCATATGTCCAACTTTGACAACTAGGCCTTTCAATGATACCCAAGGTACTCGACCAGCAACCTTCCGATTTATTGGGTGCCCCCATCGTACCCCTGCTTTGATCCTACTAGAACTTACGACAACGATTACTTCTCGGCCTTCGCATCTCTAGTCATCCAACCTTGAAGACATTTCATAGCTCAAGAAACCTTCTCGAGCAACCACTATCCACTAACTCACGACCTTTGAGTTTTTTTTTTAGTAAGACGGATGTGTAGTGCGAAACTACAAAGTCGATCACGACCTTTGAGTTGAAACTGCATTCGTTGCATCTTCTCGACCAACGAACACTCCAACACTTCGAACATCCCCTTCTGGACTCTTGTCGAAGCCGCCATCATTGTTGCACCAACCAATTTCTTTATAAGGTTCAAAGCAATCCATAGCATTATTTCAGCACTTCCTAACTTCCCAATCGAATTTATTTTGAAGTCACCTCATCACTGGGAATGTCCGACCAGAAAAACTTGCCCAGAAATGGCAAAAATGGCTGACTAGAAATGGCTGCCCAGAACGGTCTGATTCAACTTTGGTCCGGTCTGACCCGCTCTGGTCCGATCCAATCCACTCTGGTCCGGTCCGATCCACTTTGGTCCGGTCCGATCCACTTTGATCCGATCCGATCCACTTTGGTCCGATCCAATCAACTTTGGTCCGGTCCGATCCACTTTGGTCCAGTCCGATCCACTTTGGTCCGGCCCGATCCACTTTGGTCTGATCTGATCCACGTTGGTCCGAGCCAATCCACTTTGGTCCAATCCGATCCACTTTGGTTCGGTCCGATCCACTTTGGTCTGATCCAAACCCTGCATATTGCAATTCAACTCCGATTTCGACCAAAACTTCGCCAAATGACGAATTCGACGAAACCAACTCAATCAAAATCATCAAACACAATCATAAACATATCATAACACTACTAACCACATGAATATAACGATTACTACAAAAATGGTGTAAATCTCACCAAAAACCATTAAAATGAACATATGATCAAAATCATAGATCTAACTAACATAAACATGTAAAAATGACATGAAATTAACGATTAGAACTTGTTAGATTAGATCATAGGGTGATGCATATGAAAATTAACATGTAATGATGTAAATATATGGTAAAACATTCCAATTTGATGAGAAACATGCACAAACACACCTATACTTCATTGCATTCACGTGAGAGATGTAAATCACTCACCGATTCTCCAAAAAGGCTAAAATAATAAAATTATGAATTCGAACAGCGAACACTTCGAATCAAGCACCTTGATCCAATGAATTTTCCCTTGGAACGATGTAGATCTAGCATCGAATGGTGTAGATCTTCTATTTCCCTCCTTGGATTTGGATTTTTAATGGTGGAAAGGTGTTAGAGGAAGAATAAGCACAAGGTCTCCAAATGAGAGAATGAGATAAGTAACCTATTCTCCATACCCCTCACCCTCTATTTATAGTTTCCACCAACCCACTAATGGGCCTTCCCAATTCATCCCATTAGGCTCTCCAAACCTGAACAACCAACTGAAAAACCTTAAAACAACGATTTCTCCTTAACCGCTGAGCCAAATCCTTAATGTAACCACTCTACAGAAAGGCAACCATCAATTTATTTCCAATGGCATGGGGTTCATCCTATGATTCGACCTGAGTCAAAAGTTATGCCCTGTAGAAGACTGACAAGGGAAAAATGGTCACAAACAAAATCGGTAAAAATTATGGATATTTCTCACATCCCCATAAGCAATATATTAAAAGATGAGAATGATCCAACCCTCAGAGAATAAAATATAAATATTTTACGATCTTCCGATACGTAAAATGTGGGTTGTTACATGTATGGAAATTCAAACTCCAATATGAGCCATACGGTTTTAGATGTAAACCAACTATGTTTAGAAGTGAGATGCAAACTTTTCAGCTATATTCCTATTTTATTTGTGGATTTTTATGCATTATTATAATGTTATTGGATTTGATATAAAATTGATTTGATTATCGTAAGGTAAAAACACGTGCCATGTTAATGTGTGATCGTGGCTTACGAGAGTTCCATTCTTTCAAAGGATTTCTAAAAATTAAGCAAGTTGTTTATGATGTGAGTTTATCACTAAAAGTATTCCAGACTGATTCCGGTGATTTTGCTTTCCACAAAATGTGCTCGAGTCAGATCAATTATATTTTTTAGGTTGCATTTATTTTTGCTTGAAGCTTCAGGAGAAGATCCGAAATCGAAATGTATTCCCATACTTTTGGTATTAATTTATTCCATTGTGTATGTTGTATTTATTAAATTTTATAGTCTGATATTGTTGCATACTCTGATCTTGTAATCATATATACAGTTTTTTATTGGTATAATGCGTATTGATATATTATATTATATTATATTATATTATATTATATTATATTATATTATATTCATCTCGCTATGAGAATCTATTCTACTCTGATTTTGTACTATTAATGTTCTTCTTCTATTCTAGCATTTCTTTCTTTCTTCTTCTCACCCTCTAACTTCTTTCCCTTAACTATCCGCTTTCCTTTGCATTTTGAGTTTGATATGTGCGGTTAATGTCATCTTAAATGGTATGGAAAGTTGGGTCGTTGCATCCGTTTAATTTGCAAATGTAAGGTTTTGTTATTGGAAGCTCTGTTCCTTTTTTTTTCAACCCAGTATATACGAATTGCGCGATACATGTGCATGAGTGTTGTTGTACACATACATAACGTTCAGTATTCAGCAAACTGCGACTGATGAATAATGCTTTCTTACTAAACTTACCGTTGTTACATATTTTATTCCATGCATCTTTGTTCGGATTTATCTATGCACACGTCTATCTGATGTGCATCTGTACTGGTTTAAAAAATAATTTTTTTTCTTTATGTCACACTTCAGTATTTAAATATACATTTATGATGAAATAGAGGGTGCAATTAGAGCAACTCAATTTCTCTGTCGTTTATCCAATTCCATTACTCCATGTGCCCTACTAAATCTCAGCTACATATCACATAGCTGAATTGATGGATATGTCTCACCATGGTGTTTCAGGATAGTTTATCTAAGGTTCAGCTTAAGTTTCAAAATATAAAAAATTCTCTATCTTAAAGCTTTATAAATTAGGCCTTTGATTTTCGAAAATCATAAAAAATAAATAAAAATTCAATGCAAAAATTACCAAACTTCAAAACTTAATTCAACATAACCGTCTTTGTATTCATGTAAGAAAAGCAAAAAAAATGATATTTCAGCGAAATCCTGCAATTTTTCAATAAATTGCAGACATCGCAGCAATTATATTATAATATTATAAGGTTTCATACATTTTTTGTTGATTTGCATCAAACCTGCAATTTTAATGCCTGCACATATTTAAATATCACATTATTGCAGAAATATTATCATTAAAATGATGAAAATTACATACAAATGAAAAATATTTCATTTTCAGTGAAATTGCAAAACAAAAGAAACAACTATTTGCAAAAATTGCAGACATGTCTTCAATTTTTCCATACACTAGAACATGTATGTAGTACACTGTAAAATAGTGGCAGAGATATCTGCAATTATTTTTAATAAGTGCAGGCCTTGCCGCATTTGTTTTTCCCTTTTTCAATACATACAACGCACAATGTGAATAATTGCGGAAATGACTACACTTATTCATAAATGTGCAGATATTTCCATGATTCTTTTCCTTAGAAACCCTCAGTTAATATTTAAAAAAATTAATTTTTTTTTATACAGTAGCACAAAAAGTTACGAAACAAAGTTACTACAGTAAAATGGGGACCTGCTTTGAACGGAAATTTTGGGAGAGATTCGCTTTACAATATCTTTCATTTTAAGAATGCCTCCATAATTTTCATATTAAAATAATTAGATCAACTAAAAATGAATGGTTGAAATGAATTTGTCATATGAAATCAGAGAAAATAAAGTCAGAGGAATCAAATTCTGATTAGAATGCTACAAAATAGGATACTATATTTATGTATGCATATATATGAATATATTGTTGATATTTTGTAGTCCAAGATGACTATAACATAGATAGTGTTGTACTTCAGACTTCAAGGATCTATGGAATATATTCTTTCAGATAATAGTTCAACTCACCAATTACAAAAGGGTGATCGAACTATGGACTTTTTGAATACAATGAAGCCTTGGAACAGCGTAATCGAATTCAATGTTTGTATGACTTTGATCCACTCAAAAACACATAAAAATTTGATTTCTAATGATGCAATATGGAGAATAGAATGAAGAGGAAGAAAAGAAGAAGTTTGCAATGCTATTTGAATTTGTAACACGCTAGAGGCATCACAAAACAGTATAATGGTAGCCCAATGTGTTGCAACACTTTCTGACATTGCAAATGGCTCTAAGAAGAAGAACTTTCAATTTTTATTCGCAACATTTTCTGGCATTGTTATTTATAGTAGGAAATGGAAGAACCTTTTCACCAAGTGTCGCGACCGTTTGTAACGGTTCCCAGCTGTTGCAAACGACCATATCCATTAACTTAAACTGGCGCATTCCATTTCCAACGATCACAAAACATTGCAAATTTCCTGCTTTTAACTAAATTCATTTAGGGATTCATAACGGACTAAAACCTAGCCCCGTTACTGTTCTAACTTGATCCAAAATTATTTAATGTATCCAAAAACTGAACTCCATGCCCGTACCCAGCCCGATTCGATTTGGTCGGACGGACGGACGCGCGCATGTATGTAGCGATGATGTATGGCTTCCTCACAACAATGGGAGTCTTAAGGCCCTAACCTCCTCATGATAAATCCATACTTATACAACTATGATCCCCAAATTACCACAGCATAGGACTATTCTTTTTTTTTCCCTCTATTCTCTCTTCAAAAAAAAAAGCTCCATAATCCAAAACCACTTTGAAAATATTCAACATTTATATACATATGTATAAACATATTTACGCATACATATACACATGCCTCTGTATATGAATATGCAATGTAGATTAATTAGATAGGAAATTGTAGTCTAAATCAGAGGGCTTCTGGTGTTGTACTGTTTCTGAATATCATTTTGTCATAAGTTCAAAATATTATAATATTTTCTTTATTTTTTCATTGTATTATTTTGCTTGATTCCGCAAAAAATAAATAATACTATATTAAATCGTAAATCGTATTTGATATTCAAAGGGGATAGAGCGGTAGCAAAATTTAGGTATAACCAAATGTTGTCCTCCTTTTACTTGGCACCATCACCTAGCCTATTTTATTTGACAATGTCTCTTCGCCTCTTGATATAAACTACTAGTTTATATTCGGTTTATTGATTTTTCACTCTCGTCGTACATAGCCTAATTATTTAAATACAAACTAGCAGTTGAAATTAGAGGTCACGCAGGTACTAATTGAATAAAGTGCACACACGTACGACTGTTCGACACGTTTGATTTGGCTAAACCTACACAAGTCAGTTTTGTCCAAACAAAAGGAATAATGACAAAAATATTTGAAGATGGGAAATTCTAGAACCTAACAAAGGTGAACCATCAAAGCTAATGCTATGGGTCACTCAAACATGACATCATCTAAAATAGATACATAATATAAATATATACTGGGAAAGTCTATTTAAATATAAAATGACCGAGATAAAATTAGACACAAGAAACATCAATCATTAAATTTTCCTCTGAATTCCACTTCCAAATAAGAACGAAAAAATCCAATGGTTCACAACTCTTGTATCTAATTTTGTGTTATAATTGCCACTCCCATTTGTTCAAATCCAAACTCAAATAATGTTGTCATGTGCTCCCCCTCCTTGTTGAAGGTGGTAGGCTTGTCAATCTTAACATAGGATTGGGCTTATTGCTGGTGTGTATGTGAACATACATACACACACATGCATATGAAGAGTATTAAGGTTTGCTATACATACTCAAAATATCTTAAACTCATATGCAAATGCATCCGAAAGACGGTAAATATACAATATTTGAAAAATCAAAGGCAGAAAAAAACATTCGAAAATCATTCATTTGGAATTTATCAAAATTATAGCTAAAATTTGTGTATTAGCATATTATTTCTTCTTTTGCAACAAAAATATCATATTCTAGCACTGCTTGACGCTAAAATGGCCACCAACGAATGATAAACCATTCGTGCCTCAAGGTCATGTTATATTACAAGCAAAAATGAAGTCTTCATCTCTTTATGAACCCACTATCATAAGCAGCAAGGGGCGATAATATATGTATTCTAGGTTTCTATATTTTAAAAAGAGTTAATTAGGATGAAGGACTAACTTTAATAAAAACTAAACGAAAACAAATTTTATTTTTAGGTTGAAAGACAAATTTCGAAAAAAACTAGCATGAAGGAAAATACTAAATACAACTGATATCGTATTCATTTTTTACACTGTACTAAAATACTGGTTACAATTAGCATTATATTCAATTTTACATTGTATAAATGCTAGTTACATTTAGCATTGTCCTTCAACGTAATATTTTTTTAAAATTTTTCCTCCAACCTAAAAAGGAAATTTTGTATTGTTCGACCTAATTTTTTTTCAAAGTTTGCAACTGAGTGGAGTTTGATTTTCCATTTTTAGTTTTGGATTTTCGTCCATATATAATATGTATTTGTTAAACTGTTCGCAATCAAATATGTAATTGTTGAAACTAGGATTTTGTAAACTACGGCAAATGGGGAATTTGGAATCTTTTTAATGTGATTTTTTCATGATAGTTTTATTTTTTATGTGAAAATTTACGAATTAGACTCAAATAGTTTATCATAAACCAAACAATACCCTTAACTTATTCATGTTCATTGCGAGTAAAGAGTGTCGTTTATCCTTAAACACCAAAATGAATGTGTTTGTATGTTGGCAATTCTACTCAATTAAACAAATAAAAAAACATAAATGTCATCAAAAAGAATGTTCCAGTTGAAAATAATCATGACTCTGAACTTAAAATAATTTGAAAGCATTGAAACCTAGAAGCAAAATATTTACTTGAAACAAGGAGCAATTATCTAAAGTGGTGTTCGGTCTATTTTTTGTTTTATGTTTTGAGTTTTCAACATTTGCTACAAAATATGGATAGAGTAAACGAATGACAGAGGGGATGGAAGGAAGATGGAGGGGATGACGGGGATGTTGGAGGGACGATGGAAGGATGAATTGTGTCTCATTCATCCATTATTTCTCAAAATATGTAAAATAAGAAAATTTTGTTTTTTGTTTTATATGTTAAATTCATTTTCTAAAATGGTCACTTTCCATAGTTCATGTATGTCGATTGCAATTTTGTTATGATGAAAACGAAAAACTAAAAAGAGTGAACTGAACGCACTCTAAGTTTTCTATAAGGTATCTTTCATCTCCCAGGTGTTGACAAATTTCAATGCAACCCACGCCCATGAACTACTTCTAATCAATACTCATTTATATTACAATCGACTAATATATATTTTTTAGACTAAACACAGAAGTCTCTTGCTTTATCAATGGATATCAAATGCGAATAGTGCCATATTGGCATCCGCATCCGAAAACATTTTCGAATATCGAATACCGCATCCGTTGATAGGAACAGATATCGAATAATTATACTATCCGCTAATGACCAACAAAAACAAGAAATAAATATGAATTCTTTAGTTTAGTATAAATCTTTTCAGTCTTCTTGATTATTAAAATATTAAGATTAAATAGAAGTAATGATTATAAATATGTATAAGCAGTAAATTTGCATTTAGTGTGTATAATATAAACTTTTTATTTGATGAGTATATAGATAATTATCTTTTATTATAGTGAAATATATATAATTTAGACAATAATTCAAAAAAAAAATCAAATGGATCACTTTCAAATGTGATGTCTATATATCCGCATTTGCTTTTCCCAACATCATATATTACCTTTTTTGAATACAAATATAGATGAATTGCGTCACATATAAAATGTTATACCGTAGTTACTAGTATCGAACTATAAGTCAAATCAAAACGTACCAAGGTTCGATGTTTCTTCATGCGACGGTGGAAATGTAAAACCCATGCATTTATTTTTTGCAATTTAAATATTTTATTTCAAAATATATAGCCCATCATATCAATTTAATTCATGCCCCAAGTAATGTAAGTTATTAAAAATTAAATAATAATATGGTAACCATAGACGCCCCCGCTAACGAAGATAAATATCTATTTTCGATACACATATCTCTATTTAGAATCTCTTCTCGACCAGACCAAGTCAAATCGGATCGTCACTAAGGATAAGAATAGCTCAGCCTACATGCATTATTCGATGGAAAATTTTATTTTAGCATGATTTTTAACGTAGTTATAACTACATTTGGAAATGTAAGAAAAATAGCCGAAGAAAATAATGATGGAGATAAAAACTTAACCAACATCCTTTTGTTTTTTTCTTAGCAAATTTGGTTGGAATGTTCATAATCTCCAGGCTGTCTTCACTTCATATATACCTTGTTTGCAAAGCCAATACATGACCAATCACCATAGACTATCATTTGCAAATATGCATGAAAATCTTGGATTTATCAAATTATCATTTGCAAAGTTATGGCATAAGCTTGGATTTGATTAGATTATTATTTGCACTGCTGTACTATCTTAAACTTTGGTGCAAAAGGGGACATGTTAATCTTTTCTAAAATAAATAAGTGAAGTCCTTTCGTGAAATGTTAAATCACTTCCCTAAATGCGCTTGAGTTTAGCTTTGGACCCAAATTATTGGGCCTGGCCTGTATGTAACAAGTAAAAATTTCAGTCGGCTTATTAAAATTTTTAATGGACCTGGTATTTTGTTATTCATCCTTAGTTTTGTTTTGATTTGAATGGTTGAACCACGCAAGCATGATCCTTATATCCTCTTGGTCGAACTGGACCGTGGTACATGGTTTTAAAGGTTACACGGATGGTTAGGTCCAATCATTATAATCATAGGTCATACTATTACAAAGTCATGTCATTCGGACTAAGGAATGCATAAGGAACATATTAGAGATTGATCAATATAATGTTTTTATGTTAGATTTATTAATTAAACTAGGCTAACACTCGTAGATATGAAAGCACCAACGTAGAAGATAACAAGTAAAAATAAAATAAAAATAGCAGAAAAGAAAAAATGAGGCATAGTATTTTATATTGGTTTGGCTTACTCCGACCTAAGTCTACTTCAAACGGTCTTCTATAAAGATTATACCAGTTGGATCTCTCTGGATATTCATTTAGGATTTGAACTTAGAAATAAAAAATTTATAAGCAATAATAAAGTATGGTCCATGTTTGTTCAAACTTGTCTAAATTTCTTATAATTGAGTATATACATTATATGTTCTTTAAAATATTTATGAAACTGTTTGGTTAATTGTTGAGTAAATATTCTCATAATACCTTTACTTAGTATTTAATGAAAAATTAGTGTGATTGATAGAAACATCATCAAAAACATAAAATCAGATGTAAATAATAATGTTTGTATGTATTTGTTTCAGTCCATATCTGAAAAAGATATGTTTATGTTCAGTCGATTTTATTAAGGATAGAAGTTATGACAAAAAATATCTATGAACATAATTCTCATTCAATCCAATATCATTTAGGATAGAAACTGATTAAACCTCCATTTTGTCCACTTCGACCTGTTGAAAATATGATTTTGATATTATTATTTTTGGCAAAGCCAACAGGATTTTAAGGTGACTGCAAACACCTTTTATTATAACTAATAATAGAATACAGTATGATACAGGTGATCATTAAACTACATACGGTTTTAAAGGTGGACCTTCCGCCGTCTACGGCATTTAAAGTGGGTCATCCACTAACTATATCATAGATTATAGTTAAGGGGATAGTAAAATTAATAGACTACTATATGATTAAATACTCCACACACGAAGTTGAATTACATTATCTGAAAATATGACATAAAACATGTTCTTCACTTGGCACCATCCAAGAAGACATCCAGCAAGAATCACATGGTTTCGCATCACATACAACACCAAGTTCCAAAGTGTTCACCCAAATCCAAAATAAAGCCAAAGGACATAGTAGCCGCATAAAGGTTTTGCATCCCTAATAACATGCTTCTCGAGCCACACAATGCACTGCAGCAACAAGGTACTCCACGTGCAAAGCCTAGCAAAGCAGTAGCTAACATTCCATCTCAAAGACAGTACACAATTAGTGTACCCAAGTGACATGTGACATGACAAAGAACTACATAGTAGCATTCCATGGAAATCCAACAGGCACGATGACTGTATTCAAAACACCTCAGAAAGTCGTGTTTCACCACTAAGCAGAATGTTATGGTCAGAGAAAGAGCTTTACATGTATAACCAATGTTCGACAATGGAAACCGATCCAAGAATGAAACTAAACAATGATCAAGATGCAAATCCAAAGCCAAGCAGAAGTTCAAAAGAAAACAAGTTCTTCCTATTCACCGACTGTTGCGAACCAAGGCTTCACCGTGGCGTCAAGCAAATGAACAAAACAAAAATCTGAAAGTAAGAACAAACTGCATGGCTAAGAATGATAAACACCAAACTCAAAAGAGTGGAAAATTTAAAACCTAAGACCACAACCAGAGCTCGAAACACACACGCTTAGGCAACATTATCAACAACCACAAGCCAACAAACATTGAATAATGAAACTACATACGCCCCATTAATATCACAAGGGTGAAATGCGAAAACATACGACAGTTCAGTAGTTACTGTTTGTTAACCGGCTTTTTGGTCCGGTTCCCAGAAGTACACAAGACATGCTCGCCTCAACGTATCGTTTGGAACTAAGGCCGAAATGGACGCATAGGAGTGAAAAAACAGGATGAAGAGGGATCACGCCAATAGAGACCTCACGGCACTCCATACTCCCGTTTGCACAGCCTTTGAGGTGTGGAAGCTCGCACCCTTGAGATGTGAATTATCACGCCTTCGAGGTGCGAAATATCGCACCCTCGAGGTGCGAGATCTCGCACCCTCGAAGTACGAGATCTCGCACCCTCGAGGTGCGAGATCTCGCACCCTCGAGGTGCGAGATCTCGCACCCTCGAGGTGCGAGATCTCGCACCCTCGAGGTGCGAGATCTCACATCCTCGAGGCGCGAGATCCCGCACCTACGAGGCGCGAAATCCCGCACCTATGAGGCGCGAAATCTCGCACCCACGAGGTGCGAAATTTCATACCCATGAGGTGTGAAATTTCGCACATTAGGCATAGGTGCGAATTTCCCGTATCTGCAGGCTCCAGGTGCGGATTTCTTCATGTGGTCCCTTATTTCGACGTACTCCTACCTAACCCCTACCTACTCCTTTCCTATAAATACCCCATGACTTCACACTTCAAAGGGATTGGAATTTGAGACCTTGGGGCCTCTAGAGAGCTCCATTAATCGCATCTCCCATTTGAGGAGGAAGAAGGACAAAAGTGCTCCTTTCTTGAGGTAGTTAATATATGATAATTATGACATCATATATGAGGATGATGACAACATGTCTTAGAGATGACATCATATAGCTTAATTATGACATCATCTAGCATAAAGATAAATATAATGAGATGCCATGAGAGGGTCCCAACCTTGTAGCTTTTTGTGATTAATAATATTCCAACAATGCTTCAAAGTGGACGTAGGCCCGTCACGAGGTCGAACCACTATACATCTCTTATGTTATTTACAGCTTTTCTACACTTGTCTGTGCAACCAAGTTAGCTATTCCTAGTAATTGGAATTTTTGGTGTTTACGACATTTTTTGTCGTCAACATTTGGTACTTTCACTGAGAAAACTCGAATTTTGCGCCTTTGTTGCACGCTGTCATCTCGACCCCCGACGAGCTTGAGTTTCCTTGCTAAACCTGTTGTTGGGTCCGCTTACGATGGCAAAGCGACCAAAGAACGCAATGGTCGGCTCTTCAGCCGTAGCCGAGGCTGGTACGTCCCAACAACCTCAACCAACAGACATCCCGGCCACTAATGAAATCGTCCCTCCTACTGTGGACCCCGAAGCTCGTGCGACACAAACTCAAATCCGCGCGCTTAATGAAAAATATGAGAAGGCAGCAGTCGAGCGTAATCAAGCATTAAGGAATGACATCGACCTTATGCGACAACTTCAAGAAAGTCAGCGCATCGTCGCTCGACGTCGACTAACTCGGAACAATGCTCGACCTCGGCCAACTATATCGGGAACTTCCTCTTCCAAGTCAAGGGGCCTGCAACAAAGGAGGAGGTTTAGCCACATCAACAACGTCGCCGTATGCACCAATGCCCTTGACAACGGTGACGGCAATGGGAATGAGAACGGCTACCGAACTACCGTCACACATAGAGAGGAGGCACAATGCCGAGACTGCTCTCGCTTGATCATCAATGATGGACTAGGTCCTACAAACCAACCTCTTCCTCGACACAACCCGACGGTCACTGATCAGGATGATGGGCCGGCTATTTCAACGGCCCGCGTTCCTCAAGAACAGGAACCGCATCCCCCTGCTCCACCTCACCGTCCACACCAGAACCCAATCATAGATGTGAGGACATGGAGGAAGACAATCTGGGTGTCCATTATAGAAGACACCCTCACAACGGAACTCCAGAACCTTGCCAAAACCCATGGGTCCCAATGGTGGATCCCCATCCAACTTAACTACCCGACATGGTTCGAAGAATCATTAGAGAAGTGTGAGGAAATGTACACGATTCATGGGAAGTGCACATTAGTTGTAACCCCTTCACAAGGCGGGTGAACGAAGCTGAATGGCCTCGACGCTTCAGCATGCCACAGGTGCCGCCCTATGACGGCACTACCGAACCCTATGCCTTCCTAAACCAATATGAATGGCAAATGAACTTGAGCCGAGGAAACGATCTGGTCAAATGCAAATGTTTCTCGGTCTTCTTATCAAGAAAGGCTTTGTTATGGCTCTCTCGCCTTCCATTTGGTTCCACTAACAACACTAACAAGGCTCCTATGGAACCCCATAATCCCGGCCCTCACGGGGCAATCTACACTCTGTTGAATGAAGACTTGGAAACAATCTACCTGGAAATGTGCAACACGCTTCAATACAAGAAACCACATAATAGGGAATCCACTAACCAGGAGAAGAATACCGGCAAGTACTGTCGATACCACGACATGTACGGGAATAATACCAATAATTGCCATCAACTCAAAGACGCAGTCGAAAAGCTTGTCCGCGAAAGGCGACTGGAGCAGTATGTCCAAGAACCTTTTCCTCCCGACGCCAATTCAATGCTTTAAGCACCAACGCCTCAGGCAGCCGCCAAGGTAGCTCCTGGTCCATCTAACCCAAGGCGTGGGATCATAATCAACACCATATATGGAGGACCTTATCCTACACATGATAGCTTCCGAAAAATAGAAAAGTATGATAGTTTGATAAAGCATGCTACTTATGAAACTTGCTCCGCACTCAATGAATCCGTCCCAGCCAAGCTCCAAAAGACCATGCGGGACAACATCATTTTTCACAATAGAGATTCTACTGGGGTGGAGATCCCAACCACTGACTGGTCATAACTGCTCAGATCGGTGCCGCTCTTATCCGAAAGTGTTAATCGATTCCAAAAGCTCAATCAACATCATTTTCAAAGCTGTTACGACCAGATGAAGTTAGAAACAAAGGACTTAAAGCCATGTCGCCCCCACGATCCAAGGCTTCAATGGGGCTTCTAGTTTGCTAATAGGAGTAATCGATTTACCTATGGAGCTAGGCAAGGGGGTCAGAGCCGGGTCTGAATCCTCACTTTCGTGGTTATAGACATTGATTCGTCCTACAACGCTTTCCTTGGGCGCACTTTCTCATAGAGTTTCGGGTTTGCATATCGCCATGGTCTCTCTAATGAAATTTCCAATGGAAAACGGGATTGGAACAATTAGAGGCGACCAAGTAAGAGCCAGAGAGTGTTATGCAATAAAATGGAAGAACGCATGCAATAAGGACAAGGGAAAAGCAGTGCCTATGCCTTCTTGCGCCAAGATAATTTCAGCAAAGTAATCAGTGGCGTTTGAGCCTTGGCTTAGGCACCACTGCCCTCTTTCCGAAGACCTCGGCCCACGGAAGGACGAAGAGCCCGAGTACGAAAGGGCTACCCCGGTCGAATCTACAGTGGATATTCCCGTTAATCCCGATGATCCGTCAAGAGTTCTAAAGATAGGATCGCAACTCCATCCCGCAATAAAAGAAGATCTTGTGGATTTCTTGAAGGCTAACCTACGTGTTTGCATGGACTCATTCCGATATGAAAGGCATCGACCCTGCGATCACTTGCCATTGCCTAAGTATCGATCCTACAACAATTCCAGTCAAGCAGAAGCATCGCTTCTTGGAACCCGAGAGGTCCAGAGCACTTGAGGAAGAGGTAGACCGTCTACTCGACAACAATTTCATTCGCGAAGTCGACTACCCCGAGTGGGTCTCCAACCCAGTCCTGGTCAAGAAGTCTAACGGCAAATGGCGAACGTGTGTTGACTTCTTCGACTTAAACAAAGCATGTCCCAAGGATAGCTTCCCACATCCAAAGATCAACCGACTTGTTGACTCAACCGCCGGATACCAGCTGTTATCTTTCGTGGAAGCCTATTCAAGCTACAATCAGATCCTAATGAAGCTTCGCGACTAGGATCAAACCTCCTTCATAACAGACACTGCACCAAAATCGCTATTTTGCAACGGCTATAAGTCGTTGCAAAATCATTTAGCAACGGCGAAGAGCCATTGCAAAATCTACGGTTGCAAAATATTAGCAACGGCTTTTTGCAGTTGCTAAATTATATTTTGCAACTGCTTAGAGCCGTTGCTATTTTTGGTTTAGCAACGATCTGTGGCCGTTGCGAATTTGCATCTCTTATTTTACAGTATTTTTTTTTACTTATTTGGGCACTCCTACAATACAAATTCATTTAATTTTCATACTCAATACAAATTCAACATAACATCACAAAAGAAAGATCAATAAATCAAATATTTTTTTATAAATTCAACACAAAGACCAAACTTAACACGTATTGAAATTACAACATTCAACAATGGTATGTTACACTTCAAAGTTCAGCAGCAATAGCAATAAAAATATTACAGAAACAATACATAGTTCACAAGCATATTAATCTGTACGTAGTTCAGCAAGCATACTAAGTACATAGTACAGTATGTTGCTTGAATTTTCACGGGAGGGTAATGGTTGCTTCGGTGAAGAACTTTCAGCAAGTTGCAACAGTGGACCCGAGCCAAGAAGGCAACAGCGGACCCGAGCCAAGAAGGCAATGTTGGCAATGAAGAAGTTGTTTTGCTTTAGTTTGGGAAGGTTGAGGACGATCTATTCACTATGGATTATAGACAGCCTCTCTCTGCTTTTCTGGCTTTTGCTATCTGCCTCACTAGCTTTGGTATAAATTTGGCTGTAAATAATTAAAAGGAAAGATATAATGTTTGTTTCTTGTATTTTGTTAAGTTGGACTTTTATGGTTTGTTGGAGTTCTGTGTATCAAGGTTACCTTGCTGCCTATTTATACTTTTATATGCTTCTTTCTTTCTTTCCAGGTTGCCTCATTTTTGTGCTTTTGCGACTAAAATTAAGATACATTATTCAGTCCTGTTCTGTCATTCTCATTGCTTACACAAACACTGGTTAGATCAGACATAAATAATATAATTGACTACATGACCAAATGGAACGTGTAATAATATGAATATCGCATAAAATTGGATTGGCCAAAAATGCATGTATCCATATATATAGTTAAGTACCAATTATAACTCCTCGGGAAACTAAAATGAACCGTTGTGAAATGAGAATCTCCTGCTCGTACATTCCATTAATATTCCTCCATATGTTATCCGTCTAAACTGCCACTTAATAGTGTATCTTTAATTGCGTTTGTATCCTTAAACGGACCGGTTAGATTTAATAGCTTGGTTCATGCATCTGATGTATTTTCCCCAAATTTTTGTCCTCGTTACTTTCAGACTAAAAGAGGTAAACATATCTTAAAATGATAAGTGTTTGTTACATAAATGCTTCCAGACATGCATAATATTTGTTGGATATCCCAAACAAAGTGCTTCATAGTGGCTTTATCTTACATACCAACATTCTAACTTCCTGCTGTATCTTTTTATTTTATAACTTATAATGCATAAGCCATATTGGAAATGATCAATGTGATAGCTAAATATCAGCTTAGAGTAAAGTGATGATATAGTATGATACCACAATTATGGAAAAACCGCAACGTCTAATCTCATTTTATTAACACTGCATAAACTTACATGATTATTATTAAAGTTCAACATTTACGTACATGTTTTGTGTAAGCAGTGGCTCCATATCCAATGACAATCGTTTTACAACTACAAGTGCAATTGAACTCTTCAACCATGTTTAATTTTACGGGAATGATATGCTTTGACATGTTTAATATATTTATAGTACAAGAAAAATGAAAAATGCCTGACTCATAAAGTGGGTTTCCGAAATGAAAAATAGAAGAGCCTAGCATAATTCTAACTTTGTCTGGACCGTTAACCAACCAGCTAAGTTTGCTTTTAGACATTGTGCACAAGAAGTTCCAAGGACAAAAGAAAACTATAATTGCAATACCACTTTTATACAACTGAAAATGTCATCAAAGTGGTAATGCAACTATATTTGTGACAATCCAAGTTGAGTTGGCCTTACATTGTTCTCAATATTATTTTCATTGACAGTTGCTTCCAAAAAGGAAAAATGGATGACTTGAATTGGTGCATGTAAACATAGAATCACAGAATATACTGACCTCCCGCACGACCATATCAGCTTTTGCAAGTCCCATTTAGTCTGCGCATAGCGTTGAAATCAAGAAAAACCAGTCCGAAGCAACTGAAGGAAAAGGAAATCATTCAGATGCACATCATTGATGCCCGATACAGTAATCAAATATAAATCATTCCACTGCCTAGAGATGGTCAGAACAATATAGCAATAGAAAAACCAGTCTGAACCAAATGTTGGGAAATAACTGTTATGGTTGGATGAAGAGGTAAGGCACACCAAAGGAAAAGTTCAAGAGCTTACGGGTTCTTTCTAGAGTTTACGGGCCAACGGAGACAGCCTTGATGTCACTTATATTATGCACACACACACACACACACACACACACACACACACACACACACACACACACACACACACACACACATATATATATATATATATATATATGTGTGTGTGTGTGTGTGTGTGTGTGTGTGTGTGTGTGTAATATTTGAGCTTGTCCATGTAGTATTTCAGAAGAATGTTATGTAGTGCTGAAACTTGTGGATGTGGTATTTGCTCTAGTTGTAGTTGCACAATGTATCAAAACTAAAAAGAATTTTGTCATGATCGTAATCGCGAAAACCTTCATCCTACGGAGAGAGTATGTGAAAAGTATGAATCTCTTCGTAACAAAAATATTCTCTTTACTTAACAGGGCAATTGTTTTATAGCAATAGCAACACATACAGATTTGAGCACATGTTAACTACACAAAAAAATAAGCTAACAGAAATGCAGGAGATAAGCAAAACAAATAACCAAGAGTTCTGGGTTGCAGTAGCCGAGTCTTGTCATACTGTATATAAAAACTACTAATGTCCCATCAATGCTTCCTTGGGCTTCATTGATTCTTCAGTCTTAACACCAGGCAATCAATGTTCTCATGCAATGTGTATTTACTTCTATTTGTTACTGAAAACCATGCTCTGATACACATGAACTCTTCCTGAACACGCAAAACCAAAATTTGTAAATGAGATTCAAATTTATCTCTAAAAGTTTTTCATCTGGTTGTAAACCCCAAGTTCACCAAAATGAGTCGTTTTGCTCAACCACCGCCGAAAATAAGGTAGAACAATCCACCATATTAACACGTCAAGTTGATTCGCTTATAGCGGTGCCTGAGCAATGCTTATAGTTTTCAATTACAAAATGTCAACTAAATTTGTTTACTTTGAAGAACTTAATACGGTGTTCGATTGTATACTGCTTCATCGCCAACTAAAGAATAAAATTGATTTTTAACACATGTTAGCAACTATTACGAACTTCTATATTATTTAATTTCAGAAAAATCAATTGAAATTCTTGTCAATTAGTTTTCAAAAGGTTCTTGTTTGTTACTATTCTTTCAAGTCATAGGATAATGTTAACTTATACAAATGCTGCTAAAAACAATAAGAAAAATATGTTTTGATTTTCAAACTATAAGAGCATCCCCAACACAGCGTGTTGGGGCACATCCCATCACGCTGGTTGGGAAAGCAACTCACCCCAATGGGGTGAGTTGCTTTTATCCTTTATCCGGCTTTTAAAAAGCCGGATAAAAAGCTGCTTTTTATCCGGCTTTTTAAAAGCTAGATAACCGTATTATAAAAAAAAAAAAAAAAATAACCCTCGCCGCCACTCTTCTTCAGCCTCCTCCTCCCTCTCCTTTCCTCCTTCCTTTTCTATTTCCAGCCTAGGTTTCGTTTAGCAAAAAAAAAAAAAAAAAAAAAAAAATGAAACGTGTTATGAGGGCTCTTCGAGGTAGCGGTAGCCGAAACCGGAATGTAGATCCAAGTGACGAGCACGAAGAGGTAGAACAAAACGTATCGAGTGAGGGTACGGAAGACCGTGAATCACCGTCCGTTATAAGAAGACGAGTTGCTAGGAGAACCGACGTTTTGGAGTCGCACCGGGACCCAAATTTAAGACCTGATAAGCAATTGGCCGATTTTCGTAAGTTTGCGGATAGAGAGGAGCACGTCAGCACGTTAGTTGACACATCGGTACGTTTTATTTATTAAATATTACTTCTTCGTAATGTCGGACATAAAATAAGTAAGTCTCATTTGTAATATTAGGCTCGAAGCGAGCGAACGCGTGGGTCTTGGGCTGGTGTTGTTCGTATGTATAGTCAGATTCGTGAGTATGATACAGATGCTACTATTCATACATTTCTCAGTAGTATTGGTTTGGGCGACTTTCTGAGTACGTATTCTCGTCGTATGTACTTACTATTACCGTTTTCTTACATTCGTTGTAATTTCATAATTATTCGTTAAATAGGTATCGAACGTCTTTTAAATAATGATGTTCAATTATGTGGTGCATTGGCTGCTTGTTGGTGGAAAACTACTCATACATTCCACTTTGGTTTTGGGGAGATGAGAATCACACCACTAGACTTTTCTATGATTACTGGCCTTGCCATAGGCCAAGGGGCTCCGTTGTCGTATGATGAGGTGTACTAGAACTACGTTACTCTCCGTACGTTATTTCCACATCTTAATCCACATGACTCCATCACCAGTAATTTCCAAATTAAATGCTCTGGTATAAAACTAGCAATACAGAAATTATTGACAAAGCAACCTAAAGTTCATCATTTGGAGATTGCACGCTTATTTGTTTTGTATATGATGGGAAATTTATTTTTCACAAATTCTTCGAGCTCATTGTCGTGTGGTTATGTGGCGGTAGTTGAACCGTTTTCATTTGATGGCAGTCCGACTGTGTATGATTGGGGAACACCTATCTTAGCATACCTGTATAGGTCATTGGATCTTCAGTGTGTCGTTCGGACTAGGGTGGGTTCGATTACTGGTTTTTGGGAGATTTTACAGTACTGGTACTTTGAGTACTTCCACAATTTGTCTTTTCCCACCGTGGATCCATCACTATCCACTTTCTATCCTAGAGTAAGAGCGTGGAGTGTCGGTAACCGTAGACTGGTGCCTGGAGGACAGGCACGACATGTATTTACTATAGCTCGCAATCAGATTGAGTTGCGGAGGACGCGTGATGCAGTTATCTGGCATCCCTTTGATGAGTCACGGGGTCTTGCTGACCCTCCGTCGGTGCATGCTCTATATCTATCTTCGAGGCGGTTTCCACTAGTATCATGCCCCCCTAGTTTAGGTTGCTTCTGGTACTTAGGGGAACGTTGTTGGAGACAGATATATGATGGGGATGCTGTTCCTGATGATCCACACCCACATACAGCTATTCCCAGGGTTTATAGTCCTAGTGCTTTACAGGAGCACGCAGACGTGTGGTGGTCTGCCAGTGATTTCATTCTTACTGGTAGGGATTATATTTCTTTCTGGCGTCAGTATTACTCCCCATCTCAGACCGGGAGTTTTGTGCATGCTGCATCCGTTGACTTGGTTGGCCCTTCTGCACTCCGTACTGGCGTTGAGCCCCCTTTTGTACTTGATGTTTCACAGTCCACGCAGGTTTACCATGCCCCACAGGATCCACCTCCTCCACGCTCATCCGAGGTGCCAGACTACGGTTGGACTGTTGCAGTACCAACTACATACGGATCTGATAGGTATATTGATATACCACGGCCAGAAGTAACGGAGTATCCAGATCCAGCTGTTTTTTCTTATCAGGATCTTTATCAGATGACGTTAGGTCTGCGTCAGGCAATGTATCGCGAGCATCAAAGGAGCATAGAAGAGTTGACTGCTCGTATGAACGAGCTGAGGAGCGCTGATGAGGAGCGGTACGGATATAGACAGACATTCGTCCCAGGCAACGGCGATATTGAGGATGTGGAGATGGTGCCTGCGGATCTAGATGATGATTAGTTGTATCTTATTTAGTAGACGTGCATGTTGTATTTGCCTGTATCTTTGTTTTACTGTGTTGTCCATTTGGAGTAGGTTATTGAACCGTATGTTTTGTATTTGTATTACCCTGTAAAGTGTACTCTGCTTGTACGTCCTTATGTGTAACCGTTGTGTTTTTTTATGTTATATGCTTGTTGTGCATTATATGTAATCTGCGTGATCGTGCGTACGAGTTTTTTTATAATCACTGGATTTTATTGTGGAGTGTATTTTAAATTACTGTTTGAAATATTTAAGGAATCTTAATATTGCTTACCAGAGATAACAATGAAATAAGTACTAAAATGACGATGCACATACAAGCAATATACAAATTCATAAGCCTAGTCAACTCCGTCTTCGGGTTATCCAAGTATAACGTAGTTTGTAGGCTTCGTACCCAACAAAATCAGTCTCGTACTCTGCAAGGTAACGAGAATCATAAGTAGCCCGATTCGTTTTAAATATGTTTTCATTTTCAACCGTCTGTATAATCATCTGGTATCTTTCACAAGTATTAACGAAACGCCGATGAGCCATATGAATTTCAGCAGAAGTTCGTGTAGTGGTACATTTATGATGATTGTTATTTAATCTTGTTACCATGGACCAAAATTCTTCATGGGTGAACCCACCTCCATTTTGCAACAGCAGTAATTCTCTTTTATCAACTTCTATATAGCATTTCATGAGTATAAGTAAGTCATGAGAAGAGAGTTCTGTAGCAGTACCACTAGAGCTAGCATCACTTTGGTTGGGACGATTACGGTTAACCACTAGACTTGCTATGTTTTTGCGTGGACGTCCTTTTGGTTTGTGAACTTGTACTATTTTTTTAGTACCACGAACAACTTCAGTACGAACTGCTTCATCCGCCTCTTTCGCTCGTGTATCTTGAACTAAACCACCATCCTTTTCCTCCTTCTTGTTCCGTTCATACTCATCAAACATTCTATCTACGAGTTCATCACTTATTACCCAATCGTCCATTTAAGCTACACAGAAACAAGAAACATATTATGTATACACGTAATTAGGTAACCATTTAGAAGGAAAGGAGGGTACAAGTATCTCACCTTATCGTCGTGGTTGTTGTAGAACTGACAAAGTTGTAGGTATGATTGTGGGGAAGAAGTGTAAACTATTTAAACACGGGGGTTGGTTAATGGTAAAGATCTATCATCAGTAATTGAGTTGTATGATACAAACATATGACAAGACAACACTCTTCACCACTAGGGTAACGTGCTATAGATTGTCCAGCGCATAGAAACAGCCTGACGTGACAACTCGTAACGATTATCGATGAGCCGACGACTGCTTTCATAAAACAAAGCCGAAATCAAGGGGACTTGTCGACCTTTATTGAAGAAAAGTCAAAAACTAGGGTCATCCCGCGGGCACTGACATGTCATAGCACAATAGTTGAAATGGTCCTTACGTGTACACTGCTTTAACCCCAAAGGTTGCAACCATAAAGGTACGATGGAACCTAATATTTTATAAATCTTCAGTACAACCATGAAGGTACAACACTTTATGATACGATAAAACATACAATATGAATATTAAAAATCAACACTACAACCATATAGGTACAACACGTTATAATAATACATTCAAACTAAAACATAAATCCAGACTTAGGAAACATCAAATACATATTACATAAATCAAGACACCTACCACGGCCTTGGGAAAGGTCCAGCTATAGTTTTATCCCCAACAACCTTCTTCAAACGTTTTATTTCGGCTTGCGATTCCAGTGCATACTGACGTCCACGTTCGCACATTGGCGGGTCAATCCACTGCTTAAAATAACAACATTCAATTTCATCCGGAAAAACCTTGTGGCCCTCGTATGCGTCACAACAAAAAAACCGACGACCGGCATCTTTTTCAGTCTCAGCGACAGCCACGACCGATTCTTGACCACATAGGCAGATAGGGTTGGCTACAACAGTCCGCAGTGGTTCGGAAACCTTCCCTTCAAGTACTATTTCCTTTCCAGTTCGATGATTAGCGTAACCCCCATAGTTATTTTCCCAATTTTCCATATCTCAATTTGTAAACGTGGAGTTAATGTTTTCTGAGCGGAAAGAGCAAAATACTTGGGGATATAAATACATAGAAAGAAGGGAAGCTACCGACATATACTTTATTTCAAAAGCAGCAGATTCCCTCAGCTATGTTACTGTGCAACTGTACACCTTTATGTGAGATTTGACTACTCAACCACATGAGTGTTTCCCGTGATATGACTTACGCATCACGCGTGAACAGCGCCCGAGGGTCATCCACTTGAGCATTATTTGTTTTACCAATTCGTGAAAACTATCCGCCTATAAATATATGTCTAAGTAACTACCAACTTGCCTCACTCAAATATCTTTCATCCCATTAATACATTAACCACGTCGCTTAGCACTCATTGCAGATGTCTTCTTGGTCATCAGCTACAAACTCAGATGACCAGGCGTATGAAGAGATAAGGCTAAAGGAGCTTGCAGATGAATTAGAGTTTCTCACCGAAATAAGACCCCATAGTGGACCAACACATCTACAGGGGAACATTCAACTTCCACATCAAGCTCTTGTACCACCTGCCGGAGTGTCATATGAACAGCCAATCGCTCAACCAACGCAAGAAGTAGAGTTTTATCGAGTACCACCAAATGAGCATGAAGTTAATTCATATCCAGTTCGTTGCAAATGCGGTTATGCGGTTGAGGTTGTAGTTCGAGCAGAGGGCAACAATATTGGTCGGCGCATGCAGCAATGTCCAGCATATCCAAATGGTTGCAGTTACACGGAATGGATAGACCCACCTTTGTGTTCACGGGGAATAACATATGCGAATGAACTAGAACAGGAGAGTAGACGTCTCCAAAAGGATGTCGACCAACTGCGATTGAGCATTATGAGACTCCCTTGAGACTGAACGAAAAAAGTGGTGAACTACAGTAAATGTTACCTACTGTATCTTTATGTTTATCGTTTTGGATTAGACGTCCCCAAAACGTTGTATCTTTATAAACTCCTGTATCTGTATGTTTATCGTTTTGGAATCTTCACCAACCGACATCAATGTGATTGGTCAAAACCCGCGCTTGGTTTCAAGATAATGGGTTCGGTATAGGGGACGATCCATGGTTTCAACTAAAGTGGTTTCAGTATCACAATTATTGAGTTGTCGCGTCCGGTAAACTGTACACACTTAATATCACAATTCAAGCTACTGTACAAATGTGATACCCCTTATTTAAATAAGTAGTGGCAAACAAGCTCGTATCTCAAGATACGTAGGTCATAAACCAATTTTAAAGTACTTCATTCATCCGAAAGAGAAAAACTTAAACAACATAGAACTGGAACCTGGTACATAAGCAAATGCGAAAACAAAGAACCAACATTCACAAAGTGCAACAACAATAAACAGGAACTTAGTTTGTAACCAACGATACTACGCATTTCTGACAAACCCAAGTCTGATTGCCTCAGCAACTATCTTCTGCAAGCGCCTTATTTCCGCCTGCACTTCTAAGGCGTACTGCAGTCCTCGTTCGCACATTGGCGGGTCAAGCCACTGCATAAAATTACAACATTGGACTTCGTTCGGGTAATACCGGTGGTCCTCAAACGAAGCGCAACCAAAAAAACGACGACCAGCATTTTGTTCCGTTTTAGCTACAACCACGACCGATTCGTCCCCGCAACGACAAATTGGGTACTCCCCACCCGGTACTGTGGGCCCAATGGGGTGTAGCGGCTCGACAACACGTCCTTCGTATAATATCTGTTTGCCAGGCGTTCGATTTGCAACAACTGCGCGTAAACGAGCAGTGAGCGAAACTTTTTTCGTCTTCGATGGAACGGAAGGTTCCTCGTTATCTTGAACAACTTGTTCCTTGCCCTTCTTACTACGTAGGACTTGACGTGAGAGTTCAAACGCGTCGTAGCATTTGTTCATCTCTTCATCATCAATATCCCAGTTTGCCATTGCTGAAGCAGAAACGAGTTGAGGGTACAATGATATAGTTTAATACGGTATGAAGTGTTGGTTGTTTATAGGATGAAAATAGGGCATATTTATATACGTATACGCGAGCAAGATGGAGAAATTATTGGCATACAACAGGACTTTTAATTGAATGACTAGTAGAGCAGAACAATAATTGGATACCCGTGATACAATTACTTGGTTGCATCCTTTAATTGAATACCCGTGATACAATTATTTGGTTGCATCTATGACAATAATTGGATACCCGTGATACAATTATTTGGTTGCATCCTTTAATAGAATACCCGTGATACCATCATTTGGTTGCATCTATGACAATATTTGGATACTAGTGAGACAATTATGTGGTTGCATCTTTTTATTGAAAGTGTCGTGTAATGAAAGTGTCACTTCCGCTACAAGATAAGCAATGTGTTTGTCGCTATGTCTAAGGTGCATATACCATTATATTTAAAGTGCTATCATCTGCTCATATTTCATACAATCAAAACATATTCGAATTCAACCAAAACATATTGGCTAACTAATGAGTGCCTTAAAAAATTTATGGTGCTGTGCTTCTAGCTCTTCGTCCTCCTCAACGTCGGATGAATATTTTGCGCATCGTAAAAGAGAACTACACTCTTTTCATGAAGAAACAAGATATGCGATAGAACGAGATACTGCTGAAAGCTCAATGTCAACCCAAGGTGGAAGCACTGATGGTAGAAAGGATTTGCGATACGGACGGGACTATCCCGCTGGACACAATCAACTGGTCAGGGATTACTTCGTGGCAAAACCCGTATACGGAGATGTTTATTTCCGCCGAAGATTTCGTACGCCGAAAACTATATTTACTCGAGTACTTACCAAAGTTTCTGCAACCAACGTATATTTCACACACAGAAGAAATGCCATCAAAGAACTGGGCATTTCACCACTGCAAAAAGTTACTGCCGCACTACGTATGCTTTGCTATGCAAGTTCCGCTGATTCGTTGGACGACAAAATCAGAATTGGTGAGTCAACGACCGTAGAATGCTTGAAGCAATTTTGCAAAACCGTTGTACGTGAGTTCGGTGAAGAATATCTTAGATCCCCAACAGCTCATGACACTGCTAGATTATTACTTATGGGGGATCAACGTGGATTTCCAGGTATGTTGGATAGCTTGGATTGTATGCACTAGACATGGAAAAATTGTCCAGTGGCACTGCAAGGACAATACAAAGGTCATATGAAAAAGGCTACGATGATTTTAGAAGCTGTTGCATCGTTTGACCTTTATATATGGCATGCTTTTTTTGGTGTTCCTGGATCGCTTAACGATATTAATGTATTACGACAATCCTATGTGTTTAACGATTTGTACAATGACCTCTCACCACCTTGCAACTACAAAATTGGTGAATCAGAACATTCCGTTGGTTATTATCTTGTAGATGGAATATATCCGAAATGGAAGACACTAGTGCAAGCATACAAAAAACCAAACAATGCAAAAGAAGCCTTATTCACGAAACAACAAGAGAGCTTGAGGAAAGATATAGAAAGGGCATTTGGAGTACTTCAAGGTAGGTTCCACATACTGCGAAACGAAGTACACTTCCACGATAAATCTGTTATAGCTGACATCATGTACTGTTGCATTATTTTACATAATATGATTGTTGAAGAAGAACGAGGAGGATATGAACTCCAACTTCGAAACTACCCGGACATTGCGGTGGAATTTAGGAAAAAACCATATAAGGACCCAAATACATTTGCAGAATACTTGCAGCGAATGGAAGAGGTGCAAGATCCACAAGCTAATCTAGAATTACGAGAAGAGCTTGTTGAACACTATTGGGAGCATGCGGGAAACCAATAGAAAATTACTGTCTTAATGATTGTAGTGAAGCCGTTAGTATCTACGATTTAGTGTGCTTACGTACTTATTATTTATATTTTATTTTAAATTAATGCTTCTATGCTTTCCTTCCCTGCCAACTGTACTCCGTAATCTCGTTCTGTTATGACATTTTATAATATTGCTGCAACTAATACCTCATTCACCGAGTAACATTTCAAAGGGCAATACAACTTAATTATAAACTTAAAGTACAAGACCTGAATTAAAATACTAAAATAACAACATTCACTTACACACAACTACACTTAAATTAGAACATATCACTGAAACTGCCTAAAGTGTGTTACGTTTCTCGAACTCTTCAAGTCGTTTTTCCATGTACCTCCTTTGAATTGGATTTAGATCGTCCAGTTTGACACTCATAAGTGCAAAATCATCTACACTTTGTTGTCGAGCTAACTCTTCTCTTCGTAACTCTAATTCGTTGATTCTCATTTGTTGAAGCTCTTCATGTCGTCGTTGTTTTTCCGCTGCTCTCTCTCTTCTCTCTATTCTGGATGCTTTCTTTGTTTCCAAGTACTGCTGGTTTGATTCCTCCGCGGCTGCCATACGTCCATCGAGTTGCTCGTAATACTGGCTGTAATCTTTCGAAGCCTTTTTATTCGCTTTGTACTTCCCAGGTGGACGTCCTCCTGAACCGCTTGTAAAAGGGGTTTCTTCGTTTGCACCAAAGCTCCCGGGGCTAACATCTTCGCTCGGCCATAGTGGCATGAACCGCTGTGTTGTATGCTCCTGTCGCACATTGCTCCATTTATCTTCTCGCGCAAGTATATCATAGCAATTGTGCATAGTGAACGGTTGGTTCTTTGATTTGGCCATATACACTTCATTTGCTCTGCTAAGCTGCATTCCAGTAATTAACATAAACGAAAATAGGATAAAAAATGAGAAATGAAAACGGTGTATTCAAAGTTAGTACCAAGTCCATGTCGTTTGCTCCGCTTTGCTGTCTGCTAGCCAACCCACTCATTATTCCTTTCCAAAGTTGACAACAAGCATTGATTCTCTTCCACGACTGCTTCAAAGAGTCAATCGATCTCGGAGGCTTATACGGATTTCGACTGTTGAATAATTTACAAACCGAACTCCAAAAAGAATTTTCAGTTTGATTAGTTCCTTTCACGTTATCTTTCGAACACTGAACCCAACAAAACGCTAGTTCACCTTGTTCATCAGGTGTCCATTTGACCATTTTCGCAACCTTCGCAGGCGGACGATTCATAACTGAATCGGGAATCTCATTGAGATCAATTCCCATTTCGTTGTTTTCTACACTATCATCACCGTACAACATGTTCAAGTTTCAACATAGTTGGGGAGAATTATTTGGAAATGTCGCTTCATGTTGGCTACTAGGAGATGAATATGGTTGACTGCTAAATGATTGTTGAAACAAGGAGTTATGCCCATAAGCGGATACTTGAGTGTTTTGAAAATGATTAGAATTTTGTTGTGACGGGTAGAAATTCTGATTTTGCTGCGGTGGATAACAAGTAGAAGTGTTGTGCATTGTACCTGAGTTAAAATGTTCGTTGCGTTGATAAGAAGTTTGCGTTGGAAAATCTTGCTGCTCTGGATGAAAGTTGTATGGCCTTGGATTGCTTTGTGACGCCATCTTCGATTTTCCTTTGTTATTCTTGCTGCTTGGTTTATTCGACATCACAATTGGATGATCAAGATACTTGTATGTGATATATTTGGTAAGATAGAAGAGAAAGAAGTGTGGTTGAAAGTAAAAATTTGAAGTGTATATAGAGGAGGGAGGGGTAGAGTAAGGAGCAACGGCTCAAAAAATAGCCGTTGCCCTTACACGGCTTTATTAAAGCCGTATAAGGGGTGGATGGAATTAATTGTCCACCCCTTATACGGCTTTTATAAAGCCGTATAAGTGGAAATGAATTTCTACTTATACGGCTTTATAAAAGCCGTATAAGGCATATCCGGCTTTAAATAAGCCGGATATGGCTTATTTACAAAGCAACCTCCTGGGTTGCCTTGGCAACCTTCGGGGTTGCCAAGGCAACCCAGAAAAGACATGCCGACCCCCTGTTGGGGGTCGGTTCATCCCCAACCAATTCATCCCCAACCAACCTTGCGTTGGGGATGGTCTAAGCACCCAATTTGAGAAGGTAGCAATAACTACTCACAGGCCAGTCCATAAACATCACTAATTTTCAAATGTCAACAATAAACATTTACACAGACTCTGTTTATTTATTAAATAGAAGATAGATTATCCACTCCATTTCTCTTCCTTTCTGAACGTCTCTTGTGAATCTTTTCCAAAAAAACAAAAACAGTGCATGCATGAATCATGCAAACCTATTGAAACACCCTAGCAGCTCCTATCTTGTACTTAATATATATAACACGATATAGTCCACCTCTTATGGGATACTCTCTCATTGCTTAGAAGTATATGTATACAACAGCTGTTCGTTAGTCCCGAAAACAATAAAGCTGATAAAATGTTGGGGATTATTTCTCGCAGCTGTTGTGTTTCGTGCAACATTCAAGTCGAACAATCATCATTTAATAGAAGCCAAAAGTCACATGGTAGCTAAGGTAATGCTCTAAACTAAGTTTTATTGGTGGGAAATAAGTGTTATGGTTGGATGAAGAGGTCAGCAAATATAGTCATAGGCAAGCATCAAATAACCTTTTCATGCACAGAAGAAGAAAAATTTGAACCAAAGAAAGATTAGTATTAATGAAAATGTGAATGCAAAGACAGATTTCACTTTTGCAATATCATGAAATGTTGGAAAAGGGACCAAGATCTGATCCATCTTATTGCTTTTCTTTTTTGTTTTATTTTACTTTTGTACATATATACTACATTGTATTTCATTCTTTTGCTTTCTGTTTTCTTTATGCAGATCCGTAAATTTGAGTCGCTTCCATACATATGAAATGTATATGCCGCTTGTCTAGTATTTCTTTATTGCACCAAAACTCAAAGCTATATTCTTTATTGTAAATGGCAAAGAAATAACAACCGTTGCTTTGCCACTGTTTTTGGTTTTTTTTTACAGTAGATGTTTTGTCGGTTACAAAAACTTCTTATGATGCTTATTTATATGAAGATATCCTATTATTATTTTTGCTTCTAGCCCAAAATCTGATATAATAATATTTGTTATGATCAATGCAAGATTTCAGCTTCGAATTCCCTTTTGAACCATGTCTGTATTCCAGTGGTATAGTCCACGCTACTTTAATTGTTGATATGCTAATTTGCATGAGCATTCACTTATCTTTCGAAATTTGGAATTGTTAAATTTTCAGTATGTTTTTATTTTCCAATTACAAATATTCTATTGGAATTTATTTTTTATATTTGAAATTTGCTAAACTTTAGATATCTTTAGAAAGGTTTTTAATTTTTTAGGAACCTCTTTTATGTGAGTCCTAATTTTACCCCACCATTTAAAAATAATAAAAGTCAAAGTGTGTTTCGTCACTTTCTTGGATGCTCATGTCATACTGAATGCCCTTTGTTAGATGGTGATCCATTAAGGTATCACGTTATACTTCACAGGATGAAAAAAAACACCATTTCTAGTAAAAATAATGGATTTTCCATGTCTATAGGACTCGTTTAGAAACATCTACTGCAATTTGATTTTACGATATCAACGTGTTGACAAAGTTAGGCAAAGACAAGGTGCAGGCTTATTACAAAATTTACTTTAGCTATTCTGATCTTATTTATATGTACGCTTGTTTACATAATTCAGTTTTCTGGAAGCAAAAATAGAAATTGATTTCAACATTGTTTCTCTGTGTTCAAGACAAAATGCCCCAATATTAGTTACAGATAATTATTTTTTCAATAAATTATACAATTAGTTGGCTAAAAAAATACAAAATGAGCAGTATGAATATGAAATGATACGATGATACAGATCATTCTATCTATTTTCAAAAAGACTCCCATTATAGAGATTTAATACCTATTTTGCGTCCTTCAAAAATAACCTGTGGGCATTGAACCCTAAGCCACCGCCGCCTTTTCAACCTCCCAATTTCCTTCCTCCAACTCAGTCGCCGTCGCTGTATGGTGTGATTTCACCTTTTGTGGACCAATTTCCTCCTCACTCGGCATCTAATCCCTCCGTTGATTCGGATGGGTTTATGGTTGTTTCACCCAGGGTCAGAGGTTCCAAAATCCATCCGGTCCTCCTAGTCCCATGCTTGTAGCTGAACCGATTACGGTCAATTTTGGAAAAGGGGGAGATGAACATAAGAGATCGAGTTTCAAGATCCCGGGAAGCGTTCTTTTTTTCTGCGTGAATTAACAAATGGGAATGAAGTAGGTTATACGGTGGGAACAGGGAGTTGCATTGGTCGGTATATTTAATTTTAAAATGGGTTTAAGTGCTTGCAAAATTTAGATTGGACATTCATCGTACTACTAGTGTGGAACGGACATAAGCCGTTGCTATTTCGCAACAGCTCTAAGCCGTTGCAATTTCCAACCTTAGGGAGTTGCAAAACTGCTTGTATGGTGTAGTGAGACCTCGGGCTTTACTGCTATCGCGTCATGCCCTTCGGCCTCAAGAATGCCGGCGCTACTTATCAGCGAATGGCAATCAGCTCGGCATTAATCCGCCTTGAGGACCGCGTCCAGCGACCCGTCTACTACATAAGCAAACGATTAACAGGGGCAGAGAAGAATTACCTGAAGCTGGAAAAGCTGGCATTCTGTTGCTCATTTCCCCTCGGAAGCTTCGACCATACTTCCAGTCTCATCCTATAAAGGTTTTCACCAATCAGCCACTACGACCGGTCCTGCTGCGACCCGAATCGTTTGGACGGCTATTGAAGTGGAGTATGGAGCTAAGCCAATTTGAGATAACGTTCATTCCTCGCCGAGCCATCCTCAGACGAGCTCTCGCTGACTTCATAGTAGAATTCATTGCCCCCGAGGAGACTCCAGCAGAAAAAACGGAAGCCCCGGGTATTCAATGGAAATTATTCGTGGACGGGTCCTCTAACAAAATCTGCTCCGAGGCCGAAGTCGTAATCATCACCCCCGAGGAACGCCCAATATGCTAGGCGCTAAAACTAAATTTCCCTGCTACCAACAATGACGCAGAATATGAGGCCTTGATAGCCGGACTTAGAATCGCGATCGAGCTTAAACTAAAGACAATCCAAATCTTCTCCAACTCGCAACTCATCGTGCGTCAAGCAAAAGGAGAATATCAAGCTAAGGGGGAATGACTCGCCATCTACTTAACCAAGGTTCAGGAGATACTCATTCGCCTCGACCACTTCGTCATTACTCACATACCCCGAGAGCAGAATGAAAAAGCGGATTCGCTATCCAAACTAGCGAGCTCCAAGGATCTGCAACTTTTGGGGTTCGCCCTCATCGAAGTGCTCAACTCCCCTAATATCAAGAAAATTAAGACTGAGGCAGTCATGAGCACCGAACCCGAACCTGAATCTTGGATGACACCAATCAGGAATTACCTACAGCACAGGACCCTTCCGGGGAGCTACAAGGAAAGACGAGCACTCACCCGCCAATTGGCTCGCTATCTTCTTATGGGTGGGATTCCCTACCGCAGAGGTTTCTCCGTCCCATTGCTCAGATGTGTAGTCCATCATGATGCCATCAAAGTCCTAAATGATGTACATGAAGGGGAGTGACGCGACCATACTGGAGGGCAAGCCCTGGCCAGAAAAATATTTAGACATGGTTATTACTGCCCATGCTCGATCAAGAGGCCGCAGACTATGCTCGCAAGTGCGATAAGTGCCAGAATTTCTCAAAGATCCCGAGATCCCCGCCTACTGAGTTAACACAAATGATCAGCCCATTGTCATTCGCCATGTGGGGAATCGACGTCATTGGAACTCTTCCAATGGCCAGAGGCGGGTCACAATACGCCGTCATTGCAGTTGATTATTTTACCCAATGGGCAGAGGTTGAAGCTCTTGCCACAATCACTACCAAGAAGATGATCAACTTCGTTGTACGCAACATCATTACTCGATATGGGGTCCCTCAAGCTATCATCTCTGATAACGACACTCAATTCAATAGCGCCGAATTCAAAGCCTTCTATTAGCGGTTCAGTATCGAAAAGAGATTCTCGGTAGTAGGGGTGTAAATCGGTCGGACCGGACGGAGGTGTGTCCAGTTTCTATCCTAAAAAAAATCGGACCGAACACGGACCGAACCAAAAAATTTCTCAGACAAATTTCATTGTCATAATTCGTGTCCTAAATAAAATCGGTCGGACACGGACATGATCGGACAGATCGGACTCGGTCGGACATGGCTATTTATATCACATTTTGTACATTTTACTAGATTTCCTTTCGACTATATGTCGAATTGCAAGTAATTCGGACGAGCTCGGACATGACATGATTTTTCTCGTACAAATTTTGTTGTCCTAACTCGTGTCCTAAATGAAAATCGGACGGACGTATTTCGGTCATGGACACGAACAGACGTCGGACATTTGGACAAAATTTACAGCCCTACTCGGTAGTGGCTCATCCTCAAGCCAATGGGCAGGTCAAAGCGGTCAACAAAGTTATTGAGTCCATCATTAAGAAGCGCCCGGAAAAGGCTGGGGGCATGTGGGAAGACGAACTTTCTCTAGACCTATGGGCATACCGAACCACCCATAAGACAACAACCGAGCATACACCCTTCGCCCTCGCCAATGGATCAGAAGCCGTCATTCCTATCAAACTCAAGCTTCCATCTCATCGAGTCACCTATTTCGATCCAAGGACAAACCAATATTTACTTTTAGGATCACTTGACTTGCTGGAATAGAAAAGGAACAAAGCTGATCTCCGAGCCGCTGCCCAACGGCAACGAGTCGCCCGATACTTCAATTCTAGGGTCCGCCATAAGGACCTCAATGTCGGAGACCTCATCTTAAAGCGGGTCTTCCCTCCACCAATAGGCCTAGCTCCTCATTGGGAAGGTCCACACTCCATATAACGGAAGCTCAGCACTGGATCTTTCAAGCTCGCAACCGTGGATGGAGCTAAACTCTCAAGGGTATGGAACAGTGAACATCTCTGCCGCTACTTTACATAACTTAGTACACCGTTATTTACGCTTTCCAACAATGTTTTGTTTTCTAACAATTCAATGCATTGTAAAGGCTATTACTGCTAAAGTTATTGGTGGAAACAATGTTCAACTTCCCATCTCTTCCTGTTTATGTTTACTTTGCACATGACGCGCTTGATTAATCCTGATAACTAGCTTACGTTCAAACAACTGGTAGTCGTGTCGGCCTCCAAGCATGGAATCGGCGCCGCCGTCCGAGTCTCAAGCCAACCTCGAGACCAAAGCACAATGGCTACAACCGGCACCCCGAGCACGGGAGCCGGCAACGCTACTCGAGTCGTCGGCCCACGGCGCGACCGAGTATAAATGACCATGAACTCGAATCTCGGCCCCATGCCGAGACCGAGGATAAATCGTTCTGCGCCCAAGTCCCAAGTGACTTGGGGGCACCCAACAGCCAGACAGGAGTGATGTACATCCCTCCCTCGGCTATGGGTACCGGTCGAATCTCGGCTCATCAACGAGACCGACCCTTAAATTGTTTCTTCCTCGAAGCTCATAAGGCTGAGGGGTAGCCCATGGCCACGATCGGACCCTATGGGATGATGGTCCGAGCTTCTCTTCTTAGGTGAATAAACGACACCTGCGGCTCGCCTCAACCCGATGAACAACGGGAGAGCCACACATTGGACGGACCGCACAACGCGATGTCATATGCCTTCGCTACACTTAGGATTAACCCCAGGCAACCCAAATACAGCAGGCGCTCAACCTGGCTTTGCAAACTATAGGTTTCTTGAGCTAAGGGAAACAAACTAGAAGCCTACACTCTATCACACCCCTCCGGAATAATTGACCCGGAGTGCAGTACACAATCACGCCCCTCTGGAATAATCGACCCAGAGCATAACACACAATCGTTTTTTTGTTAGGTGTAACGACAAGTATGCGTATGCAAGTACGGGACGCTTGAAAACATAAGAAGAACATCCAAACACTTAACACGAATTGCTATCTTTACTGGTTTATATTTCCATTTCAACACACACACACATTAAAAACAGATTGCATGTCTAACATCTTTCTTTCTAATGATAGGGTGTACATAAGAACCACACCATGTCTTGAAAAACCAAAAGTAAGGGCCTACTCGCGTAAACTATCGGCCTACACTACCAAAATAAGACGGTAACTTCTACTTAATCTACTAACACTAACCATGCTTCTTTCGTTTGTGCTTGTGTTTCTTTTTTGCAGATTCCGCACTTGACGGTTCGTCCTTTACCCCAGGCCTCTTCTTACTAAACCTGCTCTCCCCATCTCGGCCCCTCCGAGATGTGGTCGACTCATGAGAAGACGAAAGACGCTTCTCGTCTGCACCCTCGCCACTAGAGATCTCGGTAATATCAACAACAGCAGTATACGGCGTAGGCACGGGGGCACCCCCAGCAACGAGGCCGACCACAGCGTAACTCTTCTCGGGGACCGCCTTGCCTTCTCGCTTAGCCCGTTCTTGGCCTCTCTAGCAGCCCGATGCTCAGAAAGCTTCTGGGATCTATGCGGCATGTCATCGCCAACCTTATTTTTCTGAAGATACTCAGTAGTCCTCTGTTGTGCTTCCTCATCCTTCCTCTTCTTCTAGGCCTCATCATCAGCCCTATTCTTCCCGGCCTTCCTCTTCGCGACCGTGTCAGCGGCCCTTGCCTCAGCGTCCTGCTTGCTCTTCATTAGGACCTCTTTCCTGGCAGCCTCATCATGCTTCTGCTTCTCCTCCACCTTTTCACATTTGGCCACCATTTTGGCTTTTCGGGCCTCCACCATAGCAGCCATAGAAGGCACATCAGCCTCCACTAGGCCCCGGGCAGCCGCACTTTGCCCGTCAACCACCTCTCTTTCCTCCATAAGGGTATCGACCATGCTGGAAGTTAACCTTATATCCGAGTAGGTGTCCAGTTGATCGTCGCCCTCTCCAAATTGCGCTGTCGTTAGTCTTGGCCCGAATTCCGTTATTTGTGGGACCACGGGGGCAGTGCCCGATGTCATAGTCAATCCAAGAAGGGTTGTACATTGAAAACACAACCTTTTAGTCCGCAAATTCAGTAATTACATCATCTTTGGGGATACATGGCAAAAGAAATTTACCTCCGGGCGGGGATGGTGTAGAAATGTCAAGCAAGGTACCGGTGGTGGTAGGTAAAGTGAATCCGGCCCCTCCTAGCTCAGGGTGTTCTGGGTCATACTCGATCGAAACCCGAGCGGAAGCTACGGGGCCACTCACCATACCCGATTCAGGGACCGGTGGTCAATAGGATCTTGCTTAGGCAAATGTCTCCGCTACCACAACAGTCTCATCCATGATAGACTTCCCTTTCTCAACAGTAAGTATGTCCGGCCTCTCTCTCTCTCTCTCTTGGCATCCTCACGCAACAACCTCCTACCCTCCTCCAGCTTCTCTCGCCCTTAAACAGTCAGGAGATCAATCACGAGTTGGCGTTCATCTAAAGTTCGCACATCCACTTGGCGCCGAAAGGCCTCATACGGAACCAACCTCTCCCAAGTCCGGGCTAGTTCCCGGGCATAATCGTCAACCCATAAGAGTCTATGGAATCTCAGAACTTTGACATACATGTTCTGGATATCCTCCACCACAGACGATTGTACTCGGAACTCTGTGTTCTCCAGCTCCTCTCTCGGTTGCTCCACCTCTCTCCGATGTGCCTCTCTCAGTCCGTCCATCGTCCCCAACACATCTCGGTTATTGTCCGCGTCCTCCTTAGCCTTCTTCATCTCCTCAAGCTGCCTCTTCAGGCTGTCATTCTCCGCTCGCAGAGCATTGTTGTCAGTTTGGAGGTCGAAGATTCGTGCATTTTCCCTTTCCAAATCGGCGAATACTTTATCCACCTCGACTTTATCTCTCTTTAAGGTCGTGTTCTGGGTAGTAAGATCGGCTATAGTTTCCGTGAAAGTGGAGCGAGAGTGATCAGCCTCCCTCTTGAGGGCCTCATACCCTTTCTTTATCTCGGCTACATCAACGAGATTCACGAGTTAGCATCTAAAGATATTGGAATAAAAGACAATGTGCTCACAGTACAGGGAGAAAACTTACCAATGTCCGGGGTTAGATGAACAGCAGTGGTCTTCTCAGCATCAATAGTTAACTGTTGATTCATGAGCTCCATACTCTTCCTCTTGATCAGCTCTGATAGATGAAAGGAATAGGCGGTAAGTTCATCAGCCTGGTGGTATGCTTCCTTCACATGCATCTAGATCTCTACGGAATCCTTAGCGGGATACAAGCGAAGGTCTGGAAGGACCGTCAACTCATCAAAGTAATGTCGAGGGAAAGTCGTTTTCAACCAGGCTCTATGTTCCTCCATGGCGAGCCTTTGTTGCTCAGAAGACGCTAGGTCCCGCGTCCAGGTTGCGGTCACCCTATCCAATCATGGTTCGCCACGTGGTGGCTCCCTCGGAATAGGGGCGGGAACCATTGTGCTTGGAGTAGTGGTCAAAGACGGACGCCGAGAACCCTCTAAGTTAAGTCGAGTGTCTCCCTCGGACACCCGAATCGGAGGAGGAGGAAGAGGAGGAGTCCATCGAGATCGATCCCCATCCCGGTGTTCACCGCCGCAACCAATCGGGGGTGGAGTGCAATATAAGTTGATCCCTCTTCTAAAGCCCTCAAAGAAAGAATTCCTGGGGTGTGGGCGGCCTCCATGACCATATCCTCCTCCTCCGCGTCCTCTAGCCATGTCACCTGTCAGAGAAATGAAATGAAATCAGTTAATTCGCATTCTCAGATAAGCCATTGTGATATGTAGTGTTAATGAGTGTATGCCCTAAGTGTTTTCTCCACATACCAGATTGTGATCGCTCGAAGGAGTTAACCCCTCTGCAGTAAGAGCTAAGTCGTCCATGACATCCAGAGTCGGCCGCAGGGATACGCCAAGGTCAAGTTTATTCAAGTCATCAAACTGGCGCTCGTCCTCGAGCGGGGTGGTAGCTCCAAGAGAAGCCACTGGAGATAATGATCTAATCGACTCTCTCTCCCCCGTCCCTCCGGTCAGGGGTGGAACGGGAGCATTCAATGGGCCCTCTTCTCCGGCTGTAGCCTCCTCACCACGTGACCCGTCTCCACCGACGTCTCCTTGGGACTTAACAACCTTCTTCAGCCTGGCCTCCGTAGAGGGCACCTTTCTTTTCTGACCAGGGGTTGCAGGGTCTTTCACCACCACTTTCTTTTGTATACCGCTAGCCAATGTGGGTCTAATTACTGCTCGATCGCTAGAAAGCAACCCCGCACGCCGAAGGCGCCTTCGGCTTGTCACAGTTTCCATTTTACGGAATTCCTCAGGGATCGCCCACAAGGCATTAAGGTGTTGCCTATACTCGTCACCGGTGGGTGCCTCTGGATTCCCTACCGCAATCAAAAAAGAATAATGATAAGACACGGAATCCAAGAATTTTATAATTGGGAGCAAATTCCGGAAGCACTTACTTCCTTCAATCCGCCTCCTTGCAAACCCAGGAAGGCAGCGCACAAAGAACCAGACTTGTTTGAACATCGATGGCCTTGGCCACATCCCGCTAAAAAATTTGGTGGCGGCTGTCGCTTCCAGGAACCATTGGGAAGGCGATCTGTTAGATGTCCTTCTCAGGCTAAAGAAATACCGAATGTCCTCTCCAGTGGGTTCCATGTTCAAATACTCTTGGTATAGAGTACCTAGGAGTGACAGGTAAGCATTTGGATGCAGTTGCGAAGGCGCATGGCAGAAGTAAGACAGAATGCTTCGAATAAAATCATTGGTTGGGGGCATGCACCCCGCAAAACAATCTTGCCTGTTCCAGGAAGTTAAACCCTCAGGCGGTGCATGAGGCCTTCCACCTTCTCCCGGTGCATGAGCGTCACCCGCGGGTATATTAAACCGTTGCGCCATTTTCCTAACCGTTGTAGCATCCAGGCGCAATGGCACCGAGTTCGTCGGATTTTCCAAGATAACAGCATCAAGTAGCATATCCGGGGCTACTGGGCCCGTTATTGCATCTTCATTCATAATGTCCATATTCTCAACCTCTTCGCATATGACCGGAGAATGTAGTTTCTCAAGTTGTTCCCCATGATCAGACAATTTGGTGAACTAGCCAATTAAGAAGGAACGGATCCTTCGATGGTCTCAAGCTCGCTGCCACTCGAGCTACCGATATTGGTAGAAGCAGATGAATGTGACGATGACGGGGAAGCCTTGGCTTCCAGGATTTTCCCCATCTTTGATCTTGTTTGCATGGTTAACTATACTTCAAGACACTAGTGTTAGACATCGCACTGGAATAACCTGTACCCCTCGTGTTGGTGAAAACTAACATGTATGTACGGTATCATGCAAGATTAAGATATGCATAGGAAAGTAAAACAATCCAACAGTTCAGTCACATTTCGAGTATATGCTATATCCTATGTGGAAAGGTCATGACGTGTACAGAGCCAAAATACCTGGGCGACACGGAGGATCCGAAGGCTCAAAATCTCAAACCCACCAGGGGGTTCGAATGCTTGAACCCATCGGGGGTTCGAATGCTCGAACCCCCCGGAGGTTCGAATGCTCGAACCACCAGAGGGTTCGAATGCTCGAACCCCCAGAGGGTTCGAATACTCGAACCTCGGCAAGGTTCGAATGTCGAACCGCTGCAGGTTCGAATGTCGAACCTCTGCAGGTTCGAGCGTCTGAACATCCTACGAGTTCGAAGCTCCACTCTGCGCTCCAGTGCCTCCCTCTCCTCCACGCGTGCCTCCAAAAAATCTCTCAGTGCCCACATAATTTGAAGTTCCGGGGATCGAAGCTCGAAACTTTTCTATGGCGGTCGAGGCAAGAAAGTAAACAGAGGGAAAAAAGTGAAGGGGGAGATATTTATAATAAAAGGAAACAGTCCCTTTGCATTCCCGCCGAGCCGTTGGGTTCGAAATCGAAATTTTGAACTTGCAGGTCACGAAATCTCGAGCCTCGGCAGGTCGAAATTTCGAACCCCCATTATTCGAAATTTTGCACCGAAAAAAGGGAGAGAAAGAACCGAACCCCTCGGGTTCGAAACTTCGTGCCACACACTCATGTACATGTATTCCCTACGCACACTGATCTCGCGGACACATGAGGTAATGCCTTGCGAATACTTAGCAACATGAGCATGGCGCCACCCCAGCAATAGCTTGCTCGCAACCATACAGCAAACAAGCCTGTCAATCGACATGTGTTTTTCTTGAACTTGGAGAATAAACCAGCAACTCAATTACCACTTCAACCAATCCAAAGCACATTATGTCAATACAAGACGTACTTTGAGGGGCAAACGTTAACCGGCTTTTTGGTCCGGTTCTCAAAAGTACACAAGACACGCTCGACTCAACGTATCGCATGGAACTAAGGCCGAAAGGGACGCATAGGAGCGAAGGAAACAAGATGAAGAGGGATCACGCCAACAAAGACCTCATGGCACCCCAAACTCCCGTTCGTGCAGCCTTCGAGGTACGGTAGCTCTCACCCTCGAGGCGCGAATTCTCGCACCCTCGAGGTGCGAGATCTCGTACCCTCGAGGTGCGAAATCTCGCACTTTCGAGGTGCGAAATCTCGCACCCTCGAGGTGCGAAATCTTGCACCTTCGAGGGGCGAAATCTTGCAACCTCGAGGCGCGAAATCTCGCATCCTCAAGGCGTAAAATCTCGCACCCTCGAGGCACGAAATCTCGCACCTACGAGGTGCGAAATTTCATACCCACGAGGTGCGAAATTTCGCGCCTCAGGCTCAGGTGCGAATTACCCGTATCTACAGGCTCCACGTGCGAATTTCTGCATGTGGTCCCCTATTTTGACATACTCCTACCTAACCCCTACCTACTCCTTTCCTGTAAATACCCCATGACTTCACACTTCAAAGGGGTTGGAATTTGAGACCTTGGGGCCTCTAGAGAGCTCCATTAATGGCATCTCTCATTTGAGGAAGAAGAAGGGCAAAAGTGTCCCTTTCTTGAGATATTTAATATATGGTAATTATGACATCATATATGAGGATGATGACATCATGTCTTAGATATGACATCATATAGCCTCAAGGATGACATCATATAGCTTCATTATGACATCACCTAGCATAAAGATGAATGTAATGAATGTAATGAGATGGTCCCAACCTTGTAACTTTTTTTGATTAATAATATTCTAACAACGCTTCAAAGTGGACGTAGGCCCCTCACGAGGCTGAACCACTATAAATCTCTTGTGTTATTTATAGCTTTTCTACTCTTGTCTGTGCGACTAAATTAACTATTCCTAGTAATTGGAATCTTTGGTGTTTACGACATTTTTTGCCATCAACATTGTTCACACCGTGTGACTGCCGAATCCTTTGCCCAGGCCAACTGAAACATCATCACAAACTGAGATGCCACCACACACTGGAGAAAGGGGGAACTTGGATGGAAATAGGGACACAGTTCGACGGAGGTTTGATTGGAGGAAATTGGGGAGTTACAGTGTAAGGGTTCAAATTTGAAGATGAAATATGGCAGCTTTGGAGGCCCACGCGTGATGAAAACATATACGAAGGAGAATCAGAGTGTCAGGAGTTTTTGAGGAGTAAAGAATGAAAGAAACAGTGTGATTAAGAGGATGGAAGTAGCAGTGTGATTAATAGGATGGAAGAAGGATAATATTTGCCGCCATTAACAAGCTTATGCAAAGCTCTTGAACCCGTTGAAAACGCGATTTTGATATTTTGATGATAACATTTGTAGAATGTTGTTATTAACATGCTTGTTAAGTGATTTTAAGTCTCGTATGTACACGATGGATAAAGGAGGTTAAATAAAAGTGTTGAATAATAATAGTTAAAAACTGAAGAAAGAAATTAGCAAGCGTAATACTGTAACCTTTACATGCATAACGCAACCAGTACACTACATACACTTTTAGTACAATAGCATGTTTTATAAATGGACAAAAACGTGGAAATTTATTCATGAAAACGGGCACCATGAAAATTCAAAATCAAAAGCAACTTTACCAAAGTGCCATAGTTGCGTTTTGGTTGGTTGACAGTTATGGTGTGTTTGAGTGAAGCGGTAGCGGGGTATTTTAGCAGGGTATTTTAGTTAGTGGAGAATGCGATTGGGGCTATAAGCGGACCATTTAAGTGGAGCATTTTAGCAGGTCATTTTTTATTTTGTTTTTTAATTTAATTAATTATGTTTAAAACATAACATTATCATTGAAGCAAAATAACAATCAAACCAAACAAACATAAATATGCAGAAATACAACAGAAACAGAAAAAATAGTATAAATCCTATCTGTTGCCTCCTCCTTGGTTGATCAGATAGGATTTGTAGTTAACAGAAATACGTTCGATCGAGGTGTGCCTCATGCGACAACCGTGCTTTTGTATCGTCATCATTTAAGATGTTAAACATATCTGTCTTGTTGCACCGTTTAACAATGTGTAAAACTTCAATGAAACTAAAATCCGCTCCTTCACCCAAATCTTCGATGCGTGCTACCAAATCTGTGTAACCTAAAGAATTCCCTGTTTATCGTACACTATTTGTGTTCGGACTTTCCGTAGTTATAGACTTTTTCACTTTTCGAGCGTGGATGTAATCGACGATATCAGCCATCTTCTCATCGATTTCACTACGACATTTTCTGAAAACTCCACGTCGATTTGAAGATGACCAACATGTCGATTTTGTTGCACGGGAGTTTCTTGAATAGGGGGTTGATTTGGCAATTCATGATTCCAAGAAGGATTTGACGATGAATTCAAATTTGTTATACTACTATGCCCTTGTTCTTCTGTACCAATTAATTGACTTTGAAATCCATCAAACGCCTATGGATTTGCATACCGTTCAGGCACAGAAAGAGTAAATTGTTGTGGCTGCACTTCTTGAGTAAAAGCAGACGTATAAGCTGGCGTATACGCCGTGTTTTCAATTGCATGTGTTCCTTGAAATAGTTGTTGTTGTAGATTTAAATGCTCAAGCGGATACCTTTTAAATCTCATAATACTTGGAACAAATTCCTATTAGAAAAACACTTATTACTAATGGTTTTATCAAACAACATTTACGAAAAATACCTTTAAATTATCATCCCACCATTCCTCCGAGCCTGAACCAGTCTGGTTGAGCAGGATCCCACCCAACTCCAGTTTTGTTGTTCAAGCTTTCTCATTTTACCCATTTCCTTCTAAGACTATCATTCTTATGTCGAACTTTGTTGTCGTCGATCATTTCCAGAAAATCATTTGTTCTTCGTCCATTGATTTCAACCGCTGCAGCATTACAGCTTTCCGCTATAGCAATGTGAATCTTTTTTTTTGTTACGACATTTACTGTATGTAGGAACGTCGCATTTCAGCAAAAGTCTATTTGTCTCGCTGGTCCAGTGGTGCTTTGGTTATCTGTTTGACATTGTTTTGAGAAGAAATATAGAGAGTTTGGTATGGAAGAAGAAATGGGAGGAGGATGAGTATTTGTATCGGGGGGAGAAAAATAGCCGTTTGCCCAACGGCTTGAAATGGTGTCGTTTGACTTTGACGCATCAAAGCCCAACGGCTCTATTTCGAATCGTTGGGTAAATAGGAGAAAATGCCCAGTGTTGCCACGGATGCGTCCGTAATGAAAACTGGACATTTTTGCTCCTCGAATCCCTCCTTAGCAGATTCTATAAACGTTAGAAATGTAGGGTGCCATTTTTGCTTCTCCGTTGACTGACGGTTAGCGGATTTTATAAAAATTAAAAAGGAGAAGATAGAAAAGAAGAGCAGATAGGAGTTGAACTCAGGTATCCGCAAAGAAATACGTATATCGATCCACTGTATCACCTCCACCTCATTTCAAATTTTAAGAGACCGTTATGTACCACCTCCACCTCATTTCAAAATCATGACCAATCCTAGATTGGAACTGTGCTGAACATGATGGGATACAGCTCACTTACCAACTGAACTACGCAGGTGTAGTGACCCGAAAATTCGGTCCAATTTGAGCTGACTAAATAACACAAGTCCAACCCCAAATTACACTGGAAATTCAAGAAACTAATAGAAATTAGATAGAGCATGAGAATAGATAAGGTAGAACTATTAGAATAGAAGAAGAAGATCATCATCATCAGAGTAACACGAATCTCACAGCAGAACAAATAAAATATAACATACTTTTGAAATACAAATAGTATATGTATACAATAACATTGCAGAGTACAACACTTACAACACAGCGGAAATAACTATAGCTATATGATCCTGAAGCCTCCTGCTCCAAGCTCTTCAGTATATCTGTAAATCCCGACTACTTGACTGCACGTACAAATTTAGGCACCCAAGAGTTTAGGGAAACAAAACAAATAAACTCCGGGTCAGTCATGGACTGGTGTGAGTAAATTCAAATCATTTTAACAGGTATATGATATCTCATAAGACCATGCCGTGAATACGGAACGAGTTTTTCCCTTATGAGAATCCAACATCTTCGAAAAGCAGTATCACTGATATTATAATAATGTCTAAATACAATTAGATATCAATCTAGCAGAAACGCTTTCATCTCACGTTCTACATATATAGTATACAATCAAAACCGCGGGTGCGTATTGGATGATTGGATTTCCAACTATGACAAGGTATGGAATCACCTTCCGATCAGTGTACTCTAGGAACGATACACTGGAGTTCAACAAGAACATCTTGTAACTCAGCCACACATGACCGACCACTCATTTCGCTTGAGTGTATCGAATGTACATCACCAACAGTTGGGATCAGCAACCGTTCCCGTAAATATATATGGGACAGCATTGATAGATTTAAGAAGCAAATGAATATTCTCTAGATAGGTGATTATACACCCTACTTTGGTGCGACCGACTTAGCCATGCTGCCTGCCCGATTTTTGTCATTTACCGGATGTGAGGCTAGAAGCTACGCTTACTTTCCATTTAATTGATAACACGATCACTTTGAATGCCACAATTTCAGATCCGTAAATCATTAGTTGGGTTTATACAAATAGTTTCTGGATTTTATGCGAAGGAAATAAATCCGTTGGCTACCATATATATTTGTACAGTCCAACTCATTCGATCATTGGAAATATTCTGTCAGACATTCGTCCATATACGTTCGTTCTGGGACTGAACGAAACCGAAGGCACTATTATGTAAACAGGACAACCCTTGCATAACACCGTCTTCAATTATCTTCATCGTATTTGATCACAACGCTTATGTCAATACGGAGTGGTTCTTCGGATAATAATCCAACCGGTCTCTCCATATTTACAACGTAAAATGGTCAAAACTTCGATAGTCTGTGATTTAACTATCAATTGAAAAAATGTCGGTGTACAAACAACGATCTTAACTCCAAATGGAATTATCAATCCAATCATTGAATATATATATATATATATATCTATATATATATATATATTCATATTTCCTTATTTCTACACTTAGAAAACATCTTTGATTTATATTTGGAAAACGTTTCTGAAACTCATTTATATGGATTTCAACTAACGTTGTATAAAACATCGTTACAACTACTAAATCCATAAGTCATTTATTACTTAACTGCATTACTAATCATCCTTTGTTATTGAACTTCAACTATTCCTTAGTCAATTTCGAAGTCAATCAAGTTGGGGTATAATTACCTCTCAGACCTTAACTGAACAACGATCTTAACCTTGCGATAGATAAAGCTCATCACTTCAATTTCTAAAACCATTTGTTTATGCAAATTCTCGGATTCAGATTACGAATCCGCTTCCTTTATGAAAACATTTATTATAACCCTAACGTTATAAATTTAACATCTGAAATATCTAACACATAAGTCTAACATTTATTTCTTACTTTGATTAATTTATCTAACAACTAATTTATTTATAAATAAATAAATCCTGATTTAAAAACCGGAAAGTAAATAATACTTTCCCCGAATTCGATATAATCGAATTCGCCATATAACTCCCTTTCGAGTAATCTCTATTTGCTTAACTCTTCTTCGAATAACTAATATTCGATAAACTCTCTTCGAATAACTTATATTCGATTAACTCATTTCGAATAGATTATATTCGATTCTCTCTTTCCGGTTAATTCTATTTAATTAACTCTTATCTCGAACAACTAATATTCGATTAACTCTAGTTTGTTTAACTCTATTTCATTACTCCTATTCGAATAACTAATATTCGAATAACCCTATTTGATTAACTCCTTTTTATTTAACTCTTATTCGAACAACTAATATTTGAATAACTCTATTTTGCTTTACTCTTACTGCTTAACTCTTATTTGATTAACTCTACTGAATTAACTCTATTCCGAATAACTAATATTCGATTTGACTTCATCCTTAATAACAATGTCTGTTTTAACTCTAATCGATTAACTCCAGTTGATTATCCTAATCGATTAACTCTATTGAACTAACTCTATTTCGAATAACTAATATTCGATTAACTCCATTCGCTTGACTCAAGATCGCAGCGATCAAAATGGTTACGCCTGATTTCCTCAGGAAACATCCGACCGCCGTAGGCTATCTACAGCCCTGCGAATTACGCTAGTAGTCGTGCTAAATGGTACTTACCCTAATTAACTATGTCTGTTTTATCTCTATCTCGAATAACTATATTCGATCGACTCTAATTGAATAACTAATATTCAATTAACCCTGATTCGATTAACTCTAATTCAATTAATCCTATTTGTTTAACTCATATTCGATTAACTAATCTTCGACTAACTAATAGTCGATTTACACTTGTTTGCCTAACCAAAATTCGACTAACTAATAGTCGATTAACTTCTTCGACTAATTCGATTAACTTTTATTTGATTATCTCTAATCGATTAACTTTATTTGATTATCTCTAATTGAATAACTACTATTCAATAAACTCTTTCAAATAACTGATTCGATTAGCTCCTTCGAATACTAAATTCGATTTAACTCTATTTGATTATCTATTTTATATCTCGTCAATTTCCTTTTTATAACGTTTATTTTCCGTTACAACTATTCCCTTTTTTATAACTTCTAATTACCGTTACAAATATTTCCTATTTATAACTTCTAATTACCGTTACAAATATTTCCTATTTATAACTTCTAATTACCGTTACAAATATTTCCTATTTATAACTTCTATTTACCGTTACAAATATTTCCTATTTATAACTTCTAATTACCGTTACAAATATTTCCTATTTATAACGTTTTATTTATCTTCTAAATAAATATTCCTTTATTCTATTTATTTTCTAAATAAATATTTCCCTTTTCAATTCTATTTATTTTCTAAATAAATATCCCTTTTATAAAACTCTATTTGTTTTATAAATACTTCCTTTTATAAAACCGTGTTCGTTTTATAAATACTCTATTTTCAAATTGTTTCCTTTTATAAAATCGGTTGATTTTATAAAACTCCTTTATTTCGCTATACATTGAAATATTCCTTTTTCCTATTCTATTTGTTTTATCAACATTTTTCCCTTTTATAAAACTCTATTCATTTTATAAATACTTTCCTTTTATAAAACCATGTTCGTTTTATAAATAATTTACTTTTATAAAATCCTGTGATTTTATAAAATTCCTTTATTTCAATATACATTGAAATATTCCATTTCACAACTCAGGGTTTCTTATGATATGTAAAATATCGAATAACAATGATTAATATCATTCTAACACACATAATCCAGAACATATTATATAACACATCATATAACACAATATATGAAAACAGTAAAATAATTGTTGAGGAATCCAGTCGGATTCCTCCAACCTGTCTCCCTGCATCCACAGATGTTACACAGTATAATATATATCATATTTCATTTTGAAATGAAATATCCTGCTGTACAGAACCATATTTGATTAACAGTACATAGATTAACTATAACTACGTTTTCAATCAAATCTATTTAACAGTCCAGTTTAACAATCAATATACAGCAGTCAATAAATAAAGTACAATTTATATTAAAATATAAATTGAGGAGAGTTAGTGAGTTTTACTCACATTGGACGATCATCGTTAATAACGATAACCATCGCTTGATTCAGACGGACAATTTATTTCGCTATAAATTGTAACAAGCTCTAATTCACTCCCCGTCGGTTCCATTACGTAGCCGCCGTCCACAAGATTCCGATGGTATCACATTTGTGAAATTCTTCTATAAATCAGCCCATAACCCAATGGTTTAGCCCACCCATTCCTACTGGTCTTCTTCCTTCAAAAATGTATGGAACTGACTCCCTGTTTTCTGCACAACACCATTACTTTGTAACCTCCTAACGATCTCTCCTCCATACTTAACAAAAAGAAACCCGCACTTCAGCTAATCCACACACCTCTTCCCCATGATTCAACCCATGAAATTAATTAACAAGTTTTATAACGTTTATACCCCTAAATACTACTTCTAGTGCTGCTCATCCTATTTCCTCTTCCCCCATCAACGAACGCCAGTACACGACCACCTCCAAACTACATCATCCCATACCACATCACTTCGAACCGAGACAGCAGCCTCCCCTTCATTGAAGGCCATTTCCCTCTTCCAAATTCACTGCTCCCATTCACCGAACCAACCTAAATATGTCCCCCATACATATATACATAAGAACCCCTTTTACTCAGTCATATGAACGCACAGTCCATGCATTCCTCCTACCCCATTAAACCTATATTTTTACATACTACAACTCACGGACTCCCCTGGTTTCACACAGCAAACGGCGAACTGAAATATCACCAACTCCTCAAAACAAAGACCTCCCTACCCCATACGTGATTCCTAAGTTCAAAGACAGCCCCACTCCTCCTCATACAAGAATCAATTCGAACTCATAATGGAACTCGCTTGCACCTGTTCCAGTGTCTCGCAGTCCCCTTTCCTCCGAACTCAACTTCGAATTTCTCCCCTGCGTCGATCACCTCACAGCCTACTCATGTTATTCACAGTACCCAGCGAACCAAGAATCACACGAACCCACAAAATACATACCAACGTGAAGAGCGTCATTCAAGGATCGCCCAAACATCAGTTTCGTGATTTATTGATTTTTGTTTGCAATTTGATTTGATTTTTGAAGCACCGATTTTCTCGTTTTCATTTGGAAGCAGAAAAGGATGAATGGCGGCTTCTTTTGTGTTGCAGGAGATATTTATTTTTAGGTCTTACGAACAGAAGTTAACGGCATTATAAAGGGTGATATTTGGCTTGCTGTAGTGTTTCCAACCTTGTGTTTCATCATTTCCGTTGTGGCCAAGAAGGTGCCAATGTGGCCTAGTTTAGGTCCACTACTAAGTTAAGATATTTTCTTTTGGACTAAAATATCATACGTGATGTGTTCATTTGTTTACCGCTAATATTCTCTACAAGGAAAATTTTTTATTGGGTATATGGTAGAAATAGAGACACGTCGGTATAAATATATGGATGGTCATGGACGAAAATAAATATACGATCGTGCATAGCATCATGCCACGATCCTAAAAATATAATAATACCGGTAGATTAACTCATATTTTGAAACCTCAAAATGTTGATTACAGGGTGCAAAATACTCCAAATAAAAAGTTGCTTATTTAATTAATTAAAAATTTTAGTAAAATTCTAAAAATTAAATTATCACTACTTCCCAAAAGAACCTTGTCTAAATTCAAAACCGATATCTAGTTATATCGAATAATCTGTTACGGTCGATAAACGATTCTATAGCGACTATTTTAAATTTTGATTTGGACATATCTCAAAATCTCCACGACGAAATCCTGATTTTTCTCTTCCCCTAGAAAGATATAATCCACCAGCTCCACACGTTTCTTGTTTCACGGAAATCCGATTTAAAACGAATCATGTACATTCAGTTGAAGTTCGAATCGCCAAACAGCGAACTGCCGCGTCATTTCAAGCTCGATTTTAATTATAATATAATTATACGTTCTAACGTCGATGATTAAATAATATATTCGTTATTTAAATAATTAAATAAGTTAATTATTACACCGTCAAATATCCGGGTCATTACATTCTTCCCCACTTAAAATAATTTCGTCCTCGAAATTGCTAAGGTAGAGGACGACCCTATCTATTGGAATTCCTAAGATTTGTTTACCCCTTATTTCTGATTTCAACTGAACCAATTAATATTGACTAAAATATTAATTCCTTCCGACTAACCTAAATTTTCAAAAATTCTGAAAATTTTCTAACGCTTAAAATTTTCGGAAAATTTCGCCATAACCTCCTTTGTACAGCCCTATCGGTAAAACCACAACTCGCCTCTCTAGGCCTTCTCCAACCCAAAAGAAAATCAAAACGCCAAGCGGCTTGCCAAATCGGCTCATAAATTCCAACTCATATGAAATATAAACTTGTACCTTTTTGCTGACCATATCATTATACCATTCCCATTGGTTATCAACTTAACATATACCAATGTCATTCCAATCCATCTCCTGTCAGTTTTTATCCTCAAACTCAAGCAATTGCTTATACTCAAGTCAAATTCCATTTCAAACTTAAGTACAATTCTTGATTCCAAATCCTTATAAAATCAATCAACTTACTCGATATCATCCCAATATAATTCCATATTATATATAACCTTGTCCAAGTTTAATTCAAATTAATTTATTCACTTTCAATATTTTAATCTATTTAACTTCATAAGTTAAATCTTAGTTCCAGAATTTATATTCCTGGGTTTATTTCAAATCAATTTGAAACCATAATACCAATTCAAAACCTTTGAATTTCTAAACACTTGTTTTCCTTAAACAATTCAAAAACACAACCTTTGGTAGTAATCCGTCACTTAGAACTCGAAAATGAACACTGATGATGTGGCCACACTCATCAGGGTTATTTCCCAGTTTATCGAAGTGAGTTCAATACTATATTTCTCTCTCAAATTTGAAAACAAAATTCAAACTCTCCCAGGAACTTAAAATTTCCTTATTTTAATTCCTAATCCTGATTTAATTTCAGATTTAATTCATCTTATTTCATATAATTTACTTATATGAATTCTGATTAGTTATCTATAACCATTTCTCCTTTTTATAATCTCATCTGATTATAATAACAACTAACACAACCAATTATACTATGTTAATGTCAAAACATATCATGTTGGTTCATCGTATTCGAGTGTTTAGAAACCCCTATCGATATTGTGGTGCCCCACCATCGACCAGAATTCATAAGCCACTCAACCAATAAAGCTCCACAATATAAAACAAATTTTTATATCAAATAACAAATACGTTCACTCGTATATATACACTCAAACTCAATCTAGGATATTACTAATCCCATCTCTACGGAGTTACACCACAAAGCCAAGGTAATTCACTTAACCTGGCTCTGAAACCAATTGTAGTGACCCGAATCCGGTCCAATTTAAGCTGACTAAATAACACAAGTCCAACCCCAAATTACACTGTAAATTCAAGAAACTAATAGAAATTAGATAGAGCGTGAGAATAGATAAGGTAGAACTATTAGAATAGAAGAAGAAGAAGATCATCATCATCAGAGTAACAAGAATCTCACAGCGGAACAAATAAAATATAAAATACTTTTGAAATACAAACAGTATATGTATACAATAACATTGCAGAGTACAACACTTACAACACAGCGGAAATAACTATAGCTATATGATCCTGAAGCCTCCTGCTCCAAGCTCTTCCAGTATATCTGTAAATCCCGACTACTTGACTGCCCGTACAAATTTAGGCACCCAAGAGTTTAGGGAAACAAAACAAATAAACTCCGGGTCAGTCATGGACTGGTGTGAGTAAACTCAAATCATTTTAACAGGTATATGATATCTCATAAGACCACGCCGTGAATACGGAACGGGTTTTTCCCTTATGAGAATCCAACATCTTTGAAAAGCAGTATCACTGATATTATAATAATGTCTAAATACAATTAGATATCAATCTAGCAGAAACGCTTTCATCTCACGTTCTACATATATAGTATACAATCAAAACCGCGGGTGCGTATTGGATGATTGGATTTCCAACTATGACAAGGTATGGAACCACCTTCCGATCAGTGTACTCTAGGAACGATACACTGGAGTTCAACAAGAACATCTTGTAACTCAGCCACACATGACCGACCACTCATTTCGCTTGAGTGTATCGAATGTACATCACCAACGGTTGGGATCAGCAACCGTTCCCGTAAATATATATGGGACAGCATTGATAGATTTAAGAAGCAAATGAATATTCTCTAGATAGGTGATTATACACCCTACTTCGGTGCGACCGACTTAGCCATGCTGTCTGCCCGATTTTTGTCATTTACCGGATGTGAGGCTAGAAGCTACGCTTACTTTCCATTTCATTGATAACACGATCACTTTGAATGCCACAATTTCAGATCCGTAAATCATTAGTTGGGTTTATACAAATAGTTTCTGGATTTTATGCGAAGGGAATAAATCCGTTGGCCACCATATATATTTGTACAGTCCAACTCATTCGATCATTGGAAATATTCTGTCAGACATTCGTCCATATACGTTCGTTCTGGGACTGAACGAAACCGAAGGCACTATTCTGTAAACAGGACAGCCCTTGCATAACACCGTCTTTAATTATCTTCATCGTATTTGATCACAACGCTTATGTCAATACGGAGTGGTTCTTCGGATAATAATCCAACCGGTCTCTCCATATTTACAACGTAAAATGGTCAAAACTTCGATAGACTGTGATTTAACTATCAATTGAAAACATGTCGGTGTACATACAACGATCTTGATTCCAAATGGAATTATCAATCCAATCATCGAATATATATAGGTATATCTATATATATTCATATTTCCTTATTTCTACACTCGGAAAACATCTTTGATTTATATTTGGAAAACGTTTCCGAAACTCATTTATATGGATTTCAACTAACGCTGTATGAAACATCGTTACGACTACTAAATCCATAAGTCATTTATTACTTAACTGGATTACTAATCATCCTTTGTTATCGAACTTCAACTATTCCATAGTCAATTTCGAAGTCAATCAAGTTGGGGTATAATTACCTCTCAGACCTTAACTGAACAACGATCTTAACCTTGCGATAGATAAAGCTCATCACTTCAATTTCTAAAACCATTTGCTTACGCAAATTCTCGGATTCAGATTACGAATCCGCTTCCTTTATGAAAACATTTATTATAACCCTAACGTTATAAATTTTACTTCTAAAATATCTAACTTATAAGTCTAACATTAATTTCTTACTTTGATTAATTTATCTAACAACTAATTTATTTATAAATAAATAAATCCTGATTTAAAAACCGGAAAGTAAATAATACTTTCCCCGAATTCGATATAATCGAATTCGCTATATAACTCCCTTTCGAGTAATCTCTATTTGATTAACTCTTCTTCGAATAACTTATATTCGATAAACTCTCTTCGAATAACTTATGTTCGATTAACTCATTTCGAATAGATTATATTCGATTCTCTCTTTCCGGTTAATTCTATTTAATTAACTCTTATCTCGAACAACTAATATTCGATTAACTCTAATTTGTTTAACTCTATTTCATTACTCCTATTCGAATAACTAATATTCGAATAACCCTATTTGATTAACTCCTTTTTAATTAACTCTTATTCGAACAACTAATATTCGAATAACTCTATTTTGCTTTACTCTAACTGCTTAACTCTAATTTGATTAACTCTACTGAATAAATCTATTCCGAATAACTAATATTCGATTTGACTTCATCCTTAATAACAATGTCTGTTTTAACTCTAATCGATTAACTCCAGTTGATTATTCTAATCGATTAACTCTATTGAACTAACTCTATTTCGAGTAACTAATATTCGATTAACTCCATTCGCTTGACTCTAGATCGCAGCGATCAAAATGGTTATGCCTGATTCCCTCAGGAAACATCCGACCGCCGTAGGCTATCTGCAGCCCTGCAAATTACGCTAGCAGTCGTGCTAAATGGTACTTACCCTTATTAACTATGTCTGTTTTATCTCTATCTCGAATAACTATATTCGATCGACTCTAATCGAATAACTAATATTCAATTAACCCTGATTCGATTAACTCTAATTCAGTTAATCCTATTTGTTTAACTCATATTCGATTAACTAATCTTCGACTAACTAATAGTCGATTTACACTTATTTGCTTAACCAAAATTCGACTAACTAATAGTCGATTAACTTCTTCGACTAATTCGATTAACTTTTATTTGATTATCTCTAATCGATTAACTTTATTTGATTATCTCTAATTGAATAACTAATATTCAATAAACTCTTTCAAATAACTGATTCGATTAGCTCCTTCGAATACTAAATTCGATTTAACTCTATTTGATTATCTCTTTTATATCTCGTCAATTTCCTTTTTATAACGTTTATTTTCCGTTACAACTATTCCCTTTTTTATAACTTCTAATTACCGTTACAAATATTTCCTATTTATAACTTCTAATTACCGTTACAAATATTTCCTATTTATAACTTCTATTTACCGTTACAAATATTTCCTATTTATAACTTCTAATTACCGTTACAAATATTTCCTATTTATAACTTCTATTTACCGTTACAAATATTTCCTATTTATAACTTCTAATTACCGTTACAAATATTTCCTATTTATAACGTTTTATTTATCTTCTAAATAAATATTCCTTTATTCTATTTATTTTCTAAATAAATATTTCCCTTTTCAATTTTATTTATTTTCTAAATAAATATCCCTTTTATAAAACTCTATTTGTTTTATAAATACTTCCTTTTATAAAACCGTGTTCGTTTTATAAATACTCTATTTTCAAATTGTTTCCTTTTATAAAATCGGTTGATTTTATAAAACTCGTTTATTTCGATATACATTGAAATATTCTTTTTTCCTATTCTATTTGTTTTATCAACATTTTTTCCTTTTATAAAACTCTATTCGTTTTATAAACACTTTCCTTTTATAAACCGTGTTCGTTTTATAAATAATTTCCTTTTATAAAATCCTGTGATTTTATAAAATTCCTTTATTTCAATATACTTTGAAATATTCCATTTCACAACTCAGGGTTTCTTATGATATGTAAAATATCGAATAACAATGATTAATATCATTCTAACACACATAATCCTGAACAGATTATATAACACATCATATAACACAATATATGAAAACAGTAAAATAATTGTTGAGGAATCCAGTCGGATTCCTCCAACCTGTCTCCCTGCATCCACAGATGTTACACAGTATAATATATATCATATTTCATTTTGAAATGAAATATCCTGTTGTACAGAACCATATTTGATTAACAGTACATAGATTAACTATAACTACGTTTTCAATCAAATCTATTTAACAGTCCAGTTTAACAATCAATATACAGCAGTCAATAAATAAAGTACAATTTATATTAAAATATAAATTGAGGAGAGTTAGTGAGTTTTACTCACATTGGACGATCATCGTTAATAACGATAACCATCGCTTGATTCAGACGGACAATTTATTTCGCTATAAATTGTAACAAGCTCTAATTCACTCCCCGTCAGTTCCATTACGTAGCCGTCGTCCACACGATTCCGATGGTATCACGTTTGTGAAATTCTTCTATAAATCAGCCCGTAACCCAACGGTTTAGCCCACCCATTCCTACTGGTCTTCTTCCTTCAAAAATGTATGGAACTGACTCCCTGTTTTCTGTACAACACCATTACTTTGTAACTTCCTAACGATCTCTCCTCCATACTTAACAAAAAGAAACCCGCACTTCAGCTAATCCACACACCTCTTCCCCATGATTCAACCCATGAAATTAATTAACAAGTTTTATAACGTATATACCCCTAAATACCACTTCTACTGCTGCTCATCCTATTTCCTCTTCCCCCATCAACGAACGCCAGTACACGGCCACCTTCAAACTACATCATCCCATACCACATCACTTCGAACCGAGACAGCAGCCTCCCCTTCATTGAAGGCCATTTCCCTCTTCCAAATTCACTGCTCCCATTCACCGAACCAACCTAAACAAATCCCCCATACATATATACAAAAGAACCCCTTTTACTCAGTCATATGAACGCACAGTCCATGCATTCCTCCTACCCCATTAAACCTATATTTTTACATACTACAACTCACGGACTCCCCTGGTTTCACAGAGCAAACGGCGAACTGAAATATCACCAACTCCTCAAAACAAAGACCTCCCTACCCCATACGTGATTCCTCAGTTCAAAGACAGCCCCATCATACAAGAATCAATTCGAACTCATAATGGAACTCGCTTGCACCTGTTCCGGTGCCTCGCAGTCCCGTTTCCTCCGAACTCAACTTCGAATTTCTCCCCTGCGTCAATCACCTCACAGCCTACTCATGTTATTCACAGTACCCAGCGAACCAAGAATCACATGAACCCACAAAATACATACCAACGTGAAGAGCGTCATTCAAGGATCGCCCAAACATCAGTTTCGTGATTTATTGATTTTTATTTGCAATTTGATTTGATTTTTGAAGCACCGATTTTCTCGTTTTCATTTGGAAGCAGAAAAGGATGAATGGCGGCTTCTTTTGTGTTGTAGGAGATATTTATTTTTAGGTCTTGCGAACAGAAGTTAACGGCATTATAAAGGGTGATATTTGGCTTGCTGTAGTGTTTCCAACCTTGCGTTTCATCATTTCCGTTGTGGCCAAGAAGGTGCCAATGTGGCCTAGTTTAGGTCCACTACTAAGTTAAGATATTTGCTTTTGGACTAAAATATCATACGTGATGTGTTCATTTGTTTACCGCTAATATTCTCTACAAGGAAATTTTTTTATTGGGTATATGGTAAAAATAGAGACACGTCGGTATAAATATATGGATGGTCATGGACGAAAATAAATATACGATCGTGTATAGCATCATGCCACGATCCTAAAAATATAATAATACCGGTAGATTAACTCATATTTTGAAACCTCAAAATGTTGATTACAGGGTGCAAAATACTCCAAATAAAAAGTTGCTTATTTAATTAATTAAAAATTATAGTAAAATTCTAAAAATTAAATTATCACTACTTCCCAAAAGAACCTTGTCTAAATTCCAACCCGATATCTAGTTATATCGAATAATCCGTTACGGTCGATAAACGATTCTATAGCGACTATTTTAAATTTTGATTTGGACATATCTCAAAATCTACACGACGAAATCCTGATTTTTCTCTTCCCCTAGAAAGATATAATCCACCAGCTCCACACATTTCTTGTTTCACGGAAATCCGATTTAAAACGAATCATGTACATTCAGTTGAAGTTCGAATCGCCAAACAGCGAACTGCCGCGTCATTTCAAGCTCGATTTTAATTATAATATAATTATACGTTCTAACGTCGATGATTAAATAATATATTCGTTATTTAAATAATTAAATAAGTTAATTATTACACCGTCAAATATCCGAGTCATTACAGCAGGCTGGGCTAATCAGAAAAGTTTTAAGTTTTCATTTTCAAACGTATTTGCAAACTATTATCGATAAGGGATTGCTACTGTTTAATAACATCTTATCATTCCTATATAAAATTCTCATAATCTCCCGGTTAGATATACACTTTAAATATCACTCTTGTATTGCTTTTAAACGCTATAAATCACCTATTCATTCCAATAATAAAATTAGAGTAACACTCTTTCGTTTCATAATATTTTAGTTTGGTCTAAAATCACTTTCTAAGCTTGGCAGTTTGCTATACCACTAGCCTCTTTGATCTATCTATATACATCAATATTTTTGTAAAAAAACAATTGAGAATATTTTTATGTTTTATAGGAAGCAAGCTTTTTAAAGACAACAAACATTTGAAAAATTCACCTTATTGTTAACTTTTATGTGGAAATACTTCGAGAACTTTTGGTGTTCGTCCAACTAATTTTATCGCTTGGGCGTCACAAAATCGGAAATGCTGTTACTTTCTATTTGTATATTTTTTAGTTTATAATTAAAGTGGAAAATAGACATTAGGACAAACTTTAGAAAAAATTTAGTCTAAAGGACGCCAAGTTTTATTTTTAGACTGAAGGATAAACTTTGAAAAAAATTAGACTAAAGGACAATGCTAAATATAATTAGCATTTTCTGCAACGTAAAACTGAATAATGCTAGTTAAAACTAGCATTTTCGTGTAGTGTAAAAAACTGAATATAATGCTAATTACATTTAGCATTTTCCTTGAGCTTAATTTTGGTTCAAAGTTTGTCCTTCAGACTAAAAATAAAACTTGGTGTCCTCCAACCTAATTTTCTGGCAAAGTTTGTCCTTCTCCCTAATTACCTCATAATTAAAACAATAATTGAACTAGTCAAACCGACATATCTTTATTTATCTTTCTTTAAAATGTAGACTTGTTAAGTAAAATTTTGTGAAGTTAGATAAACAAGAAACATGCCTATATTGGAGCGTAAATTTGTTGGATTGGAGTGGATGAAGATGTGACCAGTTTCTATTTTAAAAGAGATCGAATCAAGCATAGACCGGATGAGATTTATGCTTATACAAATTTTATTATTCTAGCAGCATGTATCTTAAATGAAAATCGAACGGACATCGACAGAAATATGTCAATTACGGACGCAAATGGACGTTGAATACTCATCAAAATTATCAACCAGGGCTGGTCCTGGGCCTGGGCTAGCTATGCAACGGACCAGGGCCCAAGTCACGGGAAGGGCCCAAGTTTTTTTTTTTTTGCTGATGCTTCCACTACAAGAGAGGCCTAATTTTGCGACGAGCATGGGCGACGGCTAAAAAAGCGGCCGTTGCAAGCCGTCGCTCGATATAATCATATCAGCCACCGTGGCTTTCTTCCCCAATTCAGTTTCACGAGATAAAAAAACAAAAAGGGGTTTAAACCCTGCGGCCGTCGCCCCCCCCCCCCCCCCCTTATTCTCTTGATTTCTTCATCCAGAACTCCATCCAAACACTTGAAATTGCTCCGGTATGTCTTCTAATCCCTATTATATGTTTAATTAGGGTTATTTAGGGTTATTTAGGGTTGTTTTGTATGTTTATATGGGGTTTGAAATTGATTGTTTATGGGTATGAAATTTGTTGTGTTGTGAGATGCATATGATATCGATAATGTTATACATTGATTTGGGAATAAGTGGAATTGATTAGGTGGTTGAAATCGTTGATTAATCACATATGTGCTTGATTTAGGAGCATGACAACGACGATTATCATGTATATAATTGGGTTTACGATGATTGTGTGTTTAGGTTGATTATGTTGTAGTATCATTTGAGAAAAATGAAGTAAATGTGATTGTTTAGCGGTAGTAACTTGATTAAGACTTGTGAAACGGTGTAATGATGACCCTCTATGCATGCACGGTTAATTATGTTACCAACGAATGGTATAATAGTCAGTCCAAACAAATTTGAAGAATTCATTTGCTATATTCAAAAAAAAAATTGTTGTTGTAATATTAACTAAAATTGACAAACTTAAAAGTTTAGTTTGTTGCTACAATATTAACAAACTAAAATTGACAAATTTGTTGCTATGATATTAACAAAATTGAAATCTTAGTTTATCGTTCAAAAATTGAAACTAATTAACTTCATAATTTATAACTTTAAACTAAAATTAACCAAAAGTAAATTAAACTAATTTATACTTCATAATTTTCATTGTCATGTTATTTTATAAATTGAAAGTACAAATTGAAAGTAACTCAAAATGAAAGTACATGTAGACGGAAAAAGGCGCAAGGCGCAACTAAGGAGCTTTTTTGAAGTTTAAGACGCACCTATTAGTGAAGCGCAAAAAACGCACTTTTTCATTTGTGTTGTTTTTTTGTTTAAACTTAGATTGAATGTTTTTTGACTACTTATGTGAACCCCTTAGATAAATTTGGCCCCGTCTGTCAAGTGTTGTATATGATCGTTATATGGGTATTCGTTTTTACACAAAACGGAAATCTATATTCATCTGATACAATATTCGTTGGATTTGTCCTAGTATTAGACAAGTTACAAATATAATAACGTAAGCATATTTTATAAGTCATTTTAGTTTAAACGATTAACAAAGTTTCGATGGCACTTCCTATTTGTTCCCTGTGTACACGCATCTGTGTACGATACATGGACCAAAGGGAAGTGCTGCCGAAATTTTGTTAAACCATTTAAACTGAAATGATTTATAAAATATGCTTACGTTATTATATTTGTAATGGGAAGTAGGTAGACCGGCCGTCAAAGTAAAAAAGAAATAAACGAAAAATTCGAAAACATGCAATAGTTATAGATGAAATTTTACTAGATTTAAAATAGTATAAAGTGTTACGTTCGATCGAACTTTCTAACATATTTCTTGCAAATCAGGAAAATGTTCGATTATTTTCGTGATCGCAGTTGGATGTATCAACCCCGAACCGGTAAGAAAGGGTCGATAAAGGAACATTTTTGTAATGGAGTCCAAGAATTTATTAGACTTGCTAAATCTAACAATCGGAGTAACGTAGACATTCGTTGTCCGTGTAGTAAGTGCAAACATCTGAAGCATTGGAAGCCAGATGTAGTAGAAGTACATCTGTATAAATTTGGTTTTGTGTCGAATTATCACTTATGGGATCGTCAAGGAGAACTTGTTCAACCTACGTCTAACCCTGTAGTGGTAGAGGACGATAGTACAATGATGAACGATAATACAATGACAAATCCGATAGAAAATATGGTGCAAGATGCTGCACGATCAATGTTTCCTAACATTGAGCAAAGCGACGATGAGACTGGAAATGTTGAAGAGCCAACGGCGGAAGCAATTTTTTTTTATGAGTTATTGAATTCTGCTAAGAGGCCGTTGTGGGAAGGGTGTACAAGCGGAACCGAGTTGTCTGTAACCGCCGAATTTATCACTTTGAAATCAAAATTCAATCTTACAGAAGCTGCAATTACAGCAGTTGTACAAACTGCAAAACGACATATGACGCCCAATAATTTGATGTGCGATAGTCATTATAAAGTGAAAAAATTTATGTCCTCTTTTGGATTACCATATCATAAGATAGATACATGTGTTAAAGGTTGCATGTTGTATTGGAAATAAGACGCTCACCGTAGAAAATGCAAATTTTGCAACGAAGATAGATACAAACCAAGGAAAAAGAAAGGAAAAGAAGTTCCATATAAAAGAATGCATTATCTACCCATAACCCCCAGACTTCAACGACTATATGCATCTTCCGCTACAGCGTGTCATATGCGATGGCATAGCGTGAGAACATCAGAAGAAGGAACTATGATACATCCGTCTGATGGTGAAGCATGGAAACACTTTGATAGGACTTATCCTGAATTTGCTGCCGAGAGCTGTAATGTTAGACTCGGTTTATGCACGGATGGATTTTCGCCATTTTCTCAATTTGGTAGTAAATATTCATCATGGCCTATCATTGTTACTCCTTATAACTTAACCCTATGGATGTGTATGAAAAATCCGTATATGTTTTTAACGGTTGTCGTACCCGGTCCCGATGATCCGACACAAGGAATTGATGTTTATCTACAACCGTTGATTGAAGAGTTGAAAACACTGTGGCATGAAGGAGTCAAAACATACGACATTTCGAAAAAAAGAAATTTTCGTATGTTTGCTTCTGTATTATGGACTATTAGTGATTTTCGCGCGTATGGCATGCTTTCAGGTTGGAGCACTGCTGGACGTCTAGCTTGTCCTCATTGTATGGAGGAGACACGGGTATTTTCATTGAAGTATGGAAAAAAATTCTTGGTTTGACTGTCATCGTTGTTTTCTCCATATTAATCATAAATTTAGAACGGATAAAAAGAACTTTAAAGCCAACAGAGTAGCGACTATGCTACCGCCTAAAGTTTGGACAAGTGAAGAGATATATGAAATTGTAAGTGAGTACCCAAAGATACATGAAACTGGAGAGCAGGTTGAAATTCCAGGTAAATCGGACATTCATAATTGGTGCAAACAAAGTATATTTTGGAAGTTACCTTACTGGAAAAATCTAAAACTTAGGCATAATATTGACGTGATGCATAATGAAAAAAAACGTTTTTGATAACGTTTTTAATACAGTTTTGAATGTAAAGGGTAAAACCAAAGACGATGCGAATTCGAGACGCGATATATTACACTTTTGTAAACGGCCGAAGCTGCACTTGTATGATGAAAATAAAAAACCTAAAGCATGTTATGAGCTAGACAACAAGCAAGTAAAACTCGTTCTAAAGTGGGTGGAAGGATTACGATGGATTTAAATTCAACACCAATGACTACGGAGCTGAAAAATTAACGTATAACAGTGGTGTATTTGTCAAAGGTAGTGATGATCCAGAGGAGCATATAAAAGTTTTTTACGGCGTCTTAACGCAAGTTGTAGAGTTGACATATTATGTGCAGCCCGTAGAGAAAGTTTATCTGTTCAAATGCAACTGGTTTAGCAATGTTCCTGGTTCTGGATCAACGTGCACAAAGATTATAAGCTAATCGAAATAAAACATACGTCGCATTACTATAAGGATGATCCTTTTGTGTTAGCTAAGCAAGCATTACAAGTCTATTTTGCTCCGTATCCATCCTTAAAAAAAGATAAAGCAGATTGGTGGGCTGTTTTCAAAACAAAGGCAGGATTTACATTTTATGGGAATAATATTCCAGACGAAGCAGCGTATCAAGCGGATTTAGAGCCAAATACTGAAATAATAATAGCTGATGACATTGATGTTGGGTTGTTGAATGATGAAGCGAATGTATTAGTAGATGCATTTGTAAGTACCAATGAAAACGATATAGAGTATGAGACCGAGTCTGGATCCGAAGATGATGAAGAAGAATGGTGTTATGTACTTATGTTATTTATGTACTACTATGATCTATGTAATAATAATGATGTTGATTGTTCTTAGCTATGAATTTACTTACGTTCTGTACTAGTATGATTTATGTAATGATAATGTTGCCTATTTACGTTATGCAGTATTGTTCTTCTCATTCTTGATTTATGTTATGATAATGATGACTAATGCTAATAATTCAAGTTATTTTGTATGCATATTATATGATTGTGACAGATATGTCTGGCGAAGACGACGATCGAGGAGTACATCTCAGCCTACTCCTTCACAATCTCCTGGAGCAGGATCAGGATCTGGTCCGAGCGGTTCAGGGGCAGATCTTCGCCGAGTTGCGGAGATTGTTCCGAAGAGTGGCGGGTAAATGTTCAAATTTATTTCAATGTACATTATTTAAAATATTATGAAATGTTTATATTAACATCTACAAAGGGGATTTGAGATTGAGCCAGCGGAGTTCATTTTAGAAGTATCAAGGCAATCTTACACAAGTAGAATGCAGGGCGCTTGGCCGCATTGGGATAGTATCCCAGCACATATCAAGAATGTCATTTTAGCCGATTTATTGGTAAGTATTTTTTATAATAATATTAAAAATTAATATATTGGGAATAATTACAAATAAATGTAATATGCAGGCTGTCGTACGTGTTGAGGAGGAGGATATGCCCTCATTTTTGACATATTGGAATATGAATATGCGAAAGAACTATCGAGAGATGGTTTCAAGAGCCAAGAAAAGCATAAAAAAGCCTCAATTTATGAGTGATGATGTTTGGGTAGACTTTCAAGCTTACTGGGAGACAGAAGATGCTAAAGTAAGCTTTAATGATAATATTCACATTTATAATATTGATTGCATTATTTAACATCATCGTGTATCAAATTTAATAGAAAGTAGCAGCCAGAAACAAAGCAAATAGAGAAAAGAATCCTTCTCTACACCGAGGTGGCTCAAAATCATTTCAACAGCACAAAAGGGATTTGGTATAAATTTTAAATATTTGCAGTATATGTTTAGATAAAAATTTAGCGTCTATAATCATGTCTTATCTTTAATGATGTCAGTTTATAAAGCACGAACAAGAGCCTTCGTTGGCAGACGTATTTAGACACACACATGCGGTGGAGCACACCGATGAAGAAGGAAATGTGACGTATGAGTGGGCGGATCCGAAGAGTACACGTATAATGGTAAATTTGTTTATTCGTATAAATTAACATGTTACACACTCGTTCATATCACAGTACATAAGTAAATTTTATAACATTTTTCTTAATTATATTGCTCTTGCAGGGGAAGTATGATGCAGAGGCTGCCAAAGCGATGGAGGCTAGTGGAAAGGAGCTTACAGTTGCAGATTCTGATGCCATATGGCATTCTATCACTAATCCGCCTACTCGAGGAAGGCGATATGGTTTTGGCAATCAGGAGGTAAGACTTTTTTTAGACGTAAATTACTACAATCACGATGCTTTATAAATATGTAAACCAAGAATACGAGTTAATGGAAAAAACTCATGTTTAACACTAAGTAGTAAAATTTTGTTTAAATAACTTAAATGTGAAATTATTTATTTTACAGGCCGTTCTGCGTGTTTATAAGCGGTCGATGGATGAGGCGACTATAGCGCGGATGTAAGAGCAGATGAACGAGATGATGGACTGGCGAAAAGGCCAGATGCAACAGGAAATCGACGAGCGCATCGCGATTTACTTTCAGGAGCATGACTTTATGTGCCTGGGGAGGGAGGATAGGGAGGTGATTCCGCTGTATATCGAGAGGAAGACGAGAACGAGGAATCAGAAGAAGACGAGAACGAGGATCAGGGAGACGAGGATTAGTTCGTAGTGTAGGTGCTTATTTTGACTTTACTCTGGTATGTCCATATACTCGGTTTTTTCTATGTTAAATGCACGTCGATGTTATATGATGTGTTTGGACATATGTATGACGGTTTGTGGACGGTGGTATGAAGTGTTTGGACATATGTGCATGACTTATATGATGTGTTTGAACGGTTTTATGTTATGATGGGTTTTTTTTGTTTTTTTTATGTATTTGATAATTGTATGGTTATGATGGTTTGGTTGTTGATGAGTATCGATGAAATAGTGATATAATAGTGGTGTGGTATTGGTTTTTGAATTGAATGGTTGTGGATTGAATTGTAGGAAAGGAATCACTGTGTACTGCAGTTTTTTGGTTTCAGATATAGCAACGGCCTTTTGGTCATAAATTAGCGACGGCTAGCAACGTCTATTTTGCAACGAATAGCAACGGTTAGCAACGGCTTCCCAGTTAAACTAACTAACTGACACGTCAGATGACACGTGTCCACTGGCCGTTGCTAGCCGTTGGTAAACAAGCGACGGAG